>OY101436.1:35129108-37529108 GCA_956483605.1 Tuberolachnus salignus | reverse complement strand
CCCAATTAACAGAACATAAAGAAACAAAAAACTTGTGTCTTCTTCACTTTGCGTTGCACAGTCCTTTAACAACATGGTAAAGGACATATTGTGTTGTAGGTAGCAGAAGGGACAACCTGAATGACCTGCCACCAGAAAACTGAACCCTTCCCTGCACAACGAATGAATCATCGGGTTGTTACTCCAAGCAGCCTGATCCTTGAATCGGGTCGCAAACTGGAAATATACGAGACACTCTTGGTGGTCTGGTTCCATGAACTGCGCCAAAAAGCTAAAATTGAGTAGTCAATGGTGTTTTATCGTATTTTATATATATATATATGTAATGTAAATTTATTTATATTCATTCAAATTTGTAAATAAATTATTGGTAAATTTGGTTCCTATTAATTATTTTATTTGTATATACTTGTATTAAATTAATTTTATTATAATATA
This sequence comes from Tuberolachnus salignus, assembly GCA_956483605.1. Taxonomy (NCBI): domain Eukaryota; kingdom Metazoa; phylum Arthropoda; class Insecta; order Hemiptera; family Aphididae; genus Tuberolachnus; species Tuberolachnus salignus. The sequence continues at coordinate 37,528,670 of OY101436.1, read as the reverse complement.
TATATATATATATATATGTATGTGTGTAACTGTACATAATAATTGTAAAATAATAATACCTAGTGCAATTAAATTACTGTATGTGAGTTATTGTACTTTTGATATAATAAAAAAAATATTGTAAAATAATTAAAAATTGAATACTATCAATACATTATTTCAGTTTAAAATTCTGTATGCTTGTAGTAAGTATATGTTTAGCTCTAATAATCACTAAAAATGTCCAATTGTCTTATGAAGGAGTAGTGTCGTATATAAAAACTGAGCCATTTATGTCTTTCTAATACGTAATTTCAATTTTTGTTTATATATTTTCCCGAAATGTCACGATAAGTGACGACACATTATTATCGTTGTTTCCATAAAATGAAAGATTAACATATTTAACCCAATCATTATTATGTAGACATTTTATTCATAGATCTAAGTGAAATTGTATTATTGAAATTGCAATATTTTTTATCTTCAATTTACCCCCCCCCCCTACTCTGAAACGGGACTTTGATATCCGGATTTGTTCTAAAAACATTATGGTAACCCTATATAGTAAAAGTATTAATATTATGGAATTAAAGATTATGATTTAGTATTTACCATAATCTTTATGCTAAATATTTAATTATTATACAATCTAATCATACCTGACTATGTATTGAAGAAAAATAAGAAAAAAAAACTTAAAATATTTATTGGTAACAAAAAATTACAGAATATTTGATGAAAATTCCAAGTTTATACAATTATTTTTTTACCGGATTACAACCATATAAAACAGAAACCGTTGTGCCGTAGATATTCCTGTTCTCCCCTCCCCCCTTAAAAATAAGAAAATTATATATAATATCCCCAACCAGCAAACGTTTAGTACGATTACTAAATACAATTATCGTTATAAATGTACCTTAGCGTTATGTTTCATTATGTTCTCTGTGGCCATGAAATGGAATATCTTCAGTGGCGATTGTTAACATTGTATTCTATTCAATACCAGTTTCTATTAATTTGCTTTTCGTGATTTTCGTTTGAACTTAGTTTCGAAATTAATAATAAACAGCCATACATAACAATTGATGAGTTACTCAAGCCTTTCTGTTCCTCGTAATGTATGGGTCCAATAATTAAATTCTCGTATCCATTGTTAGTGTTTAATACTATTGTTTTCAAAAACAGAATCTATAAAAAAAAATGACGGCCCATATAATTAAATATCATGCAATAGCATCAGCGACCCCTTTAAAAATTACCTTATTTTTGTGAGCACCAACCGCTTATTCTTTTATGAAAAAAATAAAATATTAGACTATTTTAACAACATTAATAATTGTATTATATTATATTATTTAGTAGTACAACTGATCACAAATATCATAAAGATTGCTCACTGGTCGGTTTTAATGTGGTGTAAAATAAAACTCCTGCTAGATAGCAGTAAATAATTGTTTTAAGATAAAATAAAATAAATTCATTAATTACTCTTTTAGCCATTATAAATCTAGTGGTCTTGGGGAAAACCAGCTCTTGGCTATAATTAAAGATAATTTGAATCGTGTTTGTGGTCCCCGTCAGTATTATGTAAGGACGGTTTGTAAACAGTAGACATTTCTTATGGCATATTTTTTATGTTTAATTATGTTTTGTTTATTAAATTATTCTACTTAATCGTTTATTTGAATAGAAAATTATTATTATTTGATCGGAAAGCAGTGATATAGTTCGTGGACACACTTGCAATACAAGAACATTGCCGTGTTATATTTCCAACGTAACTATTGATCTATATAGTGAAGCTTTAAGAATTCTGATAACAGATTTGAATTTGTCATCAAGTCCACTTGTCCACATTTAAAATACTTAAATATTGTATAAAAAATTATGTGTTATTTATCATTTAATATCAGTCTGTGGTAATGCAGATTTGAAATTCAGTTTTAAACGTACATTTTTCTTCGACACTTAGACATTCTTACGGTGTTTTGTTTATCGTTTTAGATATTTACTAGAATATTATCAATTAATGTTTTGATATTTTCTTATCGTAATATTTTTAATAATTTATACAATATATACATATAGAAAAATGTATTAATATAATAATAACAATATACTAAATTTTTAAATTGAACTTAAAATTTTTACCTCAGAATTTAAATATATCTGTCCAGAACATACAATTAATTCACTTAAAATAGCTAGTTACTTATAAACTTAATAATATTATAGTATATAAAAATATATTTTACAGCCTCTTTCATCTACACCGTCAAATATATCCAACGATTCATGTCCTCTGTTCATAGGGAATTATTTGAACAGTTGCTTAAATGCTAGATCGATGTATGGATGAAGGTAAACATAACTTGATATTTTAAAACAATAATCTTATTATTTTACGTTAAAACGATGAGTGATATGTTAATTGTCTAACTACTTATTAGTGAAAAATCTGAAAAAAACAATATCGTGATAACATAAAATCCGCCTAATATTTATATGTTCCACTCTTCTGAAATCGTTTCTTAACATTAAAACGGTTTTGAACCCTTAAACTACCAATTGCCAGCAAGGTAGTTTATTGTTCTAAACGAGTTTGTTCATGTTCGTCTGTTTTATATCAACATGAGGCGCACCTTATCAGTACCTGATCTAACCAGAGTTCTATGGTTTTAGTGTAAGTATGAAAACCTGAAACTTTTCAATTGTCAATTCTCATAGGATACTTTTGAGCAGACTTTGATTTGTTTGTTTTCCTTCACAGGGAGACCTTTTGTATGGCGGTCAGTGTTCCTAGGAGGCAGGGACCTCTTATGCGAACCATAGACTTCCCAATTAACAGAACATAAAGAAACAAAAAACTTGTGTCTTCTTCACTTTGCGTTGCACAGTCCTTTAACAACATGGTAAAGGACATATTGTGTTGCAGGTAGCAGAAGGGACAACCTGAATGACCTGCCACCAGAAAACTGAACCCTTCCCTGCACAACGAATGAATCATCGGGTTGTTACTCCAAGCAGCCTGATCCTTGAATCGGGTCGCAAACTGGAAATATACGAGACACTCTTGGTGGTCTGGTTCCATGAACTGCGCCAAAAAGCTAAAATTGAGTAGTCAATGGTGTTTTATCGTATTTTATATATATATATATGTAATGTAAATTTATTTATATTCATTCAAATTTGTAAATAAATTATTGGTAAATTTGGTTCCTATTAATTATTTTATTTGTATATACTTGTATTAAATTAATTTTATTATAATATATATATATATATATATATATATATATATATATATATATATATATATATATGTATGTGTGTAACTGTACATAATAATTGTAAAATAATAATACCTAGTGCAATTAAATTACTGTATGTGAGTTATTGTACTTTTGATATAATAAAAAAAATATTGTAAAATAATTAAAAATTGAATACTATCAATACATTATTTCAGTTTAAAATTCTGTATGCTTGTAGTAAGTATATGTTTAGCTCTAATAATCACTAAAAATGTCCAATTGTCTTATGAAGGAGTAGTGTTATATATAAAAACTGAGCCATTTATGTCTTTCTAATACGTAATTTCAATTTTTGTTTATATATTTTCCCGAATTGTCACGATAAGTGACGACACATTATTATCGTTGTTTCCATAAAATGAAAGATTAACATATTTAACCCAATCATTCTTATGTAGACATTTAAAATACTTAAATATTGTATAAAAAATTATGTGTTATTTATCATTTAATATCAGTCTGTGGTAATGCAGATTTGAAATTCAGTTTTAAACGTACATTTTTCTTCGACACTTAGACATTCTTACGGTGTTTTGTTTATCGTTTTAGATATTTACTAGAATATTATCAATTAATGTTTTGATATTTTCTTATCGTAATATTTTTAATAATTTATACAATATATACATATAGAAAAATGTATTAATATAATAATAACAATATACTAAATTTTTAAATTGAACTTAAAATTTTTACCTCAGAATTTAAATATATCTGTCCAGAACATACAATTAATTCACTTAAAATAGCTAGTTACTTATAAACTTAATAATATTATAGTATATAAAAATATATTTTACAGCCTCTTTCATCTACACCGTCAAATATATCCAACGATTCATGTCCTCTGTTCATAGGGAATTATTTGAACAGTTGCTTAAATGCTAGATCGATGTATGGATGAAGGTAAACATAACTTGATATTTTAAAACAATAATCTTATTATTTTACGTTAAAACGATGAGTGATATGTTAATTGTCTAACTACTTATTAGTGAAAAATCTGAAAAAAACAATATCGTGATAACATAAAATCCGCCTAATATTTATATGTTCCACTCTTCTGAAATCGTTTCTTAACATTAAAACGGTTTTGAACCCTTAAACTACCAATTGCCAGCAAGGTAGTTTATTGTTCTAAACGTTATAGTGATTTCAAAAAGTTTCAAAACTGTTTGCATGGTAAGGAACCGTTTTGAGTACAAAACTGCACCATGAAACGTACTAATTGTAGTCTATGCTTTTTAAGATATCATAATTCGTGGTCTTCGTACACCATCTACATACGTATATCTTATAGACTATGTACAAATTTAAAATAAATTATAGGCTTTTTATTAAAACCACTGTGAAAAAACGAACATTTTTTTTTTGTTATCAAAAACTACAGTGATAAGATAAATGTAATGAAATAACCCATTCCACTAAATGTTCTAGGTGTCGGCAAAATGTATTGATTACTGAGTACTTCAAGATAAAATTTCCTAAGAGATGTTAGGTAATTTAAATTTAAATTTCTTTGTCACGGTAAAAATGTACAAGTGTGTTAATTTGTGAATATTCAGTACAGCCATGGCAATATAAGCAAATACACAAGTCGTTTACAATGTTGTACAATTATTGGTAATAAGTTTGGTGTTTTCAATACATTTGTTACAACCTACATGTACATTTTAATTTTATTACCAATGTTAAAATCGTTTTAATGTACAATTTCAGAAATACAATAATTAATTTTATCAGTTTAAATGCCAGATTCGTGGGGAAGTTTTACGAATAAACCTGCAAGAGGATGGCTACATCCAGATAATGTGTATTACACGGAGTAGTGTCTGTTACGAAGTTCGGGTAAATTTTAATTTAAAATAAAAATGTAATCCTGTTAATATTAAGATCGAAATTATTTATTTTTGTACATTAAAAAAATATACCTGTCAAAAATGATTTGAGTTTTTCCAACTGTGCTATTTAAGTTTATACTCGACACATTTAAGTTTATAGTATATAGATACACTCACACAAAATTAATAGGTCGAGTTGTGATAACTGTAAGTGTGGTGGTTTAAGGTGTTTTAAAAATATTTCACTTATACAGTCCAAACAATTAATAGTTAATTAAAATAATTTTTTGATTTTTGGATTTACTCCGTTCGAACAGGACAATTTCTGTTAGGCTATCCTGATTTATCATACTAACCGAAGTTAGGATAATAATTTAATTGTCACAAACATGAAAACTATTATTATTATTACTTCTATTTACACGATTATCTAGCAATAGCAAAGCATTGCGCGGCCCAGTAATTTGTGTAGTAATTAGTTAGCTAGTAATTTAATACATTGTAAAAATAAATAAATAACACTTTATACAATTTCAGTATGTTGGATGTTTGGAAGTACTTATATCTATGAAAAGTTTGGACTTTGACACTCGATTTTTAGTTGTCAAGTATTATTAAAAATAATTTGTGATCAATTATTTTTAGAGAAAATATAAATAAAGATTGCTAAGCAGCTGGTCTAAAAACTGCTGACAAAAAACAAAAAGTAAAATCAATATTATAAATGATTAAAAGTATTATAAAGTATCAATAGTTTGCAACTAGTAATATTTATTCTTAAGGCAATGAAAACGAATATAATATATAGCTTTATAAAAATATAATTTAGTATTTCTTAGTTTCCTATTGCACATTGTCATTTACTTTGTTAATTGGACATATCGAAATGGATAAGTAGCAAGTAGTTGGTGGCAGTAAAATGTGCGAGTTGGTCCTCATCACAAAGTTCAGTGCTACTGTTATAATAATAAAATATCTATACCTAATAACTTTAAGGAAAAATGTCTTTCTATAACCTGTGGTAATAATAATTTGACTACTACAATAAATAAAGTGTATGCCATTAGAACCAATTAATCCTTTCACTTCACGATAGGTTGTCTACAGTTCATTCATTAATCTGTCAATTGTTGACACTGTTAAATGTTTATATTATATATTTCAAATAACAAAAAAATTAAATATATTTTTTAATACGTATATTCGTGTTACAAATTAGGTTGTGTATTTAATTTTGAACAATAATAAGTTAAAACAAGAATATTTATAATAACATAATAACACTATAATCAATTTTACATACATACTTAATTTCATTTGCAGATTCCACATAGAACATCAATTGATTCATCAATCAACGAATTATAGAATTCACTTATTTATACATTCTTTCTAAAATGGATTATTATTCAAAGTGTATGGAATGTGGTTGTGTATTCAACAACCTCAAGGATTACTCAACTCATGTAATAAAGAATCATTTCAACTCAAAAAGAGTAAAATCAACAAAAAAAATTGTAACTAAACAAATTAAGAAGGAACCTAAGAAGAAAATTGCAAAGAAAATTGAGAGGAAAACTGTGTTTTGCAAAGAGTGTCAAAAATCGTATTGTTCTACAGCATCTTACAATACTCATAGAAATAAGTTTCACACAACAAAAGAACCCATTAAACTTCGCTCTAGAGCAAATCGAGATGTACTCGAAAAGCAGTTACCAACTGAATTGATTGAAAATGAGTTAACAACTGATGAGGAAAAAAATGAGTTAACTGAACAGGAGATAGAAAAGTTACATTGTAATAAATGCCAAATATTGACGTCAGCCTATAGTGTTTTTGTTACCGATGAAAAAAGTTCCACTAAAATTAGAATGTTACTTCCAACAGTACATGGAGATATTAAATTAATTCTCTGTAATTCATGCCTACTCTATACACTAAATCCATTATCCATCCATCCAAAAATTAAAAGTGAAAAAAGTAATGTAAAAATTGAAAAAGATGAACAAACATCAAATTATTCGGAACAAGACGATGTGAAAATAAAAATAGAAAAAGACAGTTCAGATAATGATTCAACCTGTTCGATTAAGGAGGAAGCAGTTTCAAATACAATAGTTAATGAAATACCCGAAGAACACAAAGAAGTATTCGAGACAATGGCAATCAATGTGCCCAGTAATAAATTTAATTGTATTTTTTGTAAAACATCTTGCGGTAGAAATGATCACTTTGAAATAAATAAGTGGTATGCACCAAATCTAACCGGCGACTAACAAAACAACTTCATCACTAGTGACCGTCCAAGTTGAACTATGTCCAACCTTTGAAAGATAATTTGAGTGTATCATCGCCATATCTTCATACATCGTTGTGGAAGCGAACAATACACTGGCCGTGACTTGATCAGATTACATCAAATTTTGAGGTTGGCTTCCAACAGGCTTGTGGTTTTTATATTAAGTTGCAAAAGCAAGTGGTCACAGCCCTAACAGCAGACAGGACGGCTAGCAGACTGACCGGGTGAATTCCTAAGTACAGCGGAGTTTGTTCATGTTCGTCTGTTTTATATCAACATGAGGCGCACCTTATCAGTACCTGATCTAACCAGAGTTCTATGGTTTTAGTGTAAGTATGAAAACCTGAAACTTTTCAATTGTCAATTCTCATAGGATACTTTTGAGCAGACTTTGATTTGTTTGTTTTCCTTCACAGGGAGACCTTTTGTATGGCGGTCAGTGTTCCTAGGAGGCAGGGACCTCTTATGCGTACCATAGACTTCCCAATTAACAGAACATAAAGAAACAAAAAACTTGTGTCTTCTTCACTTTGCGTTGCACAGTCCTTTAACAACATGGTAAAGGACATATTGTGTTGCAGGTAGCAGAAGGGACAACCTGAATGACCTGCCACCAGAAAACTGAACCCTTCCCTGCACAACGAATGAATCATCGGGTTGTTACTCCAAGCAGCCTGATCCTTGAATCGGGTCGCAAACTGGAAATATACGAGACACTCTTGGTGGTCTGGTTCCATGAACTGCGCCAAAAAGCTAAAATTGAGTAGTCAATGGTGTTTTATCGTATTTTATATATATATATATGTAATGTAAATTTATTTATATTCATTCAAATTTGTAAATAAATTATTGGTAAATTTGGTTCCTATTAATTATTTTATTTGTATATACTTGTATTAAATTAATTTTATTATAATATATATATATATATATATATATATATATATATATATATATATATATATATATGTATGTGTGTAACTGTACATAATAATTGTAAAATAATAATACCTAGTGCAATTAAATTACTGTATGTGAGTTATTGTACTTTTGATATAATAAAAAAAATATTGTAAAATAATTAAAAATTGAATACTATCAATACATTATTTCAGTTTAAAATTCTGTATGCTTGTAGTAAGTATATGTTTAGCTCTAATAATCACTAAAAATGTCCAATTGTCTTATGAAGGAGTAGTGTTATATATAAAAACTGAGCCATTTATGTCTTTCTAATACGTAATTTCAATTTTTGTTTATATATTTTCCCGAATTGTCACGATAAGTGACGACACATTATTATCGTTGTTTCCATAAAATGAAAGATTAACATATTTAACCCAATCATTCTTATGTAGACATTTAAAATACTTAAATATTGTATAAAAAATTATGTGTTATTTATCATTTAATATCAGTCTGTGGTAATGCAGATTTGAAATTCAGTTTTAAACGTACATTTTTCTTCGACACTTAGACATTCTTACGGTGTTTTGTTTATCGTTTTAGATATTTACTAGAATATTATCAATTAATGTTTTGATATTTTCTTATCGTAATATTTTTAATAATTTATACAATATATACATATAGAAAAATGTATTAATATAATAATAACAATATACTAAATTTTTAAATTGAACTTAAAATTTTTACCTCAGAATTTAAATATATCTGTCCAGAACATACAATTAATTCACTTAAAATAGCTAGTTACTTATAAACTTAATAATATTATAGTATATAAAAATATATTTTACAGCCTCTTTCATCTACACCGTCAAATATATCCAACGATTCATGTCCTCTGTTCATAGGGAATTATTTGAACAGTTGCTTAAATGCTAGATCGATGTATGGATGAAGGTAAACATAACTTGATATTTTAAAACAATAATCTTATTATTTTACGTTAAAACGATGAGTGATATGTTAATTGTCTAACTACTTATTAGTGAAAAATCTGAAAAAAACAATATCGTGATAACATAAAATCCGCCTAATATTTATATGTTCCACTCTTCTGAAATCGTTTCTTAACATTAAAACGGTTTTGAACCCTTAAACTACCAATTGCCAGCAAGGTAGTTTATTGTTCTAAACGTTATAGTGATTTCAAAAAGTTTCAAAACTGTTTGCATGGTAAGGAACCGTTTTGAGTACAAAACTGCACCATGAAACGTACTAATTGTAGTCTATGCTTTTTAAGATATCATAATTCGTGGTCTTCGTACACCATCTACATACGTATATCTTATAGACTATGTACAAATTTAAAATAAATTATAGGCTTTTTATTAAAACCACTGTGAAAAAACGAACATTTTTTTTTTGTTATCAAAAACTACAGTGATAAGATAAATGTAATGAAATAACCCATTCCACTAAATGTTCTAGGTGTCGGCAAAATGTATTGATTACTGAGTACTTCAAGATAAAATTTCCTAAGAGATGTTAGGTAATTTAAATTTAAATTTCTTTGTCACGGTAAAAATGTACAAGTGTGTTAATTTGTGAATATTCAGTACAGCCATGGCAATATAAGCAAATACACAAGTCGTTTACAATGTTGTACAATTATTGGTAATAAGTTTGGTGTTTTCAATACATTTGTTACAACCTACATGTACATTTTAATTTTATTACCAATGTTAAAATCGTTTTAATGTACAATTTCAGAAATACAATAATTAATTTTATCAGTTTAAATGCCAGATTCGTGGGGAAGTTTTACGAATAAACCTGCAAGAGGATGGCTACATCCAGATAATGTGTATTACACGGAGTAGTGTCTGTTACGAAGTTCGGGTAAATTTTAATTTAAAATAAAAATGTAATCCTGTTAATATTAAGATCGAAATTATTTATTTTTGTACATTAAAAAAATATACCTGTCAAAAATGATTTGAGTTTTTCCAACTGTGCTATTTAAGTTTATACTCGACACATTTAAGTTTATAGTATATAGATACACTCACACAAAATTAATAGGTCGAGTTGTGATAACTGTAAGTGTGGTGGTTTAAGGTGTTTTAAAAATATTTCACTTATACAGTCCAAACAATTAATAGTTAATTAAAATAATTTTTTGATTTTTGGATTTACTCCGTTCGAACAGGACAATTTCTGTTAGGCTATCCTGATTTATCATACTAACCGAAGTTAGGATAATAATTTAATTGTCACAAACATGAAAACTATTATTATTATTACTTCTATTTACACGATTATCTAGCAATAGCAAAGCATTGCGCGGCCCAGTAATTTGTGTAGTAATTAGTTAGCTAGTAATTTAATACATTGTAAAAATAAATAAATAACACTTTATACAATTTCAGTATGTTGGATGTTTGGAAGTACTTATATCTATGAAAAGTTTGGACTTTGACACTCGATTTTTAGTTGTCAAGTATTATTAAAAATAATTTGTGATCAATTATTTTTAGAGAAAATATAAATAAAGATTGCTAAGCAGCTGGTCTAAAAACTGCTGACAAAAAACAAAAAGTAAAATCAATATTATAAATGATTAAAAGTATTATAAAGTATCAATAGTTTGCAACTAGTAATATTTATTCTTAAGGCAATGAAAACGAATATAATATATAGCTTTATAAAAATATAATTTAGTATTTCTTAGTTTCCTATTGCACATTGTCATTTACTTTGTTAATTGGACATATCGAAATGGATAAGTAGCAAGTAGTTGGTGGCAGTAAAATGTGCGAGTTGGTCCTCATCACAAAGTTCAGTGCTACTGTTATAATAATAAAATATCTATACCTAATAACTTTAAGGAAAAATGTCTTTCTATAACCTGTGGTAATAATAATTTGACTACTACAATAAATAAAGTGTATGCCATTAGAACCAATTAATCCTTTCACTTCACGATAGGTTGTCTACAGTTCATTCATTAATCTGTCAATTGTTGACACTGTTAAATGTTTATATTATATATTTCAAATAACAAAAAAATTAAATATATTTTTTAATACGTATATTCGTGTTACAAATTAGGTTGTGTATTTAATTTTGAACAATAATAAGTTAAAACAAGAATATTTATAATAACATAATAACACTATAATCAATTTTACATACATACTTAATTTCATTTGCAGATTCCACATAGAACATCAATTGATTCATCAATCAACGAATTATAGAATTCACTTATTTATACATTCTTTCTAAAATGGATTATTATTCAAAGTGTATGGAATGTGGTTGTGTATTCAACAACCTCAAGGATTACTCAACTCATGTAATAAAGAATCATTTCAACTCAAAAAGAGTAAAATCAACAAAAAAAATTGTAACTAAACAAATTAAGAAGGAACCTAAGAAGAAAATTGCAAAGAAAATTGAGAGGAAAACTGTGTTTTGCAAAGAGTGTCAAAAATCGTATTGTTCTACAGCATCTTACAATACTCATAGAAATAAGTTTCACACAACAAAAGAACCCATTAAACTTCGCTCTAGAGCAAATCGAGATGTACTCGAAAAGCAGTTACCAACTGAATTGATTGAAAATGAGTTAACAACTGATGAGGAAAAAAATGAGTTAACTGAACAGGAGATAGAAAAGTTACATTGTAATAAATGCCAAATATTGACGTCAGCCTATAGTGTTTTTGTTACCGATGAAAAAAGTTCCACTAAAATTAGAATGTTACTTCCAACAGTACATGGAGATATTAAATTAATTCTCTGTAATTCATGCCTACTCTATACACTAAATCCATTATCCATCCATCCAAAAATTAAAAGTGAAAAAAGTAATGTAAAAATTGAAAAAGATGAACAAACATCAAATTATTCGGAACAAGACGATGTGAAAATAAAAATAGAAAAAGACAGTTCAGATAATGATTCAACCTGTTCGATTAAGGAGGAAGCAGTTTCAAATACAATAGTTAATGAAATACCCGAAGAACACAAAGAAGTATTCGAGACAATGGCAATCAATGTGCCCAGTAATAAATTTAATTGTATTTTTTGTAAAACATCTTGCGGTAGAAATGATCACTTTGAAATAAATAAGTGGTATGCACCAAATCTAACCGGCGACTAACAAAACAACTTCATCACTAGTGACCGTCCAAGTTGAACTATGTCCAACCTTTGAAAGATAATTTGAGTGTATCATCGCCATATCTTCATACATCGTTGTGGAAGCGAACAATACACTGGCCGTGACTTGATCAGATTACATCAAATTTTGAGGTTGGCTTCCAACAGGCTTGTGGTTTTTATATTAAGTTGCAAAAGCAAGTGGTCACAGCCCTAACAGCAGACAGGACGGCTAGCAGACTGACCGGGTGAATTCCTAAGTACAGCGGAGTTTGTTCATGTTCGTCTGTTTTATATCAACATGAGGCGCACCTTATCAGTACCTGATCTAACCAGAGTTCTATGGTTTTAGTGTAAGTATGAAAACCTGAAACTTTTCAATTGTCAATTCTCATAGGATACTTTTGAGCAGACTTTGATTTGTTTGTTTTCCTTCACAGGGAGACCTTTTGTATGGCGGTCAGTGTTCCTAGGAGGCAGGGACCTCTTATGCGAACCATAGACTTCCCAATTAACAGAACATAAAGAAACAAAAAACTTGTGTCTTCTTCACTTTGCGTTGCACAGTCCTTTAACAACATGGTAAAGGACATATTGTGTTGCAGGTAGCAGAAGGGACAACCTGAATGACCTGCCACCAGAAAACTGAACCCTTCCCTGCACAACGAATGAATCATCGGGTTGTTACTCCAAGCAGCCTGATCCTTGAATCGGGTCGCAAACTGGAAATATACGAGACACTCTTGGTGGTCTGGTTCCATGAACTGCGCCAAAAAGCTAAAATTGAGTAGTCAATGGTGTTTTATCGTATTTTATATATATATATATGTAATGTAAATTTATTTATATTCATTCAAATTTGTAAATAAATTATTGGTAAATTTGGTTCCTATTAATTATTTTATTTGTATATACTTGTATTAAATTAATTTTATTATAATATATATATATATATATATATATATATATATATATATATATATATATATATGTATGTGTGTAACTGTACATAATAATTGTAAAATAATAATACCTAGTGCAATTAAATTACTGTATGTGAGTTATTGTACTTTTGATATAATAAAAAAAATATTGTAAAATAATTAAAAATTGAATACTATCAATACATTATTTCAGTTTAAAATTCTGTATGCTTGTAGTAAGTATATGTTTAGCTCTAATAATCACTAAAAATGTCCAATTGTCTTATGAAGGAGTAGTGTTATATATAAAAACTGAGCCATTTATGTCTTTCTAATACGTAATTTCAATTTTTGTTTATATATTTTCCCGAATTGTCACGATAAGTGACGACACATTATTATCGTTGTTTCCATAAAATGAAAGATTAACATATTTAACCCAATCATTCTTATGTAGACATTTAAAATACTTAAATATTGTATAAAAAATTATGTGTTATTTATCATTTAATATCAGTCTGTGGTAATGCAGATTTGAAATTCAGTTTTAAACGTACATTTTTCTTCGACACTTAGACATTCTTACGGTGTTTTGTTTATCGTTTTAGATATTTACTAGAATATTATCAATTAATGTTTTGATATTTTCTTATCGTAATATTTTTAATAATTTATACAATATATACATATAGAAAAATGTATTAATATAATAATAACAATATACTAAATTTTTAAATTGAACTTAAAATTTTTACCTCAGAATTTAAATATATCTGTCCAGAACATACAATTAATTCACTTAAAATAGCTAGTTACTTATAAACTTAATAATATTATAGTATATAAAAATATATTTTACAGCCTCTTTCATCTACACCGTCAAATATATCCAACGATTCATGTCCTCTGTTCATAGGGAATTATTTGAACAGTTGCTTAAATGCTAGATCGATGTATGGATGAAGGTAAACATAACTTGATATTTTAAAACAATAATCTTATTATTTTACGTTAAAACGATGAGTGATATGTTAATTGTCTAACTACTTATTAGTGAAAAATCTGAAAAAAACAATATCGTGATAACATAAAATCCGCCTAATATTTATATGTTCCACTCTTCTGAAATCGTTTCTTAACATTAAAACGGTTTTGAACCCTTAAACTACCAATTGCCAGCAAGGTAGTTTATTGTTCTAAACGTTATAGTGATTTTAAAAAGTTTCAAAACTGTTTGCATGGTAAGGAACCGTTTTGAGTACAAAACTGCACCATGAAACGTACTAATTGTAGTCTATGCTTTTTAAGATATCATAATTCGTGGTCTTCGTACACCATCTACATACGTATATCTTATAGACTATGTACAAATTTAAAATAAATTATAGGCTTTTTATTAAAACCACTGTGAAAAAACGAACATTTTTTTTTTGTTATCAAAAACTACAGTGATAAGATAAATGTAATGAAATAACCCATTCCACTAAATGTTCTAGGTGTCGGCAAAATGTATTGATTACTGAGTACTTCAAGATAAAATTTCCTAAGAGATGTTAGGTAATTTAAATTTAAATTTCTTTGTCACGGTAAAAATGTACAAGTGTGTTAATTTGTGAATATTCAGTACAGCCATGGCAATATAAGCAAATACACAAGTCGTTTACAATGTTGTACAATTATTGGTAATAAGTTTGGTGTTTTCAATACATTTGTTACAACCTACATGTACATTTTAATTTTATTACCAATGTTAAAATCGTTTTAATGTACAATTTCAGAAATACAATAATTAATTTTATCAGTTTAAATGCCAGATTCGTGGGGAAGTTTTACGAATAAACCTGCAAGAGGATGGCTACATCCAGATAATGTGTATTACACGGAGTAGTGTCTGTTACGAAGTTCGGGTAAATTTTAATTTAAAATAAAAATGTAATCCTGTTAATATTAAGATCGAAATTATTTATTTTTGTACATTAAAAAAATATACCTGTCAAAAATGATTAGAGTTTTTCCAACTGTGCTATTTAAGTTTATACTCGACACATTTAAGTTTATAGTATATAGATACACTCACACAAAATTAATAGGTCGAGTTGTGATAACTGTAAGTGTGGTGGTTTAAGGTGTTTTAAAAATATTTCACTTATACAGTCCAAACAATTAATAGTTAATTAAAATAATTTTTTGATTTTTGGATTTACTCCGTTCGAACAGGACAATTTCTGTTAGGCTATCCTGATTTATCATACTAACCGAAGTTAGGATAATAATTTAATTGTCACAAACATGAAAACTATTATTATTATTACTTCTATTTACACGATTATCTAGCAATAGCAAAGCATTGCGCGGCCCAGTAATTTGTGTAGTAATTAGTTAGCTAGTAATTTAATACATTGTAAAAATAAATAAATAACACTTTATACAATTTCAGTATGTTGGATGTTTGGAAGTACTTATATCTATGAAAAGTTTGGACTTTGACACTCGATTTTTAGTTGTCAAGTATTATTAAAAATAATTTGTGATCAATTATTTTTAGAGAAAATATAAATAAAGATTGCTAAGCAGCTGGTCTAAAAACTGCTGACAAAAAACAAAAAGTAAAATCAATATTATAAATGATTAAAAGTATTATAAAGTATCAATAGTTTGCAACTAGTAATATTTATTCTTAAGGCAATGAAAACGAATATAATATATAGCTTTATAAAAATATAATTTAGTATTTCTTAGTTTCCTATTGCACATTGTCATTTACTTTGTTAATTGGACATATCGAAATGGATAAGTAGCAAGTAGTTGGTGGCAGTAAAATGTGCGAGTTGGTCCTCATCACAAAGTTCAGTGCTACTGTTATAATAATAAAATATCTATACCTAATAACTTTAAGGAAAAATGTCTTTTTATAACCTGTGGTAATAATAATTTGACTACTACAATAAATAAAGTGTATGCCATTAGAACCAATTAATCCTTTCACTTCACGATAGGTTGTCTACAGTTCATTCATTAATCTGTCAATTGTTGACACTGTTAAATGTTTATATTATATATTTCAAATAACAAAAAAATTAAATATATTTTTTAATACGTATATTCGTGTTACAAATTAGGTTGTGTATTTAATTTTGAACAATAATAAGTTAAAACAAGAATATTTATAATAACATAATAACACTATAATCAATTTTACATACATACTTAATTTCATTTGCAGATTCCACATAGAACATCAATTGATTCATCAATCAACGAATTATAGAATTCACTTATTTATACATTCTTTCTAAAATGGATTATTATTCAAAGTGTATGGAATGTGGTTGTGTATTCAACAACCTCAAGGATTACTCAACTCATGTAATAAAGAATCATTTCAACTCAAAAAGAGTAAAATCAACAAAAAAAATTGTAACTAAACAAATTAAGAAGGAACCTAAGAAGAAAATTGCAAAGAAAATTGAGAGGAAAACTGTGTTTTGCAAAGAGTGTCAAAAATCGTATTGTTCTACAGCATCTTACAATACTCATAGAAATAAGTTTCACACAACAAAAGAACCCATTATACTTCGCTCTAGAGCAAATCGAGATGTACTCGAAAAGCAGTTACCAACTGAATTGATTGAAAATGAGTTAACAACTGATGAGGAAAAAAATGAGTTAACTGAACAGGAGATAGAAAAGTTACATTGTAATAAATGCCAAATATTGACGTCAGCCTATAGTGTTTTTGTTACCGATGAAAAAAGTTCCACTAAAATTAGAATGTTACTTCCAACAGTACATGGAGATATTAAATTAATTCTCTGTAATTCATGCCTACTCTATACACTAAATCCATTATCCATCCATCCAAAAATTAAAAGTGAAAAAAGTAATGTAAAAATTGAAAAAGATGAACAAACATCAAATTATTCGGAACAAGACGATGTGAAAATAAAAATAGAAAAAGACAGTTCAGATAATGATTCAACCTGTTCGATTAAGGAGGAAGCAGTTTCAAATACAATAGTTAATGAAATACCCGAAGAACACAAAGAAGTATTCGAGACAATGGCAATCAATGTGCCCAGTAATAAATTTAATTGTATTTTTTGTAAAACATCTTGCGGTAGAAATGATCACTTTGAAATAAATAAGTGGTATGCACCAAATCTAACCGGCGACTAACAAAACAACTTCATCACTAGTGACCGTCCAAGTTGAACTATGTCCAACCTTTGAAAGATAATTTGAGTGTATCATCGCCATATCTTCATACATCGTTGTGGAAGCGAACAATACACTGGCCGTGACTTGATCAGATTACATCAAATTTTGAGGTTGGCTTCCAACAGGCTTGTGGTTTTTATATTAAGTTGCAAAAGCAAGTGGTCACAGCCCTAACAGCAGACAGGACGGCTAGCAGACTGACCGGGTGAATTCCTAAGTACAGCGGAGTTTGTTCATGTTCGTCTGTTTTATATCAACATGAGGCGCACCTTATCAGTACCTGATCTAACCAGAGTTCTATGGTTTTAGTGTAAGTATGAAAACCTGAAACTTTTCAATTGTCAATTCTCATAGGATACTTTTGAGCAGACTTTGATTTGTTTGTTTTCCTTCACAGGGAGACCTTTTGTATGGCGGTCAGTGTTCCTAGGAGGCAGGGACCTCTTATGCGAACCATAGACTTCCCAATTAACAGAACATAAAGAAACAAAAAACTTGTGTCTTCTTCACTTTGCGTTGCACAGTCCTTTAACAACATGGTAAAGGACATATTGTGTTGCAGGTAGCAGAAGGGACAACCTGAATGACCTGCCACCAGAAAACTGAACCCTTCCCTGCACAACGAATGAATCATCGGGTTGTTACTCCAAGCAGCCTGATCCTTGAATCGGGTCGCAAACTGGAAATATACGAGACACTCTTGGTGGTCTGGTTCCATGAACTGCGCCAAAAAGCTAAAATTGAGTAGTCAATGGTGTTTTATCGTATTTTATATATATATATATGTAATGTAAATTTATTTATATTCATTCAAATTTGTAAATAAATTATTGGTAAATTTGGTTCCTATTAATTATTTTATTTGTATATACTTGTATTAAATTAATTTTATTATAATATATATATATATATATATATATATATATATATATATATATATATATATATATGTATGTGTGTAACTGTACATAATAATTGTAAAATAATAATACCTAGTGCAATTAAATTACTGTATGTGAGTTATTGTACTTTTGATATAATAAAAAAAATATTGTAAAATAATTAAAAATTGAATACTATCAATACATTATTTCAGTTTAAAATTCTGTATGCTTGTAGTAAGTATATGTTTAGCTCTAATAATCACTAAAAATGTCCAATTGTCTTATGAAGGAGTAGTGTTATATATAAAAACTGAGCCATTTATGTCTTTCTAATACGTAATTTCAATTTTTGTTTATATATTTTCCCGAATTGTCACGATAAGTGACGACACATTATTATCGTTGTTTCCATAAAATGAAAGATTAACATATTTAACCCAATCATTCTTATGTAGACATTTAAAATACTTAAATATTGTATAAAAAATTATGTGTTATTTATCATTTAATATCAGTCTGTGGTAATGCAGATTTGAAATTCAGTTTTAAACGTACATTTTTCTTCGACACTTAGACATTCTTACGGTGTTTTGTTTATCGTTTTAGATATTTACTAGAATATTATCAATTAATGTTTTGATATTTTCTTATCGTAATATTTTTAATAATTTATACAATATATACATATAGAAAAATGTATTAATATAATAATAACAATATACTAAATTTTTAAATTGAACTTAAAATTTTTACCTCAGAATTTAAATATATCTGTCCAGAACATACAATTAATTCACTTAAAATAGCTAGTTACTTATAAACTTAATAATATTATAGTATATAAAAATATATTTTACAGCCTCTTTCATCTACACCGTCAAATATATCCAACGATTCATGTCCTCTGTTCATAGGGAATTATTTGAACAGTTGCTTAAATGCTAGATCGATGTATGGATGAAGGTAAACATAACTTGATATTTTAAAACAATAATCTTATTATTTTACGTTAAAACGATGAGTGATATGTTAATTGTCTAACTACTTATTAGTGAAAAATCTGAAAAAAACAATATCGTGATAACATAAAATCCGCCTAATATTTATATGTTCCACTCTTCTGAAATCGTTTCTTAACATTAAAACGGTTTTGAACCCTTAAACTACCAATTGCCAGCAAGGTAGTTTATTGTTCTAAACGTTATAGTGATTTTAAAAAGTTTCAAAACTGTTTGCATGGTAAGGAACCGTTTTGAGTACAAAACTGCACCATGAAACGTACTAATTGTAGTCTATGCTTTTTAAGATATCATAATTCGTGGTCTTCGTACACCATCTACATACGTATATCTTATAGACTATGTACAAATTTAAAATAAATTATAGGCTTTTTATTAAAACCACTGTGAAAAAACGAACATTTTTTTTTTGTTATCAAAAACTACAGTGATAAGATAAATGTAATGAAATAACCCATTCCACTAAATGTTCTAGGTGTCGGCAAAATGTATTGATTACTGAGTACTTCAAGATAAAATTTCCTAAGAGATGTTAGGTAATTTAAATTTAAATTTCTTTGTCACGGTAAAAATGTACAAGTGTGTTAATTTGTGAATATTCAGTACAGCCATGGCAATATAAGCAAATACACAAGTCGTTTACAATGTTGTACAATTATTGGTAATAAGTTTGGTGTTTTCAATACATTTGTTACAACCTACATGTACATTTTAATTTTATTACCAATGTTAAAATCGTTTTAATGTACAATTTCAGAAATACAATAATTAATTTTATCAGTTTAAATGCCAGATTCGTGGGGAAGTTTTACGAATAAACCTGCAAGAGGATGGCTACATCCAGATAATGTGTATTACACGGAGTAGTGTCTGTTACGAAGTTCGGGTAAATTTTAATTTAAAATAAAAATGTAATCCTGTTAATATTAAGATCGAAATTATTTATTTTTGTACATTAAAAAAATATACCTGTCAAAAATGATTAGAGTTTTTCCAACTGTGCTATTTAAGTTTATACTCGACACATTTAAGTTTATAGTATATAGATACACTCACA
This sequence comes from Tuberolachnus salignus, assembly GCA_956483605.1. Taxonomy (NCBI): domain Eukaryota; kingdom Metazoa; phylum Arthropoda; class Insecta; order Hemiptera; family Aphididae; genus Tuberolachnus; species Tuberolachnus salignus. Next base: position 37,508,054 of record OY101436.1, on the reverse strand, counting down.
CAAAATTAATAGGTCGAGTTGTGATAACTGTAAGTGTGGTGGTTTAAGGTGTTTTAAAAATATTTCACTTATACAGTCCAAACAATTAATAGTTAATTAAAATAATTTTTTGATTTTTGGATTTACTCCGTTCGAACAGGACAATTTCTGTTAGGCTATCCTGATTTATCATACTAACCGAAGTTAGGATAATAATTTAATTGTCACAAACATGAAAACTATTATTATTATTACTTCTATTTACACGATTATCTAGCAATAGCAAAGCATTGCGCGGCCCAGTAATTTGTGTAGTAATTAGTTAGCTAGTAATTTAATACATTGTAAAAATAAATAAATAACACTTTATACAATTTCAGTATGTTGGATGTTTGGAAGTACTTATATCTATGAAAAGTTTGGACTTTGACACTCGATTTTTAGTTGTCAAGTATTATTAAAAATAATTTGTGATCAATTATTTTTAGAGAAAATATAAATAAAGATTGCTAAGCAGCTGGTCTAAAAACTGCTGACAAAAAACAAAAAGTAAAATCAATATTATAAATGATTAAAAGTATTATAAAGTATCAATAGTTTGCAACTAGTAATATTTATTCTTAAGGCAATGAAAACGAATATAATATATAGCTTTATAAAAATATAATTTAGTATTTCTTAGTTTCCTATTGCACATTGTCATTTACTTTGTTAATTGGACATATCGAAATGGATAAGTAGCAAGTAGTTGGTGGCAGTAAAATGTGCGAGTTGGTCCTCATCACAAAGTTCAGTGCTACTGTTATAATAATAAAATATCTATACCTAATAACTTTAAGGAAAAATGTCTTTCTATAACCTGTGGTAATAATAATTTGACTACTACAATAAATAAAGTGTATGCCATTAGAACCAATTAATCCTTTCACTTCACGATAGGTTGTCTACAGTTCATTCATTAATCTGTCAATTGTTGACACTGTTAAATGTTTATATTATATATTTCAAATAACAAAAAAATTAAATATATTTTTTAATACGTATATTCGTGTTACAAATTAGGTTGTGTATTTAATTTTGAACAATAATAAGTTAAAACAAGAATATTTATAATAACATAATAACACTATAATCAATTTTACATACATACTTAATTTCATTTGCAGATTCCACATAGAACATCAATTGATTCATCAATCAACGAATTATAGAATTCACTTATTTATACATTCTTTCTAAAATGGATTATTATTCAAAGTGTATGGAATGTGGTTGTGTATTCAACAACCTCAAGGATTACTCAACTCATGTAATAAAGAATCATTTCAACTCAAAAAGAGTAAAATCAACAAAAAAAATTGTAACTAAACAAATTAAGAAGGAACCTAAGAAGAAAATTGCAAAGAAAATTGAGAGGAAAACTGTGTTTTGCAAAGAGTGTCAAAAATCGTATTGTTCTACAGCATCTTACAATACTCATAGAAATAAGTTTCACACAACAAAAGAACCCATTATACTTCGCTCTAGAGCAAATCGAGATGTACTCGAAAAGCAGTTACCAACTGAATTGATTGAAAATGAGTTAACAACTGATGAGGAAAAAAATGAGTTAACTGAACAGGAGATAGAAAAGTTACATTGTAATAAATGCCAAATATTGACGTCAGCCTATAGTGTTTTTGTTACCGATGAAAAAAGTTCCACTAAAATTAGAATGTTACTTCCAACAGTACATGGAGATATTAAATTAATTCTCTGTAATTCATGCCTACTCTATACACTAAATCCATTATCCATCCATCCAAAAATTAAAAGTGAAAAAAGTAATGTAAAAATTGAAAAAGATGAACAAACATCAAATTATTCGGAACAAGACGATGTGAAAATAAAAATAGAAAAAGACAGTTCAGATAATGATTCAACCTGTTCGATTAAGGAGGAAGCAGTTTCAAATACAATAGTTAATGAAATACCCGAAGAACACAAAGAAGTATTCGAGACAATGGCAATCAATGTGCCCAGTAATAAATTTAATTGTATTTTTTGTAAAACATCTTGCGGTAGAAATGATCACTTTGAAATAAATAAGTGGTATGCACCAAATCTAACCGGCGACTAACAAAACAACTTCATCACTAGTGACCGTCCAAGTTGAACTATGTCCAACCTTTGAAAGATAATTTGAGTGTATCATCGCCATATCTTCATACATCGTTGTGGAAGCGAACAATACACTGGCCGTGACTTGATCAGATTACATCAAATTTTGAGGTTGGCTTCCAACAGGCTTGTGGTTTTTATATTAAGTTGCAAAAGCAAGTGGTCACAGCCCTAACAGCAGACAGGACGGCTAGCAGACTGACCGGGTGAATTCCTAAGTACAGCGGAGTTTGTTCATGTTCGTCTGTTTTATATCAACATGAGGCGCACCTTATCAGTACCTGATCTAACCAGAGTTCTATGGTTTTAGTGTAAGTATGAAAACCTGAAACTTTTCAATTGTCAATTCTCATAGGATACTTTTGAGCAGACTTTGATTTGTTTGTTTTCCTTCACAGGGAGACCTTTTGTATGGCGGTCAGTGTTCCTAGGAGGCAGGGACCTCTTATGCGAACCATAGACTTCCCAATTAACAGAACATAAAGAAACAAAAAACTTGTGTCTTCTTCACTTTGCGTTGCACAGTCCTTTAACAACATGGTAAAGGACATATTGTGTTGCAGGTAGCAGAAGGGACAACCTGAATGACCTGCCACCAGAAAACTGAACCCTTCCCTGCACAACGAATGAATCATCGGGTTGTTACTCCAAGCAGCCTGATCCTTGAATCGGGTCGCAAACTGGAAATATACGAGACACTCTTGGTGGTCTGGTTCCATGAACTGCGCCAAAAAGCTAAAATTGAGTAGTCAATGGTGTTTTATCGTATTTTATATATATATATATGTAATGTAAATTTATTTATATTCATTCAAATTTGTAAATAAATTATTGGTAAATTTGGTTCCTATTAATTATTTTATTTGTATATACTTGTATTAAATTAATTTTATTATAATATATATATATATATATATATATATGTATGTGTGTAACTGTACATAATAATTGTAAAATAATAATACCTAGTGCAATTAAATTACTGTATGTGAGTTATTGTACTTTTGATATAATAAAAAAAATATTGTAAAATAATTAAAAATTGAATACTATCAATACATTATTTCAGTTTAAAATTCTGTATGCTTGTAGTAAGTATATGTTTAGCTCTAATAATCACTAAAAATGTCCAATTGTCTTATGAAGGAGTAGTGTTATATATAAAAACTGAGCCATTTATGTCTTTCTAATACGTAATTTCAATTTTTGTTTATATATTTTCCCGAATTGTCACGATAAGTGACGACACATTATTATCGTTGTTTCCATAAAATGAAAGATTAACATATTTAACCCAATCATTCTTATGTAGACATTTAAAATACTTAAATATTGTATAAAAAATTATGTGTTATTTATCATTTAATATCAGTCTGTGGTAATGCAGATTTGAAATTCAGTTTTAAACGTACATTTTTCTTCGACACTTAGACATTCTTACGGTGTTTTGTTTATCGTTTTAGATATTTACTAGAATATTATCAATTAATGTTTTGATATTTTCTTATCGTAATATTTTTAATAATTTATACAATATATACATATAGAAAAATGTATTAATATAATAATAACAATATACTAAATTTTTAAATTGAACTTAAAATTTTTACCTCAGAATTTAAATATATCTGTCCAGAACATACAATTAATTCACTTAAAATAGCTAGTTACTTATAAACTTAATAATATTATAGTATATAAAAATATATTTTACAGCCTCTTTCATCTACACCGTCAAATATATCCAACGATTCATGTCCTCTGTTCATAGGGAATTATTTGAACAGTTGCTTAAATGCTAGATCGATGTATGGATGAAGGTAAACATAACTTGATATTTTAAAACAATAATCTTATTATTTTACGTTAAAACGATGAGTGATATGTTAATTGTCTAACTACTTATTAGTGAAAAATCTGAAAAAAACAATATCGTGATAACATAAAATCCGCCTAATATTTATATGTTCCACTCTTCTGAAATCGTTTCTTAACATTAAAACGGTTTTGAACCCTTAAACTACCAATTGCCAGCAAGGTAGTTTATTGTTCTAAACGTTATAGTGATTTTAAAAAGTTTCAAAACTGTTTGCATGGTAAGGAACCGTTTTGAGTACAAAACTGCACCATGAAACGTACTAATTGTAGTCTATGCTTTTTAAGATATCATAATTCGTGGTCTTCGTACACCATCTACATACGTATATCTTATAGACTATGTACAAATTTAAAATAAATTATAGGCTTTTTATTAAAACCACTGTGAAAAAACGAACATTTTTTTTTTGTTATCAAAAACTACAGTGATAAGATAAATGTAATGAAATAACCCATTCCACTAAATGTTCTAGGTGTCGGCAAAATGTATTGATTACTGAGTACTTCAAGATAAAATTTCCTAAGAGATGTTAGGTAATTTAAATTTAAATTTCTTTGTCACGGTAAAAATGTACAAGTGTGTTAATTTGTGAATATTCAGTACAGCCATGGCAATATAAGCAAATACACAAGTCGTTTACAATGTTGTACAATTATTGGTAATAAGTTTGGTGTTTTCAATACATTTGTTACAACCTACATGTACATTTTAATTTTATTACCAATGTTAAAATCGTTTTAATGTACAATTTCAGAAATACAATAATTAATTTTATCAGTTTAAATGCCAGATTCGTGGGGAAGTTTTACGAATAAACCTGCAAGAGGATGGCTACATCCAGATAATGTGTATTACACGGAGTAGTGTCTGTTACGAAGTTCGGGTAAATTTTAATTTAAAATAAAAATGTAATCCTGTTAATATTAAGATCGAAATTATTTATTTTTGTACATTAAAAAAATATACCTGTCAAAAATGATTTGAGTTTTTCCAACTGTGCTATTTAAGTTTATACTCGACACATTTAAGTTTATAGTATATAGATACACTCACACAAAATTAATAGGTCGAGTTGTGATAACTGTAAGTGTGGTGGTTTAAGGTGTTTTAAAAATATTTCACTTATACAGTCCAAACAATTAATAGTTAATTAAAATAATTTTTTGATTTTTGGATTTACTCCGTTCGAACAGGACAATTTCTGTTAGGCTATCCTGATTTATCATACTAACCGAAGTTAGGATAATAATTTAATTGTCACAAACATGAAAACTATTATTATTATTACTTCTATTTACACGATTATCTAGCAATAGCAAAGCATTGCGCGGCCCAGTAATTTGTGTAGTAATTAGTTAGCTAGTAATTTAATACATTGTAAAAATAAATAAATAACACTTTATACAATTTCAGTATGTTGGATGTTTGGAAGTACTTATATCTATGAAAAGTTTGGACTTTGACACTCGATTTTTAGTTGTCAAGTATTATTAAAAATAATTTGTGATCAATTATTTTTAGAGAAAATATAAATAAAGATTGCTAAGCAGCTGGTCTAAAAACTGCTGACAAAAAACAAAAAGTAAAATCAATATTATAAATGATTAAAAGTATTATAAAGTATCAATAGTTTGCAACTAGTAATATTTATTCTTAAGGCAATGAAAACGAATATAATATATAGCTTTATAAAAATATAATTTAGTATTTCTTAGTTTCCTATTGCACATTGTCATTTACTTTGTTAATTGGACATATCGAAATGGATAAGTAGCAAGTAGTTGGTGGCAGTAAAATGTGCGAGTTGGTCCTCATCACAAAGTTCAGTGCTACTGTTATAATAATAAAATATCTATACCTAATAACTTTAAGGAAAAATGTCTTTCTATAACCTGTGGTAATAATAATTTGACTACTACAATAAATAAAGTGTATGCCATTAGAACCAATTAATCCTTTCACTTCACGATAGGTTGTCTACAGTTCATTCATTAATCTGTCAATTGTTGACACTGTTAAATGTTTATATTATATATTTCAAATAACAAAAAAATTAAATATATTTTTTAATACGTATATTCGTGTTACAAATTAGGTTGTGTATTTAATTTTGAACAATAATAAGTTAAAACAAGAATATTTATAATAACATAATAACACTATAATCAATTTTACATACATACTTAATTTCATTTGCAGATTCCACATAGAACATCAATTGATTCATCAATCAACGAATTATAGAATTCACTTATTTATACATTCTTTCTAAAATGGATTATTATTCAAAGTGTATGGAATGTGGTTGTGTATTCAACAACCTCAAGGATTACTCAACTCATGTAATAAAGAATCATTTCAACTCAAAAAGAGTAAAATCAACAAAAAAAATTGTAACTAAACAAATTAAGAAGGAACCTAAGAAGAAAATTGCAAAGAAAATTGAGAGGAAAACTGTGTTTTGCAAAGAGTGTCAAAAATCGTATTGTTCTACAGCATCTTACAATACTCATAGAAATAAGTTTCACACAACAAAAGAACCCATTATACTTCGCTCTAGAGCAAATCGAGATGTACTCGAAAAGCAGTTACCAACTGAATTGATTGAAAATGAGTTAACAACTGATGAGGAAAAAAATGAGTTAACTGAACAGGAGATAGAAAAGTTACATTGTAATAAATGCCAAATATTGACGTCAGCCTATAGTGTTTTTGTTACCGATGAAAAAAGTTCCACTAAAATTAGAATGTTACTTCCAACAGTACATGGAGATATTAAATTAATTCTCTGTAATTCATGCCTACTCTATACACTAAATCCATTATCCATCCATCCAAAAATTAAAAGTGAAAAAAGTAATGTAAAAATTGAAAAAGATGAACAAACATCAAATTATTCGGAACAAGACGATGTGAAAATAAAAATAGAAAAAGACAGTTCAGATAATGATTCAACCTGTTCGATTAAGGAGGAAGCAGTTTCAAATACAATAGTTAATGAAATACCCGAAGAACACAAAGAAGTATTCGAGACAATGGCAATCAATGTGCCCAGTAATAAATTTAATTGTATTTTTTGTAAAACATCTTGCGGTAGAAATGATCACTTTGAAATAAATAAGTGGTATGCACCAAATCTAACCGGCGACTAACAAAACAACTTCATCACTAGTGACCGTCCAAGTTGAACTATGTCCAACCTTTGAAAGATAATTTGAGTGTATCATCGCCATATCTTCATACATCGTTGTGGAAGCGAACAATACACTGGCCGTGACTTGATCAGATTACATCGAATTTTGAGGTTGGCTTCCAACAGGCTTGTGGTTTTTATATTAAGTTGCAAAAGCAAGTGGTCACAGCCCTAACAGCAGACAGGACGGCTAGCAGACTGACCGGGTGAATTCCTAAGTACAGCGGAGTTTGTTCATGTTCGTCTGTTTTATATCAACATGAGGCGCACCTTATCAGTACCTGATCTAACCAGAGTTCTATGGTTTTAGTGTAAGTATGAAAACCTGAAACTTTTCAATTGTCAATTCTCATAGGATACTTTTGAGCAGACTTTGATTTGTTTGTTTTCCTTCACAGGGAGACCTTTTGTATGGCGGTCAGTGTTCCTAGGAGGCAGGGACCTCTTATGCGAACCATAGACTTCCCAATTAACAGAACATAAAGAAACAAAAAACTTGTGTCTTCTTCACTTTGCGTTGCACAGTCCTTTAACAACATGGTAAAGGACATATTGTGTTGTAGGTAGCAGAAGGGACAACCTGAATGACCTGCCACCAGAAAACTGAACCCTTCCCTGCACAACGAATGAATCATCGGGTTGTTACTCCAAGCAGCCTGATCCTTGAATCGGGTCGCAAACTGGAAATATACGAGACACTCTTGGTGGTCTGGTTCCATGAACTGCGCCAAAAAGCTAAAATTGAGTAGTCAATGGTGTTTTATCGTATTTTATATATATATATATGTAATGTAAATTTATTTATATTCATTCAAATTTGTAAATAAATTATTGGTAAATTTGGTTCCTATTAATTATTTTATTTGTATATACTTGTATTAAATTAATTTTATTATAATATATATATATATATATATGTATGTGTGTAACTGTACATAATAATTGTAAAATAATAATACCTAGTGCAATTAAATTACTGTATGTGAGTTATTGTACTTTTGATATAATAAAAAAAATATTGTAAAATAATTAAAAATTGAATACTATCAATACATTATTTCAGTTTAAAATTCTGTATGCTTGTAGTAAGTATATGTTTAGCTCTAATAATCACTAAAAATGTCCAATTGTCTTATGAAGGAGTAGTGTCGTATATAAAAACTGAGCCATTTATGTCTTTCTAATACGTAATTTCAATTTTTGTTTATATATTTTCCCGAAATGTCACGATAAGTGACGACACATTATTATCGTTGTTTCCATAAAATGAAAGATTAACATATTTAACCCAATCATTCTTATGTAGACATTTTATTCATAGATCTAAGTGAAATTGTATTATTGAAATTGCAATATTTTTTATCTTCAATTTACCCCCCCCCCCTACTCTGAAACGGGACTTTGATATCCGGATTTGTTCTAAAAACATTATGGTAACCCTATATAGTAAAAGTATTAATATTATGGAATTAAAGATTATGATTTAGTATTTACCATAATCTTTATGCTAAATATTTAATTATTATACAATCTAATCATACCTGACTATGTATTGAAGAAAAATAAGAAAAAAAAACTTAAAATATTTATTGGTAACAAAAAATTACAGAATATTTGATGAAAATTCCAAGTTTATACAATTATTTTTTTACCGGATTACAACCATATAAAACAGAAACCGTTGTGCCGTAGATATTCCTGTTCTCCCCTCCCCCCTTAAAAATAAGAAAATTATATATAATATCCCCAACCAGCAAACGTTTAGTACGATTACTAAATACAATTATCGTTATAAATGTACCTTAGCGTTATGTTTCATTATGTTCTCTGTGGCCATGAAATGGAATATCTTCAGTGGCGATTGTTAACATTGTATTCTATTCAATACCAGTTTCTATTAATTTGCTTTTCGTGATTTTCGTTTGAACTTAGTTTCGAAATTAATAATAAACAGCCATACATGCCAATTGATGAGTTACTCAAGCCTTTCTGTTCCTCGTAATGTATGGGTCCAATAATTAAATTCTCGTATCCATTGTTAGTGTTTAATACTATTGTTTTCAAAAACAGAATCTATAAAAAAAAATGACGGCCCATATAATTAAATATCATGCAATAGCATCAGCGACCCCTTTAAAAATTACCTTATTTTTGTGAGCACCAACCGCTTATTCTTTTATGAAAAAAATAAAATATTAGACTATTTTAACAACATTAATAATTGTATTATATTATATTATTTAGTAGTACAACTGATCACAAATATCATAAAGATTGCTCACTGGTCGGTTTTAATGTGGTGTAAAATAAAACTCCTGCTAGATAGCAGTAAATAATTGTTTTAAGATAAAATAAAATAAATTCATTAATTACTCTTTTAGCCATTATAAATCTAGTGGTCTTGGGGAAAACCAGCTCTTGGCTATAATTAAAGATAATTTGAATCGTGTTTGTGGTCCCCGTCAGTATTATGTAAGGACGGTTTGTAAACAGTAGACATTTCTTATGGCATATTTTTTATGTTTAATTATGTTTTGTTTATTAAATTATTCTACTTAATCGTTTATTTGAATAGAAAATTATTATTATTTGATCGGAAAGCAGTGATATAGTTCGTGGACACACTTGCAATACAAGAACATTGCCGTGTTATATTTCCAACGTAACTATTGATCTATATAGTGAAGCTTTAAGAATTCTGATAACAGATTTGAATTTGTCATCAAGTCCACTTGTCCACATTTAAAATACTTAAATATTGTATAAAAAATTATGTGTTATTTATCATTTAATATCAGTCTGTGGTAATGCAGATTTGAAATTCAGTTTTAAACGTACATTTTTCTTCGACACTTAGACATTCTTACGGTGTTTTGTTTATCGTTTTAGATATTTACTAGAATATTATCAATTAATGTTTTGATATTTTCTTATCGTAATATTTTTAATAATTTATACAATATATACATATAGAAAAATGTATTAATATAATAATAACAATATACTAAATTTTTAAATTGAACTTAAAATTTTTACCTCAGAATTTAAATATATCTGTCCAGAACATACAATTAATTCACTTAAAATAGCTAGTTACTTATAAACTTAATAATATTATAGTATATAAAAATATATTTTACAGCCTCTTTCATCTACACCGTCAAATATATCCAACGATTCATGTCCTCTGTTCATAGGGAATTATTTGAACAGTTGCTTAAATGCTAGATCGATGTATGGATGAAGGTAAACATAACTTGATATTTTAAAACAATAATCTTATTATTTTACGTTAAAACGATGAGTGATATGTTAATTGTCTAACTACTTATTAGTGAAAAATCTGAAAAAAACAATATCGTGATAACATAAAATCCGCCTAATATTTATATGTTCCACTCTTCTGAAATCGTTTCTTAACATTAAAACGGTTTTGAACCCTTAAACTACCAATTGCCAGCAAGGTAGTTTATTGTTCTAAACGTTATAGTGATTTCAAAAAGTTTCAAAACTGTTTGCATGGTAAGGAACCGTTTTGAGTACAAAACTGCACCATGAAACGTACTAATTGTAGTCTATGCTTTTTAAGATATCATAATTCGTGGTCTTCGTACACCATCTACATACGTATATCTTATAGACTATGCACAAATTTAAAATAAATTATAGGCTTTTTATTAAAACCACTGTGAAAAAACGAACATTTTTTTTTTGTTATCAAAAACTACAGTGATAAGATAAATGTAATGAAATAACCCATTCCACTAAATGTTCTAGGTGTCGGCAAAATGTATTGATTACTGAGTACTTCAAGATAAAATTTCCTAAGAGATGTTAGGTAATTTAAATTTAAATTTCTTTGTCACGGTAAAAATGTACAAGTGTGTTAATTTGTGAATATTCAGTACAGCCATGGCAATATAAGCAAATACACAAGTCGTTTACAATGTTGTACAATTATTGGTAATAAGTTTGGTGTTTTCAATACATTTGTTACAACCTACATGTACATTTTAATTTTATTACCAATGTTAAAATCGTTTTAATGTACAATTTCAGAAATACAATAATTAATTTTATCAGTTTAAATGCCAGATTCGTGGGGAAGTTTTACGAATAAACCTGCAAGAGGATGGCTACATCCAGATAATGTGTATTACACGGAGTAGTGTCTGTTACGAAGTTCGGGTAAATTTTAATTTAAAATAAAAATGTAATCCTGTTAATATTAAGATCGAAATTATTTATTTTTGTACATTAAAAAAATATACCTGTCAAAAATGATTAGAGTTTTTCCAACTGTGCTATTTAAGTTTATACTCGACACATTTAAGTTTATAGTATATAGATACACTCACACAAAATTAATAGGTCGAGTTGTGATAACTGTAAGTGTGGTGGTTTAAGGTGTTTTAAAAATATTTCACTTATACAGTCCAAACAATTAATAGTTAATTAAAATAATTTTTTGATTTTTGGATTTACTCCGTTCGAACAGGACAATTTCTGTTAGGCTATCCTGATTTATCATACTAACCGAAGTTAGGATAATAATTTAATTGTCACAAACATGAAAACTATTATTATTATTACTTCTATTTACACGATTATCTAGCAATAGCAAAGCATTGCGCGGCCCAGTAATTTGTGTAGTAATTAGTTAGCTAGTAATTTAATACATTGTAAAAATAAATAAATAACACTTTATACAATTTCAGTATGTTGGATGTTTGGAAGTACTTATATCTATGAAAAGTTTGGACTTTGACACTCGATTTTTAGTTGCCAAGTATTATTAAAAATAATTTGTGATCAATTATTTTTAGAGAATATATAAATAAAGTTTGCTAAGCAGCTGGTCTAAAAACTGCAGACAAAAAACAAAAAGTAAAATCAATATTATAAATGATTTAAAGTATTATAAAGTATCAATAGTTTGCAACTTGTAATATTTATTCTTAAGGCAATGAAAACGAATATAATATATAGCTTTATAAAAATATAATTTAGTATTTCTTAGTTTCCTATTGCATATTGTCATTTACTTTGTTAATTGGACATATCGAAATGGATAAGTAGCAAGTAGTTGGTGGCAGTAAAATGTGCGAGTTGGTCCTCATCACAAAGTTCAGTGCTACTGTTATAATAATAAAATATCTATACCTAATAACTTTAAGGAAAAATGTCTTTCTATAACCTGTGGTAATAATAATTTGACTACTACAATAAATAAAGTGTATGCCATTAGAACCAATTAATCCTTTCACTTCACGATAGGTTGTCTACAGTTCATTCATTAATCTGTCAATTGTTGACACTGTTAAATGTTTATATTATATATTTCAAATAACAAAAAAATTAAATATATTTTTTAATACGTATATTCGTGTTACAAATTAGGTTGTGTATTTAATTTTGAACAATAATAAGTTAAAACAAGAATATTTATAATAACATAATAACACTATAATCAATTTTACATACATACTTAATTTCATTTGCAGATTCCACATAGAACATCAATTGATTCATCAATCAACGAATTATAGAATTCACTTATTTATACATTCTTTCTAAAATGGATTATTATTCAAAGTGTATGGAATGTGGTTGTGTATTCAACAACCTCAAGGATTACTCAACTCATGTAATAAAGAATCATTTCAACTCAAAAAGAGTAAAATCAACAAAAAAAATTGTAACTAAACAAATTAAGAAGGAACCTAAGAAGAAAATTGCAAAGAAAATTGAGAGGAAAACTGTGTTTTGCAAAGAGTGTCAAAAATCGTATTGTTCTACAGCATCTTACAATACTCATAGAAATAAGTTTCACACAACAAAAGAACCCATTAAACTTCGCTCTAGAGCAAATCGAGATGTACTCGAAAAGCAGTTACCAACTGAATTGATTGAAAATGAGTTAACAACTGATGAGGAAAAAAATGAGTTAACTGAACAGGAGATAGAAAAGTTACATTGTAATAAATGCCAAATATTGACGTCAGCCTATAGTGTTTTTGTTACCGATGAAAAAAGTTCCACTAAAATTAGAATGTTACTTCCAACAGTACATGGAGATATTAAATTAATTCTCTGTAATTCATGCCTACTCTATACACTAAATCCATTATCCATCCATCCAAAAATTAAAAGTGAAAAAAGTAATGTAAAAATTGAAAAAGATGAACAAACATCAAATTATTCGGAACAAGACGATGTGAAAATAAAAATAGAAAAAGACAGTTCAGATAATGATTCAACCTGTTCGATTAAGGAGGAAGCAGTTTCAAATACAATAGTTAATGAAATACCCGAAGAACACAAAGAAGTATTCGAGACAATGGCAATCAATGTGCCCAGTAATAAATTTAATTGTATTTTTTGTAAAACATCTTGCGGTAGAAATGATCACTTTGAAATAAATAAGTGGTATGCACCAAATCTAACCGGCGACTAACAAAACAACTTCATCACTAGTGACCGTCCAAGTTGAACTATGTCCAACCTTTGAAAGATAATTTGAGTGTATCATCGCCATATCTTCATACATCGTTGTGGAAGCGAACAATACACTGGCCGTGACTTGATCAGATTACATCGAATTTTGAGGTTGGCTTCCAACAGGCTTGTGGTTTTTATATTAAGTTGCAAAAGCAAGTGGTCACAGCCCTAACAGCAGACAGGACGGCTAGCAGACTGACCGGGTGAATTCCTAAGTACAGCGGAGTTTGTTCATGTTCGTCTGTTTTATATCAACATGAGGCGCACCTTATCAGTACCTGATCTAACCAGAGTTCTATGGTTTTAGTGTAAGTATGAAAACCTGAAACTTTTCAATTGTCAATTCTCATAGGATACTTTTGAGCAGACTTTGATTTGTTTGTTTTCCTTCACAGGGAGACCTTTTCTATGGCGGTCAGTGTTCCTAGGAGGCAGGGACCTCTTATGCGAACCATAGACTTCCCAATTAACAGAACATAAAGAAACAAAAAACTTGTGTCTTCTTCACTTTGCGTTGCACAGTCCTTTAACAACATGGTAAAGGACATATTGTGTTGTAGGTAGCAGAAGGGACAACCTGAATGACCTGCCACCAGAAAACTGAACCCTTCCCTGCACAACGAATGAATCATCGGGTTGTTACTCCAAGCAGCCTGATCCTTGAATCGGGTCGCAAACTGGAAATATACGAGACACTCTTGGTGGTCTGGTTCCATGAACTGCGCCAAAAAGCTAAAATTGAGTAGTCAATGGTGTTTTATCGTATATATATATATATATATATATGTAATGTAAATTTATTTATATTCATTCAAATTTGTAAATAAATTATTGGTAAATTTGGTTCCTATTAATTATTTTATTTGTATATACTTGTATTAAATTAATTTTATTATAATATATATATATATATATATATGTATGTGTGTAACTGTACATAATAATTGTAAAATAATAATACCTAGTGCAATTAAATTACTGTATGTGAGTTATTGTACTTTTGATATAATAAAAAAAATATTGTAAAATAATTAAAAATTGAATACTATCAATACATTATTTCAGTTTAAAATTCTGTATGCTTGTAGTAAGTATATGTTTAGCTCTAATAATCACTAAAAATGTCCAATTGTCTTATGAAGGAGTAGTGTCGTATATAAAAACTGAGCCATTTATGTCTTTCTAATACGTAATTTCAATTTTTGTTTATATATTTTCCCGAAATGTCACGATAAGTGACGACACATTATTATCGTTGTTTCCATAAAATGAAAGATTAACATATTTAACCCAATCATTCTTATGTAGACATTTTATTCATAGATCTAAGTGAAATTGTATTATTGAAATTGCAATATTTTTTATCTTCAATTTACCCCCCCCCCCTACTCTGAAACGGGACTTTGATATCCGGATTTGTTCTAAAAACATTATGGTAACCCTATATAGTAAAAGTATTAATATTATGGAATTAAAGATTATGATTTAGTATTTACCATAATCTTTATGCTAAATATTTAATTATTATACAATCTAATCATACCTGACTATGTATTGAAGAAAAATAAGAAAAAAAAACTTAAAATATTTATTGGTAACAAAAAATTACAGAATATTTGATGAAAATTCCAAGTTTATACAATTATTTTTTTACCGGATTACAACCATATAAAACAGAAACCGTTGTGCCGTAGATATTCCTGTTCTCCCCTCCCCCCTTAAAAATAAGAAAATTATATATAATATCCCCAACCAGCAAACGTTTAGTACGATTACTAAATACAATTATCGTTATAAATGTACCTTAGCGTTATGTTTCATTATGTTCTCTGTGGCCATGAAATGGAATATCTTCAGTGGCGATTGTTAACATTGTATTCTATTCAATACCAGTTTCTATTAATTTGCTTTTCGTGATTTTCGTTTGAACTTAGTTTCGAAATTAATAATAAACAGCCATACATGCCAATTGATGAGTTACTCAAGCCTTTCTGTTCCTCGTAATGTATGGGTCCAATAATTAAATTCTCGTATCCATTGTTAGTGTTTAATACTATTGTTTTCAAAAACAGAATCTATAAAAAAAAATGACGGCCCATATAATTAAATATCATGCAATAGCATCAGCGACCCCTTTAAAAATTACCTTATTTTTGTGAGCACCAACCGCTTATTCTTTTATGAAAAAAATAAAATATTAGACTATTTTAACAACATTAATAATTGTATTATATTATATTATTTAGTAGTACAACTGATCACAAATATCATAAAGATTGCTCACTGGTCGGTTTTAATGTGGTGTAAAATAAAACTCCTGCTAGATAGCAGTAAATAATTGTTTTAAGATAAAATAAAATAAATTCATTAATTACTCTTTTAGCCATTATAAATCTAGTGGTCTTGGGGAAAACCAGCTCTTGGCTATAATTAAAGATAATTTGAATCGTGTTTGTGGTCCCCGTCAGTATTATGTAAGGACGGTTTGTAAACAGTAGACATTTCTTATGGCATATTTTTTATGTTTAATTATGTTTTGTTTATTAAATTATTCTACTTAATCGTTTATTTGAATAGAAAATTATTATTATTTGATCGGAAAGCAGTGATATAGTTCGTGGACACACTTGCAATACAAGAACATTGCCGTGTTATATTTCCAACGTAACTATTGATCTATATAGTGAAGCTTTAAGAATTCTGATAACAGATTTGAATTTGTCATCAAGTCCACTTGTCCACATTTAAAATACTTAAATATTGTATAAAAAATTATGTGTTATTTATCATTTAATATCAGTCTGTGGTAATGCAGATTTGAAATTCAGTTTTAAACGTACATTTTTCTTCGACACTTAGACATTCTTACGGTGTTTTGTTTATCGTTTTAGATATTTACTAGAATATTATCAATTAATGTTTTGATATTTTCTTATCGTAATATTTTTAATAATTTATACAATATATACATATAGAAAAATGTATTAATATAATAATAACAATATACTAAATTTTTAAATTGAACTTAAAATTTTTACCTCAGAATTTAAATATATCTGTCCAGAACATACAATTAATTCACTTAAAATAGCTAGTTACTTATAAACTTAATAATATTATAGTATATAAAAATATATTTTACAGCCTCTTTCATCTACACCGTCAAATATATCCAACGATTCATGTCCTCTGTTCATAGGGAATTATTTGAACAGTTGCTTAAATGCTAGATCGATGTATGGATGAAGGTAAACATAACTTGATATTTTAAAACAATAATCTTATTATTTTACGTTAAAACGATGAGTGATATGTTAATTGTCTAACTACTTATTAGTGAAAAATCTGAAAAAAACAATATCGTGATAACATAAAATCCGCCTAATATTTATATGTTCCACTCTTCTGAAATCGTTTCTTAACATTAAAACGGTTTTGAACCCTTAAACTACCAATTGCCAGCAAGGTAGTTTATTGTTCTAAACGTTATAGTGATTTCAAAAAGTTTCAAAACTGTTTGCATGGTAAGGAACCGTTTTGAGTACAAAACTGCACCATGAAACGTACTAATTGTAGTCTATGCTTTTTAAGATATCATAATTCGTGGTCTTCGTACACCATCTACATACGTATATCTTATAGACTATGCACAAATTTAAAATAAATTATAGGCTTTTTATTAAAACCACTGTGAAAAAACGAACATTTTTTTTTTGTTATCAAAAACTACAGTGATAAGATAAATGTAATGAAATAACCCATTCCACTAAATGTTCTAGGTGTCGGCAAAATGTATTGATTACTGAGTACTTCAAGATAAAATTTCCTAAGAGATGTTAGGTAATTTAAATTTAAATTTCTTTGTCACGGTAAAAATGTACAAGTGTGTTAATTTGTGAATATTCAGTACAGCCATGGCAATATAAGCAAATACACAAGTCGTTTACAATGTTGTACAATTATTGGTAATAAGTTTGGTGTTTTCAATACATTTGTTACAACCTACATGTACATTTTAATTTTATTACCAATGTTAAAATCGTTTTAATGTACAATTTCAGAAATACAATAATTAATTTTATCAGTTTAAATGCCAGATTCGTGGGGAAGTTTTACGAATAAACCTGCAAGAGGATGGCTACATCCAGATAATGTGTATTACACGGAGTAGTGTCTGTTACGAAGTTCGGGTAAATTTTAATTTAAAATAAAAATGTAATCCTGTTAATATTAAGATCGAAATTATTTATTTTTGTACATTAAAAAAATATACCTGTCAAAAATGATTAGAGTTTTTCCAACTGTGCTATTTAAGTTTATACTCGACACATTTAAGTTTATAGTATATAGATACACTCACACAAAATTAATAGGTCGAGTTGTGATAACTGTAAGTGTGGTGGTTTAAGGTGTTTTAAAAATATTTCACTTATACAGTCCAAACAATTAATAGTTAATTAAAATAATTTTTTGATTTTTGGATTTACTCCGTTCGAACAGGACAATTTCTGTTAGGCTATCCTGATTTATCATACTAACCGAAGTTAGGATAATAATTTAATTGTCACAAACATGAAAACTATTATTATTATTACTTCTATTTACACGATTATCTAGCAATAGCAAAGCATTGCGCGGCCCAGTAATTTGTGTAGTAATTAGTTAGCTAGTAATTTAATACATTGTAAAAATAAATAAATAACACTTTATACAATTTCAGTATGTTGGATGTTTGGAAGTACTTATATCTATGAAAAGTTTGGACTTTGACACTCGATTTTTAGTTGCCAAGTATTATTAAAAATAATTTGTGATCAATTATTTTTAGAGAATATATAAATAAAGTTTGCTAAGCAGCTGGTCTAAAAACTGCAGACAAAAAACAAAAAGTAAAATCAATATTATAAATGATTTAAAGTATTATAAAGTATCAATAGTTTGCAACTTGTAATATTTATTCTTAAGGCAATGAAAACGAATATAATATATAGCTTTATAAAAATATAATTTAGTATTTCTTAGTTTCCTATTGCATATTGTCATTTACTTTGTTAATTGGACATATCGAAATGGATAAGTAGCAAGTAGTTGGTCCTCATCACAAAGTTCAGTGCTACTGTTATAATAATAAAATATCTATACCTAATAACTTTAAGGAAAAATGTCTTTCTATAACCTGTGGTAATAATAATTTGACTACTACAATAAATAAAGTGTATGCCATTAGAACCAATTAATCCTTTCACTTCACGATAGGTTGTCTACAGTTCATTCATTAATCTGTCAATTGTTGACACTGTTAAATGTTTATATTATATATTTCAAATAACAAAAAAATTAAATATATTTTTTAATACGTATATTCGTGTTACAAATTAGGTTGTGTATTTAATTTTGAACAATAATAAGTTAAAACAAGAATATTTATAATAACATAATAACACTATAATCAATTTTACATACATACTTAATTTCATTTGCAGATTCCACATAGAACATCAATTGATTCATCAATCAACGAATTATAGAATTCACTTATTTATACATTCTTTCTAAAATGGATTATTATTCAAAGTGTATGGAATGTGGTTGTGTATTCAACAACCTCAAGGATTACTCAACTCATGTAATAAAGAATCATTTCAACTCAAAAAGAGTAAAATCAACAAAAAAAATTGTAACTAAACAAATTAAGAAGGAACCTAAGAAGAAAATTGCAAAGAAAATTGAGAGGAAAACTGTGTTTTGCAAAGAGTGTCAAAAATCGTATTGTTCTACAGCATCTTACAATACTCATAGAAATAAGTTTCACACAACAAAAGAACCCATTAAACTTCGCTCTAGAGCAAATCGAGATGTACTCGAAAAGCAGTTACCAACTGAATTGATTGAAAATGAGTTAACAACTGATGAGGAAAAAAATGAGTTAACTGAACAGGAGATAGAAAAGTTACATTGTAATAAATGCCAAATATTGACGTCAGCCTATAGTGTTTTTGTTACCGATGAAAAAAGTTCCACTAAAATTAGAATGTTACTTCCAACAGTACATGGAGATATTAAATTAATTCTCTGTAATTCATGCCTACTCTATACACTAAATCCATTATCCATCCATCCAAAAATTAAAAGTGAAAAAAGTAATGTAAAAATTGAAAAAGATGAACAAACATCAAATTATTCGGAACAAGACGATGTGAAAATAAAAATAGAAAAAGACAGTTCAGATAATGATTCAACCTGTTCGATTAAGGAGGAAGCAGTTTCAAATACAATAGTTAATGAAATACCCGAAGAACACAAAGAAGTATTCGAGACAATGGCAATCAATGTGCCCAGTAATAAATTTAATTGTATTTTTTGTAAAACATCTTGCGGTAGAAATGATCACTTTGAAATAAATAAGTGGTATGCACCAAATCTAACCGGCGACTAACAAAACAACTTCATCACTAGTGACCGTCCAAGTTGAACTATGTCCAACCTTTGAAAGATAATTTGAGTGTATCATCGCCATATCTTCATACATCGTTGTGGAAGCGAACAATACACTGGCCGTGACTTGATCAGATTACATCGAATTTTGAGGTTGGCTTCCAACAGGCTTGTGGTTTTTATATTAAGTTGCAAAAGCAAGTGGTCACAGCCCTAACAGCAGACAGGACGGCTAGCAGACTGACCGGGTGAATTCCTAAGTACAGCGGAGTTTGTTCATGTTCGTCTGTTTTATATCAACATGAGGCGCACCTTATCAGTACCTGATCTAACCAGAGTTCTATGGTTTTAGTGTAAGTATGAAAACCTGAAACTTTTCAATTGTCAATTCTCATAGGATACTTTTGAGCAGACTTTGATTTGTTTGTTTTCCTTCACAGGGAGACCTTTTGTATGGCGGTCAGTGTTCCTAGGAGGCAGGGACCTCTTATGCGAACCATAGACTTCCCAATTAACAGAACATAAAGAAACAAAAAACTTGTGTCTTCTTCACTTTGCGTTGCACAGTCCTTTAACAACATGGTAAAGGACATATTGTGTTGTAGGTAGCAGAAGGGACAACCTGAATGACCTGCCACCAGAAAACTGAACCCTTCCCTGCACAACGAATGAATCATCGGGTTGTTACTCCAAGCAGCCTGATCCTTGAATCGGGTCGCAAACTGGAAATATACGAGACACTCTTGGTGGTCTGGTTCCATGAACTGCGCCAAAAAGCTAAAATTAAGTAGTCAATGGTGTTTTATCGTATTTTATATATATATATATGTAATGTAAATTTATTTATATTCATTCAAATTTGTAAATAAATTATTGGTAAATTTGGTTCCTATTAATTATTTTATTTGTATATACTTGTATTAAATTAATTTTATTATAATATATATATATATATATATGTATGTGTGTAACTGTACATAATAATTGTAAAATAATAATACCTAGTGCAATTAAATTACTGTATGTGAGTTATTGTACTTTTGATATAATAAAAAAAATATTGTAAAATAATTAAAAATTGAATACTATCAATACATTATTTCAGTTTAAAATTCTGTATGCTTGTAGTAAGTATATGTTTAGCTCTAATAATCACTAAAAATGTCCAATTGTCTTATGAAGGAGTAGTGTCGTATATAAAAACTGAGCCATTTATGTCTTTCTAATACGTAATTTCAATTTTTGTTTATATATTTTCCCGAAATGTCACGATAAGTGACGACACATTATTATCGTTGTTTCCATAAAATGAAAGATTAACATATTTAACCCAATCATTCTTATGTAGACATTTTATTCATAGATCTAAGTGAAATTGTATTATTGAAATTGCAATATTTTTTATCTTCAATTTACCCCCCCCCCCTACTCTGAAACGGGACTTTGATATCCGGATTTGTTCTAAAAACATTATGGTAACCCTATATAGTAAAAGTATTAATATTATGGAATTAAAGATTATGATTTAGTATTTACCATAATCTTTATGCTAAATATTTAATTATTATACAATCTAATCATACCTGACTATGTATTGAAGAAAAATAAGAAAAAAAAACTTAAAATATTTATTGGTAACAAAAAATTACAGAATATTTGATGAAAATTCCAAGTTTATACAATTATTTTTTTACCGGATTACAACCATATAAAACAGAAACCGTTGTGCCGTAGATATTCCTGTTCTCCCCTCCCCCCTTAAAAATAAGAAAATTATATATAATATCCCCAACCAGCAAACGTTTAGTACGATTACTAAATACAATTATCGTTATAAATGTACCTTAGCGTTATGTTTCATTATGTTCTCTGTGGCCATGAAATGGAATATCTTCAGTGGCGATTGTTAACATTGTATTCTATTCAATACCAGTTTCTATTAATTTGCTTTTCGTGATTTTCGTTTGAACTTAGTTTCGAAATTAATAATAAACAGCCATACATAACAATTGATGAGTTACTCAAGCCTTTCTGTTCCTCGTAATGTATGGGTCCAATAATTAAATTCTCGTATCCATTGTTAGTGTTTAATACTATTGTTTTCAAAAACAGAATCTATAAAAAAAAATGACGGCCCATATAATTAAATATCATGCAATAGCATCAGCGACCCCTTTAAAAATTACCTTATTTTTGTGAGCACCAACCGCTTATTCTTTTATGAAAAAAATAAAATATTAGACTATTTTAACAACATTAATAATTGTATTATATTATATTATTTAGTAGTACAACTGATCACAAATATCATAAAGATTGCTCACTGGTCGGTTTTAATGTGGTGTAAAATAAAACTCCTGCTAGATAGCAGTAAATAATTGTTTTAAGATAAAATAAAATAAATTCATTAATTACTCTTTTAGCCATTATAAATCTAGTGGTCTTGGGGAAAACCAGCTCTTGGCTATAATTAAAGATAATTTGAATCGTGTTTGTGGTCCCCGTCAGTATTATGTAAGGACGGTTTGTAAACAGTAGACATTTCTTATGGCATATTTTTTATGTTTAATTATGTTTTGTTTATTAAATTATTCTACTTAATCGTTTATTTGAATAGAAAATTATTATTATTTGATCGGAAAGCAGTGATATAGTTCGTGGACACACTTGCAATACAAGAACATTGCCGTGTTATATTTCCAACGTAACTATTGATCTATATAGTGAAGCTTTAAGAATTCTGATAACAGATTTGAATTTGTCATCAAGTCCACTTGTCCACATTTAAAATACTTAAATATTGTATAAAAAATTATGTGTTATTTATCATTTAATATCAGTCTGTGGTAATGCAGATTTGAAATTCAGTTTTAAACGTACATTTTTCTTCGACACTTAGACATTCTTACGGTGTTTTGTTTATCGTTTTAGATATTTACTAGAATATTATCAATTAATGTTTTGATATTTTCTTATCGTAATATTTTTAATAATTTATACAATATATACATATAGAAAAATGTATTAATATAATAATAACAATATACTAAATTTTTAAATTGAACTTAAAATTTTTACCTCAGAATTTAAATATATCTGTCCAGAACATACAATTAATTCACTTAAAATAGCTAGTTACTTATAAACTTAATAATATTATAGTATATAAAAATATATTTTACAGCCTCTTTCATCTACACCGTCAAATATATCCAACGATTCATGTCCTCTGTTCATAGGGAATTATTTGAACAGTTGCTTAAATGCTAGATCGATGTATGGATGAAGGTAAACATAACTTGATATTTTAAAACAATAATCTTATTATTTTACGTTAAAACGATGAGTGATATGTTAATTGTCTAACTACTTATTAGTGAAAAATCTGAAAAAAACAATATCGTGATAACATAAAATCCGCCTAATATTTATATGTTCCACTCTTCTGAAATCGTTTCTTAACATTAAAACGGTTTTGAACCCTTAAACTACCAATTGCCAGCAAGGTAGTTTATTGTTCTAAACGTTATAGTGATTTCAAAAAGTTTCAAAACTGTTTGCATGGTAAGGAACCGTTTTGAGTACAAAACTGCACCATGAAACGTACTAATTGTAGTCTATGCTTTTTAAGATATCATAATTCGTGGTCTTCGTACACCATCTACATACGTATATCTTATAGACTATGCACAAATTTAAAATAAATTATAGGCTTTTTATTAAAACCACTGTGAAAAAACGAACATTTTTTTTTTGTTATCAAAAACTACAGTGATAAGATAAATGTAATGAAATAACCCATTCCACTAAATGTTCTAGGTGTCGGCAAAATGTATTGATTACTGAGTACTTCAAGATAAAATTTCCTAAGAGATGTTAGGTAATTTAAATTTAAATTTCTTTGTCACGGTAAAAATGTACAAGTGTGTTAATTTGTGAATATTCAGTACAGCCATGGCAATATAAGCAAATACACAAGTCGTTTACAATGTTGTACAATTATTGGTAATAAGTTTGGTGTTTTCAATACATTTGTTACAACCTACATGTACATTTTAATTTTATTACCAATGTTAAAATCGTTTTAATGTACAATTTCAGAAATACAATAATTAATTTTATCAGTTTAAATGCCAGATTCGTGGGGAAGTTTTACGAATAAACCTGCAAGAGGATGGCTACATCCAGATAATGTGTATTACACGGAGTAGTGTCTGTTACGAAGTTCGGGTAAATTTTAATTTAAAATAAAAATGTAATCCTGTTAATATTAAGATCGAAATTATTTATTTTTGTACATTAAAAAAATATACCTGTCAAAAATGATTAGAGTTTTTCTAACTGTGCTATTTAAGTTTATACTCGACACATTTAAGTTTATAGTATATAGATACACTCACACAAAATTAATAGGTCGAGTTGTGATAACTGTAAGTGTGGTGGTTTAAGGTGTTTTAAAAATATTTCACTTATACAGTCCAAACAATTAATAGTTAATTAAAATAATTTTTTGATTTTTGGATTTACTCCGTTCGAACAGGACAATTTCTGTTAGGCTATCCTGATTTATCATACTAACCGAAGTTAGGATAATAATTTAATTGTCACAAACATGAAAACTATTATTATTATTACTTCTATTTACACGATTATCTAGCAATAGCAAAGCATTGCGCGGCCCAGTAATTTGTGTAGTAATTAGTTAGCTAGTAATTTAATACATTGTAAAAATAAATAAATAACACTTTATACAATTTCAGTATGTTGGATGTTTGGAAGTACTTATATCTATGAAAAGTTTGGACTTTGACACTCGATTTTTAGTTGCCAAGTATTATTAAAAATAATTTGTGATCAATTATTTTTAGAGAATATATAAATAAAGTTTGCTAAGCAGCTGGTCTAAAAACTGCAGACAAAAAACAAAAAGTAAAATCAATATTATAAATGATTTAAAGTATTATAAAGTATCAATAGTTTGCAACTTGTAATATTTATTCTTAAGGCAATGAAAACGAATATAATATATAGCTTTATAAAAATATAATTTAGTATTTCTTAGTTTCCTATTGCATATTGTCATTTACTTTGTTAATTGGACATATCGAAATGGATAAGTAGCAAGTAGTTGGTGGCAGTAAAATGTGCGAGTTGGTCCTCATCACAAAGTTCAGTGCTACTGTTATAATAATAAAATATCTATACCTAATAACTTTAAGGAAAAATGTCTTTCTATAACCTGTGGTAATAATAATTTGACTACTACAATAAATAAAGTGTATGCCATTAGAACCAATTAATCCTTTCACTTCACGATAGGTTGTCTACAGTTCATTCATTAATCTGTCAATTGTTGACACTGTTAAATGTTTATATTATATATTTCAAATAACAAAAAAAATAAATATATTTTTTAATACGTATATTCGTGTTACAAATTAGGTTGTGTATTTAATTTTGAACAATAATAAGTTAAAACAAGAATATTTATAATAACATAATAACACTATAATCAATTTTACATACATACTTAATTTCATTTGCAGATTCCACATAGAACATCAATTGATTCATCAATCAACGAATTATAGAATTCACTTATTTATACATTCTTTCTAAAATGGATTATTATTCAAAGTGTATGGAATGTGGTTGTGTATTCAACAACCTCAAGGATTACTCAACTCATGTAATAAAGAATCATTTCAACTCAAAAAGAGTAAAATCAACAAAAAAAATTGTAACTAAACAAATTAAGAAGGAACCTAAGAAGAAAATTGCAAAGAAAATTGAGAGGAAAACTGTGTTTTGCAAAGAGTGTCAAAAATCGTATTGTTCTACAGCATCTTACAATACTCATAGAAATAAGTTTCACACAACAAAAGAACCCATTAAACTTCGCTCTAGAGCAAATCGAGATGTACTCGAAAAGCAGTTACCAACTGAATTGATTGAAAATGAGTTAACAACTGATGAGGAAAAAAATGAGTTAACTGAACAGGAGATAGAAAAGTTACATTGTAATAAATGCCAAATATTGACGTCAGCCTATAGTGTTTTTGTTACCGATGAAAAAAGTTCCACTAAAATTAGAATGTTACTTCCAACAGTACATGGAGATATTAAATTAATTCTCTGTAATTCATGCCTACTCTATACACTAAATCCATTATCCATCCATCCAAAAATTAAAAGTGAAAAAAGTAATGTAAAAATTGAAAAAGATGAACAAACATCAAATTATTCGGAACAAGACGATGTGAAAATAAAAATAGAAAAAGACAGTTCAGATAATGATTCAACCTGTTCGATTAAGGAGGAAGCAGTTTCAAATACAATAGTTAATGAAATACCCGAAGAACACAAAGAAGTATTCGAGACAATGGCAATCAATGTGCCCAGTAATAAATTTAATTGTATTTTTTGTAAAACATCTTGCGGTAGAAATGATCACTTTGAAATAAATAAGTGGTATGCACCAAATCTAACCGGCGACTAACAAAACAACTTCATCACTAGTGACCGTCCAAGTTGAACTATGTCCAACCTTTGAAAGATAATTTGAGTGTATCATCGCCATATCTTCATACATCGTTGTGGAAGCGAACAATACACTGGCCGTGACTTGATCAGATTACATCGAATTTTGAGGTTGGCTTCCAACAGGCTTGTGGTTTTTATATTAAGTTGCAAAAGCAAGTGGTCACAGCCCTAACAGCAGACAGGACGGCTAGCAGACTGACCGGGTGAATTCCTAAGTACAGCGGAGTTTGTTCATGTTCGTCTGTTTTATATCAACATGAGGCGCACCTTATCAGTACCTGATCTAACCAGAGTTCTATGGTTTTAGTGTAAGTATGAAAACCTGAAACTTTTCAATTGTCAATTCTCATAGGATACTTTTGAGCAGACTTTGATTTGTTTGTTTTCCTTCACAGGGAGACCTTTTCTATGGCGGTCAGTGTTCCTAGGAGGCAGGGACCTCTTATGCGAACCATAGACTTCCCAATTAACAGAACATAAAGAAACAAAAAACTTGTGTCTTCTTCACTTTGCGTTGCACAGTCCTTTAACAACATGGTAAAGGACATATTGTGTTGTAGGTAGCAGAAGGGACAACCTGAATGACCTGCCACCAGAAAACTGAACCCTTCCCTGCACAACGAATGAATCATCGGGTTGTTACTCCAAGCAGCCTGATCCTTGAATCGGGTCGCAAACTGGAAATATACGAGACACTCTTGGTGGTCTGGTTCCATGAACTGCGCCAAAAAGCTAAAATTGAGTAGTCAATGGTGTTTTATCGTATTTTATATATATATATATGTAATGTAAATTTATTTATATTCATTCAAATTTGTAAATAAATTATTGGTAAATTTGGTTCCTATTAATTATTTTATTTGTATATACTTGTATTAAATTAATTTTATTATAATATATATATATATATATATGTATGTGTGTAACTGTACATAATAATTGTAAAATAATAATACCTAGTGCAATTAAATTACTGTATGTGAGTTATTGTACTTTTGATATAATAAAAAAAATATTGTAAAATAATTAAAAATTGAATACTATCAATACATTATTTCAGTTTAAAATTCTGTATGCTTGTAGTAAGTATATGTTTAGCTCTAATAATCACTAAAAATGTCCAATTGTCTTATGAAGGAGTAGTGTCGTATATAAAAACTGAGCCATTTATGTCTTTCTAATACGTAATTTCAATTTTTGTTTATATATTTTCCCGAAATGTCACGATAAGTGACGACACATTATTATCGTTGTTTCCATAAAATGAAAGATTAACATATTTAACCCAATCATTCTTATGTAGACATTTTATTCATAGATCTAAGTGAAATTGTATTATTGAAATTGCAATATTTTTTATCTTCAATTTACCCCCCCCCCCTACTCTGAAACGGGACTTTGATATCCGGATTTGTTCTAAAAACATTATGGTAACCCTATATAGTAAAAGTATTAATATTATGGAATTAAAGATTATGATTTAGTATTTACCATAATCTTTATGCTAAATATTTAATTATTATACAATCTAATCATACCTGACTATGTATTGAAGAAAAATAAGAAAAAAAAACTTAAAATATTTATTGGTAACAAAAAATTACAGAATATTTGATGAAAATTCCAAGTTTATACAATTATTTTTTTACCGGATTACAACCATATAAAACAGAAACCGTTGTGCCGTAGATATTCCTGTTCTCCCCTCCCCCCTTAAAAATAAGAAAATTATATATAATATCCCCAACCAGCAAACGTTTAGTACGATTACTAAATACAATTATCGTTATAAATGTACCTTAGCGTTATGTTTCATTATGTTCTCTGTGGCCATGAAATGGAATATCTTCAGTGGCGATTGTTAACATTGTATTCTATTCAATACCAGTTTCTATTAATTTGCTTTTCGTGATTTTCGTTTGAACTTAGTTTCGAAATTAATAATAAACAGCCATACATAACAATTGATGAGTTACTCAAGCCTTTCTGTTCCTCGTAATGTATGGGTCCAATAATTAAATTCTCGTATCCATTGTTAGTGTTTAATACTATTGTTTTCAAAAACAGAATCTATAAAAAAAAATGACGGCCCATATAATTAAATATCATGCAATAGCATCAGCGACCCCTTTAAAAATTACCTTATTTTTGTGAGCACCAACCGCTTATTCTTTTATGAAAAAAATAAAATATTAGACTATTTTAACAACATTAATAATTGTATTATATTATATTATTTAGTAGTACAACTGATCACAAATATCATAAAGATTGCTCACTGGTCGGTTTTAATGTGGTGTAAAATAAAACTCCTGCTAGATAGCAGTAAATAATTGTTTTAAGATAAAATAAAATAAATTCATTAATTACTCTTTTAGCCATTATAAATCTAGTGGTCTTGGGGAAAACCAGCTCTTGGCTATAATTAAAGATAATTTGAATCGTGTTTGTGGTCCCCGTCAGTATTATGTAAGGACGGTTTGTAAACAGTAGACATTTCTTATGGCATATTTTTTATGTTTAATTATGTTTTGTTTATTAAATTATTCTACTTAATCGTTTATTTGAATAGAAAATTATTATTATTTGATCGGAAAGCAGTGATATAGTTCGTGGACACACTTGCAATACAAGAACATTGCCGTGTTATATTTCCAACGTAACTATTGATCTATATAGTGAAGCTTTAAGAATTCTGATAACAGATTTGAATTTGTCATCAAGTCCACTTGTCCACATTTAAAATACTTAAATATTGTATAAAAAATTATGTGTTATTTATCATTTAATATCAGTCTGTGGTAATGCAGATTTGAAATTCAGTTTTAAACGTACATTTTTCTTCGACACTTAGACATTCTTACGGTGTTTTGTTTATCGTTTTAGATATTTACTAGAATATTATCAATTAATGTTTTGATATTTTCTTATCGTAATATTTTTAATAATTTATACAATATATACATATAGAAAAATGTATTAATATAATAATAACAATATACTAAATTTTTAAATTGAACTTAAAATTTTTACCTCAGAATTTAAATATATCTGTCCAGAACATACAATTAATTCACTTAAAATAGCTAGTTACTTATAAACTTAATAATATTATAGTATATAAAAATATATTTTACAGCCTCTTTCATCTACACCGTCAAATATATCCAACGATTCATGTCCTCTGTTCATAGGGAATTATTTGAACAGTTGCTTAAATGCTAGATCGATGTATGGATGAAGGTAAACATAACTTGATATTTTAAAACAATAATCTTATTATTTTACGTTAAAACGATGAGTGATATGTTAATTGTCTAACTACTTATTAGTGAAAAATCTGAAAAAAACAATATCGTGATAACATAAAATCCGCCTAATATTTATATGTTCCACTCTTCTGAAATCGTTTCTTAACATTAAAACGGTTTTGAACCCTTAAACTACCAATTGCCAGCAAGGTAGTTTATTGTTCTAAACGTTATAGTGATTTCAAAAAGTTTCAAAACTGTTTGCATGGTAAGGAACCGTTTTGAGTACAAAACTGCACCATGAAACGTACTAATTGTAGTCTATGCTTTTTAAGATATCATAATTCGTGGTCTTCGTACACCATCTACATACGTATATCTTATAGACTATGCACAAATTTAAAATAAATTATAGGCTTTTTATTAAAACCACTGTGAAAAAACGAACATTTTTTTTTTGTTATCAAAAACTACAGTGATAAGATAAATGTAATGAAATAACCCATTCCACTAAATGTTCTAGGTGTCGGCAAAATGTATTGATTACTGAGTACTTCAAGATAAAATTTCCTAAGAGATGTTAGGTAATTTAAATTTAAATTTCTTTGTCACGGTAAAAATGTACAAGTGTGTTAATTTGTGAATATTCAGTACAGCCATGGCAATATAAGCAAATACACAAGTCGTTTACAATGTTGTACAATTATTGGTAATAAGTTTGGTGTTTTCAATACATTTGTTACAACCTACATGTACATTTTAATTTTATTACCAATGTTAAAATCGTTTTAATGTACAATTTCAGAAATACAATAATTAATTTTATCAGTTTAAATGCCAGATTCGTGGGGAAGTTTTACGAATAAACCTGCAAGAGGATGGCTACATCCAGATAATGTGTATTACACGGAGTAGTGTCTGTTACGAAGTTCGGGTAAATTTTAATTTAAAATAAAAATGTAATCCTGTTAATATTAAGATCGAAATTATTTATTTTTGTACATTAAAAAAATATACCTGTCAAAAATGATTAGAGTTTTTCTAACTGTGCTATTTAAGTTTATACTCGACACATTTAAGTTTATAGTATATAGATACACTCACACAAAATTAATAGGTCGAGTTGTGATAACTGTAAGTGTGGTGGTTTAAGGTGTTTTAAAAATATTTCACTTATACAGTCCAAACAATTAATAGTTAATTAAAATAATTTTTTGATTTTTGGATTTACTCCGTTCGAACAGGACAATTTCTGTTAGGCTATCCTGATTTATCATACTAACCGAAGTTAGGATAATAATTTAATTGTCACAAACATGAAAACTATTATTATTATTACTTCTATTTACACGATTATCTAGCAATAGCAAAGCATTGCGCGGCCCAGTAATTTGTGTAGTAATTAGTTAGCTAGTAATTTAATACATTGTAAAAATAAATAAATAACACTTTATACAATTTCAGTATGTTGGATGTTTGGAAGTACTTATATCTATGAAAAGTTTGGACTTTGACACTCGATTTTTAGTTGCCAAGTATTATTAAAAATAATTTGTGATCAATTATTTTTAGAGAATATATAAATAAAGTTTGCTAAGCAGCTGGTCTAAAAACTGCAGACAAAAAACAAAAAGTAAAATCAATATTATAAATGATTTAAAGTATTATAAAGTATCAATAGTTTGCAACTTGTAATATTTATTCTTAAGGCAATGAAAACGAATATAATATATAGCTTTATAAAAATATAATTTAGTATTTCTTAGTTTCCTATTGCATATTGTCATTTACTTTGTTAATTGGACATATCGAAATGGATAAGTAGCAAGTAGTTGGTGGCAGTAAAATGTGCGAGTTGGTCCTCATCACAAAGTTCAGTGCTACTGTTATAATAATAAAATATCTATACCTAATAACTTTAAGGAAAAATGTCTTTCTATAACCTGTGGTAATAATAATTTGACTACTACAATAAATAAAGTGTATGCCATTAGAACCAATTAATCCTTTCACTTCACGATAGGTTGTCTACAGTTCATTCATTAATCTGTCAATTGTTGACACTGTTAAATGTTTATATTATATATTTCAAATAACAAAAAAAATAAATATATTTTTTAATACGTATATTCGTGTTACAAATTAGGTTGTGTATTTAATTTTGAACAATAATAAGTTAAAACAAGAATATTTATAATAACATAATAACACTATAATCAATTTTACATACATACTTAATTTCATTTGCAGATTCCACATAGAACATCAATTGATTCATCAATCAACGAATTATAGAATTCACTTATTTATACATTCTTTCTAAAATGGATTATTATTCAAAGTGTATGGAATGTGGTTGTGTATTCAACAACCTCAAGGATTACTCAACTCATGTAATAAAGAATCATTTCAACTCAAAAAGAGTAAAATCAACAAAAAAAATTGTAACTAAACAAATTAAGAAGGAACCTAAGAAGAAAATTGCAAAGAAAATTGAGAGGAAAACTGTGTTTTGCAAAGAGTGTCAAAAATCGTATTGTTCTACAGCATCTTACAATACTCATAGAAATAAGTTTCACACAACAAAAGAACCCATTAAACTTCGCTCTAGAGCAAATCGAGATGTACTCGAAAAGCAGTTACCAACTGAATTGATTGAAAATGAGTTAACAACTGATGAGGAAAAAAATGAGTTAACTGAACAGGAGATAGAAAAGTTACATTGTAATAAATGCCAAATATTGACGTCAGCCTATAGTGTTTTTGTTACCGATGAAAAAAGTTCCACTAAAATTAGAATGTTACTTCCAACAGTACATGGAGATATTAAATTAATTCTCTGTAATTCATGCCTACTCTATACACTAAATCCATTATCCATCCATCCAAAAATTAAAAGTGAAAAAAGTAATGTAAAAATTGAAAAAGATGAACAAACATCAAATTATTCGGAACAAGACGATGTGAAAATAAAAATAGAAAAAGACAGTTCAGATAATGATTCAACCTGTTCGATTAAGGAGGAAGCAGTTTCAAATACAATAGTTAATGAAATACCCGAAGAACACAAAGAAGTATTCGAGACAATGGCAATCAATGTGCCCAGTAATAAATTTAATTGTATTTTTTGTAAAACATCTTGCGGTAGAAATGATCACTTTGAAATAAATAAGTGGTATGCACCAAATCTAACCGGCGACTAACAAAACAACTTCATCACTAGTGACCGTCCAAGTTGAACTATGTCCAACCTTTGAAAGATAATTTGAGTGTATCATCGCCATATCTTCATACATCGTTGTGGAAGCGAACAATACACTGGCCGTGACTTGATCAGATTACATCGAATTTTGAGGTTGGCTTCCAACAGGCTTGTGGTTTTTATATTAAGTTGCAAAAGCAAGTGGTCACAGCCCTAACAGCAGACAGGACGGCTAGCAGACTGACCGGGTGAATTCCTAAGTACAGCGGAGTTTGTTCATGTTCGTCTGTTTTATATCAACATGAGGCGCACCTTATCAGTACCTGATCTAACCAGAGTTCTATGGTTTTAGTGTAAGTATGAAAACCTGAAACTTTTCAATTGTCAATTCTCATAGGATACTTTTGAGCAGACTTTGATTTGTTTGTTTTCCTTCACAGGGAGACCTTTTCTATGGCGGTCAGTGTTCCTAGGAGGCAGGGACCTCTTATGCGAACCATAGACTTCCCAATTAACAGAACATAAAGAAACAAAAAACTTGTGTCTTCTTCACTTTGCGTTGCACAGTCCTTTAACAACATGGTAAAGGACATATTGTGTTGTAGGTAGCAGAAGGGACAACCTGAATGACCTGCCACCAGAAAACTGAACCCTTCCCTGCACAACGAATGAATCATCGGGTTGTTACTCCAAGCAGCCTGATCCTTGAATCGGGTCGCAAACTGGAAATATACGAGACACTCTTGGTGGTCTGGTTCCATGAACTGCGCCAAAAAGCTAAAATTGAGTAGTCAATGGTGTTTTATCGTATTTTATATATATATATATGTAATGTAAATTTATTTATATTCATTCAAATTTGTAAATAAATTATTGGTAAATTTGGTTCCTATTAATTATTTTATTTGTATATACTTGTATTAAATTAATTTTATTATAATATATATATATATATATATGTATGTGTGTAACTGTACATAATAATTGTAAAATAATAATACCTAGTGCAATTAAATTACTGTATGTGAGTTATTGTACTTTTGATATAATAAAAAAAATATTGTAAAATAATTAAAAATTGAATACTATCAATACATTATTTCAGTTTAAAATTCTGTATGCTTGTAGTAAGTATATGTTTAGCTCTAATAATCACTAAAAATGTCCAATTGTCTTATGAAGGAGTAGTGTCGTATATAAAAACTGAGCCATTTATGTCTTTCTAATACGTAATTTCAATTTTTGTTTATATATTTTCCCGAAATGTCACGATAAGTGACGACACATTATTATCGTTGTTTCCATAAAATGAAAGATTAACATATTTAACCCAATCATTCTTATGTAGACATTTTATTCATAGATCTAAGTGAAATTGTATTATTGAAATTGCAATATTTTTTATCTTCAATTTACCCCCCCCCCCTACTCTGAAACGGGACTTTGATATCCGGATTTGTTCTAAAAACATTATGGTAACCCTATATAGTAAAAGTATTAATATTATGGAATTAAAGATTATGATTTAGTATTTACCATAATCTTTATGCTAAATATTTAATTATTATACAATCTAATCATACCTGACTATGTATTGAAGAAAAATAAGAAAAAAAAACTTAAAATATTTATTGGTAACAAAAAATTACAGAATATTTGATGAAAATTCCAAGTTTATACAATTATTTTTTTACCGGATTACAACCATATAAAACAGAAACCGTTGTGCCGTAGATATTCCTGTTCTCCCCTCCCCCCTTAAAAATAAGAAAATTATATATAATATCCCCAACCAGCAAACGTTTAGTACGATTACTAAATACAATTATCGTTATAAATGTACCTTAGCGTTATGTTTCATTATGTTCTCTGTGGCCATGAAATGGAATATCTTCAGTGGCGATTGTTAACATTGTATTCTATTCAATACCAGTTTCTATTAATTTGCTTTTCGTGATTTTCGTTTGAACTTAGTTTCGAAATTAATAATAAACAGCCATACATAACAATTGATGAGTTACTCAAGCCTTTCTGTTCCTCGTAATGTATGGGTCCAATAATTAAATTCTCGTATCCATTGTTAGTGTTTAATACTATTGTTTTCAAAAACAGAATCTATAAAAAAAAATGACGGCCCATATAATTAAATATCATGCAATAGCATCAGCGACCCCTTTAAAAATTACCTTATTTTTGTGAGCACCAACCGCTTATTCTTTTATGAAAAAAATAAAATATTAGACTATTTTAACAACATTAATAATTGTATTATATTATATTATTTAGTAGTACAACTGATCACAAATATCATAAAGATTGCTCACTGGTCGGTTTTAATGTGGTGTAAAATAAAACTCCTGCTAGATAGCAGTAAATAATTGTTTTAAGATAAAATAAAATAAATTCATTAATTACTCTTTTAGCCATTATAAATCTAGTGGTCTTGGGGAAAACCAGCTCTTGGCTATAATTAAAGATAATTTGAATCGTGTTTGTGGTCCCCGTCAGTATTATGTAAGGACGGTTTGTAAACAGTAGACATTTCTTATGGCATATTTTTTATGTTTAATTATGTTTTGTTTATTAAATTATTCTACTTAATCGTTTATTTGAATAGAAAATTATTATTATTTGATCGGAAAGCAGTGATATAGTTCGTGGACACACTTGCAATACAAGAACATTGCCGTGTTATATTTCCAACGTAACTATTGATCTATATAGTGAAGCTTTAAGAATTCTGATAACAGATTTGAATTTGTCATCAAGTCCACTTGTCCACATTTAAAATACTTAAATATTGTATAAAAAATTATGTGTTATTTATCATTTAATATCAGTCTGTGGTAATGCAGATTTGAAATTCAGTTTTAAACGTACATTTTTCTTCGACACTTAGACATTCTTACGGTGTTTTGTTTATCGTTTTAGATATTTACTAGAATATTATCAATTAATGTTTTGATATTTTCTTATCGTAATATTTTTAATAATTTATACAATATATACATATAGAAAAATGTATTAATATAATAATAACAATATACTAAATTTTTAAATTGAACTTAAAATTTTTACCTCAGAATTTAAATATATCTGTCCAGAACATACAATTAATTCACTTAAAATAGCTAGTTACTTATAAACTTAATAATATTATAGTATATAAAAATATATTTTACAGCCTCTTTCATCTACACCGTCAAATATATCCAACGATTCATGTCCTCTGTTCATAGGGAATTATTTGAACAGTTGCTTAAATGCTAGATCGATGTATGGATGAAGGTAAACATAACTTGATATTTTAAAACAATAATCTTATTATTTTACGTTAAAACGATGAGTGATATGTTAATTGTCTAACTACTTATTAGTGAAAAATCTGAAAAAAACAATATCGTGATAACATAAAATCCGCCTAATATTTATATGTTCCACTCTTCTGAAATCGTTTCTTAACATTAAAACGGTTTTGAACCCTTAAACTACCAATTGCCAGCAAGGTAGTTTATTGTTCTAAACGTTATAGTGATTTCAAAAAGTTTCAAAACTGTTTGCATGGTAAGGAACCGTTTTGAGTACAAAACTGCACCATGAAACGTACTAATTGTAGTCTATGCTTTTTAAGATATCATAATTCGTGGTCTTCGTACACCATCTACATACGTATATCTTATAGACTATGCACAAATTTAAAATAAATTATAGGCTTTTTATTAAAACCACTGTGAAAAAACGAACATTTTTTTTTTGTTATCAAAAACTACAGTGATAAGATAAATGTAATGAAATAACCCATTCCACTAAATGTTCTAGGTGTCGGCAAAATGTATTGATTACTGAGTACTTCAAGATAAAATTTCCTAAGAGATGTTAGGTAATTTAAATTTAAATTTCTTTGTCACGGTAAAAATGTACAAGTGTGTTAATTTGTGAATATTCAGTACAGCCATGGCAATATAAGCAAATACACAAGTCGTTTACAATGTTGTACAATTATTGGTAATAAGTTTGGTGTTTTCAATACATTTGTTACAACCTACATGTACATTTTAATTTTATTACCAATGTTAAAATCGTTTTAATGTACAATTTCAGAAATACAATAATTAATTTTATCAGTTTAAATGCCAGATTCGTGGGGAAGTTTTACGAATAAACCTGCAAGAGGATGGCTACATCCAGATAATGTGTATTACACGGAGTAGTGTCTGTTACGAAGTTCGGGTAAATTTTAATTTAAAATAAAAATGTAATCCTGTTAATATTAAGATCGAAATTATTTATTTTTGTACATTAAAAAAATATACCTGTCAAAAATGATTAGAGTTTTTCCAACTGTGCTATTTAAGTTTATACTCGACACATTTAAGTTTATAGTATATAGATACACTCACACAAAATTAATAGGTCGAGTTGTGATAACTGTAAGTGTGGTGGTTTAAGGTGTTTTAAAAATATTTCACTTATACAGTCCAAACAATTAATAGTTAATTAAAATAATTTTTTGATTTTTGGATTTACTCCGTTCGAACAGGACAATTTCTGTTAGGCTATCCTGATTTATCATACTAACCGAAGTTAGGATAATAATTTAATTGTCACAAACATGAAAACTATTATTATTATTACTTCTATTTACACGATTATCTAGCAATAGCAAAGCATTGCGCGGCCCAGTAATTTGTGTAGTAATTAGTTAGCTAGTAATTTAATACATTGTAAAAATTTTTTTTTTTTTTTTTCTTTTATTGATATATACACAATCTGTACCTCAAGGGCACAATAAGAGTATTAGCTAAAATAATAATATAATACATGAATAAACTTGATAAAAGAAGCCACCCAGCGATGACACTTTTAAGTGAGGTTAAGTATAGTTTTTTTTAAAAATATATATATAATTTTTTTATTAAGTTAACATATCTCTGCACCAGTTGCGTTTTAAGCGCCTTGGAGGATTACCCGGAATAACTTTTGATGAAAGTGCTTGAATTAGAGGATTGGCATGTGTTGCAAGTCGATTATGGAATCTATTATAATAAGTTATTGCTTCTTCTTTTACAGTTTTGATTTTTAGGTCTGAGTGAAGGGTATGATTTGAGACATAAGGAGGGGAGTTCGTTAATTTTCTTAAAGCAATATTTTGAAAAGTTTGAATACGATTTAGATTTGATTTTTTAGCATTTCCCCAGAGTTGGAGACCATAAGTCCAAATGGGTTTAATGAGGGATTTATACATTAGTAGTTTTGTTTT
The DNA here is from genome assembly GCA_956483605.1 of Tuberolachnus salignus. Taxonomy (NCBI): domain Eukaryota; kingdom Metazoa; phylum Arthropoda; class Insecta; order Hemiptera; family Aphididae; genus Tuberolachnus; species Tuberolachnus salignus. The sequence continues at coordinate 37,469,651 of OY101436.1, read as the reverse complement.
TAGATTTGTGTGTTTGTTATTAACTAGTAAGGTTTTAAGCATACGCAGTCGCAGGTTTAATTGTAATCTTTTTACACGCGTGTGATGAGCCCAGGTGAGCCTACGGTCAAGGGTTAAGCCAAGATATTTAACTGTTGGAGTAGACGGAATTTCAGTACCAAAGAGAGTAACTGCTGGACAATGCCCTAACTTAAGGGTAAAAGTTGTGTGAATTGATTTGGATTGATTTACCTTGATCCTCCAATTATTATACCAGATCTCCATAAGAGAAAGATGATTTTGTAGATTATGCGATGCTACTACCGGGTTTTCATTTGTAGAAATGATAAGTTTATCATCTGCATAGTCAGCCACTAATGTGTTAGGCGAAGTTGGTTGATCTGAAGCAAATAAGTTATACAGTATTGGGGAAAGTACGCCTCCCTGTGGAACCCCAGCTCTGATATTTGCTATATTGGAATATGCGGATTTAAAATGAACTTGAAAATAACGATCAGTTAGATATGACTTAAGTAGAGTAAAGTAAGTTGAGGGCAAAAATTTCCTTAGCTTGAAAAGCAGCCCCTCATGCCATACGCGATCAAAGGCCTGTTGGATATCGAGAAAAACACAGGAACAGTACATTTTTCTTTCAAGCGCAAAACAGACTGAGTCTACCAGTCTATGTACTTGATGTATTGTTGAATGTTGTGCGCGAAAGCCGAATTGATAGTTAGGTAGCATTTTTTTCTCATCAATTATGGGAAGTATACGATTCAGTATAAGTCTTTCGAGAACTTTTGCGAAAAAAGGTAATAGACTAATTGGTCTATACGACGTTACCAGGTCCGGGGGCTTGTTTGGTTTTGGGAAAAGGATGATTTTGGAGAACTTCCATAAGAGTGGGAAGTACGATAACCTGAGTATGGCATTAAATATATGAGTAAGTAGAACGATTGCACGTTTAGGAAGGCATCTGGCTACTTCAGCCGTTATTAGATCGAAGCCCGGCGACTTCCTAAGGGTGCATTTTTGAATTGCAAATTTAATATCGCTTGGCGAAAAGTGTTTAACCGGGAGAGAAGGTGGTAGAGGCATATTGAGATAACTATATACTGTACTTGAGTTAACAGGTGGAATATCTTGATGAGGTTGGAAGACATTAAAGAGGTGGTTTTTAAAAAGTTCAACTTTTTCTGCGTCGGACACGGCAAGACTTCCATCAGATTTTTAATAGGTGTAGTAGTTACTTTAAAATGCAGTGCTTGTTTAGATGCTTTCCAAAGACTGCCATCATTTGAAGATAATTTAGACAGAAAGTTTTCATAGGAAAGGTTTTTGATTTTTGCTAAGATTTTCTTAAGATGGTTTACTAATTTAATATATATTTTTTTGTGGGAGGGTAATCGAGTGCGTTGATAAAGGGCTCTAGCTCTTCTCTTTTCTGATATAAGGATACGGATATTAGTCGGAAGTGAGTTGGTGTTAGCAGTATGTACATTTTTAGCTGCGTTAGCCGCCCAAGCTGATGATTGAATAACATTCGTAAGATTATTTATAGCTGCATCTATGTCCTCATTGGATTTCAGTCTAACATTTAATTGGAGGTTCTGATTTACCAGGTCATGAAATTTATACCGGTCAGTGGTAGCATAAAATAATTTAGGTGGTTCTGTAATAATTGAGGGATAGTTGCTAATTGAGAGAATGACCGATGAATGATCAGAATTTAAGTCCAGAACATTGTCAATAACGTAGTGCAAATTTGAAGGAGTTTTTGTTACGAATATATCTAATATGTCTGGATTTTTATGAGGAGATGATGGCCAATAGGTAGGTCCTGGGGGAGCAAGTACCTTGAATTTTTTAGAATTTGTAAAGTTATAGAAAGTATTTCCACGTGGGTTGTTTACCCGACAGCCCCAACTTTGATGTTTTGCATTAAAATCTCCACCTATAACAAAGTTATTGTTTATTGTGTTGAAGTAGTTTAAAAAGTTCTCATAGGAGATGATATGCTTTGGAGGTGAATAAATTGCTGCAACTGTGATTGGAACATTATTAACATAAATTTGAATAGCAGAGGATTGAAACATATCTTCACAAAAACTCGGAAGAGAATGGTGTAATATGGTAGATTTAACTAGGATTGCAACACCACCGTGAGCTGTATTGTCAGGATGATTGGCTTTATAGAGCCTATATCCGGATATATGTATGTGCGAGTATGAGGTAAAATGCGTTTCTGTAATTAAGGCAATGTCAATACGTCTATTATTTAGTACTGATTGAAGTTCTAATACATGATTTTTAAGTCCGTTTGCATTGAATAGCAAAACAAGAAGGGATTTTTTTGTAGCGGTATTAGTCATTTTTTTTATCTAACAAGGAGGAAATTACTTTAGTAAGTAGAGTTATAAGTGGATTTATTAAAGATTTAAATTCCTCTAGAAAAAGAGACAATGCATTATTAGTGAAGGAATCAGAGGAAGGAGAAGGAGGTGTTGAGCGTTGGCCAGAGGTAGCCTGAGCGTATGAACGAGTATTATTTGAGGGGGCAGCGTCATCTGGGTGGCTATTTTGTACATTGTAACTCTTAGGTCTAATATTATCAGACAAAAAAACGTTGTTTGCAGAAGGCTTTTTACGACGTTGGATTTCCTTATAAACTGTGCAGCCTCTGTAGCTGGCTGGATGATTACCTTGGCAAAGCGCACACTTAGGTGGGGAATCTCGAGACATAATGCAGTCGGATGATTGGTGGTGATCGCCACAACGCACGCAACGTGATGAGTAATTACAATAAGATTTCGTGTGACCATATTCCTGACAGTTCAAGCACTGGCTTATTACCTTAGGTTTATGGGGCTCTTCTACTTTAATTTTCGTGTGGAGCATAGAGGACAGTTTATAGATGTCGTTCGATTGAGGGGAAGGCTCCAGGTCCACGAAAAAAAGTGGCAAAGGGTGTTTATGAACTTTGTGAAGTACATTAGTGACGTTACGTACTTCAAATTCACGGAGTTCCAATTCAGATTTGATTAGGCTGATTTGGGTTGATGGATGTAGATTTCTGATAACTACTCGCAAGGGTTTATCTTGCTGGAGTTGATAAGTGTGATATTCGGCATTTTGATCCTTGAGAAAGTGTATAAGGATTCTGTATGCCTCAGGAGTGTTAGTTTGTATTTTTAATCGATCCGTAGAGGATTTGCAAAAAAAGTTATTAACGCCAAGTAAATTCGTTAGACTTGTGCAAAGTGCTGAAAAATCCTCCACACCTCTTACAAAAACAGGAGGAGGGGATTTGTTGAGCGATTCTGTATTTTTTTGGTCAATATTGATAGTGGGATTGACAGCGTTTGGAATATCGTCGATATTGTCTAATTGGCTAAAAACTTCAAATCTATTTCTAGATGCAAATATTTTTTTTTTAACTGGTTGAGTTGGTGTTTTAGGTGAGTTAAGAGAATCCGAAGTTGATGAAGATGAGTGATTTCTTTTGTTAGGTTGAATGACCCAAGTTTCATTTGCTGTAGTGTTTGTAGCATTCGATTGAGACAATGAATTGTGTACACTTTTGTTAATAATTGTAATTGGTGGTACCGTTTTATTTTCTTTATTGGTTTGGTTTTTATTAATTTGATTTTGATTTTTGCTGCAACTCATTATTACGGGAGTATATAATATAATGTAAATAAACAAATATATAAATAATATATATATATATATATATTATTAGTTACTAAATTAATTAATTTTACGATAAGACAATTATAATTGCGATAGTGGGTAGGCGCGATAACAAGCACAATAATAAAACCCAAGGCCGCCGCCGCGACGGCCGCGTTGAATATTCACCTTTAATGAACACTGTAGGGGGCGTATATGTACACACAAACGTCGAATTAGAACCAAAAATATTTGGTATGACAGTAAAAAGAAGAAAAAGAAAATGTTGCTAAACGATTAACGCATTTTGTGCATTTATGATAATTACTTAGTGAAAATAAATTAAGCACTCCCGGAGCGACAGTACACGTGCGGATCGGATGGATGCTATCGCAGGACTACATTGTAAAAATAAATAAATAACACTTTATACAATTTCAGTATGTTGGATGTTTGGAAGTACTTATATCTATGAAAAGTTTGGACTTTGACACTCGATTTTTAGTTGCCAAGTATTATTAAAAATAATTTGTGATCAATTATTTTTAGAGAATATATAAATAAAGTTTGCTAAGCAGCTGGTCTAAAAACTGCAGACAAAAAACAAAAAGTAAAATCAATATTATAAATGATTTAAAGTATTATAAAGTATCAATAGTTTGCAACTTGTAATATTTATTCTTAAGGCAATGAAAACGAATATAATATATAGCTTTATAAAAATATAATTTAGTATTTCTTAGTTTCCTATTGCATATTGTCATTTACTTTGTTAATTGGACATATCGAAATGGATAAGTAGCAAGTAGTTGGTGGCAGTAAAATGTGCGAGTTGGTCCTCATCACAAAGTTCAGTGCTACTGTTATAATAATAAAATATCTATACCTAATAACTTTAAGGAAAAATGTCTTTCTATAACCTGTGGTAATAATAATTTGACTACTACAATAAATAAAGTGTATGCCATTAGAACCAATTAATCCTTTCACTTCACGATAGGTTGTCTACAGTTCATTCATTAATCTGTCAATTGTTGACACTGTTAAATGTTTATATTATATATTTCAAATAACAAAAAAAATAAATATATTTTTTAATACGTATATTCGTGTTACAAATTAGGTTGTGTATTTAATTTTGAACAATAATAAGTTAAAACAAGAATATTTATAATAACATAATAACACTATAATCAATTTTACATACATACTTAATTTCATTTGCAGATTCCACATAGAACATCAATTGATTCATCAATCAACGAATTATAGAATTCACTTATTTATACATTCTTTCTAAAATGGATTATTATTCAAAGTGTATGGAATGTGGTTGTGTATTCAACAACCTCAAGGATTACTCAACTCATGTAATAAAGAATCATTTCAACTCAAAAAGAGTAAAATCAACAAAAAAAATTGTAACTAAACAAATTAAGAAGGAACCTAAGAAGAAAATTGCAAAGAAAATTGAGAGGAAAACTGTGTTTTGCAAAGAGTGTCAAAAATCGTATTGTTCTACAGCATCTTACAATACTCATAGAAATAAGTTTCACACAACAAAAGAACCCATTAAACTTCGCTCTAGAGCAAATCGAGATGTACTCGAAAAGCAGTTACCAACTGAATTGATTGAAAATGAGTTAACAACTGATGAGGAAAAAAATGAGTTAACTGAACAGGAGATAGAAAAGTTACATTGTAATAAATGCCAAATATTGACGTCAGCCTATAGTGTTTTTGTTACCGATGAAAAAAGTTCCACTAAAATTAGAATGTTACTTCCAACAGTACATGGAGATATTAAATTAATTCTCTGTAATTCATGCCTACTCTATACACTAAATCCATTATCCATCCATCCAAAAATTAAAAGTGAAAAAAGTAATGTAAAAATTGAAAAAGATGAACAAACATCAAATTATTCGGAACAAGACGATGTGAAAATAAAAATAGAAAAAGACAGTTCAGATAATGATTCAACCTGTTCGATTAAGGAGGAAGCAGTTTCAAATACAATAGTTAATGAAATACCCGAAGAACACAAAGAAGTATTCGAGACAATGGCAATCAATGTGCCCAGTAATAAATTTAATTGTATTTTTTGTAAAACATCTTGCGGTAGAAATGATCACTTTGAAATAAATAAGTGGTATGCACCAAATCTAACCGGCGACTAACAAAACAACTTCATCACTAGTGACCGTCCAAGTTGAACTATGTCCAACCTTTGAAAGATAATTTGAGTGTATCATCGCCATATCTTCATACATCGTTGTGGAAGCGAACAATACACTGGCCGTGACTTGATCAGATTACATCGAATTTTGAGGTTGGCTTCCAACAGGCTTGTGGTTTTTATATTAAGTTGCAAAAGCAAGTGGTCACAGCCCTAACAGCAGACAGGACGGCTAGCAGACTGACCGGGTGAATTCCTAAGTACAGCGGAGTTTGTTCATGTTCGTCTGTTTTATATCAACATGAGGCGCACCTTATCAGTACCTGATCTAACCAGAGTTCTATGGTTTTAGTGTAAGTATGAAAACCTGAAACTTTTCAATTGTCAATTCTCATAGGATACTTTTGAGCAGACTTTGATTTGTTTGTTTTCCTTCACAGGGAGACCTTTTCTATGGCGGTCAGTGTTCCTAGGAGGCAGGGACCTCTTATGCGAACCATAGACTTCCCAATTAACAGAACATAAAGAAACAAAAAACTTGTGTCTTCTTCACTTTGCGTTGCACAGTCCTTTAACAACATGGTAAAGGACATATTGTGTTGTAGGTAGCAGAAGGGACAACCTGAATGACCTGCCACCAGAAAACTGAACCCTTCCCTGCACAACGAATGAATCATCGGGTTGTTACTCCAAGCAGCCTGATCCTTGAATCGGGTCGCAAACTGGAAATATACGAGACACTCTTGGTGGTCTGGTTCCATGAACTGCGCCAAAAAGCTAAAATTGAGTAGTCAATGGTGTTTTATCGTATTTTATATATATATATATGTAATGTAAATTTATTTATATTCATTCAAATTTGTAAATAAATTATTGGTAAATTTGGTTCCTATTAATTATTTTATTTGTATATACTTGTATTAAATTAATTTTATTATAATATATATATATATATATATGTATGTGTGTAACTGTACATAATAATTGTAAAATAATAATACCTAGTGCAATTAAATTACTGTATGTGAGTTATTGTACTTTTGATATAATAAAAAAAATATTGTAAAATAATTAAAAATTGAATACTATCAATACATTATTTCAGTTTAAAATTCTGTATGCTTGTAGTAAGTATATGTTTAGCTCTAATAATCACTAAAAATGTCCAATTGTCTTATGAAGGAGTAGTGTCGTATATAAAAACTGAGCCATTTATGTCTTTCTAATACGTAATTTCAATTTTTGTTTATATATTTTCCCGAAATGTCACGATAAGTGACGACACATTATTATCGTTGTTTCCATAAAATGAAAGATTAACATATTTAACCCAATCATTCTTATGTAGACATTTTATTCATAGATCTAAGTGAAATTGTATTATTGAAATTGCAATATTTTTTATCTTCAATTTACCCCCCCCCCCTACTCTGAAACGGGACTTTGATATCCGGATTTGTTCTAAAAACATTATGGTAACCCTATATAGTAAAAGTATTAATATTATGGAATTAAAGATTATGATTTAGTATTTACCATAATCTTTATGCTAAATATTTAATTATTATACAATCTAATCATACCTGACTATGTATTGAAGAAAAATAAGAAAAAAAAACTTAAAATATTTATTGGTAACAAAAAATTACAGAATATTTGATGAAAATTCCAAGTTTATACAATTATTTTTTTACCGGATTACAACCATATAAAACAGAAACCGTTGTGCCGTAGATATTCCTGTTCTCCCCTCCCCCCTTAAAAATAAGAAAATTATATATAATATCCCCAACCAGCAAACGTTTAGTACGATTACTAAATACAATTATCGTTATAAATGTACCTTAGCGTTATGTTTCATTATGTTCTCTGTGGCCATGAAATGGAATATCTTCAGTGGCGATTGTTAACATTGTATTCTATTCAATACCAGTTTCTATTAATTTGCTTTTCGTGATTTTCGTTTGAACTTAGTTTCGAAATTAATAATAAACAGCCATACATAACAATTGATGAGTTACTCAAGCCTTTCTGTTCCTCGTAATGTATGGGTCCAATAATTAAATTCTCGTATCCATTGTTAGTGTTTAATACTATTGTTTTCAAAAACAGAATCTATAAAAAAAAATGACGGCCCATATAATTAAATATCATGCAATAGCATCAGCGACCCCTTTAAAAATTACCTTATTTTTGTGAGCACCAACCGCTTATTCTTTTATGAAAAAAATAAAATATTAGACTATTTTAACAACATTAATAATTGTATTATATTATATTATTTAGTAGTACAACTGATCACAAATATCATAAAGATTGCTCACTGGTCGGTTTTAATGTGGTGTAAAATAAAACTCCTGCTAGATAGCAGTAAATAATTGTTTTAAGATAAAATAAAATAAATTCATTAATTACTCTTTTAGCCATTATAAATCTAGTGGTCTTGGGGAAAACCAGCTCTTGGCTATAATTAAAGATAATTTGAATCGTGTTTGTGGTCCCCGTCAGTATTATGTAAGGACGGTTTGTAAACAGTAGACATTTCTTATGGCATATTTTTTATGTTTAATTATGTTTTGTTTATTAAATTATTCTACTTAATCGTTTATTTGAATAGAAAATTATTATTATTTGATCGGAAAGCAGTGATATAGTTCGTGGACACACTTGCAATACAAGAACATTGCCGTGTTATATTTCCAACGTAACTATTGATCTATATAGTGAAGCTTTAAGAATTCTGATAACAGATTTGAATTTGTCATCAAGTCCACTTGTCCACATTTAAAATACTTAAATATTGTATAAAAAATTATGTGTTATTTATCATTTAATATCAGTCTGTGGTAATGCAGATTTGAAATTCAGTTTTAAACGTACATTTTTCTTCGACACTTAGACATTCTTACGGTGTTTTGTTTATCGTTTTAGATATTTACTAGAATATTATCAATTAATGTTTTGATATTTTCTTATCGTAATATTTTTAATAATTTATACAATATATACATATAGAAAAATGTATTAATATAATAATAACAATATACTAAATTTTTAAATTGAACTTAAAATTTTTACCTCAGAATTTAAATATATCTGTCCAGAACATACAATTAATTCACTTAAAATAGCTAGTTACTTATAAACTTAATAATATTATAGTATATAAAAATATATTTTACAGCCTCTTTCATCTACACCGTCAAATATATCCAACGATTCATGTCCTCTGTTCATAGGGAATTATTTGAACAGTTGCTTAAATGCTAGATCGATGTATGGATGAAGGTAAACATAACTTGATATTTTAAAACAATAATCTTATTATTTTACGTTAAAACGATGAGTGATATGTTAATTGTCTAACTACTTATTAGTGAAAAATCTGAAAAAAACAATATCGTGATAACATAAAATCCGCCTAATATTTATATGTTCCACTCTTCTGAAATCGTTTCTTAACATTAAAACGGTTTTGAACCCTTAAACTACCAATTGCCAGCAAGGTAGTTTATTGTTCTAAACGTTATAGTGATTTCAAAAAGTTTCAAAACTGTTTGCATGGTAAGGAACCGTTTTGAGTACAAAACTGCACCATGAAACGTACTAATTGTAGTCTATGCTTTTTAAGATATCATAATTCGTGGTCTTCGTACACCATCTACATACGTATATCTTATAGACTATGCACAAATTTAAAATAAATTATAGGCTTTTTATTAAAACCACTGTGAAAAAACGAACATTTTTTTTTTGTTATCAAAAACTACAGTGATAAGATAAATGTAATGAAATAACCCATTCCACTAAATGTTCTAGGTGTCGGCAAAATGTATTGATTACTGAGTACTTCAAGATAAAATTTCCTAAGAGATGTTAGGTAATTTAAATTTAAATTTCTTTGTCACGGTAAAAATGTACAAGTGTGTTAATTTGTGAATATTCAGTACAGCCATGGCAATATAAGCAAATACACAAGTCGTTTACAATGTTGTACAATTATTGGTAATAAGTTTGGTGTTTTCAATACATTTGTTACAACCTACATGTACATTTTAATTTTATTACCAATGTTAAAATCGTTTTAATGTACAATTTCAGAAATACAATAATTAATTTTATCAGTTTAAATGCCAGATTCGTGGGGAAGTTTTACGAATAAACCTGCAAGAGGATGGCTACATCCAGATAATGTGTATTACACGGAGTAGTGTCTGTTACGAAGTTCGGGTAAATTTTAATTTAAAATAAAAATGTAATCCTGTTAATATTAAGATCGAAATTATTTATTTTTGTACATTAAAAAAATATACCTGTCAAAAATGATTAGAGTTTTTCCAACTGTGCTATTTAAGTTTATACTCGACACATTTAAGTTTATAGTATATAGATACACTCACACAAAATTAATAGGTCGAGTTGTGATAACTGTAAGTGTGGTGGTTTAAGGTGTTTTAAAAATATTTCACTTATACAGTCCAAACAATTAATAGTTAATTAAAATAATTTTTTGATTTTTGGATTTACTCCGTTCGAACAGGACAATTTCTGTTAGGCTATCCTGATTTATCATACTAACCGAAGTTAGGATAATAATTTAATTGTCACAAACATGAAAACTATTATTATTATTACTTCTATTTACACGATTATCTAGCAATAGCAAAGCATTGCGCGGCCCAGTAATTTGTGTAGTAATTAGTTAGCTAGTAATTTAATACATTGTAAAAATAAATAAATAACACTTTATACAATTTCAGTATGTTGGATGTTTGGAAGTACTTATATCTATGAAAAGTTTGGACTTTGACACTCGATTTTTAGTTGCCAAGTATTATTAAAAATAATTTGTGATCAATTATTTTTAGAGAATATATAAATAAAGTTTGCTAAGCAGCTGGTCTAAAAACTGCAGACAAAAAACAAAAAGTAAAATCAATATTATAAATGATTTAAAGTATTATAAAGTATCAATAGTTTGCAACTTGTAATATTTATTCTTAAGGCAATGAAAACGAATATAATATATAGCTTTATAAAAATATAATTTAGTATTTCTTAGTTTCCTATTGCATATTGTCATTTACTTTGTTAATTGGACATATCGAAATGGATAAGTAGCAAGTAGTTGGTGGCAGTAAAATGTGCGAGTTGGTCCTCATCACAAAGTTCAGTGCTACTGTTATAATAATAAAATATCTATACCTAATAACTTTAAGGAAAAATGTCTTTCTATAACCTGTGGTAATAATAATTTGACTACTACAATAAATAAAGTGTATGCCATTAGAACCAATTAATCCTTTCACTTCACGATAGGTTGTCTACAGTTCATTCATTAATCTGTCAATTGTTGACACTGTTAAATGTTTATATTATATATTTCAAATAACAAAAAAAATAAATATATTTTTTAATACGTATATTCGTGTTACAAATTAGGTTGTGTATTTAATTTTGAACAATAATAAGTTAAAACAAGAATATTTATAATAACATAATAACACTATAATCAATTTTACATACATACTTAATTTCATTTGCAGATTCCACATAGAACATCAATTGATTCATCAATCAACGAATTATAGAATTCACTTATTTATACATTCTTTCTAAAATGGATTATTATTCAAAGTGTATGGAATGTGGTTGTGTATTCAACAACCTCAAGGATTACTCAACTCATGTAATAAAGAATCATTTCAACTCAAAAAGAGTAAAATCAACAAAAAAAATTGTAACTAAACAAATTAAGAAGGAACCTAAGAAGAAAATTGCAAAGAAAATTGAGAGGAAAACTGTGTTTTGCAAAGAGTGTCAAAAATCGTATTGTTCTACAGCATCTTACAATACTCATAGAAATAAGTTTCACACAACAAAAGAACCCATTAAACTTCGCTCTAGAGCAAATCGAGATGTACTCGAAAAGCAGTTACCAACTGAATTGATTGAAAATGAGTTAACAACTGATGAGGAAAAAAATGAGTTAACTGAACAGGAGATAGAAAAGTTACATTGTAATAAATGCCAAATATTGACGTCAGCCTATAGTGTTTTTGTTACCGATGAAAAAAGTTCCACTAAAATTAGAATGTTACTTCCAACAGTACATGGAGATATTAAATTAATTCTCTGTAATTCATGCCTACTCTATACACTAAATCCATTATCCATCCATCCAAAAATTAAAAGTGAAAAAAGTAATGTAAAAATTGAAAAAGATGAACAAACATCAAATTATTCGGAACAAGACGATGTGAAAATAAAAATAGAAAAAGACAGTTCAGATAATGATTCAACCTGTTCGATTAAGGAGGAAGCAGTTTCAAATACAATAGTTAATGAAATACCCGAAGAACACAAAGAAGTATTCGAGACAATGGCAATCAATGTGCCCAGTAATAAATTTAATTGTATTTTTTGTAAAACATCTTGCGGTAGAAATGATCACTTTGAAATAAATAAGTGGTATGCACCAAATCTAACCGGCGACTAACAAAACAACTTCATCACTAGTGACCGTCCAAGTTGAACTATGTCCAACCTTTGAAAGATAATTTGAGTGTATCATCGCCATATCTTCATACATCGTTGTGGAAGCGAACAATACACTGGCCGTGACTTGATCAGATTACATCGAATTTTGAGGTTGGCTTCCAACAGGCTTGTGGTTTTTATATTAAGTTGCAAAAGCAAGTGGTCACAGCCCTAACAGCAGACAGGACGGCTAGCAGACTGACCGGGTGAATTCCTAAGTACAGCGGAGTTTGTTCATGTTCGTCTGTTTTATATCAACATGAGGCGCACCTTATCAGTACCTGATCTAACCAGAGTTCTATGGTTTTAGTGTAAGTATGAAAACCTGAAACTTTTCAATTGTCAATTCTCATAGGATACTTTTGAGCAGACTTTGATTTGTTTGTTTTCCTTCACAGGGAGACCTTTTGTATGGCGGTCAGTGTTCCTAGGAGGCAGGGACCTCTTATGCGAACCATAGACTTCCCAATTAACAGAACATAAAGAAACAAAAAACTTGTGTCTTCTTCACTTTGCGTTGCACAGTCCTTTAACAACATGGTAAAGGACATATTGTGTTGTAGGTAGCAGAAGGGACAACCTGAATGACCTGCCACCAGAAAACTGAACCCTTCCCTGCACAACGAATGAATCATCGGGTTGTTACTCCAAGCAGCCTGATCCTTGAATCGGGTCGCAAACTGGAAATATACGAGACACTCTTGGTGGTCTGGTTCCATGAACTGCGCCAAAAAGCTAAAATTGAGTAGTCAATGGTGTTTTATCGTATTTTATATATATATATATGTAATGTAAATTTATTTATATTCATTCAAATTTGTAAATAAATTATTGGTAAATTTGGTTCCTATTAATTATTTTATTTGTATATACTTGTATTAAATTAATTTTATTATAATATATATATATATATATATATATATATATATATGTATGTGTGTAACTGTACATAATAATTGTAAAATAATAATACCTAGTGCAATTAAATTACTGTATGTGAGTTATTGTACTTTTGATATAATAAAAAAAATATTGTAAAATAATTAAAAATTGAATACTATCAATACATTATTTCAGTTTAAAATTCTGTATGCTTGTAGTAAGTATATGTTTAGCTCTAATAATCACTAAAAATGTCCAATTGTCTTATGAAGGAGTAGTGTCGTATATAAAAACTGAGCCATTTATGTCTTTCTAATACGTAATTTCAATTTTTGTTTATATATTTTCCCGAAATGTCACGATAAGTGACGACACATTATTATCGTTGTTTCCATAAAATGAAAGATTAACATATTTAACCCAATCATTCTTATGTAGACATTTTATTCATAGATCTAAGTGAAATTGTATTATTGAAATTGCAATATTTTTTATCTTCAATTTACCCCCCCCCCCTACTCTGAAACGGGACTTTGATATCCGGATTTGTTCTAAAAACATTATGGTAACCCTATATAGTAAAAGTATTAATATTATGGAATTAAAGATTATGATTTAGTATTTACCATAATCTTTATGCTAAATATTTAATTATTATACAATCTAATCATACCTGACTATGTATTGAAGAAAAATAAGAAAAAAAAACTTAAAATATTTATTGGTAACAAAAAATTACAGAATATTTGATGAAAATTCCAAGTTTATACAATTATTTTTTTACCGGATTACAACCATATAAAACAGAAACCGTTGTGCCGTAGATATTCCTGTTCTCCCCTCCCCCCTTAAAAATAAGAAAATTATATATAATATCCCCAACCAGCAAACGTTTAGTACGATTACTAAATACAATTATCGTTATAAATGTACCTTAGCGTTATGTTTCATTATGTTCTCTGTGGCCATGAAATGGAATATCTTCAGTGGCGATTGTTAACATTGTATTCTATTCAATACCAGTTTCTATTAATTTGCTTTTCGTGATTTTCGTTTGAACTTAGTTTCGAAATTAATAATAAACAGCCATACATGCCAATTGATGAGTTACTCAAGCCTTTCTGTTCCTCGTAATGTATGGGTCCAATAATTAAATTCTCGTATCCATTGTTAGTGTTTAATACTATTGTTTTCAAAAACAGAATCTATAAAAAAAAATGACGGCCCATATAATTAAATATCATGCAATAGCATCAGCGACCCCTTTAAAAATTACCTTATTTTTGTGAGCACCAACCGCTTATTCTTTTATGAAAAAAATAAAATATTAGACTATTTTAACAACATTAATAATTGTATTATATTATATTATTTAGTAGTACAACTGATCACAAATATCATAAAGATTGCTCACTGGTCGGTTTTAATGTGGTGTAAAATAAAACTCCTGCTAGATAGCAGTAAATAATTGTTTTAAGATAAAATAAAATAAATTCATTAATTACTCTTTTAGCCATTATAAATCTAGTGGTCTTGGGGAAAACCAGCTCTTGGCTATAATTAAAGATAATTTGAATCGTGTTTGTGGTCCCCGTCAGTATTATGTAAGGACGGTTTGTAAACAGTAGACATTTCTTATGGCATATTTTTTATGTTTAATTATGTTTTGTTTATTAAATTATTCTACTTAATCGTTTATTTGAATAGAAAATTATTATTATTTGATCGGAAAGCAGTGATATAGTTCGTGGACACACTTGCAATACAAGAACATTGCCGTGTTATATTTCCAACGTAACTATTGATCTATATAGTGAAGCTTTAAGAATTCTGATAACAGATTTGAATTTGTCATCAAGTCCACTTGTCCACATTTAAAATACTTAAATATTGTATAAAAAATTATGTGTTATTTATCATTTAATATCAGTCTGTGGTAATGCAGATTTGAAATTCAGTTTTAAACGTACATTTTTCTTCGACACTTAGACATTCTTACGGTGTTTTGTTTATCGTTTTAGATATTTACTAGAATATTATCAATTAATGTTTTGATATTTTCTTATCGTAATATTTTTAATAATTTATACAATATATACATATAGAAAAATGTATTAATATAATAATAACAATATACTAAATTTTTAAATTGAACTTAAAATTTTTACCTCAGAATTTAAATATATCTGTCCAGAACATACAATTAATTCACTTAAAATAGCTAGTTACTTATAAACTTAATAATATTATAGTATATAAAAATATATTTTACAGCCTCTTTCATCTACACCGTCAAATATATCCAACGATTCATGTCCTCTGTTCATAGGGAATTATTTGAACAGTTGCTTAAATGCTAGATCGATGTATGGATGAAGGTAAACATAACTTGATATTTTAAAACAATAATCTTATTATTTTACGTTAAAACGATGAGTGATATGTTAATTGTCTAACTACTTATTAGTGAAAAATCTGAAAAAAACAATATCGTGATAACATAAAATCCGCCTAATATTTATATGTTCCACTCTTCTGAAATCGTTTCTTAACATTAAAACGGTTTTGAACCCTTAAACTACCAATTGCCAGCAAGGTAGTTTATTGTTCTAAACGTTATAGTGATTTCAAAAAGTTTCAAAACTGTTTGCATGGTAAGGAACCGTTTTGAGTACAAAACTGCACCATGAAACGTACTAATTGTAGTCTATGCTTTTTAAGATATCATAATTCGTGGTCTTCGTACACCATCTACATACGTATATCTTATAGACTATGCACAAATTTAAAATAAATTATAGGCTTTTTATTAAAACCACTGTGAAAAAACGAACATTTTTTTTTTGTTATCAAAAACTACAGTGATAAGATAAATGTAATGAAATAACCCATTCCACTAAATGTTCTAGGTGTCGGCAAAATGTATTGATTACTGAGTACTTCAAGATAAAATTTCCTAAGAGATGTTAGGTAATTTAAATTTAAATTTCTTTGTCACGGTAAAAATGTACAAGTGTGTTAATTTGTGAATATTCAGTACAGCCATGGCAATATAAGCAAATACACAAGTCGTTTACAATGTTGTACAATTATTGGTAATAAGTTTGGTGTTTTCAATACATTTGTTACAACCTACATGTACATTTTAATTTTATTACCAATGTTAAAATCGTTTTAATGTACAATTTCAGAAATACAATAATTAATTTTATCAGTTTAAATGCCAGATTCGTGGGGAAGTTTTACGAATAAACCTGCAAGAGGATGGCTACATCCAGATAATGTGTATTACACGGAGTAGTGTCTGTTACGAAGTTCGGGTAAATTTTAATTTAAAATAAAAATGTAATCCTGTTAATATTAAGATCGAAATTATTTATTTTTGTACATTAAAAAAATATACCTGTCAAAAATGATTAGAGTTTTTCCAACTGTGCTATTTAAGTTTATACTCGACACATTTAAGTTTATAGTATATAGATACACTCACACAAAATTAATAGGTCGAGTTGTGATAACTGTAAGTGTGGTGGTTTAAGGTGTTTTAAAAATATTTCACTTATACAGTCCAAACAATTAATAGTTAATTAAAATAATTTTTTGATTTTTGGATTTACTCCGTTCGAACAGGACAATTTCTGTTAGGCTATCCTGATTTATCATACTAACCGAAGTTAGGATAATAATTTAATTGTCACAAACATGAAAACTATTATTATTATTACTTCTATTTACACGATTATCTAGCAATAGCAAAGCATTGCGCGGCCCAGTAATTTGTGTAGTAATTAGTTAGCTAGTAATTTAATACATTGTAAAAATAAATAAATAACACTTTATACAATTTCAGTATGTTGGATGTTTGGAAGTACTTATATCTATGAAAAGTTTGGACTTTGACACTCGATTTTTAGTTGCCAAGTATTATTAAAAATAATTTGTGATCA
Source organism: Tuberolachnus salignus (assembly GCA_956483605.1). Taxonomy (NCBI): domain Eukaryota; kingdom Metazoa; phylum Arthropoda; class Insecta; order Hemiptera; family Aphididae; genus Tuberolachnus; species Tuberolachnus salignus. The sequence goes on along the minus strand of OY101436.1, from coordinate 37,452,452 downwards.
ATTATTTTTAGAGAATATATAAATAAAGTTTGCTAAGCAGCTGGTCTAAAAACTGCAGACAAAAAACAAAAAGTAAAATCAATATTATAAATGATTTAAAGTATTATAAAGTATCAATAGTTTGCAACTTGTAATATTTATTCTTAAGGCAATGAAAACGAATATAATATATAGCTTTATAAAAATATAATTTAGTATTTCTTAGTTTCCTATTGCATATTGTCATTTACTTTGTTAATTGGACATATCGAAATGGATAAGTAGCAAGTAGTTGGTGGCAGTAAAATGTGCGAGTTGGTCCTCATCACAAAGTTCAGTGCTACTGTTATAATAATAAAATATCTATACCTAATAACTTTAAGGAAAAATGTCTTTCTATAACCTGTGGTAATAATAATTTGACTACTACAATAAATAAAGTGTATGCCATTAGAACCAATTAATCCTTTCACTTCACGATAGGTTGTCTACAGTTCATTCATTAATCTGTCAATTGTTGACACTGTTAAATGTTTATATTATATATTTCAAATAACAAAAAAAATAAATATATTTTTTAATACGTATATTCGTGTTACAAATTAGGTTGTGTATTTAATTTTGAACAATAATAAGTTAAAACAAGAATATTTATAATAACATAATAACACTATAATCAATTTTACATACATACTTAATTTCATTTGCAGATTCCACATAGAACATCAATTGATTCATCAATCAACGAATTATAGAATTCACTTATTTATACATTCTTTCTAAAATGGATTATTATTCAAAGTGTATGGAATGTGGTTGTGTATTCAACAACCTCAAGGATTACTCAACTCATGTAATAAAGAATCATTTCAACTCAAAAAGAGTAAAATCAACAAAAAAAATTGTAACTAAACAAATTAAGAAGGAACCTAAGAAGAAAATTGCAAAGAAAATTGAGAGGAAAACTGTGTTTTGCAAAGAGTGTCAAAAATCGTATTGTTCTACAGCATCTTACAATACTCATAGAAATAAGTTTCACACAACAAAAGAACCCATTAAACTTCGCTCTAGAGCAAATCGAGATGTACTCGAAAAGCAGTTACCAACTGAATTGATTGAAAATGAGTTAACAACTGATGAGGAAAAAAATGAGTTAACTGAACAGGAGATAGAAAAGTTACATTGTAATAAATGCCAAATATTGACGTCAGCCTATAGTGTTTTTGTTACCGATGAAAAAAGTTCCACTAAAATTAGAATGTTACTTCCAACAGTACATGGAGATATTAAATTAATTCTCTGTAATTCATGCCTACTCTATACACTAAATCCATTATCCATCCATCCAAAAATTAAAAGTGAAAAAAGTAATGTAAAAATTGAAAAAGATGAACAAACATCAAATTATTCGGAACAAGACGATGTGAAAATAAAAATAGAAAAAGACAGTTCAGATAATGATTCAACCTGTTCGATTAAGGAGGAAGCAGTTTCAAATACAATAGTTAATGAAATACCCGAAGAACACAAAGAAGTATTCGAGACAATGGCAATCAATGTGCCCAGTAATAAATTTAATTGTATTTTTTGTAAAACATCTTGCGGTAGAAATGATCACTTTGAAATAAATAAGTGGTATGCACCAAATCTAACCGGCGACTAACAAAACAACTTCATCACTAGTGACCGTCCAAGTTGAACTATGTCCAACCTTTGAAAGATAATTTGAGTGTATCATCGCCATATCTTCATACATCGTTGTGGAAGCGAACAATACACTGGCCGTGACTTGATCAGATTACATCGAATTTTGAGGTTGGCTTCCAACAGGCTTGTGGTTTTTATATTAAGTTGCAAAAGCAAGTGGTCACAGCCCTAACAGCAGACAGGACGGCTAGCAGACTGACCGGGTGAATTCCTAAGTACAGCGGAGTTTGTTCATGTTCGTCTGTTTTATATCAACATGAGGCGCACCTTATCAGTACCTGATCTAACCAGAGTTCTATGGTTTTAGTGTAAGTATGAAAACCTGAAACTTTTCAATTGTCAATTCTCATAGGATACTTTTGAGCAGACTTTGATTTGTTTGTTTTCCTTCACAGGGAGACCTTTTGTATGGCGGTCAGTGTTCCTAGGAGGCAGGGACCTCTTATGCGAACCATAGACTTCCCAATTAACAGAACATAAAGAAACAAAAAACTTGTGTCTTCTTCACTTTGCGTTGCACAGTCCTTTAACAACATGGTAAAGGACATATTGTGTTGTAGGTAGCAGAAGGGACAACCTGAATGACCTGCCACCAGAAAACTGAACCCTTCCCTGCACAACGAATGAATCATCGGGTTGTTACTCCAAGCAGCCTGATCCTTGAATCGGGTCGCAAACTGGAAATATACGAGACACTCTTGGTGGTCTGGTTCCATGAACTGCGCCAAAAAGCTAAAATTGAGTAGTCAATGGTGTTTTATCGTATTTTATATATATATATATGTAATGTAAATTTATTTATATTCATTCAAATTTGTAAATAAATTATTGGTAAATTTGGTTCCTATTAATTATTTTATTTGTATATACTTGTATTAAATTAATTTTATTATAATATATATATATATATATATATATATATATATATGTATGTGTGTAACTGTACATAATAATTGTAAAATAATAATACCTAGTGCAATTAAATTACTGTATGTGAGTTATTGTACTTTTGATATAATAAAAAAAATATTGTAAAATAATTAAAAATTGAATACTATCAATACATTATTTCAGTTTAAAATTCTGTATGCTTGTAGTAAGTATATGTTTAGCTCTAATAATCACTAAAAATGTCCAATTGTCTTATGAAGGAGTAGTGTCGTATATAAAAACTGAGCCATTTATGTCTTTCTAATACGTAATTTCAATTTTTGTTTATATATTTTCCCGAAATGTCACGATAAGTGACGACACATTATTATCGTTGTTTCCATAAAATGAAAGATTAACATATTTAACCCAATCATTCTTATGTAGACATTTTATTCATAGATCTATGTGAAATTGTATTATTGAAATTGCAATATTTTTTATCTTCAATTTACCCCCCCCCCCCTACTCTGAAACGGGACTTTGATATCCGGATTTGTTCTAAAAACATTATGGTAACCCTATATAGTAAAAGTATTAATATTATGGAATTAAAGATTATGATTTAGTATTTACCATAATCTTTATGCTAAATATTTAATTATTATACAATCTAATCATACCTGACTATGTATTGAAGAAAAATAAGAAAAAAAAACTTAAAATATTTATTGGTAACAAAAAATTACAGAATATTTGATGAAAATTCCAAGTTTATACAATTATTTTTTTACCGGATTACAACCATATAAAACAGAAACCGTTGTGCCGTAGATATTCCTGTTCTCTCCTCCCCCCTTAAAAATAAGAAAATTATATATAATATCCCCAACCAGCAAACGTTTAGTACGATTACTAAATACAATTATCGTTATAAATGTACCTTAGCGTTATGTTTCATTATGTTCTCTGTGGCCATGAAATGGAATATCTTCAGTGGCGATTGTTAACATTGTATTCTATTCAATACCAGTTTCTATTAATTTGCTTTTCGTGATTTTCGTTTGAACTTAGTTTCGAAATTAATAATAAACAGCCATACATAACAATTGATGAGTTACTCAAGCCTTTCTGTTCCTCGTAATGTATGGGTCCAATAATTAAATTCTCGTATCCATTGTTAGTGTTTAATACTATTGTTTTCAAAAACAGAATCTATAAAAAAAAATGACGGCCCATATAATTAAATATCATGCAATAGCATCAGCGACCCCTTTAAAAATTACCTTATTTTTGTGAGCACCAACCGCTTATTCTTTTATGAAAAAAATAAAATATTAGACTATTTTAACAACATTAATAATTGTATTATATTATATTATTTAGTAGTACAACTGATCACAAATATCATAAAGATTGCTCACTGGTCGGTTTTAATGTGGTGTAAAATAAAACTCCTGCTAGATAGCAGTAAATAATTGTTTTAAGATAAAATAAAATAAATTCATTAATTACTCTTTTAGCCATTATAAATCTAGTGGTCTTGGGGAAAACCAGCTCTTGGCTATAATTAAAGATAATTTGAATCGTGTTTGTGGTCCCCGTCAGTATTATGTAAGGACGGTTTGTAAACAGTAGACATTTCTTATGGCATATTTTTTATGTTTAATTATGTTTTGTTTATTAAATTATTCTACTTAATCGTTTATTTGAATAGAAAATTATTATTATTTGATCGGAAAGCAGTGATATAGTTCGTGGACACACTTGCAATACAAGAACATTGCCGTGTTATATTTCCAACGTAACTATTGATCTATATAGTGAAGCTTTAAGAATTCTGATAACAGATTTGAATTTGTCATCAAGTCCACTTGTCCACATTTAAAATACTTAAATATTGTATAAAAAATTATGTGTTATTTATCATTTAATATCAGTCTGTGGTAATGCAGATTTGAAATTCAGTTTTAAACGTACATTTTTCTTCGACACTTAGACATTCTTACGGTGTTTTGTTTATCGTTTTAGATATTTACTAGAATATTATCAATTAATGTTTTGATATTTTCTTATCGTAATATTTTTAATAATTTATACAATATATACATATAGAAAAATGTATTAATATAATAATAACAATATACTAAATTTTTAAATTGAACTTAAAATTTTTACCTCAGAATTTAAATATATCTGTCCAGAACATACAATTAATTCACTTAAAATAGCTAGTTACTTATAAACTTAATAATATTATAGTATATAAAAATATATTTTACAGCCTCTTTCATCTACACCGTCAAATATATCCAACGATTCATGTCCTCTGTTCATAGGGAATTATTTGAACAGTTGCTTAAATGCTAGATCGATGTATGGATGAAGGTAAACATAACTTGATATTTTAAAACAATAATCTTATTATTTTACGTTAAAACGATGAGTGATATGTTAATTGTCTAACTACTTATTAGTGAAAAATCTGAAAAAAACAATATCGTGATAACATAAAATCCGCCTAATATTTATATGTTCCACTCTTCTGAAATCGTTTCTTAACATTAAAACGGTTTTGAACCCTTAAACTACCAATTGCCAGCAAGGTAGTTTATTGTTCTAAACGTTATAGTGATTTCAAAAAGTTTCAAAACTGTTTGCATGGTAAGGAACCGTTTTGAGTACAAAACTGCACCATGAAACGTACTAATTGTAGTCTATGCTTTTTAAGATATCATAATTCGTGGTCTTCGTACACCATCTACATACGTATATCTTATAGACTATGCACAAATTTAAAATAAATTATAGGCTTTTTATTAAAACCACTGTGAAAAAACGAACATTTTTTTTTTGTTATCAAAAACTACAGTGATAAGATAAATGTAATGAAATAACCCATTCCACTAAATGTTCTAGGTGTCGGCAAAATGTATTGATTACTGAGTACTTCAAGATAAAATTTCCTAAGAGATGTTAGGTAATTTAAATTTAAATTTCTTTGTCACGGTAAAAATGTACAAGTGTGTTAATTTGTGAATATTCAGTACAGCCATGGCAATATAAGCAAATACACAAGTCGTTTACAATGTTGTACAATTATTGGTAATAAGTTTGGTGTTTTCAATACATTTGTTACAACCTACATGTACATTTTAATTTTATTACCAATGTTAAAATCGTTTTAATGTACAATTTCAGAAATACAATAATTAATTTTATCAGTTTAAATGCCAGATTCGTGGGGAAGTTTTACGAATAAACCTGCAAGAGGATGGCTACATCCAGATAATGTGTATTACACGGAGTAGTGTCTGTTACGAAGTTCGGGTAAATTTTAATTTAAAATAAAAATGTAATCCTGTTAATATTAAGATCGAAATTATTTATTTTTGTACATTAAAAAAATATACCTGTCAAAAATGATTAGAGTTTTTCCAACTGTGCTATTTAAGTTTATACTCGACACATTTAAGTTTATAGTATATAGATACACTCACACAAAATTAATAGGTCGAGTTGTGATAACTGTAAGTGTGGTGGTTTAAGGTGTTTTAAAAATATTTCACTTATACAGTCCAAACAATTAATAGTTAATTAAAATAATTTTTTGATTTTTGGATTTACTCCGTTCGAACAGGACAATTTCTGTTAGGCTATCCTGATTTATCATACTAACCGAAGTTAGGATAATAATTTAATTGTCACAAACATGAAAACTATTATTATTATTACTTCTATTTACACGATTATCTAGCAATAGCAAAGCATTGCGCGGCCCAGTAATTTGTGTAGTAATTAGTTAGCTAGTAATTTAATACATTGTAAAAATAAATAAATAACACTTTATACAATTTCAGTATGTTGGATGTTTGGAAGTACTTATATCTATGAAAAGTTTGGACTTTGACACTCGATTTTTAGTTGCCAAGTATTATTAAAAATAATTTGTGATCAATTATTTTTAGAGAATATATAAATAAAGTTTGCTAAGCAGCTGGTCTAAAAACTGCAGACAAAAAACAAAAAGTAAAATCAATATTATAAATGATTTAAAGTATTATAAAGTATCAATAGTTTGCAACTTGTAATATTTATTCTTAAGGCAATGAAAACGAATATAATATATAGCTTTATAAAAATATAATTTAGTATTTCTTAGTTTCCTATTGCATATTGTCATTTACTTTGTTAATTGGACATATCGAAATGGATAAGTAGCAAGTAGTTGGTCCTCATCACAAAGTTCAGTGCTACTGTTATAATAATAAAATATCTATACCTAATAACTTTAAGGAAAAATGTCTTTCTATAACCTGTGGTAATAATAATTTGACTACTACAATAAATAAAGTGTATGCCATTAGAACCAATTAATCCTTTCACTTCACGATAGGTTGTCTACAGTTCATTCATTAATCTGTCAATTGTTGACACTGTTAAATGTTTATATTATATATTTCAAATAACAAAAAAATTAAATATATTTTTTAATACGTATATTCGTGTTACAAATTAGGTTGTGTATTTAATTTTGAACAATAATAAGTTAAAACAAGAATATTTATAATAACATAATAACACTATAATCAATTTTACATACATACTTAATTTCATTTGCAGATTCCACATAGAACATCAATTGATTCATCAATCAACGAATTATAGAATTCACTTATTTATACATTCTTTCTAAAATGGATTATTATTCAAAGTGTATGGAATGTGGTTGTGTATTCAACAACCTCAAGGATTACTCAACTCATGTAATAAAGAATCATTTCAACTCAAAAAGAGTAAAATCAACAAAAAAAATTGTAACTAAACAAATTAAGAAGGAACCTAAGAAGAAAATTGCAAAGAAAATTGAGAGGAAAACTGTGTTTTGCAAAGAGTGTCAAAAATCGTATTGTTCTACAGCATCTTACAATACTCATAGAAATAAGTTTCACACAACAAAAGAACCCATTAAACTTCGCTCTAGAGCAAATCGAGATGTACTCGAAAAGCAGTTACCAACTGAATTGATTGAAAATGAGTTAACAACTGATGAGGAAAAAAATGAGTTAACTGAACAGGAGATAGAAAAGTTACATTGTAATAAATGCCAAATATTGACGTCAGCCTATAGTGTTTTTGTTACCGATGAAAAAAGTTCCACTAAAATTAGAATGTTACTTCCAACAGTACATGGAGATATTAAATTAATTCTCTGTAATTCATGCCTACTCTATACACTAAATCCATTATCCATCCATCCAAAAATTAAAAGTGAAAAAAGTAATGTAAAAATTGAAAAAGATGAACAAACATCAAATTATTCGGAACAAGACGATGTGAAAATAAAAATAGAAAAAGACAGTTCAGATAATGATTCAACCTGTTCGATTAAGGAGGAAGCAGTTTCAAATACAATAGTTAATGAAATACCCGAAGAACACAAAGAAGTATTCGAGACAATGGCAATCAATGTGCCCAGTAATAAATTTAATTGTATTTTTTGTAAAACATCTTGCGGTAGAAATGATCACTTTGAAATAAATAAGTGGTATGCACCAAATCTAACCGGCGACTAACAAAACAACTTCATCACTAGTGACCGTCCAAGTTGAACTATGTCCAACCTTTGAAAGATAATTTGAGTGTATCATCGCCATATCTTCATACATCGTTGTGGAAGCGAACAATACACTGGCCGTGACTTGATCAGATTACATCAAATTTTGAGGTTGGCTTCCAACAGGCTTGTGGTTTTTATATTAAGTTGCAAAAGCAAGTGGTCACAGCCCTAACAGCAGACAGGACGGCTAGCAGACTGACCGGGTGAATTCCTAAGTACAGCGGAGTTTGTTCATGTTCGTCTGTTTTATATCAACATGAGGCGCACCTTATCAGTACCTGATCTAACCAGAGTTCTATGGTTTTAGTGTAAGTATGAAAACCTGAAACTTTTCAATTGTCAATTCTCATAGGATACTTTTGAGCAGACTTTGATTTGTTTGTTTTCCTTCACAGGGAGACCTTTTCTATGGCGGTCAGTGTTCCTAGGAGGCAGGGACCTCTTATGCGAACCATAGACTTCCCAATTAACAGAACATAAAGAAACAAAAAACTTGTGTCTTCTTCACTTTGCGTTGCACAGTCCTTTAACAACATGGTAAAGGACATATTGTGTTGTAGGTAGCAGAAGGGACAACCTGAATGACCTGCCACCAGAAAACTGAACCCTTCCCTGCACAACGAATGAATCATCGGGTTGTTACTCCAAGCAGCCTGATCCTTGAATCGGGTCGCAAACTGGAAATATACGAGACACTCTTGGTGGTCTGGTTCCATGAACTGCGCCAAAAAGCTAAAATTGAGTAGTCAATGGTGTTTTATCGTATTTTATATATATATATATGTAATGTAAATTTATTTATATTCATTCAAATTTGTAAATAAATTATTGGTAAATTTGGTTCCTATTAATTATTTTATTTGTATATACTTGTATTAAATTAATTTTATTATAATATATATATATATATATATATGTATGTGTGTAACTGTACATAATAATTGTAAAATAATAATACCTAGTGCAATTAAATTACTGTATGTGAGTTATTGTACTTTTGATATAATAAAAAAAATATTGTAAAATAATTAAAAATTGAATACTATCAATACATTATTTCAGTTTAAAATTCTGTATGCTTGTAGTAAGTATATGTTTAGCTCTAATAATCACTAAAAATGTCCAATTGTCTTATGAAGGAGTAGTGTCGTATATAAAAACTGAGCCATTTATGTCTTTCTAATACGTAATTTCAATTTTTGTTTATATATTTTCCCGAAATGTCACGATAAGTGACGACACATTATTATCGTTGTTTCCATAAAATGAAAGATTAACATATTTAACCCAATCATTCTTATGTAGACATTTTATTCATAGATCTATGTGAAATTGTATTATTGAAATTGCAATATTTTTTATCTTCAATTTACCCCCCCCCCCTACTCTGAAACGGGACTTTGATATCCGGATTTGTTCTAAAAACATTATGGTAACCCTATATAGTAAAAGTATTAATATTATGGAATTAAAGATTATGATTTAGTATTTACCATAATCTTTATGCTAAATATTTAATTATTATACAATCTAATCATACCTGACTATGTATTGAAGAAAAATAAGAAAAAAAAACTTAAAATATTTATTGGTAACAAAAAATTACAGAATATTTGATGAAAATTCCAAGTTTATACAATTATTTTTTTACCGGATTACAACCATATAAAACAGAAACCGTTGTGCCGTAGATATTCCTGTTCTCTCCTCCCCCCTTAAAAATAAGAAAATTATATATAATATCCCCAACCAGCAAACGTTTAGTACGATTACTAAATACAATTATCGTTATAAATGTACCTTAGCGTTATGTTTCATTATGTTCTCTGTGGCCATGAAATGGAATATCTTCAGTGGCGATTGTTAACATTGTATTCTATTCAATACCAGTTTCTATTAATTTGCTTTTCGTGATTTTCGTTTGAACTTAGTTTCGAAATTAATAATAAACAGCCATACATAACAATTGATGAGTTACTCAAGCCTTTCTGTTCCTCGTAATGTATGGGTCCAATAATTAAATTCTCGTATCCATTGTTAGTGTTTAATACTATTGTTTTCAAAAACAGAATCTATAAAAAAAAATGACGGCCCATATAATTAAATATCATGCAATAGCATCAGCGACCCCTTTAAAAATTACCTTATTTTTGTGAGCACCAACCGCTTATTCTTTTATGAAAAAAATAAAATATTAGACTATTTTAACAACATTAATAATTGTATTATATTATATTATTTAGTAGTACAACTGATCACAAATATCATAAAGATTGCTCACTGGTCGGTTTTAATGTGGTGTAAAATAAAACTCCTGCTAGATAGCAGTAAATAATTGTTTTAAGATAAAATAAAATAAATTCATTAATTACTCTTTTAGCCATTATAAATCTAGTGGTCTTGGGGAAAACCAGCTCTTGGCTATAATTAAAGATAATTTGAATCGTGTTTGTGGTCCCCGTCAGTATTATGTAAGGACGGTTTGTAAACAGTAGACATTTCTTATGGCATATTTTTTATGTTTAATTATGTTTTGTTTATTAAATTATTCTACTTAATTGTTTATTTGAATAGAAAATTATTATTATTTGATCGGAAAGCAGTGATATAGTTCGTGGACACACTTGCAATACAAGAACATTGCCGTGTTATATTTCCAACGTAACTATTGATCTATATAGTGAAGCTTTAAGAATTCTGATAACAGATTTGAATTTGTCATCAAGTCCACTTGTCCACATTTAAAATACTTAAATATTGTATAAAAAATTATGTGTTATTTATCATTTAATATCAGTCTGTGGTAATGCAGATTTGAAATTCAGTTTTAAACGTACATTTTTCTTCGACACTTAGACATTCTTACGGTGTTTTGTTTATCGTTTTAGATATTTACTAGAATATTATCAATTAATGTTTTGATATTTTCTTATCGTAATATTTTTAATAATTTATACAATATATACATATAGAAAAATGTATTAATATAATAATAACAATATACTAAATTTTTAAATTGAACTTAAAATTTTTACCTCAGAATTTAAATATATCTGTCCTGAACATACAATTAATTCACTTAAATTAGCTAGTTAGTTATAAACTTAATAATATTATAGTATATAAAAATATATTTTACAGCCTCTTTCATCTACACCGTCAAATATATCCAACGATTCATGTCCTCTGTTCATAGGGAATTATTTGAACAGTTGCTTAAATGCTAGATCGATGTATGGATGAAGGTAAACATAACTTGATATTTTAAAACAATAATCTTATTATTTTACGTTAAAACGATGAGTGATATGTTAATTGTCTAACTACTTATTAGTGAAAAATCTGAAAAAAACAATATCGTGATAACATAAAATCCGCCTAATATTTATATGTTCCACTCTTCTGAAATCGTTTCTTAACATTAAAACGGTTTTGAACCCTTAAACTACCAATTGCCAGCAAGGTAGTTTATTGTTCTAAACGTTATAGTGATTTCAAAAAGTTTCAAAACTGTTTGCATGGTAAGGAACCGTTTTGAGTACAAAACTGCACCATGAAACGTACTAATTGTAGTCTATGCTTTTTAAGATATCATAATTCGTGGTCTTCGTACACCATCTACATACGTATATCTTATAGACTATGCACAAATTTAAAATAAATTATAGGCTTTTTATTAAAACCACTGTGAAAAAACGAACATTTTTTTTTTGTTATCAAAAACTACAGTGATAAGATAAATGTAATGAAATAACCCATTCCACTAAATGTTCTAGGTGTCGGCAAAATGTATTGATTACTGAGTACTTCAAGATAAAATTTCCTAAGAGATGTTAGGTAATTTAAATTTAAATTTCTTTGTCACGGTAAAAATGTACAAGTGTGTTAATTTGTGAATATTCAGTACAGCCATGGCAATATAAGCAAATACACAAGTCGTTTACAATGTTGTACAATTATTGGTAATAAGTTTGGTGTTTTCAATACATTTGTTACAACCTACATGTACATTTTAATTTTATTACCAATGTTAAAATCGTTTTAATGTACAATTTCAGAAATACAATAATTAATTTTATCAGTTTAAATGCCAGATTCGTGGGGAAGTTTTACGAATAAACCTGCAAGAGGATGGCTACATCCAGATAATGTGTATTACACGGAGTAGTGTCTGTTACGAAGTTCGGGTAAATTTTAATTTAAAATAAAAATGTAATCCTGTTAATATTAAGATCGAAATTATTTATTTTTGTACATTAAAAAAATATACCTGTCAAAAATGATTAGAGTTTTTCCAACTGTGCTATTTAAGTTTATACTCGACACATTTAAGTTTATAGTATATAGATACACTCACACAAAATTAATAGGTCGAGTTGTGATAACTGTAAGTGTGGTGGTTTAAGGTGTTTTAAAAATATTTCACTTATACAGTCCAAACAATTAATAGTTAATTAAAATAATTTTTTGATTTTTGGATTTACTCCGTTCGAACAGGACAATTTCTGTTAGGCTATCCTGATTTATCATACTAACCGAAGTTAGGATAATAATTTAATTGTCACAAACATGAAAACTATTATTATTATTACTTCTATTTACACGATTATCTAGCAATAGCAAAGCATTGCGCGGCCCAGTAATTTGTGTAGTAATTAGTTAGCTAGTAATTTAATACATTGTAAAAATAAATAAATAACACTTTATACAATTTCAGTATGTTGGATGTTTGGAAGTACTTATATCTATGAAAAGTTTGGACTTTGACACTCGATTTTTAGTTGCCAAGTATTATTAAAAATAATTTGTGATCAATTATTTTTAGAGAATATATAAATAAAGTTTGCTAAGCAGCTGGTCTAAAAACTGCAGACAAAAAACAAAAAGTAAAATCAATATTATAAATGATTTAAAGTATTATAAAGTATCAATAGTTTGCAACTTGTAATATTTATTCTTAAGGCAATGAAAACGAATATAATATATAGCTTTATAAAAATATAATTTAGTATTTCTTAGTTTCCTATTGCATATTGTCATTTACTTTGTTAATTGGACATATCGAAATGGATAAGTAGCAAGTAGTTGGTCCTCATCACAAAGTTCAGTGCTACTGTTATAATAATAAAATATCTATACCTAATAACTTTAAGGAAAAATGTCTTTCTATAACCTGTGGTAATAATAATTTGACTACTACAATAAATAAAGTGTATGCCATTAGAACCAATTAATCCTTTCACTTCACGATAGGTTGTCTACAGTTCATTCATTAATCTGTCAATTGTTGACACTGTTAAATGTTTATATTATATATTTCAAATAACAAAAAAATTAAATATATTTTTTAATACGTATATTCGTGTTACAAATTAGGTTGTGTATTTAATTTTGAACAATAATAAGTTAAAACAAGAATATTTATAATAACATAATAACACTATAATCAATTTTACATACATACTTAATTTCATTTGCAGATTCCACATAGAACATCAATTGATTCATCAATCAACGAATTATAGAATTCACTTATTTATACATTCTTTCTAAAATGGATTATTATTCAAAGTGTATGGAATGTGGTTGTGTATTCAACAACCTCAAGGATTACTCAACTCATGTAATAAAGAATCATTTCAACTCAAAAAGAGTAAAATCAACAAAAAAAATTGTAACTAAACAAATTAAGAAGGAACCTAAGAAGAAAATTGCAAAGAAAATTGAGAGGAAAACTGTGTTTTGCAAAGAGTGTCAAAAATCGTATTGTTCTACAGCATCTTACAATACTCATAGAAATAAGTTTCACACAACAAAAGAACCCATTAAACTTCGCTCTAGAGCAAATCGAGATGTACTCGAAAAGCAGTTACCAACTGAATTGATTGAAAATGAGTTAACAACTGATGAGGAAAAAAATGAGTTAACTGAACAGGAGATAGAAAAGTTACATTGTAATAAATGCCAAATATTGACGTCAGCCTATAGTGTTTTTGTTACCGATGAAAAAAGTTCCACTAAAATTAGAATGTTACTTCCAACAGTACATGGAGATATTAAATTAATTCTCTGTAATTCATGCCTACTCTATACACTAAATCCATTATCCATCCATCCAAAAATTAAAAGTGAAAAAAGTAATGTAAAAATTGAAAAAGATGAACAAACATCAAATTATTCGGAACAAGACGATGTGAAAATAAAAATAGAAAAAGACAGTTCAGATAATGATTCAACCTGTTCGATTAAGGAGGAAGCAGTTTCAAATACAATAGTTAATGAAATACCCGAAGAACACAAAGAAGTATTCGAGACAATGGCAATCAATGTGCCCAGTAATAAATTTAATTGTATTTTTTGTAAAACATCTTGCGGTAGAAATGATCACTTTGAAATAAATAAGTGGTATGCACCAAATCTAACCGGCGACTAACAAAACAACTTCATCACTAGTGACCGTCCAAGTTGAACTATGTCCAACCTTTGAAAGATAATTTGAGTGTATCATCGCCATATCTTCATACATCGTTGTGGAAGCGAACAATACACTGGCCGTGACTTGATCAGATTACATCAAATTTTGAGGTTGGCTTCCAACAGGCTTGTGGTTTTTATATTAAGTTGCAAAAGCAAGTGGTCACAGCCCTAACAGCAGACAGGACGGCTAGCAGACTGACCGGGTGAATTCCTAAGTACAGCGGAGTTTGTTCATGTTCGTCTGTTTTATATCAACATGAGGCGCACCTTATCAGTACCTGATCTAACCAGAGTTCTATGGTTTTAGTGTAAGTATGAAAACCTGAAACTTTTCAATTGTCAATTCTCATAGGATACTTTTGAGCAGACTTTGATTTGTTTGTTTTCCTTCACAGGGAGACCTTTTGTATGGCGGTCAGTGTTCCTAGGAGGCAGGGACCTCTTATGCGAACCATAGACTTCCCAATTAACAGAACATAAAGAAACAAAAAACTTGTGTCTTCTTCACTTTGCGTTGCACAGTCCTTTAACAACATGGTAAAGGACATATTGTGTTGCAGGTAGCAGAAGGGACAACCTGAATGACCTGCCACCAGAAAACTGAACCCTTCCCTGCACAACGAATGAATCATCGGGTTGTTACTCCAAGCAGCCTGATCCTTGAATCGGGTCGCAAACTGGAAATATACGAGACACTCTTGGTGGTCTGGTTCCATGAACTGCGCCAAAAAGCTAAAATTGAGTAGTCAATGGTGTTTTATCGTATTTTATATATATATATATATATATATATATATATGTATGTGTGTAACTGTACATAATAATTGTAAAATAATAATACCTAGTGCAATTAAATTACTGTATGTGAGTTATTGTACTTTTGATATAATAAAAAAAATATTGTAAAATAATTAAAAATTGAATACTATCAATACATTATTTCAGTTTAAAATTCTGTATGCTTGTAGTAAGTATATGTTTAGCTCTAATAATCACTAAAAATGTCCAATTGTCTTATGAAGGAGTAGTGTCGTATATAAAAACTGAGCCATTTATGTCTTTCTAATACGTAATTTCAATTTTTGTTTATATATTTTCCCGAAATGTCACGATAAGTGACGACACATTATTATCGTTGTTTCCATAAAATGAAAGATTAACATATTTAACCCAATCATTCTTATGTAGACATTTTATTCATAGATCTAAGTGAAATTGTATTATTGAAATTGCAATATTTTTTATCTTCAATTTACCCCCCCCCCTACTCTGAAACGGGACTTTGATATCCGGATTTGTTCTAAAAACATTATGGTAACCCTATATAGTAAAAGTATTAATATTATGGAATTAAAGATTATGATTTAGTATTTACCATAATCTTTATGCTAAATATTTAATTATTATACAATCTAATCATACCTGACTATGTATTGAAGAAAAATAAGAAAAAAAAACTTAAAATAGTTATTGGTAACAAAAAATTACAGAATATTTGATGAAAATTCCAAGTTTATATAATTATTTTTTTACCGGATTACAACCATATAAAACAGAAACCGTTGTGCCGTAGATATTCCTGTTCTCCCCTCCCCCCTTAAAAATAAGAAAATTATATATAATATCCCCAACCAGCAAACGTTTAGTACGATTACTAAATACAATTATCGTTATAAATGTACCTTAGCGTTATGTTTCATTATGTTCTCTGTGGCCATGAAATGGAATATCTTCAGTGGCGATTGTTAACATTGTATTCTATTCAATACCAGTTTCTATTAATTTGCTTTTCGTGATTTTCGTTTGAACTTAGTTTCGAAATTAATAATAAACAGCCATACATGCCAATTGATGAGTTACTCAAGCCTTTCTGTTCCTCGTAATGTATGGGTCCAATAATTAAATTCTCGTATCCATTGTTAGTGTTTAATACTATTGTTTTCAAAAACAGAATCTATAAAAAAAAATGACGGCCCATATAATTAAATATCATGCAATAGCATCAGCGACCCCTTTAAAAATTACCTTATTTTTGTGAGCACCAACCGCTTATTCTTTTATGAAAAAAATAAAATATTAGACTATTTTAACAACATTAATAATTGTATTATATTATATTATTTAGTAGTACAACTGATCACAAATATCATAAAGATTGCTCACTGGTCGGTTTTAATGTGGTGTAAAATAAAACTCCTGCTAGATAGCAGTAAATAATTGTTTTAAGATAAAATAAAATAAATTTATTAATTACTCTTTTAGCCATTATAAATCTAGTGGTCTTGGGGAAAACCAGCTCTTGGCTATAATTAAAGATAATTTGAATCGTGTTTGTGGTCCCCGTCAGTATTATGTAAGGACGGTTTGTAAACAGTAGACATTTCTTATGGCATATTTTTTATGTTTAATTATGTTTTGTTATTAAGTTATTCTACTTAATTGTTTATTTGAATAGAAAATTATTATTATTTGATCGGAAAGCAGTGATATAGTTCGTGGACACACTTGCAATACAAGAACATTGCCGTGTTATATTTCCAACGTAACTATTGATCTATATAGTGAAGCTTTAAGAATTCTGATAACAGATTTGAATTTGTCATCAAGTCCACTTGTCCACATTTAAAATACTTAAATATTGTATAAAAAATTATGTGTTATTTATCATTTAATATCAGTCTGTGGTAATGCAGATTTGAAATTCAGTTTTAAACGTACATTTTTCTTCGACACTTAGACATTCTTACGGTGTTTTGTTTATCGTTTTAGATATTTACTAGAATATTATCAATTAATGTTTTGATATTTTCTTATCGTAATATTTTTAATAATTTATACAATATATACATATAGAAAAATGTATTAATATAATAATAACAATATACTAAATTTTTAAATTGAACTTAAAATTTTTACCTCAGAATTTAAATATATCTGTCCAGAACATACAATTAATTCACTTAAAATAGCTAGTTACTTATAAACTTAATAATATTATAGTATATAAAAATATATTTTACAGCCTCTTTCATCTACACCGTCAAATATATCCAACGATTCATGTCCTCTGTTCATAGGGAATTATTTGAACAGTTGCTTAAATGCTAGATCGATGTATGGATGAAGGTAAACATAACTTGATATTTTAAAACAATAATCTTATTATTTTACGTTAAAACGATGAGTGATATGTTAATTGTCTAACTACTTATTAGTGAAAAATCTGAAAAAAACAATATCGTGATAACATAAAATCCGCCTAATATTTATATGTTCCACTCTTCTGAAATCGTTTCTTAACATTAAAACGGTTTTGAACCCTTAAACTACCAATTGCCAGCAAGGTAGTTTATTGTTCTAAACGTTATAGTGATTTCAAAAAGTTTCAAAACTGTTTGCATGGTAAGGAACCGTTTTGAGTACAAAACTGCACCATGAAACGTACTAATTGTAGTCTATGCTTTTTAAGATATCATAATTCGTGGTCTTCGTACACCATCTACATACGTATATCTTATAGACTATGCACAAATTTAAAATAAATTATAGGCTTTTTATTAAAACCACTGTGAAAAAACGAACATTTTTTTTTTGTTATCAAAAACTACAGTGATAAGATAAATGTAATGAAATAACCCATTCCACTAAATGTTCTAGGTGTCGGCAAAATGTATTGATTACTGAGTACTTCAAGATAAAATTTCCTAAGAGATGTTAGGTAATTTAAATTTAAATTTCTTTGTCACGGTAAAAATGTACAAGTGTGTTAATTTGTGAATATTCAGTACAGCCATGGCAATATAAGCAAATACACAAGTCGTTTACAATGTTGTACAATTATTGGTAATAAGTTTGGTGTTTTCAATACATTTGTTACAACCTACATGTACATTTTAATTTTATTACCAATGTTAAAATCGTTTTAATGTACAATTTCAGAAATACAATAATTAATTTTATCAGTTTAAATGCCAGATTCGTGGGGAAGTTTTACGAATAAACCTGCAAGAGGATGGCTACATCCAGATAATGTGTATTACACGGAGTAGTGTCTGTTACGAAGTTCGGGTAAATTTTAATTTAAAATAAAAATGTAATCCTGTTAATATTAAGATCGAAATTATTTATTTTTGTACATTAAAAAAATATACCTGTCAAAAATGATTAGAGTTTTTCCAACTGTGCTATTTAAGTTTATACTCGACACATTTAAGTTTATAGTATATAGATACACTCACACAAAATTAATAGGTCGAGTTGTGATAACTGTAAGTGTGGTGGTTTAAGGTGTTTTAAAAATATTTCACTTATACAGTCCAAACAATTAATAGTTAATTAAAATAATTTTTTGATTTTTGGATTTACTCCGTTCGAACAGGACAATTTCTGTTAGGCTATCCTGATTTATCATACTAACCGAAGTTAGGATAATAATTTAATTGTCACAAACATGAAAACTATTATTATTATTACTTCTATTTACACGATTATCTAGCAATAGCAAAGCATTGCGCGGCCCAGTAATTTGTGTAGTAATTAGTTAGCTAGTAATTTAATACATTGTAAAAATAAATAAATAACACTTTATACAATTTCAGTATGTTGGATGTTTGGAAGTACTTATATCTATGAAAAGTTTGGACTTTGACACTCGATTTTTAGTTGCCAAGTATTATTAAAAATAATTTGTGATCAATTATTTTTAGAGAATATATAAATAAAGTTTGCTAAGCAGCTGGTCTAAAAACTGCAGACAAAAAACAAAAAGTAAAATCAATATTATAAATGATTTAAAGTATTATAAAGTATCAATAGTTTGCAACTTGTAATATTTATTCTTAAGGCAATGAAAACGAATATAATATATAGCTTTATAAAAATATAATTTAGTATTTCTTAGTTTCCTATTGCATATTGTCATTTACTTTGTTAATTGGACATATCGAAATGGATAAGTAGCAAGTAGTTGGTGGCAGTAAAATGTGCGAGTTGGTCCTCATCACAAAGTTCAGTGCTACTGTTATAATAATAAAATATCTATACCTAATAACTTTAAGGAAAAATGTCTTTCTATAACCTGTGGTAATAATAATTTGACTACTACAATAAATAAAGTGTATGCCATTAGAACCAATTAATCCTTTCACTTCACGATAGGTTGTCTACAGTTCATTCATTAATCTGTCAATTGTTGACACTGTTAAATGTTTATATTATATATTTCAAATAACAAAAAAATTAAATATATTTTTTAATACGTATATTCGTGTTACAAATTAGGTTGTGTATTTAATTTTGAACAATAATAAGTTAAAACAAGAATATTTATAATAACATAATAACACTATAATCAATTTTACATACATACTTAATTTCATTTGCAGATTCCACATAGAACATCAATTGATTCATCAATCAACGAATTATAGAATTCACTTATTTATACATTCTTTCTAAAATGGATTATTATTCAAAGTGTATGGAATGTGGTTGTGTATTCAACAACCTCAAGGATTACTCAACTCATGTAATAAAGAATCATTTCAACTCAAAAAGAGTAAAATCAACAAAAAAAATTGTAACTAAACAAATTAAGAAGGAACCTAAGAAGAAAATTGCAAAGAAAATTGAGAGGAAAACTGTGTTTTGCAAAGAGTGTCAAAAATCGTATTGTTCTACAGCATCTTACAATACTCATAGAAATAAGTTTCACACAACAAAAGAACCCATTAAACTTCGCTCTAGAGCAAATCGAGATGTACTCGAAAAGCAGTTACCAACTGAATTGATTGAAAATGAGTTAACAACTGATGAGGAAAAAAATGAGTTAACTGAACAGGAGATAGAAAAGTTACATTGTAATAAATGCCAAATATTGACGTCAGCCTATAGTGTTTTTGTTACCGATGAAAAAAGTTCCACTAAAATTAGAATGTTACTTCCAACAGTACATGGAGATATTAAATTAATTCTCTGTAATTCATGCCTACTCTATACACTAAATCCATTATCCATCCATCCAAAAATTAAAAGTGAAAAAAGTAATGTAAAAATTGAAAAAGATGAACAAACATCAAATTATTCGGAACAAGACGATGTGAAAATAAAAATAGAAAAAGACAGTTCAGATAATGATTCAACCTGTTCGATTAAGGAGGAAGCAGTTTCAAATACAATAGTTAATGAAATACCCGAAGAACACAAAGAAGTATTCGAGACAATGGCAATCAATGTGCCCAGTAATAAATTTAATTGTATTTTTTGTAAAACATCTTGCGGTAGAAATGATCACTTTGAAATAAATAAGTGGTATGCACCAAATCTAACCGGCGACTAACAAAACAACTTCATCACTAGTGACCGTCCAAGTTGAACTATGTCCAACCTTTGAAAGATAATTTGAGTGTATCATCGCCATATCTTCATACATCGTTGTGGAAGCGAACAATACACTGGCCGTGACTTGATCAGATTACATCAAATTTTGAGGTTGGCTTCCAACAGGCTTGTGGTTTTTATATTAAGTTGCAAAAGCAAGTGGTCACAGCCCTAACAGCAGACAGGACGGCTAGCAGACTGACCGGGTGAATTCCTAAGTACAGCGGAGTTTGTTCATGTTCGTCTGTTTTATATCAACATGAGGCGCACCTTATCAGTACCTGATCTAACCAGAGTTCTATGGTTTTAGTGTAAGTATGAAAACCTGAAACTTTTCAATTGTCAATTCTCATAGGATACTTTTGAGCAGACTTTGATTTGTTTGTTTTCCTTCACAGGGAGACCTTTTCTATGGCGGTCAGTGTTCCTAGGAGGCAGGGACCTCTTATGCGAACCATAGACTTCCCAATTAACAGAACATAAAGAAACAAAAAACTTGTGTCTTCTTCACTTTGCGTTGCACAGTCCTTTAACAACATGGTAAAGGACATATTGTGTTGTAGGTAGCAGAAGGGACAACCTGAATGACCTGCCACCAGAAAACTGAACCCTTCCCTGCACAACGAATGAATCATCGGGTTGTTACTCCAAGCAGCCTGATCCTTGAATCGGGTCGCAAACTGGAAATATACGAGACACTCTTGGTGGTCTGGTTCCATGAACTGCGCCAAAAAGCTAAAATTGAGTAGTCAATGGTGTTTTATCGTATTTTATATATATATATATGTAATGTAAATTTATTTATATTCATTCAAATTTGTAAATAAATTATTGGTAAATTTGGTTCCTATTAATTATTTTATTTGTATATACTTGTATTAAATTAATTTTATTATAATATATATATATATATATATATATATATATATATATGTATGTGTGTAACTGTACATAATAATTGTAAAATAATAATACCTAGTGCAATTAAATTACTGTATGTGAGTTATTGTACTTTTGATATAATAAAAAAAATATTGTAAAATAATTAAAAATTGAATACTATCAATACATTATTTCAGTTTAAAATTCTGTATGCTTGTAGTAAGTATATGTTTAGCTCTAATAATCACTAAAAATGTCCAATTGTCTTATGAAGGAGTAGTGTCGTATATAAAAACTGAGCCATTTATGTCTTTCTAATACGTAATTTCAATTTTTGTTTATATATTTTCCCGAAATGTCACGATAAGTGACGACACATTATTATCGTTGTTTCCATAAAATGAAAGATTAACATATTTAACCCAATCATTCTTATGTAGACATTTTATTCATAGATCTAAGTGAAATTGTATTATTGAAATTGCAATATTTTTTATCTTCAATTTACCCCCCCCCCTACTCTGAAACGGGACTTTGATATCCGGATTTGTTCTAAAAACATTATGGTAACCCTATATAGTAAAAGTATTAATATTATGGAATTAAAGATTATGATTTAGTATTTACCATAATCTTTATGCTAAATATTTAATTATTATACAATCTAATCATACCTGACTATGTATTGAAGAAAAATAAGAAAAAAAAACTTAAAATAGTTATTGGTAACAAAAAATTACAGAATATTTGATGAAAATTCCAAGTTTATATAATTATTTTTTTACCGGATTACAACCATATAAAACAGAAACCGTTGTGCCGTAGATATTCCTGTTCTCCCCTCCCCCCTTAAAAATAAGAAAATTATATATAATATCCCCAACCAGCAAACGTTTAGTACGATTACTAAATACAATTATCGTTATAAATGTACCTTAGCGTTATGTTTCATTATGTTCTCTGTGGCCATGAAATGGAATATCTTCAGTGGCGATTGTTAACATTGTATTCTATTCAATACCAGTTTCTATTAATTTGCTTTTCGTGATTTTCGTTTGAACTTAGTTTCGAAATTAATAATAAACAGCCATACATGCCAATTGATGAGTTACTCAAGCCTTTCTGTTCCTCGTAATGTATGGGTCCAATAATTAAATTCTCGTATCCATTGTTAGTGTTTAATACTATTGTTTTCAAAAACAGAATCTATAAAAAAAAAATGACGGCCCATATAATTAAATATCATGCAATAGCATCAGCGACCCCTTTAAAAATTACCTTATTTTTGTGAGCACCAACCGCTTATTCTTTTATGAAAAAAATAAAATATTAGACTATTTTAACAACATTAATAATTGTATTATATTATATTATTTAGTAGTACAACTGATCACAAATATCATAAAGATTGTTCACTGGTCGGTTTTAATGTGGTGTAAAATAAAACTCCTGCTAGATAGCAGTAAATAATTGTTTTAAGATAAAATAAAATAAATTCATTAATTACTCTTTTAGCCATTATAAATCTAGTGGTCTTGGGGAAAACCAGCTCTTGGCTATAATTAAAGATAATTTGAATCGTGTTTGTGGTCCCCGTCAGTATTATGTAAGGACGGTTTGTAAACAGTAGACATTTCTTATGGCATATTTTTTATGTTTAATTATGTTTTGTTTATTAAGTTATTCTACTTAATCGTTTATTTGAATAGAAAATTATTATTATTTGATCGGAAAGCAGTGATATAGTTCGTGGACACACTTGCAATACAAGAACATTGCCGTGTTATATTTCCAACGTAACTATTGATCTATATAGTGAAGCTTTAAGAATTCTGATAACAGATTTGAATTTGTCATCAAGTCCACTTGTCCACATTTAAAATACTTAAATATTGTATAAAAAATTATGTGTTATTTATCATTTAATATCAGTCTGTGGTAATGCAGATTTGAAATTCAGTTTTAAACGTACATTTTTCTTCGACACTTAGACATTCTTACGGTGTTTTGTTTATCGTTTTAGATATTTACTAGAATATTATCAATTAATGTTTTGATATTTTCTTATCGTAATATTTTTAATAATTTATACAATATATACATATAGAAAAATGTATTAATATAATAATAACAATATACTAAATTTTTAAATTGAACTTAAAATTTTTACCTCAGAATTTAAATATATCTGTCCAGAACATACAATTAATTCACTTAAAATAGCTAGTTACTTATAAACTTAATAATATTATAGTATATAAAAATATATTTTACAGCCTCTTTCATCTACACCGTCAAATATATCCAACGATTCATGTCCTCTGTTCATAGGGAATTATTTGAACAGTTGCTTAAATGCTAGATCGATGTATGGATGAAGGTAAACATAACTTGATATTTTAAAACAATAATCTTATTATTTTACGTTAAAACGATGAGTGATATGTTAATTGTCTAACTACTTATTAGTGAAAAATCTGAAAAAAACAATATCGTGATAACATAAAATCCGCCTAATATTTATATGTTCCACTCTTCTGAAATCGTTTCTTAACATTAAAACGGTTTTGAACCCTTAAACTACCAATTGCCAGCAAGGTAGTTTATTGTTCTAAACGTTATAGTGATTTCAAAAAGTTTCAAAACTGTTTGCATGGTAAGGAACCGTTTTGAGTACAAAACTGCACCATGAAACGTACTAATTGTAGTCTATGCTTTTTAAGATATCATAATTCGTGGTCTTCGTACACCATCTACATACGTATATCTTATAGACTATGCACAAATTTAAAATAAATTATAGGCTTTTTATTAAAACCACTGTGAAAAAACGAACATTTTTTTTTTGTTATCAAAAACTACAGTGATAAGATAAATGTAATGAAATAACCCATTCCACTAAATGTTCTAGGTGTCGGCAAAATGTATTGATTACTGAGTACTTCAAGATAAAATTTCCTAAGAGATGTTAGGTAATTTAAATTTAAATTTCTTTGTCACGGTAAAAATGTACAAGTGTGTTAATTTGTGAATATTCAGTACAGCCATGGCAATATAAGCAAATACACAAGTCGTTTACAATGTTGTACAATTATTGGTAATAAGTTTGGTGTTTTCAATACATTTGTTACAACCTACATGTACATTTTAATTTTATTACCAATGTTAAAATCGTTTTAATGTACAATTTCAGAAATACAATAATTAATTTTATCAGTTTAAATGCCAGATTCGTGGGGAAGTTTTACGAATAAACCTGCAAGAGGATGGCTACATCCAGATAATGTGTATTACACGGAGTAGTGTCTGTTACGAAGTTCGGGTAAATTTTAATTTAAAATAAAAATGTAATCCTGTTAATATTAAGATCGAAATTATTTATTTTTGTACATTAAAAAAATATACCTGTCAAAAATGATTAGAGTTTTTCCAACTGTGCTATTTAAGTTTATACTCGACACATTTAAGTTTATAGTATATAGATACACTCACACAAAATTAATAGGTCGAGTTGTGATAACTGTAAGTGTGGTGGTTTAAGGTGTTTTAAAAATATTTCACTTATACAGTCCAAACAATTAATAGTTAATTAAAATAATTTTTTGATTTTTGGATTTACTCCGTTCGAACAGGACAATTTCTGTTAGGCTATCCTGATTTATCATACTAACCGAAGTTAGGATAATAATTTAATTGTCACAAACATGAAAACTATTATTATTATTACTTCTATTTACACGATTATCTAGCAATAGCAAAGCATTGCGCGGCCCAGTAATTTGTGTAGTAATTAGTTAGCTAGTAATTTAATACATTGTAAAAATAAATAAATAACACTTTATACAATTTCAGTATGTTGGATGTTTGGAAGTACTTATATCTATGAAAAGTTTGGACTTTGACACTCGATTTTTAGTTGCCAAGTATTATTAAAAATAATTTGTGATCAATTATTTTTAGAGAATATATAAATAAAGTTTGCTAAGCAGCTGGTCTAAAAACTGCAGACAAAAAACAAAAAGTAAAATCAATATTATAAATGATTTAAAGTATTATAAAGTATCAATAGTTTGCAACTTGTAATATTTATTCTTAAGGCAATGAAAACGAATATAATATATAGCTTTATAAAAATATAATTTAGTATTTCTTAGTTTCCTATTGCATATTGTCATTTACTTTGTTAATTGGACATATCGAAATGGATAAGTAGCAAGTAGTTGGTCCTCATCACAAAGTTCAGTGCTACTGTTATAATAATAAAATATCTATACCTAATAACTTTAAGGAAAAATGTCTTTCTATAACCTGTGGTAATAATAATTTGACTACTACAATAAATAAAGTGTATGCCATTAGAACCAATTAATCCTTTCACTTCACGATAGGTTGTCTACAGTTCATTCATTAATCTGTCAATTGTTGACACTGTTAAATGTTTATATTATATATTTCAAATAACAAAAAAATTAAATATATTTTTTAATACGTATATTCGTGTTACAAATTAGGTTGTGTATTTAATTTTGAACAATAATAAGTTAAAACAAGAATATTTATAATAACATAATAACACTATAATCAATTTTACATACATACTTAATTTCATTTGCAGATTCCACATAGAACATCAATTGATTCATCAATCAACGAATTATAGAATTCACTTATTTATACATTCTTTCTAAAATGGATTATTATTCAAAGTGTATGGAATGTGGTTGTGTATTCAACAACCTCAAGGATTACTCAACTCATGTAATAAAGAATCATTTCAACTCAAAAAGAGTAAAATCAACAAAAAAAATTGTAACTAAACAAATTAAGAAGGAACCTAAGAAGAAAATTGCAAAGAAAATTGAGAGGAAAACTGTGTTTTGCAAAGAGTGTCAAAAATCGTATTGTTCTACAGCATCTTACAATACTCATAGAAATAAGTTTCACACAACAAAAGAACCCATTAAACTTCGCTCTAGAGCAAATCGAGATGTACTCGAAAAGCAGTTACCAACTGAATTGATTGAAAATGAGTTAACAACTGATGAGGAAAAAAATGAGTTAACTGAACAGGAGATAGAAAAGTTACATTGTAATAAATGCCAAATATTGACGTCAGCCTATAGTGTTTTTGTTACCGATGAAAAAAGTTCCACTAAAATTAGAATGTTACTTCCAACAGTACATGGAGATATTAAATTAATTCTCTGTAATTCATGCCTACTCTATACACTAAATCCATTATCCATCCATCCAAAAATTAAAAGTGAAAAAAGTAATGTAAAAATTGAAAAAGATGAACAAACATCAAATTATTCGGAACAAGACGATGTGAAAATAAAAATAGAAAAAGACAGTTCAGATAATGATTCAACCTGTTCGATTAAGGAGGAAGCAGTTTCAAATACAATAGTTAATGAAATACCCGAAGAACACAAAGAAGTATTCGAGACAATGGCAATCAATGTGCCCAGTAATAAATTTAATTGTATTTTTTGTAAAACATCTTGCGGTAGAAATGATCACTTTGAAATAAATAAGTGGTATGCACCAAATCTAACCGGCGACTAACAAAACAACTTCATCACTAGTGACCGTCCAAGTTGAACTATGTCCAACCTTTGAAAGATAATTTGAGTGTATCATCGCCATATCTTCATACATCGTTGTGGAAGCGAACAATACACTGGCCGTGACTTGATCAGATTACATCAAATTTTGAGGTTGGCTTCCAACAGGCTTGTGGTTTTTATATTAAGTTGCAAAAGCAAGTGGTCACAGCCCTAACAGCAGACAGGACGGCTAGCAGACTGACCGGGTGAATTCCTAAGTACAGCGGAGTTTGTTCATGTTCGTCTGTTTTATATCAACATGAGGCGCACCTTATCAGTACCTGATCTAACCAGAGTTCTATGGTTTTAGTGTAAGTATGAAAACCTGAAACTTTTCAATTGTCAATTCTCATAGGATACTTTTGAGCAGACTTTGATTTGTTTGTTTTCCTTCACAGGGAGACCTTTTGTATGGCGGTCAGTGTTCCTAGGAGGCAGGGACCTCTTATGCGAACCATAGACTTCCCAATTAACAGAACATAAAGAAACAAAAAACTTGTGTCTTCTTCACTTTGCGTTGCACAGTCCTTTAACAACATGGTAAAGGACATATTGTGTTGCAGGTAGCAGAAGGGACAACCTGAATGACCTGCCACCAGAAAACTGAACCCTTCCCTGCACAACGAATGAATCATCGGGTTGTTACTCCAAGCAGCCTGATCCTTGAATCGGGTCGCAAACTGGAAATATACGAGACACTCTTGGTGGTCTGGTTCCATGAACTGCGCCAAAAAGCTAAAATTGAGTAGTCAATGGTGTTTTATCGTATTTATATATATATATATATATATATATATATATATGTATGTGTGTAACTGTACATAATAATTGTAAAATAATAATACCTAGTGCAATTAAATTACTGTATGTGAGTTATTGTACTTTTGATATAATAAAAAAAATATTGTAAAATAATTAAAAATTGAATACTATCAATACATTATTTCAGTTTAAAATTCTGTATGCTTGTAGTAAGTATATGTTTAGCTCTAATAATCACTAAAAATGTCCAATTGTCTTATGAAGGAGTAGTGTCGTATATAAAAACTGAGCCATTTATGTCTTTCTAATACGTAATTTCAATTTTTGTTTATATATTTTCCCGAAATGTCACGATAAGTGACGACACATTATTATCGTTGTTTCCATAAAATGAAAGATTAACATATTTAACCCAATCATTCTTATGTAGACATTTTATTCATAGATCTAAGTGAAATTGTATTATTGAAATTGCAATATTTTTTATCTTCAATTTACCCCCCCCCCTACTCTGAAACGGGACTTTGATATCCGGATTTGTTCTAAAAACATTATGGTAACCCTATATAGTAAAAGTATTAATATTATGGAATTAAAGATTATGATTTAGTATTTACCATAATCTTTATGCTAAATATTTAATTATTATACAATCTAATCATACCTGACTATGTATTGAAGAAAAATAAGAAAAAAAAACTTAAAATAGTTATTGGTAACAAAAAATTACAGAATATTTGATGAAAATTCCAAGTTTATACAATTATTTTTTTACCGGATTACAACCATATAAAACAGAAACCGTTGTGCCGTAGATATTCCTGTTCTCCCCTCCCCCCTTAAAAATAAGAAAATTATATATAATATCCCCAACCAGCAAACGTTTAGTACGATTACTAAATACAATTATCGTTATAAATGTACCTTAGCGTTATGTTTCATTATGTTCTCTGTGGCCATGAAATGGAATATCTTCAGTGGCGATTGTTAACATTGTATTCTATTCAATACCAGTTTCTATTAATTTGCTTTTCGTGATTTTCGTTTGAACTTAGTTTCGAAATTAATAATAAACAGCCATACATGCCAATTGATGAGTTACTCAAGCCTTTCTGTTCCTCGTAATGTATGGGTCCAATAATTAAATTCTCGTATCCATTGTTAGTGTTTAATACTATTGTTTTCAAAAACAGAATCTATAAAAAAAAAATGACGGCCCATATAATTAAATATCATGCAATAGCATCAGCGACCCCTTTAAAAATTACCTTATTTTTGTGAGCACCAACCGCTTATTCTTTTATGAAAAAAATAAAATATTAGACTATTTTAACAACATTAATAATTGTATTATATTATATTATTTAGTAGTACAACTGATCACAAATATCATAAAGATTGTTCACTGGTCGGTTTTAATGTGGTGTAAAATAAAACTCCTGCTAGATAGCAGTAAATAATTGTTTTAAGATAAAATAAAATAAATTCATTAATTACTCTTTTAGCCATT
Organism: Tuberolachnus salignus; assembly: GCA_956483605.1. NCBI lineage: Eukaryota > Metazoa > Arthropoda > Insecta > Hemiptera > Aphididae > Tuberolachnus > Tuberolachnus salignus. Next base: position 37,422,658 of record OY101436.1, on the reverse strand, counting down.
ATAAATCTAGTGGTCTTGGGGAAAACCAGCTCTTGGCTATAATTAAAGATAATTTGAATCGTGTTTGTGGTCCCCGTCAGTATTATGTAAGGACGGTTTGTAAACAGTAGACATTTCTTATGGCATATTTTTTATGTTTAATTATGTTTTGTTTATTAAGTTATTCTACTTAATCGTTTATTTGAATAGAAAATTATTATTATTTGATCGGAAAGCAGTGATATAGTTCGTGGACACACTTGCAATACAAGAACATTGCCGTGTTATATTTCCAACGTAACTATTGATCTATATAGTGAAGCTTTAAGAATTCTGATAACAGATTTGAATTTGTCATCAAGTCCACTTGTCCACATTTAAAATACTTAAATATTGTATAAAAAATTATGTGTTATTTATCATTTAATATCAGTCTGTGGTAATGCAGATTTGAAATTCAGTTTTAAACGTACATTTTTCTTCGACACTTAGACATTCTTACGGTGTTTTGTTTATCGTTTTAGATATTTACTAGAATATTATCAATTAATGTTTTGATATTTTCTTATCGTAATATTTTTAATAATTTATACAATATATACATATAGAAAAATGTATTAATATAATAATAACAATATACTAAATTTTTAAATTGAACTTAAAATTTTTACCTCAGAATTTAAATATATCTGTCCAGAACATACAATTAATTCACTTAAAATAGCTAGTTACTTATAAACTTAATAATATTATAGTATATAAAAATATATTTTACAGCCTCTTTCATCTACACCGTCAAATATATCCAACGATTCATGTCCTCTGTTCATAGGGAATTATTTGAACAGTTGCTTAAATGCTAGATCGATGTATGGATGAAGGTAAACATAACTTGATATTTTAAAACAATAATCTTATTATTTTACGTTAAAACGATGAGTGATATGTTAATTGTCTAACTACTTATTAGTGAAAAATCTGAAAAAAACAATATCGTGATAACATAAAATCCGCCTAATATTTATATGTTCCACTCTTCTGAAATCGTTTCTTAACATTAAAACGGTTTTGAACCCTTAAACTACCAATTGCCAGCAAGGTAGTTTATTGTTCTAAACGTTATAGTGATTTCAAAAAGTTTCAAAACTGTTTGCATGGTAAGGAACCGTTTTGAGTACAAAACTGCACCATGAAACGTACTAATTGTAGTCTATGCTTTTTAAGATATCATAATTCGTGATCTTTGTACACCATCTACATATGTATATCTTATAGACTATGCACAAATTTAAAATAAATTATAGGCTTTTTATTAAAACCACTGTGAAAAAACGAACATTTTTTTTTGTTATCAAGAACTACAGTGATAAGATAAATGTAATCAAATAACCCATTCTACTTAATGTTTTAGGTGTTGACAAAATGTATTGATTACTGAGTACTTCAAGATAAAATTTCGTAAGAGATGTTAGGTAATTTAAATTTAAATTTCTTTGTCATGGTAAAAATGTACAAGTGTGTTAATTTGTGAATATTCAGTACAGCCATGGCAATATAAGGAAATACACAAGGCATTTACAATGTTGTAAAATTATTGGTAATAAGTTTGGTTTTTTCAATACATTTTTTACAACCTACATGCACATTTTAGTTTTATTATTAATGTTAAAATCGTTTTAATGTAGAATTTCAGAAATACAATTATTAATTTTATCAGTTAAAATGCCAGATTCGTGGGGAAGTTTTATGAATAAACCTGCCAGAGGATGGCTACATCCAGATAATGTTATTACACGGAGTAGTGTCTGTTACGAAGTTCGGGTAAATTTTAATTTAAAATAAAAATGTAATCCTGTTAATATTAAGATCGAAATTATTTATTTTTGTACATTAAAAAAATATACCTGTCAAAAATGATTTGAGTTTTTCCAACTGTGCTATTTAAGTTTATACTCGACACATTTAAGTTTATAGTATATAGATACACTCACACAAAATTAATAGGTCGAGTTGTGATAACTGTAAGTGTGGTGGTTTTAGGTGTTTTAAAAATATTTCACTAATACAGTCCAAACAATTAATAGTTAATTAAAATAATTTTTTGTTATTTGGATTTACTCCTTTCGAATAGGACAATTTCTCTCAGGCTAACCTGATTTATCATACTAACCTAAGTTAGGATAATAATTTAATTGTCACAAACATGAAAACCATTGTTATTATTACTTCTATTTACAATATTATTTAGCAATAGCAGAGTATTGCGTGGTCCAGTAATTTGTCTAGTAATTAGTTAGCTAGTAATTTTATACATTGTAAAAATAATTAAATAACACTTTATACAATTTCAGTATATTGGATGTTTGGAAGTACTTACATCTATGAAAAGTTTGGACTTTGACACTCGATTTTTAGTTGCCAAGTAATATTAAAAATATTTTTTATAATTGTAATTTTTAAATATTTAACATTTAAAAATATTTTGTGATCAATTTTTTTTAGAGAATGTATAAATAAAGTTTGCGAAGCAGCTGGACTAAAAACTGCTGACAAAAAACGAAAAGTAAATTCAGTTTTATAAATGATTTAAAGTATTATAATGTATCAATAGCTTGATTTTGTAATGTTTATTTTTATGCCAATGAAAATGAATATACTATATATATATATATATATATATATATATATATAGCTATATATATATATATATAGCTATTTATATATATATATAGCTTTATAATATATGTATTGAAATTTGTTTCATCTCTTAGGTAGATAAGAAAATTTCAAGACTTATAGGGGATCATTCAATTATGGATCATGCGGGTTCAAATGTTACCTTGTCCATATCCAGCACATGTTTAACATTAAAACTGAGAGATACACACGCTATTATTTCTACACATGATATGCCAAGAATATCCTTTGCATCTGGTGGCGATGTTGTAAGATTATTTGAATTATTTTAGTGTCATTATAATATGTACATTTATATATATAACCATTATGATATAAAATGATTTCAGGATACAATCGATTTTGTTGCATTCGTAGCAAAAGACATAAAAGATTGGAGAGCTTGTTATGTATTGGAATGTGGAGAAGGTGAATTAGCTCAAGACGTTATAACAACTATTGGCCAAGCATTTGATTTGCGTTTCAAACAGTTTTTAACAAAACCTTCACCAGTTTTAAGCTCGAGTACACGAGATGAGCGAGAATATTATAATGACCTACCAGGAAAGTCTCCTCCAGAATCTGGCCCTCCACCTGTTCCACCTCTTCCCTCATATCATGATCATCGTAATAGAGGTACATTTTGTATAAATGCAATTTTTTTTTTTATTTATTTGTGTTCAACTATAAAACAATATAAATTCTAATTTTAGAGAGACTAGTTTCAAATAACTTAATAGATTTAAATTGTGAAGCACCTCCACCACCTGCACCCCATCCTGTTCATAATTATGTTAATGATTTTGTAGTTGGAAATAAAAATCACAATTCACAACCACGTGATGTATTCGATATGCGTATGTCAATATATATAAATAATATACATATAGAAGATTAAGATAATTAATACAGTTTTATATTTTCTATGGTATCAATTTAATACCAGTAGAACCTTTTGTTGATCATGAATCTATACCTGTAATGGCGCCAAGATTGCAAGATGAAATTTGGTTTCATGGTAGTATCACAAGACAACACGCTGAAGCATTACTAAAACATGTAAGCTATATTTACTTAAAGTTAATCTGATAAATAAACAAATGACAAATTTATTAAATTATATTTTTAATTTTTCAATCGGTGTATCTATTTATGAAAATAAAGTATTAAATCAGTCGTATAAATTACCATTTACTTAAAACTTTTGACAAAAATTATTAATATTTGCTAATTTTTTTTTTTACATTTTTATGTTAACATTTTTTTGTATACTTAGGATGGCGATTTTCTAGTGAGAGAATCTCAAGGATCTCCAGGACAATATGTATTAACTGGTCTTCAAGGAGATGTCAAGAAACATTTACTTTTAATTGATCCTGAAGGTGCAGTTAGAACTAAAGACCGTATGTTTGAAAGTGTTAGTCATTTGGTAAATTATCATAGTGAAAACATGTTGCCCATTATGTCGGCAGAAAGTGCTCTCATTTTAAAAAATCCAGTACTACGTACCCGATTTTAAATTATTTCATCTAAATTCATTAATAAATAGTAATAAATATGGATATTTAAATACTAAATATTTGTTTATGAAATCCATTTTAACATACATTTTTATGAAGTAGAATATTCTTATAGATAGGATTAAGTGTTTTGCATTAAAAATTAAATATATTGCAGTACTATTTTATATTTAAATAAATACTGGCATATCCATGTTTCTGCTTTAGATTTTTAGGGTGAAATTATATATTACTTTATATTTAATCAACTTATAAAAAATAAAATGACCTTATGCTTGTTATTTTTATTCTATGCATGTGACTAATAATAAATTAATGCAACTTTTAACCAAGTTTCATTTTTTTTTTTTTTTTAAATAATTTATGCGCTTTATAAATAAAATATTATCAATGGGCAATAGAGCTTACCAATAATTTATACATGTCCATCTATGTGAAATATACAATACAAACACTCCATAAGTTACAAGTAAAAAATGTGAAGATTTATTATTAGACTTAAGTCAACATGTTTTTACTTAATTGTAGTGGTTTTCATTTGTAAAATATTTTAATTATATATATATATATATATATGGGATACTTTTCAAAATATGCCTTATAGTCGCATGATATTAGTCACACGGTAGAATATTATTTTTATTAATTTGACAATTGTCTTTTTTGTGTTTGTATAACTTACTATATCTCCCTAAATTTTAATTTGATTATATATTTACTTTTTCAATAAGGAATAAATAGTCTAATTTTATTTTGTTACCAATTAAATTTAATTAAATTGATATTTTTCGTCTTATATTTATTATTTATTCATTTAAGCTGAAATCAATTAAAGTATGCAATTAACTTTTCATTGAAAAATGGAATTATACAAATATAAAAATACTTAGGCTTGACTCAAAAAAATTGATATTTATCTAATTTTTGAAGTAGAAGAAAATTAATTTCATAAAGAACTCTTTTAATAAAGTAATCACTAATTATAATAGTATATTTTGTTTAAAACAGTATTTAATACATTTTTCAGCTTTATCTTGTTCTCCTGATAAACTTCTAACTCAATTTTTTTATCTGAGAATTTTTATTTGTTTAGATGTAAGATAAAAAATAAATAGTCGGACATTAGTACTTAGTAATTAATAATCCTTCAGATGTTAACTATTATAAATATAAATATAAATATAAATACCAAACTAAATTTGTATATAACTATTAGCTACTGAAATATTATTGTATAATAAGAAAAATTTTAAAACATGGTCATCTTAATTTAGAATAGTCATAATTAATTTTAATTGTAGTAAAACCAATTATTAGACCAATATTTAAACTTAATCCATATGTATTAAAAATGGATTAAGTCATTTTTTATTTATTCGTAATATTATGTATTTATGCCCTCAAAAATATTCTCTTTAAATTGTGTTATCTATGTTTACATTTCAAATTTTAACCCAAGTGCCCCAATTTGAATTCAGAGTTATATTACTTTGCTATGTTGTCCGTTAACTGATTAGGTGGGTGTCATGTCTTCTTAAAAAAAATGAGTAAATTTATTTTATATATGAAAATGTATTATAGATATATTATAAAATATTCAATATAACAAATTATACAATTATTAATAGCATAACTATTCATTGTTATTAAAACAAACATTATATAAAGAGGTCTCATTGTGACATAGTATTAAAAAAATACTAATTATAAGTATCTCCATTTATGTATTAACTTTAAACGGTAATATACATAGATACTAGTTAAAAATCTTTACCTTAATCTAAATTTCTAATAAAATTCTAACCTCAAGTTGCAGAGGTTTTTGTGATTAGTTGTAAAAGCACATTTCACATATTATTTCATATCTATATAAATGTCAATTACAAAAAAAAAGGCTGAGGAAGAAAATATTATAAATAGTTGGTGTAGTGGTACACGCGGGATTGTTAAAATTCATTATTGAGAGGAACATAGAAGGAAAGGACTAAAGGGGAAGAATACATCCGGCAAATAATAAGGGACCACTAGGATACATCTTGTATGCACAAATAAAAGGAAATAATGGAGAATTGGAGTAGGGCTGCAAACCAATCTACAGATTGATAACTATAGAACAAGAGATATAATTTCTATTATTTGTCCTGGAACAATAAGACACACTCTTAACGTTATTTACATATAATTAAATGTTTTTTAATAATAATACTCCAGTAAATTGTTCACGTTTGTAAAAAGTATATATTACTTTTTTTTTATTTTCAATTCAGGTCACGAATAGAGTAATTTAAAATTTTTTCCATTGTAGTACCACAACTTTTTTCTAATATAACATTGTTCAATTTGTAAAAGAGAACAGTTATTACAAATTATAATGAAGCTTTTATAGGAAAACCATTGATGAGAAATGAAATAATAATAAAAAATACAATAATATCATTATTGGTGAATTTGAAAAGCAGAAGTTATTTAAGTCTATATTAAGCTCTATACTAATTATGTAAAAAATATATAATTGTGCGAATGACATAATTTTTAATAACAATGTATTATTAAACATTAATTAATATCTTAAATAATACAGCACATTGTTAAAAAAATACAAATGACTTATAGACTAGTAAAATTACACTACTTAGGATATAAAATATTTTATGATGATTATTTATATAAAATTATAATAAAATAAATTATGAAAGTGTTTCTCCTTTGGTAACCTAAAACAAAAAAGATATAACATGTTTAATTCATTATGCATTACTTGATTTTAATTTTTAAAATGAGAGGAATTAAATACGGTGATTATAAATAATCACAAACAATATAGCATTTATTATTAAGATTTACTAAGTTGATTAAATGATTGATGGCAATTGCATTGTATTTACATCTTAAAAATATTAATTATTCATGAAAAAATAAACCAAAGAAAAGTCCCAACTATGTCCATGAATATTGATATAAACAATTTTCACTGTAGTACTAATAAAATAAATTCTTACTCGTGCTTCTAAGTATTCTATTCTTCTTTCTAGTGTTGTTAGTTTTTCATTTAATATCGCTAACCTAGACCGACATGACATATCTATAAAAAAAATAAAAACACATAATATTTAAAATGAACATGACAATATTCAGTAATACCTATAAACAAAAGTACATTTTATGATTATACTAATAAAACAAATGGGTATAATTAATAATTAAATAGTATTTTAAGGTTTTTTATTATATAGTATAGAACAGTGGTCATCAACCTTTTAGACTTTATGAACCGCTAAATCCATAACTCTAAATTCTATGGAATTTACCTAACCTAACCTACCTTCTATTCTTTTTATACTTTATTTACTATAAGTCCAAATGATTTTTTTGGTGGTGTAAGGGGAGCTGAACACTTTTTTTTTTTTTATAAATACCTTGCCAGGGCCCCAGAACCCTCTTTACTTTTATTTAAAACTAAACACTTATTCTCATACATTTTGGGGGAGGGGAAACATATTAAATCTAATATTAGAAAAAATTTAATTTGTTTGGTTTTAATTTAGTAGTTTTTTTTCTTTACTACAAACAAAAAATAAATTAAATTATATAACCTAATTATTTTGTCTACATAGTAATATATAAGTTTTTTCAAAACTTTAGTAATGGTTCAATGAAGTTAACCTTGTTTAGGTTCTGCGTTTTAATCTATCCTTTTGATCCACTTTAGTTGATGGACCAGGCTTATCTTTTGCTGCTAAATCTTCATCAATTAATAGCTCAAAATTACCCATTGCTTCTCGAGAAGGGCATTTATTCCAACGTACATCAGGAATTCCACTGGGCGGTAAAACTACGCTTAACATATTATCAATCAATTTATACTTCAAAATTCGGTCATTCACTGTAGTAGATGTTAGCGAAGGAGATGCATTTACTTCAATTAACCAAGGTTTTAAATTGTCATCAATTATAATATCATATCCATAACATTCAAAGCAATGTCTATCATTAGCCATTATATAACTAACTGACTTTAAAGAATGAACAATTAACCAAACTATATTATCAAAAAGAGTTTCAGTTACTGCCTTTCCCCTTGTGCTTTCTAGAAATAATTTCAAATTTTGAATACTTAATTTACCACCATGTAAACTGTTGTACTCATCGCCTTGTTTTTGTAAAGAAACATTAGTCAAATGAATCAATAAGTTTTCTATCTCCCCGACACTAGTATTATATTTAACCGTACAAAAACGACAAAAACCTGACTTAAACAAGTATGCTTTTAGTGGACGAAAAGAAGTGACCAAAACATATAAACGTAGATCAAACTTTTTACCATCAATCAGTAGTGGGTTATCAATATACTTAGATATAACATATGATTCCTTTATGGCTGACGTATTGAAATTATTATTTTTGCCCTCTCTTGACCATTTTTTCAATTTTGATAGTTTATTAATGAGAAATATTCCAGTTCCTTGAGATTTTCCAACTGGTTTCATGATCCATGTACTTGGCCCGACCTTGCGGTATTCTTCAACAAACAAATTATAATCTGCTGGCAACACAAATGTAACTGGAATAAAATCGAGGTACAAATATTTGCCATCTAAACGTTTGGCTAAAGAGCTTCCTTCTCTTTCGAGTTCGCGTCTGTAACGTTTAATGTTTTTAACCAACATGTCTTTGCGACTGAGTTCATAATGATTAGGAAAATGGTTGATCATTTGATTGTCATGCATTCGGTAACCACTATCAATGCTAAATAGACTGCGACATGTTTGTATACCAGCCCAGTAAAAGTTCCAATCATCATCAGGGCCGACATGTACCCAACCGCGTTTTTCAAAGTTACTCAATACAACTGATCTGTCGACATCTGTGCAATATGTTACTTTCATTTTAATGAAAATGATTTTAAAAACATCAATATGAAGAAAAGCTATTATTTAAGATGAAAAGAATAATAGATATTAGCAATGATAACATAATATAAAAATTTGATCAAACAATTTTTAAAGGTGTTCCCATAGTAACAAACATGTAGGTACTTAATCAGGTTGAAAATAGTGTTTAAGCAAAATAAAATATTCAAACATAATTTGTATCTAATCAAATTGAATAGTTTGTGTTTGGTAATATAATAGAATTTTATGTTTTTCATAACAGATGTCAATACAAAATATTTTAGAATATAATATAACAAAGTATGTAGAAATTACCATAAATAATTCAGAATAACTTAAATAAGAATATTCTCAAATGATATACACATTTAAATTAAAACTTACCTTTGACTTTAAAGTTTTTCAATTTGGCACACTTTTGTTTTTAGGATGATTTTTACTATTTTAATATCCGATTTATAGAATTTACACACAGCAATTGAAATAATACATAATTTAGTAGATTTTAGATAGTTTCAGAAAAAATTTTACCGGGTAAGTTAGTAGACCTTATTTAAATTTAACTTCCATTTTAAAATGTAATTATTAAATAATAGGTATAATGTATAAATTATACACTTCACCTCATCGTCTTTCACGCTACTGGAATGACTTAGAATGCTACGCAAAATCAAAATACTGACTGTCACCGAACTCTATTTCGTATTACGCTTACCGAACGAGTTGAGAAAATCCGTGATCTTTTTTATGCTACCAGTGATCACCTCGATGTACTCGCGGTTCGCCCAGTCTTGCTGTATCTGTTTTTGGACGCCTTCTTTAGGCCCTCCCATTGTCGAGTCAATGATGGTGCTGCCGTGAAAGTAAAAATCAAAACGGCGTAACTAAGGCGGGCAGAGACACGTCTGACGAGACTGGCGTTGATATGACGCGCCAATGCACATCAATCACCGTAGGGCTACTTAATGGCAAATTTTACGTTATCTCTGAGTATATTGGCGCGCGGGCGACGACGGGGAGAGCAGCGTCAGGAACCGATAAAACAAAATACAAAACTCCTCCTTCCACTACCGCCAACCGCCACATAGATATCCCTCTACGGGACATAACACAATGGCCATTATCAGCGGCACTGGCCCGCGTTATCACGGCGGATCTTTGTCAGTGTGACACGCACAGCGGACTCAATAAAAATAAAAACAATAATTCGCATGACGTTCCCCCTTTACACCACGACGACGTGCAACAAATACATATATAGATTATTATTAACTACTAGTTTCCACCAACGTCCCGCGATATATTGTATGCAATTAAAATTATTATTATTATTATTATCATCGTTGTTGTTGTATAATTTATAATAACAGCGGTGGCCGACAGTAGTGGTTTTCTATGGTCGTGGCGTCTGTGGAATTTGTCTGGTATTTTTTTTTTTTTTTTTTTGCGCAAACATTTATCGAAACCCCCGCCCGCCGCACAAACTGTCCCGTTCACCGTAGACCGGACCAAACTAGAAGACCGTATATATACATACAGCGAACAAATAATAATAGAAATTAATTCCCATTTACGAATGCACGACAACCGGGAAAACGACGAGTACCGGGGAGTTACGACCTCTGGCGCAATACTCGTCCGCGGTTACAACGCCGACTACGACATCGACGCGCGCACCAGTGTCGAGCCTTGGCCGAGGAATATTATCCGTAGCGGACAGTTGGACAGGCTGCGTGCGCCGCCGTACAAAAGATGGCTGTGCTGTAAACAAAAAAATAAATAAATAAATGTCACGCCCCTTTTAGAGAATAATAAAAAAAAAAAAGAAAAGAAAAAAAATCAAATTCTTTTTTTCCTTCTTCGCTAATCGCCGCTACACATTTACACACTCGGGGTGTGTTTCTCCAGTATTTTTACCGTGATATACCTGTTATTATTATTATTATTGTTATTATTATTATTATTATTATCGTCGTCGTCGTCGTAGCGCCGCCGTGGTCGTAGTCGTCGTCGTTGCCGTTGCCGTTGCCGCAGCCGCCGTCAAGCCGAACGCCGACACCGGTCCACAACGATTTATTATACTGCACGGGACCACCACCACTGCCTACCGCTTACAGAGAGTGCCCTTTGTCTTCCGTCATTACGGTGGCACAACCAGACGACGTCACGGACACGACGACGCCGATCACGAAATTAAATTTAAAAAAATATAATATGACCGAATATAAACTGGTCGTCGTCGGTGGTAAGTACGTCTGTACCTACTACCTATCTACCTACCTATCTGCCCATCTACGAAAGTAGGAATGTCGGTGGTGCGTGTGCCAGCACCACTGCAATCACCACCATCGACCCCCGGTTTGGTTATCTCTCGTTCATGCCACAAACTTGTCGCCCCTGTTAGCGAATACCTACTATAAATCTTAACTATTTGCTGTGACTCCAAACTGTCTACTTGCGGTGCACATAAGACTATGTCGACGGAGGATGGTGGTTTTTTTATTGTCTCATCGGCTGTACGGATGTTCGATGAAAGTGTTATTGCTGCGAGATTGCTGTATGTATGTACGTGTGTAGATTACTACTGTTGTGTTTTTGTTTGGCATCCAAAGTGTGTCTTGTACACGGTACACAACCTATTGTTGCCTATTGACACATGTTGAATTGCTTCAGTTCACACACCAGAATTCTGTATACTAGTTCATACATAGCTCCATTTATTAGCGTATGTTGATTGATTTTAGATCATTTCCTAGAAACACTTAAACCATTTGGATGTAAAATAGATGTTTATCCTCATTTTGGCATAATAATCTTGTTGAGATTGTCCATAACATTTCCAACTATTACATAATTGATTGTCCATTCTTATCAATTTACTGAAATACCTACCTATTCTATAGAATCAACATACTGTTGTAGTAGTACTAGACAGTTTAAATGTACTATACAATATTAGGTGTTTCTATTTTGATTTAGATTAACAAAGTATCATTGTAAGTAGTTTATTGTTATTATGAAGTTGTGTTCCAATTTTTAAGGATTCATATTCGTTTATTCCTTAACTAATATAGGTAGGTACTTACCATTAATTTCTTAGTTATTATTGATTATCGTTAAATGAAATAGGAAAGTTTGTTTGAGTGCAATAACAATAGCATAATATGTAATACATTGTGATTCTTTATGATCGCCTCCTAGTAACAAACCTCTTAATAGACCTATTTTTATTTTTTTTTCTCAGTTCCATCAATGTTCAATGTATAAAGTTTTTTTCACCTAACATTATTAAAATATTATTAACACTACTGTTTTTGTAGTATTACACTATTGTTAAATCATCTTATCTAATGCACTTCATGACATTATTTTTTCAGCTGGTGGTGTTGGTAAAAGTGCCTTAACAATACAGTTAATACAGAATCAGTATGTTTTACTTTCATATTATAGTTTATATATTTTACTACTATTTTTAAATAACTATACTAAATATTTTGGTTGGTTTTTTTTTTTTGTTTTTTTTTTTTACAGCTTTGTGGACGAGTATGATCCAACGATTGGTTAGTTTTGTTTTCATTTTATTGTAATAAATGAATTCCTGATATTTTAATTAAGTAATGTGTTATTTTTGATTATTATTGAAATTACAATTGTTATTTTTTTTTTCTATTTTAAATTGTATTTGTGTTATTGTTTTAAGTTATAATGAAATTTGTGTTATTTATTTATAGAGGATTCATATCGTAAACAAGTAGTAATCGATGGAGAAACGTGTTTACTCGATATTTTAGACACTGCGGGGCAAGAAGAGTATAGGTAAATTAATAATATTATTTAATGTTAGATATCTGGTTACAGAAGGTAAATCACTAATGGAAATCAGTGTATACATTTTTGAGAAATTTCCGTATTCTGGGATCTGGTGTACACAATATCCATCAGTGATTTACCCTCAGTCTGGTTATATATTAAATATACAAAAATATAACATTTTCATTAATATTCATTAAAGTGCTATGCGAGATCAATATATGAGAACCGGTGAAGGTTTTCTTCTTGTATTTGCAATAAATAATACAAAATCATTTGAAGATATCAGCAATTACAGAGAACAGATTAAACGAGTAAAAGATGCTGAAGATGTCCCAATGGTTTGTAAGTATTATTTTATTGATCAACATATTACCATCTTAGAATGTTAAAAAAATGTATATAGTGCCACTCTTTCTTTCAGATACTTTTATTATAAACAAATAAAACATGTAATATTTCATTTTTAAATGTTTAAAAAATAATTATAAAAAAAAAAGGTTATATTATATAAGGTTCTTATTTTATTTATTTATTTACTATTTGTTTTTGTAAAATGAAACCATAGTAAAACCTTAGATTATATAAAAAGGATGTAGCCATACGTATATTTGCTTGTATTCCAAATTGTGTCCAACAATATCAACGCCACCATCAAAATTTCACAGTACACGACACAAATGTGCATGCCCAGAAACAACTGGTGTTTTATGACCGGCTTAGATCATGTACATATACATATATTCTGGGCATGAAAATTTATGTTGTGTACCTTGAAACGTTGAAGATAGTAGGGATAATGTTGGACACAATTAGATTCATGCACAATTACATCCATATTAGTATATGATCTATGGGTGAAATCAATGGCGTGTTTGTATATGGGGAAATGTCCCAGGGCGCTGGGATTTGGGGGGGGAAGAGCGCTAGAACATTACAAACAAAATGTTAACAATGTTAACTTCACATATTAAATAAGTTACCTATATAATTTATGGGAAATAAAGTAGTTGAAACCATAGTTAGTAGTATAAAGGTCTTTCTCTGCATTGAAAAGAATAAAGACATAATATTTAAAATCCACAGTTACTGAAGAAACCTTAAACAACTATGCCATCCTAAACATTGAAGCGGAATCGGTTAAAAATATTGACTATGATGAATTAATAGCTACAAAGAAGCAACTATAAAATGATTTAAGTAATAAATTACTCGTATATTGTGTTATATAGTGTGAAATCAATAAAACAATAATAACCCTATAATTTGTCTAAATACATTTTTGATACTTCATCTAGTGAGCTTTCTCTGGAGTTTTCGGTATAGGGGCACCAAAATATTAATATACAATTAAAAGTATGTATTTCTATTTAAATAACTAACTATGTCTCCCATAAATAAACTTTTGATAAAATATGTTCAACATTTAAAGATAAGGTTTTTAAATATGTCCCCCCCTTTCCATGGATTAGTGTGGATATTATATTTTTTTATCATAGATGTTTCAAAGAGCTGACTAAACATATTACTCTTGGTTCAAAATTATAGAATTTAATGTATTGATGAAATATTAAAAAGAAAATATTTTTTCAACCTTCAAACAATATATTTGAAAACTGTATTTCCTAATTTATTCTATGCAATTTACTTTTTAGTGGTGGGAAACAAATGTGATCTACAAAGTAGAGCAATAGACGTTAAAGCAGCGTCTGATTTAGCTAAACAATATGGTGTACCATTTATTGAGACATCTGCCAAAACGAGACAAGGTGTTGATGAAGCGTTTTACACTTTGGTTAGAGAAATTAGGAAAGATGTAAGTAGATAATTTTCTGTTAAGTGTGTGTTAATTGATGTGTTTATTTATTTCATAGAAAGAACAAAGGTTGCGAGAGAAACGTAAAGCAAAACCAAGAAGGAAACGCAAGCACTGTTATCTCTTTTGAATATAAGTGAAACAAATGGAGTTTTTTTTATTTAAATTAAAACAAAGGACCTACCATATGAGTGTCCTAATCATATTTTAATTAATGTAAGCACACTTTAGGCTCAGGAAAGTGTGTTTTCATCATTTATAATATCGTTCAGTTAAAAGCATGTATTGAATATATTTATTTGAATGATAAAAAAAAAAAATAATAATAATAACTTTTGGAATCCCGATCAATAGACATTTATGTTAAAAGAAAGAACATTTAAAAAAGAGGATCCCATTAACAAGCTGGCATCTTGTTCTAAGATCCAATTTTACTATTTTTATCATCTTATTATTAAAAAAAATTATATTTATAGTGTTATTCGATTATCTAAAATATTTTCCTGCCCCACTTATTTTTCTCAAAATCGTGCTTCCAGTATTCATAGGAGCTATTGATTTGTGCATAGGCTTTACTACAATTTATTATTATTTTTTTCTTTTTTTAGTCGATAGGTATTTGCATTTGTTGTTCAACATCATGAAACAATATTATTGACCCTACTTTTGATCAAAAAAAATGAACTGGTTTAACTACTTTATTTTTATTTTTACTTAAACTATAATAATACCACCAACGAAAGGCTATATTTTAATTTTATCTAATTATTTCTAGTTAGTGTATATCATGTTTTAATTAAAAAAATATGTTTGGTCAATTTAAAACTTATGTTATAATTCCTGTTCAAAGAGCATTTCTTTTACAGAAGTTAAAAAGAAATTTAATTTTGCCTTGTGATCAGATAAATGTGTCTCATCATGTTTGTCCTTCTCATTAACTTTTTGAAAACTTTTCTCATAGTACTTTTTTTGTTAAAATAAATACAATATTATGTTTTATACTTTATTTGTATAATAGCATGATCTCTATTTCTGATTTCATTTATAGTATACTGAAACAAAATAATATAATACTATTCCTATTGTCTAAACTTAATATGCTTATACATATCTGATGGTATGTTAAATATGGGTTTGAAGTTGTGCAGTTTTGATAATTAAATTAAAATCATATTCAATCAATTAAAAATGGTGTATAATATATCAAGGAACTTGTTAAATATAAAATTGGTGTAATTTTTATAATGTTGTATTTGTTCAACTTAATTGTGTGTCACAGTTTTATACGCATTTAAAGTCTAAACATAAATCGTAGAGTCAGAAAATCATATATATTTTTGTTTGCACTAAGATCTCTAAACTTTATAATAGGCCAATTTAACTTAGTATTACAATTTAAAGAGCTCTATTGGTTCTGTTGAAAGTTAATTGACTATGTTGCGCATACATTAGACAAAAAACGAATCTGATGTATAGCATCCTTTTAAAACTTTAAATTATTATAATTTGATAGCTTTTTTTAAATATTAAATTAAAATTAAAAGTTTCCATTTAAATAGAAGTACAAAACCTAAAAGTATACATTTTACAAAAATTTGTTATATTCAAGTATTTCAATGTAATTATTAATTATATAAAAGCATTTTAAATGTTATAAAGAAGTACAAACACTTTGAGACATGCATATTTGTCCTGATCAGAAGTTGCAAATAACATACAGGGGTTATATGTAGGACATCCGTGCCAAAACTATACTCACTATTCAAGTATTTATTTCTTAAGTCTTATTTTTTATACACATCTAATATTAATTTTTCATTATAATTGTAGTTGTTTCAATTTTATTATTTATTATTATTTTTTTTTTTTTAATAAATTTTAGTAAAATTGTTTATAATCCAGGACTAATACTTAGTAAAAAAAAACAAGACCTTTGGGAATAATTTTTTTGCAAATGAACAAAATAAAAAAAAATTCTATAGCATTAAGTTAACCAATTCAAAGGCCTCATCGGACATTTATAATACTCATCATTTGACCATATATTATTAAATATATTGTAATTTAACGAGCTTTTCATGTTAAAGTTCATATTTGATCAAGATGTTAAGAAAATAATTTTTTATTAGTATTTTTATTTAATTTTTTTAATTTTTGTGATCATTTTATTAGGATACAATCAGCATGTTATTACCGAAATTTATTATAATATAATGCTACCTATCTGATAATATATTTAAAAAAAAAAAAAAAAAAAATGTGAATTTGATTCCATTAAATTGTGTGATTAATGAATTTAATTATCTTATAACCTTGATTTCCAATCTTTTTCTCATTCCTATTTATAATTTGTAATATTTATTTGAATACTTAGTTTAATGTTATTTACAACTTGTATAATCTAATAAAGTATCAGGCAAATATTTCAGACTGTCTATTTAATTAGTAGACAATGTATTGTAATATAATGATTTGTAAAAAACCTGTCAGGGCCCTAATTTGTGATTGACGATTTTAAATTCTGGGCATACCAGATGAAGATTGGCTGTTTTTTCTATTTTTGAAAACTTGGATCCAACAGAAATCTTACTTTGTTGATTGTCAGCTTTAGGGTTGGTTTCTAGTACGTACCTAACAAATTTTTCCTATTTAATATGCATTGGGTAGGCAATTTTGTTCTTATTTTCCTTGTAGTTTTCTCTAAGCCCTGAATCCTGCAGACATATCGAGTTCAAATTGATATTAAAATTCGTTTAATACTCAATTTTTTTTTTTTTTAATTTACCGTGTATTCTTCTGTTTAAAAAATACCATTTAAATTTATCCAAACGAGTGTAACCGAACTGCGTTCCGAATCGTTTTTAGTCTGCAAAGATTTGTCGTAGAGTACGGATACAAATTAAATTTTCCAATTTGAATTGTAAACGTGCGTTCATTTCAAACTATACGTCAAAAACCGCCCTATCTATGTGTTTATAAAATAAATACGTTCTCTGCGTTATCACGAATAATACTCGGGAAGGAGGAAACGTACGCCTAGGCCACCTGTTCGTTTATGGACTCGGGTGTCTGGTAACTCGAAGGGAGGAGAGGCCTACGGTTAACTCGACAACTACCTATAACTGAAATAATCTCAATAGCTACGGAATTAAAGAATACCTCTGAGAAATGTTATACGTCTTATCGATAGTCGGTTTATATATATATATAATATTAATGGGAGTTCAATAAAGACGGCGGGGAGGTTGTAGGCACTTCGCCGGTGTTTAATTAACGATAACGCGCTTATATTATAGTCTCGGTACAAACAGTTGGGCAATAAAAAATTCCTTGGTTATTTAGAGGTATCCGAGAACGTTTGGAGAACGATATGTACACGCCCGATTTGAAATTAACCGATTTATTTAATTTATCCATCTTCATATATAAATACATACCTATATGCGAGTGCCTTGGTGACTGCCGCTGTATAAGTAGTTTTCCGCCTGCGCCGGGAAAACCTCGAATTATTCGTGTTAATTTCAAACAAAACATTTTTGAAATTTCACAAGTACCTTGAATATATAATTTCAGTAATTTTACGACACTGTTCGTCGATTATAAATAAATAAATATCTAGCGTTTTTCAAAATTCTACAATTAATCTATACCAGTGGTTTGCAACATTAATCGAATGACAAAATACTTAACATTTTATACGATTTTCGCGGAACACGATCGTAAAATAAGTACAGTATTTTATATACATTTTTAAATTGTACACTAAAGTGGAATATAAAAATAAACGCCGATAAGTCCGTACATATTACTTTTTCACCCTCAACAAAAAAAAAAAACTCACCAGCTCTAACATTTCAAGGAGCCATTATTCCCTCACAGTCACATGTCAAATATCTCGGTGTAGTTTTGCACAAAAGTCATACCCGGGGTCACCATCTCAAGACAAAAAGAAAATTATTAAATTCCGGACTACACCTATTGCGTACAATACTCAAATTCGATCTTCCTCTAAAAAATAAATTATTAATTTATAAATCTATGATAAGGCCCGTTCGGCCTTATGGTGCCCCCAAATCTCGGGTCGCGCCAGCCAACCCAAATAAAAAATATCCAATCTTTCCAATCAATTTACCTACGCCAAATAACTTCTGCTCCTTGGTTCGTCAGCAACCACCACTCTCTACATAAAGAGCTTAATATCGAGACAGTCAATAACATTACCAAAGCATACTACAAATAATTCCACTCCAGAATATTTCTCCATTCCAACCCACTCGTTTCAAATCAATACTCTGCTACGTTTCCGAATGACTCTTCACGTCGTCTCAAATGACCCTGGTGCTGTGATCTCTTTACCTAGGCACTCAATCCTAAAAAAAAATTTAAAAAATTGTACTTAATAAAAGGTTCTATCGCTGGTTGACCACCCCCATGTCTCTGTTTTCATGTTTATATTTATGTTATTTTTGCAAATTTGCTTATTGTGCCTAGATTGTACAGATTGTAAATGTTATTTTCCTAATAAAACAAAGAATTGTACGAGATATCAAAAAATAAAGAAAGTTTAGAAAAATTTAACAATTCGACATGGAATTTTTCGTATGAGATATTTGAGCTGGATAACTTTTACTAATATCTTCAATATCCGGCCGTATTTAGAATATTGCTACTATCATTCCTCTTCTATATTTGTCAGCATTTCTTATTTCTTTGACTTGATATCCGTCAATGTTGATAATTGTAATAAAATTTTAATTGCTTTTTCAGAAATTGTCTCTCGCAATAAAGTGAAGCGATTTTAGTCCGGTCAATACATATGTAGACCGGCCAATCTACCAAAAAATTCTAACGAAGAGAACGAGGAAACACCGTTGAAGGTTACTTGACCCGAGCAAGACCGTGTGATGGCAGCTAGAATTATTTGAAATTGATTTCTTTACGGATTCTAATATGTACAAATATTTTTAGGGCACCACCACCGCCCGTCTAAAATATATCCGTCATCCCAGAAACTTCTAGTGCAGTGGTTCTAAACCTTTTTTTGGATTCTTGTCGCCCTTATCCACAAGAATCGAACACTAAGTCCCCCTAACATCAAAATATTAAATAATTGTCGGCAGCTGTATTAATACGATTTTATTCGAAAAATTCTCATATTTTTAATCTTTTTCCCCCAGGATTTCGTGTCACCCCAGTTGAGAACTACTGCTCCAGTGTGAGCCACCGATTATTATATTTGTGGGCGAAACCTTTTAGGCGCCCAAAAATTACATTATCACGCGCCCTCTAATTGTAGCTGGTATGGGCATATTGTTTAATAACAATATAGTACACAAAGATAAACAAACAAAACATTCTAAACACGTAAACAATAAATAATGATTTTTATTTCATAGAAGCCAACTAATCAAGTACCTATTAAAATAATATGGTAATAATAAAGTTGTAAGAATAATTAATAATTTAAGAATGGTAACAGATTTTATAGGAGGACGGTTAACTATTATATTGAGTATTACAACTAAACAAATATTTGTCTAGATACATCATATGTGTAACAATCAAAAAAAATCTATATATTTACCGTCATATTGATAAAAATAATAATAATAACAATAATAATAATAATAATATAGGTACAATGTAAATATTCTTACAGAATGAAATTGCTTAAATTTAAATTATAAATATCAACAATATCGTTATGATGATATATTGTATTAAGTATCAATTGCTTCAATATATCAGTTAAAAAGTATATCAATATAAAAATGGATGATATATTGACATGAAGTAACTATATATCGTTATTTTACATGTAAAATTCAGTACAAATAATGTTCGGTAACATTATTTTTGTACAAAACATATTTCATAACAATTATGTAAATATTAATAGATTTATGGTAATATTTTATAAACACGTCTTATCAATACAATTAATTGCTAATAATAAATAAGTAATAATGCATGTCCATTGTGTAACTTGATGGTACAGTAGTCACACAGCAAACAAGAGACTAGATTTTGATTTTCAGTCTTTTCTCAGAACTGCATATTTGTTTAAACATTACAATAAGAATGCAAATTGTATGAGTATAGTAATTACAGTTTACTAGTAGTGAACACCAATAATGATTTCAGTTTATAATTCTTCTCGTTCAGAATCTCTATTGTATTTAGAGTCTTCTAATACACACACTGACGGTAATTGAAATTCCATTATGTATTCACAGGTATTAGGTTCTCTCACCGATATAATTTTAGGTTCTAAGCCACAACTCAAGAGTACCTGTTTATAAAATAACATAAATATTAGAATATTTTTTTGTATATCATAACATTTATGTGAAACCAAATACATTATATTTATGCAGAAAGTACCAATAAACTTACATATGTAAACCTATGCAAACGATTCAAACAATAATGTCCTTTATCATAAAACATTGTATGATATTTTGGTTCATCATTGGCAAAATTGGACCAGTTATTCCAGACACCCAAGTTTACTTCTGGGCCTCCGTTTATCGGTATTTGTATTACCTATTAAGAATAAAATATATACTTTGATTTATTTTTATAAATTAATAAATAATTCTTCTTACTTTTTCAAATAAACATATTCTAAATATATATTCATGTTGAGTCAATTCATAGCACTGTCCACCGAAAGCTGCAAATTCATCTTCGGGACCAAAATCTCTACTAATTGATATGTGTAAATCAGATATTATTTTTAGTATATCTTTATATTTTTTATCAATTTCTTCAAATAGTTTACGACATCTTTTAGATTCTAAAAATAATATAATATATTAATCATTTGGTCATAAACACAAATACATTACATAGTCACACTCTTACACAATATTATTTATATATAATTATCATAAAGTACGAATAAATATTTATAACTAACTTCAAACAACTTCTTGAAAAAAAAAAATTAAAATTAAAATTGTCCTAATAGTATTAATAGTATTGGCTACATTATTCACCAAATAATTTTAATGTACTTAATTTAAGCAAAGTTAAAAGATAAGATCTTATCTTAAGAGAAAATAAATTTGTTTTTTCTTAGATTTGTAGACTTTTACTTCTGATAATATTTTGCCAACTATGTTCCCTAGTAAATAACTAGAAACTACTTTTATGTACTTAAGTAACAGCATAGCTCATAAATTATGACCATTTAAACAATATACTTTTGTTTTATAATTTGAAACAGTAATAAAATTAATTTAATGATTATAAAGGCATAATAAATTACCGTTGATTAGGATTTTTGTTGTTTCAGTATATAATAAGTCATTAATTTTTGCAATCTCAATATCTTTTAATAATTTAGATTTTCTGGTTTTGTTATTGGAATTATTATCTTGATTTTGGCCTTCTTCTATGATATTTAATTTAGCTGGATATTTTACATCAAGTAATTTTGTAAGAATTAATAGCTTTACACGAATCCAACTATTTGCCATAAAATCATTTAAATCCAATTCCTTTTTATTCTTCAAAAAATACTATAAAAATATAATTAATATATTTAATGTCACAAAAATCATTTGGTTCAATAAAAAAAAAATTCAGATTTTATTGCATTAGGACTTTATTTTAATTTACTTACATCAATTTCATCTTGTGAAATAAAGCCATCTTTGTTTTGATCAAAAGCTTTGTAAACAATTACTTCTGCAACTTCAATTCTAAACAAAACACATTTTTATTACTTAACATTATGTATTACCTATTAAATTAAAATTTAGTACAGAGATTTTACTTGTTGTTTTTGTTAGTATCAATTTTGTTAAATATTTTTAATGCATCTTTTTTTTGTATTAGTTTTTCTTTTTCTATCGCTTTTTTTTCCTTTTCTTCTGCTAATTTTAGGTCATTAAATGTATTACTTCTGATGAATTGAGCATCTTTCTTTTTAGACAAAAGTTGTGCAATTTTATTCTGTACAACGAAATAAAATAAAGTTTTTTTTTTTTTTTTTGGGATTGATTTGTGTTCTATTAAATTTATATTATGCCTGCAATTACATTTTTAGCCAGAAGTGGTAGACAACTGGTATATACCTTCTTTGTCAATTGTAACATTACAGCTTTAAAATAAGATTTTCATTCTCATAATACAGGGGTGGCCAAACAATAGCCCATAGGCCAAATCCAGCAAACTTATACCTAATAACTTAAATACCTTCCTAATAACTTAAATGATAAATTTAAAATTCTTTCTTGAATTAGAGGAAAGCTTTTAATTTTATATTATATGTATGTTAACATAGTGTTGTCTCATAATGAATACACAGTGCCTAAATTTGAATTAATAAAATAAAAACAATAGTTAAAATAACTTACCCGCTTTTGTGATAGAATATATTTTCCTTGAGTAATAATTTTACTTCTTATTTCAAATCCAATTGAATACAAATTGTCTACTTTATGTAGTTCTATTCTAGCTGTACGACCAAGTTCTTTACATGTATTTCGACATACACCATTTAATAGATGATTAGCCCACTCATCAGATCCGTCACAACAATCTATATAGAAATAATTATATATTACAGACTAAATTAATAACAAATAATACATTTACATTAAATGTTTAATTAGTAATTGATTTTCTAAACAACAAACTAAAATTATATATATAATAGAACCTATAATGCTTTAGCCCATCACCACTTGTACAGGATAAAAATGCACCATAGACAAACTTCAATTGCATGCATTCAAATTAGTTCAATAGTATTTATTGTCTATAACTTTTAGTACCTTCAGATTGACTATTGGTATATGTTATTGTTTTTATTATTGTGGTAATCAAGCGTAGTTCCATAATCATTTGTATGCTACTATAGTGTTGCCAAAAAAAGGGCTAGGTAGCCGCTTACAGGATTTACGCATTATTGAACATTGGGGATAATACGCAAACAGTTTTTGGTGAAAATAAAAAAAAAATAAACAATATATTTAAAATTCTAAAAAATATTGGGTCGGGAATTCATTGAAGACCAACTACAATATTTATCTACAATAATTTCATTTACATTTAAAATAGAAAATAAACTCAAATTAGACTGCTATTTACATCAAGATTAGCAGCTGAAACATACCAGAGCAAAAGGTAGGTGTTCATTTTGGGAGATTCAAAGATCGAAATACTACAAAAGTATACACTACACATGTAAAACTTATTTGTTGCGATCACTTGTTAGAAGTTAATTTTTTATAAGATTTAATATTTATAATTTTAATTATAAACATACTTGTTTATACAAAATGCAAAGATAAAAACAGTAAACATATTAATATTATAATATAGTAAAACTATGTAATATTATATTAATGTATTACTTATACATGTATATAATACATAAATAGATCTTAAAAATAAATATTCAAATACATTTTTATAAAATTGTTCTACTACTCATTTAAATAATGTATAATTTGTATAATGTAACCTTAAACAAATATATTTTAATAAAATAAAAACATTGTGTTCAATTTTTACCCAGTGCGAGTGAATGTGACATCAAAAACTGCATGAGTGATGACAGGTTAAAAAAAAAAAAAGTTATTTGGGCATTCGTGTGGTGTGTGCTCTACCAACTGGTTATTAAATGTTTTAATTATATTACAACATTCTTATTTATTACAATTTACAAATTATCATCTAAAAATTGAATGAACAGGAGGTTGGAATTTATTATTGATATATATATATATATATATTGAAAAATATAATTTAAATATTTATGTATAACCCACAATGTAGAGGAAATCTTTTCTACAGCGTAGTATAACCTAACCTAATCTAACGTTTTTAATTTGCACTACACACAAACATTAACATACAATACTTTGATGCTGAATAGGTTACTGAAGTTGGATGTATATTTAACTTGTCGTTCACTCCAATTACCTACGGGTATAAATGTTATCATAGATTGTTGCAATCGCATTGTAAATTATTTTTATCTTACAACTATACTATATGCCTACAAAATTAGATCACTGCTGATTCGGTAGGTCACACACCAAATAAATACCGTTATTTGAGATTCTAGTCAGTTATTAGATAAATAAAATTATTACCACAAATTCCATCATTGACACGTGATGATGGTAAGATGAGTGGTAAATATCCTTTATTTGTACAATAAAATGTGCCATTTGGACATGCTGAAGTACCTGGCTCATCACTTGCATCAGGACAATCACAATAATCATCATTAATATATGAGTTAGGAATAGTAATGGAGCCATCCAAACAAGAAAAATCTTGTCCTGTTGTATATAGTTTTTCATCTAAAATAGTTTAATAATAATTCAAATGGAATTAGTAAATATTAAAATGCAAAATCTGTGAAGTCTCTAATCTATAGATTTATAACCTTGACGTTTATTAGATTGCACATTAATTTATTATTCGTAATAACTTTAATAAAATTAGAAAAATAAAACCTATATATCAATACAATTTTGAAAAAAACAGTAGGAGGTAATGTTGACTTTAACAAAAACTATTGAGTCAATTTTCTGTGATAGACTTTTATAATATTATAAAAAAAATAACTCATGTGATCAGATGGAGTTTAATGTCACTATTTTGTGAGTTTTTACATATACCATATATGCATTTTATCAATCTATTAATTTATTAACATTCCAACCATCATTTCATTAAAACAAATTCAAAGTAATTTTTTTTTTATATAAATTATAAAGCCTGTATGATTAATATAGTATTGAAAAAAAGAAATACTATTAAGCAGTGACGTGGTAATCAGTGTTTGTCCAAGGCAATTTCCAGCCCTAGACATGTATGGTAGGGGTGGGTGGGACCCGAATAGATACTACCAGGGTACTACTTTGATACAAGCACTACGACTCGTTTAAGCAAATTTCTCAACAAAGTCAAAAAAATGTACATTTGTTTACACCAGGACTGACTATTGTTTGTAGTATTATTTATTGATAAAATAACATGTACGCAGCAGCGAAGTTTGGGTTCTAGGTTAGAGTAGGCGAATTTAAAATTATATTAATATTAATACAGACTATAATTATTATGGGGTGATACTGTCGATATACTCATAATACACATTTACTGGGTGGGCGGGTCATTTTATTAATGATCGTGCCAGTCTGAGAATCTGAGATTGTTTCTACACCACTGCTTACAAGTAGCTCTTGTTGACATCTGATATTATAATAGGTTTTAATAAAATTATTAAAACATTATACTACAGCATACATGACATATTTCACATATTTTGTGATTCTACAGTATAGGACTATATAGGTACACACTTACTTTCTATTGGAACGCCATGAACGGTTTCAAAATCCTCTACAGAACATTCCGACAAAACTATTGAATAAAATAATAGAGCAATGATCAATTTGTGGTAAACGTCCATCTTGCGTTCATTTGAAATGTTTAAAATATATTTTTGAATACGCAACCAATTATATTTTTTTGTTGTTGCGAATAAAGTGATAGTGTGATACTGTGACTGACGGTAAACACGAGCGTCTAGAGATAGGCGTCTTTTATCATCTCTTTGTTTAACACAATTACACTATCATAGAATCATAACATTTGTTTTTTAATTTTTTAAGAGAAATAAAAAAATCTATACATCTAAGCACAATAAGTCTATGTGGTAAGAGTATAACATAGACGTTGAATAAGAAGCCACCCATTGACGACACTTAGCTTGATTAGAATCATAACATTAAAATTTATTTTGATATAAATAATACAGAATCATAACATTCAATCATGGTAGTCCGTAAATGTAAATTTAACAAAAAAAAAAAACATACTTTTTAAATTACTTTAAGTCAGATTTATGTTAAGTAGATGTTTAACCGCGATTTATGTGGATTAAATCTTATCTATAAATTCTTATTTTCAAAAGTAAACGTTAATTGTAGAAGAGAAAGAGGAATTGGCTACTTCAACACGTATTTACAACTAAAATTAAAGGGATACATGCAATTAAAATAACTGGATCGAGTAAAATATGTAAAAAGCTAAATAATTAGCTTATACACACATTATTTTATAATTTTCAGATAAAGTTGGGTTGCACAGTGTAGAAGCAACATATTCTAAAACTTGCTGGTCAGGTTAAGTGGTATACTTTAATATATATTTTTGTTCTTTAGTTTTAGTATATTTGCAGGTATGTATGTATATAATTTCGTATTATTTGTCGAAATCAACATTCATGTTATGATTCTGTGAAAAGGTAAATTTATGTGATAAAAGGCGCTGTCTCTAGACATACGTATGGTAAACTATCCTTTTATCAGATTCTGTGAGTAAAAATTAAATTGGCAACAATAAAGAAAAGAAATTTGAAATTTATATAAATAACATTTTTTGTGAAAAATTGTACGAAACTATGAACTTATGTCATAATAATATGTAATAAGTTATTCCTACAGATACCAAAAATTAAAAAAATAAAACTTGCTTCACGAGTCATTCACAGAATTAGTTCATCACAATCGTTGTTTTTGTAAAATACCTAGGTAGTTACTGGGTATACAACATTAATATTTTTAAATGCATCAATGAAATTCTCGAATTGTTTGATTAGTAGATTAAGATAATTTATATATCATTATTTCTAGATATTTGTACGAATTTGGTTTTATGCGGGTAATGTATTTTACTTTACCTAACACTGTTGTGATTTTGTGAACTAATAATAATTTTAACAAAACATAAAATGGTTTTTAATTTATTTAATTATATTTTTTAGTATTATTATTGGTACCTAAATAATTTATTGTTATGGTATTGTAAATACACATAACCTATATAATACTCCAAGGTAAGTTTTTCTTCATATTTTTTATTGATTTGTATTATAGAGATACATGTATTTTTTAAACTAAACATCGCATAGGATTTTATTTTTATAGAAACAAGTTTGCACTATTGTTTTTCAATTATATATATAGACAAATTGTGACATAATAGTACGCTGGTGAATTCAAAGAATAATGAACAAATATACTTTTGTACCAAGACACCAAAAAAAGTCGACACAAATGCAATAAATTAAAATAATATGAATAGACAAATTTAATTATAATTCATCATGTTTGGATTCTGTTACAGGCGCTGAGGACATTTCATTAGACTTTACACAAACAGCTGGTACAACAAAGTTCATAGCATATTCACAACGGCTAGGTTCTGTTACTGATATCAATGCTGGTTCTATGCCACAATTTAAATAAACCTATTTTGAACAATAAAATAATACATGTCTTGTTAATCTAAAATTTAGATAGAAATAGTTTATTAACAAAACTTATCTTACACGAGTAGATCTTTGTGGACCATTCCAACAATGTTGGCCTTTATCATATAGCATTGTATGATATTTTTTTTCACCAATCCAACTATTCCAAGTACCCAATCTTACATCTGCTCCTCCATTTTTAGAACGTTGTGTTATCTATCATATAATTTAATAAAACAATTATAATCTTAAAATAATGCAAATAATTGTATTAGTTTAGTACTTTTAAATTTGAATAAAGCACATACTTGATCAAAAAGACATAATTTATAAATATATTCACGATCTGAAAGCTCATAACATTCTCCGTCCATAGCCGTAAATTCATCTTCATGGCCAAAATCTTTATTGAGGGATTCTTGCAAGTTGGCTAATTCTCGTTGTATGTCTCTGTGTTTTCTATCGGCTTCTTCGAACGCTTCTCGTGCTTTTTTTGCTTCTAAAATACAAATTTTAAGCACACTTTCAAAAAGATGAAATATGGTTTGTAATTTAACGTTATTAATATGGCACGTTCAGAATATAATAAAATTAATTTTACATACATTTATATTGGTCAATCTAAGTAAAAATACTATGTACAATAAAGTTATTGAATTTAAAATGATGAAAATAATTTTTTTAGATAATAATTATTAACTGAAATATTGTATGGAATAATTTTTGACTTAATTATTTAAAACAATTTATACTTATTTAAACATTTTAGTGGTTTTTAATAACATAATACTCTCATAACTTATATTTAAGAGGGCGTCATTCTACATATAATTTGATTATACAAATTATTTTGTGCAAGACAACTTTTCTTGTATAATAGTAAGTAATAATAAAATTACCAAATGTTTACAATATATAATAAAGAATTTTATTTATGCTATAGCATGTTTATTAAAAATAGTTGAGTAGTAGTGCTATGAAAAAAATAAGTATGCTATTGCACAGATACAGTATTTCTCTGGTTTCAAATTTTGGTACCTCTACTATAAATAAGGAAAGAGTAATGTTGTCTCACGCTTAATAATTTATCAAAATCATTTTAGTTAATCTCATGACGATACAATAAATAATTATGATAACAACATAGTAATATTTGTTAATTGATTTCAAATATACATTTAAATGTCTTTGAGTCGATATATTGTTTAAATTTTGTCAAAATGACCAATATGAAACCTTTTAAATATTTATAAATAAATGTGACACCCTCTTAATGAAATATATTCTAATTAATATTTTAAATATGAATAGTGCAAATCTTTTAAAATGTCAATTGTAGTATTATATTATACCTTTCACAAGTAATTTTGTTATATCGTCATATTGTGAATCATCCAGTTCGTCAGGTTCTGTATATTTAACTACATCTTCTACATGTTCACTTTCATCTTCATTATCATCAAGATCATCTATTTCTTCAGCATCACGTGTATAAATTTCTTTATCAACAGTGCCTTCAGTATCTTTTATATTTTCAGATTGAGCAAATATTAATTGCTTTAAACGACTCCAACTACTTGCCATAAACTCTTCTAAATTAATTTCTTTTTTTTTTTCCATGAAATACTAAAAATATGTTATAATTTTAAACAAATTTAATATAGTATTGCAAAACAATATCTTGTTGCCTACAATAGATTTTAAAGTTTAAATTACAATAATTATTAAATTATAAGAATAAATAAATACAAATATTTCATTATAATTATGTAACATGTATAACAAATTATAGTAATACTTCAGAGGATTTTATAAATTGAATTACTCGTTTTTATAATTACTTACATCTTTTTCATCTTGTGAAACTACACCATCTTTATCTTGATCAAATGTATCATAAGTTTCTACTTCTTCTTCATCAATCCTAAATATAAAATTATTTATATATTTTTTTAAATTTTGTTAAATTAAATTGAAAATTATACTTGTTATTTTTATTTGTATCTATTTGATTAAATATTTCAAATGCTTCATTTTGGTTTATTAGTTTTTCTCGTTCGTTTTCTTGTCTCCGTTTTTCATCAATTATTACTTTATACTTCTCTAATGCAGATTTTTCAATTTTATCTTTTGCTTCTTTAATAAATAATGTATTGTTTCTAACAGCATCAGCTTGTTGTTGTTCTTCATAAAGCTCATTGATTCTATTCTATAAAGACAAATCATATTAACATTATTTTGGCATAAACATAATTAGTTTCTTCTTATTTATTTTGTGTACTATCATTGATTTTTTAATATACTAGTATATACTAATTTTTATCCACTACATCTCCCCCCTATCCATCACTATTATTTGACATTTCAAATACTCCACATACCCTCATATCTCCTCTTATAATCTCTAGGCGCTTATTCTTTGACCTACCTGTTCCTTACAGTAGTGTATTTAGGATTTTTTCAAGGAATGGGGAGTGTACACTTAACATCAAACATAAATATATACTACAATATTAGTTATAACTTCTAACATACTTATTAATACATGCCCATGTCCTGCAATATGTTTTGAATTTGTAATACATTATAACATAGAAGTACTAAACGGGTCGATGAGTATTCAAATATTGTACAATGTTTATTATTTACTATGGATCCACGAGCTATTGCTTTAAAATAGCAACCAAACATTTATTGTTAGAAGCATGGTTATAGCAAGACGGTGATTGACAATATTTTACAATACAAAACATTTATTTTTTATTG
The DNA here is from genome assembly GCA_956483605.1 of Tuberolachnus salignus. Taxonomy (NCBI): domain Eukaryota; kingdom Metazoa; phylum Arthropoda; class Insecta; order Hemiptera; family Aphididae; genus Tuberolachnus; species Tuberolachnus salignus. The sequence goes on along the minus strand of OY101436.1, from coordinate 37,391,914 downwards.
GGATTAACTTGGAATTTTATTGACATTAAAATAAAATAAAACATTTATCTAGGTTGGATCATACTGAAGTAAAAAGGTTTATATTAAAATGAAATAAAATTTTTTTAAATTAAAATCATTTACTTCTTTTTCTAATCGGAGTTTTTTCCCTCTAGCAATTAATTGAGAACGTATTTCATTTCCAGCCGTAAATACTCGTTGTTCTCTTTCAGCTGCTTCTCTTGCTGCTCGACCAAGATCTCCACATGTGTTATCACAAAACGAATCATTTTTCAAATTATTTTCCCATTCATCAGAGCCATCACAACAATCTATAAACAAAAAATATTACATCTTTAAAAATAAAACATATTTTATTGTATCCATGCATTGAGCAAGTTTAAATATTTATACTATGTTATAAAATAAATTAACCAAAATCTAAGTTTTGAGTTAAGTAAAATATGTATGTCTTGTAATGGTTATTGAAAAACTATTTTGATGTAGTAAATATGCATAAATAGATGGAGCAATTTTAAGATTATACATTTTAATAGAAAGGTATCATAAATAAAGTGATGTTTTCTCTTTTAAGTTTGATGCTTAAAAAACCATGAAAATAATTATTAATAAGCATTTAAACTTAACTGTAACTTTAATTAAACATATTAATTATTTTATTAAAATTTTAAATATTAATTGACCACTATTTTGTGCAGAGATAAGATTTTACTTATAATGTATTTTTTACATCTAAATGTGTGTTCAGGCAACAATTTGAAAATAGTTTTCCTGTAGTTTAGAAATCTAGATCATCAATAGAAGTTTGAACACTGTGTTTTATGTAATATTTCAATAAACCTGTATTGATATCTCGAAAAAAAAAAGGATATAAATGTAATCTAAGATGTGAAAACCAATACTTTTGTAATACTAAATGATTAGTTAGTTATTAGTTTTTACAAACATTAATACATGGGACATTTATCTGGGACTTATGGTATTAGTTGAATTAATAGGTTGATGCAAACAGATCAATGATATAATGTAATTCATGATTTTTAATGTAATATAGTAAACATAATATTCATACCACAAATTCCATCATTTACTCGCGATGATGGTATAGTAATCGACGTATGTCCAGCGTTAGTGCAATAAAATGTTCCACTAGGACAAGCTGAAGTACCAGGCTCATCACTAGCATCTGGACAGTCACAGTAGTCATCATTTATAGATGTAAAAGGAATTGATTGAGTTCCGTCAAAGCACAAGAAATCCCTGTCGGGTGTATAAAGTGAAGCTCCTAAAAAAAAAATAAATTAGTTTTGTAGACATTGAATGGTTGTGTTTAAACGCGAATAGTATTAAAGAATATAGAAAAACTTACTTTCAAACGGTAGACCCCTTGGTCTTACTACAGTTGTACAATCAATTAATGTTAACAAGTACAGCCATAATGAGATAACTAAATTTAAGTTTTCCATTGCGGCCGAATTAAAAACCAACAGTCAGTTATCTTAAATAATAGACAAGATATTTGAAAGCATTAATGAAAATTAATATCTCATGTATAACTTTGATGTTGGTTTGTCGGCTTGGAATACAGACAGCTTGTTATATATTGCGACTGCTCCGGGCGTAATCGTTAAGATAACGATTGTAATAAGAATTTTGAAATCACATTAAACCGTAAAACAATAACAAACATTTTTTTATGTCGCGTTTCGTATTATAGATTATATTGTATTTACCGAAGAATAATATAAAAATTATTTATTTTCTATATTGATAATATACGAATCGTAACGTTTATAATATCGGATACGTTTTGTATTCACGTACCTAGCGACGTAGTGCGGCGTCAGCAAGGAATTACGGTAAATCGATATTTCGACACGGGGCGCTTACGACGGAGATTAAACTAAATGTAAATATTCCCGGGTTTTTTCCCTCCAATATTAAAAGAGACCGTACAGATAAATAAAAAAATATCCTCCAAAATGCATTGACCAGCAGATCGAAAATACTACAAACAGGCTCGTTTGTCGTTTGTACAGTGAACCGAGATTTCTGGTAGAAAAATTAACAGACAAAGAAAATTAAAACACACACACACATCATAGTAACTAAACCAATACATTCCGCGCTATGCTCGAAATCTATAATTCAAGTGAGGTTAGGTCGAAGCAATAAACGACGAGTCACAGAATTTAGGTGTGTATTAGATAGAAATCAAAGAAATCGCAAAATAAAATATTATCGGCAGCGCAAGGAAACGTCGCCGAAGAAAACTGAACAGCGAACTGGGCGAACAACACTGGCGACCCCGAGGGACATGGCGGCCGAAATTTTCCACCCAAAGATTATGGTATTTACAGTACAACCAACATAATATATTTTATAATAAAAGGCGAATTAAATGCCAATATCCGTGAGAAAACGGTGGCCGCCATACTCTGGTAACGCGTCCGTAACCCGTCTCCTCGTCGGCCATTACTAGGCCCATTTTACCAATCACCAGTGGCGCCAACTAGAGTACAAATCTTGGGGGGGGGGGTGCTACAATTATGAATCGCTTACATTTTAGTATTTTGTTATATCACATTTTAAAGTGTCAAACATAATTTCCTATCGACATTTGCAAATGCGTTTAATATTTCTTCAGGAACAATGCCATTAACTTGATCTCTCTCGATATTTATCGAACTTAAATTAGTAAAGCGCCGCTGTAACTTGATGTTTTTTTAAACACTTTTTTGCTACACGCATTTCTGCTCTTAAGCACTCTGTGTTCGAATTTATTATGTCCTGAAATCATAGAATATTATAGAATTTTTCGAAAATGCAATAACTTTATTACGTAAGTACATAATAACTTGTTTAATATGCACCTAATAATAGTGAATAAAATGTTGACTATTTTCATAATCCATATTCACAAAATGATCAATGGCTTTGGTCATATGAAAATTTTCATTTGAAAACCTAAACTTTAAATTATTAATAGTTGTATCAATAATTGGAAAATAAATAGTACGCCTCCAATAGGCTTCAACTGATTCTGACACTTCTTGTTTTTCATAATTAGCTCCAGTAGTTATTTCCAAATGGAAACTTCTCAAATTATTCGGCTTCCAGTAATCTCAACATGACGATATTATGTTACTTATTCACTATAATAGTAATTATATAATATAATGTAAATTATAATCTGTAGGCAAGATGTGAAAAAAAATAACTGATAATAAAATCTTAAAAAATAATATTACATTGTTGAAATTATAGATATTTGAAATTACAAAGACGTGGAACTTGGGGGGTGCTTAAAGTAAAGTTGGGGGTTTTTCAGCATCCCCGTCGTTGTGCCATTGCCAATCACCTGTTTGAGGGAGAATTAAAATTCTCCGGTCAATGTTAACCTGAGGGTAAACTAGAAATGAGATTATATTATTACTCGGTTAAAACGTTAACCGGACATAATCACAGACTCATTAGCCCAATAGATTTGGTCAGTTAAAGACTTTAACTCGAGATTAGATTCTATATTATCACCCGGGAGCCGAGTGTTTGGTCCTTTAATCAATTCCCCTTACCATCCCACTCTCAGTCGTCTTATAGTATCTCTCCGCCACACCACACAACCAACACCCCCCGACCACCATAAGGTAATTCAAAATGTATTAACGATGATATTTGTCATTATTTATTGATTAGAAGATTAAGGTATTATTTTATCGTCAAGCGTTACTATTATAGATATTACAATATTACAAAATACTCGTAATATTCATAGACAAGATACAGTGGCCCACAGTGGAATTTTGAGAGTACACGCAGATAATAAAAGTGGCCACTTAACTTTTTTTCTTTTTTTTTAAAGCTTATTAAGCATTTTTAGGTTTCCCTGTAACACCAATTTATCAGTTACCTACACCCACCTGTGAGCCACTGTTACGTACTAAAAATATATACGTGCTTTTTATAAACGATAAAAGTAAATTGTTAGTACTAATGCTTATCTAGTATTTCTTTAATTTATACCTATAATTTTGTTTTTCAAGTATTTTTGTATATACAATAATATGGTCTGACTCTTGTTTTGAATTTCTGGGCACTTCAGCCGTTTGTATTCTACGCAATGACAGTCGTCCTGTAAGTGACGGGGATTGCCCTTCCTAAAAAAAATTATCATCTCGGAAACATATTGCTAAACCATAAATTTAGCTATTTTTTCTTCTAAATACTCTTATGCTCATCCCAGGAATCTTGACACTCGTATATCGGACCTGGGACCCTGATCTCAAACTTATACGAATAGGATCCGTGTACAGAAACGGCCCTTTACACACGTTTTTTCATCCGATGAAAAAATGGTATCTGTATACCAATCTGTTATGTTTAGTGAAATACATTCATACGGTTGGGTCTAGGCAGGTGGAAACAGTCTTTTATATACGAATAATACTATTATCCGTTTTTATAAATCGTGCCAACTTTACTTTACAGCAAACATATATTTTTTCGGATTGTTTAATCGTACTATATCGTACTATATTGTACATGTACATCTAGTACTAGCATACCGTTTAGTGTCATTATTTTATATTATATATTTGATGGAATCACTGTTAAATGATAGAAGTTTTATTGTACTGTGTAGGTTAGTTAAATACAATTATAGATCAACGATGGATAAAAGTTACACAGTGGTTTTAGGAATAGTAAAACAAAAGAAACATGTACGCCATTTGGCTCGAAAAGGAACCAACCTGTACGAGAGAATGGTGATGTAGGGGAAGGGGGAGAGGGTCAGAAAGTAATAATAAAAAATAAAGTATGATAAATTACATGCAACTGCGAGGCTGTGGGTTATAGTGAATCTACTAGTGTGTTGGTAACAGGCTTTAGAGCAATAGAAAACACTTCAATTCATCACGCTGACAGTGTAGTCGCTGGAATAAGCCCCTGTCAGCCAAGAGTTTTTAAACCGTCAACTCTTTTCGCCAAGACAGCCTAATATCTTAACCGTTGAATTAATGGTTTCCGCGGCGGTGAAAAACACAAAAACGGATATTTTTTATTATAAACCGAGTGATTTAAACTAATAATTATGCGCGGTCAAATAATGATTATTGATTTCGCCCGTTCGCCGCTCGAATCGAATCATGTGATAATTATACTAAGCACAGAATAGAAAACGAAAGACATACGCTGGTTCGAAAAATTACATTTGTTCTTGTTTTAAATAAAAAAACACGGATAAATATCCGTCATAATCTCCCTCGAAAAAATATCTATGTTGGCCAATTATGGTTGTGTTAATCATTGGCGCATCCCAGAGGATGGACTTCGGATCCAGACTTTCCCCTTGGCTAGTGTAGTATAGTATTTAATTTATAAAGTATATCAAAATGTCAATAAAGATTTGGTATTATGTATAATTTCTTCTTTGGACCCCATTCCCTTGAATAAATCCTAGTTGCGACACTGGTATAAGGTTTTTGATATCCCCTTCTCGAGGAATCGTCCTAAAGACTATCCTGAAGATAATTTATGTTAAAAAGGGCTGTTCCCATCTTTTGGGCCGGTGAAAATCCCAAATAATCGGTTGGCCGATACGATTGTATGTGTAAAATACGTGAAACGACAATAGTACATTAGCCACCAGAGGCGTATTAAGGGGGTTTAGAGGGGCAATGCAACGCTGATGTTGGGTTTGTATTATTATAGCTGTTTTAGAATGTCTAATATTATTGTTAATGTAAGCCGTACCGAAAGAAACTAAATATAAAATAATAATTAATAAACAGTATTACATTATATATTTCTGTATACTTGGTACCAATTTTTTATTTTCATAAGTTTTTGGACTTTTGTTGACCTCTGCAGTGGAATTAGAATTAAATTAGAGAAAATAATCAAATTCAGAATAAAATAACATTTAATGAACATTAAATTACGATTATTTGTAGGTAACATAAACTTATACGAATATTTATATGTAATAAAAAAAAAGGAAAAGATTAAAATAAGAAAAAAATAACGAAATATTAAAGATAGTATAACTATATAACTATATAATACATGTTTCGTGATGATAAAATATATGTAATATTGTAGGTACATAACAGAAATAAAATAAACAATAAATATAATTATTTAGCTCTACAAATATTTAAATAGTTTTTACAAAACGTATTTACAAAAATAAAATATTTTGAAAAAAAAAAATGTAATTTTGTCTATTTTATAAATTGGTGCAAATTTAAAAAAAACACCATAACTGGGATTTAATTTTTTTTTTTTGGATAATAATTATACGTTATTAGTTTTAATCTTAAATTAAATTATTTATATATAATATGTATTACGCAATAACTAATAGATTTATAGTATTTACTATATACTCGTATAATAATACAATATGATCAACTACTTTAATGGATCATATTTTTCTTAACTGTAAAATTGTATTAAGTATAATATATATATACGATGTATATTAGTATATTATAATATAAATTTATCATACAATATTATAATAAAAACTACGCGAAGCTTAATTTACATTAATTTAGTAGTTTCGTTAATATTTTTACAATATTTAAAATTACGTTGGTATATATTAAAAACAAATGCAAATATATAATATAATTATTATTAAAAACAATGTTAAGTTTATAATATTATGTGTATACAATAGAAAAAAAAAATCATAATACAGATTTAAAAATAATTTGTTTAGTGTATTTATAATATTAAAAGTTGTTCGATAACTTAATTATCTAGATGGATTTTTTAGTTTTATATTGTTCAATTGATTTTATAATTAGCATTGAACAATCAATAAAACTTACATTTCGATTCTATTCAATAAGGTTTTACAATATATATGTCATACTATATATATTTTTTATTTTTTTGAAAACCGCTGTTTTAATAAAATAACCTATACAACGAAGATGGCATGTTATTGATCGATAGTGATATCGTCATATATATAGTATATTATATATGTATAAATAGGTATGGTTATTTAAATTTTCTTTTGTCACGTTGCTAGTGTTGGTTAAAAAAAAAAAAAAAATCATAACAATACAGTACTCTGTATGATATATGTAAGTAGGTATCTCCACATAATTACTGATCATTGTCGGTTATTTTTTTAATTTATAATATGATACATTTATAATTTATATTTGTTTTGTTCGATTTATAATATGCACTTTATGTCTTGTATAGTGAGGTTTGAACGTGAGGCAACAACAGCAATTATTTTTGTATAAATAATGTTTTACCTACACACAGTTCTACTATTATCATAGTCTGATAGACAAATAGACATAATATACGGAAATAAAATATATTAGAATATAAACCGACTACATGTCATCATACGTTGTTGCTCTGGTTATAGGTTAGGTTAGGTTATCCAGATAAACAGAAATCGACGAAATTCAATTTTACATGGTTCCCCACCTCCTACCAGCTAAGTCATTGCCTGGTTATTCATTTTAATCTTCTACCAGTCTGCAAGATAATTATTCGACAATAATAACGAAAGTAGGTATTATTTGTATAAAATTAAAGGGCGAATTTATCGATTTAAAATATATTATTCAGTTTATAATAATAAAATATTAATTTTTAGTTAATAATACTCGATAAAGCCTTTAACAATACTATTTCACCCGTATTGTAATACTTAGTATGTAAGGAACTAATTAGATCGTTTTTAAACCGAAGATATTATTTTGATGTATTGGTGTTGGCAAGTTGATTTTACTAAAATATTATTTAGGTTTACATTTAGGCCACTGACTTCCTCGGATCAGTACTTATCAAGTTTGGCTAACCGATATGTAGTATGCACGATATAATTTGGGCAGGTACGTAACTATACTCTAACCATTATATAATTATTTAAAATTAAAAAAAAAATTAAAGACGTTTATACAATATTTATAATATTTAAAATTAAATTTTTGTTTTGTGTTGTTTGGAAAATAAATTATTCTTATTCGCTATTGGGTATTACTATTCACAGTTTAAATATCGTTACAAGTGGCTCGGTGTTTTTTTTGCATTTATCATTATTTCCATAGTGTACCTACCTATAATGCCTATATCACCCAGGGCCACCGAAATGAATGACCACTGTGGAGGGGTGGGGGGGGGTTGGCGTAAATAAATTTGATGATTCTGCGAAGAAAAAAAAAAAAAAAAATGCAAAATTGTTGTAATTTATAGTGTTATTATTGTGTTAAAACATAAAATAAATTATACAATTTAAAGATATTATAATACCACTTCGTCAAATTGGAAAAAAAAAAAAAACTATAAATAATTAAGAAAGCGTAATATGCCGACTAATTTACCTTAATAAACCTCCTTTTCCTTCCCTAGTCCTTTAAGATACTAAAAAGGTATCTATCAGTAAATGCGCATAACAAATTACGTAATTATACACACAAAATAATAAACGAATACGCCCCAAATAATTTTACGTCCGGGGATAAATCCCTCCTCCTCTCTACTTTCGACACTGGGTATATTTATAATAATAATAAGGAAAATTTATATATAAAAAAAGAACAATCTTTACAAACGGCTAGTACAAACGTGGCGCCATTAAATAAATTGGAATCATAATATCTCAGTAAGGAATTAGCCAACAAGATATTATAATCTTGATAAAAACATTTTTTGGTTTACTGCTTATTTAAAATATAATTTATAATATTTTTAATTGTGATTAATTATAGGTAGGTACATAAAATAAAATACGTAGCCAATATTTATGCGATTGTATTGAATTTTTCAAACTGAGGGTTTGTAATAGGTACTTAATGGTAATCGGATCATCAATAAACCGATAAGTAAGATAACTTTTGGAACATTACGTTATAGTGTTAATTATAATAATTGTTATAGAACTCTAACAGAGTTTTTGTAAAAAAAAAAAAAAGGGGACATAGACCGGCATAGGTACAGATAACAAAAATATGATGCTAACACATTTTTACAACTTTAAGATTATAACTACTAACTATACAATTATGTTCGTATTAGGTAGTTTGTTGATTTTTTTTTTTATAGATATACATAAACCACTAAATCGTTTATAACATAAACATCGCCATTAAGTATACAATATTTGTATGTATGAAAACAATAATGTACACGTATGAATACAATATACCATTATAATAGAAATACATACATTTTTATAACTTTATAGGTTTTCAATTTTTTTTTTCTCTTTAATATTGTACAATTTATTATTTATTAATATATTACAATTATAAATCACGTGCTAACAAATAGCACTAGGCAGACACTGAACAATGATAGTGAAGATTTCAAACTGAGCTTAGAACCTTTTTGCATAGCCGCTGGATGTTCTCCTGTAACAAACAAAGTTTCATTATTTATTTTATATTTAAACAGTGTGACATTAAAGTAATAAAAATATCTATACACCGATTTATTAATTATTGTTTATACGTAGGCCGTCTACAAGTTTTAAATTAAGTGTTTTATCCTATAGATAATTTTACCACTAGTTAGTATATTATTTTTGATTAGGTGTGTTTTTTTGGACGGGTCGAGGAAATCTATATACAGTCGATTTTTCACGTACGAGTATATTATCTATAGATAGAGAATTTAACACATACATATAGTAAGTAAATTAGAGAAGTAATATTTTAATTTTTCTAAATAATTGTGTACAAATGGTTCCTAACCTAACCTATTTCAATTTAACCACCAACATTTTACAAAAATATGCCAAGTGAACATAAAACGAATAACGAATAAAGTATCTTAATAAGATAGGTATAAATACACACACAGCTACCTATTGGTTTAATCAAATGGTTTTATATTTGTAGTTTAAGGTTGAAAAATGATATTTTAGTTATTAATTTTTCATTAAATTTATTTGTACTTAAATGTAGGTACACATCATTAACAAATTAATGTCACAAATTAAATTTCGTTAAAATAATTATTAGGTACGTGATTATTGATTATACTTAAGCGACCCTCGTAAAATAGTAATATTGACAGTATTTGCACTATTGTCAGTACAACTCTCACACGATCAGTTTTTTTTTCAAGTCATTCAGTATTTACATAACTAACAGCCCTCAAACGGTCAGTACAGATTAGTGTCAATAATCAGTATTTTTTAAATGTCTACAGTAGGCCCTCCATCGCTGCGGAATGAATACTAACGAACTGTAATTATCCACCTCATACCATCAATGTCATCATCAGTAAACAAATACTGACGACTAGATAGATTCCTGATATTTCCCTCAGTCGTCAGTCTGTACTCATATTACACGATCAATAATACTGTCAGTACCTGAAATACTGTCGGTGATATTAATCGCGCGAGGGCCGCTTTATGATGAAGACGAAAATATTTATAAAACCATTTATAATCGTTCAAATCCAAGAAAATATCATTTTCGAAAAATTAAATATAAGTATCTACCTAGCTGCAATTTATACCTAAATAATTATAATTGGTATCTATTAAACTGTTTGTTAAGGTATGTTTTACTATCGACCCACTAAAACTATACATTACCTACTTATATAAATCACGAAATTGGATAAATTATGTCTACATTATATTGTGTTTTAAAAATGAATTTTGAATATATTTATAACTATAAACTGTAGAGTATTTCAGTATTGTTATTTTAATTAACGAAATAATGTATTTATTCTCAATAATGTATTAAAATACGTTTATCATTCTAAGAGAATACTATAAAGATAGTAAGCTAGAAAGTAATAAAAAAACCGTATAGTAATTAGAATTTTAATTATTTCAGTATAGTCAAGATGTGTGCATTATTAAAATTTTAATTTTTCAAATATGCTAACGATGATATTATAAAATAATGAATGGTTTACAATTTTCGTTAAATGTCTTGATGAATAATATTTCTAAATTATGTTTCTAATGAATATTTCTAAATGATTAATTTCGGATTAATAACTTATAAGTTGATATTATAATACATCTACTTAATATAATATATATGTATTATTTTATAGTTATAAAAACACACGGAGTGAAAAATCGTCGTCTCATGAAAAGTATATGCTGTGTGGCGTTTTGTCCAAGAGAATATTGCCTAAACGTGATTTAGGTAAAATAAATTATTATTATTGTTACTACTACATCGTTTATTTTTAGACTTTGGAACGTATAGAGAAAGCTATTGGTTTTACAATGATGCGTTTTTTTTTTTTTTTTGGTGTGTCCGTAACAGTTTTTCGGATAAAAGATCTTTAAAAGTTTAAGCCAGCCTCGTCTATAGATTAGAACTTGGACACAGATGGTACTTTAGAGAAGTAATTTTTGAACCGTCTCAGTAATTTTCTATAAAATAGCGAAAAACAGAGTGCAGTTTATAGTTCACCATCTTTTCACAAAATATTTAATTTTTGTTATTCAGGAAATAATGGCCACACATAGACTTTCATAGATTATTTTTTTCAGTATTTTATAAACGGTTGCCATAATTTAAAAGCACGTTGACTGTTATTTCGTACAGGTATCTGCAGAGTAAATTTGTAAATAATATCTAACATCTGTGATGCCTATCAGTTTAAATTAAATTGCTCACAAATTGTATTATAAATCGTCAGATTATTAATAATATAAATGAAATAATTTACCGAACGAAACCAATAACGGTTGGTTACAGAATAGTAGAAAGAGAGTGGCTATATAATTTATCAATTGAAGTAATGATTTATAATTGGGTAATACAATAATAAATCAATGCCACGATTTTAATTTACAAAAAATTCTACTAACAGTTTGCAAAGTTTGAAACATTTATTTAATTTTTTTGTTTAGGTATATATTTTCTCGTTTTCGTTATTAAATTTTTAATAAATTAGATTATATTACTTACGTGGACGTTTGTAAATTAGTCGACGAAATAGTTTGTAAAAGAAACTTACGTACTACTTGGTATAAAACTATATGTAAGTATTTTCTTGGGAATGTTAAATTCGAAAACTAATTTTTTAATCTAAAATGTATTTTTAAGAAGTTTTATTCCAACTCGCTGCCATCGTAATTATTTATTTAAATTGGTAGACGGTATAATTTTAACGGGCCATTACCATTTTCGTATATTAACACTCATCACTATTACGATTTACGAATAAGTAAATCGAACCGCCTATTATTAATAAATAATATTAAAAAATTGAAATATTATACCATTGAGAACGTGCACAACAACTGTGTGTGGATTTGCGTTGCTTGGGTGACACGTGTATTTTCCTGAATCCGTGCTGGTTGCTCTTTGTACGAGTAAATAACTAGTGGTGATTTCGCCTTTTTCAGTGATCACGCTCACCCCGCCTCTGACCGAGTCGTAGTTTATTTCCTGAAATCAAATAAAATAAAAACAATAAAAAAAAAAAAAAAAAAAACGGGGGATAATATGATTTATTTTCAGGCGCATCCGAGTCGGGTCTCGCGATCAAAAATCTACACCAGTTGGGTGCCGGGTTTATTTAGGTCCCCGTTATAGTTTTATTTGGATAAAATACTTTGGTCAACCAGACCAATGCTTGACAATTTTCCACGAGGCTCATCATAAGTTGTATTTGGTAGTCAAAGAGGAAAATTTGAGCGTTTAAAAATGGTTAAAATCATTTTGAAAGACGATTATTGCTGAACTTTGCTCAGAATCGTTTTCCGCGAGCAATGATTTTTCCGTTGCGTACGGATAAAAACTAAAATTCCCCTTTATATCCTACATTGCCGACTGTTTTTATTTTGTTTTAATGTCGGGCCTACGGCCAATCTAGTCTCTCTTTTTTAATCCGGATTTGGGCGACGTGCGATTATATAATATTATTATACGGGATACCGGGCGCGCGTACGGTAAACAATATACGCGATTATATTTTGATATAAATGTTATATATTATTTAATAAAATATCTGTACGGTGTCTGGGGGGTAGGTGTATTTATTTTATTGCGAGTGGCGCGGGCATATAATATAAGTATGGAGTGATGGGCGTCGGGTATGAACGACGACTACGTTCCGTTATCGCGCAGACAGGCGCGTTTTCGTTTGTGGTGCTCGCCGAAGAAGAAACTATATTATGTTCACTCGTTTCGACGAGAGTTGCCGGATGATTGTTTTCGTAAACGCGGCGGTAGTTTTAGTTTTGAATTTATATTTAAACTGTTTACACTGTTGCCGACAGTGCGATTGGATATCCGAAGCCTACACACACACACACACACACACACACATATATATATATATATACACGATCAAAGTATTAATCGTATCCACATCGTAGCCACAGTAGGCCACGTTCGAATTTTTATAACGATCGACTCGTGAACATTATAGAAATTACATACGCCCGGTACGGTTGGTAAATTTCGATTTTCCGATTTCGGAATTTCCATATATTAGGCCGGGGTCACGCGAGCGTTGGAAGAACGGCCGTTAAGTTATAATAATGGATGTCATTAGCCTAGTTACACGAACGTAGAACACCAGTTGTTGATTTCATATCTTACAAGATGGACGATTTGGACACCGCGATTTTTGTACACTCCGCTATAAGAGTTTTACGAAAAAAAAAAAAAAAAAATCACGCGAATCGAAAATGGTGGGTACATCCAATAAACAGTGAACGATTATTAAATGGTGCATTTTACAACCTTTATAACCTGACAATGAGAAATTATCTAACTATTTTCGCATGGCACAAAGCACATTTGACGAGCTATTCAACAAAATTAAATCAAACATAATGCGTCAAGATACAGTTATGAGATCTGCGATACCAGCAGAAGAGATGTTGGCAGTTACTGTCTCTATACACCTCGTCACTTACATCCCATAAAACCGGACGTTTTTATATTTCTGTTATTAATAGTTCTACATCCATTTTTAAACTATATTTTTATACAGACCAAATTTAGCAATTGAACGATTTTCACGATTAACGTGCGTCAAAGCAACAGCGTTCATGTGACTGAGTCAATACTATCTAATAATAAACTACGACGTCCGATAAGCACTATTTACGTCCGTCGTCGACGTCGTCCGGACGGTAAATCCGACGGACGTCAAGTGTGTGACCGTCATAAAGTATATTCATATAATTCAACAACGGACGTTATGACGTCCGTCGTAACGTACGTCAATAAAACGCTCGTGTGTCCCCAGCCTTAACCACGGTGCAATCGCTCCGGTCGTGTTTTCGACCGTTTCCAGTCAGTTTTGAAACGGTCTGGTCATTACCACCACCCACCTATGTTTAGCCATACAAGCCGGACCGTGGACCGTCTCCCTCCCCGAACGTTTACCAAAATTTATCGATATTGAAAACGTTGTAGTATTATTTATTTAGTGATTTTCATTGCACATTTATCGACTTTCGAGCGCTGTGAATTAATCCCATACCCAAAATGACGATTCGTTAAACCGACAACGGCAAATACTAGTATATTGAATGTAATAGTACGCGTTAACACATTAGCCAAAGCTCAAACGAATTGACAAATATCAATATACGATACCAATAGCCTATGCTTAAAATACTCACGAGAGAATTTCTACCATTAACCACCACCGACATCGAAAATATGGTCTGGTCTTGACCGCTCGGCGTCACTGGGTGTACTTGTGAGTTGTGATAACGACCCGGGACTGAAATAAGTATTGTGCATTTATTCGAATATAATATTATCGTCGGGATTTTTCGAAAACTCCGTTAAAGTTGCCTGTGCGAACGTAAAGGGGAACAATTGGCTTGTTCGGATTTTCATCAGTTTCGTCGAACGCGGACCGCGGTTGAATCGGAATTCTCGGGCGAAATTTGTTTCACAGAAATGTATATGTTTACATATTATACAGTTTAAACCCGAAATCCGTCAAAACTAGTTTTCACAATTCCCTTTCGTCACTATAGGTTTCTACTAGTAATAACTAGATCCAACCACAAGTTTAAACGAGTCAGTCGAAACTGGTTTAAAAAAAAATCACATCATGTATAATTCTAAATGCCGTTAAATGACTCATCATAATATGTAGTTTTTTCTTACTGTTTCCCTAGTTACATCTAGTTAACAAGGTAGAAATTACTTCTGGATATCAATTTTCACTAAGATAATTCCGGTTTTTATTAATATATATATATATATTTTCAGACATTAAAAAACAAAATAACAAAACAAAATGTTAAGTTAAAACGAGTTCCAACGTTGAGGGTCGGTGTTAATTCTAGTTATAACTAGTTAAAAAACCAGTCGTGACGGAAGGGGCAAGTGGCGGGTTGTGGAAACTAGTTTCGACGGATTTAGGGTTTTAACTGTAACATATACGAGGTCTGTTCAAAAAGTGCCAGGACAAATGTTATTACGGCTAATCTACATACGATAACGTTTCAAATTATAAATAGATGTATTGCCCGTAAATTAGTGAATATTTTAATTAAAACCTGAAGTCGCTATCTTATCTCAGTTAAATATTACACGTGGTTAAATCCAGACAGTATTTTTCGTTCGCCGTTTTTGACATGTCCGAAATTAACGAACAACGCGTGTGCATCAAGTTTTGCTTGAAACTCGGTAATAATGATGCAACGGAAACGTACGGAAATGATTAAAACCGCTTTTGGGGACCATTCACTAAGTGGTTCCCCGTGACTTTCGAGTGTTTTAAACGTTTCAACGACAGTTGGTGGTCAACTTAAGACGGTCCACGTTCTGGATGACCGTCGACGTCATCCAAAAACAATGGTGTGGTGACAATTTGAGAAAAAGTGCGAAATGGCCGCCGATTAACCGTTCGCGAGTTAACAAAGGGAATCGCAATTGAATCTTGTCATGCAATTTTACGGGAAAATGTACAGATGAGAAGGGTCGCGCTGCCAAATTCGTTCCGCGATTGTTCACCACGACAATTTTTTGAAACAAAAAAATGAAAAGATGAAATTTTTAAAAAGTTGTGTGCAGACCTCGAGAAATGAAGGATCGGTAATGGGAATAGATGGAAAGCAACTCAAGGCGAAAATTACAAAATTTAAAGGATATTGTTTATAGAAACGAGCTTGAAAAAATCTAAAAAAGTAGGAAAACTGGAAGTGGAACAGACGACATATATTCTCCAAGACTTCCGATCCATAATCTTTTCTTTTTATACTTTTTCTTTTCCACCTCTTGTCGCAATAAATGAGAAATCACCACAACTCCCGCGCGAACTACAGATTCCGACATTTTGACCAGTCACTAGCCATTTTGCCAGCTAGGCCGATTACGTTGAGCGACTTTATTCGCAGCGAGTTAATTCGCCGGCGGCTAGCGTGTAAAATCGCTCAGTGTAATCGAGGCTTATGTCTCGTCGACGGGGTCTCGGCGAAAATGAGAAAAATGTTTAACGCCGAGACACGCACGGTTCGCCGCCCTCGAAAACAAGGGCGACAAAAACAATGGAGGGGGGGTCGTACGGGATTTTAGAGCCGCTTGTTCGAGAGAAGAAAAAAAAAAAAAAAAAAAAAATGAACACCGGCCCGGATGACGAGCGCGTGTTGTAGTTATAAGTCGATCGCCCTGTATAATAGGTTCATTATAATAGCAATAATAGCATTTGGCGGGCGTGCCGTACGCTGTGCGCGCGTGGTGTTTGGTACAATGTAATCGTACACCGGAGTCCACGCGATAATCGTGTACCTAATGATATTATAAGGGGCGGGCGGGAACGCCGCCTAACAATTGTACACCCATCACTGCCGCGTCGCGTCTATTCGCATTATAGACAAGGGCGGGGGAGGAATAATAATAATAATAATAAAAAAAAGAAAAAACCATTTTGTCGTACACGAGAAGCGCTGCAATATTATTATTATTATTATATATCCATATATACGTATATATATAGTACGCGTAGTATCTCAACCGTACGTGCCGTACACCTAATATCCACTTAATACTTAGGGGTACCCATACGATTATTTCATTCGCGTTCCCGCAGGCTCGTCGGTGTTATTATAGTCGTCGCCGCCGCCGCCGCCGCCGCCGCCGCCGCCCAGCAGGGCGGACGTCGAACGCTATCAGACGAGCGCGTGCGGTCGTTAAGCCCGGCGGCGGTGCCCGGCGTCCCGGGCCATCACGGGCGATTAGTCTCCGGACGCCGGGTGGTATATAAAGCGCGCGCGCGCCCCCACACGTAGGTAGTAAATACATTATAATAGTATAATATCTGTCGTCAGATTATATTATATTATTATTATTATTATTATAATTATAACGTCCAACGAATAATAAATGTCACGACGGGCGAAAAATTCCGTTACGATAATAATAAAACGCTGTTGTTCAGATGGTGCGCGCGGTTTTACAGGCCGCGGTGAAGAAACATAAAGAAAGAAAGAAAGAAAGGAAGAAAGAATGAAAAAAAAAAAAAAAAAGTAAAGTAATTGTGTAGTACACTTCCTATTACCGGAGTTTAAGTACATTTATCTCGTAGCCTGCCCGTAGTTGGGTTAGGTTATTAAGGTTCGAACGTTTCGGAGCCGTCGGGTGCCCGGTCGGATAATAATAAACGAAATCGTTTTGGCGCGTCGAGAAAATTATATTACAACAAAATAAAACCGTTTCGGCGACAACATTATAGAGACGCGATTATAGGTCGGCCAAAAGACACTCGTATTTCTCTTTTTTTCTCGGGGGGGGGGGGCGGGCAGGTTTCCAACAAGTTACCGTTATTAGAAAATAGTCACTAATAAATATTAGAAATAACGCGGACCGGCCCGGACGAAATACATTTAGCAGTATATTTGATTTGAAACGATAATTTACGATTTCTGTGTGCGGAATCTAATCGTACATTTTTACTTTCATCAGGTTCATCCGAAAGTGCCACCGAGGCGAGAGATAGTAAACGGACAATGTCGCCGATCCGTTGAAAAATCGTACGTTTGATTTAAATAAATTGTCTTTTTTTTTTTTAATCCATTCTTGGGGCGTTGGGAAGGGGGAATGGACATCCAGGGTTTTACTGGAAATACACCACCGGTACCAGTACCTAATAGTACGATAAAAATGAGAAAAACTCCACGGACGTGCGACCGTTTTCCAATAGGTACGTTTGGAAAAGTTCTCCGCCCGTTGCGATTATTTCCGGCGGCCGGGGTCAGAAAAACGAGGTTCTCCCTCTGGCCCTGTAATACATACGCTGTCGGAAAGTAAATGTTTACCAGTCTCGGCTTTATTATACGCGAATGATAATAACAATAATAATAATAATAATAATAAAAACACGCTTTCAGAACGAAAATACACCTCGCGCCAGCGATTCTCGACTTTGTGCGCTTCCAATTAAGTTTTATCGCCGACGCGCAATAAGCCACCGCCGAATTTGCATTTTATAATTATTATTATTATTAAGCTTTTCGATATTATTATTATTATTATTATTAAACATATTCGATCATCCGCATCGTACGACCGTATCGTTATAAACATTTTCGGTGCACTACAATCAATACCTATATTATATATTATTTATATGCATGTTTAACCAGTACCAGTGGTGAAATTGTCCATTACACGAAATTGACAATTTTCCCATCTAGTCCACGAAATGGACTATTATCTTGACGGGGCCATTGTCACCCGAAACAAATAATATGAACTTATCATATTAAATGTATACATTTCGTTTTAATTTAACAAATCGAAACTTTTAAGAAATACGAACACGATTGTTATCGTATTTTTTTCGATTTTTTTTCGGTCATATTAAAAGAAATTAATGCCGACTAAATCACATTGTTGTACAGTATTAGCTATCAAGTTATTCCCTCACCGCCCTTCACAAACTCACAGCTGCATCATTGCCGATGTAAACCTATTTATAGTTTTCAGACTATCCGACTGTCATTCTAAATATTATCGTAGATAATGTATTATGTGATATTGTCTCAAAGTTTGTAGAACACTAGCTGTCCCGCACGGCGTTGCCCGTGAAAAATTGGAAATGCCCGTGGATTTAATCCCTTACTCCCCACCCAACTTTATCGGTCCAATCGCGGTTTTTTTATTCTTTCTTCTCGCTAATCTCTTTATCGGCGTTGATCAGTGAATGACTGAGTGGGGTATTTGGTTATTATCTATACATAAAAAAAATGGGGATGTCTGTCTGTATGAGATTAACAGACTCAAAAACTACTGGAGCGATTTTTACGCGGTTTTTTTGCAAAATTTTCCGCGTTGTCCGGATAAGGTTTAAAATCTAACCCCTATCCGGGTTTTAGGTATTTGTAGTACAAAAAGGTAATTATTTTTGTTGATTTATGGGTTACCTTGATAACAGCGATGAAAGAAAAACTGTTATTAATTATTGTAGTACAATCCCTGTGCTGTGCGGGTATCTATGGTAATAAGTGAAAACACGTAAAATCATCAGCTTTGTTTGTTTACGCGCCAGACAACAAAACAAAACAATTTCGTATATAATTAAGCATTGCAATGAACGAAATGAATATGTCACAGCATAAAAAAATATAACAAATATTTGTTTGGCATGCAATTCTGACCATTTCAATTGTGACTTGAATTATTTTTGTTGATTAGTGGTTGAAATGACAAAGTAAAATACATTTAGTCTGATAAAGGTGGACTACTCACTTTCCACCTATTTTTTTTTTTTTAAATAGTGACATGGACAGGACAATAATACATAATGGTGACAGCAATATCTAGTAATAGCAAAGCATTTCTGGGTCAGCTAATCTCTTTTAAAAGAGGATTTTCTTGCTCGTGACAAACTCAATGTAATAATAATAACAACCGTTTTTTTTTTATCCGTGTTGCCAAGGTAACCAGGAAATTGAATTTTGGCAAAATTCATGTGTAAACACTCCTTTAGGGGATTGATTTACAACAATTGTTTCTTATCTCACCCTTACACCATATATATTACCAAAATGTTAAGTCTCTAGGTCCAGCGGATTGGTCAGGGCATTGATCAGTGAACGAGTGCACTCACTCACTCATGACATTTGATTTGACTGGTATTTTTAACGCTACACTACATCTAATTACGCAATCAATATAAATCAGCTTGTTTTATTTGATCTTTTCTATTAATACTCCCAGTTAGACGTAGATTTTTACGGGTAATGTATCTGTACCGAAGACCTTGGTTATAATAATTTAATTAATTTGTGATTGTACCTACATACCTATACGTGGATTATGATACGGACACAGTATTAAACAACGACGACGTGCTAGAACGCCATAAATGCATACATGTTACCAATAATGTACACGAGCCCTATGGCGGCAGCTAGAGATTATTGCATACTACCAACAATTTTGTGTTTTGCCCATTTAAACCCCTTAAAATCAAAATTATTCGAAATCCATTTTTTTATTGTACGCCTAAACTATGATACAAATATACCCTGAAAATGTCAAGTCACCATCATAGTTTAGGCTGTGCGTTGATTATGAATCAGTTAGTCAGGACATTTTCTTTTAATTATTCAGATTCTATTTTATTCCATAAACCTTGATAATGGTTAATAACCTTAACTATTACCTATAGTATTGTATTTTTTTTTGTTGATAAATCCACGTTTTTCACGGACAAAAATAAGAAATACTTCATTTTTTCTTCTCAAATATCCATTTTTGCTAACAAGATGTTGTCTAATAAATTTTTATTCAACAAGCAGTTCACCAGTTAATAGGTCTATGATTTTAACAAATGGAATTTTAATGAACATTTTCATTTCGTTAAGTACTTAAATCTTTTTCCTCTTAATGATTTGTTTTGGGTTATAAATAACAAGAAAAGTCTCGAAGAAAACTATTAAAGGTATATTACAAAATAATTAAGATCATATTAATTGCATACGATCTAAGTTGTTTTCAGTTTAATAAGATTTTTAAAATTATTTTTCTTTCGACATTCAAAGAAATCGTTTATTGTAGTGTAAGAGTTGTAGCCAGTAGGCTAACCTATAAGTTAAATTTGATATAAAAAAAAAAAAAAAAAAAAAAATACATATAAATAATGACAATAAACCATGTTTAGTGTTTACTGATGAATTACTATTTTTAAATTTCAAACAAAATACTGTATGGTAAATTAATATTTCCATATAGTGTGTTTCCATAGAAAGTAATATTCTTGTAAATGTATACATTTATTCCTGAAAATATAACTATTTAAATAATACAGACACCTATGTGTAATATGAATATTACGATGATTCATATACCCATATACCTTCCTATAATATTTTTATATTATTTTGTTATCAGTACTATACATGGTACCTATATTATTTTATTGTGATAGTATTAGTAACATTTAAATTATTCCATTATTTAATTAAACAATAATAAAACAAAATACTTTTTTAAATGTCTATATTTTTATACGCTGAACAGAAATTCATTATTAAATATGTCTAATGTAAATTTAGTTAATTAATAAAATAAACTTAAAATAGTCACCTATATTATAGAAAAAATCCATATATATATATAAAAAAAAGGAATAGAATTATATTCAACGAGCTGTTATGTTTTTAATAAATTACCTAGCAGCATTTTATATATTATTGAGGAAGGAAGGTTTTACAGAAATCAAATGCTCTTTAAAGATTAAATTTTTAGGATAAAAGTGCTTCCTAGGACATGACGATTGATTTCTAACGTGTATAGCTTTTCTAAGACCCGAAACGTTTAGCACAATTGTGGAACGTGATTGGAGTGCAATGGGTTGGAATTAGTGTGGAATAAATTACTCTTTTCCTCTAACTCTTTATTATTACTATTTGTTGTAAAATTGATAGAATCTATTGCTTATAATGAATTTTATTGTATCCCAGTAAATATATTAAATGATTAAATAATTTTGCGGTCGTTAGTTTTACAAAAACGTTTTTCTTACAGCTAAAATAAATTAAATGTTGATTTAACAACGAAATGTTTTTTCTAAAAAAAATGGTTTTATTCATTAAAAAATTGATTTGATTTTTAAGAGTTTCGAAACATAATATATAGGTAGTCTTACAAGCCAGAAAAGTATTTCAATTTGACTTCTCATTTTAAAATAATTAAAACAATAATTAAGATGTGAATTCCGATTAGAATTTTACTATTATAATATGGGTACGGGTATTAAAATATAATATGCAGCAAACGATGAACGCTTTGAAGGTTAAATTATTTGAGCTTTCAAGTTTATAAAGTAATCAATGAGCGTACGGGTACGGCTTGATTTGCTGAGTTAATAGAACAGTCTTAATGCAAAAACAGATTTTATATAATTTCAACACTTTGTACAAATACTTTATACTAGCTGCCTACATCCAAAATAAATAACTTAAATTTGAAAGTTTACATTTTCCACAAATAATATTATAATCTCTTTTGGTTCTAAAACACTAGCTGTAAAAGACACCAATTATAAAAGAAATCGTTTTCCAGTCTGTTGAGAATTTAAAATAAATTAGTAACTATATTTAGGTATATATAACTACTATGTAAACCATCACGTAACCGTATCTGTAATAAAGAAAAACATATTTTTTAGCTAGTTAGGTTTTTACAATTATTTTTTTTTAAATTATTTATTATAGTCAATTATTGATATCTTTTTTTCTTTACCTTTATCTCTTTTTTCTAATCTTTTAAGGGATTTACTATTTTGGTTCCAAATTCCATTCTAGTCCACACCACGCGTTTTTACATTATAGAGTTCTGCGTTTCACATATTTTCTTTTCGGGTTTTATAAAATTTGAATTGAGTGACTTTTTGTAAGCCTTATTGTTTCCATAGTTTTATCCTTGAAACGTCAAAATATTATTGATATTTACATCACTTGAATATCTCTTTTATGTCATTTCTTGTGAATATATAAATAAATTATAATAGTAAACATGCATGAACATAAGCAAAGATAATATTATGCAATCTAAATTTGACGTGCCTAGGTATATTCCATGCTTACTCAATAGTGAAGATACTTTGTTAATACTTATACGTTTTTAAATTAAATTGTTTGGTTTAAATATTTTAATAATTTAAATGGATTTGTTAGACAAGTAAACATATTGGTATACTTTTTTTGGAATAAATAATACTTATTTAATTAACTGGTGAAAAACTAGTTTTAGGCAGCTATCTATTTTAGTATTTTTTATCCAATAGGATTTGATGAATGAATATAACGTTATTACCAATAAAAAAATATAGAAATATAATGAAAAACTTCATATCGTATAATTTCTTTTATTTGAACCATATTAATTATTAATGATGAACATTGAACTACTCAAAATGTTAAGTTATGTATCAGATATTGTCTAAAATTGATCTATAGGCATCATGTTATACGTTTTTCCACGGCAATGAAAATAACACAACATTTAATTTTTTTTAACATCTCCTTTTCTTCCTTTATATATTCGTATATACAAATGATCTTTTATTTGTTTGTCTCCCTGATATTAGCGAATAATTTAATCGCTTAAACTTCGGTTTCAATTTATAACCTCTGCTCTATAATCTGTATCTATAAATTAATTTTAACCTAACCTAACCTAACTCACTGACTTATTTTCTTATAAAGTCTATACCATCGTAATTTTCATTTAATATATTATACGGTTGACATAAAATTTGTCTACATCTACATCGTGTTATCTGTAATTTTCATTGTACAGATCTTATTTAAATACTTAATAATCGTCTTACAATTCATAATCTTTTTAATCTTATCAATTAATATTTGTACTCGAAATAACTATTTAATTGGTATAAAGGAACATTGCTGTTTTCCATGATAAATTTGTTTATTAAATTAGAATTTATTTACGTAATCTATAATTCAATCATTTTCAATCCATAGGTTTTTTTATTTTAAACATTTTTAGTTTTTATTTCATTTTATGTGGATACAATTGGTATGGTCGAGTAGAAATGCTTGATAATTTTACATATGGTCCATCATAAGTTGTACTTAGTACCTAATCAAAAAAAAAAAAAAAAAAACAAGTTGAACGAAATGTAACTATTTTTTTTTTTTATATTGTACGTTTTGATGAAAATCGTAAAAACTACGATTTATTAATAACCCGTTATTAAAGTCTTTGAACTTTTAGTTTTTTGTGGAAATAAATTCATCTACCTTACATTTACGTAGATTTTTAGGTCGGTATTAGTGAAGGTAGAATAAACGTTTTAATGATGGAGATTAAAAAACGAATCTGATCTGGAGGGGTGAACAATTGAAAATGTCAAGTAAGTTATTACCGGGTGAAAATGTTGAATATTTTAAGGCACTGCGTGGAAAATAATGGAGCGTTTTACTAATCGAAAATGTGTTTTCAAAGACAAATACAATTATTCGGGAAGAGTATCGGAAATTTCGAATAATTTTTCAATATCGGGTGGAAAAAAAAAACATACTAGTTTAATATAATATATAATTAATAATAATGTATACTTGTATTAAAAAACGTAGTGTATTTATAATGAACTGCATACCGTTACTACATTTGCGAATGCACATTCCGTATTTACTACCGTACACCGTTCTAGAGCCCAGAATTATATGCATGTTTGCATAATTATACTGTTTGTATTCTCTATCGGGCGGGATGCAAAATGTCGACACTGCATATATATCTATATCTATATATTATATATCAAATGGAATTAGTATACGAAATTGCATTTAGCATATTTCGTCGTTTATACATATAATATGCGTTTATAATTTGTTGTAATTATTACAATACATCTCGATGTGAGATGACGTGAGCATTTTTCGATCAGTTTTTTTCGATATACTAGGGCCATTCACAACGTAAGGTTACAAAAGTCCGTTAGGTCAAGGAAAATATTTTTTTTCCTCCTAAATTAGCACACCTTACTTTTAGTGAGGATCGTAACAGTTCGGTTGAGGTGTCACACGTGTCTGTAGCACGTTTTTTTTTAGTCACGGTGAATGATTAAAATGGATAGGCCGATGCGTGTTCCCGTCACCTCCCGTCTGCACGAGATCCGAACGGTCGTTCGTTTTTTTGACTATACAGGACAATACCGTCATTTCTCGACTCGATTGCGACTGGGGATGAAATCCGCGTTTGTCACTATATCCCAGAGTCCAAAATACGGTCAGTTAAATTGCGACACACGACTTCACCATCCACCGAAAAGTTCAAAATGGTCCGTTCCGTCCAAAAAGTCATGGCAACAGTGTTTTAGGATCGTAAGAGAGTAATTTTAGGTTGAATCCAATGCTCAAAGGTCGAACCATCAATGCTGAAGCATATTGTAACACCCTAAAAATGGGTCCCCCGACTAAAAAAATGCATCGAACTTGACGGCTACTATGTAGAAAAATAGTTTATAATATTTGTAACATATCCCGTGAGTTTTATTAAAATATACGCATTTATCTAGATTATATTTACGTTGTAACCTTACTTTGTGGATGGCACAACGATCGCCGCACAGTATTAAATTTCGATTGTTTTAATAAATTGTAATATAGTTCATTACACTATAATTTTTTTTTTTCAGTTTATGTACACTAATATAAAAATGTTAAAATATCTATATTATTGGCAACAATACGAAAATTGCAAATGCCAAATGAATACGTTATTTTATTAAATATGCAAAATAGCGAATACAAGTTTTATATTAAATAGTGATTATATAATATGAAATAACCTAAAGTTGTCTGGAAATTGTATTTTTTTTTTTCAATCCTCCCAGGGGTTTTTTCGGCGGAAACTTTTGAAATTTAAATTGCAAACCCTGGTATTTTCCGCATGAATCATGCGCACTCGGAGCTTATTTTTCAGATATTTTTTAGCGCTCGACGAAAATATTCTACGAAACACACTTTGACGGACACTTGACGGCGATTTAAAGTTTTTAGATATTGCCATGTTCGCATTCTAATTAATACATGTTTAAAAACTTTTAACTATTCCTTTCCGTGGGTTATCTGCATTGTACCACGAATGTGCTGGATCGGGAGCACGCGAGCTGCTCACCAACTGCTGATGGTATAATAATGAGCGGGCGTGTGTACAGTGCAATTTTGTGACAGTTTGTAGTTTAGACACTGGGGCACGTGTCTCTCTATATGCCAGTGTATATTTAAATTTTAACAATTTTATAGCACCGCGAGTTTAATGTGACAATGCTGTTGGTTTTGTCCGGGCAACTCTAATCATTTGTCCATTGTGACAAGAAGGTTTGACGATTAAGGTTACGATTGTAAAATCGTTGTTCGATCTTAATTTTTCGTCGGACGTCGAGAATTGTTTTTCTACTTTAAGCTGATATTTTAGCTGTCATGTATACAAACGGACAGTTTCATAATTAACGAATTCGATTGCCTACAATTTTATTATAATCGTATATTGATTTTTATATGACGGGGCCGATTGTGATTTGTCGACTTAGATGAGCGTAACCGCGTTTTAAAAGTTTTCTTTTAGATATTTATTTGAGACTTTATCGTTAGAAATAAAACGAAATTGTGTATTGTAATACTAAACACGAAATATAAATAAATAGCTTACATTTTATTTTCGTAAATAAAACAAACGAGTTAAATGTGTAGGTATAAAATAATTTGCTATTTTCTTTAAAATTTTAAACACGTTGCCTGTTTAAAACAAATACACTTTTAAATGATATGTCGACAATTCGTTTTATTCCATATAAAAACAAAATAATTGCATAGATTTTGTGTCGTTATATATTTCTTTTTAGTATTAATTGTTTCGGATTTGATAAAACATTGTACAAAAAATAATAAAATGTTAATCCATGAAAATTAAAAAGTAATACGAAATCCCAATAAACATATTAGGTGTATAATATTTTTATCTGTACCCAATATATGATCTAAAGTATAAATTGGTAAATTGGACGAATAAATTTGTTTTTTAAATAATATTATTGGCATGTACATAATGCCTCAACCGCTATCATGGTAATATATCATGATCATAAATCCATGCCATTATTTATATGAAACTCATCCATTATTTTATGCCTTACGTGGTGCAGACACGTACTATAAACTTTTCATGCCATTTTTCTGTGGCTGGCCAAAGCAATATATATTTTTAAGCGAGCATAAGGTTGAATATATAATTCGATAACACCCTCCATAGGCCAGTTACGCAATAACCTCGAATGGTGTTTTTATTTTTGTTGTAAAAAAAAAAATATAACACCCCCACGATAAACCGAAAAAAAACTTTTTCGCCTATCTGAATGTAAAAAAAAAAAAAAAAAACGGTTTGTATATCTGCTGCAGTCTTCGATGTTACAGGGCATAGGTGAATAGGAAGTTTTATATCTTTCTTTACGCTTTCCCCCCTACCTCGAATGTTGAACTGCGTGTTTTTCCAATCTCGGAGTATTATTACTGTAATTTATCACCAGTGATGCACAGACCACACGAGATCAGAAACACGTATTTTGATGTCTATTGTAATCTTCTGAGTTAAAGATAAAGGATATAAATAAAAAGGTGTACAACTCACAATTACCATCGAATATTATTGTTATTGTAAAAATTGTGGCAATTCTCTCTAATTGTGTAACAATTGTCCGATGAGTTATACGAGATAAAATGGAATTTACATATTTGTACCAGAAAGAACTATACAAAAATAAAACCAAAATAATATCCTTATAGATTTATTTAAATCAAATTCCATTCTTTAAACAAATAAAATACCTCGTGTATTAACCTTTTTTTTTTTTTTTTTTTTAATAATACAAGAATAAATGCATTTGTTTTATGCAGAATACATTATATACATTTACAAATATAGGTACATTTTAGTTCTAAAGAAATAATTTATTCCCTGTATATTTGATCGTATAATAATCTTATATTTGTGTTTGATTATATGTTTGTAAAAAGGAAAAAAAAATCAAAAACATTTTCATTCAAAATGTCAAATTTTGATTCATATTTTTCATATACCAAAATGTTTATATATACCAATAGTATACAAATATATTGTAAAAATGTTATAAAAATTAAATATTCAAATAGCAATATATTTATTGATAATTATTCCAATTTGTCAATACAGAGTATTTTATCATTTATTGTTAAATTATTTATTTGAAAGTGGGTATAAATAATAATTGTTTATTATGTATTACAAACACATATTTCTTAACCTACGCAACGTTTGGTAATTGATATTTGTATCAATATATTTTAATACTTCCCATTAAACATATAATATTCCGGTATCTAGTTCGTTTTGAAAATAGTAAATTATAAAAGTGATTATAAACTTAAGTTTAGATATTCATAAATATTAGTTTACTTAAAATTTTAATAAAAATTAATATAATATTAGACTAATGTTTTGTGAGTAACATTTAGATCGGAGGAGTAGAATATATAAACCCGGAGTATATAATTAATTGATACCTACCCTTCTAAATATTGTACTTTTTACATTTTGAAAATGATAATTTTTTGTGTATATTTAAAATTTAAATCTGGTATTAGTTCATCATATACGAAAAAAGGGTGTGAAGTTGAAGGATAAAACGGTAGGTATAATTATATGTATTAAAAGAATTTATTCAAAAATTGTTTTACCCTTTTAAAAATATTTATTGGCCAATGGTATAATGATCATGTTTTATGCATATATTCATATGTTCGAGTTAGCAATGAAATAAATTTATACACATAATTTAATTACAAGGTCTTTTTTTTATGTGTTACGCGTATTAATATTTAATTATATAATTCAACGTACTTGATGAAATCATGTAAAATATACAATATAGTTTAATATAACGTCGAACTAACGTTTATATTGCGTTTCACGAATAATTTATTTTTGACTAAAGGCTTTTGACAATTTAATGTAGCGGTTTATAAACTTAAATAAGTCATTTACTTTTATAAAGTGTTAAAAGCTTTCCACCGCTACAGGATTGGAAACTTTTTTAAATCTTTGAAAAATAATATTATTTGTTGTCATATAATTTTGCAATCATAGAATAAAACGTAAAAGTTCGTAACAGTTTTTATGGAGATATTAACGTGGAAATTGTAAAGAATTTCTTAAAAATGGACGATATTATTACGTATAATAACGTATTGTCATAATCTATCTTATTGAAACATGTGTTCGGGGAAAAATCTATTAAATAATAAGTTTTAAATTATTGCAAAATAAATCATTTTTTATATATATATATAAAAAAATAATTAGATATTGGATTAAATGTTCATAAATATCTCAATGATTTAAAAGATGAATATTGAAAAAAATCTTATCTATTATGAACATTTAAAGTTTAGGTAATTTAAGTGAAGATGTAGAGTACGTTTCTTTACCTTTGTATTTATTATGTTTCTCGTGTATATACATAAACGAATTATAATTAGTAAACATTTTGTAAAATAATATTTATTTATAATAGCTATAAAATTGGTAGCAAAAAAATGACGAACCAAGTTGACGTGTTTTTAATAATTTTACAATTGAGTAAAATGCACAAAACTACTATTATAAAAACCGTGACTCAAAACTGATTTTGATATTTTCGCAGTTCAACGTTAAAACTAGAATAATTTTTACAAACGAAAAGTGAAATTAATTTTGATATTTTATATGACGTACGGAAGGGATAAGTAGAACGACTCTTTTACAATTATAAATTGGTATGATACGGAATATAATTAGGTAAGTTTGCACGTACAACTAGAGTATGTTGTTTTTTTCATCCACTTAAAAATGGTTATTTTATTTAAATTAATGAGTAAATGGAGATTATCATATGTTTCCGTTGAGATTATTATATTGTTTAATTTTGCTATTTCTATGGCGGTACAAGTTTAATGTGTTATTTAGATACATTAATTTTATAAATTTATTTAATTCAGTAAATAGGTTACCTACGTGTATTTACACTAATAATTAATATTTATAGTATTATTTGGAGCTTAGAGAGAGGGTTCATATAAATTATATCACCGGTGGTAGTTTTTATTACGCATGTTTTAGATCTTAAAAATAGGAGAATTTGTTTCACAATTACCTTTTAATGGATACAAGTATTTAATTAAAAAAAAAAAAAAAAAATAAAACAATGTTCTTAAATCATTTATTTATACGAATTACTTAGGTTATCTACTCGATTGGTGTTAAATGCACGGTTCGAGGGTTTTGCCCCATACACACATAACGTTTTAGTTAAAAAATAAGTCAATATTAAACCACGTGACATAAAAAATATACATTATTTAATTTATGCTATATTTTTTTACAACAAATTCATTTTTAGATTAGCAACCTTGTAAATCGTGTAAAACTGAAAAGTATTATAATGTATTTACTAAAGTAATTACATTCTAGGCAGAGTTGTTTTTTATGTACCAACATAATGATTTATCATCACGGGATTTTTTTTTGAAGTGATATTGAGATCTACTATTCGAACTATTATTTTAAAATACATTTGGTTATTTGAAATTCCAAGAATAATGCGGTTAACATTATATTTTTTATAAAAAAAGGATTATTGAATTATTTATATTAATTTTTTGTTTTAATTATGAATACAATTATGTAAGATTTTTTTTTCTTTAAAATTTCGACTAAACCTATTTAAAATAAAATATTATTTATTTAACAATCAATTAAATATTTATGTATTATTAGTTTTTATTGATTATTTCGATATGTTTGAGTTCAAAAAAACTCCAATCACGTGGAATTGTAAACAAATACTTCAATATTTTCAATAAATAATATAAAAATAATATTCACACTTTAAAATATTAAAGTGAAATTACGTATGTCAAATAAGTATTAACAAGTGGAGGGGGATGTCAGTAAAAGCTATTTATTGCTTATACATTCAAACAAAAACAAGGGATAGCGACACCGAATAATATGTCGTCCTAGACGCGATAAATTTCTTATCTGACACTTATTATAACTTTAATATAATTTCGAAGCTCTTTTTGTTGGTGTTTCACGAGGGATAATTGTATTAGGGCGGTCGTTTAATCGCAGTTGGTTAATAATGTTTAATGTACATAATACATTCAAAATCATAAGGTTAGAAATCATAATATATATTCGTGTATGCGATTTTTAATTACAATAATTATATTTAAAACTCTGTTCGATTTATAGCGTTGAAATGGTTATACTTAATATTTCAATCGAAATCACTCGAAAGTCGAAATCTTTGAATATAATTTTTATTACATAAATTTGACAGAAAGACAGGAGTATTATGAAGTAGTATAACATGGTAGTTTACGTGACTAAATAAATCTCTAGAAATGGTTTAAATTTTATAAGAAACGCTTACCAAAACAATAGGTGTACAATGCACATTTATTTGTACGAATTTGTTCAAAGTGAATGGGACCAAAAGCGATTTTTTGTCAGTTGACAAAACGTTATATATTATTTTCGAAACTATTGAAGTTATTGGGCGGTAAAACATCAGAAATAACGAAAACAAGTATATTAAAACTATTAAAATATGTAAACACGTTTAATTTTATTATTTTTAATAATTTAGTCGATTAATAATTCAAATTAATGAATATGATACTTGCTAGTGTTTTTTTTTTTTTTTTTAAATATTTTATTTTATTTTTGACATCGATTAAGATACGAAATATATATACGGGTATTCGTGCTTCATTTTGTTGTTCATATCTATATTCAAATTAAAATAACACTAAAAATGCTAACTAAATTATTGCATATTAAAGTAATAAATAATAACTAAATTACCACGTTCATAGCGGATTCTGCTCATTGTTGTATAATGTTATCCAGAACGTGTTTCGGTCGTTATAAAATGACAAAAACGCAAATTCATATATATTTTGCTGCAAGGCAAATATTCATATCTAATACGTACAGTGTTTTCTGAGTGGTTTTTTTTTTTCTATACAGAAACCCTACAGATATCATCAAGGGATTGTGCCGTGATCTCCGGTTTCTTTCAAAGTTGCATTAACTAATTGATTGATTAGGTAGATATGTTTCGAAGCGATACGGTCGAGATTTTAAATCTTGCGAAAAAGTCACGTATCTAGAAGTGTCGAGGATAATGTTGTTATATTATAACAATAGTACAGTAGTAGTTCTAATAAAAGCACCCGATAAGTTACTGTTGTTTCCCTGTAATAGAATTTATCCCGGTTAGGAATAGACGGATAGTACGCAATGGCTATTATAGGCATTATTTATTGGCGGATCCAATTACATTTTGAATTTCGAGACCGTCTTGACTTTTTTTGATATTTCAATTTTGGTAGTTTCGCACCAGGTACCGGGTTTTAAACTATAATATAGTATAATATAATTCGTCACTTACGCACACAGGCGCAGTGCAAACATTTTACCGGAAGTTTCCAAGTTTTAGTACATAACTCAGTTAAGTGTTCTATGCTGCGTTATTTTGAACATCACAGGGGATACGTAATGCGCATTATACGTACGAGAGTATGACCATAAGACTGACACTGCTTACGAGAAAGGAAGTTTACAGGATTTATGGGGTTTTCTCGACTATCTTATTTTTTGGGTTGGCTGGCAAATAATACCATAGAAAATAATATATACTTTCCTAAATTTTTCGTATTCACCGTGGTCTGCAAAAAAAAACAATGAAAAAGATTGCTTTTCGATGTGACGGCTATGAACGTTGGACAAATGCGATATGGAAATGCCCAGAGTCATTTAAGACCTTTTTTTTTTATTTCGTCAATTGAGACGGTGCAATGCAAATAACGGGTTTAACAAAATATTTTCGTCTTTACTTGTGATAATTGCGATAAAAACGAAATATACATTATAACCTAACCCGCCGTCTGATTCCAATATATTACGTATTTAATATTATTATCATATTCAACTGGGTCGGCAAAGTTATAGGTACATGATTTATTTTGTTAGTTGGTAGGACATTAATGGGGTTTATCGAATAGCTGCAGCCATATTCTATGCTTTCTGGCTACGTTGACGGAAATGTGAAAATACCAAACGGTTAGGCGATTTTGTTTGGACATTGAGCGTGGGTGCAAATGGAACGATTTTTATTTTATTTTTATTTATTAACGATTCTAAATGGTGGGACTTTTTGTTCGGTAAAATTAATATGCGACGACGACGACGTGACAATGATATCTAATTAACCCGCATAACGCATCGCATTCAAACATTTAATATGGTGACCGACAGTACTAGTCCGAGGGACAATGGCAGACATTATGAAGCCATCGCATTCAAGCAAAAAAAAAAAATATGAAATATTATAAATATTATTGCATTCGGTTGACGAATTAATCGTCACATTAAATCTTGAATATTTCTACTATGTGAAAATGATGAGAACTATTAGAAACTATAATTTTCTATAATTACGATCCTATTGAAGAGGTGTTTTAAAAAATGTTTATAATATAATATATAATACAAATCGAGATTTAAATCTCGTAGTGTTTTAAAGTTTATTTAATTGTTTTTGCATTTCGCACGGACAGATTTATTGTAATATTTGTTTTCTAATCTCGTGCGACGGTTTAAATTGATTATTTGCTGATCGTCGGTGCACGAGAATTGAATAAATCGAAGCTTAATACAAAAACAAGAGAGACAAATCCAACGCGATACTCTGTTTTATAAATCCCATTTTGTCGCACTAGACGATTAAATTGTTTTATTATCATGGTTATAATATATTTTTTCAAACGAGAAATGAATGCCGTGACAATATTAGCGTTATATAATCGTGTGTATTATTTACGCACGGATTTCAACACTCAGTAGTTATTACCGTAATATTACGATGTTGTATTGTTCCGAACAGACATTTATACTCGTTGCGGGATTGTAGGCAGGTTGGTTACGTTAAAAGATTCTAGAGTAGGCAATGGACATACATCCGGATCTTTGGGAAACTTTGATATACCGTTGGTAAATATAAATTCCTTCTGCCGACCGACTCTTAACGGTTCCCGTATAACGACGACTTCTAGTGCTCGTTAATTTACAACAAACTTCAAAAACAATTAAAAACCATCTACAACCCATACGGCGGTGACTGGTGGCGGTAGTGCCGGTGTCTATAAACTTGATGGTCTTTTACTTACAAACCGAACAAAAGATATTCTGGACAAACAGTAATTAACAGGAAGTTCTTATGAGAGAACGAGCATCGTTAAAATAACGCCGTGTTACAGATTTAAGTTTTTATTACTTATTGTTATTATGTTTGTTTTTTCGTCGAGCTACACTCGCGCGAAAAGTCCTTTTTGTTTTTATAAACATAATTTTTGACTTGCGAGTCAATTTAATATCAAGTAAAAACGTATTTCTCGTTGTCCATCCGAATTGTCAAAAATCTAATTTTCAAATGGGTATTTTGATATCAGACTTTCGTGGTTATTTCTCGGCATGTTCGTGTACGGTTGTTCGTACACGAGTTGATAACTACTGAAGTATTTGTCAGTTTATTTATCAGGCAGGATAACAAATCGTTATTAACAATTATTTCGATCGTTTTCATCAACACGATGCGCAGTGTTTTCCTCGATCGAAATTCAATTATTATTTTGAAAACGTATTGATTTCCGATTTAGGTTGTGTTATCTGTTCAGTAATATAAGTAGTAATATTAATTTTATGTTACGGTCAATTTGCATTATATATATATATATATATATATATATATATAGGTATATATATATATATATATATATATATATTTAATATAATGTTGCGGAGAATAAAAAAAATATCTCGTGGCGTTGTGGGCTCGGGGAGTAGGTATGGAGTGGCTTGTTGTGTATTGCGGTCAAAATAATTTCCCGTAGCGTCGTTTTTGCGAGTCGTGAGACGCATTGCTCGAATATTTAATTAAACCACCCCGGGTCTTATCCACCAGTTCTAGTGGGGCAATATCGCGTTATAGGACGTCCGGAATAGTGTCGTGCCCGGATCAATTATACTGCTAGACGATTATTTATGATTATTTGTAGACGATTCGCAGACGTTTTTGACGCAGTGTCAAGATTCAAGAATTAATAACAGGTACTGTATTAATTTGTGAAATACAGTGTGTTGAATTTTCGATTTCCATGTATAGGCACCCGGTATATTTTAGTTAAATTGCACCAGTGCA
This sequence comes from Tuberolachnus salignus, assembly GCA_956483605.1. Taxonomy (NCBI): domain Eukaryota; kingdom Metazoa; phylum Arthropoda; class Insecta; order Hemiptera; family Aphididae; genus Tuberolachnus; species Tuberolachnus salignus. Next base: position 37,356,658 of record OY101436.1, on the reverse strand, counting down.
GTTCCGCAGTGTACAGAATTATTTACGGTTTATGTGCATTTTACATTGCAGAGCGAACGAGTAAAAGTCATCAGTTTATATTTTATAGGCTTTGCCCATAATATTTAGTCTATGCGATAATATTACAATATCTTCAATCTACAATAAAAATATATTGTTTTTAATATTAGGCGTACTGTGTATGTCAGCGTGATATAATGTGAACGATTCAAGGTTTATGTTTATAGCACATGGATTTTACGGTATTTATTTTATATTTGATAATTCGGTTACGCCAAAGCAAGCGACCGCCGATAGGGCACGCTGATGTAAGAATATATTCTATACATACCTACAATGTATAGAAATTTAAAAGTATAAATGGTATTGGTCCGAGTTTCGTTCGATAAAATCAACCCAATATTTTAGTTAACAGTCGGTATAATAATCGTGTGAAATATTAAATGAGCAGGTATTTAGTATCACATGGACAAATAATATAATTGTGGAAGTGAAGTGTTTTGCTATTTTTTCGCTTTTCGATTCATTTTCTGGTTCTGTGCAAAAGGCAATCGGATTCCAACGGTGTAATAATAACGCAAAAACAAAAAAAAAAAAAAAAATAATAATAAAAAACGAACAAAGAAAAAAAATGAAAACAAATCCAGAGAACGGTTGCAAACCAAATCTCGTTAGAGTATACGTGTCTAGGCCAAAATGAGTGGGGTCCTTTTGTGTTTGTAATCGTATTACTATACCCGGTGGTGAACAATAACACGTGAAAAACAATTCACCCGACATAAATATTATAGCGTGAAAAAATGTATTCATTTTTTTTTTTTTTTATGAGAATTTGGTTTGTTTTTATGTTTTATTTGTTACATGTCTAGTAAAAGTTTGGTTCAGTGATATTTTTTTCCTTCAACTTAAATAACGCAGTAAAGTACACGGGAGAGTGATATTAAAAACACAAAAAAAAAAAAAAAATGATGGTTCATTGTCGTTGTAAAGTAGTGGATTCGGATTTTTGTTTAGGAAACTTTTATTATTTATGACCCAATGAGTACGATATCTTGAATATCTCATTTAATATTAGAAATACAAAAACTATACCGAGTAAAGTAAAAATAAAAGAAAAGAGTAAGAAATGCCCAAAGTCATAAAAAAAAAAAAAAAAAAAATAAATAAATAAATAATACCATTCAATTAAATGGTTATTTTTCTTTTATGTAATCACACATAAAAAATACCGGATACTAATATATTATCGATCAACTATTATTATTTTTGAGTTGTGGAACAATACAAATCTAAAATAATAATAATAATAAAAATGACGGATATTTTAAATTACAATATTTTTCGAAGTGTTATTGAGTTAGTTTTTTAATAATGCAACCATAATATAAATAAATCAATTGTGAATTTTATTTTTCGTTCACGTGGGTCGAGGTCTACATTTAATCGTTGAGTTTCGCAGGTCGTAAAAGTCGATTTTTATTGCAAATCAAACAAATATTAATAATAATAATTATCATTGTTTGGAATAAATGTATCTATATTATATATAGGTACCATTTGTCGTTTGTTCAACAATCCAATGCTCAAGTGTATATTGTAAAAGTGGAACTATTAGGTCACTGCTTTCTTAGGAATAAGATACTACTGTATTGACAATCCTTTGTTATTGACAACTCCGTATGGTCTCGAGAGCGCTCTAAGTCAAATAGGTTGTCGCACTATTTTACTGATTTTTTTTTCTGTTTTTTTTCCCTTCACATTATGAGATTATACGCGTAGCAAGGACTTGTTTTACTATGACGACGTGTGTTTTTTGCTTCTGTCTGTTAAGAAATGTTCTACCAAAAGTCTTGTTCTGGCCAACAACCCTCTGGGATGTTTTCTGGGATTTGTTTTATGCATTTTGAAATTTATGTTCGTATTCGTTAAAAACCACAAACAATCTCAATTTAATTTTTAGTTACAAATTAATACAATTTTCAAGAACATCGTTCAATTCGTTCCGAATCGTTTTTCGGTTGTAACGATTTATTGTTGCATACAGATATAAATTTAATTATCCTATGTATCCTATCATCTAAACTTCCCATTTACAGTAGTTGCCCACACATGGTGCGGTGTCTGTTTTTTGTTTTTTTTTTTTAAATTGAAAATAGAACACAAAAGGCTGTAAGTTGGCTTATGAGTTATATGTTATATAAAGGCTACAATGATCCATTTAACACATATTGAATTTAGACAATGAAATTTAAAAAGTTGAAAAATAATGAATTTTCTTTTGTTAGCACACAATTGTATTTTTCGGAGGGGGAATACTAGTAATAATGTTACTTTATATAATTAAATGTATAATTATAAATTAATTAAAATTATTGTTCGTTTTACGATTATAAACTCAAGTAATTTATTTTATTTTTATACTGAGTCAATTATTGTTTTGCAATACAAAAGATTTTAATTTTAGTTGAAATATATTTTTGAAACTCGTGAAATAATAATTATAACAGGCTGTATTCGTATAGTATTTGAATTCTACTCACATAGAAATTTAAAAACTTTAAATGTTAATTTCGTGACGGTATATTATAAAATACGAATTTTCAGAAATGTATTATTACTTATCCTTAGATGATATTATACTTTTTTTTAATCCATCTAACTCGGATGTTTATTTCATCTATAGATAGTTTTAACTAAAACCCATTTTAGTCGGTTTTAAATCGAGTTCATTAAATATTTAAGGGTATAAAATCTCTTTTAGAATCTTTTGAAGAATATAATAATTCATATTTCCTACTGTATTCTAGTGCGTTTACGTTGATAAAATGTATAATCCATATAAATCGTATATAATTATATCGTTCTACGTTATCCTGTAATTATTTGTACAACTGCTTAAATTTGCAGTTTTCAGTCATCCAAACATTCATTTTAAATTTTTTGTTATATTGAACATTTTTAATATATTTACAATACACATCCATATTACAATAAAATAAATATAAAAAATATATATTTATTTGAAATGACTTATATATATAAAAAAAAATAAAAATAACTATATATGAAGAAAAAACTTAATCAGGAGTGTTAGAATTGGTTGTGTGTATTAACGACCGGTTTAAATTTAAAACAATTATCATCAGATAGGTTAATTAATATGGAAATAATGTGGAAATATTAATTTCATATTCAACTATTGTAGGTAAGTAAAAATGTCGAAAAAAAATACAAAACCCTTACTTTTGAGTCGTGTGTCCAGTAAATCAAGGCCGGTGGTTCTGGACTGTGTTTAATGATGCAAGTCAAGTTCATAGTGCTGCCCTTGTTGATGAACATATCCGGACCACCGATAATTGTTGTGATGGGCTCTGAAAACATAATGGAGTACAATTTTTATGAAAACCGTGATAAAATATCAGATTGTTCAATTTACAAAGAAGTATGTAAGTGTGTCTAGTTACAAAAAATAAAGTTAAAAGTAAGTAACGCAATGTTGTGCAGGAGGTTAGGTTAGGTTAGGACAAAAACATTGTTTTTTAATTTAAAGTACCTGCCTAGTTTATTGTTTTATTATGTTTTACGACATTTCAATAATGATGCGTATTAGAATATTGAAAAATACATAAAACAAATTAAATAATTGTTGACCTGTCTATATTAAACAAATATAAACAAAATGATTTAATTGCTTGAAATTCAATAAACTTCTAGTGAAATAATTTTTAAATTCAGAGAGCTAGTTTGAACATTCACTATTTACAAAAATCAGTATTTTAAATTTTAATTTTAGATCTATTTATTTAAAACAAATCATAAAAAACCCTATTTATTTTGTTCAAAAAGTCACCGGATAGAATATAAACACAGCTATAAGGTACATATAGCGATACGAGGCATTTTATTTCAGTTATTGCCACGTTTATTGTAAAAAAAAAATACGATCACAAATCATTTTTGACTGCGAGTGGGTGTTGTAATGTGATAGTTTATAATATTTTGTGTACCTAGGTACGTGGTTTAAGCTATTTAACTGCGAAGAATTTGGTGAATATAACGCGATTAATCGATTTATAACGGGGAATTGGGTTGACCGCTCAAATTGAACGTTTTTCGTCCACAGTAAATACTTACAGATACAAATTCCTACTACGGTATTACATTATTTTACCGTTCCAAATATTTGGTATATAGCTAAGCTTCCGATATTCGATCGAACATTCTAATGTTATATTTATATTCCTAAATCAGTTTATGTTGAATTTATCGTGAATAAAAAACTGTGTCATTTCATTTTTTGTACAGGAGCCATCATAATTGTCGATGTTTTTATGTATTAGGACAACTCATGGTGAATATTTTGTCAAATTTTCGATCAATTTCGGATAAATCAAAATAAATGTTACTCACATAAAATCAAATAAAAACTAAAATAAACTAGAAAATGTAAAATAGCTCTATTAAACTCAAAAAAAAAAAAAAAACTAGAACGTATTGAAAATTACAACTTATCCAGGAAGCCGATACATAATAGTATTCGGTACGAATTCCAGGGTTCTATGATTTTTTGTAAACTGAATCACAACAAAATCGAAAATAACAGTAAATCGTTATTACCGGGTTTTCTCCGTTATTATGGAATCTACGAGGCTAATCAACAAAAAAAAAAAATTACCACCCCTCAATGAACTAGATTTAAAATGCTCTTTTGCCGTTTTATAATCGCTGCATGATTTTATGTGGAGAAGTTGATTGTAGACAGAAAAAAAAATAGTAGTATTACTAGTACGTTTTCCACCCTGCGCTACGCTCAGAATCTAAAAGCCGAACAAATCTTTGGTGCCGCAGACCATTTTTTAACATTGGAGAATAATAACATTGGAGAAGGCGTGCCAGATACAAGGCGTCATAGACATGGGAGCCCATGGGAAAGGTGTGAATGGGGGGGGGGACAAGTAAGGGACATGTTCCCCTGGAAAATAATTAAATATTTTGTCAATTGTTTGCGATTGCCTCGGTGTTATGACCACTCGACCGGTATATATATAAAAAAAAACCGAAATAATTTCATAATTATTTTATGTACCGTGTGTTTGTCGTATTATGGTTTCAATCCGTCCTTCCTCTGAAAATAACTCAATGGACGCCCTCGGTCGTAGATACAACCCCGGGAGTTTTTGAAAAAAAATATTCCATTCAGTACGTTTCGAACCGGCCGTACACACGGAAACGCGTCGTTTCGTGTACGTATAGATAAAACGAATTTTAATAAAACGCCTAGTGGGTACGACAACAAGAATAACAACAACAACAATAACAACAACAACAACAATAATAATAATAATAATAATAATAATATAATGTTTCGAAACGTATCCGGAGACGGTCGAGTCTGGCGTGTTATTGTTTTTTTCTCTATACCTTACCACCACCACCACCCCTCCCGCCCAACTCTCTGTCACTGTCGCGGCGGCGGCGGCGGTGTTTTCTTTCCCGGGGCGGCTCATCGTACCGCAGCCGACGCTCACCCACCCGGAGAGACGACGCGGACACCGACGACGACGACGGCGGCGGCGACGGTGTGTGGCACAAGTCAAGATAATAATATGACGTACGGCCCGAGGGTGAGTGTGGGCGACCGGTGCTACAGCGGAGTCATTTGTCACCGGATGGATACTGACAGTCATTACGAGCACTCGAGGCGAGGGCCGTCGTCTGCGTGACGTCCCCGGCCCGTGAGGGGCTTTCGCCCGACCGCGGAGAGTGCCCGGGAGCTCGCGCACGTACGCGGACGCCGGTGTACGTGAAAACGCGCAACACACGTGCCGCGTGCTGTTTGAATAATATCCTTTTCGGTCCCTAACTACATCTTAATGGTAAAAAAAAAAAAAAAATAATAAAATAAAAAAAAACCCTAGTCGTTTTTTTGTCACGACCTCTCCCGGTATAATAATACCTTCCACAATATATTATGTATATGTGCCGACATTTTACCCGTGGCCACGGGTTTCCCGACGGGGGGAATTTGACCACTGCTTCCCCTGGAAAGAATGTCTGAATGTCTGAGGACGTCCGTGCCCGTAGCCACCTAACGTTAACGGTCGTCGCAATGGGTGTTGGTTACGTTCCTTTAAATCACTGGTTCCCATACTGGGGGGCACGCCACCCTTGGGGAGCGTGAACGCATTGCTGGGGAGGCGCAAGCAGTTATTACGAAATACAATTTTTATTTTAAAACGTAGAGAAAAAAAATTAATTAACCGGTTCTCTTTATCCATTATCGGGTATCAGTAACGGACAACCGATAAAGACTATAAGTGTTTTGGCCGCAGAGTGTAACTTAATCATTTTATGCCACGTTATCTGTAAATTCATGGGTACGATAAAAGGATGTCAGGGGAAAAAGCTATTAGATTAGTTTTGACTCGATTTAGTTTCGTTTTGCAGTTGCATTGTGCACGTAGTGTCGTAGTACGTAGTCATCGCGAGTGTACGTACGTAAAAATAATGGCTCCACAAAAAATAAGATTGTATAACGTCGATTATTTAAAGTTTGGTTTCGCGTTCATTGAAAAGGATGGTATCCAAATGCCACAGTGTGTTATTTGTCACGTTGTGTTAAGTAACGATGCTCTCCGACCAAGTCGACTAGAACGACATTTAACCATAGTTCATCCGATGCTAAAAGAAATACCTAAAGAGTTTTTTGTTACTAAAAAAAATACTTTAAGTAAAATGAAACTTGACAGTACCAGAGAATATCAACAAAATAATGAAAAAATTGTTGAAGCTTCATATCACATCGCCTTTAATGGTGGCTCAGCATTTATCTTGACATTTCAAATGAAGCTTTACAATTTTCATCTACTTATTTATGTGAATCTGGGTTCTCCAGCATTGCAATTATAGAAAACAAACATAGAAATTGTTTAGATGTGGCATCTGACTTAAGGTGTGCTCTATCAAATATTGAGCCGAACATAAAAAACTGTCCAAAGAAAAGTGTTGTCAGCATTAATATTAATTATTAATTCCATTATGTATTTTTTTGATTACTTTTATTAATATTTTATACTAATTTATTACTACATATAATATTTCATCTTAATCGATTGTTTTATTTTATTATTTACTATTATTTATATTTTATAATTATTATAATCAATAAAAAAGTAGACATTCCGAATATTATATAGTTTATTTGTTAAGTACACAAAAAAAGGTGATCGATTTTTTTCAATTTATAGGAAGGGGGGCGCGAGATTTTCGAAAATCTACAAGTGGGGCGTAGAATAGAAGAGGTTGGGAACCACTGCTTTAAATAGAAAAAAAACACAAAAAAATCCGTTCCGTTTCTCGTTCCTTTAACATTGAATGTAACAAACTCGTTCCACAAACTCGTTACAGTTTGTCAAAACGGTTTTGTTAATTTTCTCGTTCCTAAACAAAAAATAGGAAACCGTTCTTTGTCCCGTTTTTCTTTTATTTTGTTTTAAACGTCTGACGAGTGGTTTGAATATAAATTCTCCCCTTGCTATATCCGGTTTATATAATTATCGTTTACTGTTCGATTCATTTTATATAAAAATTCATTTGATACGTCGCCGAAATAGCAATATTTCATACGTGGTTTGTAATTTTTACCATTAAAAATATGTATAGATTAATAATTAATAATATACGAAATCGAAGTCATTAACGTCGAATCCGTGACTATTATTGGATCGTATTTAATTTATGAAAATAAAAATCCGAATGAATGACGACTAACATGAAAAATGTTACAACAGTTGCAAGGACGAAAAATGATGCATTGCAGCACATGCCGTGGTGTTTTGCTAAACTTTCAACTGTGCAGCAGATAAGCTTTAACTAATTTTTTTTTTTTTTTTAATACGTTTTATTTAAAGTTTGTTAACCAAACAAATGAATGAGAATATTTTATTTTAGCGCGTGCGTTCAAAACTAGATTATTCGTTATTCGCTGTTAAACTCATGTAACTTGTTATATTTTCTTTGAGTTTATATATTATGGAAAAAATATTATTTAGATTTATTACTTATTATGGTTCGTATTTTATATTTTCGTATACATTGTTTTTTTTTTTTTTTTTTGTTATTTTAAACTTTTTCGGCGTGCATACGGTTTTATTTATTTTTATTAAAATTAAATTTATTGTTTGTTTTCGCAGTTATTGTTTCGTCGCGTGCGCGTTAAAAATACTACGAGTTTAATCGTAACAATAATATAACTTTGATATCATATTATATTTTTCGAACGGGTAATACACTAAGTAGGCATAAAGTGACAGAGAAAATAAAATTATAAATAATTAAAAAAGGTTTGGAAAATTATAAAAAATAGTTGAGTAGGTCACATCAACTAAGCAGTTGTTAAAGTTGGTTATCGAAGGTTACACGTAGAACATGAGAATTCAAGCAGCACTTTAAGTCTTAATTCAGCAACCTCAGTCCTAAAAGACCAATAACAAAACGAAAAAATAGCCGTTTCTTTTTTTCCTGTTGGTTTATTTTTCATCTGACTTTTTTATCAAAAAGATTAATGGTTGCATCATTTTCTTAGCACCCCTACTATTTGGGCTCTGATTGTGCGTATATTGAAAGGTATTATTGTAAAACGATGGAATATATTATACCGAAAATTCTTAAGGAAATGGGAATGAATAGTTATCGAGAGTAGAAAAATAATTTGTGTTTCGACAGAGAAGCATAATGGAGCCGTTGCGGCCAACCAATGGATTTTTTCTTTCGGTTGAACACCAGAACAAAATTAATCGAAATGCGGCAGAGTATTATATTTATCGATTGAAACATTCTATTTAATACGCGATATCAATTATCTGATGATTATATATAAGTATAAAATTGTATCCGTAAAAGTCGGTTTATATTGATGTTATCAGATTGGATTTTCGCATACAAATAATGCGCTGCTGTCGTCTTGAGTGTCATCGAGTCGACGATCGATATTTGTGATATTGTTACGATTAACACTTGAACAGTTTCGTTGGATTTGTGCAAAAGTACGCGCGTATAATATACTCGTACAACAAGACCGGAATCGATTGTATGTGTACTCGTATATTGATGTGAAACGGAATGAAAAAAAAAAAAAAAACCAACAACGTTTCGTTTTTTTCTACAAAACCGTCGGCGGTGCGGATAATAAAAACGTATATAATATACCTACCCGTAAAATCGCATTAATCGCGTACGTTTTGCGCTCGTTTTACACTGCGTGTATAAAAATGCAATAAATTGCGATTGTCGAGTATATATTTTTAAAATGCCATACAATTGCCGCCAGTCTCTCGGTCTACGGATTGGACTGTGAAAAATATAAGAGGAGGGAAGACGGAGTCCTCTATCTCATTTAAGGTAAAATTATTCGTCCCTCTTCCTATAGTTGAAGTCTTCAAATCCCGGCGAAAGGTATTAGTCGTTCGTTGGCCGCTAAAGTGCATTAAAGTAAATCGATACATTGTTTAAAATAATATTGAAGTCAAATAATATGTACACATTTTGTTAGAAGGACAAAATTATGAAATTATAAGCAATTTGTGACACAAAACATTTGCGGCTTGCCGAACATTCATTGATAACACGAAAGAGGAGATACATCGTGATTGATAATCTTTAACTATTCAGTGTACACCACGTGTATGTTTTATTAACAATTACCGTTTCCTGATTTAATGCTATTTACTACTATTAAATAATTGTACTTACTCCAGAATTTCTTCAACATTTTTTTTTGGGGGGGGGGGGTTACTTTTTTTAAAACGATAAATACACACACCACAATAACAAATAGAAAATAATAAATGTCGGTGGGAGGACGCGTGGCACACTTTCTTCCCCATGGCTACGCCATTGGCTTGGTAACGCTACTAAAATTTCGGTAATATAGTCTTGGTCCCGATGTTTTTTTCACTTTAACCACAGACAAATAAGACTTACAGTTGACCCTATACAGTTTTCATGCATAATGGGTGTAGTTCATTTACGAACTGTTGTGTATTATAATCATTTTGTACAAAGAAAATGTTAAGTAGAAATTAAAAACAGCGGTAGATACGCGTTAAATAATAATTACACACGTGAAATACCTATATACGTACTTAAGAGGACGCCATACTCGCATTTGCTGTCACAGTCCAACAACGGGCAACATAGCAACACCACGTTTACTCAGTTTGAGTAGAACTTGCTCGGTTTTAGTTTAAGAATAAAAACGCATTTATAAAATTTAAAGAAATCGACATTTCGGAGTGCAAGACGTTTTTTTATTATTATTATTATTTCGAATATAACGCGTTCAACACATCGGTTTACTAATAACGACTAGTTATTGTTATTGTTATTATTTTATTTAATTATTATTAAGTGACTGTAAAATTGAATTTTTTTTTTTTGTAATAATGTTTTATTTTCAACGGTTTTGTAGATAAAATACACCTTTATAGAAGACATACATATTTCAAACCACATGCGTGTTTCGTACTTTAACCGTCAAAATAAACACGAAAATGATATTTTCGGACTATAACGCGATAAATATTTTCGATACGTGACACGAATAAATTTATATCGACGATAATTCGAATGTTTTCGAGTTCAACGTATAATATAATTTGTTTAAAATTCTTGTTAAATCCATCACCCAGCAATTACTAAAATACTGCGGCGGTGCAGAATGGTGCATCCTCATCATGACATAATTTTACGTGTGATTTCACCGCAGTTGGATAGGCCCCGTGCTTTTATAGGTACAACAATTAAAGTCAATACGTTGATGAGCATAGGAAATATACTTACAAACTTTTAAACTAAATTGGATACTTGAGATAACTAAGGGCCTCCCAGGCACATGATGTGCAACCTTAAATGTTGTAAAACTGTACGAAAATAGTTTCAAACCCTATTCACCACTAAATCGTTAACGCCAATATCAGAAAAATACAAAAATTTCAGGGTGAGAAGAAAGAAATAGATGACGCTTCGTGAGAAATAATACATGAACAACATCTATAATTAAAGAAATAAAAAATCGAAGGGAAACTAGGAAGACGAAGACCCAGAGAGTCTTATATGAAGCAGAAAAAAAATAAAAAACGGGTATTGGGTACTTATATAGTAATGTCATTTTAAATGGTGTGTACTAGTGTTAAATTTTGCAGGACACTGAGAAAATGATAGCCGTTTTTTTTTTGTTTCCATAATAGTTTTCCGTTCTGAATTCGTTCATTCCGCGATAATACCTCATTGATACGATATGCGGGTGTTCGCCGTTTCGGGTCGTCGGAAAATCGGGTAAAAATTTGTTTTTTTTTTTTTTCTAACCGGCGCAAACGACGTTAGTTTTTTTTTTTTTTACGGGTCAGCGGCACAAGCGGGCATTTATATAATAATAATAATAATTCGCATTCGGATATAATACTCGCGCAAAAAACGAGCGTCGGACGAGCGGGGGCGGCCTATGCCCAAACGCCTATATAATACGCACGACGCGGGAAATATAATAATTTGAAAACGGTACCGACGACATTTTTTTATAAACTGACAAAAGACGTGTATATATATATATATATATATATATATATATATATATATATATATATATTATGCAAATGGCGTTCGTCCGGGAGACCGTCATTACCGCGGTGTCGATCCTTCGGCATCGGTAAAAACTTCTCGTTCGCCCGTTCTTTTTGTGAAAACTCCTGCGACCCCTTACCATCACCATCATGATGATCACTAACACGCCACCGCCGAAAATAGCCGTTTATTATTCATACGCGTGACCGACCGGCCATTGTTTGCCAAATGACACCGGCACGAGAATTTACAATAATATCATTTACGCCGTTATCCGGGCGACGGCGATGGACGGGCGGACCGCCAGGAATCGGGGTTAAAAAAATTTCAATCTAATCTAATATATTTTTTTCCTTCCCTCCTCCCCACTGACCGGAGTTTGCGCTAACGGCCGTGTACCGCACGGCATTTAACCTAACGCGCCGTTCCAAAAATACAGTCCGACTTGGTGAACTCGAATTTGAAGGGACCGACAAAGAAGTCAAAGGAGTTGTCTAAGAATTCGAGTACTCCAAAACACCGAAAATAAAAAATCAAGTTAGAACATTTAAAAAAAAAAAAAAATAATACAAATTATGCTTGTATTTAATATTTATATATGTATGTATAATTTTAAAAAATGTTTATATAAAAATTAGAAACAGAAAATTATTTTTAAAAAAAATATTTATTTTTGTTTGAGTTTTGCTGTTAATCGCAGCAATTGCAGTGAATCGTTCAATTATATTTAATATGATGTGGGGATGGGAAGTTCAGCGCATTCTAATTACTCTTCTTCGTCCGACGATTGAGTACTTGTTACATTCCTTACGGATGACAAAAGTCTCTAAATCTGATAAATATCCGCACACTTCCAAGTCGTTGTCCATAATCATATAGTCATCGTAAAGAATATTTACACCTTGCCTCACATTGTCCCAATTATTTATTGTAACCGTTTGTACTGTGATATCTTCATCGTCCATATTTGCTATATTTTCGCTTAAATAAAGCCAGCTTTATGGAAACGATTTGCAGTGATTTGTGGTGTTGCATGGTCCTAAGCATTTTTGGACATTCGATTTGCTCGTAAAATATCAATTTTCCCACCGTCCAATACCTGTAGCAGGTTCTGTACTAACAGGTTACGGTAATGGTGCTTAAAATTTTTAATAATCCCTTGGTCCATTGGCAGAACTACAGTTGTCATATTGGGCGGACAAAACAAAATTTCGAGATTGCCCATTGTAGGAATGTCGTTACGGGCAGTACAATTGTCAATAAACAACATGACCATTTTGTTTTGTTTAAAAAAAATATTTTATCAATTTTCAATAGCCAATTTTTAAAAATTTTACTTGTCATCCGAGCTTTATTATTCAACTGGTTTCGATTTACATTTTTAGAGCACCTAGGATTTGCGGATTTTCCTATCATCAACAATGGCAATTTTATTGACTTTCGCCCACGCTCCTACTAACAGCGTTATATGCTCTTTACTTTGTTTACCACCACTGCACCTTTAAAAGCTAGTGTTTTGTCTGGGGTACACCTGTAAAACAAGTCTGTTTCGTCTGCATTAAAAATGTCTTTGGGGTTTCTTCCTTTTCCTTATTTGTATTAAAACGAGCGTGTACGTACGATTAATATCTGCCCCGGCAAAGGTCGCAGTCCGTGCGATTTCGATTTTATCGCACTATTTATCGTTATAATTATTAACTTCCTTGATATGTATACGAGTAGACTTTTGATATTACGAAAGGTTGGGCAAGTTAATGGATAATAATGACCCGTCCCTGTTTTCTCTACTGCATTTTGTACTGCACACTTATTCGGGGCAATTGTGGAGTCTGCGGACTGCTCAAACCACGCGTCGATTACCGTGTTAGTAACCATCACCTCCCCTCCGGATAATGTTTTTTATATTATCAACTCTTTAGTTGTTAAAAAAAAAATATACCATTACATTTTAATCGTTTTGAAAAGACATTTGTTTACGTTTATCCGCTGGGCATATTTCCATAGGTTACGGAAACCTCGATTACCGCGCTATAATCAAGGTCCCATAGTAATAATAATATTATTAATCGAATTTTAAAATTAATTTTTTTTTTTTCAATTCGATAAAAAGCGGTGTACAATTTTATTGATTATTAAACATCAAGAGTAAATTAGGTTCGATTACACACTTTTTTTTTTTGTACTGGACAATTAAGTACAAAGTGTGCCATATTACGCACAAATATAGGAACTGATGTTAACTCGGTCAAGGTAATTTAAAAATTAACTTAACTTTTAATATATTAATGTTGAATTACCATATTTTTTTATTATGTTAGAAAACGGTTGGGTTTTCTTCCCGATCCCCCGACCGCGTCAAAGAATATTAAAAGGACATAAACCATTTCGCATTTTACTTCTATACGAATTATTATAATATAATATTTGTACGGGTTTTAATCGATGTTAACATTTTTTTTTTTTTTTTTTTTTTTTTTTTTTTTTTTTTCAAAATCAATCGATGAAAATTATTTTAACGAACATTTCGAGTAGCATATAATACTTATAAAACCTCGCTTTTTACCAGGATAGAATGGGGTTTTTTTTTTTAAATTTTGTTCACACTCTATTCGCTTGTATATTGCAAGGTTTTACATTCTTGCGCTTTAAATTCGGGAAACATTAGCAATACGAACCGATAAGTGCTTATATATAAATAATTTTTACACTTTCTTTATGGCGTTTTTTTTGGAAATGATTGACCTTGTGTTTTGTCTGATGTTCGTATTATCCGTATGTAAATCAATCTTAATGGTTGTTGTGTAGTGTTTTCTTTTTTTCAAGCGAAAGAAAATTCTTTTCTTTCCGTTTCCAAAAACGTGTCAGCAGTTAAGATAGATGTTTTCAAAGGTTGATATAGCGATGAAAAAAAAAAAAATAATAAAAAAATAAAATTCCAAGGGTTTTTTCTTATTTCGTGATAATGGAAACGTTTATCATCATCTGTGATCGGATAATAAAAAAAATATCGTTCCTCGATCACGCAGACTGTAGTCTAAAGCGGTTCACGATTATACTTTATGTAAAACATTATTTAAAAAAATACTATTATCATTATTTTTATGTCGCGTGACAATTGCTGTACTGAAACACATACATACACATACACACACAAAAAAAGAGAAAATAAATTACGAAAATTCCATAAAATCAATATTATTTAATTTGATTAAAATATAAATAGGTAATATACTCGGGTGAGTATATTTAAAAAAAATCTAAAAAGTTCTTAAATAAGTGAGTGGGCTTTTTTATAAGTCTTAAAGGCAGTTTAAGTTGCATTTATCAAAATATATTCACGTAATACTATAACGATAAGGCCTAAAAAATCGGTTTTAGAGACAGAACACACCCGTTATACAATTTATATACGACAACATTTTGAAAACATCCACGCCCGGCTTTTTATGTTTTTCTAAACGTTTGACTTTCTGTCGATGGTACGAAAAATCGTATTTTACATTTTCGTTTCAAATAACTACTTTAATATTAATTTGTATTTTACAAAAAAAAAACCCACCGGTGCCACGGCGTCGTCTTGAAAATGTCGTCATTTAAACATTCGATTATGGGTTTTTGATCTCTATTGCAATATCCAACCGATTTTAGAGGACTTTTCGAGCACATAAACATTTTATTTGTTTATTTATTTATTTTTTTGCTATACAACGCCCCGAGTACGACTACGACTCCTCAACTCGTAGTATTATAGCAACAATTAGTTTAGAAACAAATCGCAGACGATTATTCGAATCATTTAACCGGTGTACGACGTATTATGCAATTATATATAACTGATATTTCATCAACGTTATCCATGCATCATTAAGGGAAACACATATCCGACAATACCGTTTCCGTATAATAATGACGGTGTAGGTGGTAGGTGCGCGAATAGCTCAACCGTTTATGGATTTAGTGACGTGTACGATAATTATTATTGTTGTTGGTCGGTCGAACGTTTAAACGAATTGATGACGGAGGACGACGTGTTAATAAATAGTTAAAATTATTAATTTAATGTTATTTTATCGGACGAGTACACGGGTGTTCGGTAAAACACGCAGTTGACGAACTCGACAGCGTCAAAATAACGGCCGAAAATACCGCACGTTGGCCGGCGGGTACGCGGCTAAACAATTCCGCAGCTAATTATTTTATTTTTATTATTATTATTATTTTTTATTATATAATAATTATTTTAGGCCGTGCGCGTTTTGCGACGTACCACCAGCGCAATAACTACTAGAATTACCACCTACTTTACACGTTTTTCATTCCGGCTTAACCGTCTTTTTTTTTTTTTTAACCACGAATTTTATCGCTTACTACGATAGAACGAATTTAAACCGAGTTGAATTTTCACATCCCGTTGTTGACTATAGTATGCACACTCGAATCCGTACCACACGCTTCCATTTTCGGAATACACACTTTGTAATTGGAGTTTATTAAAAAAAAAAAAACCTACAATTTTGATCGAATGAAATTAGAAAAACTAATAATAATTATTAACGCGACGAATATTTCTAGAATTATTACCGTCTTTTCAGTATTTCTGCGTCGAATATACATTGAAAAACGCGCTCGAGTTTTAAACTTTTTAATAATATCGGTTTAAAAGGATATTGTAAAATAAGTATTAAAAAAAAAAAAAAAAATAATAAAATAAAATAAAATATATTTTTTTCTTTCTATTGCTCAATGTTATCAGAGGTAATAAATCATTTTACCGAAGAGCTCCAGGAATAATAATTAATGTATTTTTATTTTATTATCTCCCGCAAGAACATTATCTTGTTTAGGTATTTTTTTATTCATTATTCATTTCGAAAAAAATATTATAATAAACAGAATATTTGATATATTAAATTTATTCGAATATTTATCGGCATTTACGATGCTTGTATTGCAAACAATGCAATATTAATTTTTTTATTATTATTATTTTTGTTCAGTAAAAACTGAACAAATAAAGTATGTTTATTCGAGTTCTTACATATTATTTTTTTTTTATGTTGACAACTTTTAAGTGAGATTGTTTGGTCAAAGCATAATAACCAATATAGTTTATGAAGTAGTTTAAAAGGAAATTTCAGGCGCAGCGGAAATTCAGTAAATTCATGATGATTGAGACATCGTCACCCGATTATTTATTTAGTTAAAAGTTGATGTTTGGCTGAAATTGTATAATAAACGAATATTATACAATTTTCATTAGATTTCGTAAAATTTAAATTTTATTCTTACATTAAAATCTCGGACGTCTCAGAAACATTTGCCGTCCACTGACAATTTAGCAAAAATGTGTTTTTGTATAACCGAAAATATTTTACTAAATTAATGACGATGGCGTCGATTTCACAGAGGGATTTGTTGATGTTTATTTCGCAGGCGATCTTTTTATACTTAAAAGTTTTAAAAAAATATATGGTTTTTAATCTCGATACAAAATATTGTAGAATGAAAATATCAAACAATCTCTTGGCGAACACTCGGGCGTGCGGGGGTATTTTAATAAAGTCAACACACTCTAGCCGAATTATCTGCACCTCTATAAAATACAACGGGTCCGCCGCCGGTTTGCAGTTATCATAATAATAAGAAAAACCGAGAATATTTACACAATAATAGTTGCTGTTATTTTAGATTTTGTTGTAATTCAGTAAAAAAAAACCATAGCGTAGATCTGAAACATTTACTAAATATTAGAATATTCTAGACGTGGTAAATTTGTCTTAAAATAATTCGAATATTTCAAAACAATGTTCCTATAGACATATACAAATATAGATGATCCCTAGTTACGATTATTTTTTATTTCAGAATTTGACTATTGTCATGAAAACTAAATTTCGATTTTGTTGTTTGTTGTTATTCATTAAAAAATAACTTTAGAGACCGGCAAATTTCACCGAATAATTGTAAAATCACTTTCTAAACGTGGTGCGATTTTTAAAGGAATTAGTTTTTTTTTTTTTTTTTTAGGCTATTTGAATATTTAATAGTATTTTCGTCAGCCGAAAAATATAAAATATATCGCGGCCCACTGAGTTTTCTCGGTAATTCGCCGGTTCAATCCGGTGACCCTGATCGGACATATTATTTTTAATTTAAGATTATTATAGTCAAAAATATTATTATTATCGTTTACTTCTCGGTGTTATCTATTTCGGCCATTCTAGAAGTGTATACGGTGTGAAATAAGAGCGCGGCCTTCGGGGCTGTGTCAATCTTTCGTTTGGCTTAGAATAACCTAAGATTTAAATAATATTAGTATTTTAGTTCGTGAGCAATAAAGTACAGTTACAACAATAAGAAAGTATAAATTAATGTGCTTATTGATTTTATTGACGACAATTACTATTCAGTATTTTTATTAGAACTCAAAAAATTAATAATAAACATTCATTCTAAATCAAAGGGAAAATATATCTTTCAAACACCGTACAATCAGCAAATAATTTAATTTGAAAACAACTTTTAACGAATATATACGAATATATGTGCAAGAGATTTGGAAAAAAATGCATTGTTTGGAAGGATTATTATACACTTTCATGAAAATGTTTGAAGCCAAAAGAAAAATGAATTTATTATCTTATATTTGACTCCGTTATTTGAAAATAAAAAAAATCATTATTAAATTTTTGTTTTTTTTTTTTCTTTTCGTCATAAATATTATATATTGTGAAACTTACATCCTACACCGACAATGTTTAAAAAATAATAACGATGAACTATATTAAGGAAATACTAATGGATTTTTTATTTATTAGCTAACATTATCATGAATGATCACTAGATTTATTTTTATTTTACTGGTACAACCATTTTTTGTTTGTATCCGCTTTTTTTGTCTTTCCGGATTATTTTTGCCCGGGTCTGACATTCGCAACACACATTTTATTTATCACGATGTTTGGCTCGGTGCCCGTATACGTGACAGTAATAGAATTCTATAAACTACAATTGAACACCTAGACTAATAGTGACTACAATGTCAACATTTAAGTCCGAACCGTATATAATATATATATATATATATATAGTTTTCCAATAAGTTCGAAATATCACGATTTGGCTAACGATTATTGATTACGAAAGTGCATCTAATAAAACACATTGGCCCAGGAAACTATTCGAAGGAGATATTTTAACGCGAACAACGAACCGTGTGACAAAATCGTACAAAAGGTGCACTTTTAGTTGTAATACATTTCAATTTTGAAAAGATGTTTAAGACGTTATATCTTCGCTTGAATACGAACAAGTGTTGATTAATTTTGTTTGTTTTAATAAAACGTATTGAAATTTGAGAATAGAGATTACGTCACAGTGATGAGCTGAGGGACATGTTCCGAGGACCGGATATACTAATATAAATTACGAAAAGATGACTAATGTAATTTAGGGTGTGGGAACCGGGGCAAAATTTTCGGGAAGACTTGTGTTAAAAACGACGTCAGAGTAAAATACATTCGAGGGTAGTATCGGCAAACGGGGAATATTTATTTTGGATGGCTGATCTAAAAAGCCGAAACTCACATATAATAATAATAATAATAATAAGAAGAAGAAGAATATGGAATTTATATTTAAAACAGTACATTTGTTATAAGTATCTAGTAAAATTGTTATTAGTACATTTTACAGGATTGTAATGGTTATCAACTATCGTTGTGTTATTAGACAATTTCCTTTTATGAATCAATCGAAAAAGTTATTTGTTTTATGGCATGCGTTTCTTAAAAAAAAAAAAATTATTTTTTGCGTTATTAAAAATTACTAGAAAGTTTCATCCCGAAACTTTATACATTTAGACAGGTAATTGGAAACGAATGATATTTTTGATGTGTTGTCTATAGAAGAATTTCCTAGTACAAAACCGAAAGGGAAAAAACAGCGAAAATAAATACAAAGAATCGTTAAAACTTTAATTGAGCTTTTTCCCTCCGAAGCGCTTTTCGATTGCTACGATTTATCATCGAATTCCGTTTTTAAAATAATAATGGAATGCCGACTTGCCCGCAAGGTTCTCCGACCTCCTCAAAATAGGTCATTTATTAATGATTACGTACGTATTTTTTTTTTTTTAAATGAAAATGAAAATTCGTACGTAGTCTTTCTCTTTTTTTTTTTTTATTTTCTTTTTTATCGCCTCAACAAATAAGAGTCCTTAAATGATCTTTTTTTTGTTCAACGAACATCTACAGAACTATATAAGTTTCGAGCAGGAGCGAATCTTGACAAGCCCCGAGTTGTGGGGGGGGGAGGTGAAATTTTTTTACCATATTATATATACAGATCCCATTTTAGTGCTTACAGTACACCACCTATTACAATGACTAAATTTATACACATAAAAATATGCCAAGGGAGATACGTTCCGCTAGTGGTCTCGAGTACTTACCTACCCATGTACGAGGTCTGTTCAAAAAGTTCCCGAACTATAATTCCTAACAATAGAAAATTTATAGTATCGTAAATGTTATTAGATTAAAATAAAATAGAGATAAGCAGCTATCTTTTCAATTAAATCTCAAATGTTCCTTGCTATCTAACCATTAACTGTGCGCGTTCAAAGTAGACGAGTCGTGTGTATTGTGCGATTTTTAAGATGAACAACGTATTAATATTAAAGTTTGTAAATCTTTTACTGAGACTCATAAAATGTTGCAAAATGCTTATGGTGATCAGTGTTTAGGACGTACTCAGTGTTACGGCTGGTTTAAACGTTTTAAAGACGGTCGGGAATCAGTTGATGACGACCCAAGTTCAGGACGTCCGTCGACATCGACAGACGATGCTCATGTGACAAAAGTCAATGAAATTGTGCGGTTTTTTTTGACAACCTGCGAGTTATTCATCACGAATTTCTACCTGCAGGACAAGCTGTTAACCGATGGTACTATCTAGAAGTATTAAAACGTCTTTGAGAAAAAGTGCGGAGGAAAAGGCCTGAAAATGTGGAAGTAAAACCTTATTCATGGTTTCTCCATCACGACAGTGCTCCGGCACACACTTCCCTGTTAATTCGAGATTTTTGCGTGAAAAATCACATGACCGTGCTTCCTCATTCACCAAATTCTCCCGACTTGACACCAATAGACCATTATTTTATTTCCAAAACTAAAATCTCCGTAAAAAGGACAAAGATTTTCTACGATAGACGAAATAAAAGAAAATTCGCTAACGGAGCTACGAGCAATTCCAGAAACTGTTTTCCAGGATTGCTTTCAACAATGGAAACGTCGTTGGCAAAAGTGTATAAACCAAGAGGGAGGAGAATACTTCGAGGGTGATTAGTCTCAATAGCTTGTAGGTAAGCACTATAAATAAAAAAAATTGAAAAATTCGGGAACTTTATGAACAGGCCTCGTATAGGACCGAAAAAATACGTTAATGCGGATTGAATAGTGCGTTATAAAAACATTATTATTGTTTTTTTTCTTTCTTTTATTTTTTTCCTTGCTTCTGACCAAACCAAAACCGAATTGTAAATTGTTAGTTTAAAAGAAACATAAATTAACGACAATCTGTCGATTCTTTGATTAAATAAAGCCCGGTCCACGGGATGACAGTTGCTATAGTGATAGTCGTGGTTACAGCTGTCGTGATAATGACTATTACAGACCCGGTTGGTACAATCGGTTGTTGCTACATGTTCACACGACGATAGTCCACGATAGTAACTATTATCACGAATTCGAGTCTCGCAACTATCACGGTTTATTATCTGTTTATCGTGACATCGTGTGTCGGGAGAACCGATGTTTTTCCGGAGAGCGACAGAAACGGCGATTGGAGGTACGTTGGAGTTTCGGTACGTCGTTGACAAGTAGACATTATTATCATTGCGCGCGTTTGTGTGCAGTATTGTTTTATTTAATCGTAGTGAAAATCATTAATTTTCAAACGGCACGAATAAAACGATTATTACTGTTGTTCGCTATTTTGATTGTTCGCGCGCCAAATATTCGATTTCGTACGGTTCGCGGGATCCGGAAAATAGACAAGGCTGAAATCAACATCAATATCGGTCCAGCGGAAATAATTTCACTATTTCTGTAATATTTAAATGCATTTATCCCGATATAGATATTCGGAATAATAATAATAATTATTGATAATATGTATTCTACATACAATGCGATTTATATACAATGATACATTACGCGGGTGCCTATCGTAAACCACTTCGACTGTGCATTTTTTTTTTTTTTTTTAATTTTATTATTTTTACCATCGATCGAATGTTATGTTTTAATAAAAATACGTGATTTGGTAATATTGCGATAATAATTTAATAAACTCACTTGAGTGTTGACCATAATCAACACGATTATAGTTAAGGCCAACGAATGCGGTTACATATAAAATTAAATTCATTTTTACCTATGGTTTTTATTTTAACTCCGAAAAAAAAAAAAAAAAAAAAATCCAATTTCAAGTTAAAATTACTACATTACATTTGGTACTATAAAATAAATTACAATTCTAATTTTTTTTTTTATGTATGATTTTTATCATAAACTTGAACTTAAATCGCTGAAAAATGAATTATACAATTTTTATTCACATTAAAAATAAAAAAACCTAGAAAATTTCTAAATAGCTATGAATTACTTTAAATAAACGCCAGAATAGTTTGAAAAGTGCACCGTGTATGGAAAGTGCTAATACAAGTACACGTATTTTATGCAAATCTTAGGTCTCTACGATTACTTATCATTGAATTACATTAACAAATAAAAATCAAAAATAACGCAAACCGTTTTGCGTACAGATTTCCGTTTTCCGACGTTTTTTCTAGGGTTTTCTCCATTATTAAGAAACCGCAAGCAGTATCGAAAAACGACCATCCAAATGCACTACCTATTCACCCCTGATGTATTGATGTTTCTGGTAGAAATGTTGAGATAGGTTAGGTAGAACAGATATGCACAAAAATGTGCGTATTGAAGTATAACCAATATATTTCTATCTACGCTCGGAATTAAAACTATTAAACCAGTGCCAATTTTGTTTCGATAATCAAATTATAATCAATTATTATTATACGTTTGTCGTAAATTCTGATAAATTACGTTTAATCGGGTGTTAAATTCATTATGTAGTAAATAACTTGATATTTGACGTTTGTAAACGACTTAAATAAAAAACTTTTAGCATATAAAATTGATTATGTCGAATCATTTTTATAAGGCGTATACAATAAAATAATACGGTAAATTTATTTTCATGCGTTTCATTGGTTGTTGATATTATTCGGTGATTGCATGTCATTTTAGAGACGATACCAGAGTTCGAAGAGTATTTCCTTTTCAACGAATTTCCCGTAACGTTGTTTTTTCGTAATCGAAGACTTTTAAAGGGAAAATGTTAAACTTTTAAGTAGTTGGTAGGTTTGTTTTTTAGGCGCGCACCTTTTCCATTTCTGTTGTCACGGACAAAATCAAATTGCTCGCACAAACTGTCGCTTCAAATGGGTAAAATGAAGAAAAAAAAAAATAGAAAAAAAAGGGACGAACACACTTGAACAAATTGAATGGTTGAAACTTCCACACGTGCGTGCTTTCGTCTTAATTTTACTTTTACACAGCCGATTTGTTCAAAATTTTGTCCCACTGACTTTTTAAAACTTTTATCTAATTCGTTTCCGCGATTGAAACGGATGAGCGTTTAGACACACGGCTAAAATAATGCAGTTTTCATGTAGTCATATGTGTAATTTACTCGGTATTCCGTTCAGACAATTGGTATGAGAAACGCCATGAATAATCGCGGAGACGTCTTGTAACTATAAAAATAGAAAAATATGAAAAAAAAAAAACTTTGAAAAACTTCGCAAAAAGACTTCGGTTTTACGTGCGTAGACTGGTGTACCGACAACGGGAAAGCAATTTTGTTTTAGACTTTACTAGAAAAAATAAGCCGCGGAACAAAACTAATACGAATGCCTACCTACCATTGAATAAATAATTCATGTTTTGATGAAACGAGTTTTTTTTTTCGATACGAAAAACATCAAAAAAAAATAAAAAAATAAATGTTTTATTAATATTTAAACATATTATAACGAATAATATAGATTTCAGATTAATAATTATAATGTCTATATATAAATATATATATATATATATATATAATAGTCAATTATTATTATAGTGAAACGAATCGTAATTTTCAATGTTGTCCTCTCGGATTTTAATGAAAACCGCAGAGAAGCTCGCTGCGAGTTCAAAACGCTGAAAATAAGTTAATATATATGCAAACGATGTTTAATAATAATAAAAAAAAAAAAACCACAGAGCATTTTTCCTAATACCACAGAACATAATACAATATGCATTACTTCAATACGGGTATGTATACCCAGCGCAGGCCACAAGAAGCCATTTCGAATTTTATAGAAGTGTAATTTTTCTTATATTTTTGATAAATGAAAAATCCCGTAACCCGTACACTGAATTGCGGTCAGTCGTTACTCGTCCGTCGATTAAAGATACGTTTTAATAAACTATAGGACGTCCAGGACGCATAGCAATAAATGACCCAGACTAATAAATATAAATTAAAACCCCGCCGTCTGGCGAATTCCGTTTATTATTATTTATGTGAGCGGATATTCAATTGAAGTGACCGGACAATCCCGATATGATTACTATTGTTAATAATTACTACAGTCTAACTAACCGCACACACTCGTATATAGTTGGTTAAACAGTAGTACTCGAGGGGTAGCCCACGTTTATTTGTTTTACATTATGTCACGGACGGCCGTAAAAATAAATACAATCGAGATTGTTATTATTTTGATTTTTTTTTCTCTTTTTTCGTTTTGTATTCCGGTGCACTTGAACGTTTCCGACCGCGAACATTTTTGGAGTGACATATCCAAACTGCGTCTGGGTCGATCGTGATTTTTGATTTAAGCGTTTTCTTGTTCGCGTCGCCGCCGCCGTTGCTGCTAATATCGTACTCCTGAGGTACGGAAATTACGTTATGTTGTTTTTTGTTTTTTATTGTGATTATTCACCACAGCGTGGTAACGAAAACGACGAAAAACACACGAAGCCCCAGAAGCGGCAGTAAAAATATACTACAGAATTTAACGACAAAGGGGAAATAAACTTTAATAGAATATTTTTTATCGTGTAAACCGGAACGATTAACATTTAAAAAGTAACGGAGTTAGCAGCTCGGTGATTTATTAAGAATTATTTAGACACGAATATAATAACGTCTCTCGAAAGTCGGACTCGGCCGGTCGAGTTACCCGTAACATAATGCGAAATTCGAGACGGAAAATTCCGGACGTCTTTTGCACGCCGGGCGAACGGGATTTCTTTTGCCGCCGACTTACGCCAAGCGCTTAACGGTTTCTTCTGATAAACCGAAGAGCAGCGATTTTGTAATTTATTATTCAGGTCGCTGGATGCTTTCGTAGGTCTTGTACGTCCAGCTGCTGCAGTGGTCCCGTGATCCTCGGTGCAGGTGTTGTCTGGAGTGTGTTACCTACATTTCGCGTTCACCACAATTATTGCCACGGGGTATATAAAGTGTGTTGATTACCACTGGCACATTTAATCAAATTTACCGCGGTATTTATCGATTTCTCCGCGCGACGTAAATCTTTTTCGTTTTTTAAAATTATTTTGTTTTACCCGACGGAACGTTTAATGTATCCAATTGCCAGTGGTCCGCAGTTGTGCCGGGGTAATCCGGCATTATAGCGGACAGTGTCGTCAATTGCATTACAGAATTAGGTTATGCCCGGAAAGCCGAAATTCGATTGCACCGAGCAATCAGTGATACAAGTTTGACGCATCCACTGCGGTCATGTGAAAACGCGCTCGAGTCAA
Organism: Tuberolachnus salignus; assembly: GCA_956483605.1. NCBI lineage: Eukaryota > Metazoa > Arthropoda > Insecta > Hemiptera > Aphididae > Tuberolachnus > Tuberolachnus salignus. Next base: position 37,331,132 of record OY101436.1, on the reverse strand, counting down.
GATAGCAGAGAATATTACGGATTTACTCGATGCGCACACGTCTGAGCCGAGCACGGGGTCTCGAGAAGTTTGAGAATGGACGACCGTAGTATAAGAGATTTGTCACGTGGACAAAGTTTTTTTTCCGTCAAATTATCGGCGTCGAGTTACGAAATTAATAATACTTATGTCCAGCAGTCAAAGCCATACACTCGCAGACGTCGGTATAATAACGGCAATAAAACATTATTATAACACGTCCGTACATGTCGACCGATGAAACGGATTTCCTGTGTATTATCTGTGTAATTATTAGAATTTTTAAATTCTCAATGGTTTTTTTTTCCGGGAAAATACTTTTTTTTGGTTAGCAGACATTTTCCGGCTTGGTCACGCGGTATCTTAAAAGACGCGGAATTTTTGGAATAATTTTTGAAAATCACTTTTACGGCTAGTTGAAATCAAGGATTAAAACCGCGGTTATCGTTTCTCGTTGAGTACCGGTGGAAAACGTAGTGATTAAACGGTATGTATTTTTTTTAACAAACGACTTGTGACCAAAAACGATTCTCTAGGTTTTCTAGACTGATTATGGTTCACATAAAATGGTTGGTATCAACGAAGAACCAGTTACTGATAACCATCATATCAAAGATTAAGGGATAGCGGCTTCCCGATATTAAAAAGCTGATAATGGATATCTTTGATAGCGGCCAAATGCTACCAGGTTACCGCACAGAATGTTTTTTGTAATCATTTACGGTTGCTTTAAGCATCTAAACAAAAATACTCTCTGTATTACCGATACCTTGCCAACTTCCCACCTAAAACAGTGGTCAACCCATAGCGTGGATTATGTCCGTTTTTTCAACGCTTAAATTAGTTCACCATCAAAATTAGCTTAATGAAAAGTTACCAAATTTTTTTCTCGAATGTTGTAGTACATTTATCTTAAGATCGTATAAATTATACAATATATGCCTATAACTTATTGAATTGGATTTTAATTTAATTTTTTTAATTTGAATTTTTATTCAACTATAATCTTTATTTTTTGTTTTTTTATTTCGATAATATTTCGGGTAAAATGTTTCAATATTTTATGATTAATTCCAATTTCCAAGTTAAATTGGTATATTTGTATAAATCAAACACGTCGAATTTATAGTTAATAAACTCAAAGTGCATTATACATAAAATATAACATATAAATAATTTGGATAAAACCATTGTTCTTCTGATCGTTAAAAAAAAATTAAATTAGATTATATAAAATCCTCGTCTTTTACCGAATATAATACTTAAAAAAATAAAATATTATTAATGTTAAACGAAAAGATTACTGTTGTTATTTTTTTTGCCTCCCAAAAAAATAGGATATTTTTATTAAAACATTTAAAGAATACAATAACACAATATTGCAGGAAAATAAAATAATTATAACTTTGGACGTTTACATTTGTATCTTAATTTATTGTTTAATGTTATTTCGTGAACATTAATTGTTTTACCATTTTCTATAATTTCTTTTAAGGTAATAATTATTATTTATTGGTAAAATCGCATTTGGAGTTATGTGTGTCTATTCCTAGATTTTTTTTTTTTGTTGATTTTTCTAGTATTATTATTTTTAGCATTACGAACATAATAATGTCATACAGCGTTGTTATCAGTATTATAAATCAGTTTGATAATGTTAAGCAGACGACACTGAGAGAGATTTTGGACTTTAAAAATAATAATTCCGTGCCGAAAAATCGTTTAATTTCGAAACGGGTATAGGATTTTACAGTCTACGGTTAAAAATTCACGAACGCGACTTTATCTAGGGACATAATTGCCCTTCAGTTGATTAAAAATCCTGATTAAGTCGAATCCTGCACAACTATGTTGTTTTTTATTCTATTTTTATGTCGAGTACAAATGATTAATTTTCTGATGTAGGTGTTATTATTTCTGTTTTGCATGTGATACGGTCCCATAGCCGCGCTCTTCTCCTCAGCCGTACATACTGGCCCCTTATACCGTCACGTGAATTTTTTTTTCAACTAAATTTCATTGTTACACAACATAAATACTTGTGATAACGATACGGGACCAATTTTATTTAAAAGCCAATGCGAATATTTTTTGAGTTTTTAAACGTTTATATTATTATTTTTTCGTTTGAATTGCCTACACTTTTATACTGTTGGGTAAAATATTCTTTAACTACAATTTAAAACAAATACCGACGTTTTTATTTAACTATGTACGTTTATTATAAAATGGCACGCCTAGAGAAATTACCATTTTTTTAGTTTTTATATAGGTACTCCTGTTAGTATAAAAACAATGAAAACGCAACAAAAGTATACAAAAAAAAAAAAAAAAAAAACCCATAGAAATTAGAATATACGCTATTATCTATTTTATAAAATCATAATAGTTATTATCAGACATAATAATTTTAATTATGTCAACATATTAAAACATTATAATTAATGATGTTGTCTGCGGCAATTAAGTGCAGTAACAATTTAACAGTAGCCGTCAAAATTAATTTCGAAAAACAAAGAAACATTTTAATGTAATTAAAAAAAAAAAAAAAAATATCCAACAGGACTGGGCAATATAATAACAAAAAAAAAAAAAAAAAACCTTAACGAAACGTATTTGAATATTTTTAATGTAAAAAATATAAGAGACAGAGTCACGATAAAAAAAAAAAAAAAAAAAGAGTGCGAAATCTGTTTAATTTTAATTATTTTCGATGGGTGGGTTGGGGAGATGTTTTTCTATGATGTTTTCTATTAATGAAGATGTGAATTATAGCACTTAAAATTGTTTAAATTGGTACTAGAATATTTCCTTAAATTTCGTGATAAGTGACGTCAAAACAAAAAAAATGTATATAGTTTGATCGATTTAATTTGAATCACAAAATTCGTTCGACAATCAAAAACACATTAGAAGGAAACTATTAAGATTAAAAATCACGCGAACGGATTCTTATTTAGACTATCAATACAGCAAGTGTAATATAAATTTTGTCGACAAAATTGAATCAAAATATTTTTTTTAGATGCGATTGTTAATTCATAAAGTATCAATACTTTATCCTAAAAAAGAAAATATATATATACACGAGGTCTGTTCAAAAAGTACCAGGACATATGACGAAAACGTTTCAAATTGTAAATAAATGTATTCCCCGCGAATAAGTGGATATTTTAAACAAAACCCGAAGTCACTATTTTATCTCAGTTTAATATTACACGTGGTTAAATCCGGTCAGTTTTTTTTCGTTTGCAGTTTTCGACGTGTCCGAAATTAACGAATAACTCGTGTGCATCAAATTTTGCTTGAACCTTGGTAAAAATGATGCTACGGAAACGTACGGAAATGAGTAAAACCGCTTTTGGGGACGATTCACATTAAGTGGTTCCCCGTGACTTTCGAGTGTTTTAAACGTTTCAAGGACAGTCGGCGGTTAACTGAAGACGATCATCGTCATCCAGAAACGATGGTGTGGCGACAATTTGCGAAAGAATGCGAAATGGTCGCCGATTAACCGTTCGCGAGTTGACAGAGGGAATCTCAAATGAGTCTTGTCGTGCAATTTTTTAGGAAAATGTACAGATTAGAAGAGTCGCGCTGCCCACATTCGTTTCGCGATTGTTCATCACGACAATGCACGGGGACATTTAGTGCTGTCGATACGTGGATTTTTATAGGATAAAAAAATTGCCGTGGTTCCGCGGACTCTCGCCACTCTCCTGATCAGCCCCAATGTGATTTTTTTTCTATTCCCAAGATTAAGGTCTGCGTTTAAAGGACAACGATTTCACGATGTAGAGGAAATTAAAGCGAACGCGGCAACAGAACTCATAGCTTTAACTTTTCGAACAGTTCCAAAGGACTTTTGGAAAACGGCAAGATCGCCGGAGGGAGTATTTCGAAGGAGATATCTTTAAATAGTTTGTAACTTCAATTTTGTAATTATTAAATATAAAATCCTATTACATTTTGATCAGACTTCGTATATATTATATAAAATAATACAATGTTAATAATAACATACAAATCTAAAAGAACTGCAAAATATGTAAATTATGCAAATGATAATTCCGCTTTTCTGCAGTACCTATACCATGAAACAAATTATTGTTAGTTTACTCCACTACTGTTTTTAAAAATCTTATAAAAATTATATTCGAAAGCTATCCGTTTCCTGCTTATAAATTACCGGGAAATACTAAAAACGATTTGTCTAAAGCTGCAGCATATTATTTCACATTCATTTGATTTATAATTTATTCTTACAGAAACATCGAAAAACTAATATCGATCTATTGATACTTTTATGAGTCTGAAATTATTCTAGAAAAGCAAAAAATATGACATTTTAATAACGGTCCCTATACGACTGTGTAAATTATGTATAAAATTTTTTTTTTTTTAAAACTAAATAGGAATCATAGGCCAATCATGATATTAATACACAGGAATCATTAAATAAAATTATTTAAAATTATTTGTATTAAGTACTCAAATTGAGGAATTGCATAATAATAATGTTGTCAGGAGCGTGATAATATAATAAAAACTAAGTCCTAACTCGAGCAGTAAATTCATTGAGATGAACAGCTAATAATATAATTGGCATCCTCAAATTTTATTCCTATTTCATGCGATGCATTTTCATATTACAACATTATGTATGTAATATAAAACTAATGGGTGTTAAAAAAATTATAAATTCACAAAAACTTAACCAAATGCGATTATAACGAATATTTTCGTTTAGAAAATAGAACGCAATTTTCGTCTTTCGAGGCAGAAACTTTTAAAAAAGTTTAAATAAATTTATAATTTACTAAATTGCGTTGTAAAAAATGCGAGATAAACAATTGTTCTAATAATTTCACAAATTCTGAACGATATATTTCACAGAGAACACAGCATCTTCTTTTTATATTACAACGACTGTTGTGTTTTATCGATTTTACTTTTGTAATTGTACGACTTTTAACGTAACAAATTACCAAAATACTTATTTCTTCCAAAGTCAAGGAAACTTCCAACTTGTTTAGAAGTGATTTATTATTTTTTTTTTCAATTATTAGACCAGAAGAAAATTATTTGATTTATAATTTTTTTTTTTTTTTTTGCTGGTTATTCATATCATATGCATAGAGTACAATATTTATTAATGCATTTTAATATTTATAAGCTTGGGATAATTTATACTATCACAATATAGTTCATAAGTCATATCATGAGTTATATTCTAAACATAGAACGGAAGCTATTGGTTTTTTTATTTATCTTTTTTATTTCCTTTTATTTTGTTTTTTTTTAGTGTAGTAAAAGTGTTTTAAAGTTCCGTGTAGTATATCATTCTATTGAAAATTGGTCGTAGTTTGTACTTCAAATATCAGAGTTGAAAAGTTTCCATTGTTAAAGGGCAGGAGGGAAGAATAAAAAGAAAACGCTGAAAAGTTTTTGGAAGGCGATAATAGTCATTTTCAAATTTAATAAAACGATATGGTACATCGTTTTCACATCACGCAAGTGAACATCTATACAATTGTCAATGTGCAAACATTTTTTGTAATAAATAAATAAAAATGTGCTTTGTTCTAAAGCAAGGAAGCTATTAAAATCGATATAATATATATATTTTTGCGACAGTATAGATATAAAAATTCTCAAAAAGTTGCGTGCAGAAAATAAATAATAAAATTATAATTACACTGACGGACGATATGTCTCGAATGTTTCCGTAAAAATCATTAAGAATATGAATTTTCTTTCCGAGTTACGTTTTTGTTAAATTTTTTTTTATAGAATGCACTGTTGTGTTTTCGGTTTTAAAAATATCATTAATGTACTGGTACTCGTTAAAAATGAAACAGGCAGTAGCCACGCATAAGTGGATACGAGCAGAACTTGCGTTAACGGGTAGTTCTAAATTAAAATGGACAGTTGTAAAAACACATTTGGTCAGTAAAAATTGCAGAAATACCATTATAAAAAAAAAAAAAAAAATAAAAAAAAAAATAGTAATAACGTTCCATACAATCGTGTTAGTGTTGTTTTTATTTATCAATTTATTTATATATGTACATTATTAACTACGGACTTGGTCGTTATTCCCATGGCTATATATACAATATACAGGCGTGTCAACAAGATAACAGTGCGCATAACAACATGGCGAATATCATAGAATAAAAATAAAAAATAAAAAAAATACTATGGAATAAACAATATTATCGCTGATTTTTTTTCATTGTTATATTATGCGACCGCTTGGCCGCAGCCTGATATCAGATACTGGCGAAAAATGCGCAGCGATAGGGTAATTTGGAGATCTAGCTGACACGGCTGTATATTTAGCCATGGCTATACCTACCGACCAAACCCGAAATGACTGCTAAAGTATGCGAATTGGCATTGGATTTGATAATGTGTACATGATCATCATTATTTTCTAAAAATTGCAAATACTATATTTAATTGTTATATTCACTTAATAATTACTAAAAAAAAAAAAAAAAACGAAACCAGCTCAATTTATGTTTAATAAGTTAATTCAATTTTGAAATTAATTTTTAACAGAACTTAGTTAATCCATAAAACAATTAACTCGTTAACTGTTTTTAAATCAACTCGACATAACGATGTTAACAATATTCATTTACTTGAGTTCAGCATTGCGTTTATCGGGCTGAAGTCAGTAAATAAAAATAATAATAAAAAATTTAAGAAAATTGTTTTATACTCACCCACGACAGTCAAGACCATGGCGTGGCCGATCGGAGGAGTTGTGCCCACTTGACATTCGTAGTATCCGCTGTCTTTGATTTGCGGGTATCGTATTTGAAGTGTCCAGTCTTCGTTTTGCGGCGAGTGTATTGCTTGGAATCTCTGGTCGCTAGTGTACGTGTACCGGCCCACGGTCAACAGGTGTATGCCCCGGTGTCTTACCCAAGAAACCTGTTGAAATATAATCGTATACGTCAATTTGTCGTTCATACCCATATTTGGGTGTCCCTCATGCCCTCATAGATGTAACTCCATGCAATGTATTGTATTCATTCCCTAAAACCATAAAGTACCGCGGACAAATAATATCGGTGAAGTTTGGAGAAAAAAAAAAATAAATTGTTGAAAATTTAATAAGTAATATTGGGCACTAAGGAGCTAATAAAAGACAGTAAAGACATCGGATTACAATTCAACGAATCAGAGACTAAATATATGGTAATATCAAGATGAGAAAATCATGGAGAATATATAGAAGTTGAGAATTTTAAGTTTGAAAGGGTACATAGTTTTAAATATTTGGGTTTTAGAATAAATAGCAAAAATAATAATCACGAAGAAATTAACATAAGAACTACTGCAGTGAACAAATGCTATTATGGGTTAACGAGCGTATTTAAATCAAAAAAAAGTATCAATTAAATCAAAAATTACACTATACAATGTAATTATTGGACCAGTTCTTCTATATGCTTGTGAAACATGGCCAACGACCAAAGGAGATGAAGACCAAATAGCGATCTTTGAAAGACGAATATTAAGAAGAATATATGGGCCAAAACGGAATAATATCGCACAACAATATGAAAGTAGAAGAAACATAGAATTACAACGACTATATAAAGAACCGAACATAGTAGCAGTACTACAATATAGTAGAATCGGATGGGCCGGCCACGTATGGAGGTCAAATAGCCTAATGAAAGCGGTATTAAAATGGAAACCCCTTGGGAAAAGACCACTAGGCAGACCAAAACAAAGATGGATAGACAAAGTAAAAAAGACTTTGGAAGAATTTGGAATACAAGATATGTAAGTAGTAGCTCAGGATAGAGACAGGTGGAAGCAAATTTGTGTTGCGGTTATGGGCCTCAATGGCCTTTAAAAACTAGAGAAGTAGTAGTAGAAGTTGAAAATTTAATAGAAATCGCATTTTTTTCTCGGGAAATTCGCGTACAAATGTAATAAACATACGTATCGCATCCGTGGTTATCTGAATATGACGAGAATTGTTCAAAACCAATTTTCTACAAAATAGTGTATTGGCCAAATACGTTGTAAGTTCAATTATGTTATTTTCATAATTGTTAATGCAAATCTATATAATCTATTGATGAACACGATTGTTCGAGCAATAATCCGGAGCAATCGTTTTTTATATAGAAATACATTTTCTCAAAACGTAAATTTGTCGATTTTCCAAACCGTCAATGAAATAGTTACGAAAATGTCGAATGTATCGACGAAAACCGCGTTACATTTAATCTGTTCAAATTTCAAACTCAAGTCGGCTTGACCGATCGATCCGAACATATTAATTTTGTAGATGAATTGGTTTTATGTATATACGCAATTGAGATTGAAAAATTACGGACATCTAATTGGGTTATTACGGTTAATGCAGTCCGGTGCAGTTGAAATCTGTTTTGTGTTAGTTGTTCATCTCGATTTTACCGTACGTAAAAATACAAAAATAACAGAATAAAATATGTCGTCCGTCTAATCGATTTATTTATTTTGTTTTTTGTCTGCCCCGACAAACCGGAACCGGGCGAGTTCCGGCGGAACGGCTACTAGGCGCGCCGGCGTGACTAATTCGGGATACGAAAAATCGGGACGGTGTGAAAAAAAAAAAAATTATTACATTTTATACCCGCGCGCTGGTAAAAAACGAGCGAATTTGTTTTATTTAAATAATATTACGATTTATCTTCTTCAAACGCGTATATGATATATTATTATTATTATGGCGGCGGCGGCGGCGGCGTTCGGGTTGTCACGCGACGATTCCGACGATCCGTTTTCCCTATTATCCGCCTGCAGTGTGTCCGAAAAAAAAAAAGGCGTCGTACTGCATGATTCGACTTTAGCACCGTAACAATGTGACCCGAGCTCACCGTTTTATAATAATAATTTTTGCGATGCGGATACAGTAAAATTTAGATTCTAAACAGATCGGCCCCGGGCGTTAAAAAAAAAAAAAAAACGCGGAATATTATCGATATTGTTTTCGGTTAATAAACCCCGTCTACCGATTTAAACAAAGTTAACAAACCTACTCGTTATAGTTAACGAGTTGGGTACTCGAACTATAAGGGCGATCAAACATTTTTTTTTTTTTTTTTTTTACGCGGCCATTTTAATAATTTATTTAACAGGTGTTACAATACCGTAAAATCTCATTTGTAGAAAATAATAATAAAAAAAAAAACAAAAAAACAAAATTCTAAATATACTCGATCGGCGAATAACGCAACATTTAAGTATTACTTTTTTTCTTATTTTTTTTTTTTCTACGGTTTAAATGATCGCTGAACAAAAAATAACATACGAGAATATTCTGCGAATTCCTATGTGTGAACACTCGACATATAGAAATCGAAATTGAAAAATCTGTTTTCGATGTGTCGTCTGACCATAGATTTGGCTTACACCGCACGTCCACAAACATTTACTGTTATTATATTAAATGTCATAAATTATATGCCATGCGATTACCGGACGGTTTTCGAACCTTATGTCTACCGTTTTTACTATTTCGAATGAAAATTCGAATAGTATTTCCTATTGTTGATTTTCACACGGCACTATATTATTTTATTATTATTATTATTTCGCGAATGGAGAGTTTTTATGTAATAAAAAAAAAAAAAATAAAAAAAAATACACGATCGATTGTGTAAACACGAATTATATAAATTGTAGATGACACTATTTTTCATCAGTATTAATTGAAATATTGATTATTAAAACAAAAAAAAAAAACAAAATTATGTAAAATACGATTTCGTGTAGTTTTGACGATGAACTGAGTATTTAGAGAATCGTAAAACGCCGACGGTGTTGTCTTCAAAATATCGTTGTCATTTTATAATACAGGCGTTTTATCTTTAAAATCGTTTTTAAAGGTTTTCTATTCGCCGGCACATTCTGTTATACGCCCCGGGGCATCATTTTTTTTAGTCCTCTTCCCCGATTGCCATAGAAAGTGAAATACAAACAATGTTAATCAAATATACGGTACTATATATAATCATTTTTATTTGTAGGATATCGGTACAAATTTACCGCCCCGTTAACGGACTAAAAAGAAATGTCCGTTGCGGGCGACAAGGATCATATAGACTCGTCCCCTCCTCTCCACCATCAAATTCGGCGGGCCTGTCTCCATTCCCGTTTGTTGAAGCGAACGTGTTTTTACTATATTGCCCGTCGGGGGGATGGTGGACCAGAAACGGTAAATGTCACCGTGACGGGGGGCCTCCGAAGTCCCGTGTCCGAATATTTATCCGAAAAGTATACCGACGACATCGATAGGTAACTTTCAAATGTTGACGTACGCTCATTGTACGCGGACAACAGAAAATATGATAGCGTCGATGCCGCGTGCGAATCCCCCCCCCCGGCGGTGGTCGTCAATCCGGAGAGGGGAACCTTGCAAATTAATCCGGCGGTGTTATACCGTAGAAAAATAAATACCAACGGAAAATCGGAACAATGACCCGTGGGACACGACTAGAGTACTCGTGTACGCGTACCTACGTTATGAATAAATTCTGTACTTTATATTTGTACCACGGACCCGGCCGCTGTCGACCGGTTCGTCCGAAATTTTAATTTTCCGCACTCCGACCCCAAGGAAGTATTCAATCGGTTTTTAATTGTAACGTCAGTTTATTTCAAACCCAGGCGTTATTTCTATTGGTTTAATTAAAAACAACCGGCGTATTAACAACATTACGTTTGCGTGTTCTGTTTGCATACTCGTATACCTGTTATATATATATATATATATATTAAAAAAGAAGAAAAAAAAAACTGTTTTTACTATTGCGTTTAATAGAAGCGGCGATATAGAGAGTTATAATAATAATAATTAAAAAAAAAACGTACGAATACAAAATGCGGTCGCCGAGAAAATGATCGAATGCGACTGACGGCTGTTTTCCAATTTATTCGAATTATTCGCAATAAATGTTTTGCAATCAAATATGTAAATAATTTAGCGGGTATACTTATCTACGGTAAATAGTTTATGGGCATGAAGAGTCGGTACGGTTATACAATCTCGATCGAACGACTACATCGAATTACTTAAGGTTCGAACACATTGGACGTGTACGCAATGTAATTATTTGCGTTTGGCAATGTTAATTTTTCAGATGATTTGTTTCAGGGCCACGATTACTGCACGATAAATCGTATAAATACATTTCGATGAGAGCCCGCTGCAGTAGGGAGCTAGGCTTTGATATTCGATCAATTGTTTACTGTACAATCCAAATAGGTTTTGGGCGGTAAATTGGGTTTTGGTATACGTTTTCAATTGACTATATACCGCAAAATCATGGGTTCTACTTTCGGATGATTTTCCACAATGAAAACCAGCACGTGTTTTCATACGTTTTAATGCGATTGGAAATCTGAATCGTTGTCGTAATAACTATAAACGCGGACAACGATGTTTTTAATAGAACGCGTCGTTTCGCTATTAGTTGTTTTATCGAAGTCGAAAATCGAATATCCAATAAAACGATTCTACGGCGATTCAATTAAACGATTGCGCGTCCTGTTCCTCGCGCATCCACAGTCGTGGAAAATTACTTTACTTTTCGTGTACGATATTTCAACGTGTTTCACGTGCACAAACAACTTTCTTTAATTGAGATTTTTGAGATTCTATAGAGAGATTATTTTCACTATAAACCACTAATAAAAGAAGGCGTTTGAATTTTGATATTTCTGGCAGTCGTTCAATGTTCGTTAATATACCATATATATATTTGTTACACGATTCTATACTAAATTCGTTAATGGTTTGTATTATTAAACGTATTGCGTATAAAAAATATAATACGTAAAATATGTTATTCGTCCCGTAGTGGATATTAAAAGTAGGTGATATACCGGTAGGAAACGTAAGGAAAAAAAAATAAAGAATAAAAACTGCCGTAATGATACTCAACGAGGAAAATCAAGTAGGTACCAATAAATATTACTGACATTTCCAAAAAGAAATTTCTACCAAAATGTTTCGTTTTTAACCAGTTTTTCTTATCCGTCTTAATACTTTAATAATTACGTAGCAAATGGTATTGTATTCCGTAATTTATAATGTTCTTGTTGCAAAAATTTTGTATTATTTGTTATTATCGTTGAAAATTTAAATTATTGTTTGATATTCCAGTCAAGCGCATACTATTTAACTAAGCCCTGTCGATATTTCTACGATATTTTCGTTCACAAATCTTACATATACTTGCCGGTACTTTATTGTACTACATACAGAGTGTAAAACAATTTTATTTAATGTGTTTTACAGTTTTTTTTTTTTTTAGTTTATTATGTATGTCTATGTGGGAACAATTTCAAAATTAATATTTTTCAAAATGTACGGGGAAAAATAACACTGGATCGATGTATGTACGTGTAAACGATTGTACACTTTGCACAGTAAACTTAAAACTACCTACTAAAAACACCCCGTTGAATATTTTTACTAAACGTGTTCATAAATTGTATTTGTAATCAAAGGAAAAAAAAATAAAATATATTTATTCAAATTTCAAATACTTTGAAAGTCTGGCAAATATACCCGGGAATAAACGCTAAACACCGAATAAAATTTCTATCTTTAAACATTTCGGAATGAATATTGAGATGAGTAAAAAACAATGTACATATCTACGAGTTTAGCAGCCCAACTTATATGAAATTAGGACGACATTTCCAAAAAAAAAAAAAAAACACTCGACGTCGCCGATTGTTATTATTTCGTTTTCTGTACAATACGAGTGCTCGGCCGAATCGGTAAAATTTTTCGATACCGGGTCCGGCTGACAAATTGTTAGCAATTTTTTTCCCGGACGAGTCGATATACTATAGTATTAGTCGAGTTTACTGATTTCCAAACCTATTTGCTACCTAACGGCGAACATAACGTAAATAATATTTTTTAAAATACTGAACAGTGTACACCGCAAGTGTGTCCGGTTGCTATTTGGAAAATTTATCCGAAATGTCCGCAGGAATTGGATTTCAATCGTTTTCAGGTTATCATTTAAACGTAACGAAAATTGCTACGGGCAGCAATAGATTACAAATAATTAATTTGTATTAATTAATTAATTATTTGTAGTGCCGTGTTGACGTACTTAGTTCGTACGGTAAAAATAATCAGAATGTTGGTCCAAAAACCGCCGACCACTTAACCTCGAAATATACTTACGAAATAAATAGGTAGGAGTCTACGCCGTTCAGCAAAGAATTATTAAACAACCGGAGTAATAATACATTATTTTTGTATATTGTCAATGATGACGTGTGCGGCATAAGTTTAAAAATTAATTTTTCAAGATAAAAAAAATTAAAACTATGCCTTTTTCGGCCGTACATTGTTTATCGTAAGAAAAAAAGTTCCGTCTTTATAATCCAAGGAAAACCATACGAGTAATTTTTGTCTATACGCATTTTGAAAATAATTCATACGGAAGTTTTTTTTTTTTTTTTTACAGATCTTATAGAATAAAATCTAAGAAAAACTTTAAGTAAATCGAGTCTTAAAATTACCACTCCCCTAGTTGATGAGCGGAGAAAGATTCCGGGTGGAAAAGTTTTTTTAAGTACAGACACCAAAGAAGATCACACATAATAGTAAAACCAATATATTCTTCGCCACACTTATGATCTAAAATATACATATACAGATTGAATTGTAAATCGAAATCAATGTTTATGCAAACATTAGAAAAATGAAAAACGAAAAAAAAAAAACACCGGATATTAAGTTTTTTCATTATAACAATGCCATAGCGTAATAATTAGTAAATCCGCGTGGGACTATTTGTTTAAATTAAAAAAATAAGTTTCGGTCTGTAAACAAAATAAATAATTGTAAAAGTATAATTTATTAAGTACTATGTTTTATTCGATTAAAAATAAAAAAAAATAAAACAGAGAACACAGTTCGTTATTTTCGTAGACCGCTTATTTGGGCTAGCCGCAGGGGTGCCAACATTATTTTATTATTATTTTAAAATCGAAAACAATGATAAATCATTGCGTGTGAATAACGAGCGGGAGATTATAATTAAAATGTAACAGTCGATCGTTTTTCATCACGATGCCTTTTGGTTTTTAAGTTTAAAAAAAAAAAAAAAAAAAAAAAAAAAATAATAATAAAGTCTTTTCGTTCAATCTCGCCTGTCACTACCGCGCGCACATTTTTAGTTAAAAAATATCTTCAGTCTTGCACTCGGGCGGTCGATTGGCTTTATGGTAACACTGCAGACCAACCATTTCCAATTTGCTTTTCATTTTTTTCTATCTCAATTTTAGCGGATAATAAAAATAACAATTTATTGCGTTTTTATTGTATTTGACAGGTTTTTGTGTATTTTTATTAAGTGACAGTTTGTTTTCTATGTACAGTTGATTTCAATTGTTTAAACAATATTTTTCCCACTCCTATTCTAAATGTTAACGTAACACAATAAAACTACTGTTGATCGGTTTTAATATTTTGCCCTGTAGAAATATTTTTACAATAAACTGTAAAAACTTAACATTATAAATAATAATTGAGCTCTTGGTGGCGTTATATTTTAATATATGTTTTGATTTATATCTTGCATGTCAACTAACCACGAAATTCATCGATATTTTTTTCGAATTACGATGGCATCAAAACTAGTCATTTCGTTGAAACTGTGCGCCGACAATATTTTAACGCGTAAAATAATCTAGTTTTACGATAAAACCATTTTTCCCGATGGAGTTCCTTTGTTTAACAATTTAATAAAAAAATTGTTATTGACAATTTATTATTCAACGCATAAAAGATAATGTATATAATTTAAATTTTTTTGATTTACGAATATATTGGTTTTACTGATGATGTTTGCTATTTTTCTATCAACAATATAAACTCAATTTCCTTATAAATCCAATATATGACCGATTTTATATTTACAATAGTGGCTCACTTATGGTGCGAAGTAATGGGCTATTTTACTGTAATGTTAAAACAAATTCTCGATAAGGAATATAACGGGTCTCATATTTTAGCAGTAAGGTAATTTAAAAAAAAAAAAAAAAAATAGAGTACAACGCATGAGTGGACCATTACCGTGGGCGGGCAGTTGGAAAGGTAGAAAACGAAAAACAAAACCAAGTACAACCTAAAAGAAACCCGAATATTTAACATTTAAGATTTGTATAAATCAAAGCCTCAGAAAGTTTTGAAAATTGTCCCACGTCTAGAGTGAAACAAATCCGAAATCGTACAAGAGAGTATAATGTTTTTGATAGGAGTAAGATTTCTGTTTGAAAAGTCATTCACAGACGGGTGAAAAAGCACACATCATAGTGTAAAACCAATTCATTTCTCGTTACTCTCAAAATCTGCATGAAAAAAAAGAAAAAAAAAAAAGAAGAAAAATAAAAAAATGACGCCCATGGAATCGTAATGCAGTTCTTTGATACCGTTTTCAATGTAAAAATAATATTATGGAAATATCCTAACCTCAGATATGGAGTATATTTAATTGATGTGTGTTTATATGTAGAATTTCGTCGCAGTTTGGTTTACTTATGGGTGCTCCAGGGTGAATTTAATGTGCACAGTTCCATCGCTGAAATAATATCGGTACACAAAACGTAATTTCAAATAATATTCATATCGCTCTTGTGAACAATTTAATTATTTCGAATCGTTACTATTATACAGAGTATAGCAGAGCCGACTTACGAGATTTGATGGGTTATAAATAACGAACAGTAAAACTTAGAGAAAAGGTTTTTTTTTATTTAAATCAGTATTCAATCCCATTTTTAAAAATTATTTTTTTGGAAATTATATTTCCAAGATGGCGGCCGTCAGCATTGATACACTGTTACGATCTTTGAAGCTCTCATATGATTTTCGCACATTTCGACTGGTATGGCCTCGACTTCCACGGTGATTTTCTGTTTAATTTCTTCTATGGTGTGTGGGCGATGTCTGAAAACCTTATCTTTAAGGTAGCCCCAGAGGAAAAAATCACACATGCTTAAATCTGGGGACCGTGCTGGCCAGCCTATGTTTCCTCTCAGAGAGACTAACAGCCCAGGGAACATTTGTCGCAAGACAGCAAGTGAAATTCTAACTGTGTGCACTATAGCTCCGTCTTGCTGAAATCATAAATCTCCCAAATCATGTTATTCAGCCATTTCATCCAACCTATGCTGTAGATAAGTTTCCAACATCTCAACATAACGAGCGGACGTGACAGTGACGGTCCTGTTCTCAAAAAAGTAGGGGCCGATCACCCCAAATTGGGACACAGCACACCACACTGTAACTTTAAGAGAGTGGAGTGGTCTTTCATGGAGCTGCCGTGGATTATTTGTAGCCCAGTATTGAACATTTTGTTTATATACAGTTTCAGAAAGATGAAATTGGCCTACAGAAAAAATTTGATATTGGAGGAATTTGCAGAAGAATTTGCTGACAGAGATTTTTACGGTTGCCGTAGTCAGTAGCATTTAACTCTTGGACAACTATTAACTTATAGGGATGAAATGATAAATCTTCGTGAAGGATTCTCCTCAAAGAACGGTCTGAGATTCCCAAAGCTACAGCGTATTTCCGGGCTGAGCGTCTTGGTGACTGCTCAATTGACTCTCTAACCAACTGCACATTTTCGGGGGTTCTTACCGTTCTGGGTGCTCCGTGTCCAAGTCTACTTAGGGTACTTCCAGTTTCTTCCAAATGCCGTATCCATAATTTGATAGTGTTAGCAGAAGGAACCGATTTAGCACTTGGAATGCCGATGTGAATACGAAAAGCCTTTTGTGTAGCGATCACAGAATGATTATTTTCGCAATACGCACGCACGACGAAACCACGATGTACTCCTGTTCAGACCATGATTACGAATAAAAACGACTTTACTGTACAATTCAAAATATACCACTTATTAAGGCCTGTTCTTATCATATCACAGGCTAATGACTTCATTAAACTCGTCAGTCGGCTCTGCCGCACCCTGTAGAACCGTCACCATTCTGCACGATTTTATTCTGTACAATATTTGAGATTAAAGGCTAAACTACGCAGCAGGTATACCTATTTACAACCGTGAAACTTTTTGATTATGTTTTGGTTTTCGTTTGTAATCACACGAAATCTTTTATGATTTTACGCGCAAGCCGAGTTTGTAAAATTAATTACGAAATCGTTTGCGTGTCTAGTTTGTTGAAGTTTAGACGATGGGAAAATATACGTCACTAGTAGCTCGTATACACAGTGTTAATCAATTTTATTAAAATATATTCCGGCTGTTAACACAGTGGTTGGTGTGTGTGTGTGTGGTGGGAGGGGGGTGGGGGTTGTAATAAAAATATAATAATAATAAATTACTCCCTATAGTTTTCCGTTCAGTTTTATGTTTTTACCAAATTAAATTTTCGTTAGATTTATTTTTTGACGTTCGTTTGGTTCTTTGATACACTGAGATTGTTCTTTTAAATATATAACTGAGCTAATCCGTGTATTGTTTAAATTGTAGAACATCAATTGTTTCTCGTGATATTTTTTATACCCTTTCTTATCCCGTCGATTATCGCTGCATTATTTGGTCTAATTCGTCGGCATTTCCTTATGGTAGGCTTTTTTTGTTTTTTTATTTTAAATCAACAAAAAAGTCCTGTGCCTCGTTATCACAATTTTTGATTGTGGTAATATGAAATAAGCATAACTGTTCTATGTTCTTTCTCAATTCATGGTAGTGATGATAAAATTGCAGAACACACAAGGAAAACCTTCTTCTGTGTGATAGCGAGAGTTATTTATTTATTTATTTTTTGATAGCCCTGCTCAATAGTTTTTAATAATTTTAAAGAAAAACTGAAAGTTTGTAATCAGATAACATTAATTATATTTATGCTATAAAAATAATAAGCACGCCAAAGCACAGGTGTAGTTCTTTTTTGTATATTGTGGATATTTGCTAACTCTCTAATATAAATATGGTGTAAGAAAAGTTGTGCTGCGCAGAATAGTTTTTATAATCGAATTACGAGGACTACAACATCTTTCTAACTCGACACATTTTAATTATATTGTCGTGTATAAACTGAAAGATGACTTTCTAAAAGTTTTTTTCATTTATTTATATAAGTTGTCGAAATAAGAGATTTTTATTTTGTGTTTAATTATAATCTTAGTCGAGGACCAACAAAATTCTCTAAGTACTCGAATGATATTAAAGTCGGGACAGTTTAAGGTATTTTGTTGCCGAATTTAGTGATCAAATTTCAGTGTCGTTTAAAAAAAAAATATGACACGTTAGCGGCTGTATTTAAAACACGAAAGGGGTCAAGCAACGAAATAATATTTTTCAATCTTCGGTAACATATTTCGTCATAATTTTTATATAGTTTTAGCCAATAATTAATATTATTTTAAAATGATCCACGCATGCGCAGGGAATAATCCGCCGTACAAATAATACGGTGTAAACTCGGAGACACTTTGCTTGTAAAGGTGTATACGACGTGCCTTCGATTAAAAAAATTTTTTTTTTTATAATAAATAGGTCAAATCGTTAAAAACTTTTACGATAAAAATGTTGTTTCTCACCTAGCCCGCATAACTGCCAAAAAGGCCTTCGATTTACAAATTGTCCGATTTAATGCGGTGCGGTGTCTAAAACATGAAAAAATCCTTGACCAGTTGGGAAGCATCGGAATGGGAATGACGTCCCGTCCACCGTCAAATAAAATAATTAAAAAATCAAGAAAAACCGTAACAATAACGTCTTAGATAGACTGAGGTGCAGGATAATGATGGCTGGGTGGGGAGGGTCGGGTAGGTTCTGTGTCAGTGATTCGCACCGGCGATACTGTTCCCGGTGGCCGAAAAAAAAAAAAGAAAAGAAAAGAGTGAGAGAGAACGGGAGGGAAGGACGCCAAGACGGAGTAATTGCCGTCAACCGTGTCGCCGCGGTACCCGTCGCGACCTCTTTACTCCTCCGCTACGGTACTCCGACTGCGGGGTAACCCGTAACTCCCGCGGAGCGGGTCTGCTGCCGCTGCCGCTGTCGCCGCGGCCAGCCGTCGATTTTCAACCCGGGCGTGGTTAGTTTAGTGTTGGCGGCGGTGTCGGCACGCGGGCAGGGCTGGCTTGGCTCGTGTTTCGGCGGTGTATATCCTATGCATTATCTCGCGTCCCGCCGCCACCCGACCGTTTGTGCACCGCCAACGCCGCAAAACAGTATTATTATTACACTACCAGCCCGAGGATCCCGTCCGTATAAAAAAAGAAAAGAAATAATAATAATAATAATAATAAAAAAAACAAATAAATAAAACGCCGTAGAGGTCGTCGAGGGCCTCTCGTCACGGTGTCGGCCGCCGTTCCCCGCCTACCGGGTGAAATTGGCGCGCGGTTCACGGCCGGGCGTCCGTCGCGTCGTCGAATACCGTTACCGAAACGTTCGTCCGAACCCGAACCGCAGCCAACGCCCTCTGCCCGGTCCAGTTCGGACCGACCGCGGACCGGTCGGAGATACGGCCCGAGTCCCAATTCCTCGGGCATGGTCAACGGCTACCGGGGCGATACCGTCTCCTGACCTACCGTCGTCGGTCATCGATTCCGAATGCACTCTCGCAGTTACACCGAACGTCTCGTCCCCCCCCCCCCCGGGTACCGGTCGACCGAAATTCGCCCACGCTATTTCGCCACCGACCTAACCTAACCCGACGATTTGCACGTACCTGTTTAGCGGCTTGCCCGAACAATTCCACCGAGTTCCCCGCTCGGCGGATATTTCAATTACAGAAATTCGGAGAGCGAAAAACAAAACAAAAATGTTTTTATATATTATGCGTGTATATGTCGTAATGCGTAGTCACGGCAATACTTCAAATAGTAAAAACGATTAAATAGGAAAAATTACCTCCCTGTTTTAATATTTACTGCCGGTAATCGCAATTAGTCTAAGCAGGGCACCCACAAAATTATTTTTAAGTTTTTAAGCGCTATATTGTTGAAACGAAAAATTATCATAAAATCCACCACCTACCAGAAGGCCGTTCTGATAATATCCGGTCGTAAAGGTCACGTACAGTGTAAGTGCATTATCTAGTTTTTTGATAATCTAATTTTTTGATAAGTGCTCACTTTCCAAGGATCCGACCTCAGTGACGCGAACGATACCGAGTCGATATTCAAACTCATGGTTGCGGCGATTCACTGGTTCAGTTTATCGGTATATCTCCGTTATGGTATTTTCTATACCTTACTCTTCACTAAACACCGTTAAAAAAAAAACAAATAAATCACAAGGTTGGGTAAATCCGGGGGTCAGAAATGCAATCAGAGGCAGATTTTCGTTTAAGTACCGACGGACTAATGGCCGTTGAGTGGCAGTCCAATCCTGTTGGAATGTTAAATCTTCTGAAAGACTGTGATATTGAGGGTACAGCAAGACTTTATAGAATATCCGGATATGAATTTGCCCCGGCCACAGTGATTTCTGTGGAAAACAATAGCCCGCAACCGTTTTCGTTTGAAATAGCACAGAAAACATTCACCGTGTATACTCATGAGTTTAAATTAGATAACGTACTGAACGTTTTTAAATTAAAATTTAAACGTTTTTAAATCGTTTTTCGTTTCAAATTATATAGCTCTTCAAAACCCGGATATTATTATTATTATTTTTTTTTGTGGGCACCCTGTACATCGAAGGTTGACCTAGAATATTATTTAAAATCGAGCACGTATCGTATACTGCACACCTACACGTCCGTGAAATATTCCATATGTACTAATGAAAAACTCTGTCAAACCGAAATAAAAAAAAAGAAAAAAAGGTCATCGAACAAGCGGAATAAGTTATGTATACTGCGGCGCTCCGGGACCTGAAGTCCGGCAATCAAACTCTCGGGATCAGGTTTTTAAGTTCTAGAATAAATAATATTTTTAACTACAGGTACACCACATCCAGAATCGTAATGTCGACCCATGGCGATTGTATAAAAAACTGTTGGCACAGCAGCCGAGTGTCTAAACGTGATATATCGTTTTGTCGTGTCCAACCGGGCTCCCAGAAATGATTGTACTTCACTTTGTCACACCGATTTCCGATTCGTTAAACCGATAGTTACTATAATATCAGGCGTGCGTGCATGAGGTTAAATTATCGTCGGACGGGAGACGGATCGAACGACATTTACTCCGAGCAGAGACGGATTAGCGATTTTTTTTGGGCCAGGGAAATATGAACCAAATCGGCCAGACCTGCGGATATCCAGTGTCAGGGAACTGCAGAAATACTGATTTTCAAGCCGCCACTATTAAGAGCTGCACAATTAGAATTTAAAATTTATTTGTAATTATTATTGAAAACATTGAGAACACTCGGCTATTTTTATTAGACAAATGTTTAAACATTCAAACGAATTCATCCAAATTCCGGGGCATTAAGTGAGGACAATTTTACCAAAAGAAATCAACTGCGGTTCACATGACCTCCTGACCGCCCCTAGATTTACCACTGAACCCGGCCCATAAATCACAAATCCTATGGGCAACTACAGCGTGGGGCGTGGTTACTTCCTTATATTAAAAAAATCATTACACAAAAATTATTGACAATATTGATTTAATTATTTTTTCTGTGTATAGGGGTACAAATTAAAGTTTTATTTTATTTGGTTTTAAATACTACATCTCGAAGGTGGCCACCGTTCTCGTCAATGCACTGAGATAGTCGGAATTTGAAATTTTGGATATTGCACATCAAACAGTCACACGTTCTGTATGCAGAGGCTGCTCATGAAGTTCTCTCGGGTTAGTGGGGCTCCAATATCGCATGTTTTGTTTGTTCACATATCCTGAAATATGGAAATGTGCCTCGTCACTAAAGAAAACAAGGGCGTCCCGAGGCAGGTTTTCGAGGAAGGCTTTATATGCTTTTTTCGCGCAACATAATCGCGTGGATTAAGTTGTTGCACCACTGCCAGTTTGTATGGGTGAAAACTGAGTTCCTCATGAAGAATTCGTCTCACTGCGCGACTAGAAACCCGTAAAGCAGCCGAATGTTTGTGTGCAGATCGCCTAGGGGATTCGGCAAAATCGCCGCCCTTATCCTTTCAATGTTTTCTGGCGTCCGGACGGTTCTGGAAGGTCCAGTCTTCTGCACACTACCGGTATCCTTGAACGTGTCCGCCCACAAACAAATCGATTCCCGATCGGGCACACGACCTGCAGGTGCGATATTGAAATGGTTCCCGAAAGCACGCTGAGTTGCGATGATCGAACGGCTGAAAGAAAAGTAGGCCTCTACGGCGCTCTTGCTTTGTCCACTGCATTGTTGACACTGAACTTACCTAAGATAACCTTAAAACCTTAAAAACCTTAGATAACGTGCTTTCGAACAAGCAATAAACCAACGCTGTACTATTAATAGCCGCTCAGTTGCGAGAGTTTCAGATAAGGAAGTAACCACGCCCCACCCTGTAGAATACAATTTTCGGGACATTCAAATCAATAAACATTTGAATTTCAACAAATTATCTTATCATGAAAATCATGAATATTCAGGGAGTTTCACACGTATTTATTTACCGAATTGTTTCAATACAACAATACATTTTAATTGAAACGTTACCTATGAAGCAATTTACGTTTTTTATTATTTTTTTTTTTTTTTTTTACAAAAATATTGTTCAACTGCATAATATTATGGTAAAAATATATTTATTGTTAGGCTATAAATGCCATAGTAACGTAGCAGCCGCCAGCCAACACGAATACCGGCCCACCGGGAAATTTCCCGATTTCCCGATAGGCCAATACGCCCCTGCCCCCTGAAATTTTACTATCGGGTCGACGACGAGTTTTGGGGCTATACGATTTATGATACTATTATTATCTTGTCGTTGTGTTGGCCCATCGACCGTATAATATTATTGTCAACAATATTTTTATTCCCTTGTATCTATACATAAGAAAAATGTGTATCAATATTACGACGAGTCGTGTTTTTATTTGGATTCATTTCAAATCGACATTTTGTGGTACGAAGTTTTTTGGAACAGGTATATTAAAATAACACGGTCATAAAATGTTAAGATATCATAATTTCACCATTAAAAAAAAAAAAAAAAATGGAAAAGTTTTCAACGGGCTAGCATTAACGAGTTTAAAAGTTAAAAGTTAAGTATGTATCTAAGCTAATTTTAACTTTTAACTTAATTTTTCTGTTTAGTTTTCGGTTTTTCGATGCCGAATAACTTTTTTTATTAGTAAAGTATTACCGACAAAATAAAAACATCGCAATCATTTATCGTTGATAAATGTTTTAAATTTTAAAAATTCGATAACTTGGTACATTCTGATTGCAATATCCACATATAATACCTACCTATAATAATATTAGTTACATGTTACATAATATTATTTTTTTATCAATAAAAATTTTTGTCAGTATTATATTATTGTAACAAAATAAGTCTAAATGGCGATCGGAATTGTTTATTTTTATTTTGAAGGGGAGGGGCGTTTCTTAGGGACAGCCCTGCAACTACGTCTCTAATCTTTTTTTTGTATTTGCTGATCGTTTTTCGGAATTTTTTCTCTTGGCGGTTATACGGTAATAATTTTTTTTTTAGCGATTTATTTTTTGGTCCAGCCAAATTCTCAAATCTCAGAACTCTCCAAGCAACCACAGTTTATTTGTCTGCGTCAAATTGTCTCCGATTCGCGGTATATAACTCCTCCAAAGCCCTCAAAATTGAAACAACAACTTAGCTAGTAAAAGAAATTCTACTCCTCACATCACAAAATAACGCGAAATCATCAAAACCCAATAATCGAACTTATTTTTTCTCTTACCATACCCAGCACAGGCGCCTAAAAAGACTTTGAGCCCGGGAACTTACTCTATTCATGCGGCTTAACCGATATGCCGGATGCCTACCATTTGTAAATTTGTAATTTACTCTATTGTAATTACACTGTCAAAATTAATTATTCTACACAATCCCGTATAGATTTTCTATTTAATCTTTATATATAAAAATCAATTACCGTATGTAAGTAAGATCATCACTTGAGAACGGCTCGACCGATTTTACGGATTTTTTTTTTTATTATAATAAAACCAATACATTGCGCACTTTGCTGACTTTAAAAAGCCGATGTGCAGGACGGCCAGACGAATGTGGATAATCGACAAATTTGACCCGAGCAAGGGTGACGGCAGCTGGTTGTTTTTAAATTAAAAAAAAAAAAAAAAAAAAACCCTTAACGGATTATTTCGCTATGTACGAGGTCTGTACAAAAAGTACCTGGACAAATGTTTTAACGGCTAATCTACACACGATAACGTTTCAAATTGTAAATAGACGTATTCCCCGTGAATTAGTGAATATTTTAAACAAAACCCGAAGTTGCTATATTATCTCAGTTTATTATTACACGCGGTCAAATCCAGTCAGATTGTTTCGTTCGCCGTTTTCGACGTGTCCGAAATTAACGAACAACGCGTGTGCATCAAGTTTTGTTTGAAACTTGGTAAAAATAATACAACGGAAACGTACGGAAATGATTAAAACCGCTTTCGGGGACGAATCATTAAGTGGTTCCGTGACTTTCGAGTGTTTTAAACGTTTCAAGGACAGTCGGCGGTTACCGAAGACGATCCACGTTCTGAAAGTCCGTCGACGTCATCCAGAAACGATGGTGTGGCGACAATTGGCGAACAAATTCAAAATGGCCGCCGATTAACCTTTCGCGAGTTAACAAAGCGGATTTCATTTGAGTCTTGTCATGTAATTTTACAGAAAAATGTTTACATTTATAATGCACATTTAGCGCTGTAGATTCGTGAATTTTTGGCTGATAAAAAAAATTGCTGTAGTCCGGCGCGGACTCTCGCTATTCTCCCGATCAGGGCTTGTGTGATGGTTTTCTATTCCCATGACTAGAAATCGCGCTTAGAGGACAACGATTTCAAGATGCAGAGGGAATTAAAGGGAGCGCGGCAACGGAACTCATAGCTTTAACTATTCGAACAGTTCCATAGGACTTTTAGGAAAATGGCACGATCGCCGGGATCGGTGCGGGGATGGCCCGGATGAGAGTATTCCGAAGGAGATATCTTCTAATAACACGTACGTGTAATTTTCGTAACTATTAAATATAAAATCCCGGTAATTGTCGAACAGTCGTCGTACACGTAATGGCCGATCGGCGTAATATAATAATAATAATAATAATAATAATAATAAATATAATGTTGTAGGGTGTCTGCGCTGCGACACGACGGAAATATCGTCGCGCGCTCTCGTCCTATCGATTACGAGCCCGGGAAAACCGCCGTCATAACGCAATATTATTTTGGCGGCAGGGTCGGGCCGCGGTATATTTTATTGGCAACGGGTTTTATGGCGCTTGTAAGTTTTCGCCCGGCGACGGTGGCGGCTGCGGAAGCGTGACGAAGACGACCAAGAAACATACTAAATCTCTTGTACGGGCGCGCGGGAATGGCGACGCAAAGGTGTCTCCCAAAGGCCGGATCGCTTATATACCTATATTCCCATATTCCTATATTCCCTTATACCTTATACACCTATATATATATATATATATATATATATATGTACGGGCGATATAGATAAAACGGTCAACTTTTGGCACCTCACCACCGGAACCCGAGCCAAATTCCGGTCGAGGCGGTGTAAAACGCGCTCCCCGCCGAAACCGAACCGTCATTAACCGGGTATTACGTATATACGTAGGTGTATGTTTATATATATATATATATTTTTTTTTTTTTAATATGTCGATTCGCCCCGGCGGCGTATAATATTGGGTGGGTGATCGTTTTTTGGACGGATTTCGGCGGTCCCGCGAACACGATCTTCGCGGTTTTGACGCCGGGCACCTCGCAATATCCGCCAATATCTATTTACGACAGACACCCTGGCCCGGGTACCGTTTTCGCTGTTACGGGACTCTGTTGTCGTTTACCGTGTCCCACGGACGAGTACGGTTGACGCAATGTTACGCAATTGTATTACCGCCCAATAGTGATTTTGCGCAACTATACGACTGATTATTGTTTTACCGATTTTAATGATGTCCGGATATGGATTAACCCGGCACTTAAAGTACGGACGGGTGCGTCCGGACGAATTGCGAAATCGCCGATTGAGCCTAGTGCCGGGTAAACGCATACGGACGGCCACGGATTCGGAGTCGGAGGAGTTCCGAGAGTAAGACAGAGGAGTTCGAGCGATTTTAGAAGTCGGATGTGACGTTCTCGTCCAGCCAACCCGTCGTGTCATCCGGATTTCTTTACAAGATAAACGAATTGGCCCGGGTTTGGCGGCTCGTACCAGTAGTTTATACAACGTTTCAGATTATACACCTTATAAAATAAATAGTTAGAAGTCGAAATCGTTACCGATCACGTATTTCTACATCTTCCATGACTGTGTTCAACTGGCGCGTAACATCGCCATAGTGTACGTTATTCGACAACCGGCTCGTCAGATGGCAAAACCGTAGATATTCAAAATTATGATAACGTCCATTCGATTATATATATATATACATATTTCACTTATTAGCACGTGTCCAACAATTTGATTTTAGTATAGAGTCAAGACGAATATTTCCACACCCCAGTGTGTAATTATCGTACGGCCCGTTATCGTCAGACGCCATAAACATAGATATTAAACATTGTGATGACGTTCAACAAACATTATTATACGATTTCACACGATGATAATTTAATGTGACGTACGACAATGATCTATTCTTTAATGTCGTCGATTGTGTTAAGGTCACAAGGAATGTGAAAATATTCGGGTAAATCGTATTGTGAACCTTTGCATTTATATAAGTTATAACAAAAATGTATTTGTTTTTTGTTATAATTTGTAATATTAATACATCGCATAATTTACCTATATTTAAATAATAGTTTGCAAAGTACCTTATATGCCATCAATCTGATATATCATTATTATGAAACTGCAACGGATTTTAATTATGTGTTCTTAAAAATAAACGCGGAAATGTACGTCCATAAAATCTATATCTGGAACTCACAATACGATTTACCCGAACAATAACAGTATTTGGGATGCACATTTTGAACTTCATTACAAATTCCAGTATTGATTCACATTCATCACCATTGTGTTTCCAAAGAGAATCCCTAGTCAAGTTCAAAAGGAAAAAAAAACTGTAATTACATAGGGATTCGAAGTAAACCAAATACAATGGACGATATTTAAAAATTGGCCATTGCCGTGCTGGTCGGTGTAAACCCAGGCGCTCATTGTCACACTGAACGTTATCATCGGAAAGCATAACCATAGATATTAAACGTCTAACAAACATTATCACACGATTTTATTATTATGATGATCAAACATGGCGGACGAACATTAAAGAGAGATTCCTTGTGACCTTAACACAATCGACGATATTAAAGAATAGATCATTGTTGTAAGTCACGTTAAATTATCATCGTGTGAATCTTTATCACGATTATCACAATGTTATTATAATCGTTATCACAATGTTTAATATCTATGTTTATGGCGTCAGGCCGTACGATAATTACACCCTGGGGTGTGGACATATTTTTCTTGACTCTGTACTAAAATCGAATTGTTGGACACGTGCTAATAAGTGAAATATGTATATATATATATAATCGTATGGACGTTATCATAATGTTGAATATCTACGGTTTTGCCATCCGACGATTAAACGGGCGGTGCGATAATGAGCGCCGGTGATAAGACCGATCGGAAACGACCGGTTGTCGAATAACGTATACTATGACGGTGTTACGTGTCGGTTGAACACAGTCAAGGAAGACGTAGAAATACGTGACCGGTAACAATTTCAACTTGTATTTATTTTATAACGTATAAAATCTAAAATCTACGGTTATGGCCTCCGATGATAACGCGAAGAATGATGACGGGCGCCGGGGATTAGACCGATCGGAAACGACCGGTTGTCCTATAACGTACAGTGTCGGAAAATGCCGCCGGGACGGTGGTACACACGACTTACATCAAATTACCGCGATAATAACGAGACGATAATAATAATAATAATAATAATATTATTATTACATCGATATCGTCATCTCGCCCCTGCGTTTATCGAGTAATTTCTCCCCTATCCCTATAGCTCGCCCACACGTCCCGATTGGCCGGTCGCCAACGGCCAACACAACACCGTCGGCACCGTGTTAGATTATTTCACCTGCCGGGTCTCCGGAGTCCAAAGATGTTTTCCCCGTTGTCCGTGTATTTATAATCGTAATAAATCCGTTTCCACCGCCTTGTTGTCGTCCGCAGACGGTAATAATAACGACCGTTATTATCGCCAAAAACGTCCGGCTTCTCGAGTGACTCTCGGATAACACGATAGTGTTTCCGATGTTTCGATAACGTTCGTGTCTTTTGAACATTTTGGATCCGGTCAACGAGTCGTGGAAGGGAGTAGGGTAGTGATGGTGGATTTTCGTTAAAGTTTTCATAATTTTTGCGAAAAACGGCAATAATTTTGTCAATCATTGGTTTCGTTAAATTCGATTTTATTTTTTGTTTGTAACTCGCTTACAAAAATAATCGTAAAGACCTTGGAATTTCACAAAATATAAGTCCTTTTCAAGGCTGAGCGAAATTCCAAATCACTATGGCCTTTTCGATTATTTTTGTAACCGAGTTACAAACAAAAAATTAAGTCGAATTTAATGAAACATAGGCATTTTAAGTTATATTTCAAATTAATTAAGTAAATCTGCATTATTCGAACAGAAACGCACGGAAATTTGACACATGGATCAGATGGTAGATTCTGCTTAATCGTGAAAAAGAAAACGTTTGAGGATAATTTAATAATTTTGTTTTATAAGCGATTAAAGTGTAAATTTAAATGAATATCGTAAAAAATTGCTGTATATCAAAATACGATTAACTAAATATTTTCTTTTTTTTAGATTCTAGGCGTATTTTACAAATATGTGTTTTTTATTCTTGGAAAACTTTGTCGGTTAATAAAATTTCTCCGTTTTGTTCGTCTCATACCAGATTTTCTAGCCGGCGTAGTGCTGAAACATTTTTCAATATTTCAACAACATCGAGTCATTTTTTTTTTTCTTGGAAAACACTTTCATTTAGTGAACCGTATATTAAAAAGTGCGGATTCTTTTACCGTTGATGTATTGTTTGAAAAAAATGTCTAGATTTCCAATAGTTTTATTAATACAATTAAATAGAACTGACAGCGGTTGTTGATACATCATGTTTGATTTTGTTATTTCTGGGTGGTTACCCTGGGAACATGGAAAAAAAAATATTCCACTCAGAATCGTTTATAATTTGCAATGAGTTGCATACAGTATATATAAAAAAAAAACCCTATATATATTGTACTTTTACAACCACTTCTCTAAAACATTGGCCTACCCACGGTTCGAATTATGGTCCTACCTTTTCCCATTTTGTCCATAATCGTTTGGTTAAAGTACTTTTTCATTGTATCCACTTTTTTTTTATAAAATATTCGTATGTATACGATTGCTGCAGCTTACCGCGAAAGCATTAATAACGATTTCCCTACTCTTGTAGCTGTGCAATAGGTTCAAACGGTTTTATTTTTCATCCTGACCGTTCGCAGGCCCATTAAAAAAAAAAAAAAAAAAAAAAAATAAAAATATCCATAATCATTTCAACACGCGTTAATTTTTCCCTTTTTTTTTTTTATTATTATTGAAATATTTATTTAATTTTTTTTTGTCTCGACACAATACATAATCGGTACCTAATCGTATAGGTTATAATATTATTTAGTATTACTGTTTAGCGGATTCGGAACGTATGTTTTTATTCTTTGTCTATAACATACGCAGCGTAACGGTTTAGAATCTAAATTAAAATAGAAAATATCCATTTTGAATTCCCTTGAGGGGCCCCAATTTGCATTTCGTTGTACTTGTCTCTCTAACGGATTATATACCGAAAATGTGATCACGTAAAACAAAACAAAACAAAACAAAACAAAAAACCATTAAAATCGGTCATTGAGATAAAACACAAAAAATAAACTTTATAGACAATCTCGTCGGAGTTGTAAATTTTTCTAGATACTATCGAAGGTATTTTACGTTTTTGTTCTGTAATTTGTATTATATTTAAATTTTCAAATAACGCCGGTGAGTTTGTCTTAAACAATTTTTTTTATGTCGATTTCCGAGACATATTTTATTGGCATAGGTTTATTATCGAATATATAGTTTGAATTGTTTTGTTGAACGTTTAATATTTTAGACGGTATTATACAAGCGCACCGATACTATAGAATTTTGTAAACTGATTTGCACAGATTTTCGTACAGAATATTTGCGGACATTTTGATTTTATCTCAGGGAACTAATCACTAATGAATTTGAATGCATTTGTCACTATAAAACGAATTTGACTTACGACGATGTCACGGTAGTGGTATTTGCGGTGTCTGTCTTTCAAACGGGCAATACCGGGTGCGGCAGAGCCGACTGACGAGTTTAATGAAGTCATTAGCCTGTGATAAGATAAGAGCAGGCCTTAATAAATGGTATATTTTGAATTGTACGGTAATGCCGTTTTTATTCGTAATCATGGTCTGGACAGGTGTACATCGTGGATTCGTCGTCGTGCGTGCGTATTACGAAAATAATCATTCTGTGATCGTTGCCTGGGAGGTTAGTCTCTATGAGAGGAGACATAGGCTGGCCAGCACGGTACCCAAATTTATGCATGTGTGATTTTTTCCTCTGGGGCTACCTTAAGGATAAGGTTTTCAGATATCGCCCACACACCATAGAAGAAATTAAACAGAAAATCACCGTGGAAGTCGAGGCCATACCAGTCGAAATGTGCCGATAATCATATGAGAGCTTCAGAGAACGTCTACAACAGTGTATCAATGCTGACGGCCGCCATCTTGGAGATATAATTTTCAGCCAATAATTTTTAAAAATGGGATTGAATACTGATTTAAATAAAAAAAAACTTTTTTCTAAGTTTTACTGTTCGTTATTTATAGCCCATCAAATCTCGTAAGTCGGCTCTGCCGCATCCTGTATGTGTTTTCGGAAATCGAACATAATTCCGTACTTGATAAATCCAGTACAAAAAACATATTTCACGAAAATGTTTAGACGTGCTGTGCGCGAGAATTTTTCAAACAGATTATACTGAAATTGGCATCGGTTATACGTATTTAGCACAAATTAATTATGCGTCCCAAGTCGGCGAACAAAAATTACTACGCAGACTGCTGCGCAATGGTTTTTCAGTAGCTCGCGGTGAAACCGTCCCGATATCGCCTGTTTCGGGCCGCGTTATATACGCGCTCTGGTCCCTTTGATTAGGCCACTCTCTGCGTCCCGCCCGGCGGTCGGCTGGGTTCCCCGAAGACAGACCGTGTACTTGTCGTGGAAGGCGTCTACGGTTGCCTTGCACCGCCGTCGCCATAATTATACGTTCGTCATATTCGGATGCGCCGGTTTACGACTGACGTACACGGTGGATATACGTGTTTATCCGCCCCGTCGCCGAGCTGTAATATTTAATAACGGTTTTAAAAATTAAATATAGAGCGTCCATCATCAACGCGACAATTTAGGCCTCGCTTTTGACATCGGCCACGTCGACTGCTTGGCTCGACCCCGCGACTTTCTCACCGTAACGTTATTCTCTCAACTTAAACTCGTCATTCCCACGGATATATCGCACATAGACGATTTGTCTCCCGACCGTTCCCGGGTTGATAAATTTCCGTGTATAAGTACACAGCGTGAGGGATTTTTTGATATCCTTTCCTCCCGAAATACAAAAAATTTGATTTTTTTGTTATATCTATAAGTATAATTATGAACTGCCGCACGCACGTAAGATCATTTCACTTAGGAACGGTTTGAGAACCGGCTCCTCCGATTTGGCTGATTTTTTTTTTTTTTTTTGTTGTGTTCCTAATTGTTTGGACAAAGGTAATGCCGGAAATGTGGAATGTATTTTCTTAAATTTCTTCCTCTAGGGAAAACCATTAATACGTTCAAGAGCGTTAATACTTTGCTAGGGAAACTATCGTTGCTTAGTTACCAATAAAACGATGCATTTTTTTTTCGTAGTTCTATATATAAAAGCCAAAAATCACCTACTGATGCTCACTGACCAATCCGCTGGACCTAGAAACTTAAAATGTTGGTAGTATATATATCTCTTATAGTGTACGGCCGTGGTAAGAAAGAGTTTTTGGAACTCTATTTCCTAAAGGGTTGAAAACGGTTGGAGAAAATAAAATCAGTTGCTATTATTATTAGATTGTGTTTGTCACGGGAAAAAAGTCCCATTTTAAAATAGATTTTCTCACCCGGCAATGTTTTGCTACTGCTAGATATTGCTTTCCCCATTATGTATTATTTTCCTGCCCATGTCACTATTTAAAATAATTGAAATTGGTGAACAGTTGGTATGTCCACCTTCGTTAGACTAAATGTGTTCTACTTTATCATTTCTCCCGCTAATCAACAAAATCAATTGAAGTCACAATTGGTTTAGGTCAGAATTTCATGTCATACAAATATTTGTTTATTTTTTTATGCTGTGACATAATCATTGCATTGCATTATGGTATACGAATGGTTTTGTTTTTTGTCTGGCGCGTAAACAAACGAAACTGATAGTTTTACGTGTTATCACTTATTACCATAGATACCCACACTGTACAGGGAGATAATAATAATAATAATTAATAACAGTTTTTTTTTTCATCTGTGTTACCAAGGTAACTTATAGCTTAACAAAAAAAAAAAAAAAAAAAAAATAAGATTTTCGTACTAAAAATACCTTATGAACGAATAGGGGGATTTCAATAGCTATAAACCTTCTCCTGGCAACGCGGGACATTTTGTAAAAAAATCGCTCCAGTAGTTTTTGAGTCTATTAATCTTATATAGACAGACATCCATTTATATTTATTTATAGATAAAAAATCAAATACCACTCACTCATTCACGCCGATAAAGAGATTAGAGAGATGAAAGAGTAAATAACTTCGATAGGAACGATAATGTTTTGTGAGAGATGGGGGGTTAAATCCACGGGCAATTCCAATTTTTTACGGTCATCGCTATGCGGGTCACCTAGAGTATATATGTATATATATATATTTTTTATCAAAA
The DNA here is from genome assembly GCA_956483605.1 of Tuberolachnus salignus. Classification (NCBI taxonomy): domain Eukaryota; kingdom Metazoa; phylum Arthropoda; class Insecta; order Hemiptera; family Aphididae; genus Tuberolachnus; species Tuberolachnus salignus. The sequence continues at coordinate 37,297,866 of OY101436.1, read as the reverse complement.
AATCTTTCTTTGAAAATATAGTTAATATTGTCGTCTTTAATTTGATGAAATATTTTTTGTTCCAATATGTCTATTAGAACCAGATTGCCATCCGGAATTCCATATACATATTTTTGCTCCGATGCCCATTAGGGGAATGCAGAGACGACAAATATTACCATGACGTCCTCTTAAACACGGGCAAGACTGCGGGACTTGTTCGGGAGGACGAGTAAAAGTTTTCCCCCGGGCTTGTAGGAATGACTGGATATTCATAAATTCGGTCCCTGTTTCATCCGATCACTATATACCAGTGGTTCCCAAACTCTTCTATTCTACGCCCCACTTGTAGATTTTCGAAAATCTCGCGCCCCTCTTCCTATAAATTGAAAAAAAATCGATCACCTTTTTTTGTGTACTTAACAAATAAACTATACAATATTCGGAATGTCTACTTTTTTTATTGATGATAATAATTATAAAATATAAATAATAGTAAATAATAAAATATAACAATCGATTAAGATGAAATATTATATGTAGTAATAAATTAGTATAAAATATTAATAAAATTAATCAAAAAAATACATAATGGAATTAATAATTAATGTTAATGCTGACAACACTTTTTTTTGGACAGTTTTTTCATGTTCAGCTCAATATTTGATAGAGCACACCTTAAGTCAGATGCCACGTCTAAACGATTTCTATGTTTGTTTTTTATAATTGCTATGTTGGAGAACCCAGATTCACATAAATAAGTAGATAAAAATTGTACAAGGACTTTTAAAGCTTCATTTGAAATTTCAGGATAAATGCTGAGCCACCATTAAAGACAATGTAATATGAAGCTTCAACAATTTTTTCATTATTTTGTTGAAATTCTCCGGTACTGTCAAGTTTCATTTTACTTTAAGTATTATTTTTTAGCAACAAAAAACTCTTTAGGTATTTCTTTTAGCATCGGATGAACTATGGGTAAATGTCGTTCTAGTCGACTTGGTCGGAGAGCATCGTTACTTAACACAACGTGACAAATAACACACTGTGGCATTTGGATACCATCCTTTTCAATGAACGCGAAACCAAACTTTAAATAATCGACGTTATACAATCTTATTTTTTGTGGAGCCATTATTTTTACGTACGTACACTCGCGATGACTACGTACTACGACACTACGTGCACCATGCAACTGCAAAACGAAACTAAATCGAGTCAAAACTAATCTAATAGCTTTTTCCCCTGACATCCTTTTATCGTACCCATGAATTTACAGATAACGTGGCATAAAATGATTAAGTTACACTCTGCGGCCAAAACACTTATAGTCTTTATCGGTTGTCCGTTACTGATACCCGATAATGGATAAAGAGAACCGGTTAATTAATTTTTTTTCTCTACGTTTTAAAATAAAAATTGTATTTCGTAATAACTGCTTGCGCCTCCCCAGCAATGCGTTCACCCCCCCCCCCAGTTTGGGAACCATTGCTTTACACGGAAGTGGTTTTCTATGAACCGCATTACAAGTAGGTCAAACGATTTTTAGCCAATATAATATAGTACGTTACTGATGTTTAAAATTGAATTTTAAACAATTTCATTAGCTTTTAGTACGGTTGTCGTTTAGTAAATATGTAGGTTAATTCATGTCGCGGGTCCGTGGCTTTGAAGTCCCTACCCACCCCCATCGAAAATTGTCTGAAAATATGACACCACGTGATAATTTATTTTGCGCGTCGGACCTTTAAATATCAATTTTTAGAATTATACGGTCGAGTTTTCGGGATTGTCTCCGCCCGGTCTAGTACACCGACCGCAAATCGTATTTTACCTACGAGGCCAATCAAATGGCCACATAATAAAGCCGTTAATCGCGTCGTTTGAAGGCGCTCCGGTAACACTGGCACAATCTCAATATTACGCTATTAAAAAAACCGGCCGTTTTCCACGCAACCGCCGAAATGCATTCGCGCAGCGACGATGGGGGCGGGCATGGCGTAGAATATCGAATACCGTACAGGCGCGCGCCCGCAACAATTGCCCCGGATTGTTATTTTAGATTATGTACGGGTACAAAATCAATCGGTACGTTACAGGTCCCGTCGTGCGGGTCGCGTGAGCCACACAAACCCGCCCCGGCCGCCTATTGAAATAAAAACCTGTCCGGAGACCACGAGCGGCCTCTCGAAAACCGCTCCGCCGCGCCGCTGCTCCCTGTCGTCCGGCCACCCTTTAATGCGAAAATATAGCCATTGCGCCGTGTGTGCGCTAATCTGTTTGCTCGACACTCGACGATACTGAAACCAAATAGGCCGTTCAAATTGTATTCCATGTTCACATGTAATACATACTTTTTTTTTTGTTTTTTTATATTTACGGCGACGAATACACGATATCGGTAGATTATTATTTTACGTCAATACATCATATCATATTGTCCTTAACGAAATGCAAATGTAGCGGAATTTGCTGAATTTCGTTTTGTTATTATTCGCGTTTATTGCCCGGATAAACCTATGGACTTAATTAGCGATACCGAACGCGCCCGTCGTAAGATAAAATAATTGGGTCGGAACAACGCTATTTATATTGTTGTACCTGGGCGTGTGTTTTTTTTACGGCGTGACCCCGTAGTTTTCCGGTTCTGTTACCGATGCAGTTTTTAGTAGATCGTCAGTAGTTTATTGTTATTATCACCGCGAACGCGTATATATAGTAATTATTTGAAAACTTTTTATTTTTTACTTTTCAATATGTTTTAGTGTGCGTTCGTGTTGTACCCTAGTGGTTGTTTTGTAGTTTTTGTTTGTTTTACGGCGAGTTGAAATAAAAAAAAAAAAAACAAACAAACCGATATTTCGTTATCTATCATATATATTTTATTTTTAATCGATGTATTCAACACGTAGGCCGGGAATAAGTGAATATGTTTAATGCATTGCAATATGCGTTAGACGAGAATTATGAATCGTATGATTTGTAATCTCATTACAAATCGTTGTGTCCGTAAAGCTCAACGAACTCGAATGGATATTCTACTATTATCAAGCAATATTAGAAAATTGCGTATGGCCTCGTTGAAAAAAAATCAAATAAACAAAATAGAGTCATGTCTCTCTCTCGCGTTTTTTTTTTTTGGCTTTAACGTTTTTTTTTACAAAAAATAATAAACCGAACCAAACGCGCGGCCAGTAATTGCATAACCTAGTAACATATACAAGCCTACGTTTGAAACTGAACGAAATATTAACTAAAAAAAAAAAAAACAAAAAACAAGTAATAATAATAATAATAATAATAAAATACACTCGGCTATGCGTTTTAGTTTATCATCGCGCAATTCGGTGCGCCGGTACCTACCAGACTGGCCATTACGTTTACAGTATGATTAAATTTCTCGTGTCTAATACCGAAACGACGACGTCAAGTAGATATTCGACAAATTAATTATAGGAGATACGCGAAACGCTGGAATAGATTTAATCCATAATATAATTTAATTTACAAACAATGTCGTGTTCTATATACATTTTGTCGTACCGAAACTCTCGTAAATATCAATATAAAGAGTGAAAAAAATAAAAAAAACCATATTATACACAATATATTCTACGGCTTACCTAATATACTTTATATTGGACAATCCAACGCGTAATTAAAAGTTTACGTGTACCCAGTACACTGCTGGGCATAATAGCCGGTCGTAAATTCGATATTTTTTACAAGAATTTAAATGAAGAAAGAAAAGAAAAAATACTAAAACTAAATAGCACAACCCGGACGTTTAGTGCGCATTCGTTCGGCGGTAACCGAATTAAAAAGTTGTGTAAACTACACCGAAAAAAAACGGAAAAAGTGTCGGAAAATGGACATTTTCACCGATGAATAATACATTAAATTATATTGAGCATGACGGGGTGTTGATACTGGAGGGCTTTACGTCGCTAAAGAAGCTTATTTAATCATTCACCTAGCGGAAAGTTAAAATGACATGCCGTGTCAACCATAATATTATTTCTGCGACGGTCCTCGAAATAATAAAATATACCTGCCGAATTCGGGACCGCCGACAAATATTTTTATAAATCACGAAATGAAAATAAAATATTTTTTCCTACTAAAAAAAATAAATAAATATATATAGTAACTAACGGGAAATGTCTACGGGAAACCGTTTCGAAAGATTAACAAAACAATATTGAAAAAAAAAAAGGTCTTTCGAATAACCGAAATGTAATAAAAGTTATAAAAATACGAGTTTTGAATTCATATTATCTTATAAATACAACATTCGTAAAAATTGATATTTGTAGACGATTCCTACTGCAGTACCTAATGGAAAATCATCTATTTTGCAATATGTTTGTTTAAAAAGTCGGTATGGGAAGGTTTTATTTTTATTTTTTTTTTTTTATATATTTTGCAAACGAATATAAACAATAACGTTTTAAAAAAATATTTCGAGAGAAACTTTTCGAATTTTTAATGTGGGTTTTTTTTTTATAACTTTCAGGATATCGTAGGTGTTAACAATTTCGGAAAATTCCCTTTTAAATTACCATCTGTGTTCGATTGTAACTAATTTTTATAAATTAAGGATTATTTTTCCATCTTAATACAGCGATTTTCTCGGAGGATTAAATTGGATTTTTGTGAGTTCAATCATCATCATTTCAATCAATGGAATCGTATTAATACTGTTTTTAAATGTTCATCATTATTCGTTGTGCCATCAATGCGTATTGGGTTTTGATTTTCAAATCGAATCCCCCGCTTTTTAACACAGATTCCCAATAAAGAATAAACGTTTAATATATTTCATATCGTTTTTTAGATGATAAACCTTGCCTCTACGCTAAATTGTAATCCGGTATAATTTATAAATATTCAATCATATATTAGTGTGATGCGTGCTGATAACGTAAAAGTAAAAATTGATAGTTTATTGATAGATATATAGTTGCTTACGGTGTACCCTGTGGAATAAGGGTTACATTTTAAATATAATATCAGTAAACGATTTTTTAATGACAAAATCAATTTTACTCACAAAAAATGCATAGAGATAATCGGTGGATCGTGATAAAAATATCATCCTTTATAGGTACAAAAGCGCTCGATGTCGTATTCCAAATAATATTTTCCAAGATAAAAAAAAAAAAAAAATCTCGCACTGCTCAGAGTTTCATAATATCTAATGTTCAGCAAAAAGGAAAAAAAAAAATGTGACGTCATTGGATTTATTACTCCTATCAAATATTCGTTCAGAGTATATTTTCCTATATTTTTATTATCATTGAATTTGCCTATTTTCAAATATTCGCGTACAGTAAATGTTGTATTTAATTTTTTATTATATCAAACATAAAAACCTTTTTACAATAACGTAAAACACGATTTTTTTTTTTCGGTTATTATAAGTAATTCAATATGCGTAGATTTTCGTTTGAACAGGAACTATAATAATATAATAGTAATAACATTAATGAACAAAATGGATATTAAAATATGTTTTTACTCGGATACCTACTGTATTTTTAGAGAGAAAAAAAAAAAACACACGGGTGCACAGAAACCATATTTGTAATAAACTAAATGACGATGCAATTGTATTATGAATATTTTAGACATGATTCTAATAATGCTCAATATACAGTGTGTTTCACGAAAGACTTTAGCTGGACAGATTCAGAACTGAAATCAAGTTTTTTATTAGAATATTTTAAGATCTATACTATTGTATAGATTTCGAGCCTATTTTCTAACCCGTGCATGCCCGTTCCCAAAAACGCTTACATCGTAAAATTACATATAAATAATTACAGACGTTTTAAGTTTTTTTTTTTTTTTTTTTTGAAAACTCGAATACACAATCGTAGTGTTTAATACATTCAGACGGACGAGGGGGATTATTGAGACAGGAAAATCTGCTATTAAACTTAGATGTTGTTATCAAATTTTGAAAATCGAATACAAATGTGGTACTGCCGTACCCCGAATCTTCTTAAAAAAGAAAAAAAAAAAAACTCTATTTCCGGTCTATATCAGCCCGGCTGAAATATTTAAAGTTACCATTCAAGCGGAACACGCTGTATAATAATACATTCGCATTTCGAACACCGAATGAACGCACGAAGCGGCGAAACTCTATCGCGATATTTAGACTTTAATCTGTTTAATTTTGCAGTGTTTATCGGTTTTCATTAAATATATACACATCGACAAAATATTTTTTATACGAATGTTAGGTTAGGTTATTATTTTGTTTAAAAATTTTATCTCCACCAACACTAATTGTTACGGAACGCTTTTTGTTTCCCGGATAATTTGTTAATTATCCGCATGTTATTTGTTGTACGCTGTTAATTAAAAAAGGAAATTGAAATTCCGTAAACGGCAAGCGTGCTTTCGAGGGCAATTTTAAACGCATTCCGGTGCGCGAAAAATATCAGGAAACGTTCGTATGTCTCGTCGGTCACGATCGGTTTTCGACCGGCAATGTCACTCGCCCTGTCCGTTTGTGGTGCCCCCCTGGATATTTTTTATCTTTTTTTTTTTTAATTTTTACAAATATTTCGAATTGCCGATATTTCGCGCACCCGTGTTCCCGCTAAATTTGGGTAACGGTTCGACGGCTAAAATAGTAATTTTATCGATTGCAAAGGCGAGCGTTTTTTTTTTTTCTTTCTTCCCGCAATGATTTTTGCGGGAAGGAAAACCGAACGGACCACAAACGATTGTATAGGCTGGCCACGTTAAAACACACAATACGTTACCGCTACAATATTCCCGGCAGACGTTCAACATTTTTACGAAATGATAAATACGGTCAAAGTTCGATATTATTTTACGTTCGGCAAAGGTTTGACGGCTGCGATCAGATCGGATTCAGATCAAATTTTGCATATTAACTGAATATTATGTGCGGAGTCGAGCCATTTACAGTGGCGACATGTTTTTTTAAATAAATGTTTCGGTGACGATAAACCGCCAGGAGGGCGACCTGCAGTGGCGGATCCAAATTTCGGATTTGCCGAGCCGAGCCGGCTATTTCCGAGGGCTAAAAATTACGCGAGCGTTTACTTTTCAAACGCGATTTGTAATAATTATTGAAAAAAAAAAAAAAACCATCGACAAATATTTTTCTATTTTTTTATACAAAAGGTAACGTCCAAACAAATAAATTCGAATTCAATTAGCAAGAGGCCAATTGTACCAGTAAAAATAAACTATGTTGGCCAGATCTCCAATACCACAAGGACTCGGAATTTAAAGAATGTATTTTTTGTAGGGCACATCGATTAATTTGTATGCACAACCAGACCAAAGTTTAAAATACAGAAATACACGGAGGAGAAAAGAAATTTGTTTATAAATTTCGAGGCTCGTGCTGTTTTTTTAAGTAATATTTCGCGTGATAAACGTTTAGAATATAGAAGTGTAAATACAATACGTTAATTTTTTGTTTTTATCAAAAGCGTTAGAGTAGTATTTGATAAAATTTCACCGAGGGGCCAAAATCAACGGCGATTGACGGTCATTCGCTATTGCCGGCCTGAGCAATTATCACTTTTAAAAAACAAACGAATCGGATACGATTAAAATATATACGTGATTTCTTCGTTACTAGAACATAAAGTGTGCCCGTTCAATTTTTTTATTTTATAGGTAATTCGGTTTTATTTAACTTTGAACATAATTAATAAACCAACGACAATAGTTATGCACGTATATTTTTATTTCCTATTTTGTCGGTTGACCGTTTTCGACCGGCAACGTCACTCGCTCTGTCCGTTTGTGGTGCCCCTGGATAATTTTTTTTTTACAAATATTTCCACTTGCCATATAATATTTTTTCATTATTTTTTTCACGAGATATTAATAATAGTTATTCATTGCTAGTGAATAAAAAATTAGTAGTTGTTATCTTACCAAGAAATATTCATCGTCATTATCGCTATAGTTGTTTATGCATCTCCGTTTCTAGTCGTAGAGATTCCCATTTTTTTATTCCCAAGATTTTGACTTCAACCCTTTACCGGCCACCTACCGTCGTCTTGATCTCTCGTGCCCTCGGTATTTTCTTGTCTGGTTTCTACGTTGTAATCTCACGTGTTATTTTCGACTCTCAAATAGGAGCAATCCCTTCGGCTTTTGAAAACTCCAATTAATTCTGGCTCGTTAAACGTTGCCCTCAGCTCCGAATTTTTCTTTCGTTCGTAATTATTTTACTTCTTGTGTTTTTTGGGACCATATAATGAACTATATATGATTTTCCTTTGAAATAGTATTTAGCTATTTTCGTTTGACTCGTAAACCGGAAATTCGTAACAAAATATCAAAGCCGATAGGTACCACCGAAACAATACTCTTTAATTTTAATACTCGATTCCTACCTGTCTCGTGTGATTTCTGTTTCCATTCTGTTGTTATTATCATCATGACAGTGAAACAATACTCGTTATGTGTCGGCGAAATGTAATATATTTAATGCGAAATGACTTATTGGATACTAGCGAATATTGTGGAAGGCTTGCGAATGGCTTATGGGGGAACAAAGCTACGCACATGAGTCTGTTCGGTCCGTATATTATAAACCGAACGTCCACAAACATTGAGCCCAAACTTTTATTTTAATCTGAGAGGGATACAGAGTATTCAGGAGTGTATAATAATTTGCGTACTACCACAGTGAACCAAATTAGGGTCAGAACAACGGTCTACTGCTTTCTTTCCGGTGTCAGCTCGTAGTACTGGCGGGCGTAATTCGAATAGGGATCAAAATTTCGGGAAAATTTCGTTCCTCGTTGTATTTTAACACGTATCAAATGATCGACACCGGATACATACTCGACGGGAAATTATTTATTTACGGTGACTATCCGGGTATTTACCAATATTATAGTGAAATCGGCAATTGCATTGTCGGAGAAACATCCCGGGATATAATATTTTTTAACCGGTAATCAGTATAGTGTACAGATTCTTTTTTTCCAACAACGCGGCAATTGATTTATTCAGCCTCCTTTCCGTGCCTATCTAATATCTTTACAGCGTCTATTCCGATTGTATTTTGTTGGGTTTTTATCACTATTATCATAATCAGTGATCACGTGTCGACACTGATTGTATATAGTATAATAAACGAGTTAAAACATTGCCGGCCCTGCAGTCCACCGACGTGAAACTTAGTGTTTAAATGTCACGTGCATTCGATTTTATAACTGGTATTTAACATGATTACTGAAATAATGAGAATATTATCAAGTTTTTTTGTTTTCCTTTTCCATATCGTTATCTCTGTCTGAGCACTTATTAATCGTATATAATTCAACGGGGACAAGTAAGTGTCTTTAAATGTTTTCCATCTTAAATTAATTTTTTTTTTCCCGCCGTTTTCGCCGTTATTATTAACTGTCCGGACACTTGCCGAATATTTTTCTGTCCCGGTTTCCCGTTCTCTTTCTCTTTCCGTTTTCGTCTTTTAAATCCCGACATAAATTACAAAGAACTTCCCTCTTCTCATAATTAGATCAATTTTAAATAGAGAGCACACGCATAGGACTTTATGTAGGTTGAAAATATAATACTATAAAAGTTATTTTAATATACCGAATATTTCCTATTGAACTATATGATAATGGAACCGGATATGAGCTAGTATAACGCGTGTATTTTAATAGGAACTGCTTTATATTTTTTTTTTTTCTTTTTTTTTAATATGCTCTCGTATAAAATGTAACGTTAATTTGTATTTTTTTTTTTTTTTTTAGATTATGTTTTAATAGTGATTGTAACTGAGTAGATATACAAATATATATTATTAAACTAACAGAAATCATAATTAATAACAAAAAAAAAAAAAATGTATGTAATATTGTTTATACTAATAAATTTATATTAATATTTTAAAATTTTTTTTTATTTATAGAGAAATAATTTTGTTGCACGATAATATGTTTTTCGTCTTACGCCAGTTTTTGCCAATCGGAGGATTAAAAAGTTTGAATGGAAAATGTTTCAAAAGTAAAACTTTAACGTTACAACTTTGTGTCGAATTATTATAGTGGACGGGACGAATCATTAAATTGTTTTATTTTTTTTAGCGATAATCAATAGAAAAAGTTGGTGTATTTAAAATGACACAAGGTTATTACGGTCATATATAAATTTCGAAAATCCATAGTCGTGATTTTTTTTTTTTTTATAAACGTTTAAAGTTCAAAGTTTATCGAAAATCGTAAAAATCTCGACATTTCTTCGCGTTTTGTTTTCCGATTTATGTGGATAGCAATGGTTGACTTAGAAAAAAAATGTCCAATAATTGGAGACGAAAAAAAAAAACGGTGAATTTGTCCAAACATGTTTAACCGAAGTGCGCACCGAATCGGTTTCGTTTTCAACGATTTACATGATTAACGATAAATGATAATCGCCGTGTTAAGAGGTAAATTACACGATTTATCTTCCCATTTTCCAATTTCCACTTACAACAGTGACTCCACTCATGAGTAGTAATCTACCTTTTTTTTTTTTTTTTTTTTTATTACATTTTAATAAATATAATAAAACCAATAAAGTAAAAGTATACATTTTATTTATTAATACAAAAAAAAAAAAAACCGATTATTATCGCAATTAATACAGAGTATCGTTTTTTTTTATATTTTTTTGCGCACTGAGATTTTCGTTCTATGCTATAGGCACGACCGGGTTTAAAAGTTATAATGGTTGTTTGTTGTTTTTTTTTTTTTTTTTTTTCGTGGGGGGGCTTAACCTCTAAGCCCTACGATTTCGGCCACTTTATGTGTCCCGAGCCTAAACACAATATTCCGGATACGTCCTTCATTCGTTTGTGGTATTAAAATGTTTACGGAACACTGAAATCTTAATAATAGAGCCCTGGGTAATATAAAACCACCGCCGAATTCGGTTTCCGAAAAAAAACTACACTCCCGTAACACGAGGTTAAAATTTACATTTTACTATAATAATAATAATAATAATAATAAGTGTTTTGACATAATAATAATATAATGTTTTCCGTTTTAATTTAAAACTTTTACGAAATAATATCATGAAGCCCCTTGATAACAATAATAATAATAATAATAGTAATAAAAAAAAAAAAAAAAAACATAAAAAATAAAGCTTTCGTTCCCACACGCACCGACGTTTTAATATTGCCTAAGCAATGCGCCGTCCTACAAAACCCGAGAAAAGGTACTTAATAATATTACCCATCGCGTTTTGTTATTATTGTGTCGGTGTTTATTTTTTTTTTAAAAATTATTTTATTATTAACACAGACAATTGAATTTGCAGAATGCTTCGTCGACATCGTTCGCTTTAGTGGCGGTTTATCGTCTGAGTCATCTCCGTATTGTAAGTTCCTTAGCGTTTGTTAACGTTTTCAGCTCACACTGAATTGACATTCGACATATTTTTTATTTCTCCGTTCGTATTGAATTTGCCGCAAAATAATATAAAATAAAAAATAGTTTAATACACTCTTGTATTTTTGTTGCGTCGTTTAGTTTAACCTTGTGTTAAATTCTCACGCGTTCAGCCAAAACAGATTTATTCAATCAATTCGGAAAACAATACGCTAAATATTTATTTACAATATATATTCGTCGTGATATTTATAATTTCCATAAAAATTTAAGTTTTGACTTTAAACGTTTATAAAAAAATCAAAAAAATCTTCTACATTAGGCTTGATTTTTTTTGTCCGCAGCACAACATTTAATGGTGCTCGTGTAAACCGTTCAAGCATTTCTGGTCGGCTAAACCAATTTAATCCGAATAATACCAAACAAAAAACTTGAATACTTAAAATGCTCATAAATAAATCAAAAGTCCCGCCTCTGGAAAAGGCCAATATAAATATTGTCAAAAAAAAAAAAAAAAAAAAAACGTTTCCTCCAGTGCACCGACTAGATCTATAATAATTTCAGGAAATGTGCTACCATTTGAAAATCGGAACGGGACGACCGGTGGAAAAGTTTGCCACGGACTGGGGTGGTGGACATCACTGTAAAACCAATACACTCGCCGCGTCGCTGAGAATCGAAAAGTCGATTTTTTTACTGTGTTTCGACCATTCTGGTTGACTATGTCCGAACGAATTTCGCGGTCGCCTTCGACCGCTGCCGATTGTTCAAGTGTATTACCGGTGACGATTTACTTTATCTGGTCGTCGTGTTGTAAAACGCGTTCAACGGCTGTTCATATCAATGGGACGCACAACGACTCATCAGACGATCGTCTGTAGTGCACATAGATCAAGTAGGGCATTCAATCCCTTTCAATCGTCTCTCTCTCTCTCTCTCTCTCACTCTCTCTCACTCTCTCTCGAAAAAAAAAAAAAAAAAAACCATTGCGAATTTCCGGATACCTGTTCGTAACTCGACTCGAAACTTTTGTAATTAAAAAACTTGCCATCACCTGCTCATTCTTAGACGTTTACAGCACCAGGCCACGCGACGTACCGAAATGACCGGCTTTACAAACTTGTAACTTACACGAATTCAATATTTCCTAAAACTCAAAAGAAGTACGGCAAACCACTTTACCCGAAGTTGTAGAATCGTCTATCACATATTCTACAGTGCTGTATATGCGATAAGTAATAATAATACAGATAGTTGCAGTAACGTATTTATTAACGATGTTTTTTCGTTGCATCAAATGTAATCCATTTTTTTTTTCTTTAATCCTAAAAACAGTTATCATTAGATAAATTGAAATTTCCCTATCGTTATGTTCATTGGCTAACATTGCTATAAATTATCCGATTTGAAAAATATAACCAAATCCAAAAATGTATTTTTTTTAAGGTTTTTTTATTATATATATATATTTATAGATAAATTTTTGACCTTTAATCATTAGTTTACATTTTATATTTTGACGGCAGACGGATTCGGTGACTATACTACTATACTGTTTACTGTCTGTTGGCCATAGAGTTTCAATTACCAATCGTATTACCAATTTTAATTTATTTTAATTTATTTACTCATATTTTGTTCGGTGTAATACTTTTGATTTGAAATTTAAAATTTAAACACGAATAACACATTATTGTCAAGTTTTTTTTGTTTTTGATGAACACTTAATATTAATATGTATATATATATATAAAAAAAAAAAAGTTCTTATAAACTCTGCTCGGGGAATTGTTTTTCAGAATGATTTATTGTTGTTTTTAATATTCGGAGTAAAAAAAAAAAAAAAAATGAATAATCTACCACCCCATCGTTCTCTTATCAACTATATGAATTAAAAACCAATTGATACGATCGATAATATTAACCGTTTGTTATTAGCGGGATTGACTCAATGTTCACATTTGTACGTGCGTTGACCAGATATAAATAATTTTGCCGTTTTACGAAAAGCAAATGTTATTAAGTTTGCACAGTGAAATCAACGATGAATCAAATTGCAATCAAATACAATTCTGAGCGGAGCTTGGTTACCTCGGAACGTATAATATTAGTCGTATTTGTCCGTTCCCTTGTAGCTATGTTTAACCAGTGTATCGGCATATGTTGTCGGTTTTTTGTAATTTTTTTTGAATAACTCATGGAAATCTAGAAAAAATGTTTTCAAGTCAAGTGGGTAGGGTGTGGCACATTCGGAGGTACTACGAGAAAATATCGGATTACAAACAAAGAAAGCGTTTTCGAGAAAAACAAAAAAACCAAATACATACGTTTTAGTAAAACTAATACTTTATTATCTAAAGCTTTTTCGATATTCGCCAAATCCAAAACGGTTTTTTCGCAATCGTTTTTCGTTTTTAATGTGTTAGCGTTGCGTTCAGGATTTGAACATTATCACCCCGCGGTATTTTTTATATTCTATTGCCGCCAATTTTAATTTTAATTTTGGAATACCGTGTCGATATTGATTCCTCAGCCTCACGCACGCTCCTCTGTCAGTTCAAGTGTGGATAAAGTGGAGACAAAAAAAAAAAAAAAAACCAACACATTTGTATTATACAGACACGTGTTAAAGTTCATTAGACTGCAAGTGTTTTTTTTTTTTTTTAAGGTAAGTAATACTGAAATGTTTCGTATATCGACAGCGTACGGGAATCGTATTCGAAATACGTAATTTATCACTACACAGACGGGTATAATTTCGATTATAATTCTCCCTCTGTCCATGCCATTAAAATAAAACCGTGGCTGCGCGTCTGGCTTACGGGGACGCCCTCGGGGACAGCCCTCGGCCGTATAGGCCCGAGAACGATGCGCTCGCGTATATAAACGCGGACGGGAAGTGGGAATTGATGTACGCGCGCCTAGAACAGGGGTGCCCAAACTATTTATCATCGAGTACCACCAGACACTTTTATAATAAATACCGCGTACCACTTCAATTCTAAAACTAAATTAGGAGTCAAATTTTTCTGGCGTATATTTTTATTATTCGTTCATTTCTTTACATTATTATTATTTGATATTTATGAAAGTAAAAAAAAAAATCTAAATTTTTAGTTAAATTTAAATATTTTAATGTTCAAATTAATAAAAAAAAAAAAAATATAATAAAATTAATGTGATATTTGTTGGTGTTTGTTTTGTACAAGGACATCAATATCAGGCTGAATGGAACTAATTTTCACTCTTAAGTCACTTTGAATATCGAGCCTACTTCTGTACTTATTTTTCGAATACAACAATTCAGAAAATCCACTCTCACACAAATAAGTAGTGACAAATGAAGTTAAACATTGCAATGCTTGCTTGAAAAGAGACGGGTATTCTATATTTGTTGACATCCAAAATGAAACCAATGTTTTGTCTTTAAATGCGTTTTTCATTGAGCTGTCACTTACCATATAAATGAACGATGCTTTGTCTTCCACGTCTTCTGGAAATTCTTTGTCCGAACACTCATACACAAATGGGTTTCTAATCCAATTAGCTAATATCAAATAAACTAAACTAAACTAAGTAACATTGAATGCAAATGATAATAAAAAAATTTCTTCGCGTACCACGGGTTGGGAACCTCTTCAGTAGGGGGTAGGGCATTTCTAATAATTACTCCACAATTACTCGACCGATATCAATATCCCGAATTATAACGTCATTGATAGTATTTATCGTGGTTGTTATCAATGAAACCCGAAATCATTATTTTCTACAAATCTAAATGGGAATATTTCCAAACATAAATGCTAAAAAATCAATTTGGACATATTACGTTTTTGAATGTAAACTTGAATAATAATTTAAAATGTTTTTTTGGGAGGGTCCCTTTAGCACTCCCCTAGTTGCGCGTAGAGGGGCAGTGACTGCCTTACACACCGGTTATTTTTTTTTATCGGATATCTCGGTGTATTTTATCGTTTTAAAAAAAAAAATAAGTAATAATTTGTAGGTCACAAAATTTAATTGCGCGTTTATTTGTGTCGATGTAATGAATAATTTTGTTTAATCAATACGACGAAGAATTAGGATATTCGTCGGGTTTATGAGGATAATACTTTGAACACGACGATTATGTATTCCGAAACGTATATGAAATCGAATACAATAAAATCATTATGTCATCGGCTATGCATTGTGAACGATAAATTAAAGGTGTCAAATAAACTAAACTCTACTAAATAACATTGAATGCAAATGGTAATAAAAAAAAAAAATTCTTCGCGTATCACCTACGAGCCTTCCGCGTACCGCGGGTTGGGAACCTCTGGCCTAGAATATGCGCCGCTGCCGCATCGCCGATCTGTTCCCGCGCCCGTTATTTATATCGGCGGCGATTCGAATTTATTTTTCGAAATAAATCCTCGCCGAGAGATCGCAGCGGGAGATAATTTTATTTGAACACCCGTTATTATCCGCCCAATAAATTATTTACTGGCGCGCGCATTCCTATTCCCATTCCTGTACTTGCCCGTCTTGTTGTCTTCGCCGTCGCCGTCGGAGAAGGTTAAAAAAAAAAAAAAAAAAATGAAAACGCCAAAAAGAGAATTTCGTAAAACGACTGCGGGAAATTGCGCGTCTATAAAAACTGCGGAATCGTCGCGTATCGCACGCCGTTTATTCGGCCGGTTTTCAATTATATACACAACAGAGATACCGAATCCGTTTTTGCGGCCGTCCGATGGGTCACGTATACATATGATAATTTAGTGTATACACTCGAGTATCGATAACTCGAATTCCCAGGGACGAAACAGACAAATGTATTCGAATTGCATTACTAGAGTTTTTTTTTATTTTTTTTTAATAAAAATAACCGAACAAATCCGAGTCAGCGGCTATTGTAATATTATATATTTATTCGTTGGATCGCGATCAAAAGATTAAATTTTAAAAACACATAAGTTGGAATTTTATAGTTAAAAAAAAAAAAAAAAAAAAATGATTTCAAATAAGATTTCCCTGGGTCTGCACCTAGATCGACGATTGACCTGGACAATCCGCATCCACCTCAAGTGCTTCACCTTGAACAACCGCTCCTGTCGAATAACGTTGCCTTCATACATCAGGACATCTTAATCGTAAACATAAAATTCTTATTTACAAAACGCTCCTCAAGTCTACACGGCCCTATGGCCTACAACTTTTTGGGGGCTGCCAAGCCCTCTAATATCAATAAAATACAAATATTCCAATCTAAATGTCTTCGGCAAATACCAAAAAGCTCCATACTGTTATGTCTCCAACGATACCGTCCATGAAGACCTTTCCGTACAAACAGTTTTATACATAGCCAAAACCTTCTACAAACGTCTCCAGTCCAGTACCATAGCTCCACCCATTCTATCCCTGGGCATCCCAGAAGGCGCCTAAAGCGTACGTATTGGCTGACTAACTGTCACCAAAGCGCACCCTGAAGTGCCGACAATGGTCGGCGGCCTCTTCGTCACTTCGTCGCGCCTACTGTCTCGATACTTGTAGACTGTTAACTTTAAATACAAAATAAAATAAAATAAGAGTTTGACGCTTGGTTTGTCTTAAAATTAAAGCTTTCATAACGCTTCGACATAACGAAAAACGCACACTACAACTTTACACAACGTAGATAGAAGGCAACTGTTGATTATTGCATAGCAAACCATTACTTAGGTTTGGTCCTGACCTACATGTATGATTGTAAACCGGGTCTTATTAAAAAATTTTAAGCATTACCGACTTTAATTTAACTATGTACAATTATTTTCACCTTAGATTTACGGCGACGGATATTACGAGTATAGGCATTTCCGAGGGGGGACAAGAAAAAAATTCGAGTTATCAAGACTCGATTTTATATTAAAAAAAAAATCCAAATTGCCACCGGATTGGTTTACGGTCCAACTAAACCATAGAATTGTGTAAATCAAAAAAAAAAACAAAAAAAAAAAACATGTTTACATTTCGAAACGAATGTATAATTATAAATTTCACGGTGTGTGTTGCCGTTAATATTCTAATTGTTAATCTATGAACGTGGCGAATACGTACTATAAAAAATCCGTACTCGTTTCGCACCTCGGATAGGCCGCCGTTGTAGGTGCGAACAAGTTTTTTTTTTTTATATAAATTAAAGGAATAGACCATATAGAAACTAAATGGTTTCTATAACCGCCGCATAGACGTGTCATAGTCGCGGTTAGGATGTCGATTATAAACAGAGGATTGGTAATCCGGCTAATAGGTTTATAACATAGGATCTAGAAAATGATTATTTTTTATTATCTATTGTCTTGTCTATTTCACAATTTCGGAATCTATTCGAAGTTTATCTACGATAGTAAGTCGTTGTCTTTGTAGTAATTATCTAGACCTAATATACCAATAAAACAATTAAATAACATCAAACATTATTGTTTTAATATTAGTTAAAAATCCAAATGTACTTTATAGTTTTAACTAAAAAAATGTACTTACCGGAAAACCAAACACACGTCAGTGAAACCGATTTTTACCGTATACTCGGAACCAAAAAATTGGTTTTTTTTTTTTTGAAAATAATTTCTACACGAAATACGAAACAGAGTTTACATTATGTTTTTACGAAAAAAAAAAAAAATAACATGTAATGTACCATAATTTAGGTTACAGTAATCGTTCGAGATTACCTCTGAACACGAGTAAGTAATAATGCTCGAATAAATTATACGCATATATTGTCTTACATCGAAAACAACGTTATGCTACTAAGGAAATAATCCCTAAAGGGTTAAAAGCGTTAATAAAATATTATCAATTTTAAATATTCCGTGTATATAATATTCACTAGTACCGCGATTTCCATAATTATTATTATCCCGGTTGTACGTATTATCTTTATCGTCGCTACGTTCGATACGTTTTTCAAATAGAGAACATTTTATTTTTATTCTCAACCAACCGTACGCGACCGTAGGAAATTAACAACATTTTTAAAAAAAAAAAAAAAAAAAACCCCATAAATTCCTACGATTACATTCAGTGACTAACGGTACAACATATTGTCCTGTAAAAAATTTATATATTGATTATTTCGACGCTGTTCTATAGGAAATTGTACCGTAAATCGAATACATTTTTATAATATTTTCTCTAAATAAATGTTATTTACCGTTAAAATGTCGATATTAATAATATTTGACGGCAGAAATAAAAAAAAAAAAAAAACAAAAAACCAGACATTCTATAAAGTATATTATGATAGAAAAAATACTTTATAATATTATGAATTAATCGTACACTTTAGGTTATTTTTTTTTCACCGAGCATAGTGAAGAAACCAATAGTTTTACCATGGACGCGTATTCTTTTTTCTCCGACAACAGTTTTTCGTTTGGTAAAATTGCTCCGATTTTCTATGTGCCGTACCATAAAATGTATAAATTGTTTGTCTGACGGTACTTGAATCGAACAATTTCTCTAAAAAAAATGTAAAAAAATCCCGACAACATATAATTGTAACGATATATGACGACAACGATTTTAATTATGTTGATTTCCGGGTTACCTTGACGACAAGATAAAAAAACACGACAAATACTAAAACCTTAGCAGTTTCTCGAGTTTCGTTCCGAATTATGATTCGATTGCAGTTGTTTATCGTTGCTCTCCGTTTATTATAAATTATATTACCTAAGAAATGTAAGTATACATATAAAAAAATAAAAAAAAAAATAATAATAATAATAAACGTTTGCCGTCTGAACGGGGTACTTTTTAATCAGTTTTTTCAAGCACTGCAGTGTATTTCATATATATAATTTTGTATTTTATATTTATTTATTGATTTTTTTTTTTTAACGGCCCAAATGAAACTTTGACATTACTTACTATTTAATTTGGATAAGTACTCGTGCTCTCCGATAAGAATAACCCAACCGGAGAGCGGCGGCGATGGAAATTTCCCTACCGATTCTCATTAGTTGTTCAATGTACTTGTTTCTACAAGCTACCAAAAAAAAAAAAAAAGAAAAAATGAAAACCTAATAATTAAAATCCTACGCCTTCGCTCAGCTTTCCGTCGTACACGCGGCGCGCGAAATGTTTCCGGCGCGTTTTCTATTTTTACGTATCGATTATTACCCACAGATACCGAGCGAAGCGAACTTTTTTTTTTTTTTTACCAGACGTCCTGCTCCAATATTCATGCGGTAGAGCACTTTGTCTGAAAGCATTTTGGAGCAAGCCGATGCGTTCAGGAGGCGGTTATATATATATATATTTTTTTTTTTTTTCGTTGTAGTTTTCTAAACAATCGAGAAAACCCGTTTTTCTCATTTTCGATTTTATATCCGTTTTTATTTTTTTGACAATCGTTATTTTATCCAGAATGTCGTGTACACATCTAAACGTACACCGGTGTTAACGTCTCGTTCGTGTCCATCGATAATTTTCCCGGACGAACATCACTAGGGGTAGCTGCAAATCGACGCGTGTCGCGCGCAACCGCCCCCGGGTTGAATCGAACCGAATTTTTTTACAACACGGATTTTCGTATTTTTTTTCAATAAATTTTTTTTTTTTTTTACGTATATTGTGGTCCGAACGGGATGGGGCAAGGTACGAAAAAAAAAAAAAAAAAAAATGAGCAATGAGCGTAATGTAAACGGCCGCGTCGACGGTACTCGCTCCGGGAGAATATTATTGATAGTATTTTGTTTTTTTTTTTTTTTTTTGCAATCGAATCATATCGGCGACGGGGGTCTGTTTGCGTGCGCCTGTGTATAAATAATATATAACGGGTATTTGACGAACACATAACAATAAAAAACACTGCTGAATAATGTTTGTTTAACTGGATTTCAAACGGAGTATATAGTATAGGTTGGTTGTTTTTTTTTTCTTTTTACCAAGCGTACACGTATTTTTCTCTACGTTGTTTACTTTACATTATATATATATTTATTCTTCAAACAACTCTAAACGACTCACAAATAATAGTTTGGCGATGAGACGGCGTGGCGTTGATGGTAAAATACCACGTGGATATCATCGGTTCGGTATTTAAATAATTGTCGAATCGATTTCTTGTACACTACACATAATGTACGGTGTACGTATATTATTTTGAACGCGTGCCGATCGGATACTGTTATTGTTATGTATTTAGTTTTTTTTTTTTTTTTATGAATTGATGTTTGGTTTACGTTTCAGTGTACCTCTAGCCAAAATTTCGGTGTTTTTCTTATCGTGCGTTTTTACAGTAACGAAAATTTCCCGTCCCTTCCCGGGGGAACGTCGCCTCGGTTAGAAGAAAATGTTAATTTAATCGCAGACAGACGACGACGGGACACGGTGAATTATTTCGATATTATTATCGTTGAATTTGGATATTACGGGCTCCGGACGGTGGGTAGTACGACTGTCGCCACCCCGAATTCGTTTTAAATAATATAATACGAAATACTGAACCGGGCCATAATAATACTTAGGGGCCGAGAAACCCCTAGCACATCCGCAGGTGCGTGGGTGTGAGCAGGCAGACATGTAGATTCGATTTATTGATTTCTGTTTTTTCAAATTTTTTTGCGGTAACATACAACTATGGTCAACGCCGGCCGACGACAGCTTGTGTTATATGAACAAAAAAAAAAAAAAAATATATATTTTTTTATGAGATTTCGTACGCGAAATCCGATTATATTATTACAGTTCCGAATACCAATACATTTTATATAGTTTTTTTTTATTATTATTGCCGTACATATATAATCAAAATAGCATCACACTAAACTACGCGGAACAATAAATAGTGATTTTTAATATCGGATAAGAAAGGAACATTCAAATCGAACGTTTTCTCCTATGTTTTATTATTATTTTTTTTTTTTTTGAATTTTGGAATATTATCGCGTTACACACACACACACACACAAATGCATATAATTTTTAATATAATTCTCGACTCGTTTTTTGGAACTCGGCCACCGCGATTGCTGACCGCCGCCGAATCGTTTATACGCGATAAACGCCGAACATATTATTGAATAATTTCATAAAAAATTATCGCCGTGTTCGTATAACGGATTCTGTAAAACTCCAGTACGAAACGAATACAATTTAATATTGTAATTGATAACGAATCAATCGAGTCGTCGGGATAAAATGGACATTTATCGATAAAAAAAAAAAAAAAGAAGAAAAACTTTCTAAAATAATCCCAATCACCGTTTTTGTTTCAAGCTTTACCGTGGTTTTTACGGTCGGCATTTTTTAAAATACCCGAACCTATAATAATTTAACTGTGTTATGAATGGTACCCAATGATGTTCCCCTCTGGTTTCTAGGCATCTCATCTCACATCCGATCTTCCGTCTTTGACTATCCATTGGCGTTTTCTTCCCAGTTTCCGAATATCCACCGGGTAATCCCACGTCGTTTTTTTTTGTTACGTCTTTCCGACTCTGTTCGGAATTTAAAACGTAATTGATTTATTTCGGGGGGAGGGAGGGTGGTTATTCTTACTATAATAGTTTGTAATTTCAAACATGAAATCAATTTCAATAACCGAATATTTAATATTTAATTCAATAATAATATTCCATTTATTCGGTTGGGGGCACAGCGCAATGTCGAGACCTGGCGATTCAAGCGTACGCTATAATTTATAGGTAAAGAGTTTAGGTTATTATCGAACCCTAAGTAAATATATTTCGAAACGGTCGAGTCTTACGACCGGCATCTAACAACCGTAATAATATCAGTTAGTATTTTGCCCGCAATCGAATTTATCGTAATAGTATCGATTAATCCCAGATGACATTGTAGACATTTATTTATATGGGTATAATTTGAAATTTCCCGGTGAAACGAATCAAACCTAAAAGATAATTACCAATAAACCCATAAGATAATTCTTAATTCAAAAAGCGACACGAAAATATTCGAATTATTGTGACCTCGATACGTTTTATTTTCGGGACTGTCGGGTGTACGTGAATGTTTGTCTGGCATATAATATTTCTGTAAATAATAGAGGTGCGAAATGGCTTTAAAAAAAAATATTATACCGTATTAATATTACATTATTCAAGGTAATAAGTATCTCGACTTGCCACCTGAAGTATAACTTAACGATATTTCCAGGTGGCGGGTGTATTGTCCGATTCATAAAAAAAAAAAAAGGCAGTTAATATCTAAACTATACGTACGACGTTTATCAAAAGAACGGACGTCGTTTTCGTGAACCTTGAGTCGTACCGAGGATTTTGGTCCCCTGGAGCATTTTTAATTTGGCTCCCATACTAAAAATTCACCTGATATACATAATAAATACACATCTATTGTATATCAAAAATGTATTCAGGCGATTTTTAGTGGTTTGTTATTAGTGTACTTCAGTTATGTCAATATTGGTCTTTAATGAAAAACAAAATAGACGTTCAAATTAATAAAATAAAATAATTAATTCGAAATAAAATTAGAAAAATTCTTAATATAATGAAAAAAAAAAAAAAAAAAAACTATAGGAGTTTCGAAACTGTTTTATTTGATTTTTATATTTAAATATACCTATATTATGCTAACTGTACCGATTATAAAAATTATCAAATAAAGTTCACATAAATATGTCTTTTACAGTTTTTTTTTAACATTAATCTCGTAATCCCTTGAATGTTTAATTTTTAAAATGTGAATTAAATTGAAAAAAAATCTACTAAACAATTTTATGAAAATCGATTTCAGGTAAACTTCATGACAAATTCAAATGTTTTTAGAAATTTTTTCCGATAACTTGATTATTTGTACAAATTCTAAAATATTGATACTAAAAAAAAAAAAAAAAAAAAACAACCTTCTTGGCTGTTCCCCTTACTCTATAATGGGTAGATTAAAGTGTTAAAACAATTGTTCGGGTTTTACGAAATTGAAGACAATTTGGTAAACCGGCACCAATCCATTTAAGATTGGAAATGATTTATCTAAAAAAGTAATTTATTTAATATTTTAACATAATGATCGTAATATTCTGGCGCTCTCGAATCCTAACGACATTTGTTATTTGTAGCTTGTAAATATTCACGTTTTCAGACCTTTTTTTCCCGGTTATTTTTCACGTTGTTAAGATAACTGTTATGGCGTTGTAACAAATTACCTCTTCGGTGATCCAACAAGACAACATTTTTCACGAGAAACATCCTTTTTTAATTGATAATCAGATCAGAGTAAAATAACGTGTAAATAGTTTTAAAAAAAAAAATAAAAATAAAACCCACACACACACGCGCACACATCATAAGTAATACAGTACATTCCTATGCTCAGAATCTAATTTAAATGACAAAAGCGGTTTTTCGTAATCTATAAATTGTTATTTTTTAATACCAACAAACGTATAAAACGATATCGGTTATATTTACAACAATTAATTTACTATAAATACAATTCCGGGGTAATTAACCACGTGCAAAATTGAATTATAAAACATTTAATTAAATTAATATATTTGCAAAAATCTAATAGTCCGTATACACATTGTTCGGTAAAACAATTGTTCGTCGATATTAAAACGAATTACAATATAAAAAAATATACCACCTATATCAATGACGAACTCGATTATTATTGGAAAAAAAAAAAAAAAAAAATAATAAAAATTCCGAAATACATAGTTTCGCATTGAATCTTGTTAATTAACACCCGTACAAGTTGTGAATAATAATACAGTCCGTTTTTAACTAAAAAGTCTCGTATATTACATAAGATAAATAAACGTTAAATTCCATTGAAAAACAAAAAAAAAAAAATTGCCACGTTTGCCTCTAGTAATATTTTAAATTTTATTCAACACACAAATTTATTTTTTATACTTATGTAAATTACACGCGCGTTTTAACGCGCAAAACCCGTTACAAAAGTTCGGTAACATTTTCAGCCGATTCATCGTCATAAATCTTTTATACACATAATTTTATTTAAATTTCAAAATGTACCACTGAAGAATATATATATAGACATAATTGACAAAAAATAGTTTCTCGAAGAATTTAATATCATTAAAAAAAAAAAAAAAAATAAATAAATAATAAAACGACGAACACGCATATAATAATTTTTTTTATAATGTCTGCCAAGCCTTTGTGTGTATAAACGATAATCTCAATAAACAGAAAAAAAAAATAAAGAATTCGTTGCCGTGAATTTCTACGTTCTGCCCCAGGTTTTTTTTCGATTTTCCCCCAAACTAAAACCACATTTAAAATGTTTCCAGAAATGATGCTTACATATGAATGTTGAATAATGTTTTATTGTAGACAAGTTGTTTTCAGTCGGGTAAAAAAAAAAAAAAAATTGAATCTATAAAATTTAAACGCTTAGAAATTAACTTTATAATTTACTAAGATACTGTGACCTGGGAGGTATATTTATTTTATAAAAAAATACAAACCTAAAAACTAAAAAAATTATTGATCGTTTCTCACATTATATATATATATATAATATCGTTCAATGTATTGGACTAAGGCCAACCAATAGGAAGTTATTATGTGATCTTATTTTTTTTTTCTTTTTTTATCATCATCTATACTCTTATAAATGTATTTTCGTAAAAGGAATGATCAGTTAAGATTCTGTCAGGAGTAAACGAATTTTATTGGATTCGCATTACGAGGGTTATAAAATATATATATCTATATTTTTTATTCCTTTGACGGAGAAGTAAAAATATTTCGGATTACTTGCATTCGGCTTAAATATAACATAAACAACGACGAACCAGACACAGATTTTAATATATTATGTATTTTGAATCGTCGAAAAAGGAGATTGTAAATATTTTAGAAAAAAAAAAAAAAACCGTATTTCTAGTTTTTTCACATATTACCCGGAACTTATAATGATTTAATTATGATGACGAGTAGATGTTATTTTTTTCATATCAAGTTATTAATTTTTTTTTTTAATTATATGAATTTCAAACGAATGTTGAAGATTATTTTTTTTAATAATTTTATAGAAATCAACTGAAATTTAAAAAAAAAAAATATACACACATGTTAATTTTACAAGGAGGTATTTTTTTTCCTACTCAAATTACACTTTCTCAAGTGGTTAGTATAAAATATAATATCCGTCATAACGTAAAGAAATGAGAAATTCAACACCGGCAGTACGTTTTTATACTATGCATTTTACATTTTATAATAGTTTATAAAACGATTTATATATAAAAAAAAAAAAAAAAAACCAATACACACCAGAAGTCGATTTGCGAGAGTTAATACAAAACACGATATTTCCTGTAAATAACACCTTTTTATATTTTTTCTGAAATTTTGTTGACTTTATTATAATTAATAAAGTAATAAATAATATTAATTAATATTACTTTATAATTAATTACCAGCCACGGTGTTTTTTTTAAATATTTATTCATCACTGGATAGGAATCCAGCTTCTACTCAGCTGTTAGCTTCTGTTTATCCTCGCCGATTTCGTTCAATTCTTTATTTGTACATTTTGCGTTAACAAAACTACCGTACAAATAGTGAGGTTTAATAAGTGTAACAATTATTATAGTGTAGGTTAGTAGACATTTTAAGACCCACAACTATTTCGAAAAACTTAAACATTTTAATTTCTACCATCTATTATCCTATATGACCGTTAAGGTAAAGACTTTTGAAGAGGTCCAGAGTGGACGTCGAATGGAAACAACTAGGGCGGATGATATGGTCCGTCCGGTAAACCACAAACCGGAGAGTATAGAATACGGTATAATTCTCCAATATCTGTACCGAAAGCCGTGTATTATTACGAGGGAAATTGCAAAATGAACAATTATGTTGGCCGGACGTGCCTGACGGATAAACGGCGTAATGATAAACAAAAAAAAAAAAAAAAAAAATAGCAATCGCAGAGGATTCGACAGGCGAAATACCATTAGTCAGATCTCGCCCGGGGTTGTGAAGATAGACGTAAAAACAGCTGACCTAAGATCTAACTGGAGGTTGTTACTGGAAGACATAGAGAGACGGTAGAAAATTTGTTTTACAGAATGTTCGTAAAGGCCGAAAACTCCAATAGAAGTAGAAAAAGAAGATGAAGGAGAAGAAGATGTAGGGAAGTGCTCCTCCTCCACCCACGAAATCCTTTGAACACAATATTTATCTCGACGTCATTTTATGGCGACTTCTTTGACGTTGCCGAAAGAACTTATTGTGTTCCGTGAAGCTAAGCCTTTTTTTTATCCGTTAAACCCACGGTCCCGAGGCAACATCAGACATGTAAAATTGTGTTTCCGGGATGTGAAAAAAAATAAAACGGAATTTACGCGATAGAAAATTATTCATTCTGCAGTCGTGCTGTTTGATTTTTTTGTTATTCTGTCATATCGTCCTGTCAAACATATAAACACTTTCACGATTTCACTATAATAATTTCCCCTAAAACATTTTTTATTATTTTTTTCCGACGACGTCTCGAACGTTGTGATTATTCGCGTAGAGCAGACATTTAATTTTACGTATTTTTTAGTGTATTCGAAAAGGTTGGCAAATTCAAATTGAGTTTACATTGAAGGAAATTCAATGCATGTTATACGTAACACACTTAACAGTACCCGGAATCGATTAGCAACTAAAATATTGCACTAGGGTTGTGGACAGAAAAATAATAAAAAAATATGTATTGGGGGGGGGGCACTGTTGTAGGTGGAAAGTTAGGATACAGAGGGGAATTGAATTGACATTTGTAAGCGACGATTAATTGTTTCCTGCGAAAAACGATTCTGAGTGAAGTTTCGGTTAATCGTATTTTTTAATGCCGACGTCTTTAATACTGCCATCAAAACGCGTACGATTAAACGGTTTTCGAAAAGAACTGGTGAATTACGCTCAATTTTATCGTTGTCGCCATAATGTACAACCACGTGATAAATTTTTCCAAAACCAAACGAATTTATTTCACATCGAATCGAATAAAAACTCGAAAACCTCAAATGCCAATGAACAGCGGTACTTCGGTCGAAATCTAAAACGAAAATGAATTATTATTGTAATTATACGGCCTTATCATGGAGAATATATAGAAGTTGAGAATTTTAAGTTTGAAAGGGTACATAGTTTCAAATATCTGAGTGTTACAATTAAATAGCAAACATAATAATCACGAAGAAATTAACATATGAACTACTGCAGCGAAAAAATGCTATTATGGGTTAACGAGCATATTTAAATCAAAAAAAAGTATGAATTAAATGAAAAATTACACTATACAAAGTAATTATCGGACCAGTTCTTCTATATTCTTGTGAAACATGGCCAACGACCGAAGGAGATGACTAAATAGCGATCTTTGAAAGACGAATATTAAGAAGAATATATGGGCCAAAACGGAATAATATCGCACAAAAATATAAAAGTAGAAGAAACATTGAATTACAACGACTATATAAAGAACCGAACATAGTAGCAGTACTACAATATAGAAGAATCGGATGGGCCGGCCACGTATGGAGGTCAAATAGCCTAATGAAAGCGGTATTAAAATGGAAACCCCTTGGGAAAAGACCACTAGGCAGACCAAAACAAAGTAAAAAAGACTTTGGAAGAATTTGGAATACAAGATATGGAAGTAGTAGCTCGGGATAGAGACAGGTGGAAGCAGCAAATTTGCGTTGTGGTTATGGGCCTCAATGGCCTTTAAAAACCGGAGAAGAAGAAGAAGAATACGGCCTATGACCTTTGAAAAATTATTGGTGTCGGTCGGTATTGATGTTCGGCTGTATGCTGCTCGACGGAGGAGGTAAAAGCGAGAAAAACAAAAATTGAATGCTCCGATAAAAAAAGAATCCCTTTTGATATGCAAAACACTCGATTCGAAAACATCGATATCGGGTGTGAATTATAGTTCCCCTGAGACGGCGTTCAGGGTTATATAATGTATATGTACATACAGGGTTTATTTTTTATTTTTTTTTTTTTTTTACCAGCCAGCAAACTATATGCCGGACAATACTTTGTTTTCGATATTTGTTTTTTTTTTTTTATTATTATTATTTTCTTTCGTCGTCGTGTATAATACCGTCGGTACAACAGTTCCGGAAAAAAAAAAAAAAAATAAATAAATAAACCGTACATATTCCAACCTCGCGCCCTCCCGGCGCAATAACTGTACGTGTACGCGATTGGATTTTCGAGGTACCGACACACTACGGGCTCGGTATAACACCGTGCGGTTTCCTTTTAATATATATTTATTTTTTTTCTCTCTATTGTTGTTGTTGTTGTTGTTTTTTTTTTTTTTTTTTTTTGTATTGTTTCTTTCGATTTTTCCCGAAATCTATTCCGCCTCCGCGACGCGCGCAATATTTTCGACTAGCGAGGTCGACGCCTTTGGCAAACGGCCGTCCATAAATCGGCGGAACCATTTGGCCCCGGCTAGCGATTCCACGATAAAATACATACGGTCCGGAGTTAGTGTTCCCCCCGTAGGTACCGATTGAAAAGGACCGCCGCCGGAGCTCTCCGGACTCTTCGGCATGGTTTCCCGTACACCCGTAGGCAGACAGAGGGACGACCGAGGGAAAGAAAAAGAAAAATCAACAAAAAGAAAATGAAAAAAAAAAAAATGGGAAAAATCCCACGGATATCGATCTACCGCGACCGGTGCGATTCCGGACCTCGGGTTTTATTGGTCGACGCGAATACGGATAATTTTCATTCCGAAACCGTGCCCGGCTCCGTTTACGTACCGCCCGGAAGTCTAAACCAAGGGCCCGGTGCCGGCCCGTCAGCCTTTTCGAACCGGCCCGCCGAGTGAACCGAAGTGTTGATAATTCGATTAGAGCCCGTTCGAATTTTCGAATATCCATTCGCCGTAGAGTTTGAAACTTTACCAACGCATTTGCAGCATTACGTTCCGAGCTCGTGTCAAACAACCGGCTCAATTACTGTTTCAAAGGAACCAGGGACTGCAGAATTTGTACGCCATGCCATAGGACTCTTTTCGAAATCTTAAATAATGTGCACGTGAAATGATTTCAATATTTAGCTCTGCACACCCGCGCGAGCAAACTTTTTCCAAAATAAAACACGTCTAATCAACGCATAGAACCAACTTAAGTGACGAACATTTACGCGCGACGTTGCTAGTCGGAACAATCAGGTTCGATACAAATAACCACGAAATTTTCAAAGACAAGGAATTCCTTGACTTCTCGTTAAGGCAACGGTAACATATGACAATAAAACGCTTTTTTCCTTTGTAAAATTATTGTTAAATCGAATGATTCTTATTTATCTTTTGTTTCGTTACCCTTCTATAATTCTCTAAAAAAAAAAAAAACAAAAACAAATATGGCCCGCGACGCCAAATCGTGTTTCAGATATGGCGCGTCGTAAAAAAAAAAGAAAAAAAGTTGGAGACATCAGGTCTAGACAAGTGTACTGCCGTGTTAACAACACGCACTGTAAATTCTAAAAACAAAAAACAATTTAAAAAAAAGGCCGAACACACATGCTTTGCGCAGTGCGTGGGCTACCATTGTAAGCGGAAAACCGGGAAGGTAGGATATAGAGGGGAATTTAATATATATCTGTACGCACCGAAGGTAAATCATTCCTGCCAGCGTATGATGGTTCTTAGCAAAGTTCAGTTGATCACGTTTTAAAACACCGTAGTTCCTACGATTTCCAACAAAACGTTTATGATACGGATTTATTACATTGTTCTCAAATGTTTTATGTTTCGCCATCAAGCGCAACCTTGTGATGAACCTCGTGTCGGATTATCGTGCATTTCTTTCCGGCCAAAACAGTTATATTAAACTCATTGAAATATGAAAATACAATCGAAATAGCTATACGTACCCACACATGGGTATTGGTGTGTGAACCCATCAATAATGTGAACCTGCACCGTACACTAATTTAGCTTTTTTCGTTGTAATAAATAACTATTGGAATTCTGTTAACAGCACGAAACCGTCGAGTTTTTCCGTTCCTTTTCGATATTGTTGTATCGCAATACGCCTATTGCGTATGCTAACAACCGTAGATGTTGTACCATTCATTTTTAAACATATATAAAAAGCAAACAAAAAAATAGTGTAATTTCAGAACGACTCCGCGGTGTCACGAAGCACTTTTGAATCGTTCAATAATTTACGAAATTGTAGACTGTTTTAATCGTTATTCAACGCAATAACTACTTGAGCTATAATAGCATCAGCAGCTGTAGTTTGTTCTAAATAAATCGCTTACGCAAACTAATAATCAACAGTTCTATAAATCATTGTATTTTACTCCTAAATTACAGTTAAGGATGTTAAGATACTAAAGTTTTGTGAACATAAACGGTTTCCCGTGCACCTAATCAAATAGTTTACGAAAGTATGTGTACACTAAATAGTGAATAGTTTCGGTAGCGCAT
The DNA here is from genome assembly GCA_956483605.1 of Tuberolachnus salignus. NCBI lineage: Eukaryota > Metazoa > Arthropoda > Insecta > Hemiptera > Aphididae > Tuberolachnus > Tuberolachnus salignus. The sequence goes on along the minus strand of OY101436.1, from coordinate 37,267,045 downwards.
TTAAAATTTAATTTATTTTCATGTGTTTTGTACGTACATTATAGATGTACCTAATAATTATTATATTCTCGTGTTTTTCGTGTTACGATATCAAAAAAAAAAAAAAAAAAATGTAATCAAAATACGGCTAACCTAAAAATTGAATTATAAATATTACATTACATTATTAATATTTTACAATAGTATATAAAGGACCAAAAAAAAAACTCTTTATATTTTATTTGAAACCGAATTTTAATATTGGTACGTTTATACCCCGAGGCGAATAACTTAAACTTTTATCGACTAACCATTAGAATATTTTACGAGTAGGTACCTATGACGGAATAACTATTATACAATTTGAATATGAAAATACAAATCCGGGAATATACTTTATTCACTGTGCTTAAGCCATTGTTTCAGTGTACCTAACCCTACCGTATACTTGCAGGACGATTGATTTATACGGGTATTCTAATTTTATTTCTGAATATTAAACCCGTGTAGAATAGCAAGCGAGTTTATGTGCATCACGCTTATTGTAAATATTTTATAACCATTTCTGAGCGAATCGTAGTTCCGACGAGAATAATTCCCATTGAACATTTGTTTAAATATTTATTATTTTTTATTAATCGATTAAAATGAAAATAGTAATATATAGTTTCAAACAAATTTCAGAATATACATTTCTCAATTCGTCGTCATAAATAGTATTTTTCTTTCACAATGGCCGTAGATTTGTACATATTTTTTTTTTCTTATACTACGCGTTATCATCCCTACATTTGACCTTAACCGTAATGAGGACATTTTGTCTACTCGGTATGGTTACACTTTGCGAATTTTTCGATTTTCCTCGTGTCCGGGAAAAACGACGGACAAAGGAGAATAAAATATTAACACGCAACAACGGTTATCTTCATTTTTCGATTTTTTTTTTTTTACAGTTTTTCGGTTAGAAATAACTGTCGAAACCTGTAATAGGTCCCTGTTTTTAATATTAACATTTTCGTGACGAGGTAAAATTTTAAACAAAATCCTTGGTATTTTTTTAAAAAAAATTATTTATAGCAATGTGAGTTTTCTGAATATTTAATGTTTTTTTGATTATATGCGGATTAAAATTGTATAATTTTTTTTTTATCGACGTTTTCAGTTCAAATTTATGTTAAACATTATTTTATTTAAAAATAACTGATTTGAAGACATAGAATTTATTTTGCACCAATATTTGGATTTAAATAATTTTTTAAATTCATATTTTTACACGCGAACAATATTTTCTTGTACACAATATTAATTCGATAACATTATTTAACTTATTGTTGCAATATAAATTCAATGTTTTCAAATCAGTTATTTTTATCAGTATCGTAATTTACTTTTTTTTTATAATTTAATTTTACTCAATTGTTACGTATTTCCGATAATATTTGAAATAATTATTTTTATTTGATTCGTTACGCGTTTCCGTAAAAAATTCTAGATTTTTATGAGCACTTTTTGTTTTGGTTTAAATTTATGTTTTATTCTATGCCCTCGTTTCTAATTTGGTTTTCTCTCGTCCTAAGCTCTCACGTCAATGCAAGTCTCCGTCAGCACTTAAAAACCGCCTTTCGGTCCACTTAACATTTTTTTAATTGTTCCGAATCCCTATAAATTTGTTCTTTTTTTTTTCGTTGTATTTATGTTAAGGTTTTTTATTTAGGTATAAAATGTTTTAGATGTATTTTAAATATGTATATTAATAATTTTCTCGCTCGTTAGCGAAATCTGACCATCAATTTGTTTTATTCTCGTCGATATTTCCGTTCAAATATACAACTAGTACGCGGCGGGTGTGACTGCAATAAGATAATAATAATAATAATAATAATAATATTGAGTTGTACATTTTTAAAAAAAAAAATGTTTTTTTTTTTTTTTTTTTTTACTGCCCCACCGCCTCCGGCACGTCGTTTGTTATTTTCGAAATGTATTAATTTTCTATCGGAAACCCGGGTATTTATACGGCCGGTGAAGATATTTTGTTATCGAGTTAAGACGCTTTTATCCAAATCATTTGAAAAAAAAAAAAAAAAAAAACGAATACCTTCAGGAATTTTTTATTTTTTATTTTTCAGACAGCCTCCGGGAAGTCACCTGCGCGGCGAGATGGAAATGGTGTTATATTATAAACCACGCCCGTGATAATGAGTATGGCAACAGAAGGGTCTTAATGAACGCGACTTTTTATAATATTCATCATTCTGACGGGGTTTTTTTTTTTGTATTTTTTTTTTTTTTTTTTTAGAGCCATTATCCGTTTGTAAAAACAGTCAACGGGAATAAATTCCGGGACCAAAAGAAATTATATAGGTACAACCGTTTCGATTAAAGATGAAAGTCCGTATTTTAATAAATTTAAAAAAAAAAAAAAAAAAAAAAAATTCAAATAAACAAATCTCTTTGTGAAACCTATGTGAAATTAAGAAACGAGGAAAAATTTTATTATAAGGTGTGATTTTTTTTTGGTATTCCGTCAAAAGGGAAAAATAAATGAACCGATGTAAAACGAACGGACGTTCGTCTTCCTTTCATAATTCAAAATGTTATTTTTATGTGACGGTCCATAAGACACAAATATGAGTGGATTTTTAAATTGTACAAACAATAATTATTATTGGAAATTATTCAGATTCGATATCAAGAAGTTTGTCGAGGATTCAGCCATAACACATACAACCGTTGTAAGTAAATATGATACAACACCAGTATTGGAATATTTAATTTGGGTCGTATAGAATTATTTTATTTTGAGTATAATTTTTTTTCTCCATGGCTTAGAAAACATCATACAGGATGTCCCACAAAGATTTGACACGTGTAAAAACTTTGGTTAGGTTTGATTTTGTTCAATTGGTACAAGTTTTTGATTTTTTTTTTTTTTTTAATTTTAAAACATATTGCTAATATTACAATTGTTAAATAATGGCAAATCATTATTATCTACGATTTATTGAATTCTTAACGATAATTTTAAATTGTTTTCATTGCCACTACTAACTAGTATGCATTGTTTCCCCCCCAAAAAAGTATTTATAGTATTTATCATATTACTAAATGGTACTGAGGCATTGCTTACTACTAACAATAAAAACAAATTTTGTCAATTGTTTGAGGGGCCCCTCTGTATAACACACACAAAAAAAAAAGCCGATTGAAATTCGTAAACTTTTTTTTTTAAAATTAAAGGGGCTTATTATAGTAACACTATTAAGCCGGACAATTAAATATTATATACAGTAGGATATTATAAAAAAAAAACAATACAAAATAGAAAAAAAAAACATATCTACAGAACCTAGAAAAATACCAATTAAATTGGGAAGCCAGCCTCAAGGACAAAGGAAATAACCATACTTAGGACATGAGGGGAATTGGAATTAAGGATATCAGGAAGATTAGGGGATTTGCCTAGGGACTTGAGAGAGTTATAAGAGAGAACGCGTTTGGAGGATAAAGTGAGGTAACTAAATAATATATGCTCTAGGTCACAGACTCTCTTATCCGTGTGGAGCGTATACAGAATTACTGAGACCTAACTTTTAAGCAAGCATGTGAGGGCAGTAGATTGTGATCCATCACATTGTGTCGGAAATACACCCTGTGGAACTCCAGGTACAGGAGAGGATGGCTTACTACCATAACAACAAAGAAGGAAGACACCAAGTCGCGGACAAGACGGCGATCAAGAGTGAGACGCAAATTAAGTGGCAGAAAATATGGGACAGAACCGAAAAAGGCCAATAGACAAAATATGCCTTATGCACAAAATCAATATCTAGCTGAATCGCAGACATGTGGAGGTCAACTTCCACGTCACTCAGGTACTGTTGGGACACAGATGCTTCCCGACGTATCTGCATGAGTACACAAAGCATCAATCGCTTGAGTTTTGGTTCTGTGGACATGCGATCGACGACGTGATGCACAGCGTCTTCATCTGCGACTCGTTCGAACTCGACCGCAGAACCCTAACGATCACGGAGAACATACAAGACTTCTAGCCGGAGAATATGGTGGAGGTCACGCTCAGAAACCAACCATCGTGGAACAACGTAACGGTCTTCATGACCAAAACCATGAAGAAAAAGGAGATAGTAGCGCAAGAGGTCCAGAGCGATGGCCATATGCCGGCCTGAGAAGGCCGATGCTGCTCAGAATGAGATGTCCCGAGTGCCGGGTTAGGACCAGCCCGAGAAGATAACTCCAGAAGGAGACACAGGAGATGACGACACAGGCCATAATTTAGTATATGATATAATGAGGGCCGAAAGCCAAACTTAAAGGGACTAGGTCCAACTTTTGTCGATAAATGCGCTATGTAAGAAGAGCTGCTTCGGGTCTTTTACCGAAACTGGCTCTTTTTTTCCTAGGGTATAGGTCCAACTATTGTCAAACATCACATTATAAGAGCAGTGGAGGGGAAATGTTCCGAAGCTGGCTCCCATTTAGCGGTATTGTAATAACAATAAACGATGGTGGCTAGTGGTGAAATAAGGGAACTCGGTACCACCACTCTAGTTACCGATACTAATCTTAATAAACAAAGATGGTGATCCATACGCAGACGGTTTGAGTGCACAACCAAAAGCCCGGGGTGATAGAATTCCGTAAACCAAGCAGGAGCAGGGTACGATTGTTTTAAAATTTAGATTGTAGTTAACCAGCAAATTTTCCCAGTATAGGGATCAGAAGAATCGAACATGACGTCGAATAGATGAAGTTGGAAGAGAATACGGCCAAGAAATCGGCAACTTCAAACAATTTGTAAACTATTTACGAAAATAAGTGAATTATCATAGAATTTACCCCGTACGATCGAACCCGGCCCATTATTTCTCTATTATTAATATTGCCGGTATTTTTACTAAAAGTCATTAATTTTTTTTTTACAAAAGTACCATTTTAAATAAATGTGAAACGTCTTATAACGTATTTAATCTAAATAACGTAAATCGCACGAGTAATCTTTACAAATTCCACTTCACTTCACAAGCTTTCAACGATGATTATGCAGAAGCAATATACCAATTTGTTTTTAATATAAATTTAATTAAAAAAGTGTTAATAATTGTAGCAAATGTATTTCACCACTTACCACCTACATGCCTTAGACTGTGTAGGCTAATAACCTTTGCTGTTGAAGCCTTAACTTTTAATCAAAAAAAAAAAAAAAAAATGAAGGCTCCGATTTTTCACATTTTTCCTCGTGATATTTTATTGACAACTATATTTTTAGTTTTGTACATTTTACAAACAAATATAATACGTGTTATAATCAATATTTTTTAACTTAAAGGTTATATTGTTTTTTCGCCATCTGTTTGTTTTCACTTATAATATTGCCGTCCGCTATTTTAACATTGGAGTTTTTGCGTTCGCTCGGCTGCCCTCGTTTCTATGACCTATAATCATTTTTTTTTTTTTTCGTTTTTAGACTTATAAATTTCCTTGCCCGAACGCCAAATCGTAAACGTTATTTCAACGGAGAAATTCCGAGGCACGTTTATAATATTTGGTTTCGTAGGTGTAGGCAATTGCGATCACGTTTCAGTGATATAGTATTTTGAAATGGACTCTGTCGGCAATAAATAATATCAAGGAAGCTATTGCGGTAAATAATGACGTACAACATTATTGTTTCGACACAGACGTATTATTAGTTTGGACAATCGGAATGAATCGCAGAGGAATATTTTTCGCCACCGTCGTCGATGAACCCCAAAATTGTGTCGTAAAAACGTCGATTTCGAAACGGATTAATAATAATAAATGTAATAATTTTACGACGGAGAATATTTCATTTATATCTAGGCCGTTTCAAAATAAAAATAAAAAAAAAACCAATAAACATTTTACGGTTTATTTGCGAACAATCTGCAGTGTAGCAGTGTAATAACGTATAAATTTACGAGATATAATTTTTAAAATTTTCTTTTTTACTACGATTATTGTACTGCAGTTTATGCCGTGCGACAATATTGATGTGCGGATTTATTTTATGAGAAGCCGATAGCGAATGTTGATTTTACGGTTGTATTTTCGACTTTATGACCGCGATTCAAATTGTCCGTATTCGTTTTAATCGCAATACGCCGGGTCGCATATTCGATTCGTCCGGATTAAATTCCGTAGGTGGGTATGCGAAATTGTCGTCGTCGGGCGATATCTGCGATTACGACAACGGCTCCGAAAAGGCCAATATTTTATCATCACTGATATTCGTTTAAAGATATTTCCCGCGGCGATCAGCACAAGCGTGCACTTATCCGGCGAACAGACAAGACGAATTGAATTAGTGTTGACGGTAATAATAACGTAATTGAAATACGTGTCAGTGTAGGTCTACTAAAAAAAAAAAAAAAAAAAAAAACCACTAATAATAATTCAAATTAAAAATATACGAACAACGTGAATACTTCGCATTATCGTTCTCAAACCGTACGATTTCCCGTGTGTTTTTAACGGTCGCGATATCGGTACTTTTGCACGGATAAATGCGGAAATACCGGTACTGGTTATTATACTCGACTGCCTCTCGTCGTGTTTACCTTCCGCCGATAAACCCGCACGGTATTATTTTGGAAATGAACTCTGTTTGTCGATCCGCGATTAATATCATATTATTCGTCCGACTTCGCATTCGCCGCGGGATTTGGGTTTACAACGGACCATTATAACGCAATATCGTTTTAAATCAGTGGTGGTCATAAGGGCGGGCACGCGAATCATCCGTCTCCCCTATCGTAGTAGCTATTACAACTTTGGTCTGTGTGCGTTCTGAGTTTAACCGCGGGTTAAAAAAAAAAAAAAAAACGTCTCGATAAATCCGCACTAAAACATCACGACCGGTATAATAACAGTACATTTAAAAACAAAAAAAAAAAAAATTCTATTTCAATCGTGTAACATATTTGTAGGGAATTTTCGAAGAAAAATCACATTGTGTACCGGCACTACTTATCGGATCTGTTTTTTTTGTCTCTCTTTCGGTTCATAGAGCAACGTCGAAACGTTTAGTTTATTGCAATCCGTTACTTATAAAAAACGAAAAAAAAAAAAAAACAAATTACCTAGCTTATATATTACGATACGTTTTATACATTATTTAAACATTTTTTTTTTTTTTTTTTTGTTTGAGACGCCTTTTTACTAGTTTAAGCTGTCTCAATATGGCGATGGGGTGTGGGCAATATTACAGTTTTCGCCCTCCTCCTTGAACGTCAAAATAAACCGCTACTGTTTTAAATCAAACGAATTTTTAAGTTTCCGTTTTGGTGCAATCTGTATTCCAGATTTGTACCGACCAGACGTCTGCACTCAATTACGGTTAGTATTTTGTTAAGCGATCCGTAATTAAACGCTCGTTTATTATTTTATATTATTTGCGGGTTTTTCGAAAGATTTTCTTTTTTTTTTTTTTACTGTAAGGAACGTCTATCAGAATTATTAGTACAATACAAATTAAATTGCATATAAAATATTTAGTGCGCACATCTGATAACTAAAAAAAAAAGCAAGTTTTTCTAGTGATGGGAAAATGGTAATCTAATTTCCGTTACGTTCAGATTCTGAAAAAAAAAAAATGATAAATGTATATTTGGTTCGAGTAGACCGCAAAGCGTTTACACGTCTTTTTTTTTTTTTTAAAAAATGGAAAATATTGGCAGAAGCTTTTTCTTAGGGACCTACCTGTATATATAAAAAAAAAAAAAAAAATCCGAATAATTTATTTTATTATATTTTATAGTACGTATTGTGTTATACATAATACACGTTAAACCGTGCTTGATACTTAATCAACTAATGGAAATGGAAATATTAACTTCTCGTTTTCCTCTCTCGGGAAACTTAACAAACTCGAATCGAGAGATAAAATATAGAAGATATTTACTAACATAACTGAAATATACGAATGAGTATTTAATTATTATCAGTAATGTACAATTAAATTTAATTGCCGCAGCTTTTGAAAACTATTTATTGCGAAATCATCGGAAAACATGCAAATAAAAAAAAAAAAAAAAAGTTAATTTCCATATGAACCACCAGATTTCAAATATACCGGAGGCAAATCTCTAAACGAAGCACTGGCATAACCAGGGGTACCCGTAAGTCGATCTTTTTTCTTTTTTTTTTAAATCATAAATATATAATTTAATGTTAAAAAAAAAAAATTGTATTTTGATCAGAACACGTTATTGAAAATACTCTAAGATTTTATTAAATTATTGTATATTTTTATTATTATTATTATATAAATCAATTTGAATTTATGATAAATCGACCCGACGGAGATTGCAGAATTCAAGGGGCGGATAATTGTTGATTTTTTTTTGATTTTCAATCCAAATATAAACGAATTCATTTACACGCGTACTCGATTAACCCGCCCGGACGAAAATTTATTTCAAATGGAAAATTTGAATTGATTATCCGCCGTGCGTTAAGCCAACGCGATTTTAAATTAATAATATAATCCCAATAGTAGTCCGAATTAACGAATCGAGATTACGCCGAAAGCCAATTTGCGTACGAGACAAAAACACCGTAATCCGAAAATTTGTTTGTCGTTTAATCATACGTTTACGGTACAATGCGTTTCGGAACTATCGGCTAATAGCGCAGTACCTACGCGTTTGACATTATCCATCAAGTTTCCGATTGTGCGGGCCCGACACGTGTCGCCATCGAGTATTAATAGCGATTGTCAGCGAAAATTCATAATCCATACGCATACGTATGTGTATAATTAATCTCACAGCGGCAATATAAATAACTAGGAGGTGAGATTAGATTGGGCGAGACGATAGACAAAATAGACCGGTGAATGTTAAATTCGATTTTGCATGGGGTTCGCTGCGGGTTGATCAAATCCCGGTGCCCGAAAAAGTGCGTTTTGGACCGGGTCGGCTCGACGTGCCCGTCGGGCAACGGCACTTGCCCGGGCTCTCGTTATTCTATCAGAAAGCCCTCGGAGATGCCGACGTGCAGTGTTAAAATTACATTCATTGTCAATGTCGTATCACTACGTACAAGTGGCGGGTTATCAGAGTAAAATTCATAAAGAAATCGATAACGGGCCCGGCGGCGAGACCATTAATTTATCGTTCACAATGCATAGCCGATGACATAGAGATTTTATTGTATTCGATTTTATATGCGTATCGGAATACATAATCGCCGTGTTCGAAGTATTATCTTCATAAATCCAACGAAAATCCTAATTCTTCGTTGTATTGATTAAACACAATTATTTATTACATCGGCACAAATAAACGTGTAATTAAATTTTGTTACCTAAAAATTATTACTTATTTTTTTTTAAAACGATAAAATACACCGAGATATCCGATAAAAAAAAATAACCGGTGTGTAGGGCAGTCACTGCCCCTCTACGCGCAACTTAGGGGGGGTGTTAAAGGGACCCTCCCAAAAAAACATTTTTAATTATTATTCAAAAACGTATTGTCCAAATTCATTATTTAGCATTTATGTTTGGAAATATTCCCATTTAGATTTGTAGAAAATAATGATTTCGGGTTTCATTGATAACAACCACAATAAATACTATCAATGACGTTATAATTCGGGATATTGATATCGGTCGAGTAATTGTGGAGTTATTATTAGAAACGCCCTACCACCTACTGCAGAGGTTCCCGACCCGTGGTACGCGAAGAAATTTTTTTATTACTATTTGCATTCAATATTGTTTAGTTTAGTTTAGTTTGATATTAGCTAATTGGATTAGAAACCCATTTGTGTATGAATCTTCGGACAAAGAATTTCCAGAAGACGTGGAAGACAAAGCATCATTCATTGATATGGTAAGTGACAGCTCAATGAAAAACGCATTTCAAGACAAAACATTGGTTTCATTTTTGATTTCAACAAATATAGAATACCTGTCTCTTTTCAAGCAAGCATTGCAATGTTTAACTTCATTTGTCACTACTTATTTGTGTGAGAGTGGATTTTCTGAATTGTTGTATTCGAAAAATAAGTACAGAAGTAGGCTCGATATTCAAAGTGACTTAAGAGTGAAAATTAGTTCCGTTCAGCCTGATATTGATGTCCTTGTACAAAACAAACACCAACAAATATCACATTAATTTTATTATTATTTTTTTGTTTTTTATAAATTGGAAAATTTAAATATTTAGATTTAACTAGAAGTTAGGATTAGTTTACTTTCGTAAATATCAAATAATAAAAACGTAAAGAAATGAACGAATAATAAAAATATACGCTAGAAAAATTTGACTCCTAATTTTGTTTTATAATTGAAGTGGTACGCGGTATTGATTATAAAAGTGTCTGGTGGTACTCGATGATAAAATGGTTGGGAACCCCAGCCCCGCTGGGTTTGTGGACTATTTTACTTTATTTTTACCAATTTAATAATCCTGTACGGTTTTATGCACTTATCTATGAAATGTCGCCCGGTGACTCGGAAATCGGTGTTTTAGTGTACAAAAGTACGGCACACGAATTATAATACAGTGCGCGTTCCGAGTTGTGTCGTTAAAAAAAAAAACATAACACCCGATATTGGAATTATTGGATAAAACGCCAAATGTTCTGCCGGCCAACACCTATTATAGTATTTTATCAATGCAATTGTCTGGGTAAACTGGATATTTACGGGCAATGATTTTAATTATACCTATGGTATTTGTTTGGTTAGGTTAATAACCATGATATTTGTTCGCGTTTTTAATAATGAATATTTACGTGTACGCGCGTATGTATTTCGAGTGCCTTACCCCGCCATAGATAAGTTGAATACGAAATTCGCACGGATCGTAATTTTTTTAATAATTCGTTCGCGTGTCGATCGTCATTAAAGTCTGCCCGTTAATTTTTACACGCACGCAAGACAATTTTTTTTTTTTTTGGTAAGTATGACGTATTGATTGCCTACTATGGCAGGGGTATATCAAAGTGTTGTTTTTTTTCGTATTTTTTTTTTTTTTTTCGGACGAAATGAATTTGCAGGTCGCGGCGTGTGTTTGGTTTTAAATTTGAAATATTAGTAGGTGATGAATCAACGAATTAGTCGATCGAAGAGTACGCAATAATATATCAGGTAGGTACTAACCGGGAAATAAATCACGGTTAGCAGTGTCAAAAAAAAAAAAAAAAAAAATATATAAATGTTATATGGAGAAGCCAATATATACGACGAGAACTGTTATACTATAGTTGTATGTATTTATTAGTATTTACCACCTTACGTATATATATATTTTTTTTATTTCCATTTAACGCTTAAACGTTAAACCGTTTAAAAAAAAAAAAAAAAAAACAAACAAAAAAAACTCGCCGACTATTTTAGATTATTGGCGGCGGTGATGGCGCGAGAAAATATATCTCACGATGGTACGTTATGGGTATTTTTTTTTTCACTCTGAGAGTAGACTATTTAGGATAGGTAGTAAATAAAACAACAAACTGTTCGTGTTGTGAAATACCTATAGTTGTTTAGGGAGCTGAGCCAGGTGTTACTTTTAGACAGGTCATTTTTCGAATTTCTCAGCCGGTATACCGACTTGAGTAGTTTAAAAGGCATTTCTGGCAGACTATGTTATTACGGAAAACCGTTGCGAACACGTTGCCCACGTGCACGGTAACGTTCGAGTGAGAAATTCTCGACTTTACTCTACCATATAATACCGTCGATTTTCGAATTGCCAGACACTTGTTTGTCTTGTAGAGATAGTTCTGGGTCTTAAAAAGTATAAAATTTGGTTCCATATCACGGTTTTATTAAATTATTTAATTATCTCGAACGGATTATTCGAAAAATGTGGTGATAAATCGACAATAAAGAGAGAGGTATCTAAAATTTAAATTAACTCTGAGCAGTATATATTGGTTAGATTTTATTCTTGGTTTTAACCAAATCATTAACCCATAAATTATGAATACGCTTAATCGGGTTTTATACGACATGGGTTAATTTTTTTTTTGAACGGCTACGCAATTTCATATTTAGTTTTAATAATTTCGATCGATATCTTTGCTCAAATTGAAATAATAACACAACTACGTGACAAATATGCTCATAATATCACTGCTCAGTTTTAACAATCATTTTAATACGATGAATTAGGCGGGGTCAGATTTATAAAAGAATCTGTTTAAAATTATTGTGAGTACAACGACGGATATATATATTTAATTTTTTTTTTAATATCTTTTCGGGTACTTGACTTAGAAAATATTTGAGTATAGAATACAGATACTTTTGAAAAATATTCAAAAAACTTTCGAACACGTGTTTTTGTACGTCATATCCCATACGGAAATTCTCCAATATATTTATATATATATACGGGGTTTTTTTTTTTTAACACTATATTCAACTATTAAACTGTTATTCTACGAGTACCGTCACGGAAAATCATTATTCTTAAATATTAATATAGGATTTAGAGAAAATTCGCGTCAATTTCAACGAAGTGAAAATGACAAAAGTAATTCGGATTTCGAATAGAAATAATTTTGGAAAAAAAAAAAATAAAATAAAATTGTCCGACACAATACCGAGTGGAATTGCGTAGATGTATTTAAAATAGGCATTCGGACGCGTAACGAGTCCGGCCGGACCAAGATCGATTTCTTAAATGTTGGGAATAGTTTTGATGGGGGAGGGTGGAAAAAAAAAACCGAGAAAAAACGAAACCTCCTCCGATCGTACCTACCAATTAGGCGGTTACCGTAATCTGTTATTATTTTAGCGGGCGATTGTTCGGTTGCTAGTCAACCCGTAGGTGGAGTGTTTCCAGCCCGGGACGACTGTATACGGCCCGGATAAGAACAAACGGGGAATTTAGTGCGTTGTCCGGGAAACGTTAAATTAATAATAACAGCCTTTGGCCTTGCCTGCTCTGTTTTACTTTGTACAATTGTTAAATACCATTGCGCAGACGACGGGACAACCCAAGTACAAATGTGTCTTTGGCGAAACTACTCGGGGGAACTTTCGACGCCGCCGCCGTCTATACATATATAGCAATAATAATTATTATAATTCTATATCGGCAACGTTCGCCCGCATTATCGTAATAATAATACCGGCAACCGGGCGCGGACGATTAGTTTTCGGCTCCGGCAATGTTCGACAACGGGAACAATCTCGATTGTGTTTTTCAAATCGTCGTCTCGTGTCCGACCGTGAGACCCGGCCAATACAAAGACAAACGCACCAAGAATGGCCAACACGGACGAACCAGTCGTCGTCGTCGGTGGCTGGGAGGCGTGGAAACGATCCTCGTGTCCCGAAATTCATCTGTCAAATCCAATCGATCGTCCGACGATATCGGTCGTTCCGTTTTAATTACGAAAATCTCCGACGGCTGGCTGTATCAGCTCGTCTCGTTTAGACGAGTCGGTTGCCCGTATACGGATAACGTGTTGCCATATACGTACAAAAAATAATAAAAAAATAACCATTTAATAATTAAAGTTTTTGATATTTTCCGTTCCCTTAAAATCGTACGGTGTCATCAGCACGTGCCCAAGTTTAGACAATCTCGTTCTAATATCGTTATGTTGGTGCTATTGGCAACCTATGGCCGGGACGAGAGTACTCTCATGAATTTGTCGAGCACTTTGACACGGCTTAACAATAGAATTTCCATAAAACTAAACAAAATAAGTACTGAAACAATTCGACAGTATTAAATAGCTATAAATAACTCAAAAATCGTCAGATATTTTCGAAAATTATACCACGCCTGAAAAATAGCATTTATATTAATAAATATTTGGTGCCAATTTCAAATAACTACAATCCGCAATAAAAAAAAAAAAAAACAAGATTCCAATGGTAAATATTTACCGAAACCGTTATTCAGTTTTTTTTCTTCTTCAGTTCTTGTCGTCCGTTATTAAGAATAGTACAAAGAATCTCCAAAAGATGACCTCATCAATTCTAGACATCATTTACTGCCATAAATCTACCATGATGGTCTGAAACTTGATCGAACATTTGTTAACAAACGAATGATAACAGAAAATCACAGATCGTTGTTAAACCAATACATTCGTCGTTTTGTTCATAATCTAAACAAAATCACACAATATTGTGTATGTGTCTGAGCGAACTCAAATGTCTCTATAGACTTCATTTACTTGCGCCATGGTCGACGATGTACTACTAATATAATGTAAATTATATTATCAAAAAAAAAAAAATATGTTGTCGTCGCGGTTGGAAGTAACCGAGTGTGCAAATCTCGCGAGTATTCAGACTTGACGATATTTTATTAACCGCGGGCGTTTTGATATTTTTCGCGATGATGCGGCGGCGAGACTTTAGCTACCGGGTTTTTTTTTTTATTTTTTTTTTATTACTATCCTAGAGTTGCAGCAACAGTGATATACTTGTATCTGCCGGATGATTGTGTCCAGAGGCTAAGGAGAAAATCGCACGCTAGTTGTTTAATACGTTAAATAGGTCAAAAATATAAAAACGATGGCCTCCCGTGTAATGGAGAAAGATGTGGAGAGAATAAAAATAATTAATCATTACCCTCTAAAACCTCTAAAACGGTAGATCTGGGCCTGTAATCTAATATTCGAGGGGTCGCAAAGAGGAAACTGTTATTTTATAGGCAGGCTCTCTGAAACTCAATACTACGGTGTTCTTACTGCGCTGTAAAAATTATAGGCAGATAACGAGAGGGGAAAAATAAATCATAGACGAGCTTATTAGCATCATAAGCTATATTATTAATTTATACCAAAGTCATATTGTGCAATGAAAATCGATTTTAACATTGCAGTTGAATGTCAGTTTTTCATTTTAGTAATTTCTATCGTATGGAATGGATTGGAAAAACAAAAAATGGGTGGGTGGTATTTGGCGAGTTCAGAAATGCGTCGGTTAATTTAGTTTGTACGCAACGAAAAACGTCTGTTCGGTAAAATATTTTATCGAATGCATCGAAAACTGTATTGATTTGTGACTAAAAAATAAATTACAAAAGTTCTCGATTTTTTTTGTCGCGGATTTCCTCATAAATATTTGAACGTTAACGCGCTCGCGTAAAAATTAACTATATCATTACGTTCGACTATTTTCGTCGTCGGTTCAACCGTTAAATACAACGCGTACTGACGAACACGGTGGGAAAAAAGAAAGTGGTTTTATTTTTTTTGTTTTTTTCATTTTTAAATGCGGTTAGTTTTCATGTCGAGTGCGGTGCGGCGAGCCGAGTACAATCGTACCGGACGAGAAAATCCGAAGGCCGTCGTTTATTTATACGATACGGTTTCTTCCTATAGGAGACGCACTTGCGACCGGATATGGTCACGGTGGGACGAGACGGTGAAATTGTGTGCCCCGGACACAAAAGTAATTTCCTCGTGTACACGGGGAAACATAATATACACGTTAGCGTAAATTCACTTTTGACTCTCCCGGTAAGGATATCGGGTTTAACGCCCGGGAGTCGTTGTTTGAATGTCTAACCTTGGCATCGAGGGGTGACGGCCGACAATTTTTACGCGAACAAAAATAAAAATAATATAATGATAAAAGAAAAAAAGAAAAAAAAAAAAAACCTACCGAGATTGCTTTATAGGTATATACATACCTATAGGCGGACATTTCTTTGCGACGGGATTTTCTTTTTTTTCTTCTGTGCTCTTCGCGTTATATTGTATTCGGACGGGTAAAAAAAAAAAAAAAAAAAAAGTTTACCTCGAGTTTTCAAATCTTTAAAATGATTTGAAAAAAGGTCGCGAAGGGCGTTTCGTCAACAATTTCAACAATTTATTTTAATTTTCTACAAACTAATAACCGTCAATTTTTGTTTTTTTTTTGTTTTTTTTTGAATATCAGAGGATTAATTTGTCTGTGCCGATTATTTTTTTTATCGTCTGTCTTTTTTGTTGTTTAGAAATTAGTATTTATACTGTAAAACATTTATGGAAACTAATCAAACGGCTATATATTAATAAATCTTGATGCTCGCGATCTCTAAAATTCATAAAAAAGATTTGAAAGTTTGAGGGAAACCTATATTTATCCATTCTAACATAATATCACGAGAAGAATAAATAGAAAATACTAAAATCATCTTCCAGTTTATAGCCTACCTATATAAATGCGACTGTTGGATTAGTTGGTGGAAAAAAAAAAAAAATCAAACGAATAGTCGTATACAATAAATGTTATGCAAATTGATATGTTTCGTTTTTATGATATTAATATGATAAAGCTGCGGTTTTTTTGTGAAAATTCATTAACTCTAGACTAGTTTTGCTCGGGTATAAAACCGATAAAATATATTTCCTTCGTTATCACGCTGTAAAAAAATAATAAAAAGCCGGACATGGTTCGCTCCATGGGTGGATCACTGGCGGAAGTTGAGAAGAATGGAATTATAGAGTAATTTATTCGTCTGATACGATAAATCATTGCAAACGATAAAAGATTATGATTGAAGGTCGGTTCATAGTCGTATTTTTGTTTGATAAATTTAAATTGAAAACTATATTAATTTATTGTAACTACGAAATATATTTCAATTTTTCTGGTTTTTAACGGAACTTAATATACGATATTGAACATAAAACGTTAATAAAAATAATCTACAGAATTTTGTGTTAACATAAAATTACAAAAATCAGAAATTTCAAATAGCTATAAACAACTCGAAAACACTTTTTTAAATTTGTAAAAATCATAGGTCTAGTAGTCATAAAGTCTCTACGGTTATTTTTCACTGAATTAAAATTTACAAAAAAAAAAAAAAAAAAACAAACAAACAAACAAAATCGAAAACAGAAACGGTTATGCGTGCATATCGCCGCTTTTTTGAAATTTTAGTTTTGTTGATTTCTTAGTTACCCCGGCTTTTAGGGAAGAAATACTACTTATACTGTAATCTTCTTAGTTTATTAAGTTTCGCTGTGTTCTTCTTTAATTTCAGGTAAAACATATTTTTCATTGAGTATTTCAATGAAAAATATAATTTTAATCGTTTTACAATAGTTTTATGTTTCGCGTTATACTGCATACTATAAAGGTTCGTGCGGAAAATTTAAAAAAATGTTTGTCGCAAAACTATTTTGTATTTTGTTTTTGTGAGTGTTCCCTCGGCAAGTATTATTATTCAATTTCAAAAGCTTTTTCTATTCAACGAGTAGTTCCCGCCTAAGATACTGGATAGACAATTTTTTTCCATTAACAGATTTTATTTTTCTGAATTACATTTTTATACGTATATATATATATACACACGTACATAAAATAAAGTATTTATTTTTATGCCAATAAAAGCTTTTATATTTCTGTAAAAGTATACTTACCTATATTACTTATGAATATATATATATATATATATATTATACTTGTGCACCGAGTAATTCGTTTTCAATTTAATCAAGGACAAATAAAAACTATAATAAATGTTACGGTATGATGGAAACCTTTAGAATAATTCGAACTATTACAGAAATACAAATACAACTAATATACAGTAGTATTAAAAGCGATTTTTTTTTTTTTTAATATTAAATAAAATATAAATATAAATTTGTTACAATACGATGACATTTTAAAAATGTATATTATATAACAGTAACCTTATCTAATTTTATCGACGATTAACTCAGTGGTCTTTTAATACAGCGTAATTTTTTTTATCATGATCTATTACCGTTATTATAATAAGTGAATTATATTTCCAAACTATTCTGGTCTAAATTCTATTTTGCTGTTATAACTCAAAAACCATAAATCCAATATAACTGTTATGCATATTAACATTTTCGAACAACATTATTTTTTCTCGAATCTTCGTTGGAAAAATAACAGGGATGAGATTTGAAAATCAAAAGATAATTCTCATTTAATGTATACGGATCGAGTATATCAATGTAAAAATAAAATGTTAAAATATAGCCTAAACAATTTCATACGGGTTGAAAATACCAGTAATCAAATATACTTCAAATTCTCCGAGGAATTCGGTGGATTATGATAAAAGAATTCGTCGTTTGTAGTGAAAAAAAAAAAATCCAGACAGGAATCAGCACTCTATTAATGTTTTTTATTACGCAACTTGTACAAATATCGTTTCGGAATAAGCAAATCGGATTATGATTTATTTTGTGTGATTATATTATAAAAAAAAAAAAACCTCAACCCTAGCAATATTTCTCGGAGTTTGTACAGTATTAACAAATAGAACAAATCCGTGGCTCGTATTATTACGCTTTTTGCAGTCGTATATTATTATGAAATAATCTATGCGGATGAGGCGATATTATTTTCGACGATATTTGCAAGAGTTTTTAAAATGTTCGGCGTCGCCCGTGGCGGCGGCGGCGGCGGCGGGTGGGTGGAAACGCACAACCGTTACCGTCCTCGGGATTTAAAATATTCCGCCCGGTAATTTCATCGGATTTTTTTTTTTTTATATTGCGAATGATTTATTTATTTTTATTGTGGCCGTTTAAATCTCGGGTGTTTTACATTTTTATTTTACTTTAACGTTCCAATCGCAGCGTTAACGCCGTACCGTGAATATTATACAATACATTATGTAAGTGTTGTACAGCTTTGCGTTTATAAAAATATACATACTAAAGCGGATATATAATAATAATAATAATATCGCGGCGTATTCGGAATATTTCTTCCCGTTATACACAGGAGGGGGTTTAGCCGTCGTCGTCGCCGCCGCTTATTATTATAATAAACCGTCAACGGTAAATCTTGCCGATGAATTATTTATGAGATCGATTTCGAATGCTAATGTCCGACAATGTCATGCCTCATTTGCTTGTAATTTCGTTACATAATCTCTTTAGTCATCCGTGCGACGCATAACCGTGTGTACTTTACGTGTACCTACATTATTATACTTAATCTGCCGCCACGGAAATTTTCGGTTTTGATTTGATTATTATTATTATTATTGTTGTTATTATCATCATCCCGGAGAGAAATAGTAGAATGTTCTAGAAACAGTAGAGTAGTGGTTTCTCGTGTGTACGAAGATAGAGAGAGAGAGAGAGAGAGAGAGAGAGAGAGAAAAAAAGGAAACTCGCTATAAACGAAAATATAAAATGTTACGGTTGATAATATTTGTTTACGGGTCGATCCTCGAATATCAAGACTCAATATAATAAATGTTGTTGTCACTGTGAATCCTGGCCGGAAAAATGTATTGATATTCTTAAATCGTAAACCGATTTTCGAGTCCGCTTACGGCCGGCAATTATAACTTTTCCCGTAGTAGACCGAACGTAAGAGGATATATCACCTTTTTAAATTCATTTTAGCTACCGACATAGAGATAATTCAATGTCTCCCGATCGAACAGTCGAGTATGAATTCGGAATTTCGGGTTATAAAACATAATAAACCTAGATAAGACTATCGTGAAACGCTTTTGCATTTTCAGAATACGGAATTACCTGGCCCGAGATATACCGCTCGGTAGTCACAATGAGAATACAAACGTTTTGATATTTTGATAAATGACGGTATACAGGATTGGTATATTATACGATATAACTACTTAGATTTATATATATATATATATATTATCTAATGCGAGTAGGTAGTATTGAAATGGCGAATTTTTAAAACTGTATTAAAAAATGGCGAACGTCTACTAGATTAATGGGACATGACAACAGATATTATCGTATTACGACCGACACGGATTATAAGAACATTTTATTAATTTTTTTTTTTTTTTTTTTTTTTTTTTTTTTATTATCATCACATTTTATTTTATTTTCAATTGAAAAAATGACTGCTCGTAGGTGGGCTACCGTTGTTGGTGGGAAGCTGCGAAGGTAGTGGAGGATACAACGGGATATTTATATCCGTATCCGTATCATTGCTAACGAAATACGATTCTAGACGAAGAACGGTTAATCGTTATTTTTGAAATTCCGTGATTCGTAAAAAAAAAAAAAGAAGCCAACTTTAAACGATTATTAAACAAATTTACTTTATTACGCTCAACATTTTCTCTTTCATCATTAAGTACAACTCATGGTGAACCGTGTGTTGAATTTTTGGGAAATCAAACAAATTATATCCACGCAAAACCAAATAAATCTGAAAAAGACCGACAATTTTTATTGGCTAAAAATACCTCAGATATTGCCGGAATGTTATCGAAACGTATTTTACCACGTCTAGAATGGGGTATTTGATGAATATTCTTAACTGAACTACAAAAAAAAAAAACAAAAAAACCAATATCGCAAATAACAGAAAAACTATGATTACGATAATATTACCGTTTTTCATTCATTTTCAAGGAATTTTAGGTTGCCATTATGAAAACCGAAAATTGTATGAGGATAGTTTCGCGTTCATTTATTTGTATACATTGCATTACTATTGGATTATTTTTTGTTTTGTTATCGCAAATTTTAAAAACAGTGTTCTACGATCGTACATCTGTAAACATAAACGGTTATATTGGTATTAATGACACGTCACGATAAAGACATTATTAGTTTTTACCACGGATGCGATTACTACTAACAACGATTTTTTTTTTTTTTGTAATCACTACTCAGCAATTTCTTTATAATACCCTCTGTCTTTATCCCGAGCACTGTTGTCTACTGTAAATCGTACTAGATCTTTCCACGTATCCTTATTATTAATTGTATAATTAATGGAATCGTGAAATATTTAAATAATTCGCAATGAATAATGCGAACTACGTGTCTTTGTATATAGTTTTGGATATCATTCATTGGTATATTCCGCAGTTGAAGGACCCCCGTGGTTACCGTGGTGCGCGGTCTAGCTGCTACGGACCGGCGGTTTCCAAACTAAATCCAGCGCCCGTCTTCATTTTCGTTTTTTTTTCTTCTTTTTCTTCTTCTTCTTGTTGTGTTTTTCACAATTCGAGAGCACCGGCCGAAATCATTGCAGAGATTTCCGCGGGTAGTGGCGGACGTTATTCGCGATAAACGAAACCGTCCGCAGAGAGGTAATTCCGCGAGACGTGTACGCGGGGGTCACGAAACGAGAGTTTGAAAAGTTACCGAAACGGTGGGTATCTTATATTGCTTTCTCTCTCTCTCTCTTTCTATTTCTTTCTCTCTTTCTCTATATATACCGCGCAGGCAGGTGTATAATTTATTCGGAGCGAAGATATTTTTTGAAAACCGACGTGAATTATTACCTTTGGGTCGGATTTTTTTTTTTTTTTTTTTTTTTTTTTTTTTCCCCGCCGCCCAACGGACGGACATTTCGGTCTTATCCCGGGACGTTAGTGTTGTGGCGGTGGCGGTGGCGGTGGGGGAGGGGAAGGAGGGGGTACAGCTATTCCCATAAAGATCGTTGCGTTTGAACCCGTCGGCGGCCGCAACGGTAATGGAGTAAAACGCCGCCGCCGCCGCCGCCGCCGGCTCGCGGGGGGGTGGTCGAGACCGCATAAAACACGAATACGCTCCGCCGCCCGCCACTCGCCTCGCCGCGTTCCAATAGTCCGGTGTTTCGTATACATTCGGCCCTCCGATTCCGATAGACATAAATCCGCCGTGTTTATTACGATAGAAATACAACGCGACAACATTGCCCATCAATAAAATCACGCGATCATTATAACAATACGGCCGTACCGATCCGCACCGATGGACGTACATTCTGAAGGCCCGTGCACGGCAGCTCGAAAATTCCGCGTCTCAAAAAGTCTAATATTAATTTGCCGGGCGGATTTCGTGTCTCGATGATTACGTTTAACCGAGGTTCCAACAGAATAAAATGAAATCGTTAATTGCCGTAAATTGTCCCGTTTTCTCCGTACTACCGAGGGAAACTACGACGAAACGACCTCCTCGAACACTAACTAGGTCTAATATGCTTTCAGAAAAGTTGCTAAAATTGATAAATGAAGGAAGATTTCTGGTAGAAAACTTGTTTATAACATTTTCGCCACGCTTGCAATCTAAAACCATTTTCTAACACTCTATTAGACCGTGAAATATAAAACGGTGTTCCCAAGTTGATTGTTGAAATATATCATTAAACAAACGTTATTACAAGTAAAAAAAAAAAAAAAAAAAAATGAAATAAGGGTTTAGTCAACTTTTAATCGGTATAAACAATTTACCGAGACACGGGGATAAAGACTATAAATGTTCATATTCCAATTGAATTTAATTGAAATATAAATATTATTTGTAGTCTATATATAAAAAAAAAAAACAAAATTTGATTATCTCGTGAGATATCAAAATATGAATATTGTGCTTAGAATAATAGTGTGCTATTGCAGGGCCCCGGGTCCCCAAAAATCCAAACCGGCAGCACTGCTTTTTTACAGTACAAATGATAATGTGCATAATACGATACATAAAAATATGGATTAGAATAGCGAGAAGTAGTTAGAATGGTCTGTGTTTCAATTTCTAGTACTGTTAACCGTAAAAGTTGTTCTACGTTTTAAATCAAAATAACGTAAAACGGAAACGTGTCTTAACACGTTTTCGGATTCATTTTTCAAATTCAAACCGCTCGGACGCGACGATTGCCATTCATGAACATATTCCCATTTGCGCGTGCGAACAACTTTTCGGAAACAAATATTATATTGTCCCGGCGTCACGGTGCCGGATAACTTTTACTTGAAATAATATCAATGGGAACTACGTCGTCTACAATCTTTGATAAATCGATCGGCCGTTAATGATAATATTTAAAACGTATTTAATATTTCCGGCCGTCCGTTATTAACGTTCGTCTCCCGTTTTATCGTACCGTCGCATCTCGGCGTGATAAATAATTTTATTATTATTATTATTTTTTTTTTACAACAACACACCGAGAGAGCGTATTATTCTACAAACCGAAACAGACCACTGACTTGCTGCAAATTAAAACTGTATCCGCCGGAGATAAGGAACGTTTCGAAAACAATTATATATCGCTATTGTCCCGATATAATAATGCCGCGGATAACTTTTAATTAAATGTAAACTCAGATATCACTTTGCGGTTCTGCACCGAAAAACGTCACCGAAAGAATATAACGAAATCGTTAAACATTATATAATAAAATGGAATCGTTTCGAAGTGTTCTGCCGGGAATATATCGGTACCGTCGGTGTTGTTATTGTTCCATAAGAAAAAAAAAAAAAAAATTATTCGTAATAAAATTCGATATTTCGTTCACATACTTGAAATATTTCATTGGTAAAAAATCAAAAAAAAAAAAATAAATAAATAAATAAAAATCGGCATTTATTATTTTATGCTGCTGCCGACTAACGTAATATTACTTACTCGGAATTCAGTGTGGTAGTAATATTCACGATGCATTAAACATTTTATTCATATTTACGTCTATAAATTGATAAAAAATGAATCAAGTAAAACGATTATATTTTCCACTCATTCAGGCAGATCATGTGCTCTTACTCAGTGATGTTCCACATAAATTTTTATGAGTATATCAAGCCGAATAGTGCCTGACCATGGGCAATGGGTATAATGCCATTTTTGTTCTTTACATTCAACAACAAATGCAAGAAAAATACTTATTTTTTTAGGGATTTCATAGAAAAATAATATAAAAAATAAATAAAAAACCATCATAGATCATCGATATATTGGTGATAACCATTTCTGTGTAAAAAAATGACAATCGTCAGACCAACCCTAAAATACGAAGTCGCGATGTGTGAGACTAATATATAAGAACTTACCGAACGGAGTAAAAAAAAAAAAAAAAACCGATGTCGTGACGATGATCCTGATAATTATTATTTGATGTCCGGTATACTATAACAACGGACCGGGAAGCTGGCGTAGGAGGAAATGCAATGTGATCTGGGAGTTGTCAGGACGAGTACTTAAGATAATAACACATTTTGTAAAGACACAGACGGTCAGAATCAGCGGCGAACCCAATAGCGGCAGTTCCTCAAGGAGAATTGTGATGTGTCGTAGACGACGTCCAAAGAATACCGATGGATACGGTCAAATGAGACCCAGAGAAATTAGGAGGTGTAGTAATATATTGGCAAGAGAGAGAAAGAGAGAGAGAGAGAATTCAACAATGCCGAGAGGTGGAAAGCAGTGTCGGTGGTGGCAAGAACTCCTGAAGAATTGTGATGGCAGTAAGACGGAACAGATGATGTTTGTCATTTCTATTATAAAAATGTGAGATGCAAATTGACCATAAAAAAAAAGTTCGCCTTAGCCTCAGCTGTTGTTATACGAGACAAAAAAAAAAAAAAAAAAAAAAAAAATGTTGAGCTGAATATTATACAGAAAATAATATTACCTACCCGTAATAAAATATATTATGTCCAATTAGTTCTGGTGGTTCGGATAGATTAATTTAATTTATATAATACGAGTCGGTACTTGTTTTCGTATCTGCATGATAGTTGCAAACATTTGCATCAGGTAATTATATAGGTACATCAATTGAATAATTAAACAACGCAATTCATTACAATCTCAATAGCGCAAATTGAATGTAATTGTGCGCTGTACACCCGGTATTATAATAATAATTATTATTATTATACCGACTTTAATTTTAAATTATTGAAATAGTTTCCGAAGACATTGCCGTTTTATAATTGTGTTTATGTAGGAACTCGCGGAAAGTCGCCTATTTAGACACCGCGGTGTTCTGTACTTCTGCCGTAACTTTGTTATACTTTGCCGTTAATTTCGGAAAAAAAAAAAAAAAAACTATTATATACCTAAACGATGTTCAGAGCCAATCTCCCGAGTGCGATTTTTTTTTTATACACACAACGATTTTATACGTTATCGATTACGCCGAGTTTGTTTTATTTTATTCCTTATTCCTAGTGTGCAGTGATCTATCGAAACAAACACCCGGTGTTCGGTGAATTTCCCGAATACAATTCCGCAGTGTTATTTTCGTATACGCGACCGTTATCATTAGCCGAGAAACGTTAATTTCGTATTTCCTTCGAATTTTAAAACTTCAATAATTGTGTCAGTATACCTCATTCGGTCTTTCCTTGCCGATAAATCAGTGAGTGTTCGCACGCGTAGAGCAGGTCGTCGCGGTTGACTTTCAGATGAAACCTACCGGAGAACAGATGCTCTTTTATCACGATCTCGGTATTTGATAACAATAATAATTGGTTTCTACTGTTTCTGGCCAGACAGTTTTCTCCCCGGCCGATCGATTATTATATCGTCAACGCTTAAGCGCGGTTCGCACGGTAAAATATTTCGCGTAACTGTTAACCGCCAAAGTTCAGTCTGGAGTTATCGATAATATAAATATTTATACAAATAAAAATACAGAAATCGCTGTCTATCGGTTCGATTTAATGGTTTGTGAAACAATTATGTTTTAATTGGTAAACTATGATACGTAATAAAAAAAAAAAATATATAATAAAAATGCCTATGTCAATTTATTTGATAAATGTTTGATGGATTTTATTTTAATCATAAAAATGATTTTGATGTTTGAAAAAAGACGAATATTTGGAAAAATATTTCGTCGCCTGATTACGTTTGTTTTTTTTTTTTTTTTTATGTCTAAAAACGTGTTATTATACACTACAACTGTATTGAAATAAATAAAAAATAAAAATGTATGTACACAAATATCCGGTCGAGAGATTTGATAAAAACCAGCAATCAATATTGAAATATTAAAAAAATATAGGACGTGTTTTAGCAGTTGGAAAATAATATAACGTGTTAAACGTGTCAAGACGACATATTATATATTAGTACAAATGTATATTTTAATATTTTTTACTGCGATGAGTTTCATACAAAACAAAAAAAGTAATCTCCGTCAATTTGTACAGGTATTTCATAGTGTGTGAATAATAGTGTCAGGTGTCATATTAATAAAAAAAAAAAAAAATTGGGAAACCCGCAATAAATAATATAAACGGGTAATTAAAAAAAATAAAACTGACGTTTAAGTTTCGGTGTGTAAAAGAATTGAAATCAAAATGAATTGGCATAAGTTATTAATTCAATTTTTCGATCAAACTAAAGGTACTGTATTGAAAAAAAAAAAAAAAAAAAATGTTAATATCGTTGAATAAAATAATTTACGTTCAATTTAAAACTTTATATTTTAATCAAATATTTCATCTTAAATTCATTATTCAGAATATTCAAATATTAATTTGTATTCAAATAATATAAATTAACAAAAAAATAATGTTTTGCCAGTAATAAAAATAGCCCGTTCAATTATGTAATTTTAAAAACAAATTATTTTGTCGTTTTATACGCAGATTTTACCAATTTATAATCGAAAATCCTTTGAGAATAAAAGCAGAAATAACATCACAGAACTTTCATCTGTTTTTACATTTTCAAACTATAAATGGGTTTTAGCTATTTTCACATCACTTTTAGTACTCAATAAAATGGTTTTATATTATTTTATTTATTTTTCAGAAAAACAAATATGTAGTTCTTACGCAGTGACTTAAAAAAAAAAAAAAAAAAAACACATGTCCAAACTCTTGAATTCACGAGATGGTGCATTTTTATCACACGATACATTTTTAACAAAAATTTTATTTTTACGATTAACAAAAAAAAAAAAAAAAATGTTACTTATTTAGATAATTCGAAACGAACGTTGAACACCAACGTTAATAAACGAATAGAACTTGAGATGTCGCTTTCGGTATGTTCGAACGGAATTATTGTATCGCGGAGTCCAAAAAATACAATAGAGTTTAAATTGAGAGTGTAAAAAAAAAAAAAAAAAATATATCCGAGCCAAAAGTTTTTTCGCGCCTCATCAATTTCCGTCCTAGGTTTAAACTCCCGTCCCTTATGGAATAAATTTGTAGCGAGATTATTATTTTTAGTTTTTATTTTAATGTAATGGCCATTACAACGGAATATCCAATCTATACGACGATGCGAATTTGTTGCGACTGTTTTGCGCGCGCATTTTCGTTATTGTGGAGTTTACTCACGAACACTAACCGTTATCATTTTTTTTTTTTTTTTGATTTTTTTTTCCAACCCACCCCCCCGGTAAATCTGTGGCGAATCGGTAGATTATCCTTAATACACGCGTACGGCCCGGATGTAACACGAAACGAATCGCGGGTCGGACAACGTTCGTAATCTGTTGTTTTGGGTACATAATTTTTTTTTTTTTCGGATTTTCAATTACCCGCGGGCCGGTTCTGCCGGAGTACATTTCAAATGGCCGCGGTTTTCGGTCACACATAAAACATAACCGGCGTAATAACGCGCATTTTAAATAATCCGTGACCTCGGGGAATCGATATTTCAATATTTACGTTTAAATAACGTCCGTGTAAAAAAATCGAATTTTTTCGTTGTCTTTCGAAAACGGCCGTTGTGCGATTCACCGTTGCGAACATTTCGGACTCGACACGACCCGTGTGGGCTGGCTTAGCATTTTCCATTTGCGCACCTCACACGATTGACACTATCGTTGCTAACGACCAAAAAAAAAAAAAAAAAAAAAGATTCCGAACGAAATCCCGCAAACGTTTTTTCAGATATATTTTTTTATTGGAAATCGCATTAATTGGACACCGTGCGGAAAATTCAAATCGTACGCGGATTTTTGCGTATTTTCGCGGAGCCGAAATAGTTTCACGCGCGTACATTTGTCATTATGAAAATTTCAACTTCAGCGTATTCGATTTACTATTATATTCAATTTGAACGAAACGGTTTCGAGATAATCGAATCGCATTAATATTTTATTTTCATACATAATTGTATTTTGTTATTTATTTCGTATGGCTACGTGACATTTCGAATACATTTTTGAATTCGAATAAAACAAATATTTTGAAAAAAAAAAATTCAAAACCAGCTCCTCGTGGTGTTTTGTTGACTAACGCTAATACAATCAGCTAATCTTATCACAACTAGATTGATGCTATGAGTTCACCTAGTTGACGAACCTATCGAGGACGTAAATCATCTAGCCTGTAAAAAATTCAGTAATTCATCTAATCTGTAACAGTCCCTATTCTCGAGTGCTTACGATCAAATACCATCAAAATAATGAATTTAGTATTCTGGAGTGTTCATTTGGTATTTTTTTTTTTTTATAATTTATAATATTTGTATAGTTGGTGATTATTATTAATCGCGAGGGTTTTGAATTCTGATTATTCTTGTTTATCAACGATTTTTATTTTGTGCTAAAAATAATATAACCGAACACTAATGAATACTAAATTTTACTCATTTTAGTGGTATTTTATCGGAATCATTCGACAAATAGGGTTTGAGATGGTTTGTAAAAATATCGGGGATTAGACATCGCGAAATTTTCGTTCGTCGAAAGAAATATTACTAAAAACGCGAAAATTAAATGGCGAGGAACTACTAGCGGAATAATAATAATAATAATAAAAACAAAAAAAAAAAAGCTCGAGTACAGCGGTTTGGCTGTACGGGACGTTGTGTTATTCTAAATCCCTAATTTCTCGGTCGGCGAAACTTTTCGGTAGGACGACGCGCGCGACGGCCGGGTATTAAAAGCACTTGAGGGATTAAAAAAGGACGCGGTAACCGCGTCGAAAGTTGTTTGTAATCGCGTACCCGGGGAGAAACGTTTTGTTTGCTCCGGTGAAAACGCCGTCGTTTTGTGATCCGGGAATTGCGATCCGTGCGGTCCCGGAGACCGGCGAAACCGAACGAAAACCTAATAAATTATTATCGTCTTTGGTGCGTGGCACTGCGCTGGCGATTAAACGTAGCCGGCAATGGGCTGGGTACTGCCCCGCAAAACGTTGGGACGTTTAGACTACCGGGTCAGATATGACGTTCGATGATAATTTTCAATTTTCATATGCCGGCAATTTCACTAATAATTTCTTCGTTTTATGCGCTACGCGTTGCGACGAATCCATTTGTTTTACTACGTCGTGCGCTTTAATTTTTTCGACAGCGATCAACTTTTCCACTAATGTCCATGCTCCTATCCTGAAGGCATTTCGAACCTAGTGCGTGTGCCTTAGGTTGGTAAATGTTTGATTTGCGTTGTAGTTATCGCAGTATTATAGTTAAACCGGAATAGACTGTAGGACAAACGGGACGGTTAATGGTAATACGACGGATTATTTTTCACTTTCGATTTGAATTAACTCAGATTTGCAATTAGTAAAAAAATTATATATCATGTGAATTTTAAATTATCATCATTCTGACATTTCTATAGCTGCTAATCAACTATACGAGGTATAGGAAATCCAGCTGGATCCATAGTACAATACTCTCGGAATCCCACGGTGTTATTTTCTCACATCGGAGCGCTGTATTTTTGTGTTGTCATATATTTTTTGTTTTTTTTTTCCAAAACACCTCGTCTACGTCGCCGATACGCACGACCCGAGGATGTCCGACGTGCTCTTAAAGACGCTTTTATCAGGGCAAACAAAAACGTTTGTTCGATTTTCACACTAAGCCGATAAGCGACCGAGATTGGTCAGCTATCTTATAAACTCCGTTTGAAACGTTTACGTTGCTGAACACTGAATCCGTAAAAAAAAAAAAAAAAAATCTGGCTAAAAACAGCAAAAAGGGTACTCGTACGTAATGTCGTGTATTAACAAAGCCCTCCGACAATAGTCCCAGCGCCGTGTGAATATACGACGGTCTCATTAGTTATATAGGTTTCCATTCTTATTCAAAGACACTATTTTAAATAAATGCTTTATCATACGTGTTCAGTTCGAGTTTGACGATCACATAAACAAAGTTTTCGCATTTCCTCTCCGGCTCTGTCTTAACCCGTCGTGGTTTTTTTTTTTTGTCGATATAGTAGTGGGTTTCTATAACTTCCATAGGTCTAGTTGCTATTTTCGCCGTCGCCGGTTCACATCGAAAAATTCCAGGGGGAATATGTTAAGTACACTCGGTAGATTTCGATTGGTTACTCTGTTATCTGCACGCGGGCGCGCAAACAAGGGGAGCGTGGGATCGACGCCACCACTCCCCGTTCCGGATTCGTATGAAAAAGACAATTATTATACTGTTATTTCATTTATTTGAAACAACGATACTGGTTATTCGACCAAGTCGATGGCTTTTATGTAAATCAATTTAAGTACACTGTTTTGCAAACAATTCGGCAATTTCCTAGTTAGGGTTCCAATAGGGCACAAGAAAAAGGATGATTCGAAACGCCGTGAATAGGTTATCAATTCGAAGTTACTGCCAGCCATTTGCACACTTGCATTTGTAGAATTATTTTTATCGTTTCGTTTTTATCTCTTTGCTATAATAATGTTCTCAATAATAGGCAATTAGAAAAAAAAAAAAAAAAAAATTTATTTTCATTTTTAAATATCTATTTTCTTATCTGAGATAAATTAAGTATTTGTTATCTTTATATGTGTCTGGACGGTTTTAGGAGAAATCGTCTTTTATCTTTATATCTAGATAAATTTTACTCGTCTGTGTCTCAACACTGCACAGTGAGCCGGACAAACTTCGTAACGGGACAAAAATACATAATTTTCATGTTTAAAAACGGATAAAATATTATTACTCCTCGGTAGGAATTGGCTAATACTATATAATCCATAAAAAAAAAAAAAAAAAAAAACTATCGCAAAACGAACGATTACCGTATAAATATTCGTAATATCAAATTTCGGTTTTCTGATACCGTTTGTACTCCAGTGTGTTATTTCTGAGTTTAGACAAAAACCGACATCGCCGAATATCGTCTATCGACAAGTAATAATAAAATGTTGCTTGTTTTTCTAAAATGTCCTGTTTTACTATTAATGTGTTAGTGTAGTTTCTTCATTCGGATCGGTACATTCAAATCGTCCGGTACACCGGTATTTACCCCGGATAGTAAGTAAATAATATTGATATCCGATGGCCCTGAGCTAAAATTGAAAATACTGGCCACCGGGTGCCGGTCCAAGGGAAAAGGGTTGGGGGCTAAAGGGCTTTATACCCTTTTTTTTTTTTTTTTTTTTTTTTTAAACCGGCAATACCCCCGCCGTAAGACACTACTTCGGGAGACGGGATTTATGCTTTCTCCCCAATAACAATTAGACGGTCACTGTCTTGAACGGCACGCTGTGACCATAGAGACGTTGGCGGATACGCCGCCGGGGCGCGTCCGCGAAAAAGCGAAACACGTGCGTCGTATCGATTGGGCGCGCACAGCACACGCACACCGCAACGTGCGAAATTACCGTTGTCTTTTCGGTCGGTGAAGAAGTTATATATATATATATATAATAATAATAATAATAATAATATTGCGTTGTTGGTCGTGTGTGGCGTCGAGGCGGAAGGAAGATACCGAGTGTGTGAACCGTTTTAGACTGGGGGTGGTGTGCCCGTCTATATTATTACGTTCGGCCCGGCCGAAACGGTTAACCGAGACCGTCGTCTGAAAGTCGTCGGGTATTGGGTTTCGGCTCCTGCGGGCAACAAAAAAAAAAAAAAAAAAATAAATAAAACCTTTTACGATCGCCGTTCTCGCGGATAGTGACGGCGATGCGAAGTAAGACGAGGAACGTCCGGTTGACCCCGTGTAAAGGTCGCCCCATCCATAAGACGCCACCGCCGTCGCCGCCGCCGCCGCCGTGGTCGCCAACCAGTGTGCGCACGTATTCACCAGACATATTATCGAAAACGACTCGATAGACGCGACACACAAGAATAACATTCGGCAGCCGAGGAGTGAAATCTTTTATCGATCGACTTGCGATAAATCCGTTAGACGCGACGCGAATGGTATTTACGCGACGGTGGCCATATTAATCGCACTGTTTGCACGCCATCGCCATATTATGGTAATACGTACGGCGTAAACATATTTGTTCGCGGGTTAACCGATACGGATTGGCCTTCCGCCGTATCTGGAAACTATTTACCTCTATCCGTTGATAATATTGGAATGGACGGGATTCGTGATAACACATTGCATTGGCTCAGACACTCTAGTCACCCATATGCGGTTGTGCTTAATGTATTAGTGGTTACCGTATCGCGGTGTTCAATTATCGAAATTCTTATCGTTCACCGTAAACGTTTGTACTGATGGGTAATACATAGGGCTCGGGTTTTGTAGCGAACGCTCGTTTCGATGCGGGACGTGATAGAATCATTATTCTCATATATAAATACGTTTCGAATCGTTCGGATTTCAATGAAATAAATATTATTTTGCTTTGTTTCACAAAACGTGCTTTTATTTTGCTATATTCGCCATTCGGTTCTTTTTTCATAATTTTTTTTACATGATTTTCATAGAAATTGATCATATTCCTATGTGTATTGTACATACGACTATCGTTGTTGTGCCGAAATTGTAGTTTTATCAAAACGACCGTAATTACAGTCTTATTTACGACTTATGGAAATTGAAAATTATCCGAATTATATCTGCGTATTTAAATAGCGCGTTCAATTACTTTAGTTGATCGGTAAACATCACTTTTTTTGTTTATGCGAACCTTTGGCAAAAAATATAGCTACCGTGTTAGAAGCAAAACACAAGTTAAGGGAAGCTAATGGTGAAGTAGTGAAATTAATTTTAGAAAAGTGCAATCGTGTTTCTTCAAAGATTAATGGATGGAAAGAACATTAAAAAATCAATAGCATTTATAATGGTACTCACTAAACGTTAATGTGGACCACTATGATTAAAATGATTTAATATATATGAAATATGCACCAATTACTCTCCAGTTTATACGCAAAGGTCATTTTTTATGTATAAAAATATATTAGAACCCCATAGGATGAGTTTTAACGAAATTAATTTGACCAAATATATGATCGTAAATTCCATTTTTAATGTGTAATTGACATTTGTTTTTTTAGAATTAAATTCAATAAATGCTTTTTTCTGTTTCTATTGGCTACTTAAAATGCTTTTTTAAGGATTAATTTTGCTTA
This sequence comes from Tuberolachnus salignus, assembly GCA_956483605.1. Lineage (NCBI taxonomy): Eukaryota > Metazoa > Arthropoda > Insecta > Hemiptera > Aphididae > Tuberolachnus > Tuberolachnus salignus. The sequence continues at coordinate 37,234,110 of OY101436.1, read as the reverse complement.
ATTATTCTTATTCTCTGACCGTTGTATGATGTATGTGTGTATAAACTATTTAAAACTATGTATTTTATTAGAATAATAGTTGGTTTTATACGGCTTTGCCGGGATGGCCCGATCCAGGAAAGTATTCCGGGTGATTCTGATGATGAGACTGACTTTTCTCCTTTCTACCTGAATATTCATGTTGAATTTCAAGTAAATCGGTCATGTAGTTTACAAGACCGCGCGTGCCAAAAAGAAAACACGACATTTTTTATAATATTTTCTATTTAACATTAATATTTTGATATAATTCATTACAAATTATTACGAAGTACTCAAAGTGTTTGTATTTTTTTTTTTTTGTAAATGATAATATCTCAATTAGGTTTTTATCACAGTTATCCGGGGTTTAAAAACACAAAACATGTGATAATTCATAGCCGATAATATTTCGCTAACAGAAATATTTGTATTTAAAAATGTGATTTTATTATTTTTATTATTGACGATTATTAAATAAAATAAAATAGCATATAGTTAGTACTGTCGTAATTCTATCGGTGAAATAATGTTTGTCTTGAGTTTATTAGAACCCGAGTACAATTGGTAGAGCGAAAACAGAATTTCGCTTTATTTTCCGTTGGACAGCCAGAGACGGTAAATGTCCATGTGACGTGCTCGTAACGATTTTAGTTACAAATTGTTTATTAGTTGGTGTAGGCTATCGGTACATGTAAACTATAAGCACAATAATGTCGGCCTGTTGGTGCCTAGAGTCTGAACTTTTTTTTTTGGTTTTTTTTTTTTTTTAACATAATAAGCGCATAATAAAAATCGTAATCGTTCAAACCGCCCACCATCTGAAATAAACCCTCCACAGGGAAACCCTCTGAGACGCCACCGCAGAAATCCCTCGACGAATACCTATCTAAATATATATATATATTTATTTAAATGTATTTCTATTATAATAATCCAGTAATGTATTCAGCACTTTTGGTCTCAGGGGCGTTCAGCGGTGGGTAATAACAGGATTCGGACTTTTGCACAAGTCCGGCGGCGGCGCGTACCTAATACTTTCTTGTACCGATATTTACGAGTGTGTATATATGTGGGCTGAAAAGTCCCGGGCCTAATACATCGCGCTAGTGTTTTGGAATTCACCTCATTTTTAGTTGGTACTAACCTGCAAAAGACAGCTGTTCAAATTTCATGACAATCTGTTCATTAGTGCGCGTGTTATTGTGCTAAGAGTGACGCTACTTTTGTTATTTTCAAAATAACGGATCAAAAACACAATTTCGTGTTTTAATTTTACATTGCTTCTTGATGGGAGAAAATACCGTTCAAGCGAAGAAATGCCTTGAAAAGTGTTATGGGGACTCCGCTCCATCACAGACAAAAACAAAACGTTGGTGTGCTGACTTGTGTCGAGGTAACACCAGAAAACATTGAAAAACTCCACAAAATCGTTTTCAATGATTTGCTGACTGTTGAGTAAAAAACAAAAACGTGTTGATGAGTCTAAACAATGGCAAAACTACACGAATTGAAAAGATCGAATTGCTTCCGCATCCACCGTGTTCTCCAGATTTGGCTCCTAGCGACTACTGGCTATTCGCGGATCTCAAAAAAAAAAAAAAAAAATGCTCGCCGGTAAGAAATTTCGCTCGAATGAAGAGATTATCAGTGTAACCGAGGGCTATTTTGAAGCAGAAGATTAATCATTCTGCAAGAATGGTATTGAAATGTTAGGGCGGCGTTGGAATGATTGTGATTATGATCTTGATCGAGATTATGTTGACGAACAAAGTCAATTTTTAATGAAAGAACCATGGGTTTTCTTTGTTAGCCCCGGGACTTCTCAGCCCATGGTAATATTATTATCTTCTCCGTTTCATTCGTATAATTACAATCGTAATATTATACCCGTGTCGTTATTCGGGGCCAATCAAAACCCGTCTTCGCGATATTATTACTGGTACCGCCGTCTTGAGCGAACCCCCTTCGCGGGAACGTCGGCAGCGCGTTATCACTTGTATTCCTACTCCAATCCCTGTGGATTTCGCTTCCATCTTCCGTCTCGGTATCTCTTCGTATTTCACTTGCGTTTCTGCGGTTTTCGTCCGGCGATTGGTCAGCCGGTCATTCAATGTGACTGTCGAACTGAAAAACAATTTTTTTTTTCCTTCGGTCGGGACGGGGGCGATTAAAACCACTGGAAACTCTCCGCCAAATTGCGTACCTATTTATGGTGCGAAGATACTTCACAACCTCGACACGGACGGTAGGATAACAATTTCAATCATAATTATAGTTAAAATTTGATCAAAAACGATTAAAGACGATAGCATAAGACGGATTATTCTTTATTTTCTATGCTACAGATTTATTTAATTTTTTTTTTTTTTTCGAGATTAAAGTGTGAATATATGATTTCGGATTAAGATATCAAAAATCCCCATTTGAAAACATAAACAATTTCGTCGTCTCTAAATTGGCGGAATAATGCGCTGCTCTAAGTATATTTGAAGGTGCCACTGGAAGTACAAAAACATATTTTCGCTATATTTCCCGTTAGATAGACGGAGACTGAAAATGCTGGCGTGTCGACCTCTTAAAGGGCCCGTCACTAACGTTTGTTTTCTCCGTCTCACGCGTAATACAACAACAAAAGCATTCCTGGCATTTCCACGATTCTCTTGTTGAGTTAAGGGAAAAGGGACACACAATGCATTTTAAAAAGAAGAGTATTCACTACGGACCATACGAATGGTTTTTTTTTTTTTTAAATTTTTTTTATCAACATATCCGCGTATTACTATTTAACTTGTTTTGAACCATTTAATAATGTATTGAAACAAAAAATTCATTCGCAGGGTCTATAGGAAACACTCTTTTTTTTTTTTTTCATAGAACGTATTACGAGTCCTTTTGTCGTTAATTCAACCAGAGAGTCAGAACCGTGGATATGCGGAATGCCTTTGTTGCAATATTACGGGCGGGACGAGACAGAGAAAACCAACGTGATAGTGACAAAGCTCTCTAACGTCGTTTCGCTTGCCGCAACCAACGGTTTTATACGTGCATATTTCGTTTCTAGCCGTATAAGATATTATTCAGTTATATATTTTATTATATTACGCGTATCATTTAGCGACGCTAAACGCGTATATAAGATATTCTAATAATCGTATAATAAATTCGGTGACTCCTCTCGGGGACGAAAAAGCGAGCAGTCTACTCGCCGTATTATATATATATATATTCAGAAAATAACGGCTGCGCCCCCAAGCCCCCAGCCCCCACGGCCGGTGAATTATCATTTCGCGCCCGCAGACTCGCAACGTATGATAAATAAAATATAAGCGGTAAAAAAAAAAAAAAAAAAAAAAAATACTATTCGTATAATATTATTGCGGTTCTTCGCTGTTCGCTCGGCTCCGGCGACGGCTCTAAAGCAATAAACGCTAAGGAGTTTTCGTCCCATAAGTTTTCTTTATTTCCGCCGAGATGGTCGGCCAGATTTATGTTTGACGGGGGGTTTTTTTTTTCTCCTTTTATCGGGCACGCTTTGAAGTACCGAAATCACAAATCCGATTATGCTCTCTGGCTCGGATCGTGTACTATCGTGCGACATGTGCCGCGCGACGGTTTTGCTAATCGAAGCCAATGTGTACATTATTATTATTTTGTATACGGACCATTATAATCTTAGACATATTATTCGGATTGGTGGCGGTTTTCCAAATTTTCATAATTTTGACAAATCCAGGAGGAACAAAAATAATACAATTTCATTTTCCAACACGACCTAGTAAATAACCTCGACAATCATAATCCGTTTGCAATATTGAATTCCATCCAACAGAGTTCCTACAGTTTCGTCTGGATTTTATGCCTAAATCTACTGAAATATGCACAGTAGCCGATCCCCTAAAGACGGACCTCGGTTGAAATTCACTCGGACTTTGGCTTCTAAAAAATACTCGACAATTTGACACTCGGTTTTGCATCAAGACGTTGTACAAATGTTAATGGTAATAATAAAACAAAATTCGAGCGTTATGTAGTTATACAATATTTCTGTACGCGTTTTAGTGCACGTTTCGACGGAAATCGTCAGAAATCACGGCGTTTGTAAATACGACTAGGTGGATACTTAGTTGATTAAATTACACTGGTCGTCGTACAGGACGATGACGGTAAGCGGGCCACCACCGATATGGTTGGGTTTAGAAGGGAATGCAATTTGTATCTATACGAAAAACGGTTGTGAACAGAGTTCGGTTACCTAGTCGTGTGTCGAAACGCTGAGGATTTCCGTCGAAACGTGCACAAAAACGCGTACAAAAAACAATACATAACTACATTACGCTGGAATTTCGTTTCGTTAAAATTCTCTTTTTAAATCATACCTTATGGCGGTGGCGGTCTGCTTACGAACACCGTCCTGTACGGCGGTCGACGTACGGAATACTCGGCGACGGACATTTGTTACGTTGAAACATTCCCGACGCCGCGTGCAATTTAATCGAAACGTCTTGTGCCGCGGATATTGGGCACGGGATATATCGGATTGTATCGGATTGAGCCCGTTTCCCGGTGAATAATAAGAAATAAAAGAACTCGCGCTTTGTCCGTAAGCGCGGCGGGTTAGACGGCCGGGGCGGTCGTTAAACAAGTGGCCTCCTTCGGCGTTTACGGTGCGCGTAAACCGACACGACCGATACCCTAGGAAGTTAATGGGATTTTCTTTAAGATAGAAGTTTTGGAATAACATGTACGGAGCCCCGAGATTACCGGTGCGCCGGGACGACGGGTGCACCGTACGATAGCTGTGTATACTACGGGTCCGAATGCCCCCGGGGGACGAGTCCTTATCCGTAATATTTCTCCGGCGGAATAATTGAGAATTGCAAAACCCGACGTACGAGTCGGTATACACGAACATATACGACGTCTGTTCGAAAAGTACCAGGATTTGAATATTTACGCAGTTACAAAAATGAAGTTTTAAATGTCATTTGAAGATATCTCCTTCAAAATACTCTCTTCCGGACGATATCCGATGATCACGGCTATCTTGCCGTATTTAAAAAATCCTTTGGAACCGTTCCAAAGTTAAAGCTATGAGTTCTGTTTGATTTCCTCTGCATCTTGAAATCGTTGTCCTTTAAGCGCAGATTTCAGTCTTGGGAATAGAATAAAACCACATGGAACCTGATGAGGAGAATAGGGAGAGTCCTCGGGACCACAGCAATTTTTTTTATCAGCCAAAATACCACGAATCGACAGCGTTAAATGTGCCGGTGCATTGTCGTGGTGAACAATCGCGGAACGAATTTGGTAGCGCGACCCTTCTCGTCTGTACATATTCCTAAAAAATCCTTGAAACGTTTAAAAAAACTCGAAAGTCACGGAACCACCGATTGAATCGTCTCCAAAAAGGGGTTTTAATCATGTCCGTTGCATAATTTTTACCAATGGTCTCAAGCAAAACTCGATGCACACGCGTTGTTCGTTAATTTCGGACACGTGGAAAACAGCGAACGAAAAAAAAAAAAAACTGACCGGGTTTAACCACGTATAATATTAAACCGAGATAAGATAGCGACTTGGTTTTTTTTTTTTGACATGTATATGTCTTATGGCTGGGGGTCATTCTGTTAATTTGTCCGACACCGAGAATGTTACCATGACATTATCAACGAGTCTTTGTACCGCAAGTATGATAATTCACCCGCTTTGGCGCCCGGTCCTGAGGCAGAAGCTGATGCGTCTGGCGAACCTACAGTTACCTACAGTTTAATCCTCGTCTCCTCGTATCTAATACCAAATCGACATCGGCATTCTTATGTCAAATATATTCTGTAGGAACAAGACATATACATGTACCGATGTATCTGTATGTGGGGTGGATACTCTTGGTTTTTTTTTTTTAAATATCCACTTATTCGCATAAGGGGCATACGTCTGTTTACAATTTGAAACGTTATCGCGTGCAGATTAGCCGTAATAACATTTGTCCCGGTACAAATTTTTCGACAGACCTCGGTGTTTGGTATATAACGACCGACGGCGATTTTATTCGTCCGCGCCGTCGAATCGTCGCTCGCGATTTTTGTGCACCGGGGCGGACGACAACCGGCAAACTCTGTCGTGTTCTGTCATACGATACCTGGCCCAGATATTTTTATTATTATTATTTTTTTTTTTTTTTTTCAATCACCGCCGCTTTGTAATAATATTTGTTCCCGTACACGGACCCATAAAGAATACGCCGCGTTTTATTTATTATTTTTTTTTTTTTTTTTTACGCTGTTAAACAAACAACAATAATATTATTGCAAACAATGGAATCCGCAGTATAATGATGATTACAGAAATCGAGGAAAAAATAAAAATAAATAATAATAAAAAAAAAAAAAAAAACATTTATAGGTACCGAATCAAAACTTTTACAAACGTCGTAGTTTTTCAATTATTTCAATATAATATTATGTAGTATTATAAATAGTTTTAATAAAACTTCGAATAAATTATTTATTTATAATCTTAGTTCGTCGTAAATTAATGACTTCGGACAGGCAATTCGATTTTGTTGTCTGCACTCGACGCAATTCTTTATATTATACGGCAATAAACTTATAACGTTGTCGTATTCAAATTGAAAGTTATTGTTCGGCGTGTGAATATTGTACGAAAAACAAACAATAATTTTTAATCTTATTGTAACGTTACGATTTTGTTGTGGAGATTTTGTGTTGTTGTAGCCATAAAAAAAAAAAAAAAACAGAAAAAAAAAAAGCGCGATTTATTTTGCTTTTGTTTTGTATTTATGTTTCGTTGGCTTCGGAGCACCTGAATGGAAAACGTCGATACCGATACGCTCTCAAAATTAATGTCACGCAAAATACTTTTATTTTACATTTTCAATTATATTGTTCATTTAAAAATTGGATTGTCGAAACAATAGAAAAAAAAAAAAAAAAAAAAAAGAAGAAATGTCAACCCGATATTTTACAATATTAAATGAAATACCTACGGGCCCCTGCAAATGTTCAATTTAAAAGCTGTTATTATATAGAACGCGGATCACATAAAATATATTTGTATGGAACTCGTTTTTTATGTTTTTTAAACGTTTCTCGTGCGTTTTAACGTAGGTATACGCGAATTTAGTGTCTAGATAATAAAATGCGCTCTGTTAACGGACGAAAAAAAAACCGATCAGAGGAAACCGTAATAAAACGGTGTACGGTTTGCATGATATTGTGTTGGCGTGTATAATTCGTAACACTCCCAGATTTATAATATAAAGGGCGTCCGTGAAAAACCGTCGCGATTATTTTACAACGAGTATATGTATTCGATTTTGGTTTTTTACTTTCTGTTTAACCGTTTTTACTTATTTTATTTACAATATTTTCGACATTTTACCCGCCTCCCGACTGGTTGAAACTTTCATCCGGATTGCAACTGCGTCGGTCAATTCGCACTGTACAGATATGCACAATAAACTAGATATAGCTAGATATATAAACTAATAGATCTATAAACTAGATAACTTAATTGATATGTAACTGATATAGAAATAAAACAAATTCTAACTGTTTGTCTTACAGGCTAAAGATAATATAATATAGAATAACTATTAATAATGAAAAAATGAAAAAAAAAACAAACAAACACATGAATGTACCTATTTAAACCAATTTTCTCTTTATGATCAATCGAATTGGCTTGTCTTTTTATCACCGGTTATCAGCAATTTAGCTTATTGTACATATCTGTGTTAAAATTAAAAAAAAAAAAAAAATTCAAATACCCCACAATTAACCTTAAAATACACTTAAAACATTAAATTCGTGTTATTTGCATGTGCACGCGTTTTAAACGGAAAACAATAAAGGAAATAATAATAATAAAAAAAAAAAACAAAAAAATCGCCGATTTCGTTGCCGGAATATATTAAATGGGTTTTCGGGAACGCTGCAATTATTATCACTATCGTCGTCTCGGAATACGTTGTAATTTAATTTTTTTTATTTTTTTTTATTTTTTTTATGTCCGTCCTCATTTTTTATGCACATAATCATGTACATATATTATGTGTAATTTAATTATGCCGTGATGCAACGGTCGTGTATATTATGTGCACGCGCTGCGTTACTATTTGCATATCGTTATTCCGACGGTAATACACTTTTGGCGTGTTTTTTTACAAACATATTGTTAATTCGACCGTCTTTAAGTATTTTATTAACACGTAGGGAACGTTTAAAAACGTTACGGGGGACTCGCAATTTTATCGTCAGCGACGTAAACGAACGTAATGTACGGGGACGTATAATTCGAATTCAATACGGCGGCACCGTCGTTTTTTGACATAAAAAAAAAAAAAAAAAAAAAATTATAATAATAATAATAGAAATTGTAATACGCAACATTGTATTGTTACGGGAGTCTGAATTTCGGTGATTTCGGACGTACAACGTACACGTTATACCGCGCGCAACCGACACCGACGACGTACGACGTACGGAGTTCGTTAAAATTATTATTTTATACGTTTTACGGTGGGCTATAAAACGCGTATAACTAATATATTTACTTATATATTCTTTACCGTTCCGGTGTGTTATGCGGCGAATTCTGACGTTCCCCTGATGTATTATAAATATATATATATATATATATACACACACACTGCCATATAAATTAAGCTGTTGTTAACAAGATTTCGCTCTTAAGGGTCACTTGTATTTATATATATATATATATATATATATATACAGTACGGTTTTTCGTATATATTTAAGAACATACGGTTGTTTTAAGATTTAAGTGACTGCACATACTGCTGCAGCGAAAATAGCGTACGACGGCGCCAACCACTTAACCCGGACTCATAAAAACTTTATTCACTTTTCGCAAAAACATCTCGTATTATATTCACGGTATACACGGGATGAAAAAAAAAAAAAAAAAAAAAAAAAAAAAAATGTTACTTTCGCCTGCCAGCGTTATTGTATCGGACGTGCGCATAATTTTCGCACGCGTGTACGTGTGAAAACAAATTTCACAATAGGATATATTGCGTTCGCGTATAGTTTACGTGTAAATAATTTATAGGCGCGAAAAATGAACGAAATCCACGTCCGAATTAGATTAAAAAAAAAAAAAAAAAAAAACCACGGTAAGCGTCGTATAGTTGAGTTGTAGAATCGTCCAACGGGTTTTGCAAGTTATATACAAATCTGATACTATTTGTCTCGGTGAAATCTATGTAAAATAGATATTTCGGTTTTACGTGGCTTTGTTGAAAATCGTTTAATGTATTTTTACGTAACAATTATGTGTGTTATACCTTACGACTTACCCCGGTTCTGTGGCAAAACGTAATAAAATAACAAAATCGTGATATAATTATTTTGTTTATTTTATTTTATATACTATACATAGTAATTATCGGACCAGTTCTTCTATATGCTTGTGAAACATGGCCAACGACCAAAGGAGATGAAGACCAAATAGCGATCTCTGAAAGACGAATATTAAGAAGAATATATGGGCCAAAATGAAATTATATCGCACAACAATATGAAAGCAGATGCAACATAGAATTACAACGAATATATAAAGAACCTATAACATAGTAGCAGTATTACAATATAGAAGAATTGGATGAGCCGGCCACGTATGGAGGTCAACTAGCCTAACGAAAGCGGTATTAAAATGAAAACCCCTTGGGAAAAGACCACTAGGCAGACCAAAACAAAGGTGGATAGACAAAGTAAAAAAGACTTTGGAAGAATTTGGAATGCAAGATATGGAAGTAGTAGCTCGGGATAGAGACAGGTGAAAGCAGCAAATTCGTGTTGCGGTTATGGGCCTCAATGGCCTTTAAAAACCGGAGAAGAAGAAAATGAATTTTATTTTATATAAATGTATTCGTTTGTTACCGAGGGCCTACACCGCGTATCAAGATACAAGACATCATTTCCCACATCAAATTATATTACGAGATACATACATAAATACCGAGTGATACTCGGTCTCCATCTACACGAGCGGATATCGAACTGTCGATACTATGTACAAATATAAAAAGTTTAAATACAGTTTTTTTTTTTTTATATTTACAATACAATTTTTACTGTATTTGGGAATATTATAGTTGTATATACGTGCAATATATTATTATCGATAATATAGTATTTTATGTTTTTTTTTTTTTTTTTTTTTTTTTTTTTTTTTTTTTTTTTTTTTTGTATAGCGTCTCGGTTTAATAGAAATTTTTCCAATAATATATTGGGAAATGTTTTGCCTCTTTAATTTTATTGCCAACGTATAAATTATAAATAATAATAACTAAATGTTTAAAGAAAGTACATTTCGTTCTGTATATACGTGTAAATGTAATGAAACCAATACGTTTGCCGTTTGTGTTCCATACAAATAATACAAGTTCGAGCATAAATACACGTTTTTGTAAAAAATAATATTTCTTCAAAAAAAAAAAAAAATACTGAATATAACAATTTGCACAGAGTACCGTCGAATGTAAACGTCAGTCTTTAAATTGAATAGGAAACATAATTTATTTATATAAGACGCGGAAAAGAAAATCGAATTATACCTATGCAGCATATATATTTATAATTGATCGTGTTCTAACTGTGAACCGACGGATGAAAAATTATATTTTCTTCTACACTGTAAAAATGTGCTCTCTGTTACATCGAATATTAATTCGGAAATCCGTAATATTTATATCGACCCGTGATATTTGGTCAATCGGTAACATATTCGACACGCCAGATTATTATTTATAGATTGTCGGGAAATGATAGAATGGCGAGAAACTACAGGTTAATGGAAAATCGCGAATCTGCCGCTAGGTTATACTGACGTAAACGTCACGGATCTTTTAGGTTAAATCGTGTCTTTCCCGACTTAAAAGTGACCGTTTGAAAAAAAAAAAGCGGGAGAGAAAACGACCGTACATGTGAGATGCGGGTCTGATTATTGGATATAACGACGGAGGTACCCACAATTGTTACAAACACTCGTCTTGGAGTATGTCCGGATTTTTAAAAAAAAAATTGCCCAACGTCGTACTATAAATATGTATTTATTCGATTTATTTTCGTATATGCATACGACTATTGGGCCCCGCCGATGAGACTACTGTGCCGCTAGAGCAGATGTTCCCGTGGTACGCGAAGAAATTTTTTTTATTACTATTTGCGTTCAATATTATTTAGTTTAGTTAGTTTATTTGGTATTAGCTAATTTTATCAAAATAATACTTAATATCGATGCCACGTAGCAATTTAGAATTTTAGATGATGATAAACTCTATAGTTTATTATAGTTTTTAGAATTGAGGTGGTACGGGATGATAAAAAAAGTTTGGGAACCCCTGCGCTAGTGGTAGGGGAACAGGAATTCCGAATTATATTGAATTACACACGTTATATATTTCCCGAACACACGATTAGGTATTGTCTTGTATTGTATACGGGGTTTTACAGATGTGCGTAGTAAATCAATCGCAAATGATTATTTTACATTAACGGGATAATATTTTATCTGACAGACAATTCCATAAAATATAATATTTTCCATATCGTCATCGCGGCTACGGGGAACGTTTATCGATATTCCGTAATACTAGTGTATTTGTTCGGTTCACGGTCCAGCTAATAGATCAAACAAACCTACGCACGGTACCCGATGCATGCCATTCTACCACATGAATATCGCGTAATATCATAATCATATCACTGAAGATTGTGAAATTGATTGAAAATTACTCGTGCGCAATATTAAACTGCTGTGATCCACGGCGTATAAACGCAATAACGCAAAATACATTATATTTTAATTATTCCTATACTGTATGTTCGGCGAGGGGAGTAGGGAATCGGCTATTGACCCCCCAATCCAACACCAGAAGTTGAAAAAAAAAAAAAAAAATAAATAACATTTACGGCCGGAGTAAAATGTATTAGATGATAATAACGTAATAATTTTATTTAAACGATTCCAGACTAGAACAAAAAAAACTTAATAGTGCGCTTCAAAAGTCATAAATTACTTGCTACGGACGTAGAGAGAAAATTATTTAGAACAATTTGATCCCCACGTCCGAAGAAGAAAAAAAATTGAAAATACGCCACTGTATCTATCTGAAATTAGCTGATCTCGTTTATAGTATTTGCCGCGAGCGTTTCACGATTTATCGCAATATATCACGACGTTATGATAAAAATATTTTGACATATAGGTAAACCCTATCATAACTATTAGGTCATATAATATAATGATAAATATTTTTTTTGAGTGGAACCTGGTATAATTAATAGTACGTATAAAATATATATATATATTTTTTTGTTTTTAGTTAACACACTTCTAATGCAGCAAATACAATATTATAATATATATACAAAGAATCAGTAGTGGATCATCTAGGAAGATTGGGGGGTTCGGATGTCAGGAACCCATGACTGATTTTTGTTGGTTATATTTGACATTTATCAAGCCCCAGAATTCCGATGTATTTGTTTAAACGTTATATTATTGTATAATAGAAATGGAAAAGTTATTCAGCGGTTTTACTAATAATTCAAAATGACTATTTTAAAGTAGATTATCCTATTTTTTTTTTTTTTTAGCTCTAAACGGTGGCTTCTCGAAAATTTCCGGCCCTCAATTCCCTAGCTCTAGATCTGTAATGTAAGTAGGCAGCAGTTCGATAGTAAGTATTGGCAATAAGCAGGTAGGTACAAGTATAATCAAATTCAAGCTGATAATTGTGCAAAATCGTCGAATACGGAAAATTAAATTAAATTACAAACACTCGTAAATTCTATATAAAATAACAGTGGGTCACTATCGTTATACCCTATACTCAAGTGCAGGGTCATTTGCTCTCTAAAATTTTCAAACGGTCAATTTTACATCTGGAAAGACATTGTATAACTTTAAAGATCCGTGACGTTTTCGCCAGTTTCATTTTTTGCATATTCGTGATTTTTCATTAATCTGTAATGTTATACCGACCAGTTTTTCGCTAATTTAGGATTTTCGGCCAATTTAACACTAATATAACAGATAACAGATCGGTAAAAATATCGCGGATTTGTGAATTAATCATCGGTTGATTAGAAAAAATCATATTTTTACTACGCCGGTTAAAATATCTCGGTAGTATAATGCAATATTTTCCCATGTTAAAACAATTGTTTTGGGAATTATCGTAAAAGTGAAAATTACTAGATATTATTTATCATCATACTTGGACATTTACGCTACTGAATTTGAATTTACTTGGCTTTTGTTAAAACGTAAAACGTTTACATTTAAACCGATGACACGGCAAAAACGATTTATCATTATAAATAAAGTAAAAAAAAAATATTTATATATATATATATATATATATCAAATTATTATTCTTATACATACGTGTTAAAACGAGTTGTAGGCATAAAATATATACATACAACCGAAACTAAAACTGTTTCGATCGACTGTTTATGACGGTAAAAATTACGTATTATTCGGTATTATTGTATTAATTAAAAATCCATATTGGGGGGGGGGGAAATAAACGTGTTTTTCTATAATTTATCCCGACGGAGTTTATTTGATTTGGCTAATGCGTGTTTCGCCGTATAAGGAAGTGTTGGACATAATATAATCCGTTGCCTTAATAGCAAAAAAAAAAAAAAACCAACTCCCCGGGCAGCTTTGGTTTGTTTACTCGTTCTCCGCGGTTAATTTTATTAAAACAGAAAAAAAAAAAAAAACCAGAAAAATTCAATAGGGTCGTATTGCATAATCCTCGGCGTTGCCTATGATATCTTTTGTTACCGTTTTAGTGGGCAGAAATTTGAAGAAATGGCCGTCGTCGCATCCGGGACCGAACAACAATAGTAACCGCGGGCAGAACAATGGACAGAATATCCCGCGGTACCGTCAAGCCAACTCGGCACGGCGATCGGGCAAATCCTCTTGCGGTAATGGATTAAGCCTATACATCATCCGCACCTATTGTTGGGCCATGGTTTGTTGTTCGCCAGACACGGAATAATGTTCATCGCGGACGCGCCCGTGTACACTCGATAATAAAGCGATTAGGCGTTCGGAATGTTTTAAAAGTTGTATAACGCGTACCACGAGACCGGAGCTCTTGCGGTACGATTTCTAGGGCCGGACAAGCGGATACAATGGCAATAATGTCGCGATCGAGGTACAGGAGAACCGCGGACGATACTATTTCGCCGTCGCCCGGTACAAACGACGTGTGTTTAAAAACCCCCGTCCGTTGTCCAGGGCGAGTGTTTTAATTTTTTCCGTTTGAAATTCCCGCCCGGATCGCGATAATACCCACGCGGACATACACATCCGATTCGTCCCGTCCGCCGGTGCCGGGAAACAAGGTGAAACGACCGAATTGATCCGCATCGATTTGATCGTTGTCGGCGATTTATGTTGAGATAAAACAATTGAAATACATTTCACTTGTGTGTGTTAACCCGTTAGTTCTACTACGATAATGACTTAAATACTCGGTACACGAATTTGTAATCCAGTGGATATAATCCGGGGAGTTGGTTTTTTTTTTTATATATATATATATATATATATATATATATATATATATATGACGAAATAACGCACTTGCCAAATCAAATAAATTCCGTCGGGATAAATTATAAAACAACACGTTTTTTTTTTTTTGTTTTCCCAATATGGATAAATATCCAATAATACGTAATTTTTACCGTCATAAACAGTCAATCGAAACAGTTTTAGTTTCGTTTGTATGTATACATTTTATGCCTACTACTAATTACCCAACTCGTTCTTACACGTATGTATAAAAATACAAATTTGATATATATATATAGTTTTTTTTTTTAGTTTATTTATAATTGTAAATCGTTTTTGCCGTGTCATCGGTTTAAATGTAAACGTTTTACGTTTTAACACCGTCTTAGGCCCGGGTAAATACCGCAATTGTACTGTTCGCGAGATAATTGTTCTCAATATGATTTTATCTAAATTATTGTACTTAAACGATTTTCCGATAAATTTGATATATTAACCCAAAAAATGGCGATTTTTTTACTCGGGTCGTTTGTACCGGGCACTAATGTGTTAGTGTAGATTCATAATTTCAGTCCGATAGGTGTAAAATATCACACTTTATTATTCATTAATATTAGGCTCGGGGCAGTTAGTTAATAATCTTTCGGAACGGGCTTTCGGCACGGAAAAAAAAAAAAAAAAAAAACATAAAAGATTTGTGAAAAAAGAAATCTAGCTAGGGATACCAATTCGCGCACGGGCGTAATTTATATTTTACAGTATTTGGGCGTGTGGTGCGAGGCTTCGCCGAATTACCGAGAGAAGCATTTCTTATTATTATAAAACTTTTACTACGCGCACAAAGTAATTTATTTAATACAAAAATTGTTTAGAGGTTATTACTAAAATAATAACAATAAAATACATTTAAAACAAAATATATATAATACGAATGAAATAAAAAGAAACACGACGAAAACACTGTCCGGAGTGGTTTTAAATAATCGCCATTAACTATATACATTAAAGGCCAACAAATATATATAACCTTAGTTCTTTGTGTTTTATATTTTTTTGTATTATATAAATATATATAGTTAAATTATGAGCGTAGCAAGGAATGTATTGGTTTGAATATTATTATTATTATTAAAAAAAAAAAAAAGAAGAAGATTATTTTTCCTGTTTTATCGACGTTTCTACCAGAAATCTCGCTCCAATCAACATCGTCATGTTATTGATGTGGTTTCCGGTAAATTATTTTGTCTTGTTTTGGCATTAAATGAGTCTTTTTTTGATTTTTTCCTGTAGTTGTTCTAATTATTAAAGAAACCTGAGAGAAACAAGAAAATATACGCAATATGTTTTTTTTTTTTAAATTTTATTTGTTAAAAGACTTGAAATTTTCACCGATTACTCAACGGTATTTTTACCGTTTTTACATGTGATCGATTTTTCGAAAGGTTCTGGCGATTTTTGAGCTATTTATAACCGTTTGGAATTGTTGAGCTTCTTTAGTTTTATGCGATTACAATGTTTTTTGCCTAAAAAAAAGAGAATGCTCAAAAATTCAACAATACTTTTCATTAAAAATTATACTTAGTAGTTATAAAAAATAAATGTTGACCTTTATGTAATAATTTTTTATTTTTGTTTTTACAAGCGTTTAATAATATGCACATATTTTATTGTTCTATGTTCAGATTTATATGTGCATACAATTGGTTTGGCTGTAAAATAATTCTTAAAAACACGAGACGAAAAAACACTGTTTACATTTATTTGGTAGTTGCAAATGAATATAATATTTTATTTTAGTATTATATTTTTTTTCAATTTTCGTTGTATCTGTGCAATTATGTATACAAATGTAATATTGAACGACCCCAAATGGACGATGTTGCCGAGTGTAATATTAAAAAAAAAAAAAAATACAACTGTTCAAATTAGATTTGTCAAAACTTTTTTTTTCGCCGAACGTCGTTCAGAACCGTTAGCAATGTTTTATCGTCACTCACAGATATAAATTAAATCCTTGGAATCTTATTCGGAACTTTCCACGCACAACTATGGCCCACACGCAAAAAGTCTTAAAATCAGTATTTTTAGTATGTTCACTAGCTTGATCCATAGTAATTTTGTGTAACGGTGTTTTCTTATTCGACTCTTATGAAAAACAATGGTAAATCCTTCCTTATTTAATGAAATATTCTGTATCTATTCTGTATGTATCTTCGTATGCCCTTTGCTGCCAGCAATGCCTTCCATAGACTTCCTATTTGTGTAGGTCCTTTTTCTGATCTTCCGTCATTTTATTCATATTCATATTTTTCAATTATTTTGAACATGCTCGAACAGAGACTTCCGTCTAGCGTTATGTAAAAGACGGTTTTATTTTATATGCTTGGCCCGAGGGTCAGCTCTTAATATTTCGTACAGACAGGCTCCATTTTACAGAAATAGATACAAATGGAATACGGAAAGATTGGTATGGAAGAAAGGCGAAAAAAAACCGGAGACAAGTATTAAAAGTTATAGCGATAATTGATTGTTACCGACGCCACTGTCGCTTTTTTACGTGTAATTATTTTTTTACATTTATTTTATTGATTTTCATATAAGATATGAATTCTCCTTGGTTTTAAAACAAATCCAATATATATATATATATATATATATATAAATGTAGTAATTCGCATAAATATTATTGTGTAACGCATTTATACCGGCTATCGAAAAGGGGAACCCGTGCCCGTTTTTATTGCCGAATAATTTTTTATTATTATTTTACCGTGTTCCTTTACGCAACAGCAGTATTAAGTAAACGTTAGCCGCCGGCCCCTGCCCTATATCTATATCTAATTTATAAAACGTTTGATGATATTTTAACGAATTTATTTATGTAAATATATTATTCCCAGCCGCGAATTGTGTATACAATTGCAATATAAGAACATAAATTCGAAATTATTTTACCGGCCAGTAAACTGTGCACATAAATATTGAATTCGATTAGTTTTTAATCGCGCAATAACAATTATAATTCTCGTTCGGGTACCGGGCGGACAGGTATGTAATTCGATACCGACTGAAAAAATACCCGTGATTATTATTAGGAAGGAAAAAAAAAAAAAAAAAAGAAGATAAATAAAAACGATAGACATGTGCCCGTTCCGTTGCAACAACGTACACTGACAATATAATAATTCGTGTCCGGCGTCTAAGAGTGTATCGGGTAACGCGCCCGTTAACGTCAGCGCGCAGAAAATTGAACAATTTATAATTTTATTTCGGTACCGTTAATTACGAGGGCTGTTCAAATAGTTCCCGAAATTTTTATTTATAGTGTTTACCTACAAGCTAATTGAGACTTATCACCCTCGAAGTATTCTCCTCCCACTTGGTTTGTACACTTTTGCCAACGACGTTTCCATTGTTGAAAGCAATTCTGGAAAACAGTTTCCGGAATTGTTCGTAGCTCCGTTAGCGAATTTTCTTTTATTTCGTCTATCGTAGAAAATCTCTGTTCTTTTATCGGAAATTTTAGTTTTGGAAATAAAAAAAAGTCTGCTGGTGCCAAGTCGGGAGAATATGGTAGATGAGGAAGCACGGTCATGTGATTTTTCACGTAAAAATCTCGAATTAACAGGGTAACGTTTGCCGGAGGTTTGTCGTGATGGAGAAACCATGAGTTTTTCTTTCACTTTTTCAGGCCTTTTTCACCGCATTTTTTCTCGAAGACGTTGTAATACTTCTAGATAGTACCATCGGTTAACAGGTTGTCCTGCAGGTAGAAATCCGTGATGAATAACTCGCAGGTTGTCAAAAAAACCCGCACAATTTCATTGAATTTTGTCACACGAGCATCGTCTGTCGATTTCGACCGTCTTTAAATCATTTAAACCAGCCGTAACACTGATTACGTCCTAAACACTGATCACCATAAGCATTTCGCAACATTTTATGCGTCTCAGTAAAAGATTTACAAAGTTTAACACAAAATTTAATGTTAATACGTTGTTCGTGTATGTTATTCATCTTAAAAATACACACGAATCGTCTACTTTGAACGCGCACAGTTAATGGTTAGACAGTAATAAACATTTGAGATTTAATTGAAAAGATAGCTGCTTATCCCTATTTTGTTTTAATCTAATAACATTTACGATACTATACATTTTCTATTGTTAGGAATTATAGTTCGGGAACTTTTTGAACGGACGTCGTATTATTTATACCAATACATTCGATAATTATCCATAATTTAGTCGTATCGGTACATTGTGCCGTTTTCGCGGTCGATTACGTATTATTTTCAGTCGGTGATCCTGTCGAATAAGTTCCAAGACAGGTACGGCCCGTCGGAAGCGTACTACACTCGGCAAAATCGGGACGCGTAGAGATTTATACGAATACGATGAGGACAAATGATATCGGCCCGAAAACGTAACGTCTGCACCTATATTTAAACCGGTAACACTTGAATACTGAACACAATTGCACGTCATTGTAAAATTGTTTCGTCTGGGGGGAGGGGCCACATTCACGTCGGACTTTCAATCGAAAACAAACCCCGGACCGTTATAGAAAACCACGGCGGCCCGGTTTTTATTTCCGTTTTATTCGCGTCGGTGTGCGCGACGTTACTGTTAACGGTTCTTATCGTTTTCGGATTACTGTACCAAATATCCACGACCACGGCGAATCCGTATAGGAACTCTTGTGGAACGGCGCGCGACTTTATGGGCGAAACTGCGTCTAGAATTGTGCGCAGTAGCACACACGATCGTAGTTGGAAAAGTGTCGTATTTGTGATTATTCGCCCGGTGGCAATCGATTTAAAAATGTTTTCAACATTTCCATAACGCGGTACAGACGCAAAATACTAGACAACCGCCTGCGTACGCTTCGTCCTGCACTTAAATACAAATTATCAATCCACACAAAATACGTTTTATACAAATCCCTACCAAGACTTATCTGGGTTTATGGCCAACGAATCTGGGGTAGCGCCAAACCGTCTCGTACTCGCACCGTTCAAGCTTTTCAATCGATCTCCTTACGTCTCGTGGCATCAGCCCCACGGTATGTAACAAATAAAACACTACACAAAGATTTGAAAATTATTACAGTTGACCAACATAAGTCAAACTTTACTATACCAAATTTCATGCTAAATTACCGCATCATCACAATCCTCTCATTTCAAACTTATCTTCAATCACCCTCCCTGAGAACACCCCACGATGTCTCAAAAGACAATGGTGTCGAGATCACTTAAACTAAATTAATTTCACGTTCTGAAGAGTTTTATCGCTGGATAGCCTCCCTCATCAAGCCATCATGTTATTGTTATATTTTTTTATTCTATGTACAACGACATCATAATTGCTTATTGAGTTTACTCGTACACAGATTGTGAATTGTTCTAATAAATTAAAACAAAAGAAATTGCCATAATCGGTACATTTTCCAAAATTATTATTTACGTTGTATCATTTTTCAAACATTTTTATAGTGAGTGAAATGCTCAGATTTTTTGACGATGCCGATTTTCTTGCCCGGTGGTATTTAGTATGTCAATGTTTTCTGCGTTTCTTACAGTTTGGTACATGTGCGTAATTTTTGTCGATATCTGAATTTCCTTGACCACAAAAAAAAAAAAAAAAAAAAAAAAACACGACTGATACGAAGAACAGCTATAATCAAAGCGGTTTACCGTGCTCTGGTCAGATTTTCAGTTGCTGTAGCTTATCGTTGTTCTCAGTATACAAACGAAATAATTACCCTATAAACCTATAACCGTCCCCCAACTTCGAACCTACAAATGTCATTCTTTGCATAGACAAAAGTAATATGTAAGACGTGTTGCACGTCCTTAAGTGATTATTATTTAATTCATTCGAAAGTAAATTATTGTATTGTTTGTTTTTTTTCGTTGTGGCGGTTGGGCGGGGGGGGATGAGGTGGAAAATGGATGAAAAAAAAAAGGGGGGGTTATTCATCCGATAGTTTATCGATACGTTATCGGACCGTTTTCGTAGATAATTTTTATGGCAGCCCGAATCGTAAATATACAATTCGCTTCAACGGCTGATGGGATACACATTGACGTCCGATAAACCGATACGATCGTACGATTCGACGAGACCCGGCGTCGATATTTCGCTGCTGAATGCAAGTGTAATCACGTGCCGGGCACCGTTAATTGTTAACTATTACGATGCCGACGGTATCGTAATTTTCACTCGGCAAACGGCGGGATACGGGAATTTTTTTACGACGGGAATTCGCGGCGCCCCGTTATCGATCCGACCGACTGGCCGTCCCGCGTAATTCGCGCGGCGATCGTCGTGCCGACGCGGAAACCGCAAACTGTACAGGGCAGAATATTTCTCGGCGAGCCGTACGCCATATTATTACTATTATTATTATTATTACTATTATTATCATTATTATTATTATTATTACAGCAACGCCGGCAGTTTCCGACGATTTTCCTCATTTTCCAAATTCTCATCGTTAAACTAACGACCGACCGTTTTTGGACCGCGAGATTGCACACAATATGTCATTGTGCGCTCTCCGCCGTTCCTATATCGTATTACTATATAATAACATACGTACTCGTACGCTATCGGGGCCTGATTTACAGATTTTTGGTCCACATATAATTGAGGTACGCGTAGAATGTAAAAAAAAAAAAAATAAATGCCAACGTAATTGATTTGGACAAAAATAATAATCCCACCGGGACGTTCGATGGAAATCCGTACAAACGGAAATCCCTACGTTCGACTTTTTCGTTTTGGAATTCGAAAAAAAAAAAAAAAAATCAAACAAATATGTTCCTTTGAACTCGTTCCAGATTCAACGTACATTTGCTTTTGTGTACCAGATTTGTTTCTGCGTCACGTGTGTGTTTGTTTTTCGCCTGTCTGTAAACAATTTTTTTTTTTTTTAAAGGAGCTTTCGAGTGTGTAGCATAACGCCGGAATGAATTTCCGAGTCTAATTGACGCGTCGAGGAGGAGGTGATTTGTTCGGTTCTCGTTGTGTTTTGCTCAACAATCGGGTGTAAAACGTTGTTTTTTCTTAAACAATAAAACGAATTGGTGGAAAAATCATACATAACAATTAAAAAAAACCGTTATGGTTGTCCGAGGAGATTTCGTGAAATTATCACTAGTCAATTGTCCGGCTGCCCACCGCCTAAACCGCACCCGGCGCGGCGTGTTGCGGTGCGGTCCCAGTTCCCCCCCCCCCCTCCCCCGGTCGACGCGCATAATCTGCCTCGGCATCGATCCTTGAGAAAAGTGGCCGACCGGGCCGGAGTGTACGTCGTCAAATGTCGTACCGGTCGCGCTAAACGCCGTCGTCCCCCCCCCCCGGGCGGCGAGATCCCGACCGCGAGATTGAATCCGGTAGACGCGCGCCCGCATGCCCGCGGCCCCGCCCGCCCGTTCGGCGCTGTCACCGGAACGCTTTTCTCTTTTCGACACGGTACCCGTCCGGGCGGTCCCGCCTCCTACGCCTGTCTTTCGGCCGCCGCGCCCCAGAAGTAATTGCCGTCGAACGGTTGAATAATCGGGGGGACGATTTTTTATCCCCGACATCATCTTCTTTTCCTATCACACCCTATCCCTATCGTCTTTTCCGGTGCCCGACCACGTCGAAAAGTACGTATACGTTTGTACACTCGACACAACATACGCCCAGGTCTCTCGGGTGTATCGATTGTTATTTTATTTAACGTCCCGCGTTTTATTATATATATATATATACGAAGTCTGTGCGAAAAGTATCAGGATTTTATATTTACACAATTACAAAGATGAAGTTTTTTATATCGTTTAAAGATATCTCCGCCGAAATACTCTCCTCCGGACCATATCCGGCGAAGATCCGTTGTGTTTCTTCTGCACACTACCGGTATCCCTGAAACGTGCCCGCCCGCAAACAAATCGGTTTCCGATCAGGCACACGACCCGCAGGTGCGACATTGAAATGATAACGAACCGGCCATACAACCAACGCTCTACAATTAATAGCCGTCCAGTTGCGAGAGTTTCAAATAAGGAAATTATCACGCCCCACCGTGTACAACATTCGAAATTATCGTTTTTAAATCGGTCGTCTTTGAATGGCAAATTCGATCCGACAACGTTAATGGTCGATAACACGAACATAATGAATGCCCGCAGGTCGGTAACCATTATGGTTGTTACCGGGTTGCTCTCACGCCGTAATGATAATACAAAATCTAAATCGTTAGCCGTCGTCGCCGGCTTTAGTTTTTTTTTTTTTTCGTTTTTTCCGTCGACGAATTCCGTTACCATACCGACCACGTTACACCTGTAACGACGGTGTACTACAGACTTCTTAGCGACGGCATTCGGTAATTATGTAGAAGCCCCCTAGTGTTAACGCGTTTTTTATTTTGGAGAAAAAAAATAAATACAATTAAATAAAAATACCGCAAATGCGTCACCCGGGAAAATGATAAAATAAAATTGACTATTACGAACAATTACGAGGACGGTACACGTCCGTACATTTGTTTTGTAAAAACCGTTTTGCTCGGGTTAAGCACCGCTCGGTCTGTAGTCCTTGTAACGACACCAAATTTCTACACAATATAGAAGAATATAATTTTCTGTGTCGTTTTTATTTATTTAATATCATTCGTAAAAAAAAAAAAAAAAGAAAAAAGTTTTTATATTTTTACGTTTACCATATTTGGACAACTTTTGATATGTTGGTGTTATCGAGAAAAAAAAACAAACAATAACGGTACGACACAGTCAAATTTCTTGTTTTTTATGGGTAAAAATTACGTTTTTTAGATATAAACGTAGCCTTCTCGGTTCTTCCGAACTGGTTCTTTCGAAACGGTTTTACCATTAAACATTTCAACTTTATTAAATGTTACGATCTCGTTCCGGTGTATCTTCCTCTTAATTATTTTACGAATTTCCGTGTGAACTCTGCATTTTATAGCCCACGACACTTAACTTTTGGCAGCCTTCTATTGTTAAATATACGACACATAACGTTACACATCACCATACTTTTTTTTAATATGAAGAACGTCGACTATAAATTGGTTGTATTGTAATTTTAAATAATTTTATTCACGGCGATGGAAATATCCTGCGTTTTAAGATGTAAATGTGCGTTTTCACGGTTTGAAAAATAACTCAGACGATTATTAAACTATAGGCTATTACATTTTGTAAATACAGTAACACAGACCAGACGATAATTCTAATTTATTATCACTAAAACGTTTGAAAAAAAATCATCGATTTTTAGACATTGATGTGCCCGACATTACTCCGTGTTCTACCGAACAGATTAATAGTGGTCCTTATTTGGAAATATCATTTAAAAAAAAAAAAAAAAAAAAAAAAAAACGATAATATGAACACGATGATCATATCGTATATATATAAACAAAATCAGTATCGTTATCGTTTGTAATATAACGATTAAAACAAAAAAAACCATTTTTTTTTTTTTTTTAAGAATTATTAACGACGATTCGGATATTATCTAATTTAGATTGTTTGTACAAAGATATCTTTGAAAAAGCCACGGTTTTGACATTGTTATTTATTTATTTTTGTTTTTTTTTTGCAGAAAAATAATTTTTATTGTAAACTTTCATACAAAAAAAAAATAAAACGAAACTTTTTATATTACTAAAAAAATATGCGAAACAATGTATTGTATATACACACACACACATATATATATATACCTATATAACGAGTAAAAGTTAAATCTTATGTATTTGTTTTTAATAATACTTTTCGGTTTGTACGGCGCCAGTACCTATGTAAAACGAAATCAAATCGATTTACCTTTTAGACGGAGTATAGCGGGACGATATTTCCTTCACGGATAATGTATCGTTTTTCTTGTTACATAGAGTTCAAAGAAACAAACAAATATATAAATAAGAAAAACGTTAAAGCACACCACATCGTAATGGAATTTCGGTTAACCGTACGTATA
Organism: Tuberolachnus salignus; assembly: GCA_956483605.1. Lineage (NCBI taxonomy): Eukaryota > Metazoa > Arthropoda > Insecta > Hemiptera > Aphididae > Tuberolachnus > Tuberolachnus salignus. The sequence continues at coordinate 37,209,502 of OY101436.1, read as the reverse complement.
TACAGTGTATATACTTGGGTACAATATTATGATAGCAGTGCGATGGGGTGGTGGCGGGGAGTGGGAAACCACTAGAAATCTACGACAAAGAAACTACGGGTGAAAAGAAAGATAAAGAAAAACCGCGGACCGGGTTTTATTGATTTCATTTACCATTACACGGATGTTGAATTACAATTTTGGTAACCGACCTCCGGGTGATTTATCTTTGATGTGATGGTATCGAAGAGATACTCTAGTGTGTCACTCTAGAAACTTTGGACAAACTTTCCGCACAAGTCGTTCCCGTTGTCAACATGATAATCCAACTTCGATATTGACTGCGCTACGGAAACTTCCCCGCTAACGTTGTCGTACGTTCGCCAAATCATTAAACGTCCTGAATTTTGTATAATGTACTTCGGTAGCCGTGTCGTTTAATTGGAAAATTAATATTTGAAAATGCCTACTAACACCCGTATGTCGTCCGACAAGTCGGCATTTTGTTTTAACGCTGTTTCGCCACATACTATTTCTGTTCTGTTCTTTAAACCCCAATACTAATTAATTATAATTTAGTAAAAACAGCTTGTTCGAGTTATCTAACAACCCGGCCTGATTACATGCCATTTATAATTGAACGCCGATTTTAAAAAACAAATACCATATACTGTATGCGTTATAACTTTTATGAACTTCAAGTTGAATCAATTATCTGTGAGTAGCAAACAATTTGAAATTAAATTTAGAAATTATGGTCGTTTTTATATTACGCCTGTCCTCATATATTTGGCCAGAGAAAAACGTTTAATTCGCTTAAAAACTCATCGTGGGCGTTACAAAATGATCAACTTGAAATTCTAAAACATACCTACCAGCCGATATAAAAAAAAAAAAATCCGATATTTGGTTAGATTCCAATCAAGTATTTAATTACGTTTTTTTTTTTTTCCCCCAGTGAAGTTTAAATAAAAAAAAAAAAATGTAATTTGTTTTCACGAATGGAAAAAAATAAAAAATACTATTATATACAGACGAGCCAGTTCTTATTTCGAATTATTAATTACGTTATTTCCCAAACTAATTTCCGGATTAATCATTCCGGACGGGCATTAACGAGTTAAAAACTTCACTAGGTATTTAGTGTTTAGGACGTACTTAGTGTTACGTCTGGTTTAAACGTTTTAAAGACGGTCGGGAATCAGTTGATGACAACCAAAGTTCAGGACGTCCGTCGACATCGACGGACGGATGCTCATGTGACAAAAGTCAATGAAATTGTGCGGTTTTTTTTTGATAACATGTGAGTTTGTGATTTTGCCGAGTGTAGTACGCTTCCGACGGGCCGTACCTGTCTTGGAACTTATTCGACAGGATCACCGACTGAAAATAATACGTAATCGACCGCGAAAACGGCACAATGTACCGATACGACTAAATTATGGATAATTATCGAATGTATTGGTATAAATAATACGACGTCCGTTCAAAAAGTTTCCGAACTATAATTCCTAACAATAAAAAATGTATAGTATCGTAAATGTTATTAGATTAAAACAAAATAGAGATAAGCAGCTATCTTTTCAATTAAATCTCAAATGTTTATTACTGTCTAACCATTAACTGTGCGCGTTCAAAGTAGACGAGTCGTGTGTATTTTTAAGATGAATAACATACACGAACAACGTATTAACATTAAATTTTGTGTTAAACTTTGTAAATCTTTTACTGAGACGCATAAAATGTTGCGAAATGCTTATGGTGATCAGTGTTTAGGACGTAATCAGTGTTACGGCTGATTTAAATGATTTAAAGACGGTCGAAATCGACAGACGATGCTCGTGTGACAAAATTCAATGAAATTGTGCGGGTTTTTTTGACAACCTGCGAGTTACTCATAATGGATTTCTACCTGCAGGACAACCTGTTAACCGATGGTACTATCTAGAAGTATTACAACGTCTTCGAGAAAAAATGCGGTGGAAAAGGCCTGAAAATGTGAAAGAAAAACTCATGGTTTCTCCATCACGACAAACCTCCGGCACACGTTTCCCTGTTAATTCGAGATTTTTACGTGAAAAATCACATGACCCTGCTTCCTCATCTACCATATTCTCCCGACTTGGCACTAGCAGACTTTTTTATTTCCAAAACTAAAATCTCCGATAAAAGAACAGAGATTTTCTACGATAGACGAAATAAAAGAAAATTCGTTAACGGAGCTACGAACAATTCCAGAAACTGTTTTCCAGGATTGTTTTCAACAATGGAAACGTCGTTGGCAAAAGTGTAAAAACCAAGTGGGAGGAGAATACTTCGAGGGTGATAAGTCTCAATTAGCTTGTAGGTAAGCACTATAAATAAAAAATTCGGGAATTTTTTGAACAGGCCTCTTATATATTTTTTAACTTTGTCGACGATAATTTATTTTAAATCAAGCCATTTGCAAGTTGTTTTGACAGCCTTTGGAGCGAGAGTTAAAAATTCAAATATTATTACGTAGTTGAACGGTTAAACTTTGCCAATATACGCGCGGTCGGTTTGTGAATTTTAGCATTTGAAAAGTTGAAACTTCAATCAAACTTTGACAAATCATTTACTAGTTTTCCGTGTCACCGACAAAAATGATTATAAGTGATGGTGTTTGAACGTTTCTGTGTGTCACGACGCGATGGATCGCTCGAAATACCGCGTCGCGTAAATCCTTATTCTCGCAAAAACGTTTGCAGCTCTCGGATTAGTTATCTAATTTAACTGGATTTCTTATTCATAAGCAATGCATAATAATGTGTCCAGCTGCATACGATTTAACCGGAGAGCTGTCGGAAAAATCAAATAGACACCGCGTAAATTACCGTATGCAATAATTTTTGTAATAAAATTTAAAAAAAAAAAAGAAACAAGAAAACTTTTCGCATCAGCTAAAATATCGACATATAGTTTTGTAATCATTAGCAATATTTAAATTTACATTTATTATAAGCCATGAATGCCGAAATATTTTTTCATATGTATATATTCTTTTAACTCCGAAATATATATACTTAAATTGAAATCAATATTTTATTTATTTTTTTTTTTTATATACATTAGGTTAACTTAACTAGTAACTATTGTATCTAAATAACAGTAAAACACATCTGAATGCGATTTTTTTCTGTTCATTGAAAAACTTGTCGTTTATTAATTTAATCGAAATATTCAACGCCGTAGTGTTTTGTTTTTTAAATTGTATTTTAACTGTGCTTTGTTTATACATAGATGAATAAAATTTTTAAGCATTAATTACATTTTTCTAGGTATATTTATAATACTAATATTCGGGTGTTTTTTTTTTTTGAAGGTTGTGGGGGGGGGGAAGGGAAACAGTTTTTTCACAAATTTTTCGTGACATTTTCAGGCATTTCGATCCCAGGTTTAATTTTGTATTCAAGCTGCATTCACTCGCCTCGGTATAGGAGACGATAATATTATACTATTTTTACTGTAAACCTATATTCCCGCAGTATTCAGCGCGATCCCAACGGTTGTTATAATATTATAACCCGTATATTTTATTCCATTCGGTAAATGCCAAATGCTCGAAAATTTGATACAAGGTCCGTCGTTACAGTAGCTTTTTATACTGGTAAAAAAAAAAAAAAAAAAAAAAAAAACACCATAGTCAAACGTGGCTAATACGTGAAAACGAATATATTCCACAGAATATGCAATGACATAAAATAATATAAACTTTTACCGTTTCTCGACGAAGAACGCAACATCAACAACTAGGTATATATTCATATATAGGGTGCTGCAGAGCCGACTGACGAGTTTAATGAGGTTATTAGCCTGTGATAAGTAAAGAGCGGGCCTTAATAAGTTGTATATTTTTAGTTGTGCGGTAATGCCTTTTTTATTCGTAATCATGGTCTGCACAGCTGTACATCGTGGTTTCGTCGTGCGTGCCTATTACGAAAATAATCATTCTGCGATTGCTACAAAAAGGGTTTTTCTTATACACTTCGGCATTCCACGTACTGAATCTGTTCCTTCTGCTAACACTATCAAATTGTGGAAGAAACTGGAAGTACCCTAAGTAGACTTGGACAAGGAGCACCCAGAATGGTAAGAACCCCCGAAAATGTGCAGTTGGTTAGAGAGTCAATTGAGCAGTCACCAAGATACTCAGCCCAGAAACACGCTGTAGCTTTGGGAATCTCAGACCGTTCTTTGAGGAGAATTCTTCTTCATGCTGGACAGCACGGTCCCCAGATTAAAGCATGTGTGATTTTTTCCTTTGGGGCTACCTTAAGGATAAGGTTTTCAGACATCGCCCACATACCATAGAAGAAATTAAACAGAAAATCACCGTAGAAAACGAGGCCATACCAGTCGAAATATACCAAAAATCATGTGAGAGCTTCAGAGATCGTCTACAACAGTGTATCAATGCTGACGGCCGCCATCTTGGAGATATAATTTTCAAAAAATAATTTTTAAAAATGGGATTGATTACTGATTTAAATAAATAAAAACCTTTTCTCTAAGTTTTACTGTTCGTTATTTATAGCCCATCAAATCTCGTCAGTCGGCTCTGCCGCACCCTGTATTTATAAAAAGAAGTTAAATCAAAATTATCTCGTGTTTCGGTAACGTATTGACCAAATTTGATATCACCATGAAAATGTTACTGATATTGAAATCATTTTCAGTGTGTTCAATCCGATTAGAATACCGATCTAACGTTATTATTTTACTACAACTTGTATATATATACTATGAATCATTATTTACAGTTTAATTCGCAGATTCGATTAGTTAAAACCGTTCGTAATTTATCAAAACTCTGTACATGTTTTTCTCTGTTAACGTAAAAAATAGAATTGCGATTGAAAAAAAAAAAAACAAATAAAAATTGTGAAACAAAACAACACAAACCGTCAAATTTATATTTGATTTTACGGTATTAATATAATATTTTTTTATCGCCCAAAAGGTTTCTGTCGAATAGTACGAATCGTTAAATTGCGAAATTTATGTGATACACCTACTTTATTTCGTTCAATTTGATAAATCTACGGAAGTATTGACGCATTTTATTGCAGCCCATCCTCCTTGTACCACCACTGGCACTCTGTATATATTTATTAGAGATGTTGATCCGATTTTCAAGCGTAACGTGTTATCCCAATGAATTGTAGATCTAATTTGTGCATTGAAAATACCGTGTGTTTTTTTTAATTTTCGTCGTATTTTTCTTAAATGACGGGGAAAAAAAATGTATTTTTATTGAAATATAAAAAAATAAATAAATGAAAAAAATAATAATAATTATATATTGTAAGATATTATAAAAATTTAAAATGTTTATCTTTTTTTTTTTCTTCCATTAAGAAATAAAAAACAGTGTTTTTTTTTTCATTGTCCAGATAATTTACACATTTAATTATCTTTAATCTTTATCTTGGGAGATTTTTAGTTATATTCGCGTCGCCTGGCATCCAACAAGAAACTAGATACTATTTCTGGCGCTGAAATATCACTTAGTACACAGTAATAATACAATGACGTGTTATTGACGTTCCATTTTGCGTTCATAATAATTATAGGAAAACGTACGAAATATTTATTTCAATATTATTACGTTTCACTGCTCACGCTATATTACTGCTGGGCAATGCCGTCGTTAATACTCGGCGATTGATCCGATTTAAACTGAAAACGCCTCGAAATTATATTCCGTTTATAATAATAAATCGCTTTTAAAGTTGAAAGTATAATAATACCGTCCGTCCGACAAATCACTATTCAATATTATATTATAATATTGGAACGTATCGCAGACATATTTCGCATTCAAATATTATGTATATTCGACTGTGCGCGCGAGATTTTCAATATTTTTTTTTTCACGTAAAACACACGGGCTAACAAAAAAAAAACCCACGGTTCTTTCATTAAAAATTGACTTTGTCCATCAACATAATCTCGATCAAGAGCAACACAATCATTCCGACGCCGCTCTAACATTTCAATACCATTCTTGTAGAATAATTTATCTTTTGTTTTAAAATAGGCCTCAGTTACACTGATAACCTCTTCATTCGAACGAAATTTCTTACTGGCGAGCATTGTTTTTTTTTTTTTTTTTTTTGAGATCTGCGAATTACCAGTAGAGTCGCTGGAAGCCAAATTTAAAGAACACGGTAGATGCGGAAGCAATTCGATCTTTTCAATTCGTGTAGTTTTGCCATTGTTTAGACTCATCAACACGTTGTTGTTTTTGCTCAACAGTCAGCAAACGCGGCACGCACTTCGAACAGAGCTTTCTCTCGGACAAATGATGATCGTGCAATATAAAGCTAACACGTTTTTTTGATTATCTTTGAGACGTCAGCTAACTCGTGCAACTTCACTTTACGATAATTCAAAACCATTTTGTGGATTTTTTTCAATGTTTTCTGGTGTTACCGCCTCATTTGGACGTCGTTCTGCATCATCAGTGTCTCTACGACCACGTTCGAAGTCAGCACACCAACGTTTTGTTTTTGTCTCTGATGCAACGTAGTCCTCATAACACTTTTCAAGCCGTTTCTTCGCTTGAACGGTATTTTTTCCCATCAAGAAGCAATGTAAAATTAAAACACGAAATTGTGTTTTTTAACCGTTATTTTGAAAATAACAAAAGTAGCGTCATTCTTAGCACGATATCTCGCACACTAATGAACAGATTGTCATGAAATTCGAACAGCTGTCTTTTGGAGGTTAGCACCAACTAATGATGTGGCGAATTCCAAAACACTATTGCCATCTACGTGTTAGGCCCGTGACTTTTCAGCCCATGTTTTTGCTAGGCTTGTTTCGGATAATCCCGGACATGCCAACAAGTCGTAAACATTACATAATATACACCGGCCAAGTAATTGAGATATTTATTTTCCAGTCCTGTAATAATTAAGATTGCGTATTTACCGGACAAGACAAATGCACTAAAACTATTATACTGATAACAAATCAATTAATCCTCGGGGATAATTTTCGTGAAAAAAAAACTCCCTTTTTAACACTACAGTGTGACCGCTAACTTTTTTTTTTGTTTTTAATTTCCGCGACCATTTTGCAGGGCGATTGGTTTTTTTTATTTTTATATTCAGTTATTAGTCAACGTCCGAACCGAACAACGATTATATTATTCAATAGATGAACGATAATTTTGTTCATTAATAGATCGACTGCCGGTTAGATCTAGTCGGCTAGGTGCGTTACACCACTGCGATTGTCGATAAATTAATATTAATAATTTTGTTAATTTTGTCCGATCGTTTGTCGTCGATTAGAATACTTTTATTGCATAATTATAATATTAGAACAAACGAAAAAAAAAAAACAAAAAAAAAAACGAATAACAAATGTGGAGTTGACGGAAGATTTATCGAAACGTATTGTCCGACCGCAATGATGGGGAATGCGATATTATTGAAAACAGCGATAATTTTTCCTTCCGGAAATCAACAGATCATCGTTACAGAGACCGATTTATTTAGTTTTTCGTCGAGAGCACCGACAAATAAACATTTTACCGTAAAAACCCTTCCAAGTCCATAAACATGTTCTCGGTGATGAATGGGATCTGTGCCGAGAATATTGCCGACACATTGTCGGGTTTGATTGATTAAGACACAGATTTAAAATTATGATTAAGAAAACTATTTGAACCCTAGCTCCCGAAGACAGTAGACACACTTACGCCCAAGTGAAAAATGAATAAACGGAATAATTCCGTCAAGTTTCCTACGAGCCGAAGATGTTCTATATTTTATACTTCGGTTTGTTTCGTAATAAAAACAAAAACAATACATAATCACCGTGACCGTTGTAAAATTACACATTTTGTATTTTTCTTATTGTCTATACGCGAAAAAGTATTAACAAAACCAAGGGATGAGCCTCGAATAATCTGTTTTTAATGTTGCGCCGGCAAAAATAACCCACATTCATTGCTATTTTTCAAAATATCATAATATCGCGTTATCAAATACATAGAGATATTCGTTGAAGTTTTAATTAACCGAAACACTTTCAACCGTACTGTGCGCAGAATCGTACCTACCTTCCCTGTTATTTCCGACTACAACAGCGGCCCGTTCATAAAAAATAATGTCTTAAAAAAATGCCATTCGTACGATCGAGTCGTTAAATTAATGTGACTTGCGTCTTTTTACGTTATACACGTTGTACAAATATCACGTTTAACATATTGAAAGTATGGGTTTACGACAATCGGACGCGAGTAACATTTGGGAACATAAAAAATGATTGATAAAATGATAACAACAATGCGATGTTACAAATTTATAAAGATAAAAAAAAAAAAAAAAAAATTTAGACTTAAACAAAATCGTGCCATAATCGGTCAAGACTAATAATAATAATATTCATAATCCGACTAAACAAACGTGCATAAACAATCGCCCTGCTAGCAGTTTTATTTCAATTTTTTAAACGTAAAAATATCCTTTTTCCCTAGGCCTTTAAATATATACTGTATTAATGAAGAAAAAAAAACGATTTTCCTCTCAGCGGAGTCAGTTTGCGACGTGTTCGATTAATGCTAACGGGCCCACCCCATCCCCGCCAACCACAGTAAGTTATGATGTTTTTTACGTTTATATTTTATTAATGGAGAATCAAATAACTCCGAATCAATCCACACCAATTTCGCATTGTGGCACGGGCTTTGGCCAAAAGTATTTTTAAAGAACGTCCCATATCCGCACCACCAACACGGTTAAATATTTAGGACTTCACCTTGAAAAAATACTGACCAAAAAACAACAACGTTTAATAACAAAACGATTAATTCTTAATGCGCACGATCCTGTACGCTTAAAACACTAATTTCAAATAATAACTTTACAAATCATTTCCGAAAACCTATACGGAGTTTTATGGATTTCAACTTTTGCGGTAGGGGCGGCTAAAAAATCCAATACCGACAGAAGTCGATCTTTTCAGAATATCTCACTTTGCCAAATCACTAGTGTTCCGCGTTCCTTGTAATCTTATAGTACAGCGACTTCCATGTCGAAACAATTAAAAAAAAATCTATTGTAAATGATATGTTAAAAAATGTACACATTCGGGACACGTCCCGGCAACGGCCGCCGTAGATTGAATAAGAATCCCTAGAATTCCCCGGGTACGTTTCGTTGTAAAATTCATTCTCGGGCATTCGGTCGTATGCGTTTTTTTTGTTTTTTTTTTTGTTCTTCAATAATATTTTTATTAATATTCTTAACCGGCCCGCGGATCCCGTGCCCGTCGGGCGAATGTTAACGTGCGCGTATAATATTGTAACTATAATAATAATAATGTGCACTGCCCGTTTTCGAATTTATGTATTTAAAATTCACCGAGTGTTCTGCGGCGGCACCGGCAAAAACCGGCGTTGGGGGGCGCCATCTCAATCACCGAAATTCGATTACGTTTTCGCGTTTCGCCTCCGCGTTTACGCCGGCCGCGTCCGTTCCGACCTCAACTACCGCCGTCGTCTTAAGTCCTCGTCGTTACAAATACACGCCTATCCTGCGGTCCGGCCGATAATTTACACCGGCGACCCGGCAACTACATTATTATATAATTTTTAAATCGTCTATATAAATAAATAATAAAAAAAAAAAATGATTCATGTCGAAAATAAGTTTGCGAATTTGCAGACCATTGCGGACATTCAATCGGTGTTATCGACAAATATAACATACAGGGCTGTGCGAAACGACATGTCCGATTTAAAATGCTTAAATATTTTCGTTCTTTGAACCATAAAGACCTCAAGAACTTTTTTAATGAGCAGAAACTGACCTAGACTTTTCAAAAAATATTATAACAGGTGATGAAACAAAATTTTACGCGCACGCGAAAATCGCCGCATGAGACTGAAACGTGTTATCGTAAAAATGCCATAAAATAAAATTAAATATTATTATCGATTTCAAACCAACGACAAAATGTTCGTTAAAAGTTACAATTATCGAATGTAATTACCGGGGTTTCGTTTTCTTAATCGATATAAATATTATTGAAACAGTCCGGGTATTTTTTGATCACACCTCGTATATAAATATTATACATTTAATAAAAGAATACATATATAAAATGTATTTAACCGCGGACGTTTTTCATTTGACCAAGTGAATAAGAAGTAGGCGAAGGTCATTATAAGAATAAGAAGGTCATTTTTACTTCTAGCTTATTATTATTATTTTTTTTTTTTTTGTAGCTTTTTAAACTATTCCCAAGCTATTAGTAAACATAACATTTGGATAGTTTATGATCAAAATTCTTTACTTTTCGTGGATTTGTTAAGACAAAAAATGTTTAAAGTCGAATATAAGTTTGTGAATTCTCAGACCACTGTGAACGTCGGTGTTTTTCAACAAATTATATACAGGATTATTCAAAATGATTCATCCGATTTAAAATGATTACATATATATATTTTTTTTTTATTAGGTTTAGAACAATATAATAACATAAAAAAATATGTATTCGCTATATTACTTCGTATTGATAACATAATGCTTTTTATGCAAATACACTAAATAACATTAAATACATTTATTTCTTCTTCAAATATTTTTTATTTTTTTTGGTATAGAACTTATGAAACTCTACATTTTTAACACAATTTGTGTTTGTCACAAACAAGTCTTAATAATATTAAAACAAAACATTAAATAATTTAATCAAAACTAACTTTAATTCATAGGACAGAATAAAAGTAATAACTTTGTAACAAATAATAATAATATAAAACGGTAACTTATTTTCCATGGTAACTCTTGAAACAATTTCGATTAGCATTATAGCATAAAGCCACATCACAATTAGAACATTTTGTTTTTCAATAGTGTTGAACACAAAAGATTATTTAGAGCTACAGTAAAAATGTACTGAAAAAAATAATGAAAATAAGTAGGCAGTGTAATTGATCCATGTATAGAACCAATGATGCTGAATGGAATAATCAGGTGTAAGTATCGTAATACCAAAAGTTACAATAATATACAAATAACTAATGACATTTTTAGAAAAATTTACGTATTTTACTTTAGAAAAAGTAAGCATAATCACGATAAAATATAAATCGCTTATAAAAAATTGAGCAAATAAATCAGTATGTCGGTCACGTTGAAATGTTTGAGTGATGTTTGAGAACAACGTAAAATAATACTATAACGGATCGCGCAATCACAGAAACAGCGACACCAATATATAAAATACAAAATTTCTCATACGAATTGATTTCATATTCCGCGGAATCGTTGAGCTGTTCGTATAACCATGGGGAAATGTTGAATTTTATGACGTCACGTGGAATCGCTGGGTCTGTAAGGGTTATAACCATATTTTTTTACAGTTTCTTTTAAATCGGACGAATCGTTCTGAATCGTCTTGTATAAATCACCGAAACAGCGACACCAATAGATAGAACACAGAATTGATTTCATAATCCGCGGAATCGTTGAGCTTTTGGTAAAACTATAGGGAAATGTTGAATTTTATGACGTCACGCGGAATCGCTGGGTCTGTAAGGGTTATAACCATTTTTTTTTTTTTTTACAATTTCTTTTTTAAATCGGACGAATCGTTGCGAACCGTCCTGTACGTGTGGTATATACACAATATTAGTGCGCGGCGCGCCCGGCCGTAACGCCGCGTTCGTAACGGAAGACCGCGCGCTATTCCCGCAAACAACCCGGTTTAATTGTCGGTAAATAAACCTCTCTCAATATGTATAAAGGGTAGATTGGGAGTCAAATATATTTATATATGTATATATGTATATTATTCGAACTGTTTGCATTCTGGGCCGTGTCTCTGACGTCGATTTCAACACAGTTCGCTTTAAACGCACCGTAAAACGTGAACGCCGCCGCCGTAACGATATTATAGCGACCGACCGACCGACTACGGCCGGGCCGACGCGCGAATTAACGCGGTTTTTTCTTTCTTTTTTTTTTTGTTGTTTAAACTTTCTTCCATAAACCACCGGGCGTATTGTCTTTTTTCCAAATACAACTCCGCGTATAAAACGGTATTGTCGGGCAGACACCGACGATAACCGTCGGTCAACGCAACGCCCATAATCCGGTACAGCGCGACCTATAACTTATCGCAATCGGTACGCCGTGTATTTTAACTAGTAAATATATATATATATATTTTTTTTTTTTTTTTTAGCGTATACATCGTCGGGGAAACGATCACTTAATCAAACTTGGAATGCCTACGTCGCATTGCCACCGAGAAAAGCCGTGGGGATATAGTAGTTGCCGGTGTATAACAGATAATCGGCGAGTCGTTTCGTTTACAGTATCCGCGTATTGTTATTACAGTACTTATTGTACTCTTATACTTACAAGTATACCATTTAAATCAGTGTTTCCCAACCGGTGGTCCGCGGTCCCGTAGAGATATTTTCTTCGATTTCTATTACAAATTAATTATTATTTTTATTTTTTTTTTTTTAAATAGCGAAAAACATTACGACTTATTGAGGAACCGTATGATATTATACGGTTATCTTATCGTTGTTGCTGCTGTACACCTGATAAGCATTTTCCACTTTTTATAAGTGTCTACGTATCAGAGCAATAAATTCGAGTGTAATTATATATTAGCCAAGTATAGTAATACAAATTAACATCTTTCGATAAATTTTGTGTGTTCTTGTTAACGAGCGAAAAAATAGGTATTCCTAGTTTTCGTAAAATTGAGGTGGTCCGCGACCTATAAAATATTGTCCAAGTGGTCCGTGGTTGTAAAAAGATCGGGAAACACTGATTTAAATGATACTTGCAAGTAAGCCGGTGAGTCGATTATCGGATTTTCGATACCACGGCGAGCTTGCACAACACTATTGCGGACATCGATAGGTTTTTCATCATTTTTTACCGTACGGTTTCCATGTGGCTCATCGTGGACCGTACATATGTGGATAGTTTACAATATCTGCACCGTATAAGTCTCATAGCCGATACGAATGTGGACAGTGGAATTCTGGTACGTACAACCCTGGACCATATAATCGTGGACTATGAAACTCCGGACGTACATCATAACTGGACACTGTACAAATCTGAACCACGCATTTGTGTTTCACGGCCCTTGAACAGATTTGCGGTGCGTCCAGAATTCTACGGTTTAGACATATCGTAATCGCCAGATGTACGCGGTTTAGCGGTCCAGCTGATATTAACGATTAGACAATACACATTCGAATTGCAGAGCTACTTTTTCAATTCGATTTGCAGACTGCTACTGTTGTTCGGAATCATATTTAAAAAAACCAACAGTATTTTACGTTTAACACAGGGAAGTAAATACTAGTGCAACGGCTATATCGTATATGTAATATCGTATACTCAAGTTATTATTATTTTTTTTTTTTTTTTCAAAAACATTGTGTTTAAACGACCAATTGTCTTTGTACATACAACTCAGAATATATGTGTAAATATTAAAAAAAAAACACACGAGTAATTAATAAATGCGTATACATGAATATGTTTTGCGTGTGTACCAACCGGGTGGTTAGCCCCGGCCCTTAGCTCAAGACCGAAATCAAATCGAGTCTTCGCCCGTTTGAGGCGCCTTATGTCTTGCGGATAAGTCAATAAGTTGTTTGGCAGCTGCATCGGGGTGTCAGTTCTTGTCTATTCGTACGTTTGTTAGCAGACCACTTGGTTTCGTCCCGGACGGACGACGCCAATATCTTGGGATCGCGATTTATGGTGTCGATCCCATCAAACCACTATGCAGCCGCGATGGTACCGAACGGCGATATTTTGGCAACGCAAGATAGGTATTAAGTGTTAGATTTGCTGACACAGCCCGACAGTCGTATGACGTGAGTCGAAATCATCGGTTTGATGATGGCCATGTAAAAGAGACGTCCGTTAGCAAGGTGTCTAGTCTGGAACATTTTGAAACTACCGCCCAATTTGTAATTTGAGCGTTTTTTCGCTCATTATTTCTAACTGACGCGACGTTTCCAAATCAGGCGGTAGTCGATGTGCACAAACGGATTGGAAATGGTAATTACGACGCGCCCCAAACGATATTCGGGGTCCGCGTCCCAACAAATTAGAATCGCACCTTGACGGACCTTGTCCAGTGGTGCATTTATGTTTGTGCTGCCCTGGGCACCCGTTTTCGTCGTGGCCCTCCCGGCTACCCTGGGTTTCAATATTGTTTTCGTTAAACAGTCGGTTTCAAGTTCTACTTTGTTAATCGCACCGTCGACCACCGGTGAAATACATGCGGGTTTATGATCCTGACTGTACAAGAAGTTTCCAAATAAAATTGTTCGTATATTATTTACAATATTTGTAATTCACGTGCAATTAATATATTTATTTTAAAATAGGGTGTTTTAAAAAGAATGCCGGATTTAAAACCGTTCTAAATCAAATATATTTATTTAAAAAAAAAAAAAAAAAAACAACATATTCTCTTCAGAAGAAGTTGAGGTATAAACGTGAAAAATTATATCGGGCATATGGTCCCCCATATCTAGCCCTACAAGCGATAACTCGGTCCGTGAAATTCATCATCACCCGACCACCCGATATTGCCCCATCACATTTGTAGAGAACACGTTGAATTTCTTCTTTAAGATCCAACAAATTTCGTGGTTTTTTGTGGTAAATTCGTGACTTAGCGTATCCCCCCTCCCACTATAGGAAAAAAATCACTCGGTGTCAAATCGAGGTGGGTGTGATTGGTCGTCACGCAACAAGATTAATTCGTCAGAAAACATTTCACGCAGTAAAGCGATGGTTTTCGGTGGTCCGCTGGTTTATGTTTCTGTGTTATTTCGACATAAGTCTAGGTCTTTTGTTAATTTTTTTTTGCATCGTTACTGTGGACATGTGAAGTTCTTGTGCACGACGGCGACATGATTTTCCTGGACTCACGGTAACAGAATCGCGCACAACAGCAACGTTTGCTTCACTCCGGCCACACCGAGGGCGTCCAAGGCTTTTGATGTATTGTACCGAACCATGTTCTTCGAATTTTTTAATCAACCGACGAAGAGTTGATTCATTTTCAAAAGTACATTAAAGTATTCTAGTGTTTAAGTCAAACGCTAACAAATAACAATTTTTCGACCACACATTATACATCGAATGTACCTTGCAGTAGTAAATTTCCATTTAATTCGATAAAAGCAATTACTGTCAATGAGCTAGACGCAAGAAAAAAAAAAAAAGCAAAAGGGAAGCGTTGAACCATCAAATCCCCCTTTACACGCGAGCCTCTCGCAAATCGTCCATCTATTCTTTCTAGAAACGAATAATATATATATATATATAAAATAGTAATTTAATTATCCTCCGTATATAAAGTTGCCTGTTGGTTTCCCAACGTGTCCAAAGAACCTCAAGTATATGTATAAAACTAAACTTCTTGGGGAATTGTTTCATTCGAAGCGCTATATATATTATTGTAAAGTAATATGCTGCTTAATAATTTGTTTAGATTTACTAGCTGCAAGAACACCGTGAGTATTATTTCTTTAGAGAAAAAAAAAAAACAAATAGTAATCGAATCATTCGTCTGGGTGTTCGCGAGAGAAAATTATCGTTACAATAATTTTGTAGAATTTATTCTATGTCACCGCTGTTCAAAGAGGAATAATGAGAAATAATATTGTTCACTTTAAACGTGCAATTTTTATGACGTGGTAACTATGAAATAAACTAAAACGCGTTACGGGAAATTTCGTCCCCGGTAAGTTTTGATCTTATTAAATCAACGCAATTTGTTATTTTTTTCAATATCTGGATTTTATTTCGGTACGGCTGCATTGTTTATCTTAAAAATTATTTTTCACCGCAGGAATATTGAAAATGAACTTTCTGCAGTACACGGCAGAACAGGGATAGTCAATATAATTTTGATACGTTTATCGACGTCTGAATGCACTTTACGGAGAGAACTGTTGTATTATTTTTGTACATTGTTCCGAAAATGAACGTTATAAGTATTTTTTAATTTTTTTTTCAATTCCTACTATGCACTGTTTAATAGCGACGATCGTAAATACTTTATTGAGAGATATAAAATCAATACTACGCGGTTCTGTACGATACGCAATTTAGGTAAATATAATAGAAACTAAAAATGTCCCCAAAATCGTGAAATATAAATTATAACTTAATATTGGTGCCTGTCTATATATTGTTATATATATACACGGAATTGCTTTAATGTTTGTAAAAAAAATATATTTTAGCCAAGTAAAATTCGGTAAGGGTAAAAAAATTAATCGAAATCAACATAAGTTGTATAATATGATTAATCAGACGAGTATAAAATTAGGTATATTGCAAATAGACGGGATAGCGGAGAAAAGATAATTGGATTTGCTTTGGGATCGGCAACTCCGAACGTCATTTAGGACGCGATACATGCGGTATATACGATTTATATATAAATAAATCATAAAAAAAAAAAAAATCGTACCGAAATGTCGTATAAAATATAAGAGATCGAATAAAACCAAGGCGGTCTCTCCTTTGCAGTATATTATAGAGACGACGTTCAAACGTAACGATCGTACGAGAAAGTTCGCGACCAATCAATTTCACACACGGAATAGCAAAGCCGTCTCCCCAGTGGTACCGGGCATACCGAATGAAAACGGTTAATAGTGCAGTTTTTTTTTTTTTTTTTTTGGCTTTTTCTATTTAAAAAAAAAAAAATAAAATATTCCGTTGAGATAAACGCATAGGTGTAACGCACGGCGACTATAATATGCGGCTGGCGGTTATTTCGTTTGTAATTGACAAACGTTGTTCGGAGTTCGGTATTTGTTCCGATTGTTTTGGACCGTGGTCGACAAATTTATTCGCATCCGGTCAATTAATAGGGGGGGGGGAAAAAAAAAAAAGGAAATTAAATTATATATTGTTTAAACCAGTGTTTCCCAACCGGTGGTCCGCGGTCCCATAGATTTTTTCTTCGATTTCTATTACAAATTAATTATTATTTTTATTTTTTTTTTTAAATAGCGAAAAACATTACGACTTATTGAGAAACCGTATAATATTATACGGTTATCTTATCGTTGTTGCTGCTGTAGACCTGATAAGCATTTTCCACTTTTATAAGCGTGTAGATATCATACACGAAAATCACACTTAGTAAATTATTTACTATAGTAAAGTATAATTATATATTAGTGATGTATAGTAATAAAATATGAAGTAAAATAATTAAAATTATCATTTTTCGATAAATGATGTAGTATTCTTGTTAATGAGCAAAAACGAAAGGTATTCCTAGTTTTCGTAAAATTATGGTGCTAAAAAGGTTGGGAAACACTGGTTTAAACGATTAAATTTTTGTCTAGTCTATAGTTATCATACAGATTTTGCGCCCGGTTCTGTCGTATTGGTTGCGCATCCATGTAGACGTTTTTCTACGCGTACGAAAAAAAATCCAATTAGACCAGCGATACGTTTTCCGGTTACGTTATGGAATCGATTTTTAACTATATTTTTCTGAAAATATTCCCCGGACCAACGGTTTTGTTAACGGCGGCATAACGGCTCCTCTGCACTCGCTTTAGACGCATTACCGTCCAACAATATTGAAATGTACAGACGAACGTAAAAAGAAAATATCTGCGGTACGGTTTCGGACAGAACAATACTGATTGCGAAAAATACAATAGGTGTTAATGGCGAATTTTCAAAATGTCTGACGACCATAACAATAGTAATTGAAGCGGACAAAATAAACGGAATAGCCAATAATTTTCCAATTAAACATTAAATCGTTATTTTGTACGTTTATTTATAATACAATTTTTTTTTTTTATGGCAATGCTGGTACATTACTTTATTTTGGCGACCAATTGACCGGCGATCGGTATTTTTTTATTATTTGTCGTTTTACGCTACGTCTGTGACATTATCTCGTTAGAAAACGAACAAAAAAACGCTGTTCGTGCCAAAGCCAAGCGAGAAAATCTTAAAATTCCACGCAGTGTGTACGGTTTTGCGCATGTAAAAACGTGTAAAATGTAATATGTAAAATGTTTGCAATTTTACTATACGATTGTATTTGCGCCGGTCCACAGGATACAACCGCCCGTAAGGGTCTCTCGTCAGAGTCCGTTGAAAGATCAATGACGGCGGTCAATTAATCCGTACGATATACGTCCGGTATTAGTGTTTTAATCTCCACGGGGCCGACGGACGCGACGAAATTACGAGGGTTCAGTATTTGCCATTTTGACTACGGAAACCCGAAAACGGGATTATATTGAATAATGGTCGTTTCCACCGGTGGGGGGGGGGTTAGGGGGGACATTTCGAATGGGGATGATTTTTACTTTCGTCGAAATTTCTCAATTACCCGGGAAAAAAGGCTTTGCATTTCTCGCTGTTATTTCCTAATACGATAAAGTGCCGGGATAAATGTAGAAAATCCGCCGACAAGTCTTATACTAAAGTGAGTTGTATAACCACGTGTAAAGAACATAATAGACACAATCGTTGATACAAATAAAAAAAAAAAGTGGTCCCCCGACCTTTTTAACAGTACGGACCGCCTGATATTTAGACGTTATTTATCCTAAAATCAATTTTTATCGCACATTTTAGAATTTAGATCATAAATGAACAATCGGCGGCGTTCACCGTTTTTACGGTCCGTTTCAAAGCACACGGGAGTCCTTCGGATAATGTTTTTTTTTTTTAATACTAATGCTCGTAGATGAATTACGCAATGCGTTGTCGATATTGAACAGTTTTTTTTTTTCTTTCGCCAACGTCGCCGGATTGGATTATCGGTCGGAATAATACCACTAACGGCATTGTGTAATACAATATACATTTATAAAAAACGACGTGCTGTCAAACGATGGTATCCGCGTCTCGCCCCAATGGATAAGTGAAATATTTTTACATTTTGTAGGTATGGCACAGGCGGACCACAGGTCGGGAACCTATGACATAATAGGACAATAATTACGGCGAGGAGGTGAACGTCTCTGGAGGTCATCCGTGAAGGAAACTCCAAATGGATTTGATTAAACGCATTTGTACTTGAAAAAAAAAAAAAAAAAAAACCGTAGGATACGTGGTTAGAACAATACGAGCGGCGACTGCGCCAAACGAGGGATCCGCAATAACGATATTTCGTTAAATTTAAAATGATTTTAAATGATCAGTGTAATAATTTTTTTTTCAAGTCAACGCGAAATATTATAGCCGAAACACCGCGTTTTCAATCGTTCGGTTTGCGGTATAGGCGATTACGTATTTCGGGATATATTACAAATTCGTCATCATTTCGAGCATGCGATTTTAACATACGTTTACATATCACGTAGTCAAATGGCTACGATAAACTGTCCCGGAATTACTAAATATTTTTTTTTAAATTTTCAGGTCAATCAATGTCGGACATGATCTACAAAAAAAATTACTTATCCTACTATAAAAAAAAAAAAAAATAAAAAAAAAACGTACTATCCTCTATAGCAGTGTTTCCCAACCTTTTTACCACCACGGACCACTTCGATAATATTTTATAGGTCACGGACCACATCAATTTTACGAAAACTGGGAATATCTTTTTTTTTTTTTTTTTGCTCATTAACAAGAAAACACAAAATTTATCGAATAATGTTAATTTGTATTGTTTTACTTTACATTTTATTACTATACTTCACTAATATATAATTATACTTCAATTTATTACTCTTGTAAAAATGGAAAATACTTATCAGGTCTACAGCTGCAACAACGATAAGATAACCGTATAATATTATACGGTTCTTGAATATGTTGTAATGTTTTTCGCTATTTAAAAAAAAAAAAAAAATTATTAATTTGTAATAGAAATCGAAGAAAATATCTCTATGGGACCGCGGAACACCGGTTGGGAAACACCGCTCTATAGCGTCACATATTAACAGGTCAATGAATTAGCTATGTGATTTATTTAATTTCCACTTTAAAAAATAATACAAATGAGAAAAAAAAACAGTAATGGATAAATCTGTGTTGACAGAAAATCGGGTATAGGCAATCGATGTTGCATCACAATAATATAGTCGAAAATTGAAAGTGTGGACATAAGTAGAACAAGTTCCTCCCTAGAAAATGCACAGATATTATATATTTACTTTCTCGTGTGTAATACGATACGGGATGTCTAAAATAAATCGTACTTGGGTATGATAATTTTCGGAAGCGCAGAGAGCAAGAGGCTCTTGGTTTACAGTGAAATATTAAAAAAAAAAATATCAGCCCCCTTCCAACACTAAAAAGATCGCAAAGTTCACACTGAACGACATACTCGCTCGTATTATAGAATTTTAGATGTAACCCGACCTTAAGGTCTTGTGTTTGTACGAAAACGAATAATTATTTCGATTGTCGCTGCATTAACTCGATTCGATCGGTTGACGTTTGCCGTTTGCGAACGGCAAAAAAAGAACGATACTAATACGGTAAATAATAAAAATATATTTTTACCGTTCGATGAAATATAGTCGAGGTGCACCGTTGGTATTGTAAAATAATGGAATAGATTTAATATTATTTGACGTCTGACGAAACACGTCTTTTTTGAATGGAGAACGGTGAGGGGGGGGGGGGTGTAAACTAAAAAATTCAGAATAATATTTTATTTAACGCAAACGGTTTTTCGGTCGACTTTGAAAATCGCCCCGACGGAAAACGTATTCCGTATAGATTTGAGAAATAAATGTATTATAATACCGGCATTTGCATATTGTAATAATTATATGAATATTCGAGTATACGACGAGGAACACTATTTGGGCGAGCACACTTAATGCAAATGAATGAATGCCTAGTGCGTATTTAGATATCAGTCGTTTACGTAAGACGTGTCAAATCACATCCGTATCCGTTCGTATTTCGAATTTTAACAATTGAATTAATTGCGAATATAAATTAATAATTAGTTTGGCCAGTACCAACGCACAGCCGTGTGCCACCCCCCCCGAAATATAATTTTAACTCGGCCCCGGTGCCCGGGAACCGACGAACCGTCTTATTCAGTGTTTTCCCCCGACCTTTTTACCACCACGGACCACTTCGACAGTATTTTATAGGTCGAGGACCGCCTCAATTTTACGAAAACTAGGAATACCTTTTTTTTTTTTTTTGCTTATTAACAAGAATACACAAAATTTATCGAAAAATGTTAATTTGTATCGTTTTATTACTACATTTCACTAATATATTATTATACTTCGATTTATTACTCTTGTAAATGTGGAAAATACTTATCAGGTCTACAGCAGCAACAACGATAAGATAACCGTAGGTTAGGTTAGGTTCGGTTCCTCAATAAGTCGTTATGTTTTTCGCTATTTAAATAAAAAAATAATTAATTTGTAATAGAAATCGAAGAAAATATCTATGGGACAGCGGACCACCGGTTGGGAAACATTGGTCTAATTAAACGTCTTGGTATATTTTTTACACGAGTAAATGCTGTTGTGACACACGGCATTATAATATTGATATACGGTGCGATTCATAGAATTCCGGATTTATCGAGGTCCGAAAATACAAATTTTAGTCGTCACAAATTCGGGTGTATGGATTATTGTATTTTAAATATGAAAACCATGTCTTATTAGTATTTTTTTTACATTTGTTTTTTCTACTGGGCGTGAATGTCGATTTTTTTTTTTTTGTAGAATTCTAATACAAATTTTAGTCGTCACAAATTCGGGTGTATGGATTATTGTATTTTAAAGATGATAACCATGTCTTATTAGTATTTTTTTTACATTTGTTTTTCTACTGGGCGTGAATGTCGATTGTTTTTTTTTTTTTGAATTACTACTGTCATAAAGCGAGTTCGGTCCGAAAACAGCGTACAATTGTAAATAAACGATTTGTCAGAAGCGGGGTACGTAATATGTAAAATCCATACGTCGTTTTCGAAATTGGTCAAGCATTATGCGAGAAAAGTAGATTTATTTTCACTAAATAAATCACTTTAGAGAAAAGAATATTTATAATTCGGATTATGATTAATTTCCAAATCTTGGGAAATATCGATTCGAACGTAATTTTAGTTAAAACGAAATTATTATAAAAAAATATAGCTAAAAGAATTCGGATTTTCCTACCGAACGGTGCCTAACCTACACATTCACTAGCCGACGAATAACATTAAAAATGGTCTCGTTTTCGGGATGTGCCGACCATTAAAAATATAATATTCAAAGTATAATGACGAATATTTTATAACGAAATTTCTAACATAATAATATTAGCATACAGTGTTTTTTTATAATAATCTGTTAGTATTATTTTTTTAATGATTCGCCTTTGAATATACAAATTTATTACCCGTAAAAAATGATTCCGTAATGTTAAACATATTATGTTTAACAATCCATACAATTTTATATTATTACTAAGTCGCTACTATATTGTTATATTACATGAATTAAATCGCAGTAAAAAAACAAACTTTCCTCAAAAGTATTACAAAAACTCGTAAATGATGTAAACACTTTTAATATATATGTTTTTTATATTTTTTTTTTTTTATATTATCAATATCTACCGGTATTGTAGCGAAAATGAATAAAAATATAATTTACGTTATTAAAATGTATTTAATTTGACTGAGTGGTCTCGTAAAATTGTCGACATTTTATTATAATATAATAATACGTATATGATTCATTTTTAACTGTGTGTATTATAACCACTTTTTGTTTTATTATATACATATTTTTTTTTTAATATGTAATACTTATTGTCTATTGAATGGAATATATAGGATTGTGTGCAAAAAACTTAATGCGTTTGATGTGTACTAAGTAAAAACATATTACATGTAATCTATATACGTATAGAGTTATTTTTTAAAATCAACTACTAGACCCGTCTAGGATTTCTTCGGCGTGGTTATAGTGAGTTAAATAAATCTTTTTACCACATCATAGGGGTAAAACTAACCGCGAATAACTCAATTATTGTGTCCGTTACAAAGTTTTGTATATCTGCTTGGACAGGTCTAAAGACTTGTGAGTCACATTACAGACTGGCCTTATGTTTAATTTTATTTATCCACATAGTACACATTAAATTACATAAATAATCTTTATGTAAATAAATTTAGAGTGAAATATTACATTTTAATTTACCGGTGTAGGCTGGTGTAGGCATGTTCAATTATACATTTTACCGAAACGTTTTTCGCGAACATCGTTTTTATCCGGTACTGTCCGTGTCTTGTCCGCCAACAAAACACAATTATTTCCATAGTCAAATCATCTCGATATTTACAAAAAAAAAAAATTGATATAATATTCTCGAGTTTTGCTTTTTCGAGTTGATTCCGCGTGATTCCGCGTCCGTAAGTCGAATACTCGTATCGAGAATTTACCCCCCAATGCCGAGTAGTCGATCAACGCTAAAAATGTAGACCCATTATTGGTCCTTAAATCATTCTTTATTGTTCACTATCAAAAATCACACCGTCGCAGTCTTGGACTAATAACGATAAAAATAGTGTTATTGATTTTGATTTATTACCAAAGGGTAGCCTTTACGACGATCACGGTTCTGAAGCGGGCGCGGAGTTCAAAATCGGAAATATCTGAGTTTAAAGTTGAAAAAAAAAAAAATCATTTTTTTAAAAACAACCTACGTCAATATGTCAACTATATATATATATATATATTGAAAAATTATATTTTTACAATTTTCAATTATTCAATACAACTATGGGTTTGTTTAGAGACGATAATTTAAAAAAAAAAAAAAAAAAAAAATGATTCGAACAATAAGTTGAAACAATAGTAGTTGGCAACTGCTAAAATGCCGACTCGGGTCAATTTTTTGTAACTTAAGTTTTACTCTATCGTTTGTTACAAGTCGAAAAGTAAACCGTAACGATTTTCGATTTAATGTTAATCGATGACGTCGTAACTGATTAATCTTTACAAGTTACAAAAGTCACCGACGTTCTTAACTTCGATCCCGGTCGTGCACAACTACACAATCAGATAAAACATTACAAATCACTACCGGATCGGTGATACAAATTAACCAATATTTTTTTATACGATACAGTTGCTTTCGTTTTGCTGTCATTCGCGTGTCCTAAAATAGTATCATGTCCGTCCTATAATGTTATTCCCCCCTTGTGTTCAAGATAATAATCGTGATTATTTTTTCCATGAAGCCAATGTAATCAAGAAATCAACGAAAACATTATCAATATTTTTGCAATCGTCCTTTGTCGTCAGTTTTTTTTTTTTTTTTTTTTCCCCCCCAAGAAAATCTGTTGGGAATTTTATAACAATCGTTCGAGTATAGAGTACCGCTTGGCGGAAATTACGGCATCTTTCCGTGTTCGTTGTGAATTATTCGGAGCTTTTTTTTTTTTTTTATCACCGTAAACGCGTTTTACCATACTAAACTAACTAAGGAGCAAATGAGTTTTGCGCTGCTACTCGGAATCTAAAACATAATCGCGGACTAGGCACCGACAACAGTCGCAATGTTGTATATTTTTTAATAAACTTTTATACGTTTTAGTTGGCATTGTAACGGCGTCGGGAAGATAAATTATATTTTTCGATTTATAAATCGTATTGTTTGTGCGTTACATTGTAGTCAAATTGATATTACGCCGTTTGGGACTTTGGATAATGTGATTTATACGATTTACACAAATCTCCATTACATTTTGACTAGATATCTCCATAAAATATACACGTAATCATATGGATATTTATGGCGGAAACTGATTCATTCCGCGTTGCAGTGCTGCTAAACAACACACATGACACGGGTACACGCGACTTGCTGGTTATTAATATTTAAAAATGTATTTTCCCGTAAACGATTCAAAAACGGAATGGTTTTTATTTTTTTTTTTCTTCCACGAGCCATACAAACGGCACAGCAGTTTTCGTAATAACAATAACGTTCCGTTTGTTTTATTTTGTTTTTGTTTATGTTTTTTTTTTTTTTTTTATTATGATAAAATGAATATTTTAGTGAGCTCGTACGTTCTCGTTAACGGAAATATATTTAATTTTCGAAAGACACGGTGTACCAGTCGGCTGAAAAAAGAGATGTACACAATTGTTTTTATTTATTTTATTAATAGAGCTTTTATCGTAGGTCAGTACGATTGTTGTGGACGGGCAGCGGGTGTTTCTGCCTAGAAAATTTTTACTCGCATGAGAAAATAAACCAGGGTTTATGGGTTTAATTGCTTTTCCCCTCTCGTATCCGAATTAAACATTATAAATGTTCGCATTGCAAGAGACGCAAAATTAGCGTACGGTTTTTTTTTTTTTTTTTTTTATCTTCAGACTCGTGTGTTTTTTTGGACCATTATTATTATTGTTTTTTTTTCATTAAGAATAAAAAAGAAAATAATTTAATGCTTCCAAACATTGATAATTTAGTCACGTACATTGAAAAGTGTATTCTATAGTTGGTTTTTGTTTCGCGAAATTTTGGTTCGGCTACTGTTTTTGTGTAATAATCTACGCACAGATTAAAAATTTAATTTATTAGACTTTTATCTCCAACGCTTCTCTCCGGCGATAAAGACAAACGGTTTGTTGATTGCATGTAGAAAAACCAACATTTTACTAGCCACATTTTTTACGCATACCTAATAATATTCTATGAGAAATAAATGCTGTTGTAAGCGATTTTAGTGTTGTATACAAGTATTGTATGTAGGAGCGGTTTAAAGGCTTTGTGGAGACAAATAAATAAATTATATCTGGTTCCTGCATTATTATAATGTATGAGAATCTATAGTCGTAAACCGCAGGAAGCATGTTATAAATAATGATTTTTATTGTAATATTTTAAATGTATTACACTGGTTAATGGTACTATTGTAAAAATCGTTTGTTTTTTTTTAAATTATTTGTAATTTTTCTTCTTTTCATTGGAAAGCCTATGTGATAATGTGTTTATAATGTTTGTAAAAATATTCATATATATATTCGGTGAGCAAAAAGGAAAAATAAAAATTCTATTCCCGAATTGCTGACATATAAAAATTGTTTCCCGCGCCCTACATTGCAGTGGCTTGTTGGAGTATTATTTGTTACACGAGTAGCGAACCCATTTATTAGTATTTTGCCTATCGGACCAAATGAATATTTCTCGAACGTGCCGACTCAAGACCGAGCTACGTCCACGTTATGTACTTACGGGTATTGACGTTACAAATTTGAAATGTAACCAGAACGAAATGAAAAAAATCTCGCAGATTCGGATGACCGAGATCGATATCGAAAAGTCACAAATCCGCCGGTCGCGATTACGAATATGATGCGATACACATAGCAGTCTAACACATGGGTTGAAAAGTTCAGGGGGCTAACAAAGAAACCAAGGTTCTTTCATTAAAAGTTGACTTTGTCCATCAACATAATCTCGATCAAGAGCAACACAATCATTCCAACGCCGCTCTAACATTTCAATACCATTCTTGTAGAATGATTTATCTTTTGCTTCAAAATAGGCCTCAGTTACACTGATACCCTCTTCATTCGAGCGAAATTTCTTACTGGCGAGCATTTTTTTTTTTTGAGACCTGCGAATAGCCAGTAGTCGCCATATCTGGAGAATACTGAGGATGCGGAAGCAATTCGATCTTTTCAATTCGTGTAGTTTTGCCATTGTTTAGACTCATCAACACGTTGTTGTTTTTGCTCAACAGTCAGCAAACGCGGCACCCACTTTGAACAGAGCTTTCTCACGGACAAATGATCAGGCAATATGAAGCCAACGCTTTCTTTTGATATCTTTGCGATGTCAGCTAACTCATGCAACTTCACTTTGCGATCATTCAAAACGATTTTGTGGATTTTTTCAATGTTTTCTGGTGATACCGCCTCATTTGGACGTCCACTGCGTTCTGCATCTTCAGTGTCTCGACGACCACGTTCGAAGTCAGCATACCAACGTTTTGTTTTTGTCTCTGATGGAGCGGAGTCCCCATAACACTTTTCAAGCCGTTTCTTTTTACCTAACCGCGAAACTGTGTTTTTGATCCGTTGGAAAAGTAGCGTCACCAATAAGCGTGCACAATAACTCGCATGCTAATGAACAGATTGTCATGAAATTCAAACAGCTGTCTTTTGCTGGTTAGTATCAATTAAAAATGAGGTGAATTCCAAAACACTAGTGCCATCTGCGTGTTAGGCCCACGTGTTACGTTGTTATTGAAATGTATTTGAACGTAATTTATGTATTATGCGGCATTATTATTCTTGTCATTATTATAGTTACATAATACAAGCGACATATTTTGGGGGAACGGATGCTATTGTACATTGTTCCGGGACGTAGTTTTTTCGCGAAATGTGAATTGTAAAATATTTAATTGATATTCACGGCGATCTACGAGCGAAACTCCTGATGGTAATACGAATGGAAATACGAGGTGGTAGGTGCGCCCACGAACAAAACGTCTTGGCCCGCGTGCGGCGGTTTTCGTGCGTCACGATAATGGCGGAAAATATCGTTTCGGCCCACGCACAAAACACGAATACGCCGCACAAGGTTTTCGGCGAATAAATAAAAAAAAAATATTGTTAAAACCGCGTCACGGTGTGCCGTTATTTCGTACGATGCATACGTCTTCTCTACGATTGATACGTGCCATTTACGCGGACAGGGTTATAGGTCGAGAGTGATTGAAACATAGAGCTCATAGTGACAAAAAAAAAAAAAAAAAAAGTTGAACAAATGCAAGTGACTAAAGTAAAAGCAAGGAGTTATATCAGAAAATGCAATTTTAAGCAATCGTATTTGCTGAAGATTTGATAAATACAATAAACGTATATTTAATGGTATGCATATTAGTATTAACAAAATATTAATTTTACCACTGAGATTGTTTACTAAAAATAATAACGATAAAAAAAAAAAAAAATACAAAACCCAACATGCTATATTTAGTAATTTGTATTACTCTAGGTAGTTTGATTCCAATATATTTTTTCCAGATATTTAGGTCGATTTTGATAATATTATTTAAACGTGTTCGTAAGTGTGTTATCGACATTCACATTTTCATTATGACTGCGATGTTGTAAAATCGGTTTTTTTTTTTTTTTTTAAATCATAAAGACCACAGTTAAGTCGCAGTATTAGTAGCGAAACAACTGGCCACCTCCCGTCGGCCCGTTGGTAGAGGCTAAATTTAGTAAAAAAAACGGTTGTAATTTCCAACCACGTCTTGTAGAGCGCTGCTGGTTAGATGTGTTTTAATGTTAGGAACTTAATACGCAGTAACGTCGCCGAGTATTGCAATACTCGAGCAGAAACTAATTTTTAAAAAAATTATATAATATTAATTCACGGACCGTGCAGATACGAATGGCGGCCAGGCATTATCATTAATCGGCCAGGAAATGTTGTCGGTGGAATGCTTCACCAATCGTCAAATACCACCGCGTGTACTAAAATTTCCTACACTGTTAAGTTGTCGATTGAAATGTTCGTATCATTTTTATTATTATTTAATACAATTTTAGTATAACCTTAAATAAAAAAAAAAAAAAAAAACCATTTAACAAGAACAGTGCTAGTTTTCATAGCAGCGAATTAGTCGGACCGTTGTTCCAAGACCGCGGTTAAAAAAATGCGCTATTATGACGTTGTATTTATCAAATCGACAACAATGGGGGGGGTTTTTTTTTTAATAAAAATAATAAAAATATTACAATTTGTTTTCTTTTCCATTCGGTTCTATAGTCCCGTTTGCTTTCTTTTCCCAACACCCGTCCCGTTGCTTTCGGGCGGAATTTCCGAGTGCTCGGTCGGTGTAATTTGCCGCACGAGATTCCGTTTCTGGTTGTACAACCCGACACCCCGACACACGACGATTTTGGACGGAAGTTTAGCCAATCGTATGTATAGGATCCGATCGATAATATACGAGGTCTGTTCGAAAAGTACCAGGATTTTGTATTTAATAATTACAAAAACGGAGTTACATATTATACAAAGATATCTCCTTCGAAATACTCTACTCCGGACGATATGCTACTGATCCCGGCGATCTTGCCATATTTCAAAAATCCTTTGGATCCGTTCCGAAGTTAAAGCTATGAGTTCTGTTGCCGCGTCCGTTTTGATTTCCTCTACGTCTTGAAACCGTTGTCGGTTAAGCGCAGATTTTAGTCTTGGGAAAGGAAAAAAATCACGTGGGGCCTGTAGTAATCCGGTTAAATCGTGTTCACTAGTCTGTACACAGAGTATTGTGTTCGAACACTTTTTATGGATACTGCGTGTTTAAATACAGGGTGCGGCAGAGCCGACTGACGAGTTCAATGAGATCATTAGCTAGTGATAAGATATTGCATTGTACGGTAATGCCGTTTTTATTCGTAATCATTGTCTGGACAAGTGTACATCGTGGTTTCGTCGTATGGTTTCAGCAAGTCGGAGCTACAGCGCACACAGCTAGAATTTCACTTGCTGTCTTGCGACAAATGTTCCCTGGGCGGTTAGTATCTCGGAGAGGATACATAAGTTGGCCAGCACGGTCCCCAAATTTAAGCGTGTGTGATTTTTCCTCTGAGGCTACCTTAAGGATAAGGTTTTCAGATATCGTCAGCATACCATAGAAGAAATTTAACAGAAAATCACCGTGGAAGTCGAGGCCATACCAGTCGAAATGTGCCGAAAATCATATGAGAGCTTCAGAGATCGTCTACAACAGTGTATCAATGTTGACGACCGCCATCTTGGAGATATAATTTCCAAAAAAATAATTTTTAAAAATGGGATTGAATACTGATTTAAATAAAAAAAAAAAACCTTTTCTCTAAGTTTTACCGTTTGTTATTTATAGCCCATCAAAACTCGTCAGTCGGCTCTGCCGCACCCTATATGTATAAAAAGAAGTTTAATCAAAATTATTTCGTGTTTTGATAACGTATTGACCAAATTTGATATCACTATGAGAATTTTACTGATATTGAAATCATTTTCAGTGAGTTCAATCCGATTTAATTACCGATCTAAGGTTATTATTTTACTACAACTTATATATATATATATATACTGTGAATCATTTTTTATAGTTTTATTCGCTTATTCGATAAGATACGACTGTTCGTAATTTATCAAAACTCTGTACAATGTGATACTCTGTTAACGTAAAAAATAGATTGAAAAAAAAAAAAAATGTATATAAATTGTTTAGGTTATTGAGAATTACGATTGTTTAGAGAGTAGTTTTAAAGTGCTTTAATTAAGTGATTTCTACATTCGCAAGGCCGTATTTTCGAGAGTTGGCTCTATATACGGATATGGATTTCTATAATTTTTTAGACTTAGTGTCGGCTCGATATATGAGCGTATCATACCTTATATTTGTGTGGACCACGGGTTGCCCAGTCTCTGTCAATAAAGTAACTTTATTGTTTACAAGTGTTTCTTTATTGTCTTCAAACCTTTTCTTCCATTCAACATCCACTGAGAAGCCGTCAGTCAACGATGACTTCGTCTATTTACAGTTTTGAGTCGTACTACCCAGTCCGGCACACTACAGGCCTATGATCTGGAGAATAGGGAGAGTCCGCGGGACCACAGCAATTTTTTTTTTTTTTTTTATCTAAATGTGCCGGTGCATTGTCGTGGTGAACAATCGCGGAACGAATTTGGCAGCTCGACCCTTCTCGTCTTTACATTTTCTTGTAAAATCGCACGGTAAGACTCAACTGAGATTCGCTTTGTTAACTCACGAACGGTTAATCGGCGGCCATTACGTATTTTTTTTTCGCAAATTGTCGCCACACCATCGTTTCTGGGTTACATCGACGGTCTTCCAGAACGTGGATCGTTTTCAGTTGACCACCGACTTTCGTCGAAACGTTTAAAACACTCAAAAGTCATGGGACTACTTATTGAATCGTCCCCCAAAAGCGGTTTTAGTAATTTCCGTATGTTTCCGTTGCATCGTTTTTACCGAGTTTCTCACCAACACTTGATGCACGCGCGTTGTTCGTTAATTTCGGACACGCCGAAAATGGCAAATGAAAAAAACCGACCGGATTTAACCACGTGTAATATTAAACGGAGACAAGATAGCGACTTTGGGTTTTGTATAAAATATCCGCTTATTCGCGGGGAATACATCTGTTTACAATTTGTAAAACGTTATCTTGTGTAGATTAGCGGTAATAACATTTGTCCCGGTACTTTTTGAACAGACCCCGTACGATTGTGCATAATGTGCCCAGCGGTAACCGTTGCGCGTATAACGTACGTACCTATTTTACCGAAGAAATATCGTCGGCGTTTCGTGTACGAAAAAAAAAAAAAAAAAATAAAAAAAAAAAATATCACTTTAAATTGGTTTTACACTTCTGTTTCTTCCACTCCTTTTGCTACGGAGCCGGGATACAATTATTTTCTCGCCCTCCTTAGCCCTTTGCCATCTATCTCCTTATTTACTCTACGGGCTCACGTATTATCTCCTATAAATAACCGTTAGCCACTTATTCTCAGGCTTACACGGTTACATCTTCCCCGGCCACACTAATCTCACCCACATTTTCGGCTATCCCGTCGTTTCTGCTGCTCATATATTAACATGCACATCGATCTCTCGTTTTTTTTTTTTTTTTGCCCTCGCTATTCCCGGACCTTCATTCCTATTCAATCGTCCCTAATCCTATCATATCTGGGAACACCGTACAACACCGTTATCATTCTCGTTTCTGCTATTTTCATTTTTTTTTTTCCCAACTATTTTATTCAACGTCTAACATTCATGTCGGGTTACGTAAATGCCGTCCTTCAGACTGATTACTTCTATTCGCATAATTTGAATTGATTTTTCAAAATGTATATTTCATGCAAATGTCAAACGTTAACCTATTCATATACATATTTATTTATTATAATTGAAATTAACAATTTAATCATTTCAAGCAACCAACAATGTGTTTTTTAAATAAAATATTTACATCGATAAACGATCAAACCCTCCCTTCCAAAAAAAAAAAAAAAAAAAATAGTTAAAATATGCTTTCATTAATTTTTTGTTAAGTGAACCGAAAAGTTATTCATCGCTTAAAATATTGTACATTAGGACAATCAGGTAATTCGTGACTTTAATTATTTTAGTAAATTACATTTAATTGAATCGAAACATTCTTCATCAAATAAAATAATAATGTCTCAGATTTCTAATTTATTTATTTTATCAAAAATTATACATTTTTTTTATTTTTTTAGAGACGTCGGGGTTTAGTTTGGTTGTTTTTATTATTTTATTAACATCCATTAAAAATTAGTCACCAACTATGTACTCAGTTAAAATGTAAATGCATAAAATATGTTTAATACGATGTACGTAAAAACAAAACGTAATAGTATTGGAATATTTTCAAATGTAGGCCTTTTGAATCCGGTTAGCTGTCGACGCATGATTTATTATTCTGATGTGAGTGATCTTACATATTTAATCATTCTCGTGTTAGACGAGTATACAGTTTTAGTAATTTTTAATGTGCATGTATTCCGTTGGACTACATTTTTCTTGTCTGATTCAACTAGATCCAACCGTTCATGTTTCCGATGAGTTATCGGAATAAGACGAATTAAATGTAAAGTCTTTAATTGATCCCGATTGAATCTCTCTGTATATCATGCGCTTATTCACTAATTCCATACTCGCGACAACTGTATTTTTTCTTTTCTTTTTTTCTTTATCTTTATCTCTGGGTTCTTTCCCTAAATTGTGTAAGTATAGTTTTGTTAGACCCATCCGTATAAATCCAGCGACCGTCCCAATGTTTCTTACTGCCGTCCTATATCCTAGTTATCGGTACTTTGTAAGTTGTTCATGATGTTTAATTGCACTTAAATTACAATTCCACCTTAATAAATTTATTGTTAACGAGTAGCGCGGTTTTATACCTACAGTATTATAGAATACTATTACTAATTTACAGTCGTTTCTGCGGTCGAAAATTCACATTAACTTTGTACAATCTATACAGTGTTTGAATATTTCGCGAAATAAACATTTTTTTTTATCATTTTTCAGCAGAATATTCTAAAACCAATAAATTATTATTTTTTTAATAGATTACAGAGAAATTAATGCCTCCTAATAATATTATTTACTACGATTTAAACATATTTATCGTTTTTAAAGAGCGTAGAGAGCATTGGAACACGCGCTGCAATTATCATGAAGTTTTATTCGAATACTCTTTTTTTCTTTTTTTTGAACTGTGTACACGTTGCCGGGTGTTTATTCTGTTAAAAAAAAATGAAATACGTATTTTTTAACTACGGATTTCGTCGTTGATAAAGTATAAAACAGTATTTGGCTATTACCCAGGAGGCTGTACTATACAATTATATTCGGTAGGCATATATATATATATTTTTTTAATGAATGCATATTTCTGTATGGTTATTTACTTTAAACTGCGTTCGACATAAGGATTTATTTAAATTCACAATGCAATAGTCAACAATTTCAGTGCATATTCCCTTTAAATAAAATATATTCTTTTATACACTGTAACTAGCCCGAATTTATCGTCGTCGATAGAGATTTTTTTGATTTAGCCGAACCGTAAATTAAAAAATAATAAATACTAATTATTTACCAATTGAAATCGTAACGGTTTGCTTGTCCGTGCAAAACAGGCAAACACAATTGTAATTATATTATGAAAAAATTAATAAAAAAAAATGAACAATTGATAATTGTGTTGAATATCCCGGTGGACAGTGCAGTATTTAAAATCAAAATAATTTCATACCACGAACAGATTTCACACTTTAAACACGAAATCAACGCGAGGTTTAATCACGACCGAGTTATAGTATTCGCGTGTACCGATGTTTGGTAAACTCGATTCATCAGAATGCATTGTTTCAATAATACGTATTGAATTAATTATACAAACTGTCCCGTTATACGATTTGCATTTCTGCCGTCGTATGCGTACAATATCCAATTTACTACCTACATCCGACATCCGTATTACGGTTGGTTCCAAGTCAAAATGGCCCAAACGACAAACGGGGCCTGGGCAAAAATTCATTTATTATCGGGTAGCGGGACCATCCGATAAATCGTCGGGACCAACTAACCCAACCGACTGGTAATTCGGTGTGAATAATTTTCATAACAAACCATTAAGTTTTTACATTTAAAATATTATAAACGACTCATTGGAAATTGCTTAAAAACGACAATAATCCGCTTAACAAATCGGTTGTAAAACATCCGGCCCTTAGGTTTTTTTGCATTTCTGCCGTCGTATGCGGACAATATCCAATTTACTACCTACATCCGACATCCGTATTACAGATGGTTCCAAGTCAAAATGGCCCAAACGACACACGGGGCCTAATTGCTGTCTTTGAAAAATAAATAAATAATTCCTGTCTTTGAAACTTGTTTATGTTTTACACGTGTTAAAAAAGTTACCTACAGTTTAATCCTCGTCTCCTCGTATCTAATACCAAATTGACATCGACATTCTTATGTCAACTATATTCAGTAGAAACAAGACATATACATGTACCGATGTATCTGTATGTAGTGTAGATACTCTTAGTTTTTTATTTTACATTTAAAATATAATAAACGACTCATTGGAAATTGCCTAAAAACGACAATAATCCGCTTAACAAATCGGTTGTAAGCAGTTGTCGGCCCTTAGGCATTTCGATTTGTATTAACAACGTGTTTCGTTAAGTGTTTTTTATTTTATTATTCTTATTTTTATTGGTTTTTTTTTTTTTTCACCAATAATTGAAATTATTTCTAAACATAAAACTATACGGTATTTTATACGAACTCTATGAAAATCGGACATTGTATTAGTGCGCAAACGGATACGATATTTCCATGTTCGAAGTAGATGATCGTAACGATATTACGAATAATCCCCCGTTAAATGCTGTGAAATCGCAATCGATTCCGTAATATACACAACACGTCCGTATAAATTTATACACCGACTATAAATTTTCGGTCGCCCGCCGAGAACTTAAATGCGGTGTTCTCGAGTAATTTGACGTTTTCGGATGTTATGAACGCCGCAGTCTACCAGTATCGCAATATTGATAATGTTACTAAATTTTACGACTATTTATCATATCTATATGCATCTGTTTATAATACCCCGGGGAGACGAATACACCGGAATATTGCAGTGTTATCTAGTTTTATTCTCGAGAGTACCATATAGAAAAGACAAAACTCTCTCCGAAGGAAATTTAAAAAGTTTCTGGAATTCAGAACGCGTAGTTAATTTAATGAGCTCGGGGGAAACAAAAAAAAAAAAACAAAAAAAAAAAATCAATAAATAAAAAAAAAAAAAAACGTTTTTATCGACCTATCGTTTATCCGTTACTAATAAATTAATGTCAATTTCCACCGGATAGGGGGGGGGGGTTCTTTTTTTTTTTTTTTTGTTCAGAAAATATAATTTCCTATGTATCGGTATAATAGATTAATACGATATTTCGATCACGATCTACATTTACGGTTTATACGTATAAAACAATTTATTATGGTATATGATCGCTTATAAGATGTTACCGAGTTATATTCAATATTAGGCGGCGGTTTCACGACGTTTTTACAATAATTTAGTGTTTTTTTTTTTTTTTTTTTTTTTTTTTTATCGACGTGACGTAATAATGAATTTCGTATAGTTTTTACCATTCGAGTCTTATGAGGGCATCGTACCACTCAACCGCTGTTCGCCTTGCCACGTCGTTTTAATGAGCAACTTAAATATTATTTTAACGGTTGCGACCAGCTAACGTTGAAGTTGTGGGCTTACGATTAATATCGTGTATTTATTTTTACATAGATTATGAAACTTTCAATTTTCTTTCGTAAATATTAATGATCATAAAACGATGTTATATCGAGTGTAATTATTTAATAATTTTTTTTTTTTTTTTATTATTATTTATTTGAACATTCCGGTGGACTCAATTGGACGGTCGTTTAATCAGATCGCGAAGGTTTAGAAATCACCGCGATCCACGATTTTCTTAAAGTTTTTTTTTTTTTTTGTTTGATCGATTATTGTTTTTTAAAATAATTTATTCAAAAAATACAATTAATTAAAAAAAAAAACTGAAAACAATTTAGCGTTTAAATTTGATTCCAGAGGTTTCGGAACACGATAACATTTGCATTCAAATTTAGAACATACAATACTTTGTGTTCTTTAAACCAGGTATGTAAAACAAACGATATTGTCAAATACCCAGAGGACGGCCTCAGTTCTTATTGTATTATATTTTATTCCGAACATAACAAAGGGGCATTTTTCTTTTCTTTTTTTTTTTTCAAGTGGTTTATATTACTTTCGAAATATACTTTTTAGGAAATTGTATACGCCCAAAAGTTCCAGACAAAAACTATTGAGATAAGTAATTGGACGAGAACGTCTTTTACAGATGTAATTTTTTCGGAATTGCTAAGTTCGTTTTTCGTATAAAGGTAAGAAAAACCGAAAGCGTAAAACGTTGAACTGCGCCCGGGATCCCACGAGAATTCGTACGAGAAAATCAAAAAAAAAAAAACACTATTAATGTACCTATTTTTTTACTACGTCCGTGTAAGCGAATCATTGCAATATGTTACTATAAATTATAAATTACGATTATGGCGTTATGCAAGTCGAAAATTCGTTAAATATCGTATGAATGCGATTTATCCGACGGTGGTGATTACCCGTGACTTACCCGTTAACAATAGGTAATGAGTTTCCGTTCGAGATTTACTTTGGGGAATTTCAAATATTTATACGGGTGTATACACAGAGTTCGTTACTCGCGAGATTCACGCCGTAAAAAAACAAAGATAATTATAATTATAACGACGTACGCAAAAAACGGCGGGTGGTGTAATTTGGCGATGTTGCTGAGAGTGGATGGATTTTTTTTTTGTATATATTTCCCCAAATTCTGGCTACGCTCGTGTATTTTGCTATTTACACTGAAACAGTTATTCGTCGGACGTTCAAATTACAATTGCATATTCGACGATAATAATATATTATTTTGAAGATTGAATAATAATATAATAGTACCCGCAACAATACAATATCTCGGAAGAGTATACAAAAAAAAAAAAAAAAAAATATACACTACGTAAATCGACGACGAAAAACGTTTTTAACTGCTTTTATGGTAAATGATTGCCCCATAGAACGTTATAGAAATAGGGGTTTTTTTTTTTATTTATTTTTTATTTAGAAAATTATACAATCTGTACAATTAATGCAGTATAATAAGCATAAGCGATGTTTTATGTATGATATGGTGTAATGGCTCGAGTGACGTGAGGGAATGAACCATCCAGCGAAGGCACTTCGACGTGAAATTACCGAATACTTTAAAGTATTATTATGAGGTTAGTTTATTAGATCTCTGGGCCATTGTCGTTTCAATATTCTGGGTGGGGGGGGGTTTCCAGGAATGGAGATGAAAAGAAGATTTTCAACAAGGGGATTGGCATGATTTTGCAGGCGATTTCTGAATTTGAAGTAGTGTAGTTTGGTTTGTGGTAGTGACTTTAGGAATACGGAGATCAGTGTGATTGGTGAGGTTTGAGATAAAATGAGGAGCGTTAGTTATGACTTTGAGGATTTTTGATTGGAACACTTGAATTTTTTGTGTGTTTGATTTATTGGCAGTGTCCCAGAGCTGTATACCGTAGAACCAGACGGGTATCAAATATTTAAACGAACTAACGTAGAAAAGAAAATCAAAACGGCAATCGAATATTATTCCGGTAGCTATTATAATTCTGACATAAATTGAAATTGGTTTATTGTAATGTGGGGCATCATTGAACAAGTGAAATTATTTATTTATTCATATCGTTACGTTTCGTTTTTTAATCTACGGACGAGATTTGTCGATTACGGGTGCGTTGCAATATAATTACCTCGATTACCGTGATTATAGCGCATTAGTGTACCCAGCGGAGTGTGCGCGAAATATAATAGCGAGAAACGATTTGTTGTATATTATCGCAATGCTCCCGTTTGTTCCCCCAAGAGAATTCGGTCACTAGAAATAAGAAATAACGGCCCCCCTCCCCCCCCGGTACCTTGGCTATAAAACCGTTACGTGTACGCGGGTAGGTAATTTTCGAAACGAAACAATTATCGCGAGGCGACTATCATCGGGTTGCACGGAATGCGATCGTGGTACGCGATCGTGGGCGAATACGTTCATTCAAATTTAACGATAACGGCCGCGGTGTGAAACGGATAACAGTTGAAAAATCCGTAAACAAATTTGCCGTTGTTCTAAAAATTTGCAGTCGTTCAACAGGTAAAAAAAAAAGTCAAAACGAACAACGGTCGCCGCCGAATCAAATTAGAAATTCCATAAACGCGCGACAAGGCACGCCTAATGTGGTGATTTGGATTTTAGAAAAATGTCGTGTTTTTCCGAGTAACAATTTTCGAGCGAATTTCACAAAAACCGGGCCGTTTTGAACGCGAATCTCTGGCGGACAGTCGAAAATTGAATTATTTTACAGAACGCGTTGCCGTGTCGCGGTCGACATTAAAATTGATAAATTCGTATTGTGTTGCGGGTCTGCCTCCGGGGGGGGGAAAAAAAAAAACATGTCCCGGACTCGGGGTTTTACGCTATTTTTTCGTTCGCATTTAATCAATCGGCCGCCGCGAGCGTATGGCCGAATGAATTATAAAACGAGTGTTATCGTCTGTAATTTCTCGATTGGGAACGGTATAATAATAATAATAATAATAATAATAATACGACATGCACGGCACTTTTTATGCGGTCCGACCGCACAGCGGCCATTGCGACGAGATGAACAGAAACAATAAAACGTCCACACGCGCGTGGACCCGAAGACGACGGGGACCGTTCGGATATTCCCCCGGACCGTGCGCGATTATTATGCACGAAAAACCGACGTAGACGTCTCAAGGTTGGACCCGCGATGCTGACGAATGAAGGTCCGGCGACCCCGGGACGAAAAAGACATTTGCCGATCAATTTCCCCCTCGAGGAATTGCTCCAATGGTTTCCATATATAATACCATCCACCGGCCTTGTACGTGCACGGCTAATAATCGCATTTATTCCCGAAACGTGTAACACACCGGCGCGTGCACACGATAAATTAAAATATTTTCAATAATTTTCGACCTCCGGGAGAAAAATGTTGATTTATCGTTTATGTATTTTGTATTTTTTTTGGTTTTTTTTTTTTTTTTTTTTTTTTAGCAGTTTACAGCCATTAATTTTATATTCGGGTAACAGTAAACCGATAACAAATTACTGTTCAGTATATTTTGTATAATACCGTGTAGGTATTTTCAAAAGGTTATGTTTCAAATCAACTAGTTCAAACCGCCCAGACGAAATTCAAACGAGCGTTCTTACGGTGGGCTAAATAATCCGCACGGTTATCATCACGTTTAGTCGCAGATTGTAATAGTTATTTATTTATTTATTTTTTTTTTCTACAAATTACCCTTGACGAAGATGTGTAGGTGTAAATATAAAAAAAAAACAGCGTTTATTTATTTTGTTATATTATTAATACGAATAAAAGTAATTATTCGATATTAATATTCGCAAAAGGTTCAGCTGTATAAATTGCCATTTTTTTAATTTTTTTTTTTTATTATTATTCTTTTACCTACCTACCGTACGGTTTTCGATTATTATAAAATTCGCGATCGGAAAACCGTGCATAGTTATTGGTGATCATATCAATAAATCCTATGCAATTGTATCGCATTGTCCCGTTTAGTTATGAACTATTGCTAACGTAATAATAGTACTCGTCTAAACGTATAATATTTTGATTGGTCATATTAAATTCGCGTATTAATCACGTTTCGAACGAACCTTATAGAAACGATTGATTAACAGACGTTCAAGCGACTTTTCCGATAGCGAATTGTATTATTTAGTGTTACGTATTACGTACGTTCTATATACAAAAAAAAAAGAAAAAGAAAAAAAGAACGTTATACGGATACTACCAGTGTCCTCCCTTATACACTATTGGTCTAGAACAGTGTCTGCCAACCTTTTTACCACCACGGACCACTTCGATAAAATTTTACGGGTCGCGGACCACCTCGATTTTACGAAAACTAGGAATACCTTATTTTTCGCTCATTAACAAGAATACACGAAATTGATCGAAAAATGTTAATTTTTATTATTTTACTTAACATTTTCTTACTCTACTTCACTAATATATAATTATACTTTACTATACTAAATAATTTACTTAGTGTGATTTTTGTGGCTGATACCTATACGCTTATAAAAGTGGAAAATATTTCAGCAGCAGCAACAACGATAAGATAACCGTATAATATTATACGGTATTTAAAAAAAAAAAAAATAATAATAATTAAATTGTAATAGAAATCGAAGAAAAAATCTATGGGACCGCGGACTACCGGTTGGGAAACACTGGTCTAGGAGATCGGTAAGTTCCCACTATAAATGATGTTTAATGAAGTTGCTTACGCTTCCTTTCGTTTTAATCAAGTAAAAGAGAGTATCATGCCTCTCACATAATAGCCAGCTTAATTTAATTCGTGTCCCGAAACATTAGAAATGTAATGATTAATATTTAATGTATAAAGTA
Organism: Tuberolachnus salignus; assembly: GCA_956483605.1. NCBI lineage: Eukaryota > Metazoa > Arthropoda > Insecta > Hemiptera > Aphididae > Tuberolachnus > Tuberolachnus salignus. Next base: position 37,168,801 of record OY101436.1, on the reverse strand, counting down.
TACGATATTATTATTGGTTTAATGTGTACCTACCATTATTGTTTCTAGAACTACTGACGCGAATATTACTAATTCTCGCCTGTAATCGAATTGTGCGCGGCTTCGTTAATTATATTTTATCCCTACTGTCTAAGAAAAGTTTGTCGATTTTGAAGTCCGTACTACCATGTAATAATGTAATTAAAACGACATAACGAGAAGTGTTTTTTTTTTTTTTTAAGCAGATATGATATATAAGGTAATTTAGATTATTTACCTAGATTTATCTGTTTTTTGTGGTGGTATCGCAACCTATGGGGGCATCTCTACACGTCAGGGCAATCCTTCCCCCGCAGGCGCATCGTTTATTCATTCAGTAATCTACAATTATATTATATACCTAGATTTAAACACTGCATTGGCAAATCGTTTTTGGAAACCGTCTATTTTACGTTCCACCGTTGGGACACGTAGGCAGAGAAGATGGTTCGACGGTTTATTCATAATCATTTTTTTTTTACTACATTTCCTTCGGGTGAGTATTCCTGTGCGCACCATTGATTTATTGACTAATTGTTAAACATTGTTCATTTGGCTTTCGTAGTTTTGTAGATTTTCGTTTATAAACTAAAATGTTCTATATACGTGTGTTGTATCTTGAATAATATATAATTTCGATTAACATGATTAATACAATGCGATGGACCAATTGTAGAGACGATTGTTGTAATAAAGCTAAGGAGTCATACACGGTGGTTATCACAGAGTGTGAAAATATAGCGGGGGGATTAGCACTACACTTAACGATAATGATACTGTAAAGACCGAAGATCAAAGGAAATCGGTAATCGGAATAGACAAAACAGAAGACATTTTTACTAAAATCCAAATCCGAAAATGTTGTATTTGGATTCAAGTGTAAAAGGACGTAGAGTTTTACTAAAAAAAAGGCAATGGGAATATCAACGTCAATATTACGTGTGCTTCTAAACACTGCAGTATAGTTGATATTGCTGACAATACTTGATAGAATTAAATATTTTTGTTATGGAAGTCGATAAAACACAAAGTATTCCGCTTGTAATAACATTTGTAAAAATATACTATTATGTATCAATAAGAATTGTCTGAAAATTCTACAAAAGACGTAATGGATTGAAAATGCACGACAAAATGACTACCGAAATCGGTCGCAGAGAAATCACTGAAAAATAACTCGGCGTGAGTTCATAATGTACGTGCATTTTTCGCAGTGCTCCTAGATTCAGAAGTTTCCATGTGCATGTCATATTTTTAATACGATGTGTAATCGCGCGCTTTTTTTTTTTTTTTTTACTCAAAGAAGTAAAAATTGAAATGCTTTTTTTTTGTTTTGTTTTTTTTTTTTTTTGGACGTCTCGAAAAAAGAAAATTCCGTTTGAACCGATACATTCGTAATATATAATATAAATGTACATTATTATTTTTTTATTTGGCGGTGCGGTGGTGGCTGTGCCGAGGAAATGAACGTTTGCAAGTACGTAATTTACGCCGATATCTCCTAGTAATTATTAGACGGTATCCCGGTGGCCCGTATATATTAAAAGAATTGCGGTCCACCGTTTCGGGGTCGGAAATAAACTTAATGGCCACTACAAATAGCTATCTGGGTGAAGTATGCACTAAATGTAACTCAACTCTTTTTGCCGTTTCTATATAGGCGAACTCTTCGCTGGCGGTCCACATAATGTACGGCACTCAAGCGCTCTGTTACAAACGATTACAATTTTCCCTCTAGAAACCGCAGAAGGTCCGAAAACGCTATAAACGGTTCCATTTGACTGCCGGAAAAATTGCATTATCACACCGCCATCGGTAAATGCCTACAACAGTATAGCGGCTCAATAATTATTTCATTAGACGTTCGCGTATTTTATACCGCACATCGGTCACGGCGTCGGCAACGGACAAAAAAAAAAAAAAAAACGTTTGAAATTTCGAATTATTATGGTTTTTTTTTTTTTTTTTTTTTTTTTTTTAAACTGTAGGCACTGTTTGTACGACAGGCATGACCGTTTCAAATACGAGTCTGTCAGCCGCCAGAAGATAATATCTTATATTCAACGTTTAAAATTACCATTCGGTACTATTTGGCAAACGGTTAAAATAATTGAACCTCGTTTGATTTTTTTGAAATAATCTTTAGCGTACAGGCGGATACTTGGCGGCGTACAGTGGTCGCCACCAAGAACTATAATCGCCGAGTTATAAGGGGGGGAAAAAAAAAACAAAAAAAAAAAACCCCGCGTTTCAAGAATCCCTGTGTGCGCACTGCAGGTATTCCTATCTCTTCCATCTATCGAAAATATTTCCTAGACAAACGTCACGGCGACGTTCAAGGGGTTTGTGAAGTGATGAAAAGTGCGGATAGTAAATGCGAAATGATGCCGCATCAGCGATTGTGATATGACATCCATCGTATAACTTTAAATTTGCTTACGTGCAAATAAAAAAATCCCGTACAGTAGTTCGTAAGTCATACTCCAAGATGAATTCATCATCAAACACTCGGTTATAATATATTATTTATTATTGAGCCGCGCAAGCGGCCGGTCTAATTATTCTATTTTGAAAATTATGTCGAGTGAGTCCAAACCCCCGGAATCTCTCACAGCTTGACTACAAGACAAGGATCAGAATGTTCGGTTTTTTTTTTTTATTTGCATAGCAATTTTGTCCGATAACCGGGGTCTGAATTAGTTTGTTACTGTTTAAACGTTCAGGGAACATGCAATTTCCGATTCCAACTTAAGGCTTTTTAGTAGCCTTAGTATGTATTGTAATTAAAATAATTCGTTATATTATTTGAAGTACTGCACAATGTTCAAATGTAGAACTGCACGGCGGCATTGCCATAGGTTTTTGAATAATTATATTTATGATAATAACAATTGGTAAGTCGATAAACAGAACACGACATTAAATAGTACCAGTAGATAACACAACGTTACTACTTTACAAGAAAACGACTTAAATTGTCGCGATACGACATAGACCATAATACTGGTGTCATACAATATGATCTGGAATTATGAAACTGCGTATAACGTAAGGTTCATAAAAAAAAAAAAAAAATTCTCAAATTCCACGGCGGAAGAAGGGGAGTTAATGGTCGGTTGTACCTCTGAAAGAGTATAACGCAATATAATATATTTTATATTATATCCGCCGGCGTATACCGGCGGTCTTGTACGAGAATATTATATTACTGTCGGCTGTATAGATGTGCTTACATGTCGAACTATCGTTCTTTAATAAACGTACATATTCTCCGCGAATTTTACGGATTCCATAATGCTCCGGTTGCTTTAAATCTCGACTTACGATCCATCTTGGTCTGTTCAATCGAGTCCGTTGTACAGTTACGGTTTTGCGGTGGCGAATTGCGATTTTCCGAAACGTCTCGGCTAGAGAATTTTGTCTGGCGATCGTATAACTGCGCGCCGTACGACTTTAGAACGTATTTATATCTATTAAAATAATCTCGGGATGCGCTTAGGAGTCGAGATCGGACTACGAGATACCCCTACGAGAATTTCCTTTAGCTATTTTCTCGTTTCGACTATAAACGCACGTGCAGCGTTACCAATATGTGTAATGTATATTTGTTCAATGCATAGATGCAAAACGCATGCCAATACGTCCGTACGCGATAACGACAAAACGACAATTGCGACCGAGGGTTTTCGTATATAATTCGCGGTCATTACTCCGCGATTACAACATCCAACGATCCTCCCACTGTCTCGATTCAGGATCGCGGTCTTCGAAGTTGTGGTTGGGGGCCACTTCTTATTTTCGGCGATCCGCAAAGTTAGGGAAATATAATTTAAACGCTGCGGATATACGAAGAATGCCAGTAGATAATTGTTATATATATATATATATCGAAAGGTTCATACAGCTCAGGGACTGAGAGATCAGTTTTTATCGTTTTGCTTTTCTGGAACGATTATTTTTTAGGTACTATTTATTTGTTATTTATAATAACCACGTAAAATGTTAGCAAAACGTTCAGATTTGAATTTTCGGACATGTAGTCGCAGTTATTATATTTTGAGCGCTATTGTCGCGACTGTCGATGGTCAGGAAACTAAAAACATAAATACCCATAACACTATTTCGCACGGTGAAGTCGGTGAAGTGAGACAAGTACCAATAGATTATTTTCTATTATGATTAAAATTGACCATTGTCAAACTTTTCCCTTATAAAATAGTTACTCGTTTACCTATAAATGTTATTTTAAACTGTCCGTTTTGAATTGTTTCGACACGATCGGTAATAGTATTGCGAGTACAAACTGTATTGTTTGTTATTACGCCAAGTTGCATCGAGTTAGATAACTAGATAAGTAAATGTCAACCTACTCTCATAGATACTGGGAAACTGTAACCAGAACTTAAAAAAAAAAAATCTTCTGGTGTTTTCTTCTTCTGTTTCTGCTTTGGTACTCGGCCGCTAGGAGCATCCCGTCATACAATCTAGCCACCAGTTCTCCCTATCGTCTGGCTGTCTTTCAGTCTCATCTTAAGCATCCACGTGTTTTCCTAATGCACCCTTCCATTTCGTACGTGGTCTTCCAAGTCTTTTCATTGTAGGATAATCACGATATGGAATAAAAGCCTAGAGCGGGCCGGGCAAACTACTGACGCCCGAAAACATTATTTAATGAATTTAAAACCAGTGTGCGGGAAATAGTGGAAATAGTTTCTTAATTAAAACTTGCACATCGCACACATTTCACTTGTAGTGTATAAGTAAAATATTTTCTATGACTAATTATTTGCGTTTAGATTAGTTAATTATTAGAGTTCGTTATTTGTTTAACCCTAGAATAGTAATGTACGTAAATATTGCGTATATGATATATTCAATAAGTGGTCATACTGCATTTATTGTCAATAACGACTTGAAATTCTCGGTATGCTATTATTAGTCAGTTGACATCAATAGCAGATAATAATATTTTCATATCTATCGTTTCGTTTCGTTCACAACTTCGTCATCGAAAACACTGCACGTATGTTGTACGTATTGTTACTATTAAACGTAAAATATTGTACGTAAAATAATCGTATAGTTACCGGTACACGTGACATTTCATTCTATAATCAACTTGTATTTTTGGTTATTTGTTCGTACATCGAGTTTTATCTTACAATATAATATGGAGGTAAATGATATAGAAATTATTCGTTTTCTAAATGAGTTGTCAGACAATGAAAGTGGATTAGAAAATGAATATTCAACGGACGAGGAAGGAATAGATAATTTTGATAATGATCCCGATTATTCTCCGCCAGAGGAAAATGTTGAATTATTAGACGTGCAATTAAATGATGAGATAAGAAATATAGAAACGACTCCTGTAGAACCACGAAAAAGAAAAATTGTATCGTCTTCAATAAATAATAAAACAAATAAAGTAGGAAAATCGAATAGTCATCTTGAAAGTGAAAAAATTGATAATTATTACATGATAGAAATTCCTAATAAATCAGAAATCGTTGGTAAAAATGGTTTTATATGGAAAACTCAGTGTACAATGGAAATGTTTCTCAAAAAAATATTATTCACATTCGGCCTGGACCAACACCCCGGGCAATTAATATTCATATGAGCCAATAGAATGTTTCAAACTATTTTTGTATTTATAAAATTTTGTTTTTTTTTTTTTTTTAATTTATTGTAAGACTAAAAATGTATAAATATGGTTTATTATGTTACGTTATGGAGTCTATAATGTTGATATTTTGTTATATTTAAAAAGAGACATTTATTTTAAACAACAAATTTATTTAAAGTATAAAAATGTATAATTTATATTATAATTTTAGCATGTTTATTTCTTTTGTTACAATTAAAAAAAAAGGAATACTATATTTAATACAACATATTTTTTTTGAGTATAAAACAAATGAATGTAAAAAAGTACAGTTAAATTACAGATTATTTAACAAAAAAAAAAAAATGTCGTACTGTAATATAGTATAACGCTACTGTTCTAGGGTTAACGGATACGTAGAAGTCATGTTGAAATTCGATTTTTTTTTACCGCTGTGTAAACATAATATTATCGACAAAAAATATAAATTACACAAATTAGTAAATACGATTTCGTAAACTACTTTTCCACTTTAAAAAAAAAAAAAAAAAAAACAAAAAATGGAAAATAAACTCGAAAACATCGTTATAAACAATAGGAATTTACGTTCGTATTCGCGATAACAATTTGATTTATCGCCGGCCGGAAGAGACGTATTCATTTGTAGATAAATAAAAAGTGCAAAAACTACAATTGCCCTCAGACGTAGGTCCAATTTTAGATAGATTGACGAGATAACAGTCGGCGGAATCGGAAGAACGGAAAAACATAACAAAGCAAAAAAAAAAAAAAAAAAAAAAACGAAAAATAATTCTTCCTTTGCTTTTTAAGATAAACGAAATAAACTCGTATAGTTTATGTACATAATATACTGAACTGCAGAGATGAGCGTGTTTCGTAAATTACTCCGTGTTTATAATATTAAATTACGTCCCTTAATCACTATAATATATTATTATGGTACCTATTAAACGTATAATATTTATGAATAACGTCAAAACTTGGCCGAATATTGTTTTACGTAAGTCGTTTTTCATACAATATAATGCTTTAGAAATAATTCCCCGACCGGGCTAAATCGCGCCGCCGTACCATATTAATTTTTCAACGGCCATGTTGAATTTGGCCGAAAGTTTCTAATATTGTTACATTGCAACGACAATAGTAATTATAGTAGTATTATCGTCCGGCTATTGTTATAACCGAGTGCATAAAAAAAAAATAAAAAATATTCTTTCAATGCGAAAACGTAGAACCGGCGGACGGAGGTTTTAAAAATTATTTACAAAAAAAAAAAAAAAAAACGAAAACAAAAGACAAAAAAACCTATGTTTTATTATATTATTACTACCGTTATGCACACAGTATAATATTTTAAGTCGAGTCGCGGAGTGTTCGACGTGTGAGCGATTCGATATTGTAACGCGAACGCGTTTTAAAAGCGCAAAAACAGTATGTTATTTTTTGGTAAAAGTTCAAAATACTGTAAAATAAAAAAAAAAATAAGAAGAAACCAACTCTCACTAATATATATATATATATATATTATATATATATTATATATATATAATATATATATATATATATTTTTTTTTTTTTTAGGATGAAATGCCAATCACTTTCAAATTTATTATGACAAGACGCCTGTGCGAGCGTATAGTTTCCCCAGTGTATAGATAGTGCCCTTCATGCTTGTCGAGTACTTACGGCGCATTTTAAAGGTATTTTTTTTTTTTTAACCGTAATGTAATAAATTTAAAATGATTAAAAAGCGAGTTCAAATTCGAGCTTGCGTTATATATTTAACGTCTGCTTAACGCACGAACGGAGGAATTTTCAGTGCTCGAACCGGGGTAAAAAAAAAAAAAAAAAAAACAAAAAAAATAAAATATATCAACGATGGTTTTATATTAGAAACCGTCGTTCCGGAGCCGAAGAAAAACGCTACGTGGTGACTCACGGGAGACCCCGGACCCACGAATACACGAAGAGTCCGACCGGAGTTCAGGGGGAGCTGGCGGGTGCTAATGCGCTAAACCACCCCCTCGGGCGTATTGCCGTCCGACGAGTACGTTTCCAAACAATATTCGTACAATTTTTTTTGACGTGACTGTCAAAACATTTATATTAGACAGATCGGAACTGCGTTTTAATGTATTTCGATTTATAATAAAACCCAAGGAGCGCTCCTTGTGCCCGTGCAAAATAATAATAATAATAAAAAATAAGTCTGTATAAAACATTTTACAAATGCCTTTTATTAAGTTTCGTTTAAATAAAATATTTAAACGGCAAAAAGTTATTGGTACCCACTACCTACCTAATATTGTCGTGTTTCTACCGTCGGGTACATTATTATGAACCAACATTTTTTTTTTTTTTTTTTTATTTGTGTGGTAGGTAATTTTTTGACGTATTATTATTATTTTGCAAGAATAGAGTCGCACACGGACGGAGAGGGTGGGGAGTTTTAAAAAATACCTCGTTATTTTTTACCCTCGGTATATAAAATCGTTTAAACAAATTTAATAAATATAACAACAACGGCGCAGTGTTGGTATATACATTTAAAATTAATTGATAAAGTAGAATGTTATGTTAAGGGCCAAAACATTATTATAATATTGTATAATAATGGCGTTGCGTATACAAATACAATATTTACAGTATTCGCCCTATATATATATATATATATATTATATTTTTGTTTTTTATAATAATAATAATAATACACAAAAGAAAGAAGGAGAAAAAACGCTATAGTTTATATTGACTTTGAATCGTCAAAATCGATGAAAAATCGCGGAAAATCACCACAATACGAAAAAAAAAGAGTCTTGAAGTAAAAGTTAATATTTATATATGTATATATATCAAAAATAAATGGAAAAAATATGTTCGTGGCGTATTATTTGTTCGAATTTGTCGTCCTGTTGCCCATTGGGCGATTTTTCAAATCGATACCGGTCGTATTTACGCACAACCTATATTATAATAATAGCCAGGCTCTGTTTGGTTTCTATTCTAATAGCAATTTTTTTTTTTTTTTTTTTTATTGCATATGTCCGGTGTTGTGCACAGATAACTTTAAAATAATCGAGAAACGGATAACATTAAAACAAATTAGATAACCACGTGTTTTTTTTTTTTTTGTTTCTACAAATACAGATAATTGTTTAGTATTTATGTTTTAAATGATTGTCGAACAATGCAGTAAACTATACATTTGTCTATATAGATATTACTTATTTGATTATGAGGTATAATGCATTTTGTTTGATATTATATTTATACAAATACAATATAGATTAAACGAATACATTTGAATTTAAACTATAGAACGTTGATTATATTTAAGTATTTATATATTCGTTCTGTTATTAATGTTGATTGTTGACACTCCAAATCTTGTATATCAGAAAACAATAGTGTAAGCAATGAATTATATTGTAAAGTGAGCTGATGACACAACGTATAATAATAATAAAAATAAAAAAAAAAACCCATAATAATCAATACAGACGATTAAATTAAAAATACAATTAACAATTTTCATCAAATATCATGAGTAGTTATAGAAAACGAACAAAATCAAGCGAAATGAATTGTCTGGTTGTCCGTAGACAGACAGATAACATAATCAGTACATATTTATGTAATAGATACAAATGAACATTTATACATTTATTTGATCCAAACGGCGCACATTACAGTCTAAAAATTTATAAATATTTTTTATTTTGTTATTTTATTGAGAACAAGCTGATCACTCACGGCGTCGCCCGTGAAAAATTAAATGTCCTCGGATTATTAACCCCCCCCCCCTATCTGTCGCCCAACACTATCGGCCACTACTATATCGGCGGGATATTTCATTCGTTCTCGTCGGTAATATATTAAAAAAAAAAAGAAAAAAAGAGGACTGTCTTGCGGGAAATCGAAGCCGTTTAAACCGGAATGGTAGATTACCACGGGTATCATTGGTATTCCGGGGATCAAGACCGTTTACACAGCTTCACGGCCAGTAAGGATCGTACACACTCAAGCGAACAGTTTTTTTAAATGGTTTTATTCCTCGATTTCTTGCAAATGACCATTGATCACGTGGAGCAACATTCTCGAGTAAAAACGTTCACTGTCATTCGGATGAACTACATAATATATACTGTCAAGGGCATCCGTTTACGTTTTTACTCCGGGATAACACGTGGACAGTGGTTCTTCATTTTCTCCGTTAGATTGTCTGGTTTACGTCTGTATCAACTGGACTGAAATTGCTTCACTTCATTTCGAGTGTCTTAAACTAAACGTAGCTTGATCACTTCCTTTAAATATTTTTCCTTTTTAAATATAAATAAAAAATCCATATGTCCGTGTCCGCGAAACTCAAAAATTAGTCGACTAAGTCGACTTGAAATTTTGACACAACCGTTTCATTCGTATAACACGTTATGTTTTGTATGTCTAAATACTCGATTCGATCAGTAGATCGGCCTAGTAGTAATAGGCCTAAATGTTGGGCTACTAAATTCAATATGGAACTTTTTCATTGTGATCCATAGTCGAGTAACATTATTTTGCGGAAGAGGATTTCCGATTACCGTGGTACGAAAACTCGCCGGTTTATTTGCTATTATTATTATTATTATTATTATTTACACCAGACGGTTTCCGTGGATTAGATTCAATATTTTTTTTTCAAATTCTCGATACCGTGGAAACTCCCGAAAACCTAAAAACCGAATTTTCAGAGGTTGGGTTATTCAATTACCGAAAAATTTGCAAAAAAAAAAAAAAAAACAACGTAAAACGATCGGTCCAGCCTTTCCGAGCCGTAGCGTCAGCAATAAAATATCGCCCCATTTTTATATTTTATATCTAAAACGATTATTGTTGGTTTTTTTTTTTTTATGTTGAAATTTTTAAATATAGCTAGGTAAATACTAAACACGTGGTAAAAGTAAAAAAAAAAAAAAAAAAAAAACGCTGTTACTGCGTTATCGATTGGGAAACTAAGAGCTGACGTGCGTGCACGGTAAATATAATATTACGTGGCAATTAAAAATAACAATAATAACAATAGATGATTATACGTAATATTTTTCCTATAATAATAATAATAATAATAATAATAATAATAATAATAGCACCGTTGCCGGCGGTTGTAATGAAATTTATTTATCGGCGTGTTTCGCGCAGATATTAAGGGAACCTCTTAGCTTCTAAACAATATAAATGGCTCCCCCGCACGGCGTAAAAGAAAATTAAGAGCACATTAACGTAGGGAGCGTAGGAAAACAAGTACGGTTCATTAAGCGGTTCTGGCATCAATTTTGCCCGAAGATAGAACTCCCCTGGCGATGTATTTCGCTTTAAAACTCGGAGACACATGAATATAATACATATATATATAAATACCAAAACATTGTTGTATACCATAAAGTACTTATAAACTTTATGGCGTCGCGAATAAAAAAAAAAAAAAATAATAAAAAATATCTATATATAGGCGTATGTACTACATTATCTAATGTCAAAAAATGTATAACTCCAATCGGTGGAATTGGCCTTCTCCTCTTCGCCGGCCGTATTTTATGTAATGTTCCAAATGTTCCTGTTGAGTATAAATACTTACATCGTGTTCTTCAAATTTCGATAACAACAGAAAAATAACCGGCATACCTTATCCGATCGACCGCCGATTAAACGGCCGAGAAATACAGGGTGCGGCAAAGCCTACCGACGAGTTTCGATGGGCTATAAATAACGAACAGTAAAACTTAGAGGAAAGGTTTTTTTTTCATTTAAATCAGTATTCAATCCCATTTTTAAAAAATTATTTTTTGAAAATTATATCTCCGAAATGGCGGCCGTCAGCATTGATACACTGTTGTAGACGATCTCTGAAGCTCTCGTATGATTTTCGGCACATTTCGATCGGTATGGCCTCGACTTCCATGTGCAGTGGTCTATCATGGAGCTGCCGTGGATTATTTGTAGCCCAGTATCGAAAATTTTGTTTATTTACAGTTCCAGAAAGATGAAAATGAGCCTCATCACTAGAGAAAAATGTTGATATCGGAGGAATTTGCAGAAGAATTTGCTGACAGAGATTTTTACGGTTGCCGTAGTCAGTAGCATTTAACTCTTGGACAAGCATTAATTTATAAGGATGGAATGATAAATCTTCGTGAAGAATTCTCCTCGAAGAACGGTCTGAAATTCCCAAAGGTACAGCGTGTTTCCGGGTTGAGCGTCTTGGTGACTGCTCATTTGACTCTCTAACCAACTGCAAATTTTCGGGGGTTCTTACCGTTCCGAGTGCTCCGCGTCCAAGTCTACTCAGGGTACTTCCAGTTTCTTCCAAATGCCCCGTATCCGCAATTTGATAGCGTTAGCAGTAGGAACGGATTCGGCACGTGGACTGCCGAAGTGTATACGAAAAGCCCTTTGTGTAGCGATCACAGAATGATTATTTTCGTATTAAATACGCACGACGAAACCACGATGTACACCTGTCAAGACCATGATTACGATTAAATACGGCATTACCGTACAATTCAAAATATACCACTTGTTAAGGCCTGCTCTTATCTTATCACAGGCTAATGACCTCGTTAAACTCGTCAGTCAGCTCTGCCGCACTCTGTATATTAATTTCAAACAAAAATTTAGGAACACCTGACGGTCAATATAGCACTAAAAAAATGTAAAAAAAAAAAAAACAAATGGTTAAGACACCCGTGTTTTAAGGTCATTTAATTTCTCAGGCCCGATCTGACACGCGCATCCATAATTATGTGCACCCGCAGCGCACCGAGATAACGTTCAGAGATAACATTCGAAAACACCTAGTCAAAAAAGTAAAAAAAACCAATGTCCCGTTAAAGACGTATTTACCGGATTGAAAATATATACGAGTTTAATAAATAATACGATTTCTTCCGTCGGATTACCGGTCATTTACTCTACGGGATTTTATTAATTTTTCATTTTCGTCTTGAAGTATCGCCCGGGACCGGCATTACTCCGGCGACGGGTCTCGTAACACCGGTCCGAATTATCGGATTGGAAATTCGCTTAAATATTTGACGCGGTGTAAAACGAGGGGGGCAAAAAAAAAATCGTGCAAATAAAAAACCTTTATGGCGTGCATTATGCATGCGGGCGGGTATAAATAATAACCGCTGTTAAAGAATACCCGGGTAATTAAATTGGAAAACTATTGATTTTCCGTGCGTGCGGCACGGCGCAGGGGACAATAAGGCATTTAACATTTTGCAGTGTAGACGCGACCTCTCGGGCGTCTGGTTTTTGTGTGTCGAACGTTTTCTCCGCGGGCGTCCTGTTAGTCCCGCGGACACCCGACTGCAACGCGCGCGCCGCCCCGAGACCGGAGAAATCGTAATTTCCCTGTTGCCCGCCCGCGTGTACCGGCCCCACACGATAATTTATTATTTTATACGCGGCAAAAACGGAAAATTCTCCCGGTTTTGTTTACCGGGCCCCCTTTGTTAATTACGGAATTTCCGGGCGCGCGGAAACGGGATCGGAGGGTCGCCGTACCCGGACGTCGGTATTCGCGGACGGGCGAACGACGCCGGTCGGCCCCGCCGAGTCCGGCCCCGGAAATTCGGCGCTGTGATTAATCGTGTAGCGCCGCCTGCCGGATAACCCACCCACCCCCCACCCCTCACCCCCTCGGCGGGGCCGCGTTCACCTGAGCCCGATTATCCGTTCGTTCGACAACGGCGTCCGATATCCCTTTATTCCCGTCCGCGTGATATAATACCGTCTGGATATCGTCTGGATATCGCCGGAATATCGCCGGGATATCGTCGGGATATCGTCGGGATATCGCCGGGCGGGGAACCGCCGGAGTCGCGCGCGACACGCACGCCGACCGTCCGTTTAACGATCTTGTGGCGAGCCGTTTACTACTACCCGGGTAATAATATTCAAAAAAAAAACGTCTGACGAATATTGTAGACGCGCACGTGTGTCGGAGGTAACATTCCGGTGTCGGCGCAACGATATACCAATCGTTTATCCAGATAAAGATAACAACATATGGTTTAATAAAATGCATCTAAATGCAGATACAAGATAAAAATAGGTAATAAAAAAAAAAAAAAAAATTATCGTTTTTAAAATGTAATGTTTTATGTGTATATATATATTTTTTTTTCTTTATTAGAAAATTTACAATCTGTATTATCAAAACACAATAAGCAAATGTGGTAAAATGTAAAAACAATAATAAAGACAAACAGAATGACATGACAAGGGAGAGACCATCCGGTGATAGAACCCTTCAGATTTAATTTAAACCTAATTTATAAATTTTTATTTTTTTATTTATTACAAAAGAACCTGACACCAGCGCCTTTTAAGGCGACGAGGAGGGTTTTTACGTTGTGTAAGTGAGGATAGATGGGATATAAGAGGATTTTGATGTTGCTGTGAATTTTTTTGTAAAATTAAATGTTAAAATACTCAACGGTTGTAAGGAGTGCATTATTTGTGACAAACTATGGAGCAGAGGCTATGTGTATATATTTTAAATCGCCTTTGATAAAATTACAGAAATGTTTAAAATCACAATAATGTAGTGAATCGTTTGAATTCGTTATCGCATTGCCGTCACAAAAATAGACGAGACACGGTTTTATGCAATATCACATTCTATTTTTCGAAAAAAAATTATTGCTTTGTACCTAATGAACAACGTTTATCTAAATATATACTTAAGTTTAGACATTACAATTATTCATCAAGGATATTTCGTCAAATAGAATGTATAGTATCTGGCAAAGACTCTATAGATAATTTATCCAGAAAACGTTCGACACTGGTAATCTCCGGTACAGAACCGAAATCGACCGTGAAAATAATTCATGCACCGACAGAAACCTACACCATAATTCCCTAGTGACAATGGCTATGTTTTATTGTGATACAAATTTTTATGAACGGTTCATATGGGGTTATTGGTATTTTCGATACGAAAATTGATTTTTTTTTTTTTATTGATTAATGGGTTACCTCGACGACACGGATGGAAAAAACCAAACAAATATTTTCAGTTGATTTCGCCGTCACAGGGGTGAAAACGGGGATACACGGAGCGATAGGATTATCTATTCTTTTTTTTTTTTTTTCGTTCAATTCCGTGCACGTTTAAAGCGTATAATTATAATATCAAATATCAGACACGGGTGGTATTTCGAATACTGAATTTTGAGTACTTTTTGATTGTTCGAAATATTTTCTGGAAGTATTTAATACCGTGTTCAGAATACTTTGAATAAACCACTGGATTTATTACTATTGTAACCAAACGCGTCTCGTAACCGTATGGGCTGTCCCATATATTTGATCACTTTTTATAGTGAATTTTTGATTTATTCATTTCATTTGGATTCCGTGGCAGGGGACAAATGTGTTGGTAGAACGATTAAATATTTATATTCGCCCCTTGTCGAAATAAAATATTACTTTGTGCACTATTCAAATTGGCTAAGAGCGGCAAAGTATCCGGCACATGGTAAATGAATACCCGCCCAATACCGAAATTCGCAATAAATGTAGAGGAAATCCAAACAGCCACCGGCAGATGCCGTCAAACGGACGGAAAACTTCAATGTGCGTCACCGGCTTGGCCTGTACTAAATGTAGAAATAATCGCACGTTACCATTTGTTACCAAAAATTATTTTTACTGTAATTTTTCGAGCCTTAATCATATTTGCATTAGTCCCGGCCGGCTTATAATACAGTTATTGTTTAAATTGTTATTATTTAAAAAAAAAATGTGGAGGCGTTTATATTTTCGCTGGAGCCACGTGCTAAAGAAAACAAAAATATTTATAAAAAAAAAATACAAAACAGCGCAATAGATATAAGATATATTTTACTATACACGTATTACCGTGTTTACGGTATACAGTGTGTTTACAAAAGGACGCTATTTATGAATTGGCCGTCATTTTTTTTGTGGTTCAGTTGGTAACACTGTTGTTATGATATCTGTTATCTAGTATAACTCCGGTTTATTCTTCCCAGCTTGTTTTTTTTTTTATCGATCGCCATCGAGCTATGGTTTCAACAAGATGGAGCCCCATGTCACAGTGCTGCAGACACCTTAACACTGTTGCATGAAAGGTTTCCAAATCGTTTGATTTCATTTCGAGGAGATCAAAATTGACCAGCTAGGTCATGCGACCTTGCTCCCTGCGACTTCTTCTTGTGGGGGTTTGCGAAGTCTCATGTGTACGAGAGGAAACCTCACACGATCACGGATTCGAAGGAAGAAATTCAGAGAGTCATCCAGGATCACACCAATGAGAACTTTAGGGCAGTAATCGCCAACTTCCTTAACCGTGTGATAGTGTGCCAATAGGTCACATGAACGATATAATATTTCATACCTAAACCGGAGGTTCTCCTGATTCCAATGATGTCATTTTGTTTGTTTTTCGATTAAATTAAAGTGTTATTTTGGCATTTTTTATATAGAGCGTCCTTTTGTGAACACCCTTTATACACGTTGTTGATACGTAACCGAACGCTGGCGAGGAGGACCCGGACACGGTTGCGCGTCACGCACCGAGCCCGCGACGACTTATCGTAATATTATTTCCGTTAAAACGTCGCATCCGGGCCGGGATTCCGCCGTGTAATTACGCCACGGCGTTCGCCGGATAAAATTATATTGTATAATATAATTATACGACATTATACGTATAATAGGAAGTGCACGCAAACTCGGCAGGCCGACTCGAAAACGGAATGTCTTTTCGTCGTGTAATTAAAGTTTTCGACAACAAAGTCACTCCGCGTAAATCGATTGTGACGTAGCTGGCGTGTAATTGCAATATCATATATGCGCGTATCTACAGTTTTTTTTTTTTTTATACGCACCTCGGGTCTGTGCGAAAATCCACTGCCCCCCCCCACATATTATCACGAATTTACGTTCACTGTAATAGAAATATTGTAAAAAAAAAAAAAAAAAAATGCTCTAAAAACTGCATTTTGGTGAAATTTGTCGAAAAATGCACAAATATATACGAAACGAAAATTATATTAAAAAACAATCAGTATCACTCCTTCCACCCACTAAGAACCACATAATCCAAACGGCCGTTTTCTGCTATTGCGTAATGATAACACGTGCTGGGCAATTATATCATTTCTTTGTCGTATTATTAGGTATCGCCATCGTTTTCTTTCCGGTTACAGATAATATACGTGGTCTGTTCAACAATTACCAGCATTGTATTGTTAATAATTACAAAAATGAATTTACATAATATTTAAAGACATCTCCTTAGAAATACTCTCCTCCGGACGATATGCAGTGATCCCGGCGATCTTGCCGTTTTTCAAAAGTCCTTTGGAACCGTTCCAGAGTTGAAGCTAAGAGTTCCGGTGCCGCGTTCGCTGTAATTTCCTCTACATCTTGAAATCGTTGTCCTTTAAGTCTTGGTTATAGAAAAAAAAATTCACATGGGGCCTGTGATCAGGAGACTAAGGAGAGTCCACGAGACCACAGCGATCATTTTATCAGCCAAAAATTCACGAATCGACAGCGCTTAATTTGCCGGTGCATTGTCGTGGTGAACAATCGCGGAATGAATTTGGCAGCGCGACCCTTCTCGTCTGTACATATTCCTGTAAAATTGCACAACAAGACTCAATTTAGATTCCCTTTGTTAACTCACGAACGGTTAATTGGCGGTCATTTCGTATTTTTTCGCAAATTGTCGGCACACCATCGTTTCTTGGATGACGTCGACGGTCTTCCAAAACGCGTGTCGTCTTCAGTTGACCGCCGACTGTCCTTGAAACGTACAAAACACTCGAAAGTCACGGAAACACTTAATGAATCATCCCCAAAAGCGGTATAAATCATTTCCGTTGTATAATTTTTACCACGTTTCGAGCAAATCTCGTTGCGCTGTTCGTTAATTTCGGACATGTCGTAAACGGCGAACGAAACATTCCGACCGGATTTAGCCACGTGTAATAATTAACTGAGATAAGATAACGACTTCGGGTTTCGTTTAAAATATTCACTCATTCGCGGGGAATACGTCTATTTACAATTTGAAACGTTTGTCGTGTGTAGATTGGCCGTAATAACATTTGTCCTGGTACTTTTTGAACAGACCTCGTATACCCGTGTCCGGTGTTCGAAGTTTTATGCCCGCGTATATTATAACCTTATATGTCGACGGTTTTGGTTTAGGTTTCGGTTCGGATTTTTTAACGCTCTGTGAACTTTCAGTAGTCCACTTTTCTCATTGAATGCACAATTCCATATTATTAATTGTTTTACACGACGCAAAAAGTACCGCATAACTGTTCGGTGCATTATTAAAATTTTTAATAAATCGCAATTTTTTGTTTTTCTCGATACAATACGTATCGTGTATCATATAATATATTGAACTAGTGATTATTGTGGGACGTCTATCGCGATTACCATTTTCTACGGTGAATAAATGACCATATAAATAATTGTGTTGGCTATGTAAATAAATGGCCACAGTTTATAATGTTTAAACGTCGACTGATGCAACACAAGACTATTTCGGTTAAATTTCAATATTATTATTTATTTATTGTATAATCAACGGGCGTACGCCCTTTTGCGGGTTGTACAATAGTGCAAGATAGGCTTCAATAAAAACTTAACGGTCTAATTTCAATGTTACACGAACGAAAAAGAATTGAAAAAGAATTAGAAAACATTTTTAAAAAAAAACCGGCCAATGACGATTATCGGTACATAACCGTACGAAATCAATACCCGTCCGAGAAACCGAAACTAAACCGTACATATGCATTACGGTTCCGTGGTCTTGTGATAAGTGATATCATGAGAACCATATGAAATTAATGCCGAATTCTTATCACGCTACGTATACATTAATTCATGGCGCAAACAATAGACTCATCGGCCAATCGATACTGTTTGCCCATTTAGTATATGGCTGCTGTCTTTGTTCTTATTTCGACATTCTACCGAACAGTCGGGTATTTAGTTGTTTCAATACGTTAGCACAGACGTGACGTGGTAATTATTATTTACTGGTAGCCGCACATGTGGTGAAACGATGCGGCCAATGAAGATTTTTAATATCCAGACCAACCTCTTAAACACGCCACCGGGAATATATTTCTATTTGGAGTTTCTCGTGTTATATAAGGTGTACAATATAGGCTTCAATAAAAACTTAACGGCCTAGTCTCAATGTTGCACGAACGAAAAAGAATTGAAAAAGAATTAGAAAACATTCATGAAAAACCGGTCAATGACGATTATCGGTACATAACCGTACGAGAAACCGAAACTAAACCGTAGATATGCATTACAGTTCCGTGGTCTTGTGATAAGTGATATCATGAGAACCATATGAAATGAATGCCAAGTTCTTATCACGCTACGTATACATTAATTCATGGAGCAAACAATGACGCAATAGACTCATCGGCCAATCGATACTGTTTGCCTATTTAGTATATGGCTGCTGTCTTTGTTCTTATTTCGATACTCTACCGAACAGTCGGGTATTTAGTTGTTCCAATACGTTAGCACGGACGTGTCGTTGTAATTATTATTTACTGGCGGCCGCACATGTGGTGGTACGATGCGGCTAATGAAGATTTTTAATATCCAGACCAACCTCTTAAACACGCCACCGGGAATATATTTCTATTTGGAGTTTCTCGTGTTATATTAGGTGTGTACGCGATTTACGACGGTACAATTATCGTTCTCGTATATCATGATAATATATAATTGTTAAAGTTTAATTATATTTTATGTTTTCAATTAATTATTACGTACCTTCAAAACCTGCCCGTTTCACTTAGGTCGGAATAATTTATTCAATGAAACAAGAACGAAAATACCCGGGCAATGAAACGCGTAATTAGTAATAATAATTTTATTAACTTATGAATAATTAATTTTATATACCCACTGCGAAACTATAATATTATACCGCGGTACGTACCTAGTTTGGGGAATATAATATACAAAAGTATACTAAAAAAAAAAAAAAAAACACCGTATGTTTACTACTTACCGTCCGATTTCCGAGGTTTCTCACTCTGCAATTCAAATAGGCGGTGTGGTCGACTAGCGCGGTGACATTTTTCGACGCTGTTTTATCGAAATACGGACCGCGTATGGACGTGGTTTCGAGTAACGGCGAAATCGTTTCGTCCGGCACCTTGTGATCAATGGATCCCAACACCGTTTCTATACCGGAAAAAAAAAAAAAAAAACGTACATTATATTATTGTGGATATACATCGGTTATGTTTTTTATAACAATTATGATACAAATATAGTATATGTTATCTCTCTATCCCAATGGCATGATTATTCTCCCTTATTGTCCGCCATCGCTACACATCGCTACCCATAAATACCACGTTAAATTTTTCCGGTTCTTTTCCTATGAGGTTTTCATTCCATAACTGCCCCAATTGTGTCGTTTTTATAAAATGTTCAAAAGTACTACTCCGGAGAGCGAGGGGGGTCTCTCAGAAATTTTATTTGAAAAACTCAGAAATTCATACGTTTGTACACTAAATATAAACGTACACTAGAATTTTTTTTCAAGGAATTACTAAGTGCACGGGTTTAAAGGAATAAATACTGCGTAGTATTACAAAAATAATGCCAAATACTAAAAGGTTTATACTTCAAAGTACGTATAAAGTGATTTGTATCGGGTAGTTTAAGGTACTCTATATCATAGGGTGGCAGCAATAAGTTGTAGGCTGGTATTGTCCTTGTATATTATTTATGTTGCGATTCTGAATTATGTACATAAAATACAGTCTCATTGGAAATAAAAAAAAAAAATATTACTGTGAAATAAAAACAATAACGACAATTCCACAGTTTATGCTGCACTGTTTAGTGCAATAGTTAATACCGATCCGTGGAACACAGAGGATTTTTTAGATCAAATAACAAGTCAATACATTCATCCTTTTTTTTTTTTGTTTTTTCATAATTGCTTTTAGAGTTCCTCGTGACACCGGTAATCTACATCCGCCACTCGCTCCCTGTCTTATTGTCGAGCACCTTATGCAGTTCTATTACACTTGGTAACCCGCATGTGCTCCACTGGTAATAGTACAATAATAAACATCAAACGATTTAATTATTCCGAATATTGTTCGTGTCGTCGTTGTTTCCACAGTGATAATAACAATTTTTCCGTTTTTCTGTACTGAAGATATTCTTACCTACACTTTTTCGACCGCTAAAATATGTCTGCATTCAAATTTCAAAGCAAATATCCAGAACGAAGGGAATAAAAATAATTCGAAATATTCTAGTCGAGGCGTGTTTAACAGAGAAATCGATATATATAGATTCCTTTTGTGTACCTATACAATTATTCAAATTATTATTAGGTTACACGAACAATATTATTATTATTATTGTTGTATTATTTTACATTATACACTTTGTACAGCCTGTTAAGTTATGCCACGGCGAAATGTTTGATTATAAATAATTCCGAGTTGTTATTTTTTTGAAGAATTTTTAGTAAGGTACGCGTTTTTAAGATGTTTCTTTTTTTTTCTTTTCTAAACAACATTGCATACAAAAATGTTATCTGTACCGAAAAGTCCCTTAAATATCAAATATCGTCGTCTAGGCAGTGAAGTAAGTATTATATTATTATTATTTTCTAAAATAAAAAATAGAAAAACATTCTCTGTATACGACGGAGTTGTCTGTTATTAAAAAAAAAAAAAAAAAAAAAAACGGATCAATGAAGCGACAAAAAAAAATAAATGAATATTCGTCGTCGTTGTATACCAGCAGCTTATAGTATACACGTCAGTTTTTATTAAAAAAAACTCTGTTGTTTATAACAATATTCGTATTCTACAACGTACGATACCTCGTCGATTTTCCTTTTTTTTAATTTATATTTAATATTATACATTTTATACATTTATAAAAACCAAACGCAATTGCGAACAATAAAATGGCCGAGCAGTTTTTACTTTGAAAACGAAAACATTTATCGCTGATAAATAATATGTCGGTTAGGCGAAAGTCGAATTTAATTCATCAAACGTTTACGGGATCATTCGATAAAATAATATTGTGTTCAATGGTTTAGCGATGAAGATGAGATAATAATGGAGTTGAGTATTTCCTTTGTCCCGTTGCTAAAATTACAATCGAGAGATCCAGATGAACGTAACCCCATACACGATATTATTACATTATATAATATTATATCTGTTACACTCGTTTAAAGTGAATTGAACACATCATTTTTTTTTTCTTTCTTCTATATTGACTCGATTACAAATGTAATACGTATTTCGGACATATTCGGTGTTCGAAAATCACTTAAATTGTTTTCCGAACGATTAACAAACAATTAACATAACATGGGTTCGAGAAATATAAACACGCCGACAGGCCTCTGTTGTAGGTGAGGCGTTTTTGAAAATATTATAATTTAGGGTAATCTGGTTTATAATATACTGAAAGCAACGAAAAATTACTGCAATGACAAAATAATTCTCACGGAGCTTTAGCTCTCAACTTTGTATACTGCCCAAGTAGTATTAATTGAGTTTTTTTTTTTTTTTTCAAAAAAAAAGTCAGAATTTGAGAAAAAAAATATGATCATTTATTTATATTATTTTATAGCACGGTCCCGGGCCTTATAATGGCGAATAAAGAGGGACGAGTTCCTAAACTCCGGTATGTACAGTATTATTATCTTGCACGTACCTCGTTTTTATTATAATTTTAAAGGCACTTATAACGAGCCATAAAATGTATATTTTCAATTAAACTTTGTATTTATGTTTTCAATGTTTAATGAGTGTTAGAGTTTTATAATCTTCAGAAAATTATACCGAAACAATGTTACGTATACAAATATATACAGAGGTACTGTTCTTATAGTTAATCGAGTAATTATTATATTTTACTTTTGGCGAATTCGAGAAAATTACACGCGCCTTCTCTGTGAATTTCGTAAACGTTAGTTATTGTTCTCTCGGTAACACCACACTGATGGACGACCAGCAAGGTTGGGTGGGTTAATCTCCGATTTAATCAATCGAGGAAAACGATACGTTAATTTTTTTTTAAGGGATTCTTTTGCCGGTAAATTGTTATTATTATTTTTTGTTTTGTCGGTGCGAGGGGTGCGGTTGCGACGAACACAAATAGTTTTTATTCGAAACTATTAAAACCGTACACTGTTGTTATTACACCCGCCTAACCGTTACTGTCTTCTGGCGCGCGTTTCATTTGGAATTAATTTTGCATTCCTACGACGACGACGACGACGACGACACCGCCATAATCATATTACTGGCGTGCACACGCGGCCTCGGCGGCCCATCAATAATTAAACATTCTAGAACGCGTGTATATTATTCAAGGGATGTGATATCTTTGTTTGAATATTGCGTGTGGCGACGACGTCTTGATATTAATTTTATCATTTATAGTCGAACACGAGTCCGGTCACGTATATAACGACTCTGTCCGCGCCCGTTCATTTCTAAGTCAGTAGCTGGAAGAAGACCGGACCTGTCCGAAACACGGCTACGCCATTGGATTTTACACGAACGAAATCTCCGAACAGCGGCGGCGGGTGTGGGCCAAACGATCGGCCGAGTTATTTTTTCCATGATATTTTCGTTTCCGAGATTTCGACCAAGCGACGCGGTAACGAGCGTTACCGTCAATACGCGAACACGAACGTTCGGTCGTTAAATAATCGTTAAAGTAACGTTTACACTGTCAGGTTACCGCGGTGGTCAATTCCGGGGAAATTGATTTTTTCTTCCATGCCGGATCGGAATTTTACAATTTATATTTCCAAAGACATATTTTTTATTGAAATATATTACAAATAACGGAATTATGCCCCGTTCGATTTTATCGTATTTCATTGGTTTCCGGTTTTTTTTTCTTTTTTTTTTACCTTCTTGATTTTTAAAAGCCTAACCGAACACGGGGAATTTCACCGATGGCAATGACAGCTATAGTTTACGCGCTGCTCGATTATCGAATACACGAACCATGAACAAAAAGCCCGTCGATATTTTTTTATCTCTTTCATTGTTATTCCCGAAAAACTATTAATTTGACGAATATTATTGTTGTCGTTGTCGTTATTATTGACGGGCATTCCGATTGAATATTAAACATTTTTTTTGTTTGTTTTTGTTTTATTTTGCTGTCGGGTTTTTTTATGTTCAGACCGGAGGAAAGAGGACGCTCGAGGTCGAAAATTTATCGGCCTGCCCGCGAACTTGAGAATATACAGAAACAATCTATCAACTGGTGTGCCAGTCCCACCGCCCACCACCGTCACCGCACAAACATCGTCGCCGCCCGCGTCAGGCCGAATCGATGTATATTCGCAAAACAATATCAATCACCGGTCGTTTTCGTTTTTTCGCTACTCCGCCACCGCCTGCCGTCGTCAGATATTCCAATGGTAACGATATTTTTTTTTATTACTATTTCCGTATTTATTCGGTTCCGCTCTTACGCGCGGTGCAAAATAATAATAATACCAAGGCATGGCGGTGGGCCGGAAGAGCAGCAACAACAAAAAAAAAATAAACAAATTAACGTAAAACATAATATTACGCGGGTGTTTAACACGGACTCAGGTGCTATAATTTCGGGATATTTGTTCGCGTCACGTATAAGCTAGATTGTAATCGACAGAAAAATTCACCCACACAATGATTACCGACACTCGATCGAATAGGTCAAGTCACATTCTTCTCTTCCATTGACTCTACCAATCATCGGTTTGCTTCACATTTCCACTCCTCCGTTTCGTAACATAATATCTTAACACTATTATTGTAACTCCCTTTATTCACGCTCACCCCGGAATTTCGATCTACTCCTTTCGTAATATCGCCTACTAAGCCGTCCATTAAACATCGGAATATTGTGACGCAGCACTAGATCTCGTTAGGTCCTTCTGACATTAATACTTTGCCGGATATTTTGCGTTGTTCTATTTTCTTTCCCGGTCATATCTTAGGCATTTTTCGATAGCGCCGCACATCAATAGCTCTTAATTATTATAAATTGTCTGCACCGTTGTACCATTACCTGTACTTTTGTCCGAGTTGTACAGTCATACAGGACTACAGTCCAAACTTATACTTTCAAATCGCATTCGGTATAATAAATTGCATTCTAACACTTGTCGCCGGTCAATTTAGAGAAGAAAAAAAATAATACCGCCATCCGGAAAACACCGCAGAGTGTCATCCCGTAAGCGTGACGTCGGTCACGTCATTATAAATTGCATCACAGATTCTTTTTGTGTACCCGGTTCTTAACAAATATAAAAAAAAAAAATGTCAATTTATCGAGTTGTGTACGGGCAACCGAACACGCGCGCGTTTTATTCGCTCGTTCGACGATAAACAACCCTATTGGCTTAATATCAAGGTCCTATTTAAACCTCGTAAATGAAAAAAAAAAAAAAAAAAAAAAAAAGGGAAAAAAAGAAGCCTTTTCGGCCCATTTTAGCGTTCTGCTGTGGTGGTCCGATCGACCGACACTAATCATGTCCGGCTATTTGGTTAACCTGCCCGGTGTGCACAATGTGCACAATGTACAACGATCAAATGCTCTTAGACCCGCGGATCCGATTGATGGCGAGCGTTTTCGAAGAGACCTTGTTGATAAGTCACTTATCGACGAAACGGTCCCGGGATGCCTCCGCCGTGGGTACGACCCGTGACTGTCACGGAGCTTATCGTCCGTCCCGGTCCCGTAAACCGTACGCGCGGTAAACGGTACGCGTGGGACGCATTTATACGCCTGCCGTTTCCATTCCCACCGTCCCGCTCCCCGCGGTACAAACGCCGGGCGTTTACGCGAACATTCAAATAATGGGACGAATGCCCCGGCAGAGTTCGGCAAAGACGTGTTGGACGTGTTCTCTACGACATCGGCGAATATATTACGCAAACGACACGGGTTCAGAATTGTAAAAAAAAAAAAAAAAAAACGATTTCTTTTACAAAAGTTTTTCGAGTATAAATATTACTTTAAAATGTATTCGAAATTCGTCTGTAGTTCATTGAAAAATATATATATATATATTTGAACACAATTACATACTGATAAATACTCAAAAATATTAATTACATTTTTTTTACATATTATCTAATTGATCCGTAGTACGTAATGGTTTTTCTTTTTACCGTACACGGTCTTCTAATACAAGTGCAAGTTGGAATGTATTGAATACATTTTCCCAACGGTCAACATGGCGTAATGCGATGCGTTTATTATAAAAAATATGGCAAACATTTGTTGTTTTTATTTATTTTTTTTTTTTTGTACTAAGTATTCGTAAATAGTATTCGATTTAGAATTCAAATATTTTTGGAAAAAAAAAGTTTTACATGTAATAACAAGTCATGTCCATAGAAGAATTTTAAATATTTATTCGAATACTGGAAATGTATTGAAATATTTGTATTCATTTACTTCATAGGTATGCGTGGATCGCGCGAGCTGACTAGATTCTCGTGCGCAACATTTTAAGTTTTTTACACTGTAACTATGTGTCTGACCTATCTATATATCTATATTTTTAACGTTACTTCTGGATATTTTTTCTTGTATTATCTGGACTATATGAGCAATAAATCAGAAAAAATTTAATGCCTTATGGGTGTTTCGACTTTTACCACAACTAGAATTTTCGAGCCGAAATTTCATGACTTTAAAAATGTTCATATTATTTTTTGAATTAAAAGAAATTATTATTAGTTATGTGTATATATATTAAAAAATCCCTGATTTCGAAACATTACAACCTATATCCGATATATATGAAAAACTACTATATGAAAAATTTGAAAAATATGCATTGAAAAATAATGAAATGTGAACAGAAAAAATGCAATAAATATATAGAGACAAAAATAATTATCAATAGAATGTAAACAAATTGGGTCGGTACTAAATTCATGCGCTCGATACATTATTAACTATTGTCTATTACATCTTTGAATTTTCTTATTTACTGTATAAAATTAAATAAAATATAAACAAAAGAAAGAAAAAAAGATTTTAAGAAAAAGTGGTGCATTGAATAATTATCGTTTGTTTTAAATGTTCCGTTGTAAATCTTCGTCTATTTGGTGCTTAATACATTTTTGAATCTATCAGAAGAAAAATCTTTAAATAAAAAATAATTAATAAATAAATAACAATAGACACATGAAAGAACTTCAACAGACGTAATTGGTGAAAACTTAAAAAAAATAACGTAAATCTTCCACAATTAATTCCTCAATGAATTCAAGTTTTCCATTGAGTACTTTTGAAATTGGACATACTTTTTTTTTGAATCCACTGTTTTTCTCAAGGACCGTTTTAAATTTACTACATATTTTGTTGCCTAACAATTGACAATTGTCAATTTACCAGGGTTATCGAAAATTACATTTAGGTAGGAATTCTCAACAATAAATAAATAACTGATAATTTGTAAAATACTTTGTACAGATAATCAAACTTTTATCGGATTCGGTTAAAAAAATATAAAATTACGTTATTTCTTAGCATTTTGCATTGAAAACCGTCAAATATGCGCTTAAAAATCGAGAAAAAAAACACACATAAATTATGACACACTTATAAACAATAAATGGTATAACTTGCAATTATATGCAAAATACAATTTTGGTATTTTGTATATATAGACATAACGAAACACATTTCTATAAAAGAATGGAAACTATTGGACAACCTAAAAAAAAAAAAGAAAGGAAAATACAAAAACATCCTAACCCTAATTATGGCTACATAAAACCGCATAAAGGAAATATTCGATTGAACTATATGGAATTGTGTATATCAAATAATCGAATTAAAATATAATAATTTTTATCCCTTTGTCGTATACCTTGTATTTTTAATTTTTTTTTTTTTTTAATAAAATCAATCATTCAAATGTTACCCTTTTAAGTTTTTATATATATATACGTGTTTCCAAGCGTATTCTTCGAGTCTATAATTGAATATCTAATGCCACTGTAGTTAAAAAAAAAAAAAAATGTTCAAAACCAATCCAATAAAGCTTGCATTTTAACAATTGCTTCGATATTAGCATGTTCAAACCAAAATGAATACAATATAAGAATAAAACACGCGTGGACTCCGCCGACCGATATTCAAATATGATGTATTATTTTTTTTTTTTTTTTTTTTGGTGCCACGTGATTTCTAAATATAATCTAAACGTTGAAACATTACAATATGTCTGTAATTGATTAACCTCTACTTGTAATGTGTAATAAAAAAAATACAATTTTGTTCGGTGTCTTTAGTGGAAATTTATAATCCGCGTTTGTTATTTGGTCGCCACGGTTTTATCTGATGCGCATACATCTGGTTCATTTACGATTGTCAACGTAATAAAAAATCGATTTACGGTATTACGATCGTATTTAAGTTTGGAATAAACCGTTATTTTTACGAGTATTTAATTACATTCACAATACACAGAGTAAAAAATAACGGTCATTATATTCCATTAGTTTCTTTATTTATTTATCTTATTTTTTGCCCCGTAAACAAATCTGTGGAAAAACGTTTAAAAGTTTAATCGAGATATGCGAATTGAAATTATATTTTACGTATATATTTTCAACCGAAAATTTGTATTGAGGATTTTTAGTTTTAAACTATAGTGCGTAAAGACTTTATGTTATGATCAGTTTAATCGCAAAGCTGATCACACGGTTTGGCTGGATATGATTTTTTGTTGCTGTCGTTCTCGCCTTTTTTTTTTTTTTTTTATCGAGTACGGTGAAAAAAAATCGTATCTAAAGAGTATTAAAATCGTTCAAGTGGGCAACAGTTAAATTGGAGCACTAAATGTACCCGAAACCGTCGGAAATTGCTTTGGAATTAATTTAATAGGTATTAGAGCGAACGAACTAATATATTTTTTTGATTGTCTCGTTGTCACGTAATATTGATCGAGGCCGCCAATTTTTCGTAAGGTTTTATTTTAAATTTATAGACGGACAATTGGGAATGTAGAAAAAATGTTTCTAAAAGTATCATCAGGCGGAAAATCCGTATCTAATGAGTAATCTGATGCGTGTAAAAATCGAAACATTTTTACTATCTGAAAAATAAAACACATTCATCTTGCAGCAGTAAAACGCTCAGTATCTAACGTGAGAGTGGCGAAATGAAATTATGTTAGGGAATATAATAGGATTTTTCAAAGTCTTCAAACGCAGTTCTTCGGGGAAAAAAGTATTCAAAATTATGAAAAAAAAAATTCCGGATATTGTGTTCTAAATTCGGAACGCATGTCTGTGACTGTTAACGGTAGACAGAGAAAACCGATTTCGAGACATCTATCGCGGATTACATATCTTTAACGCGCGAGCGCATTGAAATAACCGAACTGAGAATTTCGAACGATTCTCGGCGAAGGATATATAATTATACGTCGATTATACGTTTCCGACAATAATTGTCAGCTGTCTAAAAGTGTTAAGGTGCCCCGGATAGAACTCACGGTGCGTTTCAATCGCACCGAAAATTGTGTTCGATAAAGTGTGTATTTAATGGAAAGGTATTTTTACAAGAAAAATTGAACGAAAACCCACGTGATAATATTATGTTATAACTCACTGTGTTTGGAATCCAAACGAGTGGCTGTAGGACATATTATACAATATTAATCGTCGTATAAAAAAAATCGCGTTTGTCTATATTGTCGTTGTTGGTACAATTAAACATCCATCTTGCTAAAATCTGATTGTTTGGATTACACGAAAACACACACACACACACACACAAAACATTTACTATAAACCTATTATTTATGAAAGTAAAATCGAAATAAATAACACAATCGTAATGTGAAAAAATTAATTGTTTCTCAATGTTTTCCACATAGTTGATTTTGTTAGTTTATGTTTCTCTTGGAATATACATCTTAGTGGTTTCATGGTCAGGTGATTTTTTTCGATTTGTTTTTATAAGCTTTTTAACACGAATTTCATTATTTGAAAACGAGACACTGTTTACTCGTTATACATTTGCGGTTTAATTAGGACATTTGTCACCGAACGAGAGGAATTCCGTAACCGAATTATGTCGGGTAACACGTCGGATATTGTAATTTTCATTTATTCGTTAATTCCGCAAATAATTTTTTTTTTTTTACACAATGGGGATATTGTGACGATATAGATTATCGTTTTGTCCGTACCCCGGAGTACCGAGACCTTAAAACCGTACATTTGGCACAGTAATGTTTTTCGTGTCAACGACAACGTTATATATTTCCATAAATAATAATACGCGCGCACAGTGCACATTCATAAGCCACTCTGCCCCCTAAATATTCACGCGCAGCTGTGACCGATGATACATCCCGCGTCCCTTCCGACTCGGTGGTCTGGCGTGTTACGTGTTTGTTTTGGCGCGAGGGAACAACAATGTCACGTCGGTTCCTTGTCGCCGCCACGTCGTTGCGGCATCGACGACGACGACACAATAACACCAAGTTACACGTCAAGTATATTTATTAAAATAACGCCGTGTGGAATTGTTCGGCAAACGGTATCCCAAGAGTCGGTGGCGGTGGGGAGCAGGATGGCCCCTTCAATATTTGAAACGCCGACTAAAACCGTATCGGCTGATCGGCGGTAAATTTATATTGAGATCCGATTTCGTTTTGGTATCGAAAGGTGTTCGCGAACAATTCGAATGGGCGCAGATAACCCAGAAAATACCGAAATGTCCTCGAAGATTATCGCCGGCTGGGAGGATATGTTAGCCAATGCATTATTATTGATCGATACACACCACAGCAGTGTCTATAGTTATTTTTTTTTTTTACCGTATAAATACATAAATACAAAATCGAAAACGACCGAAACCTAAAATTACACCGTCAATACATGTGTATCCGCCAGACCGTACGGGGTCTAACGCCGACTCGCCAGAATTGTATTCCGGAAACCATAACTGAAGTTGATTCATCCACGCGGTAAAAACGTTTTGATTATTTTAATAATATATTTATTATTTATTAGATATAAACAATCTATACAAACAATTTACAATAAAGTTATGCGTGAAGAGAATACAGAACGTGAAAAATTGAATAAGAAACCGCCCACTGGCAACACTTAACACGAATTATTTATATTGGTTATATTTTTTTTTAATTTTTCTTTTTTGATTGTTAACGAATGGAATTTTATATATATATATATTTAAAATTGGAAGTTGTATGAGGTCACGACACACCATTTCTTTTTTAGCCTGGGATTTCCTGGGAGTGTTAGCGAGGAGAGGTTTTTAATAAGTGGATTTCGGTGGTATAGAAGTCGCATGCGGAGGCGCACAAAAAAGAATTGCGCTTCATCGTTGATGGTTTTCATGTGGAAATCGTCGTTAGGTTTGATACGTACGGCGGTGCATTGGATAGTCGTCGAAAGGCTAGGTTTTGGAATACTTGGATTTTTTTTGCTGAACCCCAGAGCTGTATGTCATAAGTCCAAATATGTTTCGGGAGGATCTTGCAAATTAAAAGTTTGACTTTTTGACTCGGTATTATTATTTCTCGACATTAGACCACTGAGCATGCGCATACGGGGGCATTTAGAGTCAGTGTTTTCGGTTCGCAAATGATTTTTCCATGTTAGACGCGTATCGAGATCGAGTCCCGGGTATATTTAATTGTGTCCGACGTGGGAATCGGTATGTCGTTTAGTGTATAGTATACACTATAGTATTGCAGTTGGAAATTATTGAAATGCAGTGCAGTACCCATTTAAAGCAATTGTTCTTGAATTCCACAAAACTAAATTTTTATAGAGCACTGCCGAAAGCTGAATTCCCAAAGATAATTGCTCACGCCCAGAAAATTATGGCTATGTTTGCGTCGTCTTATGTGTGCGAACAGACTTTTTCGACAATGAAATTGCGGAAAAGCTCAATCAGAAATCGATTGATTGATGAACACATTTTCTCGCTGTTGAAAGTTGCTTCGTCACAGCTGGAACCTGCTTTCGAAAATATTATGGAAAATGAAAAACAATTCCATATATCTCACATGCCTATTAAATGATTTAATAAAGCTTAAACACAAAATGCATTTTTTCTATAATTCTGGCCCTCCTCTAGAATTTCTTAAACTTTGTGCCCCCCCCCCATTAAAAAAGTTTGCCCATCATACAGTTGGACCGTTTGCCCTTCTTGAGAGCAAACGTAGTGTGATTTGATTTGATTTGGTTTATTTTGATAGGCCATTTGTCGTACCAGTTAGTCATTAGGTCGATGTGAAGTTGTAGGTTTGATGAAGCCGTGGAAATAATATTAAATTCATAAATGCACGGCACGGCGTAATGTACAGGCAAAAGTGATACATTCGTGTAATCGGAGTATTATATGATAAGGGGACCGGCAAATTTTTTTTTTTTTTTTTTTGGGGAGTAACTTACAAAAATATATCATAATAGTTATAATTATTATAATAATAATTCCTATGTTTCAATAAAAATAAACAATTGTTTATCCCAGGCTTCGAGTATAGATTGATTGAGTTTTTTTTTTTAAAAATATTTTTAATAAATATTACAAGAAAATGGAAAAATTATACTCGTATTTATGCAATTCAAATTTAGAAGGTTTTTTTTTTTTTGTGTACTACAAATATATATCGTCCTGAATTTACGATATTTCGAGACAGCTAAATAATAGGCAAGGATATATATCGAATATTTAGTTCAAGACCGCAAACAACACGACAAAGTACTTTTTTTTTTTTTTTTTGCAGGAGAGCGATTTAAAAATTCAATGCATATTTAATCAACTATTAAATACGAAATAAATTAGTTATGAATACAATTTTTACTTTATAATTCCATTGTTTCTAATATTATATAAATACGTGAATTGATTTAGCAGGTTATGATCACGTATCACAGATTTGAAATGAAATGATTTCAAAAGCTCTCTAGCGATCGAAAATTTAATTAACTTTTATTTCGTTCTTAAATTGAAATCACTTTGGACAACAGAAATAAAATGACGTGGTTAACTCATTTATCGGTTTTTTTTTTTTTTTTTTTTTTAAGTTGTTGCAGTCTTTAACTGGATATACACTCATAACGATATCTCCCGAGATAAAAAAAAAAACAAAATTAATCAAGTTCTGTATTTTTTATTTCCCCCAACTCACGGGGACAAGGATAACAAATATTTATATTATTTTTTTATTCATTTATGACGTAGTGAAACGTTTATTAAAAATTATTTTTCTCTCGAAATATTCAAAAACAGTTTTCCCGGAAAACGTTGGACGTTTCAAATCTTCACTTTCATTAAAACGTGGTATTTAGTATATTTATATATTTATTTTGTTTTACAGAATGACGTACAATTTGATTACCATGAAGTGGTGTGTTGAAATTATCTCTTTCCTTTATTCGAACCACCTATTATGGACATCTTAGTGTCTAACAGTTAAGACTATTTGTCCGGCAATTTTCTTGGCGCACTCGGTCGGATGGCACGCGGTTTTTATCTTACCACAAGAACAGATAACGCATTGTTTGTCCATTTAAATCGGTGTCTGCCAACCTTTTTACCACCACGGACCACTTCGACAATATTTTATAGGTCGCGGACCACCTCGATTTTACGAAAACTGGGAATACCTTTTGTTTGTTCATCAACAAGAATACACAAAATTTATCGAAAAAATGTTAATTTCTATCATTTTACTTTACGTTTTATTACTATACTTCACTAATATATAATTATACTTCAATTTATTACCCTGATACCTAGACACTTATAAAAGTGGAAAATACTTATCGGTCTACAGCAGCAACAACGATGGGATAACCGTATAATATTATACGGTTCTTCAATAAGTCGTAATATTTTTGCGCTTTTTAAAAAAAGAAAAAAAATAATAATAATTAATTTGTAATAGAAATCGAAGAAGAAATCGATGGGATCCCGGACCACCGGTTGGGAAACACTGATTTAAATTCACATCGGATTAATTCGGATTTTCAGTTTACGATCGATCGTCGTACGAGACGAATATTTAATTATGTATTCAAACAACTCGATATTGAATACATCGAAAAAATATATAAATACAATTTTTTTTTATCCAATCGCGTTTTCTGTAGAATTATATCGCTATCGAAACCGTCAGTTATCCCGACAATTGGGTTTCGAGTGTTGTATATTTAGACTCGGTATTTTATAACTGCGTTTTGCGTTTGGGATTTTTTCATTTTTTTTTTTTTTTTATCCATTTAAAAAAATCACCGCATTCATTTTCGCGGACAAGTTGCTCGGAGTTTTTTTTTTTTTTTTTTATTTCAACGCACGCGTTTTATAATAAATAATTGGCCGTATTGTATGATTAGAAGGACCGCGAGTCCCCCGCGGGTTGCTTTTGAATTTATGTGCTCCGGCGGCGCACGGTAATATATTAACTGTTCGGCCTAATATAACTGTAAAAAAACTACGTATTATTATTCCGGTCCTAAAGGTACGCGGCGAACAAAACGCCGCAAAAAAAAAAAAAAAATCATTAGGAAAATTAAGCGCTTAAGGCGTAGATTACTGATTATTGGACAACTGGTTCGGCAATTAATTTATTCATACGGTGTAAAACTAATAATTCCATTATTTATATGTATTTTAATGAGTCAATTGATAAGGGGTATTTAAATGTATTATTTTTATATTGTTATTTTTTTTTTTTTTTTTTTAAAGAAAAATAAATCGATAAATGTCGGTTTTTTTTCGAATAGATTTCCTTGTATTTATTTGTATTTTAATGCGTCATATGATAACGGGTATTGAAGCGTATTATTATTTTTTGAAAAAGAAGAATAAATCGATAAATGTCAGTGTTTTCGAGTAGATTTCCTTGTATTTATTTGTATTTTAATGCGTCATATGATAACGGGTATTGAAACGTATTATTTTTTGTAAAAGAAGAATAAATCGATAAATGTCGGTATTTCGAGTAGATTTCCTTGTATTTTAATGCGTCATATGATGACGAGTATTGAAGCGTATTATTATTTTTTGAAAAAGAAGAATAAATCGATAAATGTCAGTGTTTTCGAGTAGATTTCCTTGTATTTATTTGTATTTTAATGCGTCATATGATAACGGGTATTGAAACGTATTATTTTTTGTAAAAGAAGAATAAATCGATAAATGTCGGTGTTTTCGAGTAGATTTCCTTGTATTTATTTGTATTTTAATGCGTCATATGATAACGGGTATTGAAACGTATTATTTTTTGTAAAAGAAGAATAAATCGATAAATGTCGGTGTTTTCGAGTAGATTTCCTTGTATTTATTCGTATTTTAATGCGTCATATGATAACGGGTATTGAAACGTATTATTATTTTTTGTAAAAGAAGAATAAATCGATAAATGTCGGTGTTTTCGAATAGATTTCCTTGTATTTATTCGTATTTTAATGCGTCATATGATAACGGGTATTGAAACGTATTATTATTTTATTTTTGAAAAAGGAGAATAAATCGATAAATGTCGGTGTTTTCGAGTAGATTTCCATTAGGGTCCGGCTCCGACAACGCGACAAGACGATCCTCCGGACGCATATTATGTCGGGTACAAATATATATAAAAAAAAAGAAAAAAAGTCTTTCGACCCGCTTGTTAAAGGACGGCACGTGCCCCCATAGATAATTGCATCGGACAATAATATTTCAATGTGCGCTTGTCCCCTCGCGGGGTGGTAGATTCCTATATAATTCTATTATATACATAATAATTCGTCTAGACGTACACCAATACCGTATTTATTATTGTAATTTTCGAATATAGTCCTTATCGTGCTTTAACAGGTCCGCCGCCTCACGATTTGCACGCACAATATTGACCATCGTAATAGCCGAGAAACAATAGACGCCTAGGTTAAAATTATTATTACTGACGGGCAACAAACCGTTTCGAATGTCGCCATGGCAATATATTGAACGAAAACGAACTCGAGCGTATGATAAAACGAAATTATTTCAAAAAGAAAAAATAAATTAAAAATTGAATCCCCCGCGGTTTGCGCGCTATTGGCTGTAGAGCGATTCCAGCCGTCCATTGTCGTTGTGTTCAACTCGGAAACAAAGTTCGGAACGATCGAATATTGTTTTCGATTTTTTTTTTATTAATATTGTAAACGATGTAAAATTGGTAGATTTTTTTTCTTTGAAATCAACTCTCGAAATACTCGTCAAAGACGGACGATTCATTTGGTCGGTACAATGTCAACATCCGATCGAAACGAGTTTTACTGTTTTACCAAACGATTTATGTTTTATACACAATATTGTCTGTTTTCGTTGGGTTAAAAATCGTATTTTAGTTAGCCGATTAAAAAAATATATAGATGTTTCCAACAGTGTTCGGTAGGTGGTTGAATAATTATGTAGGTCCCCAGTTTTGTTAAATATTTAAAACAAATAATTATTATGTTCAGCCCGCACAGTGGGAACGAAAATTGTTCTGGCGCTACTGATTATGCAATATTTGAAAAAAAAAAAAATTGTATCCAATCTAAAAAATAAATGTTTATTTGGTTATCAATAAATTATAACATTGTCAATTCCGATACGATGTGGGATATCACTGTTCCGCGGCGACTAATAACAATAAAATAAATAAAACGATATCAGTTTCACCAACTTTAATACCTAAAAAAAAAACCCGACGGGTCCGTCGTATAATTTACATATTTTAATTTATGTTTATCACAAACTCCCAAGCTTTTTTTTTTTAATTTTTTTTTTTTTTTTTTAGTAATATTCGTTTTCATTATTTGATTTACAAACACGAACAGTTCGATATTAATAAATTTGTCCTCCGCGGTCAGGTTAAGTAATCTCTAAGGTATGATTTAATAAATAAAACGGGATTGTAGATTTTAGAACCATAGTACGAACGTATATCGGAATAACGATTGGACCAATATATTCAAGGTTAGGCAATTTACAAACACGTTTTTTTTTTTTTTTTTTACCATTTTTTTAACACGAATTGTTTTTGTTTTTTTTTTTTTTGCCCCCAATCAGTTGTCGCTGAATAGTCACGGAGTGTTAGTCACGGCGCGGCCGTCCAGTCAAGTAAAACGAAAGATTTCCGTTAATCCTTAACGGTTATAGTGTAGATACAATACGATTAAAAAAAAAAAAACTCGAAAGGTGCGCGACAATATTCGGGAAACCTAACGAATTGCCGCTTAAGAGCTACTCGAGTACGGCACAAGTTCGTATATTGCGAATATCGATCGGCTCAGATGACTCTACAAGAAGTAAAAGTTAGGGGTATTAATAGGTTCTCAGACCGTCGGGGGATTTTGCATACCGAAAAGTTCTTGCGGTGTGGTAGCTGTAAATAAATAAGTGGGTACGTACACGACCGATAACGATACCGTAGTAAACCGAAAAGCTGCCGCCGGAAACTTTAAACAAACGGAAACCGTTTTTCGTTTGTAAAAAAAAATTCTAAAAAATAAAAAAAAAAAACAGATATACTTCGTATACCACAAAGCCGTCTGGCAGGATGTCTTTTTAATGTTTCCTTTACTCGCGAGTGTGTATTAAAACGTTTAAAGTTCCCGAACGTATAAATGACATTTTTTTTTTTGTATACGAGCACCGTTTTTTCATTGACCAGACACCACGGGCTGAACGCTATTGTTTTTTTAACTACAATAAAAATTATTTATATTATTTAACCCTCGTGTCGGTCGCCTCATCAAGACGAGTAGCGTTTACAACGAGTCCAGTTTGATACCTAACACCTAAAAGGTATCGACAAACGCATACGACGGCTTTTTTAATCGAATATCCAGATTAAATTTAGGTTAGGTGGGTTGGGGGTGCTGGTGGTTAAATGTTCAAAGTCGATTAGCGAACGAGTGCGTAGTTGGACGTTTTAATGGAAAAAATACTACAACAAAAAAACGTAGTAAATAGGTAAACCTATTTATATAAAGATAAAACTATTAGCGTTACAGTCGCAGGCTCAAAGATAAGTCAATTAAACTCGTCCGGTACTTGAAAATACTGTACGGAAGGATCGGGTGTTTTTTTAATATTTTTAATTTTTTTTTTTTTTGTTAGTTAAGTAATCGATATCCGTGTTGTGTAGGTGCACTGCTGATATCGTGCGGAAAAAAATAAACAGATAAATACCAATATCCTAGAGTATCGTAGTTAATAATATTTTCCGCGATTAATAAATTGCGATTTTAAACAACGCTCCGAGTATAACAATTGATAACAATAGACGGTGTTCGAATTTAGGATTGGAGGGACGCAAGAGAACTCTAAAAATTATTTATTTATTTTTTTTTTATGAGCTGAGGGGCTTTACTTATTAATTATGTTGGTCCGGGGATAGCCGAAAATTTTTGCAAATAATAATATTGTTAACAAAATAAAACCCATTGAATGTTCAAATAAATTGTAAATAATAATTTTTTTTTTTTTTTTTTTTAGAATTAATCGGCTTAAACTATTGGCTTATGTGCCTCACGTGGCAACAAAGCAAACGGTTTAAATAGAAATCTAAACGTTACG
Source organism: Tuberolachnus salignus (assembly GCA_956483605.1). Lineage (NCBI taxonomy): Eukaryota > Metazoa > Arthropoda > Insecta > Hemiptera > Aphididae > Tuberolachnus > Tuberolachnus salignus. The sequence goes on along the minus strand of OY101436.1, from coordinate 37,130,478 downwards.
ATATTCTGTTGTTTTTTTTTTTTTTTGTTTTTACGTAAATAACTTACAATATTTTAACAAATATGTCAGCATTTGGAGTTGTACTCATTTTTTTTTTCAGGTATAAAGGATATTACGCGGGGGAGGGGCAACTACAAAGGACGCTATTTTTTTTTTTTTTTTAGTGCTTTTTCTATTAATTTTCTAATTCGAGCATTTAATGATCCACGGTCAATGTAATATTTCAAAATACAATAATTTGTATAAACAGTTACGAAAGCGAGCGTGGACAACGTTTGTTTTGTCAGTCTTCATGAACACAATCGGTGTACGGTTTATTTAATATTTCCAATCACTTTTTCTAATTCTGTTCGAGGCCCAGGCTTTCGCTTTTCCTCTAATCCGCACCCCAAGACCGATACATCGGGAATGATCTGCTGTAAAGCATTTAAAATCCTCGGATTTATTCGATCGTATCTCCACTGAATTTAATTCGGACAGTTAGTTAAAGATTTTCTGTTTCTCCTTAATCCGTCCCGTACTGGAGTACGGTCCTGGTCTCCGGGAAACTCGATTATCTGTTGATTCCCCGGCGGTTGAAAGGGTTCAACTTAAATTATTTTTATCATTTGTTGCTTTTTTTCCCATTTTAGGCCTTCCGTGTGTACGCCAGCCTATCCGAAAATCTTGAAATAACCCAGTCTTGCCGGTTGAAGACGCGTTACAATTGTTAAAATGTTTTACTAAGCGTTTAATTCATTTAATCGAATGGCATTCATTCAACAAAACAATTATGTTTAGATTCGGGTATTTATAATTGCAAATATGATGTAAAAAAATTTAAAATTAAACATCGTTAGTGAAATATACACACCGTACATTTTAAACGCGGAAATCGTCATCCAAATAAGTCTACTAAAAAACTCATCGGCATTTGACAATTCGTTATTATTATTTAATATTTGCAAACGTAATATCTACGCGATCGTGGCGACGATTATTTATTTATCGTTAATAATATTTTTCAAATTCTAATACAATTATGGCATAGTGTTGGAAATATATTATTTTTTATTATAATAAATAAAACAAACCGATTGATTCGTGGTTAATTTTGCTGTAACAAACGTTCGTTTATACATGATGTAAATAGACTTTTAGTGTGTTTTTATTTATAATTATTTGTAATTCCGAAATGCTATTTAAACGCATCATACGGTCGTTCATGGAAATACACTATTAGTTTGTACTCGGATACATATTTTTGTTTGGCTCGTAGTTTAAAGAAAATTGTTTCCTATCGAAAATTTCTAAAAAAAAAATAATACATCTTTATCTTCTTAATGATTTTTGTTAAATTGATACTTTCCGCTAAGTATTTTACGTCATAGTTCCTTGACATTTTTTTTCTTCCTTAATCGCGTTGTTACATTACGGTAATTCGTAAATATGTCTTAACGTTCTAAATTGAACGATAACAAACGATTTTTCATTTTCTAAAAACAGGTAACAAACAGACTATCCATTGTCGACAATGTTGAATGTTTAATGAAAAGTTTTGTACTATCTATCTTCATAAAATATTATTTTTTATGAATTGTCACCGGTTAGTGATCTAATGCCTGTGTCTAATGTGTACACATAAAAGATTTTACACAAAACTAAATAAAAAAAAAATAACGTAACAAATCTGACTGCACGTGACACCGTGTTAATCCGTTGAGACAAATTTTTACCATAAAATACCTTCTTGAAATACGAATTGACTAATCATTTACAACCAGGCGCCGTAATGGATTCCTGAATGCTTTTTTACAGCCGGATACCTAGAGTGGTCTTAAGCGCATGTACGATCATAAATTTAAACACGAGCATAATACTAACTACAACATTATGAATAATTCGTATTAATTAAATATTAATCTTCTAACAACATCAAGCTCCCACTGATAACCGATGGACTATACCACGAAAATCAAAAAATGTGATTAACATGACTTTCACAATTGATCTCACCTGCCTTGCTTTTTATGGTCAATGAGAATTTGCTGATTCCCACTGTGACGATTGACGCTTGGTTTCAACATCATACCCGTAAATCCAATTCTCATCGCCTGTTATAATATTTTTTTTAAAAGACTAGGTCAGTTTCTGCTCTTTTAAACATTTCTCGAGAGATGGTCTTTCGGTTTTGTTTTTGTTCATCGGTAAAGAGACGAAAAACTAATTTGGCTGCGATTCGGTTCATGCCCAATTCTTTAGTTAATATTTCTTGGCAGGAACCATAAGGTATTCCGACGTCTTCCGGAACTTCTCTGCTAGTTTTAATCGACGATTATTTTGAATAATTTCACGGACACGAGCAACAGTTTCATTAGTTTTACTGGACGAAGGTCTACCAGGTCGTTCGTTATCCTTAACGGATGTTAAATCTTCCTTATACCGTTTTTACCACTCAAAACATGTTGTCCGAGACATAAGATCATCTCCAAAAGCTTGCTGTAATAGTTCAACAGTTTCACTAGAACTATTCCCTAATTTAAAACAACATTTTACGCGCACACTTTGTTCTTCAATTGCTTCTATTACGAAAATCGCAGCATGACTGAAACATGTTTTCGTAAAAATTGCAATAAAATAAAAATAAATATAGCTATCGATTTCAAACCAACGCTCAAATGTTCGTTAAAAGTACTTTATCGAATGAAATTATCGGGGTTTCATTTTCTCAATTGATATAAATATTATTAACACGGTCCGGGTATTTTTTGATCACACCTCGTATATCTTCAGAAAAACAAAAACCATAAAATCATTATAATATTTTTGTAAAAAAAACTCAACTAGATAATAGATAAGTTGTTATCCTAATATACAACGTAGGTGGATAATATCGTACCGGGACACAATTTGATACGTTACAGGAAAGCGAGAAATTCTGCAATTTATACGTTTTCTCAATCGTATTAAACAATAAAATAGGAACGAATCCGAAATTATTCGAATCGATTAAACATAATGCGTATATACGGAGTTAATTTCCGAATTTATTATCAAAGGGCACGTTTTCTTTTTGTAAAGCGTTATACATAACCTTCGCAAGTGCGTTTGGGTTCCGCACAATTAAGTATTAGTGGATTAATAATAGTTTTGCCATCGGAGTGTAATCTACCAAAGGAGAAAAGTTCTTTGATCCGTGCAAATTTCCGACCCGATTGGAAATTATCGGGCGTTCAATTCGGTATTAATCACAGATGAATTACTATTCATAGTCCATTACGAAATGAATTATTCTCGTTGAACGTACTTGAAAAGACGACGTAGTAGATGATTTGTTTAGTTGTAAACAAATATTAAAAAAAAACTAGTAATGTTGTCCAAACCAAGTTGAACGTATTTTCGAAATATTTATAAGTCAGCCGAATTATAAAAACAAAGAATAAAAGGGTTGTCAGAAACATTAGGCGAAATGTTGTTCAGAATGTAGACAAATCGATAACATAAATTAGGTATATTCGTTTGAAGAGGCCAACGGCTACGTGCTCATCTTATGGTGAATTTCGGCCAAAGTGGTTTGAACGGAAACGGTTACATACAATATTTATCTAACCTACTTCGTGTCATATCCGGGTTTTAAGTATTTCAAACGAATTTCTAAATTCAAAATTATTCGCGTGTTTTGCGTTATGCGAAGGGCTTTTAATGTACGAGGTGTGATCGAAAAATACCCGGATTGTGTAAATAATATTTTTATCAATTGAGATAACGAAACCCCGACAATGTATTTCAATAGGGTACCTTTTAACGACAATTTAAGCGTTGGTTTGAAATCGATAACAACATTTATTTTTGTCATTTGGTATTTGTACGAAAACACGTTTCAGTCATGCGGCAATTTTCGTCAGCAATAGAAACAACAACGTGTGTGCGTACAATTTTGTTTTAAATTGGGAAAAACAGGGTATTTCAACATCGTACCCACAAATCCAAGTTTCATCACCTGTTATAACATTTTTTTAAAAAGTCTAGGTCAGTTTCTGCTCTATTAAATATTTCTCGAGAGATGGTCTTTCGGTTTTGTTTTTTGTTCATCGGTTAAGAGACGAGGAACAAATTTTTGCTGCGATTCAGTTCATGCCCAATCATTTGGTTAATATTTCTTGGCAAGAACCATAAGATATTCCGACGTCTTCTGCTAGTTCTCTGATAGCAAACCGACGATTATTTTGAATAATTTCACGAACACGAGCAACAGTTTCATTTGTATTACTGGTCGAGTGCTACCAGGTCGTTCGTTAACCTTAACGGATGTTAATCTTCCTTATACCGTTTTGACCACTCAAAACACGTTGTCCGAGACAGAACATCATCTCCAAAAGCTCGCTGCAAAAGTTCAAAAGTTTCACTAAGACATTTCTCTAATTTTAAACAAAATTTTCCACACACACGTTGTTGATCTATTGCTTCCATTACGATAATCGCCGCATGACCGAATACGCGAACATTCGCTGTGTCGAAAAATGTCAAAACATTTTGATTAATTCTTGAACTACATATAGCTGTTTGAAATCGTACAGAGTTTTTTTTTTTTAGGTTTTATTCGGTTCTATGCGAACAAAATTTGTTTGATCCAGCAGTATTGTACGAAATTTTGACGTTTTATCACGTGTTATACTCTGACGGTGAACAATTTAAAAATTGAGCTTCATGTAGTTGTTTTTATTATTTTTTTTTTTTTTTATAAGCGCTCAATAACGCATAATCTGACAATGATTTTATCGTTTTAACAGAAGGGATTGTAAAAAGAGACGCTATAGATTTTAGACGTTTCATTTATTATCTTAAATATATCGGTATAGTGATTTTTTTTTATTATTTGACTGTGCATTTAAGACGTTTTTTTTTTTTTAAATAAATTGTCTATACTTATATTTCAATATATTATCGACCATATACGAAATGTCATCACGTTCCGTATTTATAACATTTTAAATGGTATTTTACGGAATTTTAGTGTATTGTTAAAACAAATTACGTATAGAAACCGCGAATTCGGCACGGCCGCATAGCGGGCGCTTGGCTACGTTTTATTATAATTATTTTTTTTTTTTTAATTTTTTTTTTTTTGTTGAAAACGTCACGTTTAATCGCGGCGGACCGTATTTATAATTCGCCCACGGAATATTATTAATGCTCTCCGCTGATAATGATACGCGTCCCGTGATTATTAATAATATTATATTGTACGGCGAAGACGTAGATTTGAATTCAAGTAAATGGCATTTGGTACGATATAATCTTGAATTATTATTACCCCGGCGATTATTGCGTTGTTTAATTGAACCCAGAACAACGGCAATTATTATGCGCATATTATATTATTATTGCTGCTATAATTATTATTATTATTACCCTATGGTTTGGCGGTCTGAAGTTATTCGCCGATCGGGCCCGGTAGAAACGTCCGTTTCGTTTTGATTTGTTACGACGCGTTCGCTTAGTTGTTCGGTAAAAAAAAAATGCCAAACGTAGAAAAAAAAAAAATAATAATTATAATCCATACGTTCGGAAATTCCGTGTTGGAATAAATTCCGTACGACTACTTATCTCGCATAATATATTTTTATTAGATTCGTAGCGTACCGACGAGGAATTTACTGGTTTTAATCGCCCCATGTGTATTATTCTATTTTTTTTTTTTTTTTTTTTTGAAACTGATAACGACCTTTCTACCCCGAAAACTTGCTGTCATAAAAAAAAAAAAAAAAAAAAAAAAAAAAAAAAAACGACGACCTTAGCATATTTATTTAATATTTTCGATCTAATCGGGGGAAATTGAAATTGTGATTTTTTTTTTTTTTAATTTCCCCCTTTTATTGTCCCGAACAATGTGGGAAAAGACGGAATAACGGTTACTAGCTTTTTGACGACGATATTTTTTTTTTTTTTAATAATAAATGCAATGGTATTACATTGTTCACCGATTACTTTTGCTATCCCGTTCGAATATAAATTGTTTTAAAATTGTCAAGGTTTTTTAGCGTACAATAGGTTTTTCGCTTATGGAAATTTCTCGAAAATTTCACGCACAGTCGCGTTGTTCTTGTTACCTTAAAAAAATTATCAAAAATTCGTAGGCGCATAATTTTTATATTTTTAATTTTTTTATAAGTGTTTAAGAATTTAACAATTTGACTGAAACCGTACAAAATTCACGGCGTTTCAATGTACGATAACGATTAATATCGTCCAGATATGTTTTATGTGGCCAATAATTTATTGACGGGTCGTACGGATATTCAATTCGATACCTCCTGTTTACGGAAGGTATTTTTTTTTTTTTTTTTTAACGATATATTGATTGGAAAACCGCGCAATGACGATTATTCGCAAAAAATAAACGCTTGTTGGCCGACGGACAGACTTGGATTACCGCATAGGCAGACACTAGGGGCACGCTCAAGGGGCTCCACGGCGATTTCGAAACAAATCTCGGCGTATTCTGTTTGTGTTTAATTGAAAAACAATATTTGTATAATTGTAATGGCGCGTGACGACAACGAGTAATAAACGGTATGACATAATATCTAAACGTCGAATAAAACGAACGGAAAAAAAAAAAATGCGAAAAAAGCGTGTCGAACAAAACAACGACAACGGCGGCCGGGCAAACGGTTTTTTTTGTCGTTTCTTTTCGCAAACCGGACACACAACAAACGTTGGACCGGGATTCGTTTCCCGCGTGTGTGTGGTGTACGCCATGGAAATTCGACGGAGATACAATATAATCGATACAAGAACGGTCACCGGTACGTCCGCCCAATCGTATCGGTTTAATCCAATAATAATGATAATGCCACAATAATATGATCAGCGGAGATAGCAAATTGATTTGTATTAACGTAACGCTATAGCACGGCCTGTTTATTAATACTGCGGGGTTAATGTTAAATCGGGTCTCGGCCCCAGAGCCGTCCGAAAGACGGCGTTTAGGTGTACGAGACGCGTAGGCTTACGGCCAAAGCTCCCCGGATCTTACCGTTCGTATTTAATTAATTCGAAACGTATACTCGATGATGCGACGATAGATTAGAATTTGTTTAAAAAAAAAAAAAAAAAATTGTTTCCTATGCCTGAGCGCGGAGTGCCGGGGCGACGGTACGAGATTTGAAAAATTTCCATTTTTCTTCCGTACTCGAGTAAAAGGATTTTAGAAAAGAAGACGGCGAATTATACAAAAAAAAAACCCGTGCAATTTTGTTCTATGACGAAAAAAAAAAATAATAGTCCGAACAACAATAATAACACACTGGACGGCGGTACGCGGAAAATCATATTTTACCGTATTTAATTATTTTTTAATCAGTAATCGGGATGTTTGCCGGCGCACCGACCGAACGGACGTTCGTAATTATTTTAACGGGGCAACGGGCGACCGTTGCGCGCGCGGTTATAATAAATAATAATTGTTTTAATGGGGGAAAAAAAAAAAAAAAAAAAAAAAAAACCAAACGCGTAGTAAAACAATACTAATTACGTACGGTGATGGACCCGCATACCTATGGCGTAATCACATAGACCAACTCAATACAAACGGTTCTAAACAACGCGGGTGGACACGTGAACTTCCGTTATCCGTTACCGAGGAATTTCTGTCCAATTAACTTTCGGTTGTGCACGGCGAAGAACGAAACTTTCCGGTAATGCACCGGCGAGACTTTCGGGCTTTCCGAAAGTACGTTTTTCACAATAGGTCTATAGGTTCGTCCGTCGTCAATTTCGTCGCCATGGTTACTGTGTCGCTAATACCGCGGCCGCCCCCCCCCCCCCGTCTCGTACATACGGGCGTGTCGCATGGAAGAAAAAATATAAATACATTATTCGACAATTATATCCGGGCCCATTACCGTACCGTTTTTTCTTTCTTTCGCGTTTCCATTTCTTTTAACAATTAATCGGCGTCTTGTGTATGCCGTGCCCTTATTTTTCTTTCTATATATATATATATACACATACTAATATAATATAGCGACCCGCCGGATGTCCGGAATAACCGAAACGTTTCGCGTTCAAACGGCGTCGGTGGCGCGAATAATATTTTTTTTTTTTTTTTTTTTTTTTCCCCCCAGGCCCGTTGTATTCGAACAACAACCCCGGCGACATTAATTATTCAATAATAGGTTTTGTTTCGTTTTGAACTCATAAATTACGTATTGAAACCGGCCGAGAAGTTTTTCTTAGCGTTTTAACGTCTGGCAGTCCCGGGGTACGGCGGCACGGATCGTCCGAGATTCATCTCGGAGGGCAAACATTTTCTTTTCGAGCCGATACAATGCATATTGTACACTATATATATATATATATATATAATTATACACCGTGTTGCATGCACACCGGGGCCCGGGAAAAACTTTCGTTTTTAATTTAAAAACTTTTGCAATCGAAATGTTTAAGACAATAAAATTGAAATGCGGGCCTTCGACCGTGTATCCAGCGCCCGGCACGGTAACCGTTTTCGGCTCGTCCTATATGTGCCGAGACTTATCCGGACAAATCTCTTTGGCGTCTACATCTAGACGATATTTTATCTTATCTTTTATCTGAAGTTTATCGAAAATAAATATTAAAAATTAAAAAATGATCTTTTTTGTCTAGATGAAAAACATTTAAAAGTAAACGGTAGTAAATATAATAACATCACACTGTATTATCTTACCGTTTAGTTGAAAATTCAAAGTGACTACCCGTACGGTCTACACGTCTGTATTAACAGATTATTATTTTCGACCGTATTTTACATATTCACCACCCTGCTACAATGTACCCATTAAAAAGACAATTAAAAAAAATTAACTTTTTATTTATATCTCGATAAATTTCCCGCGTCTTATGTTTCTCATATGAGATAAATTAAACATTTGTTATCTTTATGAATTTGGAACAATTAACTATTGTCTGTGTCTTCAATAAATTGCGCACGTCTGTGCGTCTCGACAGCGATACTTGTCTAGCGGTAAATCGTAGAACGGAATCGTTATTTAAAATAATATTTTTTTTTTATTAATTATCGGCAAAATCAAGTTGAACCCCAGTGTTTTCGTGCGCGGCACTCGGATGGTTAATGGTTTTTTTTTTTTATTCCCATAATTCCCCGAGTGAATATCATATGCGGTTTAACCGGACGACGATCGATTCGAACGTGCGAATCGGTATTACCACAGAAAACCAATAGCTATGGAAATTCGCGAATTGTCCTTTTTCGAAAACATTTTTTTTTTTTTTTTTTCTATTCGTATCCACGCGACGAATATCGTTGAATTTTCGTAATTTGAAATGAAATTCGAAACGAATTTGTACCGTTCGTTTTACTATCACCGTGAATTGTCAATATACTATCGAATACGAACGTATAGCAATATTCTGTGTTTTTATACAAACATTATCATTTTTAAGCGAGAATTAAAATTATAAAAATTGAATAATGCTTGAAAATTAAAATATAGGAAAAACAACGTTCATGTTATTTAATCCAATTCACTCTTATAAAATTGAACCTATTGCACACACGTGTTTGTTTTGTTATACGCACAACAATTAAACGTCCTCTCCTCTGGAAAAAAAGAAAATAAAAAATTTGCCTTCGGCCGTCTTAAAATATATTCTTCGTTTTTGTGTTTCAATGTGTAAAACATCAGGTTTCGTTTTTTATATTGTTTATTATACATTAAAACAAACACTGTTTAAACTGGAATAAATGCATTTTTGTTGCATACAGCACCCTAATGGGTTTTGTTCTTATATGACGCGCTCAAGTATATGGTAATTTTAGATATTTGCAATGACGCGCATACGGTTTTTTTACCAAGAAATGCAACTTGTATGTGCTCTTAATATTTCTCCGTGCGTCACTGGATACTTAGTTGTAGTGCTTGTGCAGGATGTCACGGTGCTAACAATTAGACGAATAGAAACGCCTTTTATGTCTTATATTATGTTTCACATAGGGAATGCTTTGACTTGCAAGTGTGCGGCGGGGAGGGGTTGGTGTGAACAAGGCCGGGTAAGTCTGCACTTGGAAAGATTGGGTAACTGACGTGGGTGTTTTTGGTCGAACGAAAGCGAGCGAAAATATCACTGCAAACAAAAATTATCTGCGAATAATGAAAACATTGTGTTGATATTTTACGTTTATATTTCGTCGATAACGCCCGAAGACGGGACAAACGCGTGCGCGGAACAAGCCGGACAAACGTGTTCGGGCTCGGGGTTGACGGATATGAATTTTGAAAACGAAACGTAGATTTCCTTAGTTCGATTTTTGCTATAAGAACAATCGAACGTGCAATTTGGTTTTTTTGTTAATAAAGGTTTAACATTCGTTGTATTAACGATAAAGTAGAATATCACCACAAAAAAAAAATCAAAAAAACCCAACATGCCAGGAAAATATAGAATTGGACAAAAATGACCAAATGACGTAAGGGTTATAGGGGAAAATAAAAATGTCAACCCCTTCACAAATTTGGGGGCAACCAATTCTTTTGTCAACAAAACCCCAACATTATGAAAGAGCTAAGTTTTCCGAGTATTTTGAGAGCCAATATGCCAGGAAAATATTGAATTGCACAAAAATGACCAAATAACGAAAAGGTTAAAAGGGAATATAACAATTTCAACCCCCTCACAAATTTGAGGGCAACCAATCTTTTTGTCAACAAAACACACACACACTCTACCTCACTCTTTCTCACTCTCTCTTTATCTCTCAAGAGATTAACGATAAAGTTGAATATCATAACAAAATCAAAAAAAATAACCCTCGATCAAACCAGAATACATTGCCGTCGACGGCAAAACCCGGTTCTTTCGGCCGTTCCCCTTTAAACGGGCATCGGGCAGTTGGATTAGTGAAACAATGAAATGTTGAAATTTTCCAAAAAAAAAAAAAAAAAAAAACGAATTGGCATTTTTATAGTCGCGGGGAATATTTGACGGGCAGACGGCATTGCGTACATTCGGGTGGTGCCGATTATTGCCGTCTCGAAAATCAGCGGGAACGGGCGCGCGGCCGGAATACGAAAGAGCCGAAATAGTCGCGATTAAAGCCGGGGAGGACGTTCCGCCGGAGTTAAGTCGCCGTCATTAGCGGACCGCCGCCGCCGCCGCCGCCGCCACCGCCGCCATCGCCGCCGCGCGATAGTACCGTCCGGCTGTCTGGCGCCGCCACCCCCAGCCCGGTCTTCAGAAATCCCGTACACGTCTATGCCGGACGCTCCTCGGTTAATCCGCCGGCAGGACCGGCAGTCCCCGTAAAGCATTATAGGCGAAAAACCCCGAAATTACCATCGCCCCTTATTCCCATTTCCATCCCGTATATTATTATTATTATTATTATTATATTTGGTTGTTTTCCGAAATAGATATACAACCGATTGTCTTACACGCCATTTCGATTAACGAGATATAACGTATCGCGGCCAAATATCCGAGATAAAATATAAACGATACCGATATTTATTGGTAATAATAATTGTTTCACGACGTTTCTGGAATTCACGAAACGCATGAACCATTAACATATCGAGTTCAACAGACAAAGGGAAACGAATTATCTTTATTCTCTCCTAGGCGAATAGTATATGTTTGTTTATTTTTATCGAGATATTTTAAAATGTATCCACTTGTAAACGATTCGTTCTCAAAGAATTTCGAATGCAAACGCAAATATTATTTCAAAATACATTTAGAACACATATTTCAGTACGTATACAGTTACTTAAGATTATTATTATTATTTTTTATATACTTTTAGGTATTGTCAACGAGCATGCATACAAGGGGTGTTTTGTTTTTACCTTACTGGTTAAATACTAGTGGATGTTATAATTAAAATTCCTTTTTGACCTACGACACGGACCTATAAACTGCAGTGAACTGCATTTCGGGCGAAAATTACTCCGGCAAATATTCGATAAGCAAATTGGGGTGTCCGGGAACGAAACGAGGATAATATTTTGGTTGTGTCCGTGAAAAAATTCGATTTATCATAAACAATAACACGCATTTATACATTACGAATGAACATGTTCCAAGTATCAGTTCGATACTTGTGATTGGAATAACTACAGAAAACTGTACGGTTTTTTTTTCTTCTTCCCGGATAGTCCGTTTATCACATGTAGTCTGGTTTTTCGTTAGGCCGATGGTGTAGAAAGCGCAATCTACGAGTTGATATGCTTATAATTCTACGACTCCCACGTCTAAAGTCCATTAAGCTGATATCCGTATATTAATGCCGTTAGTCGAAATGGAAATGCCTTGTTTAATATATTATCAATACGGTACAGAAATCGCATAATTCAACCGTATTAGACGCAGGAAATGCTGATAATCTGATAATTTCAGTATGTTTTTTTTTTAAACGTTTTGCCATTAAAACACAGGGACAATTAAAATGGTAAACGGCTAGTCGGTCGTATCTCGTAGATGTTGGTGCTTCGGAGTTATGTCAATACGTAAGTAACGGATTTTTATAGAATAAAAAAAAAAATAATAAAAAAAAAAAAAAGGAATAAAATCGTACCTACAGCTTTATGTTCTAACTTCTTCAGTGGTACGTATATTTAATTTATTTATTTCAATTGTTCGCAATGTATAAACTTCGAGATTTTTATGTAATTAACTTAATCACCATACTTTGAACTTTTTAAGGACTTGCATGTCATATATTTTATTTTATTTTATAAAGTTTTGTCCGAATATTTAAAACTATTTCAGGCCAGGAGCACTTAAGTTTAAAACTAAATTGTAAATATTTAAAAAAATATTATTTTTTTTAAAAATTTTATGTTATCGTTTTAAAACATATACTGAATAATGTTTTTTGTAAACATTTTTTAATTATGTTTTATATTTCGCAAACAAAGCTACGTAATTTAATTTTAAATAGTTAATTCACGTTTAATCGTGTTTAAACTGAACGAAAAAAAAATAAAAAACTTATATTAAAAATATAATGAAGAATGATTACGTGTAGGACATATTCGTGGCGGGACGAGAGTTGTATGTATTTTAACTTTTTACTCAGTAGCCGTCGCACTTGAAAAATGATTCTGGTCGGATCACGAAATCTAAACGAAAAAATCTCTACGCTATTCTTTTGCCATTTTCCGGTACTTTTTTTTTTTTTTTTATTAAAAAAAACGCATTTTTCGAATTGAGAAAATAAAAATATCCCGAAACCAAGACTAACGTTTTTATTTCGTTCAATTGCGTAAGTATCGATAAAATAGGCGCATGGTATTTGTCAATATTGTTCACTCACTAAAAATTCACCCGATTAAAGAATATAACTATAATTGTGTTGAAAAACTAATATTATCGTCTCATTATTTTTTTCTCGAAATTTGAATTTTTACTGCACGTAAATACTGCACCTATAAGAGTGGTACCATCCGATTGTATTACAATATCGATGCAATTATTTATTTAGTTTGAATTTTGAGATTTGTAAATTGTTCAAGTGTCAAATAAATATATACACTAAAGTATCCACGATATCGAGTAAATACCTTCGCGCTTCAACCAGATAAATCCACTTTCTTTTTTTTTTTCTTTAAAAATGCTCGTATTGAAGACTTAATTTAAAGAAAACAATACATAAATATATTTAGGTGCGACAATCAGCTAAATCCAATACAATTCAAACACAATCACAAAAACTCCTGAACAACTGTCTGGGTGCAACAATCAGATAAACGATTTTATGGCTCATGAACATTGTGAAAGGTGGAGTTTTCATGTTGCTCTAAGTTTTAAGGTCTTTCATCGGCTGTAGTAGAATTGGTATCAGAGGGAAAAAAACATCCGAGGAAATAATGTTCGAAATCAAGAAAACAAATGTTACGGTAGAAATATGACGAAATTTATATTTCAAAAAAAAAAATTACCTATGATACGGGGGGAGGGTGGGGGGCGTAAAAACACTTAACTGCTAAAAAAAAGTTTTAAGTATTTTATATTTATTATTTTTGGTTTTATTTTATATTTAATTCTATATACGTATATCCTTTGTATTCGTCCGAACGCAAGAACTTTAGAAGACTAGTTTCTCTGTACGATACTTAACTAGTCGAGGAGTTAGGGAATTGTTGAAAAGTTTCCTATTTCACTGAAATAACACGGAATATAACTCAGAATATAGGATAACGAAGACAACCCGCATGCTCATTACTAAGTTATGTAAATTTATAGCACACACTTAATTAATGGTTAGGCGTTAAAGGCATTAAAGGCATTAAAGGCGTTTGTTAAAATATTTGAGTTTTTCACTTTGGGTTATTTCCTAGAGCATTTTTCCCTAGATCCAGTTTAATTATATTATGATGTTAATTTAATAGATTTACATGCGATTATAATTTTATAATTATTTTCGAGGATGTCTCAACAAAATAACTATCTTCTGTATAAAAACTGGATAGTTTCTGTTTTATATATGAAAAAAAAACTATATGTTTCTGAAATAAAAAAAGGTTATCCTTTTGTGACATAATTTTTAGAGCAAATATTATATAGGTGCGTTATTGTTAGTCTATAGTTATCTATTAGGGTTCGTTATTATTTTATTTAGCAGGAAAACAACACCGTTTTTATTTAATAAACATTCTTTTGTTTGTAGTACAAATTTTTTTTCGTATCTTATAACTAATATTGATTGATTGTGGCCAATGATTTAATTTATTTTTATTAGATTTTTATCAAGCGGGCACATACGCCTTTTTGTCATTTCGGTCTTGAAAATACACGACATGGCGATCTATCGTTGAAGCAAAACCGATTTCGTGTAGTAAGTTTAAATAAACAGGGCAAATCGACCTAACTTCAGGGTACGTTTAGTACGGTGGTTTTTTCTCGATATTTTCAAGTAGCCAGATGTGACAATTACGCGAAAAATTACAATTAAAAAATGCTCCGCTTTTAATCGACGAGTCGAATTCGCTCTGATATTAAAACCCACAGCGCAAAATTATTGGTCCGAAAATTGTCCACTGTGTGAGATGGAGACAACAAACACGCGTGTATTAATTAATAATTTTAAGGTTATTATTTTTTTTTTTTTTTTTATTACCGTAAAACGTTTAAAATTGTTTTGTGTAACATACTTAAACGTACCGATATATTTTACCAGTTCTTCTACAAAGAAAACAAGTAGAGATACGTCTTGACATTGATCGATAATCTGTTTTAACCGAACAGTAATTATTGTTTCTATCAAACTATTCAAACTAAAACTACGGTTTCGGATAGGAATCCGAGGACAATCCCGAGAGTTCTCCGACGCGTTCGCGGTCGATTAGAGCCGCCTTACCGGGCGGTATAATTTCGCAGCGTGGGCTCGCAGAATTATACGATTACAGTATTAGATACTTAGGGATTTTTTTATTTTATTTTTTTTTTTTGTATTTGACTGTCGCGATATTTGCGAGCGTCTGTAAACTAAACACGAAGTCCATATAATTAACAATTTCGGACGCATACTGTTGTAACATTCGTGTACTATAACAATTCAATTACCCGATCATATTCCGGAGTGCTCGTGTCGAGTTATCCGTTAGCCAAACAAATCCATTGTACGTATTTAGCTAAAGGATTCGACGATTATGCAGTGAAGTTTTTGATTTTTATTTTGTAATGGACGAGCAAATTTTCAAAATTAACCTTAGTACTACGGTAGAAAATATATGTAATTTTTAATAACATTGCGAGTAAACTTTGTTTCGGTTTTTGTTTTTATCTCCTCGGGAACAATTTGGAAAACTTGTTCGCAATATCATCAGACAAACCGTTCGCCACATAATTTTAAACGAAATTATAAAACTACGTAACTGTAAAATATTATAACGTTCCTCCGACGTGTCGTCGGAGCTTTGTTTAATATTAATATGCATCGTTAAAGGTTTTTTTTTTTTTTTTGTTTTTTATAAAATCGCAATCCCGAAAATACATTACCAGCTGACTATATCTCTACGGGTAAGTAGCGTAAAGATACAATTACAATTATAGTTATTAAAAAAATTATTTCGTTTTATTAATACCAGTTGACGGTTTTGTATATTTTATTATTTTAAACCCCCCCTTCCCTCCCGTTTAAACATTAAAGGTTGTTTAAATCTTATTAGTCTTCTGTGTTTTAGCATACAACACTTTTGCACGATAACGTCGATTTTCGAACTGTCAGCAATATTATCGCATTCTGTGCTGTGCAACCCCGTGTCGGGAACTCACAATCATACCGTTTCAAACCGTTTCAAACAATGAAACTTTCTTGATTATTAAAAAACTTAGTTCATACGCATCACGGTCAATTATTTAATGCGGTCGTCGTGGGCCGAGGTTGTTGTTGTACAGCAAGCCTACAAACGCGGTGAGCCCGGCGGGGCTGTTCCCGTTTCTTCTTCGGACTTTTCCGAAAATATAACTTAGTTTATTGGTTTTAAATGCGTTCAACTCCGAGAAGAACTCATCTAGTTTCGCTCTGACCCGGGTCGCACGGTCTATTTAATGAGCTTTTTCACGTTTAAATATCCATACAGTTTCGGGTTATTTTGTCGACTCCGGATTTGGTTCATCGATGATGTGCCGTTAAAATTGAAAAGCTGATCGTGCCGATGATCCTCTCCCCTACATCCCTTGGACACGTCACCGCGTGCATTTGCCATACGATTAGTAAATTGAATTCGTTAAACAGATAACGTTTAACGTATCAAGGATTTTTTATTTTTTTTTTTATTATTATTATTACCAATACCTCTATAGACCGATTTCAATATAAGTACCGAATGAATAAACGTTATAGGCAATTTTTCGATTCAACGCCGAACGGACGGCTATTAATTTTCCAATAAGTGTTGTTTTTATCTTTTGTTACCCCTTCGAGTGCACTTTCGAGACTGTTTATACGATCGAAAAGTTTCTCGCCGCCGGTAGTTCATCGGTACGTAATTTTAACGCGAATAGTATTTTGCAGGAAATGATTTTGTTTTTTTAATTTTCCAGTCCGGCAGTAGTAAAGCGTGCAAAACTACATTGTAAACTGTACAGAAACGACGCGTTTAGTTTGTAACATTTGCGCTCGGCTAGGAACCGTCGTCCGCCATAGGTGAGTAATCAAAATTAATATAATTGTTTTCCGGTTAAAAATTCTAATAGTAAACGTAATGCAGTACGTCCAGGTCAATGTTGCGTCGTTTTTTTTTTTTTTTTATATATATATTTTATTCGCATACGTTACGTTTAATGAACGGACTGGATCACGTCAAAAAACAAGCATTATTATTTATCAACCCCCCGTACACATTTAGGACCCACCGTATACGTATGGATTCGGAATTTGGTCCGTAATAGTAATGCCATATAAAAAAAAAAAAAAAAAAAATGTATTACGCGATTCTGTTGGACAGTGTAAATCACCGGTGCAAATGGGCTTAAACACAATACGAAAACGCACACGAGGTTTTCGGTACGATTTACGGACTGTTTGAAAATTCAATGTAACCGGAGATTCGTATGTAATTACAATTGTATTTTCGGCCTATTTCGTTTTTTGGGATATATTATTCGGTATATAATTCCAACGGAACAGACCGTCGGACGTTAATTCTTTTTATACGATTTCAGCGAATTAATCCCGTGTTCTATCCCGTACGACTTAATCCGTTTTGGTAATGATTCACATCTAGCATTGACTTCACCGTAACCCGTCATAGTTCATAATTGTGACAAAACAAATGGGATTATCTATCGATCCAATTGATTTGAATCCACGTAAATCGAAAATAGCATACGCCCAAAAAAAAACTAGCTCAACTAATTCTAAAATCAATCTATTGCCAGAGTAGTAATGTTCATTATCATTACGAAAATCGTAATCTTCAGGCGAGTACTTGTTTTACGTTTTTTTTTTAACGATACACGTGTAAATAATTTATATAATAATTATAAATTTATAGAAATCATCGTAAATTATTTAACTTGACTTTTGATTTTGAACTAATAGTAAAACAACGGGGTCAGAAGATATTTTCTACTAAAACGTTTAGATGTTGATTTTCTATAGTTATATATTTTAATCTAAATAATTCATTAATTTTTTTCTCGCATTAAATTCAAAATGATATTGAAAATAATTTGCATCGAGATAAGATAAAATACAAAAAAAAATGCATAAAATATTATCAAGATAAATATCTTGTCTCAAAACACTGGGCACGGCTAATTTAAACATGCCGAAAACGTCCGGGAAATTAATAAAAACTGTACTGTTGTTTACTCGGATATTTACGGTCAGGTTTACGCGGAGTGTATTTGTTTTTTTTTTTTTTTTGTTATTAGGTTAATTTTTCTTTTTTTCGCGTCAAACAATGTTTCGAAAACGTGTATATCGTTTGCTTAAAAATGTTATCCGAGTGTCGTGTTCTTCCAAACAATGACCTTTTTTTTTATTATTATTATTATTATCATCACGATTATTATTATTCTAATCGATTACGAAATCCACGAATAAACCCTTTTGTATACGGCTTTGCCTTTTTCATCTCCGGTCACCATCATTATTTTTCTTTTGTACTGATCCCTCTTTTTTTTCTTTTTTTTTTTCCTTTGTCCTCCGCCGCCTCATCCTTCGTCTCTTTCTTTCAATCTCACTCCTGCTGACTATATGTCCCTATTCCGCCCCCCTCGCTTTTTTCCTATCTGTATATGTATCTATCCACGCCATCCTCACTGTATCTGTGTTTCGCTCTCTCTCTCTCTCTTTCTCTTTTTTTTTTTTTTTTTATATAAATATATATATATATATATATGTGTGTATGCTCAGTTTCCTTATATCGATTTTGGAAAATTTCCAGACACTCCACGTGAATTGGGCGCTTTCGTATAAACGTTTCGTAACACTGAAGCACATACCCTGGGGGCTTTCGGTTGGCTAAAGGGTCCGAGAGAAATCCTTTTAAAGCGCAATAAATTTCGCGCAGATAGCCGAAAACGCCCGCGAAATGAACACATACTCATAATTTCTGAAATATTATGTACCATTCCGTAATGGTGACTCGGGCCGCTACTTAACGAACGTACGCGAAATACGCGAGGCCCGGACCGTAGGCTTTTTTTAACCGCTGATTATTTAAAAATATCACCGAATATTCCGTACGAAGAACACTACGCGTAAACGAAAATAGCTTTATTTTTTTTTTTTTTGTTTGTTTTCGTTGCGTAAAAATGACTTGTAATAGTAATAGTAATAAATATATTATTATAGAACTTTTTTGTTTTTTTTTTTTGTTTATAGCGTCTGCAAAAGCCGTTATAGGTGTTTGTAAAACATGTTTCCTATAGACTATTATGTTTCGAAAAAGTTTTTTCGTTTTGTTTTTTTTTTTTTTTTTTTTTACAGTTTTTACAGTCAACAATATAGACTTCACTACCTATAGAATTTCCCATCCTACTATCCTACTCGTTTTTAATACATTTAAAATAATAATTTATTCGTGTGCCCCCTTGTGATACGGGGGCGTTGAATATTATTATATTGTGTATTCTTTTGATGTGCATAAGCATTTTTAAGTTGATTACTTTCGCTGCAGAACAAAAAAAAAAATAAAAAAATAGTCGTTATAACATCTAAACTTTTATGCGTAAATCGTAAAATATTTCGCGCGGGAAATTATTCGCGATAAATAATTAAAACCGTAGTCCGTAGAAGTCTATTTGTACAATCGTGTGGTTACGTTTTTGGACAAACTACTCAACAGTATTCCGTTTTAATTTTACGCGCAATTTTTATTACACGTCTATGTATTTTAGTTTTTAAATCAGTCAAATGGCTATTGTAGAACGACGTTTCTCGAACGTGGAAAAAATGACGTTGTTTTTGTGTATTTTCGATGTACGCACACGGGGTGGAGTTTATTTTTCTTTTTGTAATTACGGATTAATATCGTTTTTCGAGATTCAAATTCTTCTCGGCGTTGTCGCAAAATAGGCGTCCTATCGAATAAATTAGAAATATTACATTTTGTTTAACACGTATTATTATAAAATAATAATGCTGTAATGAGAAAATAATCGAAACGTTAAAAACATGCGATATTCTGCACAGTAATGAAAAAATAATCGATTAAACTTGTTTTGTAAATTTTGATTAAATTTTCCCGATTAATATCGTTAACCAATATGGTACGTAGGTCAGTTGGTTAACTATTGAATGCGTTTTTTTTTTTTTTTTTTTAATGTCGCATCTCACCGCAGTAGAATACAATCATGGTGTTTTTTAACGTACGCGCTTACAACAGCCAAGAGTTTTTTTTTTTTTTAGGGCGGATGATACTGTCGGATGATGATTCGAACGAATATTGACCGGGACGTTAATGTCGAACCGTATCAGTGTCGAAATGCAATTTTTATTTTATTTTTTTTTTTTTTAATTTTTTTTTTTTTTTTTAACTATACAATATAATCCGCTACGGTCGCGGAATTTCAAACAACCGTGAACTTTTTTCGTAAACAGTTTTTTTCACGTTCGCCCCCAACTACTCGCATTCCGTACCGACTCGGCCTGTACATATATATATATGTATATGTATATATATATATATATATATATATACGACCTATACGATACGTGTGGAGCACATGGTGGCGGAGGGGCTGGAACCCATAAAAAATGCCTTTTTCCCATTTCGCGGGTCCCAACGAAAAACGAGTCACAGTTAGTTAAACAGAACTGATAAAAAGTAAAACAAAATATATATATATATATATACAAAAAAAGTATTTTTGTTTTGTTTTTAAATGTTTGTTACGTACCCGAAAAAAAAAAAAAAAAAAAAGCAAAAGCGACTTCAGATGATAAGCAATACCGTATAAAGAGAACGAAATATTTATGGATGGACGAACAATATAGAGGAAAACGTTTATATATTGTTCCCCTTTTCCCAAAAAAAAAAAACAAAAAACAAAAAATGAGTTACGGGCGCATTTTGAAATTATTAAATAATTTATTGTGCGGCTACACTAGCGACGGTTTAAAACCAATGACGAATTAATACGGTGTATTTGATAGGCCGATTATTCGATAGCAAATTTTCGCGTAAATATATCGTTTCGCTTCGACATTATTATCCGTCGTGCGCGTGATTTCCGTCAATCGATTAAAAACGTTTAATATAATAAAATTAATAACTATTTAAACGGTGCAACCCCACCTTCTACGATTTAAAATAATTTTTTTTCTATAAATCGTATTGTTCATTTGTAACTCGTCGAATCTCGTGTTAATTCGATACGATAGAAAATATACCAGGCGCTACTCTAGAAAACGCTAAAAGAGCAGCCGTCCATCAAGAGCAGTGTTTCCTAACCGGTGGTCCATAGATTTTTTCTTCGATTTCTATTACGAATTAATTATTATTATTTTTTTTTTAAATAGCGAAAAAAATTACCACTTATTGAGGAACCGTATAATATTATACTTATTGTCCCATCGTTGTGGCTGCTGTAGACCGATAAGTATTTTCTACTTTTATAAGTGTGTAGGTATCAGTCACAAAAATCACACTAAGTAAATTATTCAGTATAGTAAAGTATAATTATATATTAGTGAAGTATAGTAATGAAATGTAAAGTAAAATAATAAAAATTAACATTTTTCGATAAATTTCGTGTATTCTTTTTAATGAGCAAACAAAATGTATTCCTAGTTTTCGTAAAATCGAGGTGGTCCGCGACCTATAAAATATTGTCGAAGTGGTCCGTGATGGTAAAAAGGTTGGGAAACACTGATCAATTTATATTTTATAAGCTCCAAGCTGCATTTATGTTATTATAGATTTGTTCACATATTTCCCTCGATATTCTATTATCGAACTGCCTAGTCCTCTTTCGACGGCGATTACTAGTGGTAGCCCGTGCATGTGTAAAGGTCGGCATTATTAATGTCACACAAAGTCCCGATATGGTTTTCCCGTGTTTACTTAAGGAATTCCGTCGGTTTCGTCCTCAATTCCGTCCCAGGTACCGAAAACCTTTAAATTGTATTTACAAAGAGTAATTTCCGGTCACTTCCTCTTGAACGTCGGCTGCTCTTTTCGCGTCTACCAGAGAAGCGCCTAGAATATTTCCTATCGTATCGAATTTACACAAGGATTTAACGAGTAATATGAACAATATGATTCATAACCGTTTTAAATAACTTAGTTTAAAAAAGTTTAACAAAACAACTACGAGGAACAATGAGAGGAAGACGCGGACAATGGGCTTTGGGAACGCGCTGCGAAGAAGCGAGGGTGTGGAATGCATAGTAATTCTATATTGGAAACCAACGGGCAAGAAACCACGGGGTCGGCCTAGGAAAAGATAGATTGTTTTGTGAAATAAGACCTTGATAGAACGCAGGAGTATGAGAGTAGAGAGAAGTAGTTCAGGATCAAATTAAGTGGCGGGAGACCATAGTCGCAAAAACTTTCGGAGAGTATTAACCCTACACTACGTGTAAAGACATTGATGCATCGCGTGGTTTAATACGGTTTGATTATGGAAGTGCACTCGTGCATTACTTAAACGATTACCCAAATTTATAATTGGGAATCAAAATTGATTTTTATTACATGACTTTTTTTGAATACACGTATAAAGCGACATAAAAAAAAAAAAAAAAAATAATCATACAGTGAAGAATTGAATGTCAAAAGAAGAAATAGAAATATTTATAGTATGTCGTTATGTTCACCCCAGTCAATTATTTTAGTTAATAATTATGTATTATTTGTACTGTACATAATTTTAAAATACAACGTAATACGGAAAATGGAAATCATTTTATCGACATTTAATGTTAAAAAAAAAAAAAAAAATCCAATATTCGTGATATGTTTTATTTTATTTTGTATTTATAAAACCAAAAAATTCGACGCTTGCACGTCGATTAATAATATTTACCTCGGGAAATGCTGAAATGTAACTTATCATTTTTTTTTTTTATGTTTCCACGTTAGATATTGCAAACCAAAACACAAAAAAGAAAAAAAAAAGAGACGATGTGAAAAATCATTGCACGTTAACCAACATAAACACAAACAATAGTTTTCCAACTAATCTGTTTTTAATGTACGCCTGTTTACATAAATTCAAACAAGTTTTTTTTGTTTTTTTAACATCATTAGTCTACACACGTTTTAACCGAATAAAAACAACTATTTACCGCGTTATCCTTTGTTTTAACCAATCTCACAAATGCCCTAAAGTTGTCCCGGAATGTGTTCCCTCGACCAGAATTTGAACAAGAGGTACGTACGTACATCGATTAATATTAATGTCGTGTTTTTTTAGTTTGTTTTATTCATTTTTTAAAAAAAAACTATGGTCTCTCCTAAAAGTAAGTTTTTAACGAGTATTTATTTCTGTTTTATCGTGAACATTGTACACTGTACATATTTATGAAAAATAAAACGATAGCATTTTTAATACACACTTGTGGTGGTACGAAACACAATTTTTCTACATTTGGCACTGTTAAATCCGAATATTTTTAGGTTGATAAGTTTTTTTTTGAATTTCATAAAAATTGCTTACGCGCAATCTATGTAAATCCTGGGACATATTTTTGATCATATTTCACCATAAGCTTGGTAACTATCCAACGGAGTTCGCTGTTTAAACGGGTCAAATATCATCGAAATGTTTAGAAAAAAATTGTCCACGCTAATATTACTCGGACGTACTACTCTGCGATTATTTTAAACCGAATTTAAAATGTCAAAAATACAGTAAACAGTACAAACATACCGTTTTCCATACGTCATTTCACAAATGATTACGAATTACTTCGACAGAGTAATGGCATTCGGAAAAAGGCTTGAACAACGGCAGCAACAATGTAGAAATAACGCCGTTTGTTTTGTTTTGGCGATTTGTAGTGAAATTTCGTTTTCGAATTTGAATCGTGTCCCGGTAGGTATCGAATTGCCCGGAACGTTATTGCCAACCGATAGAACGACAACCGTTGCCGTTTGTACGCGTTTCTATCGCAACATACCGGTAAACATATAATAAAATAACGGGAAATATTTAACGCGCGAATAACGGTACCCGCGAGTCGGAAACTAAAACCGAGGCCGGGGTGTTTTGTTGAAGGTCCGTATATCACTTAGGGAAAGTTTCGCAACGCTTCAGTTTAGCAAGTTAAAAGGCACAGTTGCCCGCCCGCGCCGGCGACTATACGCCCCGTGCGATATCAAAGGTCGCGCGGGTCCCCGCATACGTGTCGGCGGTCCTTGTATAATAGGGCTATTCAGAATATAATAAGACCGCGTTGTGCCGTGCCAGGTGGTAGGGGAGGTAGGGAATTATTATTATACCTAATGGCGTGTGTTCGGCTGTGGAATCGAAGATCCGCGGGCTCGATATCCACGCACACTACGTCCGCGTATTCCCGGTGCCGCCACTTCGCCCCGGCCGCCTAGCCCTTTGCCCGCGGTCGTATTTTTGTTATTTCTCTTTCCGGAATTTCATCCGGATCGCAATTTTTAAAAAAAAAAAAAAAAAACAACAACGGGGGTATTCCGGATCGTAGCCGCAAACGCGATTACCCGTACTATTCGGTTGGCAGCGCGTAGAAAATTTGAACGTCATTATTTTTTTTATTTTGACATGTATATGTCTTATGGCTGGGGGTCATTATTCTGTTAATTTGTCCGACACCGAGAATGTTACCGCGACGCTCGTTTAAAGAACAAGCTCATTCGGACAACCGAACCGCCGCGAAATGTCTGTATTGACGAATTTCCCGTCGCTGATAACGAATTCGATTTTCGTTTTGTCCAAAACAAATTCGGTGTTTCCTGCGCTGTTTGCGGTCGCCTTCGCGGTTCGAGAAAGATATGAAGCACGTTCCCCAGAAAGCCGTAGATTTTTCGCTCGAAAAATACCCAGACTTAGATTCTCATAATATGAGCGTGTGCAATACTTGTTATAAAACTCTGCTTTGTTACTGAGCAGATTAAACCTAACAGTTCCCAGTTTTGCTACGATTAACGGTTTTTGTTATTCTCCATTTCCATCTGATTTACCGCCTCTCGATCCTATCTCTGAACGATTAGTGTCTTCCATTTAAAAATTTAGAAAAATGTATACTCAATAAAAATAATTGCTGTCTTTGAAACGTGTTTATTTTTTACACGTGTTAAAAAAGTTACCTACAGTTTAATCCTCGTCTCCTCGTATCTAATACCAAATTGACATCGGCATTCTTATGTCAACTATATTCAGTAGAAACGAGACATATACATGTACCGATGAATCTGTATGTAGTGTAGATACTCTTAGTTTTTTTTTTATTCGATTTCGGCGTTGTCGACGACAATAAAATATTATCGCCGATATTAATGTCGAAAAAATCGTCTAAACTCGTCTAAAACAGCGTCTTGCGTTCGGCGAGCACTTTACCCGAGGTGTGTGTACGAATAAATACGAAATATTCGTTCCTGCCCTGTTCGCCCTCGGGGCCTGTTGAGAACCACCGTTGTCGTTGACTACGGACGGACACGACGAGGATCTAAACTTGTGTTCAGGAACCTTAATCGGGTATGCGAGATGTCTAAACTTATAAACTCTTTAAAAAAAACCATAATACGGGTTGCGTTATTGTTAAACTATACGTACGGTAACCGCGTCAAATTGCATATTGTATATGGGTACAAGATTCCCGAGTCTGCTAAACTATTAATTACTATTAAGGATTTTATTTTTTTTTTTTTTTTTTGAACATATTGTCTACAGTACAACACACCTAGGCTATTTCTCCCTCGGAACACAATTTTTCGATTAGGGAAAATATGTGTTCGAGACGCGAGTTTTTCCCGTATTTCCAATGGATTATCAAAATTTCGGACGACAAATGGCAACGGTGCGTGCGAATTATTTTTGTTGATTTCTCGATTACCTTGGCTGCGATCGAAGAATAAAAAAAATATCTTACTAAATTCCGAGATCCGCTTAGAATCGTTTATAGATTGCAACGATTTATCGTCACTTAGTATATTTAAATAAAAATACCCTACACCCTTTTACCCGGCCATCATTTCTCAAAAGTGTCTTGCCCGTGAGCAGTACAATCATCTGTAAGTTCCTGCGATATTTTTTTTAAATATAGGTGTATATTTTATCTACGAGATATTTTTACCCGGTCGCCATGCGTGCACATGTTGCAAAACATGTGTGGAATTTTTTTCTAATATAATTTTGTATCGTCTCAAGAAAGCCGTTTTACGATCTAGCGGCGGTTGGTAAATCGTTCGTGTACGGTATATCATATTATTATTGTGTGCCTATACTCCATTCTATAACGATAGCACATAAACGAGAAATCTAAAACAATCAATTTGTATTTCAACCAGAACACGAGATGTATTTTAAATGTAATACAATCATACTGTTTGTATAGTATTAAATGTTACAGAATTCGTGTCGATATCATTACAACTCGCACAAGAATACCTTCGGGCTCTGCGTTTTAATAGATTTCCTGTCCCAAACATTAAAAAAAAAAAAATAAGACGTTTTATACGTACGATTGTGCACTAGTAATTGTATTTATTTATTTTTTTTTTTTTATAAAAATATAACCAAATCGTTTTAATTATATTGCCATAATAATATTTCAATACGAAATTCAATGGACGATTTCTCTGAAACTATTGTATCTGTTCTTCGTTGGTAAAGCATACATTTTAAAATTATTTAAAATTATAGTATTTTAATACTCAATTTATAAGAGACCACGTCGTCTAATCATATTTTATACTGAAATACTCAAATGAAATGTCTTTATACATAATAAAATATATAAAATCGATTTAAAATGCAATATAATTTATTCTAAAACTGCTAGTATTATTTTTAAGTATTTCCATCAAAGCCAGAACATGTTTCGAACGTAAAGGTACTGTGTAAAGTCGAATTTTCTAGAAAGAAAAAAAAATACTTCGGTGTTAAAATAACCATTTTGCCCGGAAAATTCATTTTACTATAAATTATAATATTAATTTTGAAAAAAAAAAAAAAGATTGAAACACATATTTCCATTCTGGAGTGGGCTACTGATGTAAGTGGGATTTTTTAAAGGCAAGAGGGAAATGGAGATGTATAAAGGGAAATTTAATTCATATCTGTACACAACGATAAACAATTGATAATGAAAAATAATTCTAAGCGTCCGAGCAATGTTCAGTTAATTATGTTTTTAATTATTTTTATATATCTTAAAAACGTACACTTAACGCCTATAAAACAGAACAATTACATTAGCCCAAATTTTTTTTCTTATTTATATTTAGTACAATTTATTATGTGTGTTAAAAAAACACACACACACACACACTATCGTAAAAGCGATACGTTATTCGTTTTGCTCAGAATGTAATAACCATCTAACACGACTAGGATAAACGTGCTGCCTAAACGAATTTAAATTTAACTATACGGTTAAGATTTATTTTATCGTTTTAAAAAATGTTTCGATTACAAACGCGGTTTAAAAAACAACTTCAAGTCTTAACGTCTAATATTTCATTGTAAACGTTTTCCCTGCATAGACGACGGGGATTATAGGCGACGGCGTGGCAGTGTTTAATTTTTAATTTTTTTGGAATTGTCAATTACATTTCTACACCGGTGTTAAACGTGTTGTCATAATTTATAGTGATATTATTTTCTCAGTCACGTCAACTCTCCGTTTATATAACAATATAATTTCGGTTGACGACGAATATAGTGGTGGCGATTCACAGTGATACCTCCAGACAGCGTATTTGTTGTTAACGCAACGGCTTTGATTTATTACTCCGTTCGCCGGTTTCACGTTTCATATTTCTTTGGGTAAACTGAGATGGTATTTGACGCGTTGTCTGCAAACTGCCCGGGGAGTACCCTCTAAATTTGCAAACCTATCGTCACCTCAACCCAATAAAGTGCAATCAATTTACTCCGCGATACCGGCAAACGTTTCATTGTCATACGCGGTCGCGTACGAACGAATCCGTTGATTATCGCAGATCGAATATCCGATCGTTTTCGCGTTGCCCGTTTAAACCGTAAGAAAATAAGCGAAATTTGAATTTCGCACGTGCCCAAACGATTACGTCGTGTGTACTCGAAATATCGAAAAATCTCTTTTTACACAACACCTCGCGGACCGTCATTCGTATGATGTGTTAGACATTCTCGGCAAAATCGAAATACGCGCAACGATATTGCCAATCATATAAGCCCGTAAAAAAAAAAAAAAAAAAAATCATATATATTGTTCCAACATCGCTCTTTTCGTATGACGTAGTGCGACGAACGATTCTCATACAAGGGCAACCGTATTTCAAATTATAAAGCTTGCATTTTTTTTTTACAAAAAAAAAAAAAAATAAATAAAATAAAAATACAAGCTTGCGAGACCTTTTCTAGGACCTCGTCCACCCCGATTCGATTCAACTCCAATAACTCCAATATCGGTCGTTTGCGCCAATCTCGGCTAAACGAGCACGTACGCCCCCGCCGTCAAAGAGAATTCTGTTGGTTTTTTTTTTTTTTTTTTTTTGTATATATTCAACTCGGTCCAATATCGATCGCGGTAATCTTATCGCGTTTTAAAACGATTTTCGGAAAATTGTTGGCATCCGCCATCCTCCCCGACTGCCGGACAAATAATTCACGTATTGTTTTCCCTTTACCAATAAAATTGTTCGCATTTATGACCGCAGTTGGCATTTATTTATTTTTTTTCAACTTTATAACCGACTCGCTTATGGAAATCCGTAATTTATATTTTATATGCATGTGTATTTATATAATTGTTGAGCTACAATATTTGTTATTAAAATAATATCATACCCGAAGGGATTTAAAATATAATATATAAACTTATATGGGTACGTTGTGTACGTGACTGCGCGAGTACACATTAGTTTTACCACTACGAGCTTACGACGGGAAACGTTGATATAAATGAGAAAGTTACAATTGTGTTATCATAAAAAACTACAAGCGGCGCTTGTATATTTACGATGATTTTTTTTTTTTTTTTTTTACTATAGTTCTTGTGCATTATCGGCCCATTATTCTGTTCGGCATTTCGACCTGCCCGGCGTGCTTTTATCCCTATTTCATCACTCTGTACACAATTCGACGTGGTCAGGTTAGGTTAGGTTAGTTTATTTACTAGCTTATTTCTCCGGATGGTATCGTATTTGGACGGGGCGATTTCGGGGGCGTTTCTTTTTTTTTTTTTTTTTTTTTAACTTTTATGACCAGTTTTATCGAGACGCGGATAAGTAAAATTTATCTTAATATTAAGATAAAATATAATCAACTCAAAAATCAACTAGGTACAGATAAAGATAATAGATAATTTGTCTTGATAAAAAATCGTTTTGTTTTCATCTGTCTGTTGTCGAGAGCTGATTACGCTGTACTCAGGAAAAATTAAAAATAATTCTGTAAATGCGAAGGATGTCGTCAATCCCTAAGCAGTATAACTTCGAATTTTTAACTAAATGTAAAACAATACTGTTTAGTACCCATCTACTTTCTACATATTTATTTTAATTTCTATAAGGTTTATTTTATCTAGATAATTATGTTTATCAAAAATATGCATCCAGATAAGATATGAGAATATTATCTAGACGAACTATATCGACGGTTTTATCCGGATAAGTCTTAACGCCGGTTGTTTCAGGCCGTTGTGGTCACAATTCCCGAATCGTTTACTACATCATAAAAATATTCCAATCATTAAAAAAAAAAAAAAAAAAATTAAAAATTAAAAATACGATTTTAAAATAAGCGAATAATAATAATATTGTTCGAATAAATTATCGTTTTTTTTTTTTTTTTTTTTTTTTTTTTTTTTATAATTTAGTTTTTAAAATGAACGTCGTATATAATTATATTATGCAAAATGTAATTAATTGTTGTTGTTTTTTTTTAATTTTAAATATTTATCTTATGTATCAGTCGGTAATGGAAACCATTCGGTTTTATCGTTGTTACTACACAGAGATAAAAACCATTTCAGTGCATATATAAATATTTATTTATTTTTTTTTTTTAATTTATAATTATACACCTTTATATGGTAAAATTCGAGCGTCGCGTTACGTTTTATTTACTTGGCTGTCGTTGAGTAATTAAAAAAAAAAAAAAAAAAAAATGTATCTATACATACATATAGGCGGGGTACGCGTTATTATATTTAAATTACTTTTCCGGGACATTAAATCGAATTGTGCGGGGCAGTGAGCAGTTTTACGGAGACGATAAGTTTAAACGAATACGTTATCGTTAACGTAAACGTCGAAAGCGATTAAAGTTTACACGCGGAAACTTCGAAATGCCAAATATGAGGCGATCGTTACTAATCGAATAATGTGTCGGGCATTTTGGTCGTGTGGGCGCGGTAAATTTACAGGTCGAGAGAGAGAAAGATAAAAAAAAAAATTAAAAAAAAAAAAACGACTAATATCCATACAGCGAGCGTATACAAAATGGCTGCCGGACGGTTATTTACATGATTGTTATTACTACTATTATTATTATTATTATTATTATTATTATTACTATTATTATCGCTATCAACGATGTTGTAATCGATTTCGCTTTGTTATATAGACAAAAAAAAAAAAAAAAAAACAAACACGATTCGAGTTTATTGGATACTGTTCCGATTCGCTACGGTGTACACCTACAGACTAATAATAATAATAATAATAATAATAATAGCCTCCGGCGAGAATTTTAAACGGACCTAGGAAATATTATGCGCCGTCTACGAGACCATAAAATCCCGTTGGTTTTTATTTACGCGTAGAGGTATTTTTTATATATATATATATCGGCCCACAACTACGATAACGGTTATTTTTTTTCTTCTATTCTTTCTATTTCACCGCGCTGACGGTTTGTCCATACGAACGCCTAACCCCCAACCGGCATTGTCCCTTATAAAATATCGTATTATTCACTTGGAATTCATCTTTTTTTTTTCTCCCCCTTTATCGATACAGTTTTTTCTATCGCCCCCCCCCCAAAAAAAAAAAAAAAAATCAATAATACATATATATATTTATCCGATTGGCCGAAACAAAGAAACGTGCAATATGTATATCAGGGGTCGTAAACCGGTCGGATCTTTCGAGGGGTACAGGTCGATCGGAATAATTATTAATTTTACCATTGCCGGTCGATCGCTTAATAAAAAAAAAAAAAAACCGGCTAATGAGGATTACTATACTTTTTGTTCGTGAAATTTTTTTATTATAATCGGTCAAACGTTCAAGTCGAAAATATAGTTTATTATCGTCGGTTGTAATTGGTCTGTCAATAAATCGCGTGCAACGTGAAAACATTGTGCGTGTTCCGTATGCCGTTGTTTTTTACGTTTAAAATTTCTAAATTTTTTACAATAACAAAATGAATGCATATAATAAAACGCGTTAAACTTATCGTTTTAATCGGGAATGGAAGTTGGAGTTTTTTTTTTTTTTTTTTTTGACAATATAGGCAAGAATGTTTATTACGCCGAGATACTCATTCGATTTTTTTAACGTGGATACTTAGAATGGAATTACCGCACGAACCATACGGCTTTCGGTTTAAAGTTACCGAAAAATTCCAGTTTACGTCCAGATAAGGGTTAAAACAATGCAATTCAAACTGAACCAATAGAGGTCTGTTTTTTTACAAATCACAATACGTTGGTCCAAAATTTAACTATCGCTTCATTCAAACTAGCATATAACTTATTTGTAAAGAAGCAATAATCATTTTCCGATAGTGAATTTATAAAAGAAGCATTAAAAAAAAAGCGTCTGACTCACCTATTTACGGACTTTAAAAACAATAGTGAAATTTTAAGTGCCATTATTTAAATTTTTACAATAAACGTATTGTCTGCCCCAAACGACAGGTCTATAAAATAGATGTATATTTTTAGATTTTGATAACTGTTTTTTTTTTTTTTTTTTTGCTCATCAATCATATTTTCCTTTTAAAATCTCCTAGTTGTCGATCACCGAAGTCTTAAAATTTAGAATGTAGTTCACTTATTTGAAAAGATTGACGACTCCTGATATATATATTGTTTTAACGACTCAAAGATTTTTTTTATTCCTGTTATTACCATTATTATTATTATACTGGCTATCCTGCGCCGCCTTTACCGTGTCTTTATTTGGTAACCGCGGTAAGGAAACCTCGAGAAAACTCGCCGTTTTATTTTCTTTTTTTATTTTTCTTTTCGGGTATTATTATTTCGTCATGGATAATCAACAAATAGCGTTCCCGACAGACACGTGTGGAGCGAAACGGATTTAGATTTTTAATCGGTTTTTTTGTTTATATGTTGTCCTAATCTACCTCAACTACTCGTACATTCGAACCAACACGCCAATACAATATTATTATTATTATTTTTTTTTTTTTTGGAAGACAACTTGTGTTATTCCTTGTACAACGGCATTTCACTGCTCAGCAATGCGTTTTATAGATTTACAGGTATGGCAAATTGACGAAATACACGCGAAAATATGCATTTAAAAAAAAATATATTAAATATGAACGACAAATATTGCATTTTCTGTTTTAATAAAAATATTTCGATTGAATTAATTGAATAAAAAATTGGCATTTATATAGGAGATAATAAATACAAAAATAAAACCGCATTGTTCACATGACCGTATTGAACAAACGACGGTTTTGTATTATTTCCAACATCGAATCGACGACTATTGTTCGAAAGAATAATTTTATATTTAAAAAAAAAAAATATAACGGGAATATAATTTTACAAAAACCCATCCGAATCGGTTTACGGGACACGTGTTGATCGGCGGCTGGGCTATAAACACGAGAAACCGACGAAAATATGCAATTTCTATAAACTTCTCAACCGTTGTAATTATTGTTATTTTGCGTAACACGACACGGTGGTTTATTGGCGACACGGGAAGGGGATCGGTCAACAAAGTTTTCGTAATTTTTCGCCCGGCGTAGCTACGGGGAACGCGTCGGCAAGTGTGGACTTAACATTCTTGTTTGCCCGGGGGGGGGGGAAGTTGCGCGGGAGCCGAAAACTTCCGGGCCGCGCGCGTAAACGCATTTGGCGTAAACGATTGCTGGCCGACGTGTGCGGTGCGCACACGCGCGTTTTAAAAGTGCCGGGAGAGGCGCACGCGGGGTCTTCGGTAATCGGCCATTACCGGGTGAAATAAATAAATACTCGTTGTGCGTTTACGGTAATATGGACACCGCCGGCGGCCGTAGTTAAATATCCGGTGTGGATAAATAAATATCCGGTGTCCGTTATACGGTACAGCCCGTGGGCGTCCTCCAGAGAATATATCTGTTTAAGAGTTCCCGTGCGGACCGCCGTGTCCGGTTGGGTTGTACACTACGTTTCGAGTGACAAACTAAATATTGCCGACAATTATCGACGATTTATTACAGCGCGGGCAGTCAATATTATTATGCCCGCAAAGCAGCTGCTTCCCCGACGAATTGGACGCGGACAACCGGTACGACTCTAAACTGTTCGGTTGGGTCAGGCGAGCTTCAAACGCATTTTCGGACGCGGTTTCGGGGTAGTGAATTGCTAAACGGGGGCCGTGCACGGTGTGTCCGATGTTACAGGGAAACGTATGCCGTTTCAACACTGAACAATGCACATTTATGTAAAAAGAAAAAAAATATTTCAATTCGGGGGAGGTGGGTTGTATAAATCCCAACGTCGTGCCGCCACTGTTTAAAAGGGGTCGATAAAAAAAAATCGGCGGCTGGTACACAGATGGTTTTACAGATAGAACATCGTAAAGATAAAACACCGAGTGGTCTTTAAAAACGATAAAAATTGATGTCTCCAAATCGTATACGAGCGGAACTGATCGAATTCGGAAAGGGTTTCGAGTAAACCGAATGCGGCGCGCCGGACCCGTCTAATCTAATGGATACGTACCTGTCGGCGATACTTGACGACAGTATTAATTTTCGGGCTAAGAGCTAGTTGAATATTCACCCTGTCCCGGCGTAGTCGCCCGATTATCGGTGACCCCGGGGGAAACGAAAACGGTCAACGGTCGCGGGGCACGCCGTCCCGTGAAAACGGATTGAAAATCGTCGAACGGGCGGGTGCCGAAATGACGCGCGAGGGCTCGCCGGGCCGGAGGAAATCTTCGCCGGCCGAACGTCGGGCGGTGCCCGTACACGGCGGTCGACGGTCCGGTGTCCGGCGGCGTCTCCGGCCCGCGCACCGCCCGGAAACAAAAGTCGTAAAATGCCCCGGCCGTATAAGACATTATTATCGGTATTTAATTCAACAAGTCCCCCCGGGGGGACGTTTTCGGTACTCGGTATAAAATATGCGCGCCGGTCGACCGCGTGCGCCCGAGACGTTCGCGCTTATACGGTGTACGTACGGTCCGGCGCTCGGGTCCCCCGGTGTTGTTTCGGAAAATTAAACCGTCCGCGGTGGAAATCGCGACGGACCGTTATTAGTTAACCGGAGCCCCGTCCCCGGGCCCGTTGCGTTATTCATGAGCCCGCGCCGCCCCGAGCGTCCCGGACGCACATTTACCGACCCCCCCCCCCCCCCCCGCGCGGTACGCGAATATTGTTGCCGCGACCCGTCTGCACTCGGGACCGTAAGCAGTGCCACTTATAAGTGTTCGGCGCCGAGTATTATCCAAATCGATTTACCTACACCTACAGTGGTTCTCAGCGTTTTTGCACCCGTGTCGCCCGTGTCCGCGAGAATCAAACACCGCGGCGGACTCCCCCCTAACAAAAATCTAACAAAACATTTACGCTTGATAATCCTTTAAACAGGTTATAGTCGCACATGTGCGATTTTAAATTGACAAAAAAAAAAAAATAATAATAAGAATATTTAAAAATCATAATAATTGTATAAAACCTGAACAATTAGTGAGCAATTTGACCCGGGCGATTTTTACAAAGTCGGTGAATTCGAGGGACGATGCGAGTGAAAAAAGCGAGTCGTTGACGCACGTCAAACTGACGTATTTTTCGTATCTAAAATATAAATGGATATAATTTTAAGATAATAATTTTGCGGTACCTATGCCGTTTAGTGTAAAACAATTATTACGTTGTTCTGACGGTGGTGGCCAAATGCATGACGACGTTAATACGATTTTATTCGAAAAATTCTTATATCTGTATGCTTTTCTCCGAGGATTTCATGTCAACCCGGTTGAGAACCACTGACCTAGACGAACAATTAATCACGTTTTACATTATCCAGACCATAGCCGTGGGCAGAATTCATTTGCAGGTTACGCAATGAAAAAATTTTTTAAAAATGCGTCCCCCAAGCACCTCGCAATATCACACTAAGTTTTTTTTTTTCATTCAAAGTAGTCAAACGTCTCAAGTTCAAGTGTTCTTTTATTATCGGCACAAACGTTTTGAACTCATCTATTACGATATTGATTTCTGATGCCATTTTTTGCCTTAACATAAGTGATTTAAATCGTTCTTGTGACATTATTTTTCCGAGATTAGATTTTACAATAGGCAATATTTAAGAAGCCCGCTCGCACGAGTAACTTATCACAGGAATAATTACAAATTGTGTTAAAGTTATATTGAGAAGTTTGAAAAATGTATTTTTTGTTCGATCACTATTCGATAACCACATCAGAAGTTCTGTCAAACATATTTCCGATAAATTAAATTTCACCCTCAAATTAACTACACAAATTGCATTTATCCGGCAAAATGTAAATATTATTAATGTCGAGATTAAACCGCCGTAGTAAATGCCGTATCGTAGTAATTAAACATGACTAAAACGCCTTTTTATCCCATGTATAAAATAAATCCCAATATCTATTTGGTATAATTAACCGAGCCCCTTTCGTGAAACCGCAGACTATGCCTCGGCATACCATGTGTGCGCACACACGTGTACCCTAGACAATCGCGCGATTTATCTCGGACGAATAATTGTATTATCTAAACTAATGTATCCAAATAATTTTTTTAGTCACCTGGCAGTATATTTTTATTTTTTTGAAAAACAAAACGTAAACATAGAAAAATCCTAGTTCGCCACCTCCCGTTAGGGAGATGTATAAATACGAGTAATAATAGAATAATTTCGATCGCGCCACAGTGAATTCAAGCGGTAGACGGATTAGTATGTTATTATTAAACATTTCATTGATTCGATCATAGTTTATTTTGTAAATATATATATACACACACACAAAGGTAATTATGAAAATTAAAATGGCATTGATCTACATAAAATATTTCACCTTTGTCTAAAAAAATATACAGTTATTTTTGTGCAACACTCGCTCCTAGAAACTCACAAGGGTTTTTGAAAATTGATCGTGATTCACAGACCCGCTGGAGGCTTTGGCCCACTACTTTTCAAATATCTCACTGTCATACAGGGTGCGGCAGAGCCACTGACGAGTTTAATGAGGCCGTGAGCCTGTGATAAGATTAGAGCAGGCTTTAATAAGCGGTATATTTTGAATAGTAATGCCGTTTCTATTCGTAATCACGGTCTGGACAGGTGTACACCGTGCGTGCGTATTACGAAAATAATCGTTCTGGGATCGCTACACAAAGGGCTTTTCGTATACACTTCGGCATTCCACGTGCTGAATCTGTTCCTTCCGCTAACACTATCGAATTGTGGATACGGGGCATTTGGAAGAAACTGAAAGTACCCTAAATAGACTTGGACGCGGAGCACCCGGAACGGTAAAAACCCCCGAAAATGTGCAGTTGGTTAGAGAGTCAAATGAGCAGTCACCAAGACGTTCAGCCCGGAAACACGCTGTACCTTTGGGAATTTCAGACCGTTCGTCGAGGAGAATTCTTCACGATGATTTATCATTCCATCCCTATAAATTAATGCGTGTCCAAGAGTTAAATGCTACTGACTACGGCAACCGTAAAAATCTCTGTCAGCAAATTCTTCTGCAAATTCCTCCGATATCGACTTTTTTCTGTAGCGATGAGGCCCATTTTCTGGAACTGTAAATAAACACATCTGTCGATACTCCACTCTCCTAAAGTGACAGTGTGGTGTGCGTGTCCCAATTCGGGGTGATCGGGCCCTACTTTTTTGAGGACGAGAACAGGACCGTCACTGGATCGTCTCCAACAGTGTATCAATGCTGACGGCCGCCGTCTTGGAGATATAATTTTCAAAAAATAATTTTTAAAAATGGGATTGAATACTGATTTAAATAAAAAAAAAAAAAAACCTTTTCTCTAAGTTTTACTGTTCGTCGTTTATAGCCCATCAAAACTCGTCAGTTGGCTCTGCCGCACCCTGTATTATTGTTACTACCGTAAAACTAGTAATTTGAATGGTGTTGTGGATATTGAAATTCCATGTTACACAGTCTAAACGCGACCATTAGATCGTTACAGTTTAAGAGTGATAATTGTTTATTATGTATGCGAGATTATCAGCATTACTGTTATCACATATCTGGGTTTACACTCCTAATAATTGTTCTAATTTCGAATGTTGAAACTACGGTGTACCTAACCCCGTTGTTACGTATTTCACCATATATTTTTGGTGTACACTATTCTATCTACTGGTGGTATTTTCGTCTGTTGCCCGCGGTCTTGTGCAAACCGACACTTTTGCCCCTCGCCCGGCCCCATATGATTCTTCGCGGGTGTAACTACACCCTCGTGCACCCCCTGCAAACCAATTCCACCGCCGCCATATTCCTTGGAACGGTATCGGGTTCGGACCGACTGGTTGGTCGTGTTTTTTTAAATCATCCAAAACTCCTAAAACCGACCGGGGTCACACACAAAACCGTACTCGCGGGCCGGGCTCGGATATGGTTTCCTTCAGTCGATTTCATATCAACATTATCCGACACCACGAGTAAAACGTCTTCTCCTTCTTCTTTTTCTTCTTCTTCTTCTTTACCACCCCTCACCCACTCGCCGTTTCCCCCTGTACAATATACTTGTACTTATTTTTTTTCGTCGGACCGCGAAATGGCTTTTATGAAAAATCACCACGTTTGGAATACATTATATTCTACCGTGTACCCTCATGCCCCCCTCGTGAGTGCGATCCCTAGTGCGTGTGTGTTTTACGCGTACGTGTATAAATATTTATACGGCGAAGTAATCGAAACAAGTTTTATTTATTTTTTTTTTTTTTTTAAGGGACGGGCGGGTGGTGAGGAGGACCGGGGAACATTGAACACGATTTTACTGGCGGTTTTCCGCGACGAAACGCAATTTGAAATATTAATTTATAAATCCGAAACAGATTCGGGACACGGCGATATATTATAATATTATTGGGGGCGTTGCGTTTTGCCGGCCCGCGTATACGCGGTTTTTATCCGCCGATTTATTTATTTAAATACTATCCGCAGGTATGTACGTGTTTTGTTTCGTTTTTATTTTTGGTTTTTTTTTTTTTTTTTTGCTCGAATTATTACATCAGACAGGGCAATTGTTGTGTCGCAATGATAACGAACTATTGTCACAGCGGCGGTACCGTCGTATATTACGATACCATAAAAAAACAATTAACGGGGATGGCGAAATAGGCGAAATATCCATAAAAAAAAAAAAAAATCAATAGTATACATCCGAACGCAAAAAAAAAACGTCTAAACGACAATTTCCATAATAATTTGAAAGTATGTTGACGCCTATATAATGTGTACTAATATTAGTATTGTGTGAACACTCGAGATCTCTACGAGTATGTAATACCTAGTCACAATAAAACGAAAAAAAAATCCATAAAAAATGTAATTATTTTTCCCTTTAAATTTTACCCAGTTATTAAGAAAACGACAACAGAAGTCGATAAATTGCCTCCTCAGAACACAAACTATATCCGAATTGCTTGCAAAACTTGTAAACGTGGTTTTTGTTAAAAATTAGGTTTATAGGGAAAAAAATCCGTTCGAGCTCGAGGCATAAAAATATTGGATTCTGTTTTAATTATTTCAGTAAACATTGATTATTATGGTTATACAAAATTAAAACTGCATTGTTAACGATTAAGCAATAGTCGACTGCGCTGAACCGCTAAAGCTTTTGTATTATTATCGACGTCCGGCCGGCGAACATTGTCCGATAGAATATTTTCATGACTGGTAATACTGTACCGCCCGGGGATAAAATTTTACTGAATACGCGTTTATCATCACCAATAAAAAAAAAATCACAAGAAAGGAATTTTTACGGCAACCGCCCGATCGTGCGATCATGATTTTAATACCGAAATATAAACTCGTTGGGTTACGGGACGGATTGCGGGGCTCGCCTTTATAATCCCCAATTACAAGACACGGACGAAAATACGCAATTTCAATAATTTCTCGTTCCCGATAATATCGTTTTAGTATTTTGTGTTTTACTATTAAGTAAATCCACGTCTCTATGTAGCGCGACTAACGTAGTATCGTGCCCTCCCCCGCCTTGTACACAAGCAGATCCTCTTGCTGATAATTAAAGTTTGCTCGGGACGATAAATTCGCAAATATCCAGTTACCGTGACCACGGTTACTTTTGGCAAACACAAAACGAAAACGAAATGGCGGTCTATTGATAAAGACACGGTGTAACCAATCAGCGAGCATTCTCTGGCTATATATATATATATATAGGCTTTCTAGACACTGGTGCGGATTTATACATAGTCGAACCTCGATTACTCGATGAACTCGACAAAACTCGATTTTTTTTTTAATTCCCCTAGAAATTATAATAACACTCAATGTATTGTAAGTCTTGTTAAACTCGATTAGAAAATTGTGATGAATAGCTTAGTCGAAGTATATTTTTATATCTGCTGTATCTGGATATTCTGGGTATTTCGTGATAATTATATTGACAAATTGTAGCAGATAAACTTTTAATATCGATCAAGAGATTACATTTCAATCATATGCTACGATCGATGATACTGTTGTAGTCAGTGGAATGTTAACTGATCACGGAATCATGGGTATAAATATATCAAATAGTTATTCCGATAATAATGAAAATGATGAGCCTGAAACAACTTTAAATATGACTACGGCGAACCAAGCAATGTCATCATTACAAACTGTTAGGCAATTTGTTGAATCTGTCGAAGGCGTGGATACTTCTATTTTCGAATCCATAGGCAGATATTAGAAGATTTTGTCAATAAACAGCCAAAAAACCAAAAATTAATAACAAATTATTTTTCTACTGTATCTCATAAATAATACATATTTAGTTTTTGTATAGCATTTATGTATAATCATAAATGTATTATATTTGTCATAACGTTTTTATCGTAAAATTTTTAAATTATATTTCATTACATAGGTAACTCGAAGTATTTATTTTATTTTGATAAATTCTAGTTAGGTATCTCGAATAATACATATCTCGAGGTGAATTTTTATCCCCATTCAACTTCGAGCTATCGCGACTCGACTGTATATATATAAATGAACGTTTTTAATTTTTTTTCTTATTATTATTATTAAGTTGAAATTGAAACGACACGTCTCTGGTTTACGGGGGGGAGGGGAGGGTTAATAAAAAACTACAACGAATAATTAAATAAATGAGTAGGGCGGATTTTCCGCGTCGGGGCCGGGCGCTACACTGGTCACGGTCGCGGGGGATTGGTCTCGGAGGAATTGCAGAGTTCCGATTCGGGCCAAGTCGGTTTGATATCGGCGCCTCTATCTTTTGCTCTTAATCTAAAATCGATCGGTCATCGACAATAATAGTATTATATATATAAAAAATAAAAATAAAAAACTAATAAATAACTTAAACGAACGCCGTCCCCGGTGTCCGCGGTGTACCGTCCGCTGTCCATCGATTTGACCGTATTTCGTTAGTATTAGTTAGCTACAGTCATTTTTCGCAAAAAAATAAAAAAAATAATTGCAATTAATTATATTGTTTGAGTTAAAAATGGGTTTTCGATCAATTATTATTGTCGTTGGCGGCGTTAATGTCCGTATTAAAATCGCATATTTACCGGCCCGGTGCGCGTTTACCCCGCGGAAACGGAAAACATTATTTTTGGGGGGCCCGAGCGGGCCGAAAAAACACGTAAAACGGCCCAATATCCAGACAAAACCGCCAGACTCGAAGCGATTGGAGGATTTGAATTTTAAAAACAGATTTTATTTCGTATCCCGGTCTTGTTTAGTTTCGATCGGGCCGATTTTTGATATTCGAAAAATCGAATGTGTAATTTCCTATACAAAATAATGGAATTTTATGCTTGTTTTTACTATGTTTTAAATTATCCAACGATAAACTTGTATATCGTCAATCGTCTCGATCGAAACCTAGAAAATAATTAAAATATTACTTTCGACTAAAACGCAGCAAACGTTTAAATGACAAATTTAACGATGCACGTCTATACAATTGTGCGCATCAGAGTGGTTCTTAATTCGTAACTATCGATTCATTTTTTTTTTCTTTTAATATACATTTCCCAGTTATCTGGGAAAGTATAACTTCATTAATTTAGTGCAAACCGTTTAAATAAATAATATATATATAAAAAAAAAAAAAAAAAAAACAATAAAAATATTTTATGGACACAAGCACATTCAAAATGTACACGGGGAGAGAAATCTGCATTGCGCAACTAAGAAACATACTGCATCATAATAATAAAATAAATGGTCTCTAATAATATCACTTTTTAACCTATTTTTGGGATTTTCTTTAAACATAATTGTCATTACTCCTGGAACTTCATTTTTTAGATTCCGAACGTAGTGAGGAACATGCATTAATTTTACGATGATGTGTGTGTTTATTTTGTCTTCTTTTCTTTGTTGTCTCTTGTGTTATTATAACTGCTATTTGAAATGTTAAAAAGTTTTTATTTTTTTGGTTTCTGACGCGAATAGCAAGTTTTTAATTTATTTTTTTTTTTTACATAGTTTTAAGTTCAAGTATGTTTTAATTGTAATTTATTTTATAGATTCCAAATTTCCATCTTCCCGCCTACAACAGTGCCTCCCCCCCAAGGTATTTTTTTTTAGTATCATGGGATTTAAAGAGTAATTACTACAACTGAAAGGCGAATATCGTCAGTTAAACTCTACAAAATAGATTTGAATAGACCAATTGTGTTTCGTAGATTTTTTCGCACTTAAAATGTAATAGCGTACAAAAAATATGTTTAAAAAAAAAAAAAAAAAAAATGTTAAATTGATTTACATGTAATTTTTAAATTAAGTCGTACGCATTGTAATGGAAATATTTAAATACCTAATTAGAAACTCGTACGTTAAAACCTATTGCTGTCAAGCCATATCAAGTCCACTAAAGTCGTATTATCTTTCACCGGTACTTGTGGTACTTAAAAGTGGTTTAATGATTCCGGCACTAAACGTTGCGGTATTAAACCTGTCATAAAAAAAAAAAAAAATAATAATAATTGTTTGCCATAGACCAGGTGATAATCCGCACGCAATCAATTTAATACTTTTTTTGCCGACCGTTTTGCAACTCTGCAGTTAAACATTTTTTTTTTTTTTTTTGTTTTCACGCGTTAATATAAAATAACAACCTACCCGACTTTTTGGTACTCATAATCACATTTTAAATATGCATCGTTATATTATTACGTAGAAACGACG
This sequence comes from Tuberolachnus salignus, assembly GCA_956483605.1. Classification (NCBI taxonomy): domain Eukaryota; kingdom Metazoa; phylum Arthropoda; class Insecta; order Hemiptera; family Aphididae; genus Tuberolachnus; species Tuberolachnus salignus. The sequence goes on along the minus strand of OY101436.1, from coordinate 37,087,768 downwards.
TGGCTCGAAATTAATGCGTAACATAAAACGATATTTCAAATCGTAAACATATATTTCATCGTCAACAATTCGGTTGTAAAAATACGAAAAAAAAAAATGTGTCCTGTCTTTAAAAATCAATGCATATAAAAATAACAATACACTGCCTTGTAGTCAACAAACAAGACGAAATAGCAATTTCTCAAAACATATAATCGACCGATTAAAATTATAGACAACCACGATAAAACGCACATAATCAAACTGATTGGATTTTCAATGAGGTTTTTTTTTTTTTTATATAAAATAGTTAAGGGCAACTGGATAATGGATATGGCGGGACGGCCGGACAACGTAATCAATTTCCAACAGGTCATTTCTACTCGATTTGTTCGTATTTGTCTACCCGTTAACCTAAAATGTTTCTATAAATATTTCACGGAGATTACGTCATAATCCAAGGACATAGTGGTCACACAAGAATATTACGTATTATCCCGTGGATATTAGCATGACAACAGTACGGCTAGATAAGCTCGTCGTATATTTTTAACTTTTTAATTAAAATGTTTTTTTTTTTTTTTTTTTTTTATATTATTATTCCTGTTTAAAATCGTTATAGTATTATCATTTTCCCTTTTTGTCCACACCAATGTATAATTCTTTGTCTTCACAACAGTTTAGGTACCTACGTCATAACCTTTGAAATTTTTACTGTAAATTAACCTATGCACTATCAAGCGGGTCGGGTGCCCCGACCACGTAAAAATAATTCCTTTTTTATTATCTGTCTGTCGCGGATCGTACCAAAGTTACAATAATTATTATTATCATTCGTTGTAATATATTAATGTTATTTCAAATTTTTTTTTTTTTTTTTAACCCGAATAATTCCATTTGGACGCACATGGCGATTTCAATAGAACCGATAAACACGTTGAATGTTTATACAAAATTCAAAAACTGGGTAGGTCGTTACAGAGATATGAAATTCTAAAAAACGAGCGGGTTGTACCGTTTTAACATTAAATTACTTTTATTTACATTTTTTGCAATCACTTTTGCGCGTTATCTAGAAAAAAATGTTTATCTTTTTATGTTGTCCAAACAAATAAAACTGTTATCCGATTATCTACAGAAAATCGATAGATAAATTACTTTTCATTTGACTTTTTCCGTATTCCTACAATTGTTAAAAATTGTTTAATTTTTTAATTTTTCATGCAAACTTTTATACTCTATATAATATATTATAAATAATATAAATATGTGTATGTATTATGATTTATTATTTATTTCCAATCTTCAATGAATACATAAATAACGATAACTTCGTGTGACATAAAACAATTTTTTTTTCTATCTAGATAAAAACGACGTTTGTCCAGTGATATCTGTTATGTTAGCTCGATATATTTTCAACGCGTAGTCTTTAAATTCTATCGAGATAATTGTAAAGTTATCGGTGCACAGCGCTGTTTGTTATTAATAATCAAAAAAAAAAAAAAAAAAAAAAAAAAAAAAACAGTTTACTATTTTTTCCTACGAGAGAATTTTAATTTAATTTCGTTATATTTTTTTTAAAATCATACCTTAACGAACGCCACTTCCTTGTCAGGTCAGGAACTGAACACTCCGGCATATCCCCAATATTAGCCGGCGTTCCTCAAGGTGCAATTTTATCACCAACTCTTTTTAATCCGTACTCGGCCGACCAGGCCACCAATCCGTATAGCCGAATATGCAGACGACAAAGCAATATACGCCACTCACACTGATCCTGATCTAGTTTCATCTGCTCTCCAAAACCACATGAATGACCTGGTGACCTCTCTCTGACGTGTCAAAATTAATGAAAACAGATCTGTACACGCTACCTTTGCTCTCCGTCATAGAAAACCTCGTCCGGTACGTATAAACAGTAAACCAATACCATTCTCCGACACAGCCAAATATCTAGGTCTAACCTTCGACAAACGCCTAACGTGGGCTAATCATATTCACACAACGAAATTAAAATTAAATCGACGACTTTACCCTCTCAGATCTATTCTCGGTAAATCCCTCAAAACCAAAATTCAAATATACAATCTTCTTCTTAAGCCTATGGTATTCAACTTTAGGGCTCAGCAAGAATTACAAACACACAAAAACTACAAGTGTTTTAAACGAAAATCCTCCGACTTATAAGCGTTAGCTCCTAAGTACATTTCAAACCGCACTCTTCATACAGATCTTCACGTCCCTGTGAAGTCACTGATACAGCCAAGCTGTATTGTTGACAATATAGGTTACGTTTCCAAAATCACACCGGTCCCCGTATCAAAAAGCTACTATCTACCTCCATGCCAGGAAATCCTCGCAGACGACTCAAGCGACAACGGCCCCGTGACCTTATAAAGTAAACATACTATGAACACTTAACGCCCAAGTGAATGTAAATTCACGCCGAAGTACCCTCACTGGATAGGTTTCTTCGCTCATGTCACACCCAAGTCATTGCGTTTAATTTTCAAAATCATACATTATACTTATTGTACCTTTTTTTTTTTTTTTTTTTAGTATAGATTGTACATGTATGAAAAAAAAAAAACAAAAAAAATCAATGCACTTTAATGGGACATAGTTACACGGCCAGTTTCAATATACCCGTAGGAGTTGTTCGGCGACCGTTCATAATCGCGGGCAGTTAAATTTCCATTCGAAGCCCGCCGTTTAGGACGACTAGGTATATATTATCGTCACGTGTGATTTCGGCGCTCTCGATAATATATCGTATTTACTCATCTCGCCGTTGTTCCCGTTGCAGATACGCGCACGTATCGTAATTCTACGTGCATAGATTTCCACCGATTTGGATGTTGTGTGCATTTTATTGTTCTCCTTGTACCGTTTACACGACTGCCGTCCATAAAAGTAGCAGCTCTGCGCGCCGTGTCCTGAATTCTAAACCTCATAACCGACCCAACACGGCCGTGTGCGTTTAGCAACGGGTCGCTTTATAAGTTTTCCGACCGTATAGTGTTAAGTAATCTTGTTGTTTTCTGGTTTTTTGTCGAATTAAATTTCTTTTTTTTTTTTTTCCAAAAAATCTTTGAATACTAAACGCGGTACATAATAATATTGATTTTGTGCCGACAAACATCTTTTCCCAAACCGTATTTGAGTATTTAACATAATTGTAACATAACGTCAAAACATTATATGCTCAATGTACACAGTAAAGGTTTTTTTTTTTACCTATTTTCCAAAAAAAAAAACCGATTACGTTTGTATTTCAGTATAGTTTTCAGTAATTCTTACGGGCTATGGTTAAAAAAAAAATAATAAAAAAAATTCTACTTTATTAATTTTCGGTTAGTTTTACAGTTACAATTGCCAATTAAAACAATATAATACGGGGCACACGCGGGAATGAACGACATAATATTTTCCCGACCGCATTAGTTTTGTAACATTGATAGGATTACGGTATATATTGAAAAGCTAGAACGTAATAATATTTTATTAAAATAATAAATTTAACGCATTATTTGCCATCACTTTTTGAGATTAATTATTTTTTTTTTTTTTTTTTACGAGCTAAAACGTTGGAATTAAAATGGAAACTCTAAATTACAAGCTGGTGTACACTCACCGTAGGTGTACCTATAATATAGTATAGTAATACAATTTTCGGTATATAAATGACGACGATACAATACACTATAACAATGTAATGCGGTTTAAATTTTCCTTTGGAAATTTTTTAAACGGGGGGTTATATTAAACAAAAAAAAAAACGGAAAAAAAGAGAAAAAAAAAAAACCAGAATGGAAAAAAAATATGATAAAATTGGAGGGCGAAAACTTCACGGTCCGGATATCCGTGTGCACCTGGCACGAAAACAAAGGGCTTCCAAGGCTCTTAATTTTTTGGCGGTACTTTAGTTCACTTTGGTATTGCGAGTTACATGCAGAAACACCATTACTTTTATGTTGTTCACTTTCTTTCGACGAGCAAAGGTGTCGGAAACCAAACCATTAACGCGGCGAGACTTCCATTAGCACCACATGCTCCCATTTTGCCTTGACTAAAAAAAAAAAAAAAATCGCACGACACACCTCCGTCTCGCCGCATACCGTCTTTTCTATCACTTTTTTTTTTTTTTATTTTCGTTTTTCCGGTTTGTTTTTTTCGACCTATCAAATTTGAGTTTTATATTTTTAATAATACATGACCAAGAGTTAAAAAAAATATAAATAAAACGACAAACTTTTTTTTTTCTTTTCCTTTCGGTTTTTATGACGAACATTTGTATTCGTCGTTGTGAAATTTATTCGATATCACAACGCGACGATAACTGTTCGATCGTTCTTCTTTTCTTTTTGGTTTTTTTTCTTTTTTACACACATTTATATATATATATATATATATATATATATATATATATATATATATATATACCTTCGTTATGCATACGGCGTATACATTTAGATTTCGCACTCATTTTTATTTAACGACCCGGGCAGAAAACGAATCTTTAATGGCCGTTCGATACCGTATAGTGTGTACACGCATTTCGTGAAAAATGATGTATAATATTATATGTTTGCGAACATTTTTTTAGTTGTTTTACCCGGTTTACTTGTATTATTTATAAATTATTTCGTTTCACTATTCAATAACGATTTTTTTTTTTTTGTTTCGAAGCCTGTTCAGATTTGTAATTATATTAAAAATTGCACAATATACACCGATTCGCAGAGATTTTCCAAAACGTTTATCGAAATATTCAATATCGCCATACGAATTGTACTTGATAATATCATTTGCATGCTAAAACAATTCAAATCGTCGTACGATTTTCGGTACGAAAATATGTATAAATAACAAAAAAAAAAAAAAAAAAAAACTCCCGCAGCTTTTGTTCAAAATTAAAATTTAACTTTGATAAGAAATGAATACGACTCGGTAAACGGTTTAATTATAATAATATATGAAGGATAAATACTAGGACGAATAACACAATGATTGTGGAATTGTATGAAACGAAAAAAAAAAAAAATTCCGTGATTAAATGGAAGAGACCGGATTGTGTACGGTACGGTCCAAAAAAAAAGTTTTTGTTATCCATTTAATATACGAGTACGTATACAGTACACCCGCATAAATGGAAATATGAATACGGCAAGACAGACAAACGCTAAAGTGAGTATTATTTTTTATTTTTTTTTTTTTTTTTTTTAATACTAGGTTCACGTACGAATTAGGCCCAAGTGTTTTCCGGGATAATGATACCGAGGACAATAAAAAAGAAAGTGTTTTTTTTTTTTTTCTTTTTCTTGACATAAGTATAAAAACGCGAAAACGTCACAAACGCGTTCACAATACTATCGTATATCAATCATAATACGGACGAATAAATATTTACATAAAATGAAAAATACATAATTTCATATATATGTTTGCGTAGATAATAAATATATAAATATTATAAATAATGTAAACGTAAAATAATATACGCGTAATTATGCACATAATATCACCGTTTTTGCATATGAGTGAATCGACATTGAGGTATTTACACGCATAAATCGGTAATTATAAATGCATTATTTGTGCATATCTGTTGTACGTTTTTATGCCGGTAAAAAATCGCAATGAATAATTTCACGCGGGAAAAAATCGTATTTTTTTTTTTTTTTTTGTTCTTTAGGGTGTTTCTGAAAGGCGCGCCATCACCAGGCATCATCAAACTGGACGGGTTGATTGTTGACTAACAACATTTTTTTTTAAATTTTTTTTTTTTTTATTTACTCCAAAATCTGTTGTTGTTGTTGTTGTTGTTGTTTTTTTGGAAATTTATTCTTAGAATATGCGCGTACGTTTAAAAATAAAATATTCCACGCGTATAAAATATTTCGCGCAAAGGTTCCACACGGATCGATATGTCACCGTCGTTTTTGCCGCATGTAGTACGCGCATGATTTAATGGCATCGGAATAAAATAAAAAAAAATAAAAAAATGTCGTGACGCTGCGAACACGGTGATATAATTTGTATATTTAAATACAACTTACTTGGTTATCGATAAAAAAAAAAATAAACTCATTTTGAAATTAATTTAACCTCGTTGTCTAATCGGCGGGTATGATAAAAAAAAAAAAAAAAATGGACGCGACTTGTCGATGCGTACAAGCCACTTTGCAGTAAATATCATTGGATATTTATTTTTGAGCATATGAGATTATTCAAAGATAAAATATAATGAATCTCGGGGGGGTTTTTTTTTTTTTTTTAGGTAGAAAAAATACCATATCTTACATTATGTTTTGGACTAACCCCCCCGATAAGTTTGGCAACACTAGCGCGGCGCCACGCTTTACCGAAACGACTCGATATGAACTACTTTAATTTTCCGTAAACATTTTTGTTTAAACAAATGTGTATTCCGTTATTTAGTTGTGTTGTTTTTACGGTTATTAAAAAAATCGATCGATGACGATCATAATGATATACAAATATTACGACTGAAACTCCGGAATAAATAGCCGGTCCTCCATAATTTACAAATTATACAGTTAGGTAGGTACCCGCAACGGATTCGACAACAAGCACAACGGGCGGAATATTGTTCGCAAAATGGAAAATAATAAATTAATAATCGCGTTAAAGGCGTAATATTATAATGCGGCCATTCATGTGTGATTATGCGGGGTTCAAATGGTGCAATTGTTCCAAATTTATTCAATTAGGTGTGCGTGCAGTTTCAAAACTAAAACTAAAAAAAAAAAAAAACGATATTAAACGTGTGTGTTTCCTTTAGTTGTATACGCGACTTTTACGTACAAGCCAACCGAAACATTTAAATTAATATTATTAATTATACGGTGAAATTTTTTATGGCCTTGTATTATTTACGGGGTGCGCACACAACCAACTGAAATACCTCGCCAAAGCGATAATTGTGTCGAGAAATATATATAAAAAAAAAAAAAAAAAAATAAATAAATTGTATTTCTCTTTGTAAAATTATCAACGTTTGGTTCGAGAATCGAGTTCGTGCTAATTTCACGCGTGTACTAAATACGCCCGTCGAACGATATGAATAGTTTCGAACGGAATGTTTTAAGTCTAAAAACAATTTGAAAATTTTGCGTTCCGATAAACTCGTAAATTTTATATTTTTCTAGACGTGCACGCGTGAAATTTGAAATACAAGTCGAAAATCGCCGGCTCTTGTCCGTATCGCTATGCTTGATTATTACGCAGGACACGAACTATGGACAGTGTCAACTATGCAGCTAGAGCACCGGCAAACGATTTACATTTTATAAAATGTTTAAAACTATATGAAAATGAACACTCCAAAATTTCAAAAGCCGCTATAACAAAAAAATTAGTAATCATTTATGGGTACTTAACGGAAGAGACAGCAGCATTAGCTTTCTTTGATGACACATTATCAAACGAAATCAAAAGATTAATGGTACAGTCACTTAACAATGATGGAATTATCCAACCAACCAAGCGTCTTATTGTTTCATTTCAAGATCTTGGCGGAACTTTTTCAGGTATATTATTCTATCGTTTTTGATATTTAATTACGTAAATCCTAAGGTTATTAATAGAAAAATAATATTTTTTTTTTTTGTAGAAAAAACACCGGCCTCTTTTATATCAAAGAACAGTATGCAATTTTTTTCTCGATTTAATATTAATACAGATTTTTTGAATGATGATCCGAGCACATGGAACACTCAAATTAGTTATTTACACGGGAAAGAAATTGTATGCTCGCTAAATGTAGTAAATGACACAGCGGAAAGAGCAGTTAAGCTTATGGAAGATTTTCACGGAACTTTAACCAAAGATGATAAAAAGTCTGAGTTGCTACTACAATGTATAAAAGAACACAGAAGACTATATCCTGATTGTAAAAAGGAAACATTGAAAAAACAATTTCAATTAATAAAAATTCAAAATAATATTTTAAGAAAAAAGTACTTTCATACACAAAAGTCACTATATCTTGAAAATTATAATAAATTAGAAGAAGTATGTAAGAATCTAATTTACAGACAATATTATGATATTTAAAATATATTATGTAACAAAATTCAATTTTCCTAATTGTAAATGAGTTATATATGAAAATGTAAAATATATCATTAAATTATGAATGAATTAATATACTCAAATTTCAAATTCAAGTCGGCACGGGTTGACCTTAATAGATTGACTTAAAACTTTTTGTAGTTGATTTTTTTATGCATATACACAAATTAAGTGGGTGAGACCAACAAAAATGCAAAAAAAAAAATTTTATAGTTAAATAAGGGACACCCTAATGGACACGTTGTCCGAGTGATTCGGGATAACAAAAAAGTAAAAAATACCTTTTTTTTTTATTCCTAGTGTTCCGTAAAGAAACTATCAGTAAAGTAATGTATATCGGCGATCAGCTCTGCCGATCATAACTAATATAGTAATATTATGCAATTGCATTCGTCGTCGAACATTTGATAGGTTCGGGAAACGCAATCCACACCGTGACCGTTCCTCGAGGTCGTTAGGTTAGAAAATCAGAAAACTACGATTAACGACTGTATACAATTATTTTTTTTATTTTTTTTTTTTTCGTTACAATCACGACGATATTTTTTTCGATAAACGCGTACGACATATGCGCGCCAGAACTACGGTTTAGCCCGGCAAAACGCCACAAACCACTAACAATAACCGATAATTGTTTTTTTTTTTTTTTTTCCGGTACAACGGCACCACCACGGTGAGATATTCAGTACGAATTCGTCACAAACCGGGGTCTACGGGGTCGGAACGAATTATTTCACACTTTTGCGAAGTTTTAGGGTTTTTTTTCTCGAATTTTTCTAGAAAAATATAATAATAATTACGATTACACGTTTACTGGACATTAACGGAATCGTGTGGCCGCACATCGTTAGTTTAGGAAATATTAATTTCGTTTTCGGTGCCGTTCCGACTACTGGCAACAATGACGGGGGGGGGTTTTTTTTTTTTTTACTCGTTACAGGTCTGCACGCGTTATTAGGCGACTATCCGAAAGACGTGTTGAAAAGATTTAGAGTTTCGGAGTTTATCGTGTTTATCGCCGGGGCATGCTCTCTTGTATCGTTGCCCGGTAAAAACAATAGGTTCCCGACGAGAAAGAGTGAAAGAAAGAACGAAAGAAGAAGAAAAAAAAAAAAAAGATACGGGGTATTTTATTCACTCGCGGCCGCGCTCTAAGTGTGTACGTTTTCCTCTCTTATTGTTTTCACAGTAAAATTGGTCAATTTGTTAAAAAAAAAAAAAAAAAAAAGAGAACGGCGTTGGGCAAGAAGTGAGGGAAAAAAAAAAAAAATTGAAAACAAAGTGATAGCGATATATCCGCGAGGAACCCGAAACGGCGGGCAAGTCGTGCGCATCTAGAGACGGTGAAGCGTTTTAAAGATCTGACAGTGGACAAATAACCGGTAGTAAATTTTACGGATTTTCTCGTTGGTTCTTATTTTTTTCGGCGGAAAAGGAAAATCATCCAAGAGACGGCGTATGGGAAACGGATTTGCGGGCGTGAAACTGTGCTGGCGGACAACCGTTTTGGGATTTACGATTTTCGCGTTGACCGGACGTTGTCAGCACCGCGATTGAATAAAATGTTAATTGCCGGCGCATAATGTTTTCATATTATTACTACAATAAAAGTTCCGGTAATTAAAAAATATTAATAAACATTCCGGACGGAAATATATATAAAAAAATATCCGGCGTTTGTAGACGCCGGGGTGATTATTATACGGGGAAAAAAAAAACAACAGGATAGCCCGCCGACTGTCAATCTGAAGCGTTCAGCCAAAAAAAAAAAACGTTATATTACTACGATAATAGTTTTGTTTCCAGACAAATAACGATTTATACTAAATTATTCAAAGTCACAACGATAAAAACATAAATGTATTATATTATTTTAAGTTCGTCTGTTGTACTGTTGTACTGTTTAATATGTATTTTTATCAATGGAATTGAACTGTCGTTACAATACGTATTAACATTTGTATCGTTATTTTTTTTTTTTTTTAGCAAAACTCGGCGCTTTGAAAGTATCATATTCAAATAAAATATCGGAAACACGTTTTCGGTACAGTAAAAATAACGTGGATTGATTGTGAAATCGACTGATTTTTTTTTTTCCTCCAACAATACCGAGGAAATGTCATGTTTGTTTTCCTGATAAAACGTTTATCTATTTTTATTGTGGTTCGCGTATTTTTTTTTGTTTAGCTATAGATGAATATTGTAGTAAAAAAAAAAATGTTATCGATATAAACTTGGTAGGTAGGCACAATAACAATAAACATTTCGGTATTTAGAACGTCCGCGGTATTAATAATTTAAAAACATTATTATTATTCTAATCTCGACAACGAGTGTTCCGATCTAAATGTCTTATGTTAATTTTATAATAAAACGTAATAGTATAGCACAACCGTTTACTGTTCTTGTTGTCCTTATAGTTTAATTTTATGGGTTTTTTTTTTTTTTTTTTTTTTTGTTTTTCAACGTAGTCGGTATTCCGAGTTGCACTTTGTAAGGCGAAAAAAATATTATATTTTAAAATGTACGACGTAATTGGTACGATTTAATAATGTACGAAATTGTATTCCGTTACGACGGACACATAATTGAAAAGTTTAAAATTATAATAAAAAAAAAAATAAAAAATTTACATTACCTACGGGCACGGATAAGTACATCAAAAAGGCAACTTTTTTTTTTTTTTTTTTTACTTTTAACCTAATAATAATAATTTTGTATTCAAATTGATATATCATAGTGAATACTTTATAGTTTTAAATTCCGTTGAAAACACAAGTAAATAAAAGTCCGCGGTCATAATACAATAAGTCCACTCGCTTAACAAATGTCAGCGCGATCGATGAATAATACATTTTCATTTCGTATTTCATTGCAATTTAGTTTGTGAATTGACGAAAAATTAATAACACAATCGTAGTAAAACTGTATCCGTTTAATTAAAATATTTTTCACGATTCATAAACTCGTCCTTGTTGGACGCATGGCATAGGCCAGTTAGGTAATAGTAAGTTTCCTTATTAATTTTTAAAAAAAATCAACGAAATTATAACTAGCCGGCAATCAATCGAATCTGATAACGTTTCGCACGGGTATATAATAGCGTAATAGTTGAGCACAGAGTTCAAGTTGAACGTTTACTCGTATTATTTCGTCTATTTTATTATATTCGTCGCGTCGGGTCGAAAAAGGATATTTCCGTTATTAGAGTAACATTTTGTAGCGTTCGTGTTCGATATTACTTATATAATATACATGTAAAGTATAAAAAAAAAATGTATATAAAAGTTGCTGAACGTAACTTTTTTTTTTGAGAGTTTTTATTATCCCAAAAATTGTTTTCTGGAAAAAAAAAAAAAAAAAAATCACACATACTGGTAAAACTAATAGCTGTCTCGTTTGCAGCTCGGAATCTAAAAAATATTGAAATAACTTTGAAAGTTCAAATTAAACGAATAAATAAAAACTATATAAATACGTTCATACGTGCGCGTGCGTTACTTTTAATATAGGTTAAATCATTTTTTTTTTTCGCATAAAACATGACGGCCGAATACGGCACACCGCAATATTTCCGAACAAAAAAAAAAAAATTACACGAGTTATAAAAATTATTGCGCCGCGATATTTGTCTATAATATATTTTTATTATTTCGTAAACGAAATCGTTTTAAAGAATAAAGGTATGGTGCTTATATAATAAGGGTTATGGGCATCAGAGTAAGTAATTTTTTTTGTTTTGGGCCGGTAATCCGCGTGAATACCACATGATCCCGTATGTATCACGCTGATTATTAAAATGATCAAAAAAAAAAAAACAATCGAAACATTATATTTTTACTATGATAGTAATATTTTTACGAAAAAAAAAAAAAAAAACATATAGCTTGAATTAACAAATATCTAAGAACAAATTTCCAATTAAACCTACCCTATGGTAGGATACAACGAAAAACGTGTTAATCCGTTGACTTTTTTATTCTTTTTTTTTTTTTTTTTCAATTTACACAACTTTGCCGATTTAATATTATTCATTGAACTATCCACAGCATCGCTCGTAGGAAAATAATATATATATATATATATATATATTTCTTTTTTTTTTTCTATGGGTATACAATAATTACGTTAAAACTACGATATTTTTATCTATCGCGGCAGTTGTACGCACAAATAATATTTCACAATATGATTGCGCTCTAAAAGTGCAATTTAAGCATTTCGTCCACTTATACTATTTAGAAATATTTACGCGCACACACAAGCGAATGGGAGAAAAAACGGTTTACGTTGGGGGGAATGAAGCTTTTAGCTGATTACGTAGTAAAACAAGATTCTAGCAGACTGACGAAAATACACGTAATAAAACAGGCAATTTTGCGCGTGTAATTTCTTCTTTTTTTTTTTTCCCCCATCATTTTTGTCGCTATAAGTTGATTTTTTTCATATTATTACTCACAGCGCACCTACATAATATAAAAATAATGTTCTAGGTGTTATATTACTGTTTTTATAATGCCAGAGTGCAATTTCTCAAAAATGAAATATTTAATAATGCGATGTTTTTCATGTGTCATTTACGACTTTACACGTGGTGTATGTCGGTCGTCGGTGTGACAATCATAAAAATTCTAGGCATAAATTTGCATCGTTATTCAAAATACGAGTAAACGACCCAGTTTATTATTTTTATTTATTTTTTTTTTTTTTTTGGTATGTTAAAAATCGATAATTTTTACGTCGTATTTTGTCGTACGCTATTTGTGTGTACAGCCATAATCATATTATAAAATTTCGAAAATATTTCGTCGTAGTATTATAAAATATATTGTTTTTTTTTAACAAAGATACTTTCAATTTCGTAGATAATATCGTATTGATAAATATATTACTTCTACGTGATTCATCGCGAAAGAAATTATCGCATATAAAATTAAAGGGAATTAGAGGAATATCTGTCGTGATCGTATTTTTTTTTCTTCTCTCAAATATATATTTAACATATTCTCAAACGAAATTTATATATATATATATACAGTCTCCACATATTTTCTCGCTACATTTGAACACTTCTAATAGCTCCTTCCGGACCAAACGAGCACATACTCGGGAATTAGAGTTGTATTATGTAGGTGGATTGAAATCATAAAAGTTATGGTAAATTTAAATATTTATTTAAGTGTGTTGTTGAGCAGAGTGATGAATTTGTAAAGATTTAAACGCTCGTATTGCTCGTCATTTAAAGCCGAATGGGTGGGGGGAGGGCATTTTGTACAAGTATTGGGTCAATGATGATCATTTTCGAAAGAATCCGCTTTCAACACTTGCTTAAATAATATCATTTTTTTTTTTTTTTTGGTTTTTGTTATTTACAGTACTGTCGAAATACTGTATTCGGTTATTCGTTTTGTTTTACAGCGAATGTATGGTTAAAATATAAGAAGATAAGGAAGAATTCGACTCTAGCGTTGGAGTTCCGCACTATTACGGGTGATTATATTTTCAGGTTAGGTTTATTTCTTGTTTACTCATTATAAAGCGTTCTCTTCGGCTAACCGCAAAAATAACCCGGTGGCGTTTTATTGTTTTATCTACCGATTCCGGTATAGGTTTTATGAAATCAGATTTTCGCGGACGGTGTCGTTCGGTCGGCGAATATTTTAAACAATGCTCCGGGAGTCGATGAAAACTTCGCTTATGGTAACGGCACTCAGTTTTCGTTCCTGCGGGTTCGGTGTCGTCGTACGCACGCGATATCGTGTTCACGTGCCCCGCGACTCCGTATTATTTATACGCTCTAATTAATTACCTTGATAAATTCTACATCCGGAATTTTATGAAACGCATACCGCAGACGAAATTTCGCTCGCCGTTTCTAAAATATTTTACCAGACATCTATTCACGGTACGCAACCGCAATTCGTTTTGGTTATCGTACCTGGCCTATGGTTTCCTTTTTTTTTTTTATTATTATTTGTCTAGGGGCAGTTTCGTTTAAACGATAAACGAATCTTTATAAATATCAGTACGAGTATTAATACACACAAATGTAATATATAAATATATAAAAAAAAAAAACCTTTGCGGGGTTTCAACTTCCAACTAAGCAGCCCCGTTCTTAGTGTAATAATTTTAGACAATGTCAAATGGCTACAGTCTGGTGTCTTGCGAGTTGTCGAGGAGTTGTACGGCACCTGTGTCCGTGTGAAGCTCCAGTCTTTTCGCGTGCTGCGGGTCGTTTTCAAAAAAAAAAAAAAAAACTACGCTCCGGCATCGTTGTATTATTTCGATATTAGACTTACCGGCACAACCCCACAGTTTCTATGGCAATAAATCCAAATCGGTTTCACAATCGATACATACAAGAGACAATTGCCGGTTAGGTCTAGTTCAGAGTGTCGTCCAACTAGCCAGAAACTAACCCAACCTAACCGCCCGTGCATTATTCGTTCGATTTGCAACTTTTTCTGACGCGCATGATGTGCTCAATTGAGCCGTGACTCAAGGAGCGTTCCCAGACATATTGCTCAATCATTTCGCGGGATTATCCGTCGATTGAGCGCGACTGGGACGTATGCGGTTTTACCGGAGTTGTGATTAACGCGCACCCACTCGTCTCCGTTATATTTTATTTCCCGTCGTTTCGTCCAGTCGTAAACGTTGTCGATTGTACCATGTAGGATCTCGGTCGCCGATTGTCGGTACTTATTACTTGTTGAAAGGTCTCGCCGTTTCATCGGCAAACGCAGCTATCATTTTGTCGTCATTAGTTGGAACATCAGCTGTGTAAAATAGATACGGAATAGGTCCGAGAACACTGCGTTGAGGTGGATATACTCTTCCGGTTGGCCATCGTTTCTTCGTATCTAACGCGAAAACGTCTTTTAGCCCTCGCCTATATCGATTACAATAAATGCAAATTTCGTTAATTTGCCGATCGATCGGCCGAAACCGCACGGAGCGCGAACAATATAAAAATATTTTGACGTCCGTGGGCGAACAATCACGAGCTGTATCCGATATTCTCCGACTAACCTCGGTGGATTTCGCCGTACGATTTATGCGAGTAAGTTGAACGGACAGGGCGAGGGGAAAATAATTTTTGATTTTGACGATCAAAATACTGTAGTCGCGCCGTTACGGGCCGGCGCTATTAATAATTGTTCGTTCGGGAACACTGCGCGTGGATATCGGCGGCCAATTCACAGTCGAAAATTAATCGCATATCCACCGACACGGTCTTCTAAGACGTCTTTGTCTTGTTTTTTCCCTGCCCCTAACGCGACATGACCGGCTAAACAACGGCCCCGTTCCCCGGTGCAACCGGAACGGCACGCTCGGGTTATAAACAAAAAAACGTTTCCAACACTTTGGCCGTTAGCCCCTATCCCGTTTTCTTTTGTTATACGAGGTGTAATCAAAAAAAAAAAAATTATACCGTGACTTAAATTATATTTACGCTAAACGTAAACGTATCGAAAATATACACATATCAAATAAAAGTAGAGATAACATTAAACTACGTTATTCAAATCAGAATTTGTTATCATCCAAATCGACGCATAATTCCCCGGGTGACGTTACATGGATTTCACGATTGACATTAATATTGTCGGTAAATTATATAGACGATCTAACGGAGTGGCCGGTGTAGAGTTTTCGGTAAAACTTTAAGGGAATCGTAGGAACAACACTGGCCCCCCGCAGCGACACCAACGTCGACAAAAAAAAAAACTAAGTGTATCTACACTACATACAGATACATCGGTACATGTATACGAGGTGCGACAATAAAATAACGAGACTTTTTGAATAAAACCTAAATTATTAACGTTATCTATAAAACGATTATTGAAATATGATTAGAAAACACTTATCTAAAAGTACTATGAACACTGATGGCATCGATTCATTTTCTTATACGTTAGTAGCCTTGTTATTAGTGCGAGTTCGACTATACTGCCGAAAAATGTTAGATATAAAAATCGAACAACATGTGTTAACATTAAATTTCTTGTTAAATTAAAAAAAAAACTGCCGCGGAATCGTTTCGTATGTTATGTGGAGTTTATGGTGAAGAATGTTTATCAAGAGCTCGTGTTTTTGAATGGCACAAACGGTTTTGTTTTGGAAGGGAGGACGTCGAAGACGATGATCGTTCTGGACGTCCTACCACGTCTTCAACAAACGAAAACGTTGAAAAAATCGACAAAATTAATTAATCAATATTACTATAAAGAGGTATTAATTAAATTAAGAGAACGTGTCAGAAAGAAGCGACCAGATCTATGGAAAAATGGCTGGGTTCTTCACCAAGACAATGCTCCAGCTCACAGTGCATTTTCAGTTCAACGTTTTTTAACTGAAAAAAAAATTTCTATACTTCAACATCCCCCGTACTCGCCAGACCTTGCTCTTTGTGACTTCTTCTTATTTCTTTTCCCATTTTCAAACAGTTGATGACGTAAAAATGAAAACGGCAGAACTTCTAAAAGGGCTGAATGAAAGCAATTGGCAACACTGTTTTCAAGAATGGCAGCGACGTATGCAACAGTGTATTGATGCTGAGGGGTGGTACTTTGAAGGTGATAATCATTAAATTATAACATTTTGAAAATAAACAACTTTTATTCAAAAAGTCTCGTTATTTTATTGTCGCACCTCGTATGTCTCGTTTCTACTGAATATAGTTGACATAAAAATGTCGATGTCAATTCGGTATTAGATACGAGGAGACGAGGATTAAACTGTAGGTAACTTTTTTAACACGTGTAAAAAATAAACACGTTTCAAAGACAGGAATTATTTATTTATTTTTCAAAGACAGCAATTATTTTTATTGAGTATGCATTTTTCTAAATTTTTATTTAAATTTTTAATTTAAAGTACAGAATCGTAGTATTTACAATACTTTTAGTGATGGATAATAAAGGACGGCGTGTACTGAAATATGAAACGTACTCACGAGTTTCACGAGCTTCTCGGCGTGTCGATAAAATACGGCGTCGATACAAGTTGAATTGCGCGAAGTAGAGGTTTTATAGCAAGTATTGCCACACGCTCATATTATGAGAATCTAAGTCTGGGTATTTTCCGAGCGAAAAATCTACGGCTTTCTGGGGAACGTGCTTTATATCTTTCCCGAACCGCGAAGGCGACCGCAAACAGCGCAGGAAACACCGGATTTGTTTTGGATAAAACGAAAATCGAATTCGTTATCAGCGACGGGAAATTGGTCAATACGGACATTTCGCGGCGGTTCGGTTATCGGAATGCCGATTTCGAACTTGTTAACATGGTAACATTCTCGGTGCCGGACAAATTAACGGAATAACGACCCCCGGCCATAAGACATATACACGTCGAAATAAATATAAAAAAAAATCCGCCCCGTGCAAACGCAACGGCCGCTGTCCCGACGAATTGCTATCGTCGGCGAAACCTAAACGGCCTTCGGTCGCCGGACGGCCGGGTCGGGTGAAAACGAAAGACCGGGAAACGTTAAGCAGAGCAGGGCCGCGCGCCGGGGTGAAACGTCGCGGGCCGACGGCCGTCTTGCGCAACGTCCATAATGCGAAATTATGATATTACGACAACGCGCGGGATTACTGTTGGCGACAAATGAAATATTATGCCGGGCTGCCCGATAATTATTTCGTCCGACGATTACCGTAACCCGCCCGGATCCCGGCGACCGATACGGTTTTCCGAACAGTTCACCGGCCATTCCAATATTACCCGAGAGCGATTACAGTGTCCCGTACGTTTCCGCACGCTTCGCGGGGCACGGCGTTGTATAAATATCGTTATAATATCGCATTTGATTATATCATCGCACCGCGTCAGCCGTCGAAAAGCGAGCTTATCGTGATATCACGATTTTTGAGTTTTGTTGATTAGGTGCGCGGCATTAAGGAACACACGCGGGCTTATGCAGTTGCCCGTCCGATAATACAATACAATAATTAACCCGATCGAAATCCCTACAACGTCCCCGAAACGCAAACTTCATTAAACCCCTGGGTATTTGGCGAGCCAACGAGAAAATGGATATACTGCCGGGTATTCTCCGCTGACACAAAAGGGTTTATTATTAAAAATTCCTTACGCTGTTCTCCGTTTTACGGTAAAATCTATAATTTTCAAATTTATTTATACCCATATAATAACAACCGGTACAACTACTAAAACTATTTCGTGCAAAAAGTTACGGATTTAAGGCGGACGAAATTAATTCGAATTAATATAATTAGGATAAACGATGAACATACGGACACATGTGCATAATATAAGGTTTACGCGTTTTTAAAAAATTATACTTTGTTTTATTTTCCAACACGGCATATTTAAACGATTTTCGACGTAGTCGCCCGCGTTGCGTTTAAGACACTTTTCGTACCGAGACACCAGCTTGTATATCACCTACTCGAAGAACTTTCGCTTCGCCTCCTTTCCTCAATTCAACACAGCCGACATTACTTGGTCGTCGTTTTCATGACGTTCCCTTCCTAAAACTTCTTGCAGTTTGACAAAAAGTTGGCAGTCAGAAGTGTCCAATGTCCGGATTGTGAGGTGGACGGGTTAACGCGTTCCCTCCAAAGCCTTCAAGCTCCAAATTTCACAGTCTGACGAGCGGTATGGGGGACGAGCGTTGTCGTGCAGGAGACATACCCCCGAGGGCAGCATTCCTCTTCTATTGCTTTTGATCGCCAGGCGAATTTTTTTTTGGGTTTAATAATAAAAGGCCGCATTGACTGTCTGACATCGGGATTCCCGAAAAATTTCAAAACGGGTTTAAACGTTTGCAACAATTAAAAACGAACAACAGAACGAATTTTACACTGAGCCCTGTATTGTCGTACAGAGTTGGAGGCAAACGAGATAAACGCATGTTTAAAAAGTCATTTTTGTTTGCAGTTTCGCCAGCAACGAGGTAAACGACCTCCCGTTCTCGTCGTTATAAAAAATTCTATCGCACCGCGGTACCAAAAACTGTTTTTAAAAATTTTCTATTGCGCCTGTAGTGTAGGAAATCGTACTTTCCGGACGTGCCTTGCCGGTGTGTTTTTATTTTTATCGGCCCGAACCATTATTGTTTTATATTCGAATTTTTAGTTTACTCGTACGGGGCATGGATATTGTTAGGGTTGACAATTAATATTACTTACGGTTTTATATAACCGGCTGGTTTGTCGGTTCGTTTAGTGTAATATTTCTCCGGTGGAAATTTTTAATTATAATTAAGAAACGAATTATGATAAATTCACCGAGAAAATAATTCGATTAAATTCCGGTATATTTCAGTTACTCGTTTAATGTATTTGGAAAGTTCGAATTTAATTTCCATTTTAATTCCCGGCATTAAACGTTCAACTGTTATTCCGGAATATATATAAACTGCGTGTATAAAAGTTTAAACATAAAGGTAAACCCCCACCCCCCCACACCCGGTAGATAAGAGAGTGAAGTCGGATGTTGTACTTTGAAACTAAATATTTTCCACTGCATAATATCATAGTGGATATCGATCATCGTTCCGGTCCTTAGGCGTATAATTTTCGTAATTTTGGTATTCGCATTAACGGTGCGAAAATATTTTCATTTCTAAAGTTTCTCGCGGACATGGCCAATTAAAACGAAAATAATGTTTACGTTTTTTGTTTTTTTTTTTTAATAATTCCTAAAAACTACCTACGTAGTGTATTCCGTGTATAATTATTTTCACTCCTCCGGGGCGTATAACGCGCAGTCGCCAAACGTAAATTTCGATTTATGTTTCGGCGATTACCGTAATCACGTACACCGGCCAAGACAATATTATCAATGGTTTTCATAGAGTTCGCCAACCGGCAGACGAACCGTATTGGT
Source organism: Tuberolachnus salignus (assembly GCA_956483605.1). NCBI lineage: Eukaryota > Metazoa > Arthropoda > Insecta > Hemiptera > Aphididae > Tuberolachnus > Tuberolachnus salignus. The sequence continues at coordinate 37,067,821 of OY101436.1, read as the reverse complement.
TAAATTTCCGTAATCGCTATTTGACATTATGTATAATTGTCGGTTCATTCATTTGCCTGATGACGAATTGTGTGTTTAATGTCGCGTGTCGCGGCCGGGCGTAACGCCGGAGACGGATGAATGAAATATGCAGCCCGGGGCCGCCCCCCATTCACCGGTGCCCCGGCGACATAGTATTATAAATATCATTTTCTAAAACGTATATACGTTCGTTGATTATTTATGTTCAGTAGTCGAACACGGAGAAAACATTTCCGCGGCAGCGAGTAACATTGAAAAGTACGCGATTTCGAGATTTTCTTAGCCTTCCGGGGGCGGAAGGCGGAAGGCACCGCCACGCCCGCCTTGTTAAGCCGGCGGAGCTTTGGCGGAGGTAAATTGCAGCGCCCGGGCAAAAGGCGGTGCAATTAGAACGTATTATTAAGTAGAATAGTAATCCATTGAAGTTCAAATGTTTATGCACGGGAAATAAGATACCTAATACGATTCGACGTTAGTCGGGATTACGTTTGCGATGACAAGGAGAATATTTGCAGACAACCCCCGCGACGTTCGACTCATCTTCGGCGACGGCGTAATGCGATGTCTGTTAGCAGAGAAGGTACCGCGGTATTATATTTAATAATTACAAAAATTGAGTTACACATTATTTAATGATATCTCTTTCGAAACACTCTCCTCCGGACGGTATCCCGGTTGATCCCGGCGATCTTGCCAAAAGTCCTTTGCCGCTGTTCGAACAGTTCAAGCTAAGAGTTAGCGGTGCCCCGCGTTCGCATCTAATTTCCTCTACATCTCGATATCGTTGTCCTTTAGGTCTTGGTAAAAGAAAACAAAAGAAAATCACACGGGGCCTGTGATCTGGAGAATAGTGAGAGTCCGCGGGACCACAGCGATTTTTTTTTTTATCAGCCAAAAATTCACGAATCGACAACGGTAAATGTGCCGGTGAATTGTCGCGGTGAACAATCGCGAAACGAATTTACCCTTCTCGTCTGTACATTTTCCTGTAAAATTGCACGACAAGACTCGATCGTGATTCGTTTTGTTAACACGCGAACGGTTAATCGGCGGCCATTTCGCATTTTTTTTTCGTAAATTGTCGGCACACCATCGTTTCTGGATGACGTCGACGGTCTTCCAGAACGTGGATCGTCTTAGCTGTCCTTGAAACGTTTCACACACTCGAATGTCACGGAATCACTTAATGAATCATTCCCAAAAGCGGTTTTAATAATTTCCGTACGTTTTTCCGTTGCATAAATTTTTACCGAAATTCAAGCAAAACTCAATGCGCACGCGTTGTTCGTTAACAATTTCGGACATGTCGAAAACAGCGAACGAAACGAAAACCGTCTGGATTTAACCGCGTGTAATATTAAACTGAGATAAGATGCCGACTTCGGGTTTTGTTCGGAATATTCACTAATTCGCGGGGATTACAGCTATTTACAATTTGTAATGTTATTGCGTGTAGATTAGCCCTAATAACATTTGTCCTGGTACTTTTTCAACGGACTTATATTTTTATATAATACGAGGTTACCTGTTAATGGGAGGGGAAGTGATTAAAAATATTATACCGTAATATGTACGACCGCGTCGGAAATGTACGAGAGAGAGGCCGACCGGCATACATCTAACGCCCGGAAAGGTTTAGCATTAGCAGCTAAAAACCTAAACGGGGGGGGGGGCTAGTAAGGCTTAAAAAAAAAAAAAAAAAAAAAAAAACCGCGTATGAGAAATCTCGATTGAAATACGTTCGCCCGTGTGTGTACGTTCCGTGCGGATTTTATTTTATAGGTTTTTTTTTCTTTCTTTCTTTCTTTCTGTACGCGAGGTCTATTAGGACGATTGAGGGGCTTACTCTCGAGGCCTTTCGGCAGACATTTGCTGACACGGCGTCTTAAGTCATACGGTCGGACAGTCTCCGTGTGGCACCGACCACGGGCGACAACGCCGCCGTTGTCTTCGAAATACGCCTATAAATTATGCACTTGCATTCAACAATACAATATTGTACGGACTAGGATTTTATTATTTTTATTTCCACTACGCGTATCGATCGCCAATATCGACTACGCGACGGGGGTGTACCTACCGCCGAATACATTTCGAATTTTACGAAATAATTATACGAATATGATTGATTTTTTTTTTTATATTTTCCACTGTCGGCACGGCTACTTTTGACGCATTTATGTAAACTTAACAATAGATAATGTTAAAATATACGTACGTACATTATTGCAATGAAATAATAAATAACCGAATTCGTTATATTTATTAATAGTTATTAAGTTTGTTAAGGTTAAAATTTACGATTAGTTACAATTTTAATAAGTCATAAGATACGTTTTATTTAAGCAAATGTACGGGGTAAAAAAAATATTACGAATTATACTGGAGATATTTAAGATTATAAGCGAAGCGAGGAGACAATTAGATTTACTCGATGTGTTTTTTAAAAATTTTTTTTTTTACATAAGTATTCTGCCAGCAATCAAATTTTCGACCAGAAATCTTGCTCGAATCTTCAGTTTAAAGGGGTGGTTTTGATAGAACATTTTTTCTAGTTGGTGCATTAAACGAATTTTTTTTTCGAATTTTCAGCGAGAATTTTTTAACGAACCCAGGGAACTGTGGAACATTTAGACAATATCGGTTTTTGTTCTAGTTTTGTGAAAATGAATCGTAGAGACCTGACATTCTCACCGATTACTTTATATGACCGGTATCTAGACGTGGTTATAATTTTCGTTGTATTCTGACGGGTTTTTTTTAATTTATTTTTTTAGCTTTATGAAATTTTCGGGTGAATTTTTTAAAAAAAAAACGAACAATTCACGTATTGAAATTTATTTTATAGTCACACAAATTTAGTGAATATAAAGTAATCAAAAAACATTTTTCCGAATACCGTTCAGGAACGTTTTTTGTCTGTTATGGTTTACCGGAAATCACCCCGTATATCCTATCTTGGCCTCAACTTTACCCGCATAACAGTTGGTTTACCCATGAGGCGCAATATCTTTATTTTTATGTTTCAAAGACATTTTCAAATGGAATATATTGTTTAGGAGGTATTTTCACGGTTTTTGCCGTGTTGATCGATTCTGTTGGCACGTCAGAATATCGCCCGCATTGTTCTTTGTCGGAAGTTTTTTGGTTTTTTTTTTTATTATTATTTTATTTAACGAATTTACTAAATGAAAAGTTCATTCATTAGCGAATGTTTATTTTACTAGTCATTTTTACAAACTTTACCTGTAGTGCCGGTGATTTTATTTAATTATCGTGCCTATAATATTAGCAACCGGGTACGTAAAGTTCAAAAATACCACCCGAAAGAATTGCCAAACGACTAATCTGTATTATGTTACAAGTAATAACATGGTTAATCGAGAACGAATAAAAATTAATTTTGGTTTGGGATTTTTTCCATTTCCGGCAGTGCATTTTTCACACTAGTAAACTGGGCGACGTGTATTTGGTGGCCCGTGAAAACGTTTCGTCACCTAGTCGACGGTATTTTTTAAAGACTAGGGAGGCGACCGACAATTGTTAAAAGAAGATTATTTTGTTCTACGTAAAAAAAAAAAAAAAAAAATAATAATAATAAAAATTAGGTAATGATTACAAATAAATTTGTAGTTACACATAAAATAATACGGTGGTATTATCGATATTAAATATAAAAACGTATTTATTATTAAAAAGAGTTTGAGAACACATATGTTTTGTCGTCCGTTGACGATTCCTTAAAAAAAAAAATAAATAACAAAACCGCACTGTTTACTAGTACAGCGGGCGTAGGATATTTGAGTGATTATAATTGAACATAACCGAATGGTGAACAAGGCCCGCGACCGAACCGTTCAAAAGTTATCAAAAAAAAAAAAAAAACAAAATAAATGCGATTCGGGTAAAATATGAATTTAGTTCGGGTTCTTTTCATTTAGTATACCAGGAAGATGGGCTGTTTAGGTGGTTTTGTAAGTGTAGAATGGCAGTGTATAGATCATTTTGAGAAGTGTATATAATTTCATGTAATCAGCGAATTCGGCTACTGAAGTATTCGGGAAAGTTGGTTGGTCAGCTGTGAAATACCTTCTGTTAACCTAAATAATCAAGCAATACCAGTAGTCCCTAACATCCGTTACCTAGGTCTGACCCTAGACAAGACACTCGCCCGGGCAGAACATATAAAAATTAAACGCAACACTCTAAACCTCAGAAGGAAATCACTACACTAGCCGATAGGTAATCACTCTGAACTTAACCTCGATTCCAAAATACTAATTTATAAACAACTTCTCATGCCTATATGGGCATATATGGCATCCAGCTATGGGTTGCCGCTAAACCGTCAAATTTAAACATAATACAAAGATTTCAATCGATTACCTTACGCATGATAACCAATTTTATGTATCCAATCGCACACTCCACACTGACCTAAATATTAAAACTATCTCAGAAATGTCGTAAATTATACATAAACGTTATCGGTTACGACTAGAGAACCACCCCGATCCGCTAATCGCAGCACTTGACGCGCAAACAATCCCTGGGAATCACCAAAGGGGACTTAAGAGAAGATGGTGCCGTGATCTAAACTCTTGATCTCAAAAAAAAAAAAAAATAATAATAATAATATATTTAACATAACATTAAACCAATAAAGTGTAGTCGCTGGGTTATTTCTCGTCAATCAAGAAAGTCATGTCAATTTATTATAGCCCATATTCTTATTGTAAAAATAATTTACAGATTGTATATTTTCTATTAAAAAAAAAAAAAAAAAAAAGTTCGGGTTTCGTTGGTACACATTGAACTCGGAACAGACGAACGAGTTCACCCGTCTTGTATTATTATTATTTAAATAGAAACGTTAATGGCGTTCGCGCGAGATTCGGAATTATTTTATTTCTGCCGCCGCTGTCGTTTGGCCAACACATCCGGAAACTCGTTCTCCGACAATTACGATCGGCAGTATCATATTATTCACGACACAATTGTAATACCTACACCGGCACGTGAATTTTTACGGTTGAACCCGGACGTTTTCCCGGGGCGGCCGCGCCAACTAAAGGCACGGCTAGTTTATTAATCGCGTATACTCACACCTACCCGCCGCCGACCGAACGTTGTGTTTAATTTGATTATTTTCTTCTGTTTTTTTTTTTTTATTTTTTTTTTTCTCTTCTCATTTCGCCCTCGCTTTCCGGGTTCCGAGTGGAATCGCCCGTATCAATTCCCCGCGAGAGAACACAATACTCTCGAATATAGGGTTTTTTCGTTTTTAATTCGAGGTTTTTTTTTTTAATGGTTTTGCGTTGGTAATAAACACGGTTACAATCGCACCGTTAGGTTATTAACTGTCTAGACGAGTGCCTGCTTATTTGAAATTTATTTGATAAAAAAGAAACGGACGAAACTAGCGCCGTTATGTACTTAGATATAATTACGATATATATATATATATATATATATAACGTAAGAAGCCCAAGAAATAACGATTGCCTAGGGTTAGGAACACGTACAGCCGGGGTCCTACGATATCCTAAAATCTCTTAAAATCTGTTTTTAAGCGGATTGGTTTGAGCCCATTTCCTATTATTATTTGTTCGGCTCCAATCGAAAAAGTCACCGAAAATAAAAAGTTCCACGGCGATACCGAAACTGTAGTTCCGCGAACAATTGGAATTTCTCGTATAGGTACTACAAATATTTCGGAAACGGGAATGTCTGCGTGTACCTAATAGACGAAATTAAGAGTTGGTAAAAAAAAAAAAAAAAAAAAACAAAAGGTTCTACACGAGTATTCGTTGTAACGTCTTATTTTTTTGTACGAGATAATAAACTCGGACATTTAACTTAAATATAAAATAGAAAAATGTTCGACAAGTCGTTTATGACAAATTCCAAAATTCCGATACATCTATTATTGTATTAGAAGTCCGTTAATTGGCAAATTTACAAATAGATACGTTTAAAAATTATTATTAAAAAATTGATCCGCGTGTGTATTGTTATTTAAAGTGTTAATTTGTTCTGACCAACTTGTTGATAACCAACAACAATATTTTTTCCACAAAAACTATTCCGAAACCCTCTAATTCGATTGTGTCGTCTAGTACCTAGGTACTGTAATAAAGTTAATATTGTATTTTTTTTTTTTTTTTTTTTTAAATGTGGACGTGTCTGGGCGACTGGTGCTTAGTCTCGCAGGTCTGACTCGTGTGTATTCGCGCAAGACAATTTGATGTAATAACTACAGAAAATAATTTTAACTCGAAAGAAATTATCTAACTATTATAGTGCGTTTAGAATGTTTCCGAGCGTTTAACAACCGTCTGAGAAATATGAATTTCCGGCGTGATTTTCAAAAGTTATTAAACACACATAGGATAATATTGAATTGTTTAATACGCCAATTCGGTACAGTCGTTATACCGAAAAGTTAGCGTCGTAGTATTAATATATTTATCGTCGTAGTTCATGATTTTTTTCATTATATCAATTTACTTGACCGTGAATAATTTTAATAACTATTCAAAAACAGTTTAAATTACCTATACGGTAAACGTTTAACAAATATTACTACGACAATTTTAGAGTTAAAAACGTTTCAATACGACTAGACGTTTTTGTGAATAACGATCCTGTTTTACTGCAAAATTTGTGTAAAAAAAAAAAAAAAAATAAAAAAATAAAAAAACCTAGATAATATAATAATCGTTGGGATGGAAATAATTTAATAAATAAATAGAAGCGAAAACACTCGGGCACCGTGGTTGGGTCATTGTTGTAGGAGGAAAGATTCATAGTTATAGGGTAGATACAGAATAAAGGTAAATATTTTAATTTATATACCGAAAGCAGCAATAAAGTATTGTAATCAAAAAGCCATTTTAAGTAGAGCTCGGTAAACTGAAAATGTATTGTATGTGGTGGTTTTTTTTCCCCGTTGCAACCAAGGTAACCTAAAAACCAACAAAAGTAAAACCGGACAATCGTCCGTCGTTTGTTGTTAGTTTTTTTTTTTTTTTTTAAATTATTCGATAACACGTTTGGGAATCTAGGAAAATAGTTCAAATAATTTATCATCGACCGATGAAATCCGCATCGTTTACAGTACGATGTAATCAATTTGAAGAATTTTTTGTTAACCGGAAAATGTTTTCCGGCGATTGGCGTTGAGGGGGCACGTCTTAGTAATAACTTATTGGCTACGCCCAGTAACTAAAATTAATTTTTTTTTTTTTTTTTTTTATATAAAAAATTTTAATAATTAGACAATTGTGCAAATTATACTGCGGTTTTTGTCGTTTGGAAAATTATGTTCGTACAATTAATATATAGAATATTAATATTTCTTCGTGACGATAATTTTTTTTTTTTTTGTATTTTAATGCGGTTGTAATGGCAAACTTAAATTTAAATTAGCGATTGTTTGCCAGTATTAATAGTTCTATATGTATAAATGTATTTAAAAAGAAAAAAAAGTGAGACACAGAGAGAGAGAGACATTATATTATAAGACAGTCGTTTAATGAGCACGTCCATTAAAAATGCAAATGTCAACGACCGTCGGCCGTCTGCGGTGGTGTAACTGTTTCTCTCGCCCACCCGCCCCCGCCCACCCCGGGGAATCGCCAATTCATTTACGTCTCGGATTGTTTTTATTTTTCTTCGTGGTGGTTTTTTTTTTTTTTTTTTTTATTAAATATTATTATAAAGGACGCCGCGTGGTGAAATTCTCTAATAGAGTTTAAACGGAATTACGCGAATTTACGATATTATCTCCGCGATAGACGACCGGCGTCCTCCGGTCCTCTCCAGTAAATATTATAGTCGCCCGGCAATCGTCGCGGCCATATTCTTTAGCGGTTGTTAGTTTTGTCTTTTCGTATAACGAACAGCGTAATAATAATTATTTTGTAAGTATCGCAAAACGGGGGCGGGGGGGATGGGGGGCCCGTCCAAGAGTTATCGCGCCGGCCGATGCGACCGAACAATAAAATATTCCAAGTAAATTATAATATTACGACTTATGTCGTATTTATGCGTAACGATAAAATAATAATAATAATAATAATAATAAAAAAAACCGCTTCGTTATTTCCAGCCGTTATTATTGCGCAACGCGACGCGAAATTATTTATTTTATTAATTCGCCGCGGTCGGGGGGAGGGGGGGCGATTTGGCGGCCGAAAATTGTACCCACCGAAAACCGTTTTGTTACTCGAAATCAACATTCGCCGCAAACACACGCCGTTGGTTTATTATTATTTCTTTTTTATTTCCCCCCCCCCCCCCGCCGTCACCCTCAAATTATAATTCACAGTCGTTTCTGTCAATCGGTTATGCGGCGGAACATACATAAAAAAAAAAAATAAAAAAAATTAAAAAAACACTACGAACAATAACGAATAACCCGGTCCGGGGTGGTGACTGCCAGAGTGATCCGTACTTATCGCGGAACATTTTTGAATCCGAAATTCTTGAGCGATAAGTTACCGCTGATAACAGTTTTATAATGCTGTGGATACGAGACACGGTTTTCAGACGACAATCGTCATGGAATTCGTAGTCGTCGTGCGAGTAACACTCGTCCGTGTCCGCAAACCGCGGATCTCGTTAAAAATATTACGCGAGTAAATAAATCCGCTAACAAAACTAGATGGTTTGACATCGAATTCAGATCGCATGTCTCGTATACGATCTTAGATATCGGACCCGTGTTAATATTAAAACTAGCGGCCTACTTTTTATTTCAGCGCATGTTTATCGCATTTCAGAGACTCCGAGGCCCTTCAAAAAAATTGTACACATAAAGACGGTCGAATATTAAAAAAATATTTTAGTCGTCATCCGAATCAGATATCTCGACTAAGTGCATTGCATTTACGTGAGTTTTTTTTCCCCCCCCCCTTAATTCGTTCTTAAAATTAGTACATTTTTAGATTATTACGACCGGTTAATGTTGTGTGTACGTTTTACGTGTTCCGTTAAACCCTACCGTAAATCGTAAAAAGATACGCAACAAATACTAAATTGTTGTTTCGATTCGTAGACAATATAGACAAAACTATATATATTTCAGAATGTGTAATTTTCATGCCATTTTTTACATGAAAAATGAGTTGTTTTTTTTTTTTTGCAATTATTAAACGGAATGAACAATTACCATTTTTTTTTTATTCGAAAACCCAAAACGAAAAGTTTATCGTTTTAAATTTCAAATATATCATCATCGCCTTTTGAAAATAATTTTTTAATTTTCGATATCCGAGCAGGTTCATTATAAAGGTTACTTATAATGTGTGCCACAACATTTTCATTTCGGTACGATATACCCCGGTAAATAGATCAAAAGCAACGTGCTATTCAACTAATTCTATCAAGAATAATAATTCGTTAGGTGTGACAATGCGTTCCCTTAAATCGTCAGTATTGTATTTGCAATACAGTAAACGATGCAATTCTCTTTGAACGTCGTAAAAACACGACACCTGCAACAATAATTGACCGTCTATGACCGTTCGTTCGCGTTCGCGATTATATTTGTCAGTCGTTTCGCATTCAAAGCGATGATAATCAAGGTACTCGAATTGTAATACTATTGTAATTACAAGTGAACCACAGAATTTAAATTAGAATCCTAGTTCGTGTATATTCTAAACAATCGCTTGTCATTCAAACGACTAATTTTTTTTGTTTCCCGTAAAAAAAGGAAATAAAATAACTTCTATTCGTTAGATAATTCCGACATGATTTATTTCAACACTGATAAAAAACCAATAAGTGTGTATATAACTGTATAAAAATATGATTTAAAATGGAACGGACGTCTGCATATTGTTAAATAGCCTAACGCATCGTAACGCGTTCGGAGTGTTTCATGCGAAATTTTTAAGACTGGGCAAGTTTAAAGATAATAATTACCGGGTTAAGTTCAGTTAATTGAAAAAACCAAAAAAAAAAAAAAAAAAAAAAAAACTAAACGGGTCTGACACGTTAAAATTGAATTGTTTTATTAATCAAACTCGGTAAGTTAAAAATCAATTTAAAAAATGTAATTAACTCATCAACATAAGGGAAAGTTCATTTATTCGGTTTCAATAGAATTATTGAACGCGGTGAGAAAACGATTAAACTTAGAGCTCGTGGTTTATTGGAAATAATAATTAACCAATGATAATCACAATAGTTATATTCTAGAAATATCAAATTGCCATTATTTCGAACTCAGAACTCCACGAACAATATCGAGAAAATAATAATTATTATTACTACTACTACTGTCCGATGGTTCTGGTGCTGTTCAATTAATAGTGTATGAATTATAAATTTAATATTGCGTTAAAAACTTAAAGAAATCGAAATGACTTCAACGCGGTATCTGCGTTTAACTGGTTACTCGTACGAACAAGTCATGTTAATGAACAAATCGGATAGAAATCGAATATAAAGATAAAAGCCAAGCGGAAAAAGAAAACGTAACCTATCGTTTAACATTTGAGCTCGTTAATGTCCAGCCTTGTAAAATCAACAATATTTTTTTTTTTCTTTGTTTGCTCGTAGCGTATTTCAAAATACAGTAGATTCTTATTTATGTCGAACGTCGTTATCCCTCGCACTACGATTTTACATCAAAATCCCCTTGGAAACGCTAAATAGCGTTTTATTCTCGATTGCTCGATATAAAACGAATCGTTTACCGTTATATCGAATACACAATTTTTTTTTTTTTTTTTTTTTTCTGAAGTTTTTAAATAGAATTCGAAACATCCAGAATTGTCCGATGTCTCGAACAATTTCCTGCTCCCTTTGGGACTCGGCATAACAGGTGTTCGCCGTGTTAACCCAACTCGAAAATGATTAAATATCACTTAAATGCCTGTACAGTGTATTGCACCGTTGAACTTACCGTAGAGCGTACACGTTCGTATTGGGTTACAAGAAAACGAATAACGTTTAAGAACAAAAATCGTTTGGGTAACTATTTTAATCGAATATTATTGGCATTGCGGACAAAAACATAGGCGAGAAACTGATAATTCGCCAACCAGCTTTTCCGCCAACACAGCCGGATCGTTTCGGTATAAAAGCCAATTTTTTTTTGTTTTTAATTTATTAATATAATTGTGTCGATACACCAAGTATTTTTACAATATTATAACAATTTATAATAATTGATAATGTAAATGTTTACAACAGTATTTACAGTTATTACAATATCTTTAAATTTTGGTTAGCCTGTGAGTCTAGGTTAGAAACAGAGGTTGAGGTATTTTCATTGGGTTCTAGTAGGATATCCTGAGGTAGTCGAGGTTTGAGTTTTGAGTTGGTGGATCTTCTGCCAATTTTGTAGTAAAGTTTTTCGTGGGAATTCTTAAATTGTTGTGGAGTTGTTTGTTTCTCATGAACCAAGGGGCCTTTAGGGCTATGCTTAGACATTTATTCTGGAGGGTTAGGTTAGGAAAAGTCAATTTTGTTAACCGGTTCGTTTTTTTTCCCATTTTTAATCTTTGCAAAAGGCCTATCGTACTGTGAAGTGTTCCAAGTATTATCAAATGTGTACTTTTCGCGTATTTCAACACAGACCCAAATGGCATACATACACGGGTATTACATTCGGTTCTACATGACAAGTTTAGTATATATACGCGTACAAATGTGCCGCGGGCGTTTTGTTGTCCCGTTTCTTTTTCGAAATATGTACATTTCGCGCATTCCGCAAATACACCCTTCGACGTCGTTTTGTTCGCGATACGTTAAGAATGAAGAAGAAGAAGGAAAAAAAAAAAATCAATAAAACATCGAGTTACGATACGGATCGTAATGCGTCCGTTTCGTAGCCGACAAATTTATCGGGCCGCCAGTTTTCGACTATATCCACGGCGGGACCAGACGAATACGGACGGATAAAAAAAAAAAAACAATTTCAATTTGTATTCGTTAAACCGGCAAATAATAATAATACTATCCGATATGTCCGCGGGAAATTTACCTAATGATATTCGCAAACATGCCCGTAAACCATTATCGATTTCAACGGGTATATTTCCGTCTCGGTTCGAGATAATATTAATAATATTAAACAGCAGTAGTTATCGGAATATATTGGAATAATCCGCACGTGGTTTAAATAACGCCGGACGAATTTCGGTCGATACTTAAACGAATAGAAGATTTGTAATTGTATACAGGTGGGCATTTGTGTATAGTATATTACAACACTGTACAATAAATGACAAAAAAAAAAAAAAAACTCTGGTTCTATAATAGTCGGTTGTAATATGGGATATAAATAGGTAATACGAGTGCTAAACCTAATGTACTTGAGTTTTAATGAAAACAGAAAAAAATTAGAAAAGCTATGGGTTTTCTTTATCAAATAACACATTGTTGACAGTAATATGAGATTTTCGTTATACAATATAGGTACGGGTAAGTCGACTTGGCAGACGAAAATGCAAATGTATCAAACGTGGCACTTTGTTTTTTTTTTTTTTTTCCTTTTTATAATATAATACTACTGGAACGCTATTATTATTACAATAATTTCTAGATGAAATATAAAACCGACCGCAGTAGATATTATCATGTCGTCCGTGTAAAATATACGAGCATTTTCTATAATACAAACGGGTCGTACGCTTTGCAAATCGGAATTAACAGGTGGGTTTTACATAGCGAGAAGAAACAATTATTTTGTCGGATATTCGGGGAACCCCGGTACGATAATTTCACTGTTGCCGACGATTTCCTATCGAAATACCACTCAACCAACGTAAGCTATTCGCGTATTATCGACTCGCCACTCGACTTTTCTATTAATAAAAAAAAAAAAAAAAAAAAAAAAAAAAAAAAAAAACCGTCAACTATCCCCGACGTGCCGTTTTCATTTTTCACCCCCTCATTTTATGGGTATTAATCTACGGGACGTGGTTATTGGACGGCCGTGGGTTTACAGGTTATCGCACCGGACACCGGACTTCCTCGGCGGACGTGTTTTTTTGTTAATTTTTTTTTGTTATTGTTTCGTTTCCTTTTTTTTTTTTTTTTTTTTACCGACGTCGCACCGTGGTGCCCGGCTACAATTCTCGATTATCGTTTTGCCGACCGCTGGCCGTACTGCCCATCCCGTACAATTTTCGTTGGCCACAATATTAATAATCGACGTTTATTCAAATATCGTCTACTGGACGGTATAAATAATTACGACTGTATGTTTTGGCCGGGCAAATACCTCGTCAACCCCGCCAATGTTTACGAACGGGACACGATCGATGCGTGGTTATAGGCGACGCATTTCACGTCGGTCCGATCGAATCGTTTTGCACACCGAATTATATAATTTTTTTATTATCGTTATTGCGATATAATATTTATTGCGTTCAGGGGTTTTAGCGATGGCACTATGCTACACAGTAGGGGAGTATGCTTGCCCGGTCTGGAGAAGCTCTACTCACGCGAGTAAGAAGGTGGATATCACCTTAATGACAAACATGTCGACTAATCACACGACGCCTAAGAAACACACCAATGGACAAAGTTTATTTACCGGCAGGTATCCCACCACCACCACCGCCACCACTAGTTCGACGTCCGATATCCTCTAAAATTGAACGCGGTAAACAAAAAAGAGACACCAGGCACCCTATGTACGGCCAAAATGACCCCACTTCCCGTCTGAAATCGAGAAAGTCTTTCCTAAAGGTAACCGAAGAGCTAACGGAAACACCCTTACTAAGCAGGCTGGATGAGTGGAAAAAACTGATAACGGACACCAATGATGGTATTAGATGGACGGAACCATCAAAAGAAGGATTACCTCCTGGTAACTACCTAGACCGGCCGGTATGGAGGACACCGAACACACTGCGTGTTGGTGTAGGACGGACAAAAGAAAAAATGAGAAAATATGGAGATACGGGGATCAAGACATAACTTGCATATGTGGACAAGAGCAGACAACGTCACGCCTACTTGTCCGCCCACGTGGGCCAAGCCCGTGTACACAAGAGGATCGTACGATAAGCAACAAGACGACGGTAAATACAGCCATATACTGGACAAAAGAAAAAAATATAATTAGTAATGCAATGTACATACGAGGTGCGACAATAAAATAACGAGACTTTTTGAATGAAAGTTGTTTATTTTAAAAATGTTATAATTTAATGATTATCACCTTCAAAGTACCACCCCTCAGCATCAATACACTGTTGCATACGTCGCTGCCATTCTTGAAAACAGTGTTGCCAATTGCTTTCATTCAGCCCTTTTAGAAGTTCTGCCGTTTTCATTTTTACGTCATCAACTGTTTGAAAATGGGAAAAGAAATAAGAAGGAAATAAGAAGAAGTTACAAGGAGCAAGGTCTGGCCAGTACGGGAGATGTTGAAGCACAGAAATTTTTTTTTTCAGTTAAAAAACGTTGAATTGAAGATGCACTGTGAGCTGGAGCATTGTCTTGGTGAAGAACCCAGCCATTTTTCCATAGATCTGGTCGCTTCTTTCTGACACGTTCTCTTAATTTAATTAATACCTCTTTATAGTAATATTGATTAATTAATTTTGTCGATTTTTTCAACGTTTTCGTTTGTTGAAGACGTGGTAGGACGTCCAGAACGATCATCGTCTTCGACGTCCTCCCTTCCACTACAAAACCGTTTGTGCCATTCAAAAACACGAGCTCTTGATAAACATTCTTCACCATAAACTTCACATAAGATACGAAACGATTCCGTGGCAGTTTTTTTTAATTTTACAAGAAATTTAATGTTAACACATGTTGTTCGATTTTTATATCTAACATTTTTCGGCGGTATAGTCGCACTCGCACTAATAACAAGGCTACTAACGTATAAGAAAATGAATCGATGCCATCAGTGTTCATAGTACTTTTAGATAAGTGTTTTCTAATCATATTTCAATAATCGTTTTATAGATAACGTTAATAATTTAGGTTTTATTCAAAAAGTCTCGTTGTTTTATTGTCGCGCCTCGTATGCAATACTTGTTACCATTACGTTAGTGTGTTGTCGTTATTATTCATATTTTACTTATTTGATATTATTTATTTAGTTTTGATTGATAAATTACACGTATATTTTAATTTTAAATATATGATGCCTGACAGAAAAAAAAAAAAAATTTATTATCAATATTTGATAACGGTTACGCGTTCGTCGACGCGCGTGCCAGATCGTATTCAAATACGGAGGTATTATTTATTTATTATTATTATTATTATTATTATTAATTTTTTTTTAAATAAAAAAAATGTACAACAAATGTATTACCACTGTTCGCTGGCCGTTACAATGGTCTGTAAACAGTATTTATTCAGCAAATGAATACTCGTAAAAGTCAATAACGGACGTAAAACGGAAATTGCGTTATGGATACCGTTTACGTCGGTTATAAAATCACCATATTTCGTTACTCATTTTTTTGTTAAATTTTTATAATCCATCCGCGTACACGCCCGCACCCGTGCCTGTCGATTGCAATACATACTCAGCGGCGAATATACAACATAAAATTTTTAGGCGTACCCGGGGTTTTTGATTTTTTTTTTTTTTTTAATTTTCATTATTTCGCCGACCAAACGATACGTTACACACATCGGTCGCTGGCCAGGGCGACGGGCAGCCGGTTCACACCGTACGTATTTCTTCGCGATATAATGACCCGAATTACATTTATTGACTTTTCAATCGGTTTCGGGGTCGCCTCGGAATCGAACGCGGAACGCGCACGTTAAGCTCTCTTTTATCAATACCCGCCGGCTGTGTTTAAGCTTTGCCGCGCATTCAAAACACTATTCATCACGTTATAGCAGATACGGACAAAAAAAAAAAAAAAAAAAAAAAAAAACGGGGGGGGGGGGAAAAAAAAAATAGAAAAAAACCTCGTATTAGCCGGCGGCGTCGGCGGCGGCGAAATCAATAACTCCTGACGTATCGGTATTGGAAAGCGATCAATCAAAGTCCGCAAACCCCTGCCTCTATTTTCTCTTCTACCCCTTAAAACTCTTTTGTTCAGACCTATCGGTCGTTCCTTTCCCCCCGACCACACACACACACACACACACACACACACACAGGTTCTATAGGTATACGAAATAACTGTATAAGCACCGCCCGTTCAACCGTATCAATTGAATAAAGCATTCGAAAACTTATCAAACGCAGTACCATAACCTAACGTATACGCGTGTACATTGAAATATCATTTCCGTCGACCGTTTGTTTGAATAATGCCCAGACATGTACGCAATATTATCGTGGGGCGGTACCTGTGCCCGTATAGGTCCGCGGTAACGTCGCAGTCGTCGTCGTCGGTAAAGAATACGTCCGCTATCGCGTGAAAATCGCCTGATAATACGATTAAAATTTCCGGAAAAATGGTGCGGGGGGGGGTGATAAAACCCCCTTTTTTGTGAAAACCCGCGGGTCAATATTCCGATCGCGTTTACCGTATAACGGAATAGAAATACAATCGGTTTGTTTTTTTTTTTTTATATATATATATATACCTACCGATATCTTGTAATTTTGTAATAGTCAGTCCGAATATCAAACGGACATTAATAAAAAAAAAAAAAAAAAAAAAAAAAACACGTTTACGTATTTATAAATATAAATTAACTAATAAAATCGAAAATATTTCGCTCGGGAGTTCGGGTTTTTTTTTTTCAAATGTGTGTACTTGTAAGATTCCAAAACCATTAACTATCGTGTTTATAGTTCGAACACGTTTTCAATGTGACTACATAGAGTCATAAACTATAATGTCTCATGCATAATTTAAATATCGACCACAGCCCAGTTAAAATATTTTCAATCAAATGTGTATAATTTAATAATTCATTGGTTTTTTTTTTTTTTTTTTCGTTTCCAGCAAAATAATTAAGCCGTTTTACCGTCGTCCGTTGACTTTATACTGCAATATATATTGATTGGCAAAAATATAACGGAAAAATAAAAAAAAAAAACATTTTTTCTACCGAAATTCTGTAAAAATGTTTCGATAAACTAATACAGTTCACGCGATATATTGTCGAAGATCGAATTCAATTTAGGATTCACTCGAAATAAAATATAATATCGTCTAATAGATACGCTATTGTAAATAATATAGTGTCAATAAAATAATGTGGATTTTTTTTTTTTTTTTTTTATAGTTATATAGTTAAATTCGCATTGGAATTTGAAATTTGAAATCGAAATTGAAAAACTTTCCAACGTTAACACAAAAGTGAATTCAAACGTTTTACCGGGCCCGAATGACTCCTTGCGGCCCCCGCCGATACGATAACGGTTCCTTAAGTACCATTTAGACCAGTGGTCTTCGACTTTTTTGGACTCGCGACCCACTTTTTTAGGCCTACATTTTTCGCGACCCACGTGAGCTTTGTAAAAAAAGCTAAAATTGCTTAATGCTTTGCACTACTATTATTAAAACTTAATCAAAAATGATATTAAATTCATATGAAAATATAAAATAAAATGAAAATATGATACAAAAATTTTAATGTGAACTTTGTCCTTGAGTGTTGTCACATAATAAATTCCACCTTGGCTCGATTTGACTAAGCGCGATCCGTAAATCATCTTCAGTTTCAAGTCTATTTCTTTTCGACGTTTTCAAATTTGCCATAGTAGAAATCGCCTTATCGCGTGAATAAGTCGTTGGAAATATTAATAAAATTGAGATGGCTTTAGTTGCTAATTGTGCGTGATTTCCCGTGCATAAGTGCGCCCAAAATATTTCTAATGAAATTTCACAAAACATTCGTTTTAATTTGTCATCACACGATAGCTCAATTAATTGATTTTCAATGTCAGTAGACATATTTACTGTCATTATGTCTACTGCGAACGGTTGTTCAATCCACTCGTAATTTACTCGAATATCCTCAGGAAAATATTGGTGAAATAATTTTTCTAAGTTTGTCAAATATTCGTTTACTAATTCAGAAATGTCTTCAAACTTGATTGAAGAATATTCTTCTAAATTTTATAAATTTAATTTTTATTTTAATAAGAAGGCTTATCGCGACCCAATTTTAAAACTTACGCGACCCACCGGTTGAAGACCACTGATTTAGACAATACGGCTGGATAAGCAAACGACCAATCATAGGTCCGGAAACACGGAAAAACGGAAAAAACGTTTTAACGAGGTCGATATTGGTTTTTTTTTGTATACAGTAATCTGTATTAATACGTATTAATCTGTTTCTTTGATGAAAAACAATGATATTATGAACATATTAATAAATCGTAAAAATTCAATCGAATTTACAATAAATAATATTTTCTTCCCTATAGAAACGACAAGGATTTTTTCTATTTTTATAAACTAAAAGATACAATAAAAAAAAAAAACACTATCTGATTGCACACGCTTTTCCTGAAAAAACGGGATAGTGACGTAAGGCATATTTTCGTATAATTATTATTCTATTCTAATAAAAACCGATCGATATAATGCATTTTTTATTTATTTTTTTTTTAATTAAGACCGTTATGAGACATTTTACTCGCTTTTGCCTAAAAAAGTAACATTAAGAACAAAATCGCCGACCGATTCTGAAAATCGTCTCGCTTATCGTTCGTCTCCGGAACTGCACCGCGTATTTTTATTTTTAAAACGAACGCGGTAATAATAGTATTCGCAAAACAATCCCGAGCGAATCTGGTCTCGAATCGTTCGCACATATTTCTCGACGGTTTATAAAGGTTATTTTTTTTATTTTTTTTTTTTTTTTTTTTAATGTCATTTTCGGCGTAACTCTGAGAAAATCAGAACAATCCCTCTTTATAATGTCTTCTCTACACTACCGTACCGTGGTGCTCGACGTGTCGAATCGCATCGCTTGAATATTTTTTTATTTCGAGTAGGCGTTATACGCGTACACGTCAACATTTTAATTAAATGTCGTCGATTAAATAAAAAAAACTAAGAGTATCTACACTACATACAGATACATCGGTACATGAATATGTCTTGTTTCTACTGAATATAGTTGACATAAGAATGTCGATGTCAATTCGGTATTAGATACGAGGAGACGAGGATTAAACTGTAGGTAACTTTTTTAACACGTGTAAAAAATAAACACGTTTCAAAGACAGGAATTATTTATTTATTTTTCAAAGACAGCAATTATTTTTATTGAGTATGCATTTTTCTAAATTTTTATTTAAATTTTTAATTTAAACTACAGAATCGTCGTTTACAATACTTTTAGCGATGGATAATAAAGGACGGCGTGTACTGAAATATGAGACGTACTCACGAGTTTCAAGCTTCTCGGCGTGTCGATAAAATACGGCATGGATACAAGTTGAATTGCGCGAAGTAGAGGTTGCGAGATCGTTACTCAATTCTAATCCAAGTTCGGTACGCATAAATTCGATGAATTCAGTTCCGTGTGATCGTCGTAAATCAAAATTTATGTCTCCGCCAACGAGCATGGGTAAATCGCGATCATTATACTTTTTGAGCACCTCGAACGTTCCTTTTAATTTAAATGGCTGTATGCCATTAGATTTAAGACGAAAAATTCTCTAATTCTTTCAAATGGTGTATTCGGAGAGATGTAAAATATGGTAACATTCTCGGCGTCGGACAAATCAACAGAATGACCCCCAGCCATAAGACATATACATGTCAAAAAAAAAAAAAACACACCGAATATCATACGAAAATATATATTTACAATTAAATGCTTTATATGGTGTAAATTAAATAATTCGATTGGATACTATTTGCATTATGCTAATAATGCGAATAGATAAACGCAGACATAATGTTAACTATACTGTCAGCCACGGCGAATACGTAATCTCCTTTTAAAACTCCGTCTATCGATAATCCGGGGCTTAGATATATTATATTTTTTTCACGGAGTTGATACGGGCCGACGAATAAAACCGGCAATAATCCTTCGGCGGAATCCACTTAAATTATATTATTATGATTTTTAAGCCAGTGCGGGATTTTCGCCAATTCCCGAAGTAAAAGTTTTCGTCGGCCGTTTATTTATTAAACTATCCAACAGGTAATGATTCATTGCTGGGAATTAGCCAACCTAACCGATAGAGCAATAAAACGAATTAGTGCCCAGTGCAAATTCGTATCATTTTCGGTCGTTGGACGACAGTCAGATTAGTATAAAAAAAAAAACCAAGACGGACTCCGATTTTTAGAACTGTGCAATATAACTACCGATATGTTAAAATTATTGTACGCATCCGACGATTTCCATTGTAATATTACGGTGTTGTTCTTTAAAACGATTTTCTTTATACAATAGTATATTCAATACGATGATTAATCGTTTATACGCGTTGTGTTAGAACATTATTACTGCCCGATTTATGATGAATACGATTTTCGTGTTATATAGTCCAGTGATTTCCAACCATTTCGACACCGCGGACACACTGAGAGAACATACAATGTGTCTCAATTTGCTAGTGGTTTTTTCATTTTTTTTTTTTTTAAGAAAAATTATACCGTTGTTTTCTCTACACTCGGATTTATTATAAAATAAACGAACCGTTCGGCTGATATTAGATTGATATAGATGCCTCTCTGGCCGGGCATCCTACATACAAACATTTTCATAAAATTGATCATGTCGAATATTATAAATTATTAAGTGGCGATTCACGAAGAAAAATTAAGAGAGAACTCTTTAAAAAAAAAAAAAAAAAATCGCTAGAGAGCAAAAAAACTTCAACGTTTTTATCGGTAACTAACGATTGTACAGCAATAATCAATATTTAAATTGTTTTCGGTAACCCATAGTTGGCGACTCACCGCGTACATACGGATTTATTATTAAATAATAATTGTTTGTACGGTTCAAAATGATTAAAATCGCCATTAAATCAAAATATTTCTGTAATAATATTATATGTCTCTCTCTCTCTCTCTCTCTCTCTCTCGCTCTCTCGGGTTTACTGTTATTACGAGGGGTAAAAAAAAATACTTCTCCCCGCTTCCCGCAGAGTTATTGGAGTATTTTTAATTGTTGTAACCAACAAACCGCGTTCGTTTGTCCAGCATTATTAGATATTGATATATCGAAATACGTTCATAAAAAAAAATAAAATTATTTTTAATTTAACAGGGTATTTCTATTTAAATATTTCAACAAAAAAAAAAAAGTCTCCTCGGTTAAGAGGTTGGTATTTTATTATTTGTATTATTGTTATTTGTCGGGGAGAAAAAAAAGGGGGAAAAAAAAAAAAAAAACAATTATAATAAAATAATATGCGTTTTTATCATTTATTATTTTCACGCAAAAACAAAATAATAACTATTCCGAATTAATTAGAAACGCGTGTACAGTTCGGGTCAAAGCGTTTATAACGTTCTATTGTGTTTTATTCGTACCCGCGCACTCCAAATCAAATAGTTTTTTTTTTTGACATTCGGTTAGTTAGGTTTTTTTTTTCTCGTTTTGTTGGTTAATTTCGATTGCGCGTAAAACGATAAATAAATATCGTTATTATTATATTTCATAGACCGGCCGAAACGGCGCGCGGATTATTAAGCGTCTGCGTGAAACGGGATCGAAAATGGATTTTCGGGTAAACCGACAAAACGGATTGTGTATATGTTTCATTAATAAAACCGTAATTTATTGCCTGCGCACGCGAGTAACGTGCCGCGGTATAAATCATAATATACCTCTACCGTGCAACTGTTATAGGAGAACGCCATTCGGATAGTCGCTGGCTAGATATAAATTATGTACATCTGCCCGGTTAATTAACTGTTTATGATTAAAATATTAGGGCGTCCTCGATGTTTTACGCGATATATTCGTATATATATATACATTTAAATGTAAAAAATCGTTATTGTTTCTCGACTATCCACGGGGCGTCTATAAATCAATAAAACATAATTCGTAACAAGGGGTAATTCAATGAAGAAAAAAAAAAAAAACGATTCCGAGCCGATTTCAGTTAAACAAACATCTGGATAAATCGAAATTGAAACCAGTGTTAACCGTTATATTTTTCGTGTTTCAAAACGAATTTCATTATAAATTGTAATTTAAATTCGTATAAATACCGTTATTTGTAAAAAATATTTTCAAAATATTAATATTTTATACTCGTTAGAAATATTACTATACTACACATAATAATTTATAATGAAATGTTAATAAAATATACATTTGCTATATATTAGTTGTAACTATCCAATAAATTTCAACGTTATAATCTGCGTAGAACTAACAAAAAAAAAAAAAAAAAACTAAACAATTACAAATAGATAATTATGCAAATACCGTTATTTCCACGTTAAAATAACATTAAATAAATAATGAAATACGATTGTTTGACCCACAAAAATAAAATCATTTTAATATTAATTAAAAAAAAAAAAAAAATGTATAGAAAATCCGGCTCTGCTATTCTGCGATAATTTCCCGGTTTCTAAACGTATTTTAAACATATTATTCCGTATACAAATTTAGTATAAATACGTTAAAAATGTATGGCCAATTATTATGTTTTTTTTAATATTTAATTTCTCTACAAATAAGAAAAATTCGAAAAACTGTGCGAAACTCATGTCGGCCAATGGAGCTCTTTATAACACCTGTCGAATCATCGGCGCGGCAAATTTCGGTCGTAGTGTTTTCTTACACTCAGTCGTCAGGCGCCCCCAAGACGTTATAACTCCCTTATCTCTCCGTATAATATATTCCAAACGATAATAATCCAATGCATATTTTTTATACAATAAAATTTTCGTTTTTATAGAGCGTGACCAAGGAACCTATTATATTTTTACCAAGACGGGTTTTTTCTCTCGGAAGACGCTTTCTCGGTTAGTCTGGGAGTTCATGTCGTAATTATCTTCAAAGATCCGGCGTTTTTGCCCTGTACTATGCTTTCATTCGAAATCTTTTTCTACGCTCTCGTCGGTTTCTCTAAACAAATTAAAAAAAACTGACGACAAATAACGCAAGGTGTCCTAACCTTACCAGTTTGTCGATAGTTCCACTCAGAATCGTTATTTTGATTGCAATTATTTATCGTTTCGTCCGTTATATAAACACAAATCTAAAAATACGACGTTACGTTCGAACATGCTTTATATATATATATATATATTTTTTATTATTTTTTTTTTTAAACACTAAATATGACTCACGATGAACTATGTGTCGAGTATTTATGCAGTGCCAATAATCTTAAAAGATTGTAATTTTTTTTATTTCTATGTCTATGCGATTATTTTGTAACCGGATAACAACAAAAAAACAAAATCGATTTAAACGGAAACAGTTTTATGGAATTTTACATTTTTATCAAAATGAGCGCCTACAACCCAAACATATGACGTTAGATCGTTCATGTTCAGCGATAATAATGGTAGAAGTCAGACCCCGGATAGCTCAGTACTGCAACAACAAGACAAGTCCATATTTTGAAATTGGTTAAAAGGAAAAACTTTTTATAATTTTTTTTTTTTTTTGCATTTTTAGTGGCATAACCTCAATTAAAGTTTTAAAACTGTATTATTGATTTACACCAGCTTTAGTACATATTGTTTGTTATATTTTTTATAATTTTTAAAACGAATGCAAACAATGCAAGTCCGGACTTGTTTTCTTTTTGTCTAGAATCCGTTGTGCTTTACTAGTCCATAAAACCATTTCATTTGTATCTAGCGGAAGGACTCGAATTATAACCGCACCAAATCATATAGTAACACTGTAATAACACGTTTTATTTAAATCTATCAAAAAGCCTTATTTGAAAAAAAAAAAAATTGTTCTAATTGCCTTGTTGCGCCGAGTCCCTTTCATATTGTCCGACAACCGAGAGAGATTCGAGTTCGATTCCCGGTCCAGCCAACTACTAATTTTTAGCAAAAATGTACGAATGATACCAATTCACGTCAAAGGATAATCTAACAACGACCTCATCAGTTCGTCAACTGGACAAACTATGGTTACTTTAATTTGATGACGGGAGAAATTCTTCTGGTGGAAAAATCGTTTACAGACAGAATAAAAAAAAAAAAATAAAACCACACAAACACATTATTGTAAAACTAATATAATAGTCCTCTTTTCGTTCAGAATCTTATGATAGAACAATATATAAAAAAACCTTTGCTCTTAATGAAGAAATGCGTTTATTGATCTTTTGTTTGCATGCGTTTAATATTAAATTTGTACATATTTGGTTAATTTTTTTTATAATTGCCGACTCGAGGGATTTATTGAATTGACGTTTTTCGTCCATTTACTTTAATTGTAAAAATGTTTGGTTTCAACTTATAAAATGAATGACTATTATTGACAAAAAATTGTGTAAACGTGTACTTAAATGCTTTAACAAATGCTTTCGAGGAATTAGCAAATTAAAAAATAATCTATGCGTCAGGCGTATTCGTTATTAACAAATTCATAATGAATTAATTTTTATAGCTAATGTTTGTTTTGACGAAATTCTTAGAGAATTACCTCCGGAAAATTTAAATTGTTCGTGTATTCAAAAACGCCATTCTGACAAAAAAATAAAAATAAAAAATAACAATTTAGACAAATTGGAAAACTTTTTTATTATCTAATATTTTACGTTAGGCTTGTTTAGTACAATCTTCGGTAGTGTGTGCGGGTAATCTATATTAATATAAGAATGTCGGGGGTTTTATACAAATTTTAACATTCCAATGTTTTTACGCTCGTATATTTTTTAATATAAATATTATATAGTAGATAATAGAAAACAAAAAAAAAAAAACCCCCCGATTGTAGTCGTAACGTATCGTTGAATTAAGTTTGGGTTAACGTGAAGTTTCGACATTTCGGTATCTGATTAAAAATATTTTTTTTTTCATATTATCGTGATCAAGCATTCATAAGATTATTCACTGAATAAATCTCAAACAATATTAGTTTGAATAAAACGAGAATTTTCACTATTTTCGCGCCAAACACTGTATTATTGACGTTAAAACATCAGTTTGCGTCTCAGCTCGTTCCCCCGTCAAGTGGTTTTTGTATCGTTATTTCCATTTTGTTATCACAAATTGTTAAAGCTGTTGAATATTGAAGAAAAAAAATAAATCTTCTTATGTTTCATTGTATTCTCGGTCACAGAGTCCATATACTAATCGAACCGTGTGTCTACTGTTCTGAAATCACGGCATCGGTTTCGGAAAATTGCACAATTATAATGATGCGATGTAAAAAATTGTTAACGTTTTAACATAAAAATAATTTTTGAATTCCTTTTAAAAGTGTTTATAATTTTTCAATTAGTTAAACAAATTGGATTCAGGCCTTTATCTCCGTCTTGTCGGCGTTGTTAGTGATAATTTATAGTGTGCGGAAAATTGGAAAAGAAAAATAAATACACTTCAATATTCTACTGTCGAACCGAGGACAACCATGTACGTCACAGTTTTCAATAAATTTCGTTTTAAAAACACATTATTCTATTCTTTTCGGTATTCTCGTTTTTTAACATTTTAACACATTGTTGTTATGTGATATTTTTGATGCAGTTTTCTGTTAGGTATTGTTGTTTAATACCTATCCCAACGATATTATTTCGTATGTATAGTTTAATTATTTTTTTTATCTATAAAACCACAGGATCTGTAATAACCACGGTGAAAAAGCTTGTATACAGGATATACATAGTTCGACACGCCTAAAAAAAAATAAAAAAAAAAAGCAAAGTTCGAAAAAAGTCTTAGGAAGTTCCAAAAAAAAAAAAAAAAAATCTACAAATAATGCACCATCAAGTGGAAAATCCGCGACTCTAAAGGTACAACACGATCGTATCGGTGAAATCGTAGTTTTTTTCGAATCAGGAGGGTTTTTATAAAAAGAAATAAATCACATTTTAGTAAAATCAATAACGCAGAATCTTCGCTACACTCATAATTTAACATTTAAACTATAAATCTTCTTGTTTTTTAACTATCGCATTCGTCAATTAAATGAACTGCAATGTGCTTTTTGTAAACCTATTTTTAAATATATTGTTCGTTTATTAGCGTTGTTTAGTGTTTTTATTGTTGTTAGTTTCAATAAAATGGATATTAAATTATTCGAATTGTTTTTGAATCTTAATTTCAAATTCGGCTATCGTTTAAACAGTTTGTATTCTCTTATCGGGCATCTTACAAAAATGAACACGATTGTGGATCTCGTTTAAATACATATTCTAATTCACGATCATACAGAATGTACGTACTTAATCTCTGAAACTCGAGACTAAATTAAACGCGTTTAAATGTTCAAATTCCGTTAAAATATTAATACGTTCGCTCATCGTTGGTGTTTTTTTACCAACGAATTTGTCTGTTTGACGGGCGAGTGTATGTGCGCTAATCGTAATTGTAATTCAAGTACACACATAGAGTCAGGTGCATTGTTTTTCACGGCGGAAATAAATGCAAAACCGAATACCCAAACCTGATAATTACCGTTGGACACGATTTAAAAAAAAAAAAAGAAGGAAATATTTCGATAAACATATTAGTACGATAAAACCGAAAAGTCCAGTAATATATCGCAGTTTTCACGTCCGAATTACAATATTGTGGGAGCATAACATATTTTTTTTTTTTTTTATCGTTTTTATCGTTAGCGACCGTTTGATCAAAGCTATATTAGATTATCGTTTTTATACTATTGCTTCGCTGTACGTAAAATTATGAAAAAAACAATTACAAAAACCAACGGTCTAGCCAAAACTCAATATTGTCCGTTTTGCCGCTGAGAGATTAAAATATTAAATTTTAAAATATCGGGGGGGGGGAAAGGAAGAAAAAGAAAAAAAAATTAAATAATAATATTAAATACAACCGTTTTATTATATACCGTTTACGGTATATAATAACGGTAGAATTTACGATATTTTTTACCGAACATTTAGACGAAAACAATTATATATAGATAAAAAAAAAAAAAATTCCGTATACGCGAGTCAGCACGACCGTTTTAAGGCAAAAATAAGTTCGTGTTCACTTTTTATAGGTTGAGACATATATATGTCTAGCGGGGTAGTAATCTGACATCATTATTCGTGAATTTTCTGGTAAGTACAGAGTTAGTCCGGCCGTCCCCTTGTGTACATTTAATTCTCATTTATATTAATGCATTTTTCTCCCGTTAAACAGGGGACAACGTTTATTAATATAAATTTTAACAAAAAAAAAAAAAAAAAAAGACTCGCGCACACGACCTTCGGTAGTATGTACGAATTAATAATAATAAAACAATTCGAAACGATTATACCGACGTTTGTAGTACGACAATAGATATTTCGTCTGTCGGATAGCAAACGAAATGAAATGATTTGTATAAAAATCATGTAATAATTATGTTTGTAGTAGTCATTCGGTAGAAAATATTTAAAAAAAGTAAAATAGGAACCAATAACGCTGTTAGTCGCGAAATCTCGTTTCCTATTTTCTAATAAATACCAATTTGCATTCATCCCGCCAACCGCCGGACGATTTGGTCCGCTAAATTTTCTTAAACAATTACGCCGCACGGTAAAACATAAGATTAAAAAAAAAAAAAAAAAAAAATATAATAAATTGACGACTTTTTATGGATTTTTTTTTTTTTTTTTTTTTTTTGGAGTGGTGAGGCGAGGTGTAGACTTTGTAAACGAGATATAAGCGACTCGGGCGAAATGTCAATCCCGAAAACGTGTCGGAACGTCAAGATATAAAACCGCGAGATTTGATTTATACGTTTTGCGAGAATTTCATTTTTATCCGATGCGAAACAGTCTTTTGTAAACGTCGAACGTCAATCCGCAGCCACACAGCGGTTTAAAACAATAGAAATGAAACGGTAGACGCGATCGAACATTTCTATCGGAAAACTTTGTAGATAGTGGAATATTTTTTTCATTCGATTCGCTTACTGTATACATTACCGGGGCGATACGGTAAACGAGAATATTTTGAATGACTATTGGAATTTTAAAATTGAGCTTAATGTCCCATGTGAACGTTGTATTCATTGTGCCATTTCGTTTTGTTTTGTTTTTTTGTTTTTTTTTTTTAATAAAATCAGATATACGAACAATAACCGTACGCCGCGTAAACGAAATCACTCTTTTGGATAGGGGGTTTTCATTTCTATAGACGCGGAATTTGCCGGTGAAAAATGCTCGGCGATTCGGGTAAATTTAAAATAATCATCGGTATACGTAGGAGAGCCCTGTGACAGTACGAGTGAAAATTTAAGTGCAACTAATGGTGTGTCTTATAGAGAAAATGGCGTGGAACGAAATGGAGAAATAAAAAGTTCAAGAATCGTCTTCGTCGAATATTTATGCGTTAGGGTAACGGCAGTTTTCGCGAATTTCACTTAATACCATTACACATTGACTAAAAACGACCCGAAGAAAAGTGATTCGGCTGGAGATTAAGAACCAATATGAGAAAACGCCGGGGACATTTCGGTAAACGCTTACCGGTAAAATCTGTTGAGCCCGCATCTTTAATCAGTAATAGGATAAGTGTTGTAGATAATTGAACACATATAAACAAGTCGAAACGGTTTAAATTATCTAGATAAAGATACAAGATAAAACATTATTTAGCTGGATAAAAAAAAAAAAAAAAAAATTTTAATTTTATTAACTATACGTATTCTAATCAACTAATCAACTTTGATTGCGTTAATTCAATGTTTAAAAATAACAAGGATATGCTATACTAGATATTTCTATTTCATTTTTTTTTTTTTTTTTTTTTAAAGAAAATACCATAAACAAATAATTACCATTTAAACGCATAACATTCTTGTTTAGAATCGATATAGAATGTTAGAAAAATATACGTTTATTATAAAATGTCTCTAACATTAGGAATTGTTTTTAAAGAAACATAACAGACAAACAATTTTGAAACAAAAATATATTACACGTTTGATTAAAACGAAAAAAAAAATAAAATAAAATTAATAAAGATGCGATTTAATAATTGTGTTACTGAACGAATCTTACGCCAGATAGTTTATTCGTAACGAAAATTTACAATAATATAAATTATTCATCAAAGCGTCAATTTTTTCGCATGAGTCGGGCTATGTTTATTTTATGCAAAACGGGATTAAAACGTTAATACTAAAATAAAAATCTTTTTTAATTTTCTCGGGTTGGTGCGCAAAAGAAAAAAATTATCAAAGCTAAATGCGTTCACTTGTAATTCGACCAGAGTTTAAATCTGAAATATTCATAAATATCGGACACGGCCAACACACGGCGGTAAACCGGGTTTAAAGTAGCAACGGGGTAACTTACGAAACGCGTATTTTTTAATTAAAAAACAAACCGTATTTAGTACTTAAATGCATTAGTGTCGACAGAGTATTTTTTTTCAATATACATTATATCGCAAACGAAAATCATTCAATCGTGCAATGAGGGTTTAACATAGTATGTCATACTTTGATTTTGAGCATAGCGACTTTCCTATAATCGACGATTATATTTAATTTTTTTATGACCGAGAACCGACTTTTTCACCGTGTTATAAAATTCCGATCATCGAACACGGGAATGGTTTCCGGCAGCGATATATGTCTAGTCGGTGCGTTGAGAATTTCATATTTTTATTGAACTTGTGGTTTTATTAATAATGCGACAGTCCGGAATATTTTTAGTAATCAAACGGATTCTGATAACTTGAAAACATGCATTTTTTTTTTTTTTTTTTACCTTTTCATAATGTTCCGACGTATTTTACGAAGGGAACTATTTGACATTTTCGAGTTTTTAAGAGCGACCTTTATGTAGATAAACATTTTGAAATGTATTTCACAATCGTTTAAAATTGAAATTTATGTTAAAATTCGATAAAAACACGAAACACAATGGTTTATTTGGCGGTTTAACCGAAAATCGTTAAAAATCGCCTTTTGTCTGCAATGATTTATCATTTGGCCTAGATATAAATTTAATCACACTTGATATTCTACCTTCCCAACTTCCCGCCTACAGAAATGGCGCACCGGAATGTTTTCTAAAATTACTTTGACATAAAAACTATCGATAATTTCCGCTAATAACTTAACGTTTAATATACAGGGTGAGGCAGAGCCGACCGACGAGTTTTGATGAGCCATAAACAACGAACAGTAAAACTTAGAGAAAAGGTTTTTTTTTTTCATTTAAATCAGTATTCAATCCCATTTTTAGAAATTATTTTTTGAAAATTATATCTCCAAGATGGCGGCCGTCAGCATTGATACACTGTTGTAGACGATCTCTGAAGCTCTCATATGATTTTCGGCACATTACGACTGGTATAGCCTCGATGTCCACGTGGAGTGGTCTTTCATGGAGCTGCCGTGGGTTATTTGTAGCCCAGTATCGAACATTTTGTTTATTTACAGTTCCAGAAAGATGAAAATGGGCCTCGTCGCTACAGAAAAAAGTCGATATCGGAGGAATATTCAGACGAATTTGCCGACAGAGCATCTTACAGTTGCCGTGGTCAGTAGCATTAAACTCTTGGACAAGCGTTAATTTATAGGAATGGAATGATAAATCTTCGCGAAGAATTCTCCTCGAAGAACGGTCTGAGATTCCCAAAGGTACAGCGTGTTTCCGGGCTGAGCGTCTTGGTGACTGCTCAATTGACTCTCTAACCAACTGCACATTTTCGGGGGTTCTTACCGCTCTGCGTCCAAGTCTCCGTAGGGTACTTGCAGTTTCTTCCAAATGCCCCGTATCCACAATTTGACAGTGTTAGCAGGAGGTACAGATTTAGCACGTGGAATGCCGAAGTGCATACGAAAATCCCTTTGCGTAGCGATCACAGAACGATTATTTTCGTAATACGCACGCACGACGAAACCACGATGTACAGCTGTGCAGACCATGATTACGAATAAAAACGGCATTACAATTCAAAATATACCACTTCTTAAGGCCTGCTCTTATCGTATCACAGGCTAACGACATTGCTCGCACCCTGTACGATAGTAAGATATTTAAAAAGTATTGGGCCAAAGCCAACCACCTAACTTGACCTACGACAGGGGGAAAAATGGTAACGCGTTTTCTCCGACATTCCTAGCGAATCTATAGCGTTGATTCGAGTAATAATAATAATAATAATATTTTTTTTCGGATCGTAACGGTCGGCGTTCACTCGTTGCCGTCACCGTCGACAGTCGAAATTCAGCCCGAGGTTTCCGCGCATTTAACACGAAAGCCCGGACCGGACTCGTGCGGTAATTGTTTTATTCCGGTTCAATGCGAACGTCCGAATACGTATTCAGTGTTCGAAGGCGCGCGGGTTCGAACGCCCCCGGGCACCGCACCGGTCGGATTTCTATTCGCCGTTTTCCGGGTTTCACAGGGACGAGATCGCCGGTAAAAAATAGCCGTCCGCGGGCAGAACAAAAAAAACACCGTACACCGTCGTAATAAAACCGATAAATTCCGCGCCGCGCTCGGAATCGAAATTATTATATCTGGGAATTCGGAATATCCGTGTGCGGGCTTAACGGCATAACGTCGTACGTATGCGAATGCGCGCGGGGAGAAAAAAAAAAAAAAAAAAACGTACTTACATACGCGAATTTTTATAATAATAATAATATATATATATATGTATATTTTTTTATGGGCGTGTGTACACAAAAGCGAACGCCTACGGTATAGGCCAAAGCTCGTCTGTACCGCCGAACGTTTCAGGAAAAATTCTGATTTATCCGCCTCTGGTCGCCCGCGATACCCGCAAACCGCGATCTCGGGTTTCTCTTGTGTCATTTCTTTTTTCTTTTTTTTTTTTTATCAAGACGCCCCGCTATCGGCGTCTCTGCTCTGCCCTTCGCCGCCAGTTTTTTTTCATTTCCACCGCGGGATTTACGGGATTTCCCGATTTCCACGTCGCGTTTCCCACCGGGTTCGCAACGGCGACAACGCGGCCGTGTCGTAGTTTCAATCGAACGCGCTCTCTATCTCGTCGCACCGACGTGAATAATTACAAAAAATATCCGACCCGCAAAAAACTACGACATTAGAACGTGTCTCGGCCCGATATTTTAGTAATGGTGGGTGGGGGAGGTTGTTGTCGGTTAAACAATAATTGCATTCGCGTTTGCCGAAAAGAAAAGAAAAGAATGAACGTACAAATAATAATAAAAAATTTACAAAATAACTTGTTTGATTAATAACGTGGTTATGACTATCCGCTTGAATTTGTCTACTTAAGTTACCCCATCGACATTTATAGTTTATAAAACTTGTCATTATATGTTAAGTTTTCGGAGGGAAGACCTAAAAAATTTTTACCCCTAACGAAATATTGTAATTACGTCACTAGATTACATTAAAAAAAATATATATAAATATATTATCTGGCGCTCCTTATAATAATTCGGACTTTTTAATTAAAATTTGTATTTTGTGTTTTGGCCGTGAACGAATACATAAAAAAAAAAATTAATAATGATATTGCGTATGCCCCCGGTCGATATTCCTGTATGTGTAATGTTTTATAAAAAAAAAAAATTAAATTAATATGCGAATACGCCCACAAGAAAAATAATAAATAAATGTAACTGTAAAGGTAATAAAATTAAAGAAAAAAAAAAAAAAAACATTTTGTTTTATTTGAGCGTGAAAAAAGCCAAACAGTACTTCGCACCTTGGATAAGTTAGCTATATATATATATATATATATATATTTTTTTTATGAAATGTGAAGCGGCGAAAAAAACCATTGTTTTCGTATTTTTTTTTTTATTATTATTATTACTATACATTTGAACGCGATAGTTATCGCATTATAAAACCGATTAGAATCTCACCGCTCGCAGCAGTACACCATCCACTCCTAGGATTTTGGTTTCCCGTAATTCTCGAGGGGAATCGAGCTGGAAATTTGAAATATGTCTTTTCCAAAGCATCATCAGTGTTCAATTGCCTATGTAGGAAATTGCCGCGTAAAACTTTTTAAGCATGTTTACCGACTGAGAAGGGCCCGACAAATAATAAAATTAATAAAACCAACAAAAAAAAAAAAAAAAAAAAAAAAAAAAACACTTCATTATAATATAATTCCATACGTCGTTTCACAAGACCAATTTCCGAAGAAAAAAAAAAAATGCACAATGTACAATTATATCGCAGCGCACGTAAAGCCGGGGAGCTTAACCGCAACATCATTATTTACAACGAAAATAATTTCATTTTTTTTTTTTTTTTATTAACTGTAGATTGACTAGGCGCATACACTACGATACGCTGTAGAATTTGAAATTATCGATTCCGAATTAGCGACGAAATCGGTACCCAGTACCCTATATACAGGGTGTTTCAAAATGATTCATCCGATTTCAAATAATCATATTTATTGTAAAATTTGATTGATCATGTTAGAATTAATTTTACATTTTAATGGATTATTTTAAGTTTTAGGTACAATGCTTATAAATCTTCAATGTGACCCCCTTACTTGCACGACACACATCTAAGCGATATTCAAATTCCTCATAAACCTGTTGAAGTATGTCGACTGTAACCAAGTTGATGGCGTCTGTAATGCGACTTTTCAATTCGTCAAGATCTTTTGGAAGGGGAGGTACATAAACAATGCTTTTTATGTAACCCCAGAGAAAAAAATAACATATTGTAAGATCCGGCGAACCATGTGCAGGTCCATGGGGCGGCCATGGACAAAATGTAGCGTCATTAGCACTACAGCGACCGATCCATTTCTGTGGTAGCTGATCGTTAAGAAATTTGCGTACTTCTAAGGACCAATGTGGTGGTGCTCCATCTTGTTGTAAAATGAAATCATCTCCATCGGTCTCTGGATGCTTGACGAACTGATTTCTGTGGACTTCTTACAAAACTTTCTCGAATTTGTTCAACATTTTCATCCGAAGTTCTTGGTCTACCTGATGACTTCCCTTTACATAAGCAACCAGTTTCTTGGAAGGTTTTATGCCATCTTCGAATACTCTGGGCTGTTGGAGGTTCAATGTTAAACTTTCGACGAAAATCACGCTGCACGGTAATAACAGACTCGCATTTCTCAAAGCGGAGCACACAAAACGCCTTTTGTTGCTCGGTCGACATTTCGATAACAACTAATTAAGTTACGTCACTAACGATTACGGTGCCAAATTTAACAACTAGATAACTTAAAATAAACTTAGTTATCTAATCTTTCCATTAATACATTGGTCATTAACCTGCGATTAACCGTTGCCGAACTATATCAGTTCGTAATCGGATGAATCATTTTGGAACACACTGTATATACAGGCGATTTAATCGTCTACGTCCTAGGGCGCGATTAATATACGAAACGGGCTATAATATTATCGACGGCGGTAAAAAATTGTCGGTAAACTGGAAAAGTCATTGTCTCATAAATACGAGGTCGGGTGTCGATCCGTTCGCATATTTTTTTTTTGTTTATTTCATTAATAGTGTAAATTGCACAGTTGGTTGGACATTTGTTTCGCAATCGTTACAACGCACGGGCGTGCATATGATTTTGCATTATCATTTTATGGTTTTTTTTTTTTTTTTTTACTTTAAGAGCACAATTTCGGTATATTTAAGCATATTAGATGTTGTTGTGTGTTTGTTTTTTTTTTTTTCCGTGGTGCTCAACGTGGTGAACTGTCTGTTTAAAATACAATTTGCAATTTTCAGTGCATAGTTTGTTGTTTAGGCGTAGAATTTAACATTTTTACATTTCATAGAGAGGCGAGTAAAGTTTTTTAGTGCATTTCAATCGACGTTCCACCATTAGAACTTATAATCGAACAAACATAAAACACATACGTATGTATTTAATTCCTATTGTTCGTCTTATTGTTGTTGAATTTGTTTCAATCGTTCATATGTGTTTTTTTTTTTTTTTTTTTTTTTTTAACACAGACACGGGAATAAAATGACTGCAGTGCCTCGCCGTATCCTTACGTCTAAATAATATTTAAACATTACCGGTAACACACAACACGGCCGTTGTTCTTTAGTCGTCGGTAATACTATTGTAATGTTTTATAAATCGTTATAAATGCTAAACGCAATTTGAATGGAACAAGACTTGTTCTATAGATAAAAAATGATTTTTCGATCGGTCGGTTGTTACGATATTCCGAACGTCGACTGGTTAATTGCGATTGCGATACACGTGAGGTATGATTGTACGCGTGCGATTTTAAGTGCAACTAACGAGTAAAAACATTGCAATCGTTCTTACAGGACATGTTGCTATAAGAAGGGGTTCAGGGGTGAACAACTTTTATCATTAACATCGATCGAAACAGTATAAGAATATAAAAAAAAAGAAAAAATTCTGAGGGAATCGCTTTGAAAATCTGATACGGCCAAAAATGAACTTCGCCGGATTGATGAATAAAAAAAAAAAAAAAAAAATAATCGTTTATATACAGTTCGTATATACCAATATTTTTTAACGATTAATTACGTCGATTTTGCGGGTTTATATTGAATTGCGCACGTACATGTGCGTAATAAACGCGCAGTTGGCGTGCGGATTATCGCAATATTTCCATTTGACCTTTGGCTTAAAAATGTTGTTTAAAAAAAAAAAAAAAAGAAGAAAAATAGTCATAAAAACAACGGCCAGTCGACGGTCAACGACGAAATACACGGCGTAAGTAAAAAAAAAAAAAAAAAAAAAAAATTGTATATAATGTTCATTTACCGAAATCATAACGACAATATAGGGCGGGGTGCGGGGCTTACACATTGTAGTGTATATTTTTTTTTTTTCGGTCCTCATAAATAATATTAATACAATTTTAAACGATATTTATTAGGAAACATGATTCGCCAACCGTAAGTGATTTACAACACGGCGTAAAACAATTCGGTCGGTTAGTAGACTATTTTTTATTATTTTTTTTGTATATTTCATCGCCGAATTTCATAAAGGAAATATTAAAATACCTACCCGCCCATATATATTAAATAGGCGTGTGTGTAGGTGTATGTAATACTAAAATATTATAACTGGTAATATTCGGCGCCGAATTCCAATACGGAAATAATCCAATAACAATAATCGTTAATGTTATTAATAGGTACACGTGTCCAAGAGAGCGGATAATTGAGGAGGGGAGGCGGTTTTGTCCGTCGGAAAATGGCGTTGACCGTCGGTCCCATAATCGAGTGATAATACACCGTTGGGTAGGTGCCCAAACCTAAATCGGTTCGCGTCTACGACCAATAAAAACGTCATCCCGATTTTGTTTACGGGCCCCGTGCGAAAATCTAACGGCTCCCCCTGGAAACCCCTTATCGTTTTCCGGACTTTCGTGTGCACGGCCGACTATCCAGACAGCTCGAATTCCGAGGGCGATACAAATTGATTCCACTTGTGTTTGTTTTTTTTCTTTTTCACCGTTATAATACTCGGTGCCCGAGTTAGCCAATACAATTGCATAATTGCGTGTTTGTTAAGAGTGTACCGTTCGTTACACGACACTGTCGCGGACGCACAAAACAGACGGAATAATTTCATAGGACGAGAAGTGGAATTCCAGAGGGCAGAACACTTGTAAATATCCAGGGGTGCATCTATATGTGCCGGACAATTGTGATAAGGAAATACTAAACAGAATTGTACTCAGCTGTCAGGTGTGTCTTCGACATCTCCGATATCCATTGACGGGGACAGGGAGCGCCTGGTCCGGAGGATAGGTCCTTTCGAACCGGGCGACTTGGTTTCGCTCATGTTGGAATCCCCAGATCGTTGGCAAGCCGTGGTCGATTTTGCAGAGACGGTCGTCGCGGAAAAGGAGTCGGCCGAACGGCAACGCCAAGCCCTCGACGCCGCCGTCGTTTATCGCGGCCCTGTAGACGACAGACCACCGGCCGTGGGGCCGGTAGGAAGTGTCCCCCCCTACTTGTGTAAGGGCAGCAAGTTGGCTTCGGCCTGGCTACTGCCCATACCCCGGTAGGGTCGCGAAGCTTTGTACACTATTAATGTGAGCCCGCCCCGTCGAAGGGGAACACGGGATTTTTTTTTTTTTTTTTTGTGTATAATTTGTATATGTTCATTTGCAAATAAATAAATGATGGCGACCCGCCTCCCGTAGTAGAGCCTCACGGTCATTCCGGGAGGCGGGGGTATTGCCGATAGCAAAATTAAAAAAAAAAAAAAAAAGTCCCGATATCCAAACTAAGATCAATCAAATCTAAATCAACTACAGTAGAACTCCAATTATCCGAACGCCAATCATCCGGACGTCCAATTAACCGGACGAGAAAAATACGGCACGTGCCGTTATTCATACACGTGTTTCATAATCGTTTTTAGATTAGATAAAGAATAGGTACTACATATATAATCTGAAGGATTGCTGCTACATGCTTGTTGGAGCATGGAAATGTGTACAAAATTGTACTTTAGAAAGGTCATGGAATAAGTTACTGTAGCAAGTTGAAGATACCCAAAATGTGGAACCAAATGTTGAAATAGCTGAAATACAAGAGTGTATAAGCCAAGTTCACGTATTTAGCGATTGTGATGAAGAGAATATAAGTGAGTGGTTGCTTATGGATACAAATGATCCTGGATATCAAATACTTTCGGATGATGAAATAGTTCGTAACTTATTTGAAGAAGATGAAACTGAAGAAGAGGAAAATGAAATTGACGATTTGACTGAAGGTAAAAATGGGCCGTCTCATTCTGAAGCTTTTGATGCATTGGATTTGGCGTTTAAATGGTTTGAGAGACAAGAAGAATCAAACACCACTCAATTGTTGCAATTAAGAAGATTGAGAGACCTAGCTGCTCTAAAGAGAAAGTCAACTATGAAGCAAACTAAAATATCATCATTTTTCAAAATAAAATAAATTATGTGCCAAGTCAGCTTTTTTTTTGGTTTTAAATTATGTCACGTATGTACTTTAATTAAAGCTCATTTTGTTTCAGTTGAACATCTAATAAAATTACATATTTGTTTATGGTTACGTGTGTATATAACTTTTGATATATCATATGTCAATCATCCGGATATTTGCTTATCCGGACCACCCTTGACATTAATTAGTCCGGATAATTGGAGTTCTACTGTATATGAATAGTAACGATACGCCCGATAGTATTATACGCGTGCGAAACCTGACCAACAAGACCTAGTGGGATTTAAGAGAATGGGCGTTTTAGGCCCTGGACGATCCGGACGTAATTGTTACGGCGAATAGTAAAATAATAGGCCGGGCACGGCGCGTATGACGGGATCGAGAGCAGACCGATCGGTCGAGTTACGAGATGGACGCCGAAGAGCAAAAGACCGCTCGGCCGCCCAAGACAACGATGGATAGGTTGGGATACATAAAGGCTTTTTCGCGCCTGTAGACTGCGAGGATTTCCGAACGGCGAGGAGTCAGCTACAGACGGCGAGCTGAATGGCGGCTGAAGCGATGGACCTGAACGGTCTATGCTAAACCAAAGAAAATGAAAAAAAAAAAAAAAAAAGATTTCATTTTAAAACACATTATGTACGTATAGAGTAGAACGCCCGTAAAAACGGTCCCCGGAGGGCCTGGGATTAATGACCGTCGTTTAGAGGTATCCTATTGAGGTGAATGTTAACAGAAGTGCAATACTTCCAGATGACCAGGTGCTGTACAGAGTGCATACAATTAAAATAAAAAAAACCAAATATACACGTTTACACAATTATATGTACATACTAAAAAAAATGTATTTATGGCGTGTGCAAAATTGAATATTTATTTACCATGTACAATTTGAAATTAAAATGTTGGAATTTAAAATAATGCGCAATGTATATTATAAATATGTATTGAAAAAATTGAGTAATAATTGTTCGCTTTAAATTTGTATTATACGAACAAATATTTTCGAAATTCATGATTGCAATTTTAAATAAATCGAAACCATCTACGTCAACATTGCTAAGAGTAAAAAACGGCTAAATGTTTTATAAATAAATATATTTCGACCGTTATTTAGAGTGCCCGCTATATAGAGGTATATTAACGTATTTGTCCCATAAAACTTGACGGGACTAAAAAAAAAAAAAAAAATAACCGTTACATAGAAGTGACCGTTAACAGAAGTAAATAAAACCATTTTTTTTTTTTTTTCTTTTCCCGTTTCGTCTTTTTCGTCGTTCCTGGATATTTAAGACGTTCAAGTATAGAAATTTCAAAGTTGATCTTAATTTCAAAAATCGATATCTCGAGTCCAATTTAATATTTTTGTGGCTATCACGTGATTAAGGGTGTGTTAACAAAGAGTAGTTTGCACTCTTATTTTTTTTTATATCCTCAAGCATTGCGATTAGGTGGATTTTTGTTATTGAAAAACAAATGGGGTCGGATTGTGTATCGATGTAGAACGGTCTGTCTAAGTAAAATTCCCTAGGAGTTATGGGCGTTTGAAACTTTTAGTGGGGGTTGAAATTTTCATATTCCAGTATATACTGTCGTATACGTTATAAATTACAATTCGATTAAATTCCATGAGTATAATCCTTACAATTTAAAACGAGAGTTTAACAATTTCGGTTGTTTCAAAATGATGTTTTTCGATATCTCCGAAAATACTTGAAAAATACGTTGTCTGCGTTTTTACTTTTTTTTTTTTTCAACGAAAATTCTTACGTTATCGAATTCGCGTCATTGATTGACACAACTACTGGACATGCGTCTTTCCCATTGCCGTGTCCGTTCCAGTCGGATTCAGATTCATTGGTCGCGCTGCGTCCACACAGTCACTTAAAACGTTCCGGTCATACGTACGTTGGCGTCTACTACGGAGAGTACTGTACGAAATGCAATGTGTTTTTTTAAAAAATGCACATACACGTATACTTATACGTATATGTTGGTATTCCATTGGCCGTCGGTTTTCAATTGTTTTTTGTCGTCTTTTGTACGCGCCTACCGTGTACATGCGTACACGCAATTATACGGAATAAAGTTCGAGGGCGCATCTAGTCCGACATTGATTTCGACGAAAATACGACACCGGCCGGCCCGGAAGCGTACCAATAATAGTGATGGGCAACAGGAAACTTACCCCCGGGCGGTAAAAATGTCTTAATCAATAAATCAAAAAATTTTTATCATTTGTTAATCGAAAAATATACCGTTTGATCAATGGTATTAGTACTGTTAAAACCGATCTGACTGTTCTCGAATGTGAGTGTGGGCGCTATCAATATTTCCATTGTTTCGACTATAATTTGCCTAAAACCGAATTCGTATTGTGAACACCGGACGTTGGTATTTTCACGGGAAAATTTACATCGTGTAATCTGAGCAATGGAACAACTGTCCAGTATTTGCACCGCGGTATAAAAATTTAAAAATAAATATATCCAAAAAAAAAAATACCGACAACGCAAAATTTAAAATTGCCCCGGTGTTCTCTAGCCGCGCCGCTGTAGCTGGCCAAATAGCGTAAATGTCCAATAACAAACCCGGTAAAACTTTTCTGATTCGCAATACATTTTTTTATCTCGCGGACAAATTAATTTAAATTTTTTTTTTTTTTTCAACGAAACCGATAAAAAAAAAAATTGATTTGAAATTTGTTTTTTTGTTTCTTTTGCTCTTAAATTAACGGATTTTTTTTTTAAAAAATTATTTGTACATACATATTAAATCTATATAATATGGCGTATATTGTTTCTTAATTATGAATATATATATATTTTTTGTACAACTTTTTCAGACAAACTGCAGTATAATCAAAAGTACACAAAATATATTATTATTATTTATTTATTTATTTATTTCACAACGATATTGAAATCATTTTTTTTATTTTCCCAAATTGTACGTTGCAATATTACAATTATTATTATATTATATTTGTATCTAGAGTTTCGGTACGCTTTTACCATTGTAATTTTTAAAAAAAAAAAACTATTTTTTTTTTTCGTTCATTTAATTTAATAAATGTAGGTATTTTAAATTAAATAAAATACATGTACAATTTTGTTTAATAAACATAGCTAGCAAATAATGTTACGTTGATATTTGAATAATGTCTAGATGATCAATATTTTTTATATTAAAAAAAGAAATAAAAACAGT
The DNA here is from genome assembly GCA_956483605.1 of Tuberolachnus salignus. Classification (NCBI taxonomy): domain Eukaryota; kingdom Metazoa; phylum Arthropoda; class Insecta; order Hemiptera; family Aphididae; genus Tuberolachnus; species Tuberolachnus salignus. The sequence continues at coordinate 37,026,690 of OY101436.1, read as the reverse complement.
TGTAACGCGAATTTCCGGAATTTCGTCTAAATGTCGCCCTTTACACGCTTTGAAAAAAAAAAAAAATAATTACACACAACTGTTTATTTTTATTTTTTTTTTTACATTAAGAACACCTTATGATGAATCATGTATCGATTTTTCGAGCTTTCCTACTGTAATTCTTTGACGATTTCTATTAAAATGTGAATTTTTAAAACGCTTATAAATAAAAATGTGCCTACGGATTTTCGATATTTTCGTGCGGCCAAAAGAACAATGGACGGATAACCGCGTGTACAATTTTCAAGATGGCGCATAAATGTTATCCACGTGTAACCGAAAAAAAAAAAAACATCGAAAATTCAAAACAGAAATTATACATAACAGAAAAATGCCGGAATTTGTTGGAAAAAATTACCACGTCTAGTATAGAAATAGGTAATATTTATATAGGTTGAACAATTTCAATAATTTTTAACCGAATTACAAAAAAAATACCATAGTCGAAAATATCGGAAAATACGCGTTATTGGCGTACATTTTTCACCTGTACGTTAGAAAAATATAAGACTACAAGAAAAACCGAACAATGACCTTTTGGGCGCATTGATAAGACCCGAAATGATGCGACGAAAAATCTCTCCTGTTATTTTACGAGTGGTTTCCAGTTTTTTCCCCCGACTGAAAAGTCTTTTACAGACCGGTAAAATAAATACGTACACGGTCGTAAAACCAATATATTCCCATCGGCGGGATCTAAAACGATTATAATATTGTAAAAATACAGGTTCATATAAAATATGTATTTCGGTACTGTAATAGTTTCGATTTACTTTTGCCGGGTATAAATCTAGTAGTAACCTTTGTATATTTCATACGATTCCGTGCCGGAAATAGCTTTTCGGCGGCACCGAGAGAGAAATGATTTCTATCCTAACGGCAAAACATTCGCCATAAAATATATTATTATTATTTTTTTTTTTTTTTTCGCGGTGGCGGCGGCGGGCACGTATCCCTAAGTAGAACATAAAATAAAAAAAACCGCCGCGCAATTGAATTGCCACAAAAAAAAAAAAAAAAAAAAAAAAAAAAAACACTACGGAATATAGACGCGGCAGCAGAGGTAACCGTCAGTAATCGGTTTAATATATTCCGAGCAGGGACGGCGATTTTATTTTAATATATTATAACGTCGCATCTGGCGCCGGAAAACATGTTTTCGCCTTTAGTCGCGCACCCCCCCGCCGGCCGCCGGCCGATATAATTTCAAAGGTGAAATCTTTTTTAATAAGGAAATAGCTATACGGCGGCGGCGGCGGCGGCGCGGTTCCGGGAGGGGGTGGCGGGGACGCACCGAGTCGCCGAAAAACATTGCCCCACCCTCCCGTCTACCGCATCACCCCCCCCCCCCCCGGCGGCGGCTATGCCATCCGGAACACTTTGTACGGGGAGTTCTCGAACGATGTAAAATTTTCACTTCCAACCGTCGCCCCCCCCCCACCGACCCCCCCACCCATACACGCCCGACTATAAAAAAAAAAAAAAAAAAAAAAAACCTTACCGCAAAACTTAGCATACGGAAAACGACGGACGACCCTTTTGCATAATATATTATGTAGATATTATTTATTTTTGTCTTTTTTTTTTCTTTTTCTATTATGAAAAATCGTTTACTTTTCCCGCGCGGAATACGACAATACCGAACGGGTGAAAAAAAAACAAAAAAAAAAAACACCAAACAAAAAAACCAATAAATAATAACAATAGTTCGATTGTCTAGGTGTATTGACTATTTTCGTTGTTTTCCGAACGGAAAATCCGTCGATTTCAATTTTAATCGATAACAATTCCGCTACAGAATTGATTGCGATTCGCATTTTTGCAACTATTGCAATTGGGGGGGGGGGGAGGAAATGAAAATACGTGTTCGATATATATATAGCTGTGGGCAAAAACTATCGATGTTTGGTCTTCGATATATCGAAGAATACATCGAGGTTTTTTTTCGATGTTTTAACATTTTTTTTTTTTCTATAACAATACTGTAATTTTATATATTTATTCTGTGCGAGTCGAAAATGGTGATTGAATTTACCAAAGCCCTGAATCAAATCGTTTTATTTATTTGGTAATTTAGTATTCGCCTGTTTTTTAATTGAAAAATAAAAAGGTTTGAAAACTCGCCTCCCTCCACGGCTTATAAAAACGGGCGATTATATGTCACCATTGGATGACTTTTTGTTTATGATATGAAAATATTTTATGTTATAACCTCGAAAATCCCAAGTATCGATACTGTCAATGTTTAAAATTTCGATATATCGATACATCGAAACATCGATGTTCAAAAAATGTTGACCAGAAACAATTGTTGCCAACTAAAAGATTGTATTGTCCCTCGAGATGGATTTTTTCTAGATCAAAACCTCGAGTTTCGGCGTGTAATTGTAATATAACCATACAATGTGAAAATAAACCGAAATTGCCTAAAATCGTAATTGTGACGTGACGCGCGAGTCTGTATGTATATTTTTCAGCAATTTCCATGGAATTGATTATTTTCTATTTAAAAACTAATTATCCTATCAGAAATGTATAGCAAAAATGAAAAAAAAAAAAAAAACCATAACAAACATAACTGATTCGGTTGGTTTTTTAACCGAGGTTTTTACGCGAATCGAAACAATACTTGGTAACAATACTTCTATCAGACGACAAATTTTATTCGATCGAATCATGAGATCAGATTAATATATAACCAGCAGCTGTTTGCAGTTTGAATGCAAGATGAAACGTATTTTTAACGTTACTACTGTGGTGATAACTGTGAAACACGAGACAGGTCGACAATTTTAACGAAAATCGTAAAATCTCCGGTGAACGCGGATTGGGGGAAAAAAAAAAAAAAAACAAAAAACAAAAAAAACATTTGGGATTAGTTGTTATCGTCTGCGTGAATCGTTTTTTAGGAATAATATTTGTATAGAGAGAGGCAAATGACCTTACACCGGCCCGGGATTCGGTAGTTGGGGGGCCGGTGCCGTTCTGGAAGAATAAAAAATAGTCGGAGGCTGCGCGCGTTGTATCTGCTGGAACCGCTCGAGTGTATAATACGGCATAGGGTACACTCCAAAACGTAGTCATATATATATATTTTTTTTTTTTACATATTGTATTCGTTTTAAAACCTCGTATACGAAATCCGTGTCGGTTTCAATTTTGTTGTTTTCGCATACACGTTAAGCCTAGCGAATTCGTTAAAACGCAAATAGCACTACGATACCAACGGAAACAAATCCAATCATATAAATATGATATGTAATTACTGTACGTTTTTTTTTATTATTATTATTATTTTTTTTTTTTTTTTTGCCATGTTCTGTTACGATATTATCGTATTTTGGCGTTTAGGCGGAACGCCGGCGATTTCTAAGATATCCGTCGAAACGTCGACTTCAAATGCGTAGCTATAAATAAAATATAAAAATTCTGATAAAAAAATGCGAAAAGAAATGATATTTAAGGGCGATTAAACAGCACGTACGTTTGCAAACAAAAAACGAATGTGAGCGATGGTTAGGTGGGACGCGCATTGATAAATCAATATTTTATTAATTCAAAACTACAAACCATATTAATAAAAAACAATGCGATTTTTACCGGATTTCACCATAAACCATTAACGCCATCGCTTATAAAAATAAATTAAGACTTTTGAAAGCCGAACATTTTTTTTTACAGCTTACAACGTTACTAGTATTAACATTATCTTAAGATATTAACGGAGCTAAACATATTTTATTCACGTAAATGGAAAATTTAACAGTAGTCCGTAGTAGTAATAGTAGTTTACAATATGCAAAATGCAGTGATTTTTTACGAGTTTCATCAAAAATTTGAATTTTAAACGCCAATAAAAAAGTAACGACGTTACGCTCGACTTTTTTCTTTTACCACAAACTATAACATACAACATACAATGAACAGTGTAACAAATTTGTAACAATTGTTCGTGTGACGAAACAAAAGAATTAAAATTAATCGAAAAAAAAAAAATAAAACAGAACCCGAAATTCCGTGATTATTAAGACTTCCGTAAAAATATAAAATTCAAACGGTTGTAAAATAAAATCGTACCTATTGATTTTCAATATGTCTGTATGTTGTTAAAAAAAAAAAAAAAAAAAAAAAAACATTTACGATGTCAAATTGTCGAGCATTTGTGTAAAGCAAAACAAAATGTCGTCATATAAAACCGAAACAAAAATCAACAAATTCGAATAGCTCTGAACAACTGAAAAAAATAAAAACACAAGAATATTTCTACAATTAATCATTGTTTCGAAAACGCCAGTGTACGTATTCGGTGGATTATTTTACACCGCATTATCAACACGGTAACATAATTGAAAATGACAGAAACCGTTATTGCGTAAATATTGCCGCTATGATAAGTACTTTGCATATCAAAAGTTTAGCTCTTCGGCACACCGACTTGGCGAAATCGTCAATCAGTAACAATCACTGAAGTTGTCGATCAACGTGGAGAGTGAGAAAAAAAAAAACCAATTCGATTATTATTATAACGATGCAATAATACTGGAACTAAAACGAAATAATATTAATATCCCGAATGCATTGTAGGAGAAATAATTTTAGAATCGTATTGGACAAGATTACCGACAATATTCTTTTGCGTAGTTTACAGCGATAATACTGCGTGCATTACAATCAATATTTATCGAAATTAATTGCACGCGCCATCAAGTATTAGTTGATAATTATATTATTATTTCTTTTTTTTTTCTTCCAAATCACTTTTTAATAAATACGAGTATAGAGAAAAACGAAATTCGAATATATATTCAATTCGGATTGAGTAGTGTTAACTGTACTACTGGTAATATATTATTCAAATCACACTCGTATGTCCAGATAATTAAACAGTAAGTCAAGGGCGGGACGTGGTTACTTCCTTATGTGAAACACTCGCAACTGAGCGGCTATTAATAGTACAGCGTTGATTTGTGGCTTGTTCGAAAGCACGTTATCTATGGTTTTTAAGGTTTTAAGGTTATCTCAGGTAAGTCCAGTGTCATCAATGCAGTGGACAAAGCAAGAGCGCGCGTCCGCCGTGGAGGCCTACTCTTCTTTCAGCCGTGTTCGACAATCGCAACTCGGCGTGCTCTCAGTAACCATTTCAATGTCGCACCTGCGGGTCGTGCGCCCGGCCGAAAATCGATTTGTTCGTGGGGCCGCACACGTTCAGGAGGGATACCGGTAGTGTGGCAGAAGACGCATAATGGACGTTCCCTGAACCTACCTCACCGGTTGAGTGTTTGACAAAGTTACGTCCTGTACGTGAAACATATAGCGACGGTGTACACAAAACAAGCCCAGTTTTTTTTTTTTTTTTTTTTATTTAGTTTTTAGTTTTCTTTAATACGGGTGTCCGTGCATTTTTATAATTTTTTTTAATAGTACACCGACTATAATACAGGGCGGGGACGTGGTTAATTCCTTGTGTGAAACTCTCGCAACTGAACGGCTATTAATAGTACAGCGTTGGTTTACATTTTTTGTGTTATGATTTTTTAAAATAAGGAAGTGACCACACCCCGTCCTGTATATACAGGGTGCCTCAAGAAGGGATACACAATGCGAAACATTCTGAGATTATGTAAATAATCAAATTCTGTTTTTCTTTTTATATATATATATAAGACTAAAATATGAAATGCATAATTTGTTCATATTTAAATTACATATTTATGTTTAGATAAAATAATTTAATATTTTAAAACTTTTTAATTTATGATATTTATTCGGGAAATTTAAAAAATAACCCTTTTTAGAATGTTTATTCTACTGGAAATTTTTACTTTTAACTTTTTATTATCATTCACCGCGTGCAATTTAATATTTTTTTCATATACAGACAAATAGTGTATTGAACATAATTGTGATTGCGCAAACAAAACTTATCAGACACAAGAGATTTGATAAAAATTCAAAACATTACTGCGTGTTTAACTATAGGTTATTTTCCTGTGAACCTAAACAAATTATAAACAATCGCGAAGACGATGAATATAAAATGTTGAAACTGTAATATCTTCACAGTTTTTCGTATATAAAATCAAAAGTTATTTTTTTTAAAATAATTTACCAATATGCGTCTGTTCAATTGAAACAAAAATATTTATCGCTCAATCCCACACGGGTCGAATAAAAAAAGGATTTCGATTATCATCTGTGTGCGAATAAAAATTTTATAAAAATACTGCAAAACAATTTATTCGTAAATCATCGAGGTGCGTATTCGGTTTGTCAATGGAAGAACATATTTATTAAATACTATAGACGAAGGACGAAAACACAATAATAATAATAATGTGAATATAATTTTTATTTATTTTTTTTTTTTCCCCAAAAAATCATAACAACATTAATGTTTCTTTGATTTTAATCCGGTTAAAGTTAAAAAACAAAAAAATACATTAGTAGTAAATATATATATAATACGTATTATATTATTGTTCTCATACACATTGTATAAAATGTTGGCTCGGAGCCAATCTTTGTAAAAGTTTTCAGTAGGTATCGATTTGGCTAAAAATCAAATTTCATTTGTTTATGTGTATCCATTTTTAATCAAATCCAAACAACTTTTCGACTATCGAGAACTTTTTTGCCTTGTATACATGTATACACGAGCAATATAATGCTCATTACAACGCACACACGCACGATTTCTACGGGATTGCTGAAAATCAAACATATTGACTGTTGTGACCGTATTACTAAAATTATAAATTATTAATTGCCGTTGTACGGACGGTTTCCGTAAACGATTGCGATTCCCCACGTCCGATTTAAAAAAAAAAACCCCGCCTAATTATTCTCTTGAATTATCGTAAATAGTATTTCGCAGTGTGTATACCACACGACGAAAAACGATTCCGTAACGAAGGAACAATTGGTAATTGTCGATGTTTTAATATAGTTTCCCGTACCCGTATCCGCGGTTCTCGTATTCGAGAGTAAACGCTCTCGGAAGACGCGTACAACCGCGCGATATTAATATTTCATTCGTATAACGGTCGGATTAAAAACAAAACGGTAACAAACAAATCGCCATTTTATAATACTGCGATTTATACAAAACGGTACGAAATAAATTACCTTTGCATGTGTACTGTTTAGCGGGGGACAAACGTATTGCCGGTGCATTGGAAATACGTCGGAACCGTCGCGATCGGTTCATTGTTGGTTGGTTCGTATTGTACGTCCGACGGGACGTCTGAATGACGCGAAAATACATCCACGGTACACTAGGTTTATTGTGTTATTTTTTTTTACTTATTTTTTTTTTTATTAAAACCGTTTAATTCACCGTGCATGATAATGTTTCGATTGGGAAAAAATCGAATTGCATTTCAACGGATTCAATATTGGACGTCGGGTTCGAACGGGGAAAATCAATATCGATGGATATTGCCCATGGACTGAACACGGTGACGATAAGGTAAAAAAAAAACCGCGTCCTCCTTAATATTTAAATAAGACGTTTTCGGATAAAATCATTATTGTATCCGATACGTAAACGCATACGCATTTTTACCACAAACAGCAGTACCGACAAAAACCTATATTTATCCGTCGGAATTTCGTTTTTTCCTTTCCGGTACAATTGACAATGTGAATTTCCATATATATATATAAATATATATTTTTCAATTTAATTCATATGTTGATTGTATTTAAGTAAACTACTAGAGAAATATTTATTTGTTTTCGATACAAATATAATAATTAATCGTACGGATATGTTATTCGACTGTCGGCCGCTATATTTGTCTCTTTACTTTTTATACTAAGTACGATTATTTCATTTTTTCGTAACAAAAAAAAATTAATAAAAAAACACATTTATTATTACACCGGGATGCTGATCGTGAAATATGACACCGCAAAAATAATCCTATAGAATATGAACAAATTGAATTTGAGCAATTGTTCGCAAAAAAAAAAAAAATAATAATAATATTCTATCTCGTGTTTCCGTTTTATGTAAATATCCGGATATAATTGAAAACTGTTGAATGTTGATATTCAAAACCCAAATAACTATCTAAATATTTATTGTCAAAAAATACAAAAAAAATATTTCAACGATAATAATTGTTTAGTATAATTTTTAAGACTTGCCGACATATTCCGCGCACGTGCGTTCCGTATTAATTTATAAAAATTAATAACAATAGAATATCGATCGATATTCTATTATCGATATAATAGAATAACCTAACCAACACCGATAGTTTTTTATAAGAAATTTTCTGAAACATAACGCGATTCGTATAACCGTACGAAATTCGCCTCGAGTCTTACGAAATCTCGTTCTCTATTCCTGTATCTTCTTCTAACAACCCAGATAGTTTTTTGTCCTTATGTCGCATTTAACGACTGGCGAATTAATTATAATGTTTTTTTTTTTATTGTTAATTTTTCCCGGTTGTTCGTGGACACAAAATAGCGATACATTCGCCCGCTTAGAAATGTCTAAAAAGAAAGAAAAAAAAGAAAAAAAAGTCGTTTAATTGTTTAAACACGATTGCGTTAAAATACAAATTATTAAGTTATTTACATTACGAGTTTTAAAACGTTCCGGGGTCATTAACCTGTTTATGGGTTTATTAAGTATCGAAGATACGCGCAGATATATCGTTCCATAGACTCATAAAAAAAAAAAAAAAAAAAAATGTAAAAAATGAAGATAGTTGTGATAATAAAATACACATTCGCGATAGTAAATCATATGCATTACGACATGAACACCGAACTGATAAAACAAAATGCTATTTTATAGTTGCGACGTATAACAGTATAGTAAATCGCACGGCAACATCAGCCCTCTGTACGGGATATAAATAATATTATGGTCGGCCACGTATATGACACTTTGTTGATTGCGATCCCCGCGACAAAACTAAAATCCGAAATATGTGTTGGTATTTTTACGAGTATTAATATGATATCCGATTTGATACAAACCGTAGTAAAAACACCAGTTTTTAATACCCGTGCATAAAAATATATGTTGTCGCCAACTCGTGAACTAGATTTACGGTTATACACAGAGTGCGATCGCAATCGTCAAATATTATAATTATTTGTTTTTCAAAAACACAAAACAACAATCACGTAATTTTAAACCCACGTTTGATTAACTGGGTATGATTTTATCAACCGCTTTTGAGTAAAAAAAATGTGTTCGAAGTCTTTGGAAAAAATGATTTTTTTTTTTTTTTTTTTTTTTTGTCTCCGTTTGCCAAATACGCTGTCAATACGTAAATAAGCAATTTTATCCGAATATTTTGTGAAAAAATCAATTAAATAATCTACAAGGCCGGGTAAATTTACGGTCGATTAATTTTTACCGTATTTACAAACACAAAAACAAAATCGAAAACGACACAAACGGTTTTCGCGTAAATATTTCCATAATGAAAAGTAATTCGCATATCAAAAAATTATCTCTTCGATACACCAACGTGACGAAATTTCGCTCTACCACAAACACTCACTTGTCCATAATGCATACTCGATGACCGACAATATTGTTTTGGGTAACTTAACATTAATGACATTACATCAATCGCAATCAATAATTTGGTGTAGTTTTAAAAAAAAAGTTGTTTAATTTCTCATATTAACTCTTAAAGCCCCATGGTACATGCGAAACACACAACTCCACAACGACACTGGTATACCATAATTAAACACATGGATAATTGAACAATTTAAAAAAATTTCATTCGAAACTAAACACAACAGAAGGAGCCCTTCAGTTCAAAATTGGGAAAAGAACCAAAAACCGCAGACTAAAGCCACGTCTTCCACAAGATGTCCTGCTACCTCCTGAAACATCATCGTCATCCTCAGCATCGGTATCATCAGAACATTGACCTAATTTAACAACTCAATTAAAGTACAATTTTCTAAATCAAAACATTTTTTTAAATTATATTACTGCTCTGTTATGACTACTAAAAAAATTTGTTCAAAATCATTGAACGTTAGTATTTTTATCGAAATATTTCGTGAAAAAATCAAACACGTCATGTCGTACGAGTGGATACGGAAACACATTAACGTGTTGCATACTTATGAATGAACGCAGGCGGAACACAAAACAAAACAAAGACAACAACGAAGAATTTCCAAGAATGTAATTCCACCGTAGGAAATTCTTTTTACGGAATAATAAAACGGTGTAATTATTTTAAATGCCGCCGCATCGACACGAGAAAAGCGCGTTGGGCGGATACTTCTCCAGTGTCGGTGTGATTGACGATTTAGCCGATTTAAAACAACCGCATTTGTTCACGTTAAAAAATTGTTTTGCCCGTTATACCTCGTCCCGGACATTCGACAATAAAATAATATAACGTTTATCGCGTAAAATATAGCAAAAAAAAAAAAAAAAACCCCGAGAAATTATTAGTTCGGCCGACATGGAAATCAAAAATTATCGTTGACTTGCGCAGCCTCGGTAAACTAAATTTACAAAATGCGAAGAGCGGGTGTCGATACTGTGTCGATTGTTTAAATCACTTAAGGGTATATTGGCCGGTGAAAAAAAACTCGACATTACAATATGCGCACACAACATATGTCTCGTAAACAATTTTTAAAACGGTATTGTATATATATATATATATTTATTTGCTGGAACGTTATAAAAAAAAAAAATCTATAAAAATTTATTACCGAATCCATGAACCTGGAAATGTCGAGTATTAAACGCGGCAAGTGGTAATTAAAACACGGGCAAACAAACGGAATACGTTCGATTTTTTAGAAATACACTTACAATGATGAATTCGCAATCATTCGTAATCATTTCTATAGCGATTATAATTACATTTTATACGAATTTAAAACGTTGATTAATATATTTACGAAAATAATAAATCAGCTTATAATTCGTTTTCTCGAAATTTTAATAAAAAAAAATATTATATAATATTCCGTATCAACTTTTTATGTACCGGTATACATATAATAATGTTCAGCGGTATATTATGTACGGACATTTCGCTTATAAGAAAAAACTAATTTTAAAATAAAACTTTTCAAGTTCAAACCACCCAAAAAAATTATTATTATTATTTTTTTAAATTCTATTTACGTATAATTTATGCAGTACAATTTTCTAAATGTTTGATGTTCTTAAAAATATTAAAATTTTAATTATTTTAGATTGGTATTTTCAAAATGATAGGTCTAATCGAAGTAATATTAACCTGATGACTCGTGATTTTATTTATTGTTTTATTTATTTATTTTTTTTTTCTGTAGAACCAGTCGATATTTATTCGATGTATATTTCAATCAATACATAAAGCTACTACAGTGGAGTACGATATTAATTGGAACATTAATTTTTAATATGTATATCCATAAGGTCAATATCAAAAAAAAAAAACAAAATATATATACATATAACTGTTAATTTTAAATACAAATTATGGCTAGTTACTGGTAATTATGGCGAAAACCAGAGCGTGCCAGAGTGTGTAAACGTTCAAAATCGAAACACACGATATCGTCTTGAGAAAGTTCCATATCCACCGAAATGTTATCGCCGCTCCACATTGAATTAAGAATTTGATATGGCATAACGACAGAGATGACCGGTATCTTGGATACATTAATTGTATTTAGAACCTTTGCACGTTGTTTCTAGATACTTAGACTCGATACTGGTAGTATAAGTACACTTATATGAACGTACGATGAATTTAAATCACGTACGGAATATAGCGTCGTCATAAAAATCATAAAACCTTGCTCGTAAATAACTATCGTGTCAGCTAACAACGGTTAGTTTGGTCGTGCTACAATAAAAGCGAAACGATTAAACAAAAAACAATATTGATTTGCTCATAGCGCGGCCATTGAATTTATTATATACGCGTAGTTATTAGTCAACCAGTAACGTCATATTTAATCAACGATCAAATTTTAGAAAATGTAAGAAAACTTACGCAAAATAATATTTAAAAATATTAAAGAATCGTATAATTCTGTAAATCTCGCATAACGGAATATATATATATATATATATATTATATAAAATAGCAAAATATTATAGCTACGAAATGTGTTTTTATATGAAAAAACAAAAAAAAGAGGCTAAAATCGACGTCGGATATGTAGAACAGCGCGCAGAGAGATTGGAACTTTTTAAATTTTGCGTTTCGTATATTTGATCCGGGTACTAGCGTACTGATAGTATCTGGATTCGATATTTCCAACATTATTCCTGTGGTCCACGTGGTTATAGTGCATACAAATACAAGGTATGGCAATTAAATTACAAGAATTTTTAATTTTAAATCATATATTTTTTATATATGCACCCATACCCTCACAGTACTCACACTCGAGTCTGACACACCTGGTCCAGTGTTTTTCCCATTTCCGGAAGCACCCCTGAAAGTCTCGATAAGTTAGACTCTCCAACACCGGCGTTACAGCAGGTTGAATGTCCTAAAAATCCTTATAGCGATGTCCTTTCATTGGTTCCTAAATTTTTTGAAAAAAGCCAAAAGTCCGGTGGAGTCAGATCAGGGCAGTACAGGGAGGGGGGGAGAGCGGTGTAATATTACAAATGGCCAAAAACTGTTGAACTTTTACTGATGTGTGAGTAGGCGCATTGCCATGGTGAAGGACCCAACAATTTTTGCCTAATTCCGGTCTCACACTCGACACTCGATGACACAATCGCTTAAGAAAATTAACGACAAACCACTGTTTGGGCTTTTGGAAGAAATTCTCGGTGCACAATACCTTTAGCGTCGAAGAAACAAACGATGCGTCTGTTCGTCATCTTGATTCGGCTACGAGACATCCGGGCTTTCGCGGGACGCTCTCCTACCCTCTTTAAACCGTTGTTTGCTCTGTCCACCAGTCTCGGGGGGGTCATAGTGATAACACTCAAACTTTGACGTTTTGTCTAGTGCGCACGATTTTAGGGGCACCCAGCCACACACAGTTTTGCACCGGTTCTCGTCCTAATTACCAAACGCGTGCAGCCCATTCGTACGCACGTGATTTTTCCATAAGCAGTCATCATCGAACATTTTTTTTTGCCAGATTCACAACAAAACCCTTGGATGACGATTCGCTGCGTGTTATTCACGTCATGTGACAAACTACACTGCCAACGTCAAAAAACCGCAGAGCACAAAATCTAACGCCGACCACTGTCGGACTTGGCAGACCATCGCATAAACTCGTAAACATTACGCCATCTAATTTTCAATATATCAGCGTTACCGGTAAGATCCATGAGCTAGAAACAAATTATCGTTATTTAATTGCCACACCTCGTATCACAAAGTATAATAGTTTTTATATAATATTCAACTGGCGGTCGTTCAGGCGTTTACGGTTTGTCTACCGTACCGTTCGGTTATCGCGCTACGGGGCTTCTCCAAGATTATATCGGCCCTCGGGAACCCGTCCACGACCATTTTAACAATTAAACCGATCCGCGAAGACGTCGGCGAAAAAGTCGTTTACTACAATATTGTACGGTGGATGTAAATCTCTATTAATGGACACCTCTAGATAGTAGACACTTTTGAATTCCCTCGCCGGCAAAGAATGTACGCACACGGACGGGGATTATAAGGTCTGAATAGCGGCCATTGCTAACGCAGTGGACGTGAACACTAAAACCCAAAACCAAAATGGCCTTAACAAAACTCTCGTTAACGGACGTAATATATATATATATATATCGAAAATGTTTGAGTCATAATTAAATAGAATTTGCAAAGCCATTGTGATGGGCAGAAAATATTTACTCAAAAAAAAAAAAATAAATAAATATACGTACCCACTTTTCAATACATACTTATAATAAATAACAAAGATACAACAGTGCCGTATAATAATAATTTATTTATTATAAGTTTAAAAAAAAAAAAAAAAGTTGATTTTAATGTGTACGCAAGTATGGACTTAAACATTTTTTTTTTTTTTTTTCTTATGGCGCCTCACTATAGTGGACATTTGGTAATCGCACAAATGTATAGGTATCCTCGACAGTTGACAATTCCCTATGGTTGAACACTTCTTAATTCGTGTAGAGGCGTTTCACTGTATAGGGGGTTGTCGGTTAAGGGGTTTGTTAAGGATTATGCCTTTAACCGGTCCATAGCCGGGTGCCGATCGGTATAGTCGGGATTTGGCAAACTAAGAACTACTAGAATTAAACGGGTATTGAATAATGATAATGCGTTTGTAACCGGACGCTGTTGCGTCGTTTTGCATTTAAACCGCGTATAACACAAAATTATAATATTAAGTTCCCGAACAAAACCAGACACATGCAAATAGATTTAATTAAGTACCAGGGCAGGTGAGGTGGCGTTTAGCAGGCGCGTGCGAACGACAAGCGGACGTCGCAACTAATTAAATCCGCGGGCCGCGCGACAGGATGCGGTCCGGACCCGACTCTACGACGACCGTCGCCGCCAACGGGCTAGTCGAATCCCGACCACGACAAGAGCCCCGGCCGATAGCAAAAGAGGATTATTATAATAATAATAATTATTATTATTATTATTATTATTATTGTCGCCGTCAGAGCGGACATTCAATCGAGGGACGAGAATCGAAGCCCAGGGAGAGGCGTTCGCACAGAGCCGACCCGTCGCATTATTCCACAAAGCTTTACGGATAGACACCCGGGTAGCTCTTTGTCTTGTAAATGCAAAATAACTTAAATTCGTCCTCGTATAACAAATAGTAACCGTTGTTGAGTTGAGTCTCGATTACGATTTTCTACCCATTTCGGGCACCGTCTCCGGCTGGCCCGCAACAAGGTAATCGCGTCGTATTAGAAAAAAAAAAAAAGAAAAGAAACCGTACCGCGCGCCGTGCGGCGGATCGGGGAAACGCGCAAATTTGGATACGCTCGTCTCGGCGCCGCATCTCCGCCTTCCCGACTCTCATAAATATTCAACGGCGTCATGCATATTCAGAGGGACGACGACGGCGGGGCCGCACAAATGGACTCTTAAGGCCGGGACGACCGGTGCCGGTAGTGTTGGCGTACACGCACGTGACATATTGTTGTCGGATTTAACGTGGCCCCGGACCCCGGATGACTTGTAATCCGTATTGTTTTCTAATAATTGTTGCCCGCAAAGGGTTTCAGAACAGAAACAAAAAAAAAAAAAACAAAAAAAAACCTAACCGCCAACAATTACAACTAGTTCAAATGTGCGCTGGCGATTGCCCGGTGAAAGATCGTTTTACCGTGGGTTTTCGCCGAAATTTCCCCCAGTCTCGGCGATTGTATTCATTGCACCTCGTACCTATACGACGGTGACGCCCGAGTGTTTAAAAAAAAAAAAATACTAAAACGGTACGAATAAAAAGACCACTCCGAGGTATTTGACCGACTGACAAACGGTTGTGCATTATTATAAATATCACACCAATCTGCATCACTAATCGTTTATTATGCGTACACATACAAATACCACACACCAAAATCCTGTAAAATAAAAACCAATTTACACGGAAATGTGACTTTAATTCGAAACGAATTGATTCAAACAAAATATGAATTTCGTTTATTCACCATATTAGTATACCGTGTACATCATCGATTGGGGAGCGCGAAGGTGATGTTTTCGTTGTAATTTTATATCGGTTTTACAAATCTGCGTTATGTTTGATTGTGGGAGAAGTGATGAATCAATATTAATTTCACCATGAACGAATTTCCAACGGCGAATATCGTTTTAACCGTCAACCCCGGGGACGATGAATATCTGATTGCAAATATTGCGCCGGGTCGACGGATAATATTTAGAGGAGGACAACGAATTCGAACACAGATACTATTAACGCACAACAAGAGTTGCTGTTAATTAGTTTTTTCGTTAGGTTGTTTTTTTAAAAAAACAATCGTAAATTTGACATTTTCACCAAATACTTACGCAAAATTTACAATAATTATCAATATATTCTGGAGTAATTTAATTATTTATTTTTTTTCGGTTTAATAGAGATAACATTTTCTTTGACTCCGTGTTAATGCTACGCATGGACATTCGAAACAAGGTCCCTCGTAAGTTTTCTTTGTATGGTAATATGAAAATATCGAGTGAAAAACAATGTGTTATAAATGTATTTGAAGTTCGGATTTTAACGATAATCGTAAAACCCGTTAACATTTTAAATACTCCATTCGGTTTATGTAAATTTACAGGTTTTTTTTAGCGCCGTAAAAACATTCAACAATTCGATACGAGCCATGCCATAAGTCGTACATTTTAGTTTGTAAACAAACTGAGCGTAATGCAGTTGTATATGTGTATGGGTAAGTGTTAGAAGTTCAAATGTACGCAGGAGAATCCGTTAAAACCAATAACATTTTATTGCAATTTGATTTGTCCTACTAGAAAAAAAAAAAATGAATACAATCGTCTAATTAAATTACAACAATTTTTTTGATTCGAGCTCCCCACAGGATCGTTTTTAGTTTATAGCGGTAACTCGTTACGGTCACATTAAGCATATCATAAACCGAATTACTCGACATTTTTATACCACCGTCCCGACCACAAATGTCCGGCTGTAAAAAAAATAATTATAATTACAATTTTACAGGAATAATACATGCACACATATGTACATATGTTCCATTCGTCGTATTAAATGTGTAATATAACCAATACGATCTACATATGTTATAGCGCTGTTATCTCTCCATTCGCAAATATATTAAAAAACATTATATTTATAATTGTTTAAACAGTTCGATGATCACAAAAAAATATATGATGCGTAAAATGTGCATTCTACGGGTTGATTAATTTGTAATATGTTCGTTTTTTTGTTTTTTTTTGCGACTAGACGAACAAAAGTCACATTACTTAATATAAATAATTGGGGTTGTATATAATTTATTTTTTTTTTTTTCAACATTTTATCATTTTTAGCAATGTGTACACGACTTTATTGTATACACACGAGGAAAATATGCATAGAACAAAAAAAATAAATAAATAAATATATATATTTTATAATTTCGTGTTATTATTACCAAAGTTCTTCTTCATCAAAAAAAAAAAAAAATGTTTTTAAAAAATACAAAATGGGCCAAACACTGTTATGCATGAGCAGTTGGCAAGGCAGGACATAGAGGATATTTCAATGTATATATAGTTATGTACGCAACGACAAATCATTGCCGACGAAATACGATTCTGGGCGAAATCAGTAAAAATGTTTTGATTAACTAATATTGAAAATTGTATTTTCTCGTTTGTAACTACAAAAAAAAAAAATTACAATTTTTCGTGTACTACGAACACTGGTCGAACAAATTGCACAGCGTACGTACACTTGGAAGAGGAAGAGAAAATACATGATTTTAGTCTAGAGAAACGTCTGGAAGAAAACGGCAAGGTACGTGCACCTATTGAACAGGAGGACGATGGGGTTTACCGTAAAAAAGTAATAGTATTAACTAGGGTATATTATAAAATATGTATTTTTTCCAACCTAATTTAGATTGGTTGCAGTAGAGGTGATTCCGAACGGTTCTTGTACATATATCGCCGATGCCAAATAAAATATATGTACAGGTGCAATTATTTATACAGCCGGGCGAACCGGCCGGGTATTATAATGAATATACCTACGGGTAAAATAATAAATTTGCATTTCACGTCCCTTTGACTAGTTTTTTTTTTTCTATACTATACCGATATCTGAAAATATATATATATATATATATATATATATATATATGCATACAATACATGCAGCGTGTATTCGAAATCGAAAAGGTTACTGATAATATAATATATAGACCGACGGGGGTTGGTCCACCGTATACACCTGTCAACAGAATCCGAAGATTGATAGCCTGGGAAAAAAAAAAAAAAAACTAAAAAAATAAAATAAAAAAAAATACCGACCGGGGGGTCGTTTTTTTATTTTTACAACTAACAGATATAGATGCGGGCCCGACACTGCCTATATATTTACAACTACAACACACCTCCGGTGTAATTGCCGGGAGATTTATACGCGACGCGTATCGTTTTAAACGTATTTTAATGTACGTTATTGCCGTATAATATTATTATAGATGGACATAATTCGTTTTCAATTTAAAAATCACGGCGTTACCGCCCGTGTATGTCGTCCGCAACGCGTCTGGCGGTCAGAGCCGACCAGGGCCGACCAGTGACGACCGGAGACGACATAAATCGACGGAGGGCCACGATTGGAAAACCCGCCGATTTCAAACACCGAATAATTATCTGACCACAAAAAAAAAAAAAAAAAAAAAAATTGTCTTAGCGGAGTGTAAAAGTTTTATACGTATGAATGGCTATGATGCATTTTTGTGTTTTCATAAAACCGACCGACATTTGTATGTATACTTTTAGCGCGGGACATTGTTATTATTGCGGCCAGTGGTGTTCGGCCTAGAGCCCTTATCTAGCCAAGAAAATATTAAATTGATAATGAAATTTAATGGCATTGTTACTATTTAAGTATTAACACTCGGGCCACAATACTTAAATAGTTTATAGTGTTATAACCGAACGTTTCAATAAAGCGTATTTGAATAGTTTTGTGTGCAAATAGTTAAGTTTGTAACGCTTTATGCATTTAATTTAAGAAATTAAACGCAAATCAGTCACGCGTCTTCCGTAACAATATTACATGTATTAAATACAACCGTTATGAGTCGATATTTTTCGTTTTTCATCAAAATTATACGGAATAAATAATAATAAAAAATGCGTCAATTGTAATTGCTTTGGTGATTTTCTACATCGAATGTACGTATCGCATACAGTGCAGATTATACAGTGGTTTACTCGTTATTTCGTCCGGCGATAAATAATATATTTTACGATAAAAACTGTACAACGGTCGTAAAACATCTATATACCGAAAACCGAAAAAGTGATTATAATTTTTTTTTTTTTTCTAATATTAAATTATCGTTAAATTTCCAAATAGGTAGTCTGAATTTCGAGGGTTTTTTTTATGGGTGATGGGAAGCGTCACACTGCCCGGCACTGGTTATGGTTTTAAATGTTGTGGTCTCTACTGCGCATTCCTCCCCGTACAAAATAATATTCAACACGCTGTACCGGTTACATCAGTGCGTTTTGATCGGGTTATTCAATTTTCATATGATTTCACGGACATTGTCCTGACCGTCTTTAGCGATTGTTTGCTCTATAATGTTTGTGATAAAATGATATGTTCCGGAGTCATAAAAAAGTATGTTAAGTAAAATGAATGTGAATATGATAAATGTTAAAATATAGTTACATAAATTCAAAATAGAAATGTAAAAAATTCCTTTAATCACACGATAAATATTAATTTAGTACGTAGTTTTTTATTTAAAATATATATATTTACAATCTATACACAGAGTATAATTAGTAAGTGTGGTAGCTTTTAATTTGACGTTTATATTAAGAATAGGAAGGCTCCCAGCAGTGCCACCTGACATGAGTTGAGAAGTTTTTAGTTAATTAATTTTTTTTTTTTTTTTTTTGTTATTTAAATTTGGAGTAGGTCGCTAGGCCATTGCCTTTTTAACCTTCAAGGGATTAGTGAAGCAGAGGATAGATTTTTTATTAATGGGTTGGAATGAACGTGTAGTTTTGAATGAAATTTTTTGTAATGGGATTTGGCCAAGTCATTGAGGGTTGGTAAGTTCAGGTCTTTATGGAGGTTTTTGTTTGTTACATACCAAGGGGCAGAGGTTATTAAACGTAGGCATATGGATTGAAAAGATCGCAAGGTTTTGGTGTTTGACGGCTTTGCCGACCCCCATAGTTGGATTCCATAGAGCCAAACCGGGCGAATTATCGATTTGTCAGTAGTACGTAGTTACGATTGAAATTTATCAACAAAAAAAAAGATCAAACGAACTTCGCTCAGAATCGTTTTTATATTTCAACGGATTATCGTTGCGTACAGATTTGAAAAAAATTCCGCATATATTTTTATATACGCTTATATCCCAAATTCCCACTTACAACAGTGCCACCGTGTGAAGTGTGTCGGATTTTCTTTCATAGTCGGGCGTGTAAGTGTCAGTGTTTTTTATTTAACCATTATTATTTATAATAAACACATATAAATATTATTATTATAATTATTACTATTTTTTTTAGTTTTTTATTTTTTTTTTTTATTTCCTTTGAAAAATATATATTTTATTGCATAGCTTACACATTGTATGAAAAGAAATAATATTCTATATTTCTACACAACTAAGACGTGACTACCGAAATTCTATTTCAATCGATAAAAATTGCAACTAAAATGTACAAAATACAGATTCACGGATTACTTGATTTCTTTTTTTATCAAATAATATTTTTGAAATTAAACTTAAATACATTTTTACTTTTATAGTCGTAATTAAATTGTAAATTTGGTGCCTACAAGCAATACTATAGCGAGTGATAATGTGGTTAAGCTAAGAAGAAAACGTTTTAAAGATACGTATGAAAAAAAAAAAAAAAAAAAAAAAATAATAAAAATCATAAATCATAGATGACAACAACTTTTCACCGAAGAAAGTAAAAAAAAAAAAAAAAATAAATAAAAAAATACGCTACTAAAAATATTAAGAAATAAATGTGAAGGTTTGAGACAAAAGTTTTAGAATCATAAATCACTGTAATTTATAAATCGAATACTTCTCATTTTTTATTTTTCGTAGGCAACTAAAAAAAAACCGAACGGGATGATAATAATAAATTAATTATATTATATTTACTAGATTAAGAGAAACGTTTATGTTTGCAATTTCAAAACGAACCGTTTACAAAATACCGACCCTTTTATGACAAAAAAAAAAAAAAATAAAATAAAATATCAATTCGATTAACTTTTTTATTGGCTATAGAAGGATTTATTGTCGAGTAATAAAGAAATACGTTTTGATTAATATTACGCAATTATTTAAAAAAAAAAAAAAAATTACAATTTCATAAACGAGTCTAATTTATTATGTTCGTGAATGACCGATATGTGAAATATCCAATTAAAGACAATAATTGTAAAAAATTGCTTTAAACGTCGTATTATTGTTTGTACGAGTTAATAAAAAAAATATTAAATTAAATAATTTAATTATCATCAAAATAACGGAAATAAGCAAATATTTAATATTCCGGTTTAATTTCTTCGACCGACGTACACGATTCCCGTGGCGAGGGTTTTATTCCGATTTTTGAATGTAAAAAAATTATGATTTGTTTTTTTCACCCATACTAAATCCAACGACTGCATTCGTATGAAAACTATACAGATTATCTTACCGACATAATGGAACCATAACAATTACACCGTCATTCGTTTTACGTTTGAATATTGGTCGAAATGATGCCGTTTAAAACATAAACCGATTTCGCTAGTTTTGAAAAATTGTCCAACAAATTGGCCGCACCGCTATACTAGACATAATTGGTACGATTCAAACTTGAAAACCACCTATGTTCATTATAATATATCTGAAGACTAAAACTATATCGACAGTGTAACATAATTCCTAGTTAAGGCAAACTTCGGCAAAAGCAATAATCGCTCGGCATCGATTGTATCGTATAGGAGTTTTTAAATTAAAAGTTTACCAATAAAAATATACTACGTTTGTTGCGGCGTCGGGGGACTATTATTTTGTATCGAACATAATAATACGAGTTATCAATTACTTTTCGTACTTTTATCGGTTATTAAATAATTTTCGTATTCTTTATCGCCAAACGGAAACTATCAATTATCCGTCGGTCGACCGTAGACTTTGTTTCCGAACACCATTGTTGTCGATTATAAAAAAATAATCTCGTCACCACAGGAATAATCACTAAACGTACATAAATCATTTGTATTACTTGAGTAATTAAGTATTAAGTAAATTCAGTTTGTCGTGACGGAGATTTTTTTTTTTTTTTTTAATTTTTTTTATTAGATCTATTTTCTATGTTCTATAATATATTAGGATTACACTTGAACGTAAACACGACCGTTTTTTAATGTTAATTCGAAAAATGGTCAATTTATTTGGTAATTTTTCAATTCGACTGTGGCCCGCGAATGGGTTGAGACGAAATCACGAAATTTCATTATAATTTACTATCATTTGGAGTTAACAAAAACGAGGCGGTGTCCGATCGAAATTGATTTCCCTCGTCCATAAACAATGACCGATCCCATATATAAATTAATATTTTGGGGTTACCCACGAGTTAGCGCTGTAAGCATTAAAAAAAAAAAAATGTTTTGTTTTTCATTTAATAAGTAAAAATCGAGAAAATCGCCGTAGACGATATTATACTGTTTTTAAGGTTTTACCAGCACAAATCGAAGCGGGTAACGTTCAAAACATCCGATCGTATTTCGCCGACGTTATTACTGTTGTTGTTTTGTTACGTCGTAGATAATCAAAAAAGAAAAAAAAATTCTTATGTTAACAATAAGAACGAAAACGATAGCTAGACGATACTCTATCGGGTCGGTACATTACCGTTGTTCGAGTAGGAAATCGGTGTTCCGTCGTCTTGCGGTAATATCGCGAAGGGAAATCGGTGCCCGTATATTGGCGTTGGTCGTCGGACTAGAAACGTTCTCGCTGTTCGTTTTGGTTTTCTTCGCAACACAATCGGTTTTTTGGTTTTTTTTTTTTTTTTTACTATTATAATATTGTTTAATATTTTGATGGAATTGTAGGATCCGCGATGGGGGGGGGGTGATGTATAATGAAAAATTCGTATTTAAACGTCCGACCGTGAGCGACGATTGGCGTGGTCTTTGCCGCGAAGACACGAGGGTACATTGAGGGCAACAAATAATATATATACACCGGGCGACACTCTTGCACGGGGACTGTAATAAAAGGCGGGTTCGGAACCGTATCACGGAGACAACGGACGAAACTCCAGAACGCTATTTTAGTTAGCCGAACGAACATCCCGAAACGGTTTTAATTCCGTCTCGGGTCATGTCCGTACACCGCGGACTCGTACGGTAGTCGAAGACGGCGGACGCTGTCGAACGGGACATTTACGTTTAGTTAATATAATATTTTAATATTGTTACACCGGCACAAAGTTTTTTATTTATTTATTATAATTATAAAATGTTTCAGCACGCCTAGTGCTATTACAACTTTTTTAATTTTTACAATTTTATTTGTTACAAATTTAAATGATTATAAATTTATTAATAGTGAGAGTGATATAATAATGTGTTACATATATGAATATAATAATAACGATGAGGTCTAGTATCATTAATAATGATCTTCGTTTTCTGATGATGAGTCTTCTGTGTCTGTTAAAAAAATGTCCTGAGGAAGTCGAGGCCGCAGACCTATCAATTGAGTGTTTTTTTTTCCTATATTGTAATGACGAGCACTGTCCGAGTTTTTTAGTTTGGTGTGGAAATTTTTAAATTGGGTTTTAATCCATGTATTTATCAGGGGTATTTTCGTGTCATTATGGACCTGGCGATTTCTCATGAACCACGGTGCTTTGAGACATATCCTTAAGAATTTATTTTGTAAGATTTGTATTTTATTTATTTTAGTTATAGAGGCAGCGGACCAAACAGGACAGGCATAAGTTATCAGTGGTCTGATTATTACGGTGTAGAGAAGGAGAGAAGATTTCATTTGGAAAGTTGATTTGTAGTTCACTGAGGGGTAGAGAATTCTCATCCTGGCATATCCCTGAGTAAGTTTTTTGTTTATGTGGATATTCCATGTCAGTTTTTCATCGAGAAAAACTCCAAGGTATTTCACTGAGTCATCTTTTCTGTTCCATTGTATGATCTGGTTGTTTATGCTTGTATTTATTGGATCGTTATATCTTTTCAATGTGAATATTTTAGCCTCGCTTTTAGTCGGATTTAGTTTCAGCTTCCATTTTTTGAACCAGGAGGTAATTTCGTTTAATGAAGATTGTTGTTTGATAAGTTTAATACGCTATCTTGCGTGAGTATTGTTGTGTCGTCCGCAAACATTGCCAGTTGAGAGTCAGGGGGATTGGGGATGTCACGGCAGTAAATGTTAAATAGCGTTGGCCCCAATACTGATCCTTGTGGGACTCCAGATTTGATTTTGTGTTGTAGAGATAGGTCTGTGTCTATTCTCACATGGAATGTTCTGTCTGTTATGAAAGATGTGATGGATTTTAGCAGGTTCATTGGGAAGATTAAGTGCTTTCAGTTATATTTCAAGCACAGACCTTATCAAAGGCTTGTGTTAAATCGAGAAAAACTGCTGTAGTAAATTTTTTGTTTTCGAAACCGTGCACAATTGTTTCTGATATACGTTGGATCTGGTGGCACGTGGAGTGCTGTGTTTTGAAGGCAAACTGGTATTTCGGGATTACGTGTAAGAATGGTTTTATCGTATTCAGTAAAATCCTTTCGTATAGCTTTGCCGGCACAAAGTAACCGATTAAAACCGTTCACAGCGAGCAAATCCTCGGCGGTTTTGCTCTTCGTGATTTGGCGTTATCGGTATTATATATGTATATTTTCTTTTTTTTTTTTTTTTTTTTTTTACTGTCAAAACGTGTTCCTCCGGGCCCCGGTAATAACTCCGTGCCGGGGCCGTTTAAAAATATTTCCAATACGCGACGACGCGCTGCGCTGACCTTTTGACCGTAAATCAAACAGGACTTGTGCCGTCCTGCGATCGCACAGTCCGCGCAATTCTATTCGCCGCACGGCCGTGCGTGCAGATACAGAGACCTCGCTGTACCGCGGCGCACAAGCCAACAGACAACAGACAACAGTCCGGTGCACACGGCAGAACAACACTCTCTCGATAAGTCATTTTATCGCCATTGTCGAACACATGTCGGCCGCCGGTGTTGCTCGCATTCGGGTTACGGATCGGTGCGCCCGGTGGTCGGTCTGCCGCCCAATGCAAAACACGAAAACTTCATTAAAATACGGTCTGATGAAAACGCTAAAACAACCGTTAGGCCGGATCCGTAAATTGAAATTACCAACGCGTTCACGTTCCACTCGGATTTATATTTGAGTTATTGTTTGGAAAAAAAAAAAAAACAATGGATGTGAAACGTTTTAAACTATATCTGTATTATTAGGCATATTTTACACGGGTTTGTCGGCGCATCGCGATTTTTTACGGACACCTATTCAATATAGCCATACGGTTCGATACTACAAATAATATCATTTTTGAAAATGGTTCCAAAAAAAATAAAAAAAATAATC
Organism: Tuberolachnus salignus; assembly: GCA_956483605.1. NCBI lineage: Eukaryota > Metazoa > Arthropoda > Insecta > Hemiptera > Aphididae > Tuberolachnus > Tuberolachnus salignus. The sequence goes on along the minus strand of OY101436.1, from coordinate 37,001,370 downwards.
CAGTTAGGAATCGTTACTGTTTCCCTCCCATTCCCCCGTCTATTTCGCACGAAATTCCATCGGTCAAACTATAACGGCGAATGGCCGAATATTAAATATTTAACCTATAGATACCTAATAAATAATATTGCGTGGAGGCTTTTTTTTTATAATATATAAGTCGGATTAGATTCTACGTCGTTCGCAATAATAACAATAATAAAAAAAAAAAAAAAAAAAAATCGAATTTCCTACGATACCCCGAGTACAGAGTGTCCTGTGGAATTTTAATATTCGTACACTACGCCGGGGACTGTTTAATACAATACCGGTAGTGGAATTGTAATAATAATCACTTTTTTTTTTTTATAGCGGTTCAAAACCGAATAAACACTTTACACTCGTAGAGTCGTTTTTAAAATTACATAGACCCACTGCATTCGCGAATCCGAGCGCGTTTTAATTGGCGATTTGCTTCTTGTTCTTATTAAGCATTTCACTCGCCCCCGTCGCGCGTGAGCTTAAACAATTGTATAGAAATAATAATTTTTTACCGCAATAATAACGTGCTACTTCCCACTCCGTTTGATGTTTAGTACCTCATCCGCTACAGCCGTTTTCGTCTGTCGTTAACGCGACGATCCGACGGTTATTTTCGGCCTGCCCGCAAGAGAACGTCTGGACAGGGGGCGCGAATACGTTCTGCACATATACATGCACCGCAAACAATTATCTTCCAGAACTCTCCCATACACGTAAAATTTTAAACTAAACTCTTGTATATTAATGCCATTTTTAAGTAGACGTGAGCATATGAAAATCAAACGTGGACAGTCGTTTCAGCCCCATCCCCCACCCCTCTCTCCTTTAAAAAAAAATAACGGTAATGTAACCCCTTTTAGTGCTGATTATCGATTTTTAATTTGTCGACAAAAAACAATGGTTAATACTTTCCGATATTACGAGTGACTTGCGGTTAATTGATCGCCCTGTATATATAAACACGTATGTTTAAAAAAAAAAACTACCGGGTAGATTTTTACTGAAATTGTTCAGGAAATGATACCAAGGAGATTTTTAGAGTAGTTTGAAACCACGTCATATTGATGGCTTTAGTGACTGAACGTTAAGTGGTAATCAACGAAACGACAATTAGAGAAAAATTACATATTGATGGTTTTGAGTTATCTTGTTGATACGGACGATATAGATAGATATAAAACGTGAGATAGAATTTCCGAAAAAATCGAGATAAAATACCTCACCTATTTTTTATTTTTTTTTTTCGCCCAAAGTGATTTTTTTCTGTTAATTTGTCATTATTATTCATACTCCTTCAACGGTTATTTGTTTTCAATTGTATAACAATTACACACGTTATAATTTTAGATTTTCAAATTATTTTAAACATTTCAGATTTTTTCATTTTTTTTTTTTGTTTTGTGCTCGAACATTTCCCGGCGGTTGTTTTATATCCATGGCGGTTTCTATTGGTGTACGTTCACTTTTCCTGGGGTTTTTTTTTTTTTTTTTTTTTTTTTTTTAATTTACCTCGGTTCGGATAATATATACGGTCGTTTTGTGTACGTGTCTTTCGTATGTGATTCCGTTGCCACGGTTACCAATAATACGATATTGTTGATTTTATAAAAATAATAGCGTCCCGGTGCGGTCCGGTGCACGTACAGACCCCAAACACGGGCCGACCCATGCGAAATTCATACACAATACGCCATATAAAACAAATAAGATAAAAAGAAATAGTATCGTATAGGCGGAAATCGGCTTATGCGAAACGCGATTAAATTAAATCGTTTAAAATCGATTCGTGTTGGAATACTATTATAAATCGCCCACTCGCCGCCAACGGCGACTTTGTAAAATATCTATGCGCCCACCCGACGCGTGTTTTATATTCGGTACGAGTGAATCTTAAATTTTTTTTTTTTTTTTGTTAAACCCGCGGCCCGGGAAATAACTTTTTTTTTTTTTTTGGTCGATTTTCTCGAGAGTTATTTTTTTTTTTTATTTGTTTTATCGTTGTTCAACGACGGATCGCGCGGATCGCCCACGGACGGTGCGCCGGATGTCTATAAATTGTTTAGTTACTCTATCCGAAGGGGATTGCCGCGAACACGACATTCCTTAACGTCGAGTGATAAATCCTTTAAGTTGGTTGTTATTTCATTAATATCGGTTAAATTGTTGATGTAGGTACCACCTTGATTGGATCGAGCACGCGGCGCGAGAGCGATCACTTAAAAGATTAACTTTTCAATGCGCGTCCGGACGGGCATACCTAAAACCGTTCAAATATTTATCCGACGTGAAATTATTGCTTTCCGTAAATATCCGTGAAAACAAACAAAAAAAAAAAAAACGAAAAAAATACTATGCGTTTACCCGGATAATAATCGGACGGTTCACAAACGTGGACTAAATTTTTCGTACCCGTTTTCGGCTAAATCAGTGTTTCCCCCCCCCGACCTTTTTACCACCACGGTCCACTTCGGCAATATTTCATAGGTCGCGGACCACCTCGATTTTACTAAAACTAGCAATACCTAAAATTACACAAAATGTTAATTTTTATTATTTTACTTTACATTTTATTACTATACTACACTAATTATACTTTTCTATAATAAATAATTTACTTAGCGTCAATTTTTGTGACTGATACCTAGACACTTATAAAAGTGGAAAATACTTATCGGTCTACAGCAACAACAACGATAAGATAACCGTATAATACTATACGGTTCCTCTATAAGTCGTAATTTTTTTCGTTATTTAAAGAATAATTTCGAAGAAAATATCTATGGGACCGCGGACCACCGGTTGGGAAACACTTCTCTATAGCGTCACGTATTAACAGGTCAATGAATTAGCTATTTGATTTATTTAATTTCCACATTAAAAAATAATACAAATGAGAAGAAAAAAACAGTAATAAATAAAACTATCCACATATGTACGGTCCACGACAAGCCACATGGAAACCATACGTTAAAAAATGATGATAAAACTATCGATATCTGCAATAGTGTTGTGCAAGCTCGCCATGGTAGCGAAAATCCGATAATCGACTCACCGGCTTACTTGCAAGTATCATTTAGATCAGTGTTTCCCGACCTTTTTACCACCACTGACCACTTCGACAATATTTTATAGGTCGCGGACCACCTCAATTTTACGAAAACTAGGAATACATTTTTTTCGCTCATTAACACGAATACACAAAATTCATCGAAATATTTTAATTTGTATTATTTATTTATTTTACTATACATTATATTACTTATATACTTCACTAATATATAATTATACTTTAATTTATTACTCTGATACCAAGACACTTATAAAAGTGGAAAATGCTTATCGGTCTACAGCAGCAACAACGATAAGATAACCGTATAATATTATACGGTTCCTCAATAAGTCGTAATTTTATTGGCTTTTTAAAAAAAAAAATTAAAAAGTAATTAATTTGTAATAGAAATCGAAGAAAAAATCTATGGGACCGCGGACCACCTATTACTGGCCAACGGACCGCTGGTGGCCCGCAGACCGCCGGTCGGGAAACACCGGGCTAAATAGACAATTACGAATTTACGAACCGTTTATTTTGTTTACCGTCAATTTTTCACACGTTTCTACGTTTCTAACAGATCAACCGCAATATTATCATATAAACTCCCGTTCGTTCTATCGGGGGAGGATTGGATTTATTATGCCGACCGGACAAAAACAATTAGTCGAAAGGCTCCGCGATCAAATGCTACAGCCGCGCACTGCCATAGTAGTACTCGTGAGTTTAAATTCTTGTGCGATTATTTGGACGATTCGGAAAACTTACATTATACGGCCAGAATTACCGAGTACTTATGGGAATTGCAAATATTTATTGGTTAGAATTTCCAGAGCGATCGTAGGAAAGCCAAACAGATTGTGAAATATGCCGGTCGAATACAAAGAAACGACGTACGTAAATGAACGATGGCAATACTGGAAATCCAAATGGGAAAATGGGGCCAGTGTTAACGAACGTAATTCGAAATGTTAATCGTTACTCGTTACTCGTTCGAATCGAGTGTGGAATTGTGCTACTTTATGCGCTTAATATGCATGGATATTATCTAAGTTTATATTTTTAACTTTTTTATGTAATAATAAATAATGATATATACGTATGTTTACCGGGAATAATTTCACCACTGCCGCCGTTTATCAATATTTCCGAATTTATGACGAGATAAAACGACATTCCATTTAAAATACTAAATATGTAACAAATATGGTTTATATATGTCGAATGGATTGTATTAACAGTCGTACATATGGTATTTTATATTTTTTCGACGTCACGTCATATACGTAGACGGTTAATCACTATTTACATGCATCTTTCGTATCAATCAATTATTGCCGTATGATAGTAGAATTATCAGCGTATATCAGTCATTATTTAGTACGTATAGATGTATTAAAATTAGTATTAACAATCTTTTTATTGTGCTATTTATATTACATCGCAAAAAACTATTGATAAATTATCAGTTACAATGAATATAATAATGCGGTTTTGATTACGTATTCTGATGAAACTAATTTTAAAATTATTTTTTAATAATCGAACTTTGTAAAAAAAAATTTTATCATGTCTATTTGTACATATTATTATTATAACATTCAATTTGTCGTATTAAATTATTGTTAACACGTTTACCAAAGAGAATAGATTCGAAATATGCGGATCTCTTGAGACATCGTTGCATTGTACAGGTGTTTACTAGCTTTAAAAAAAATTTCACGTCACATTTAACGCGGTGATAAATTGCACAACCATAAATGTCGTCGGTAATGGATTTAGTCTTGGACTCGGTTTATCGCGATAATAACCGATACGCCCCGACCGAGCGATTTAATCAGTCGTTTGTTTCGTGTAAGTACACGAAATCACGCGATACCGAATTGCCCAGTAGTGTTTGGAAACATAAACTCTGGTGTAAAAAACCATTAATTCCGTTGGCTTGGTATTAGGTGGATCGCGAACAATTCGCTTTGTCCGTTGTAATCGGTAGTCGAATATTCCTCAGTGTAATATTTATGTATTATCGATTGAATGACATTGTTTTTTTTTTTTTTTTGTTACGGAATACCGATTAAAGGAATACGAATTACACCGATACCGTTGATACGTTGATTCTCTGCGATATCGACAAAACAACCGTACGTTTAAATCTGATTGCTGTGAAACGATTAATCGGCGGTATAATATTGAATCGTATTTCCGTTCTATGAGACTAACATTACCGAACGTGTAACAATTACGGTTGTAAATGAGAAACAATTACGTTTTTGTATATTACACCAACATAGACTGATGAATTCTAGTTAATTTCCAAAAAAAAAAAAAAAAACTTTACAAATCTAAACGATTTTCCCCGAGTTTACCGAATTTGGACTATATTTTGCCGATAATAATTATCAGTTAATTATTATATATCGAGTACCTACCGGAAAGTTATTTGTAAACTTTTTAATCCCGATTGCTTTACTACAGTTTGGCTAGATGAAACTATTTCACATTAAAACTTTTTTTTTTTTTTTCTTCTTTTTTTTTTTTTTTTTTTGTCGAAACTATATAAATCCAACTGCAGATAGGCTATCATCGAAATTGTGGTGGTAAACCCGCATGTATATAACTGTTAAGTTTACAGTGCCTCACTACCGCACAGCACCGGACCATTTTCAATACCAACATAATGGCTTTTCAATATTAAAATGTAGTATTTAAATAATGTATTTTTGAAAATTTAACAGTAAAAACTTTTTCCATCACAACGGCTCGCGTTTTCATTCAGTCTGAATATTCATTATTCCGGAACGTAAGCCATCGCTTTTCTTTATCTCCGCCGAGACGATACTGCTTGTGCGTGTGCTGTATATTATTTTCCCCCGATGTAATTTATTATACATTTTTTTTTTTACATTCCAAATAAACAAATAAAATTTAAATTTCACCACAATTATACGTTGTGCGCGGACATTTTTTTTTTTTTTTTGTTTTTACGTTGCGGAACGAGATGAAAAAATTAATCCGTACGCAATTAAATATTAACCAATACTCGTGATGTCTTTTCGTGTACTTATCGACAAAACACGATACTTGACGCACGCCGACCCATAGTGTTTACTGAATGAAAAAATGAATTTTTACTGGCGAATTAAAAACGTATTTTCTCGCGTTAGAATACTAAATGTAATAATATTGTTAAAAACAAAAAAAAAAAAAAAAACATTACATCATATATGATTGTTGAATTATTAATTCACCTACACAATAAATATTAAATTACACTTTGCTTGAACAAAAGACAAAAAAAAAAAAGGAAACGTTATTTACCCTTTCCGACGCGCGAAATTAACGGTTTTTTTTTTTTTTTTTTTTTTAATAATGTGAAAACGGCCGACAACGGTTTATAAGTATTGAATAATCGTACGAGTATTATAATATTAACCGCCTTTTTTTATTTATTTTTTTTATTATTATTATTATTACATTCAAAGACGATATATCCGTTTATATCGGTTTTTTTTTTTTAAATAATAGTTATTTAACGTTTCGTATAAGAGCGCTTAACCTACACGGAGACCCCAACGGTATTTTTTATATATATATATATTGATTTATTTATTTTTTTTTTTGTTTAAATGAATTAAACAATAATGGATTCGTTAAAAAAAAAAACGCCTATCAACCGCGCCGCCGGGCCCTCGCGCCGTTGGTTTTCGCGCGGCGTTTCGCACGTCTCCCGGCCCGCCCCCCCCCCCCAAAGCTACCGGCGGTGCGGGAGGGCACGTCCCGCCGTTCCTCCCCGGCGGCGCCCGGGTCAATATTGGCCACCATGGCAAAATACCAAAGTGTCCCGTTTTAATTACGGCGATTAAGTTCACTTCGGTGGCCAAACATTAATATCGGACGGGCGGGCCGGCGGGGCGGATTGCCGGCGGCGCCGCGGGCGGATCGAAGAAATCGTCGGGGCGCGGGCGGTACGGACAAGAAATTTGCGGGCGTCTGCAAAAGTTCTGCCCGCCAAAGGAATCCGGTACGCCGGTCACGTAAAGCCCGGCTCCGCCGAAACCAAAAGACTCTCTTCTCTCTCTCTCTCTCTCTCTCTCTCACGCTCTCTTTCTCACGCTCTCTTTCTCACTCTCTCTCTCTCTCTCTCTCTCTCTCTCTCTCTCTCTCTTTCTGTCGCCGCCGTCGTCGTCGTTCCCCCGTGAATCTAAAGTACATCCGACCGAACAACAATAATGAAAAACATCTATTTTCCCTGCGAAATGACCTCGTTTCCCGTTGCCGCCCGCCGCCGCACTCTATCCCCGGAGTCGTTCTCTTGTCCGTCTGCGCCCGGCCGCCCCGATTTTCACCGGCGGGGGGCACCTTCCTGTCGGGGCCGCGGACGCGACGACGACGACGACGAACACGACGACCGGTTCCGGTTAAATGAACCCCCCGGACCCCGGAACAGGGCCGAACGAATAAATCCGCGGAAAGTTTTCACTTCGTTTATACGCGCGTCCCGTGTTTTTTTTTTTTCTCTCCCCTTTAACCGTCCAGAGACCGCCGCCATTTCCCCGAAGTCATTTGTCCGCGGACGACGTCGCGACGGTTGTTTGCGTATACATGGTTTTTTTTATTCGTTTATTTATTTCGATTATTTCGTTTGGGGTTTGTTTTTTTCCGCCATCCCATCGCGAATCCAATATCGCAAATCAAACCAATAATTTTCGAATATTTACAGGAATATTCGTGTTTGTTTTTACATTCGATTTATTTATTATTTTTCATATAAATATTCAGCGAATAAATAAATAAATTATTATTTTTCAACATAATCGTTCGTCATTAGTGGTCTTTTTTTTTTTTTTTTTCGGAATGCACAATCGCAATCGGTTCACGGCAAATCTAAACCGAAAGTCTGCAATCGTTATTTGTTTAACCAAACATAACGCTGGCGTAAGTGTACAATCCAAATTCTCAAAAGTTTGAGAAATGCGGTGTACCGTGACCAAAATAAAAAACCGTTTAACTTTCTGAAATTATTTTTTTAAAGGAGTAGTTAGTGATAACTTGTTTTATTATTTTTTTTTTTCTGGTAGAAATACAGTAAATGTAATTATAACGCCGAGTTCAAAGATAGTCGTTGAAGGCTGCGAACATTAACGGTAATTCGAAAGGGTGGGCATTTTTTTTTTCAACAAAATTACTAATCTTGACTATACTTAACACATGGGCCGAAAAGTCCCGGGACTAACAAAGACAAATTAAAAATTGACTTTATCCATCAACGTAATCTCCATCAAGAGCAACACTACAATGGTTCCGACGCCGCTCAAACATTTCAATACCATTTTTGTGGAATGATTTGTCTTTTGCTTCAAAACAGGCCTCAGTTTCACTGACCTAACCTCTTCTATTCGAGCGAAATTTCTTACCGGCGAGCATTTTTTCGAGATCTGCGAATAGCCAGTAGTCGCCGGGAGCCAAATCTGGAGAATACGGCGGATGCGGAAGCAATTCGATCTTTAATTCGTGTAGTTTTTGACTTGTGACAACGGTGCGTTGTCTTGATGAAACATAATTTTTTTTCTATGCCATATGCGGTCGTTTTTTTTTTTTTTTTTTTTGCAATTTCCCCCATTTAAACGCTCCAATAACGCCGTATAATATTCACTGTCGGCGGTATTTGCCTTCTCAGCGTAGTCGATGATTATTATACTCTGTAAAGGCAATCGTGCCGGCGGAAGCATACGTGAGAAAATTTTGAAAATTCATAAAACGGAACAAAAAAAAAAAAAAAAAACAGTTTCGTAAGTTCAGGAGCCACAGAAATCATCGCATCGTGACTATAATATTGCGAAAAGTTTCAGACGTGGATTTTCATTGAAAGCATATTGCGCGGTGTTTCTAAGTAGATAATGCATTCTAATCAGAAATAGTTTTAACAATGGTCGGATAATATTATTGTTGTTGTTCGCCGAAACTTGAATATAATGAGTACAACGATTGTTTTCAACGGTCAAACAACACGTTTATGCGAAACGGATAAAACTACGGATTTCAAAAACGGTTTTTGTTATGAAATACTGTTTAAAAAAAAAAAAAAATGCTGGACATATTTCGCACCGCGGGTAGGCCATTACAGCTATTGCGGATGGGAAATTAGTAAGGTTAGATATATATATATATATAAAAAAATGGTATTTATTTTATTACCGTAAACACGATATAATAATAATTGCAAACGAACAACGATTGTGACAGTAAAAAAATGTTTTAATATTAATTTTTATTGGAATTTGTAATTATTTGTAAACGCTAAATAAATTACTGATCGATAGTGTTCTTAACGAATTTAAACTTATAACGCTGGTAAAAATACATAACGAAATTGCTATCCACGACGAATACAAACAGAAACACGAACGTTTCAATTGCTTATTAATAATTCAAAAAAAAAAAAACACAGAATATTATGGTACTCGGTATTTAGGTGTCTACAATAATTTATCGCTAAATTACAACACCGACGAAAAAAATTGTAAATACCAGAAACCGTTTTCCCGACAATTATTCGTCATTTTAAAGAAAACTACGAGGAGGAAAAAAACAAAAAAAAACGATCTCTATAATACACCAACTAGATAAAATTTTCTACCGGAATTTATTTTTAGTAGAAAATTTGTTCATACACACACACATCATACCACATCACACGTCAAACCAATAAATTCGCTAGTTTCCTCATATGAATTTTTCAAAATATCATTAAGATAATAAAGCGGATATGTGCAGAGAGATAAAAAAAAAAAAGTTGAAAAAACGCGTACTCGATATTAACGACTTCCTATACGGTACCGGTCAATACAGCGACCAATTCCAATACGAGGTTACTTCGGAATTGTTTTATTTTATTGAAATACGAGTTATTTTTTTTTTCTCGATTTCTTGACGTCTCGCAGCGTTGAGTTTTTATTAAATCAGCTGTGGGGGGTTGGGGGGGGAGGGTGGTAGGTGACTGGGTCGCCCAGTTGTGCGTTAGACAACTGAAATTCGAACGCGAGGTACTCGCAGTAGATTTCTATGACTGAAGCCATCCGATATGACGGATGAAATGCCGGTTTCAATAAAAATTCGACGATGATAATAATAATAATAATGTTCGGCGTGTGCATTGCGATTTGGGAATATTAACACCCCGGGTACGAGGCGCGGGCACACCACACATTGCGGTTTTCTCATATCGACTGCCGGTTAGACCGACGGCTGGGTACACCGCGGGAGAGTTTCCGGGGGGTTGGGGTGGGCCGTCGTCGTCGAGACCGAGGCGCGTTTCGGGCGTTTCGGTGGGGCCCCGTCCGACCCGGCGAGACGTCCGCGCGTTACCCCGAGGTGTAAAATGAATATTATTACGCCGGTAGGTAACCCGCGAATTTCCGATCAGAAACGTACCGGCCGGCTTAGCACGACGTTCGCGGCTTGATGAATATGCAAATCATTGTGCCTCGTACCGTCGTCGGGCGCAGAGACGGACGAAATCCGGCGCGGGACTCGCCGGCCAAAACGCGGCCTCTCGGGCGTCCGTCTTGCCGGTAGCCGCGACGGCAGCAAACAACGGGGCGACGGCTAACGGTTGCGATAATCATAATATTAATAATTTTAACAATAATTGTCAACCTCGACGAGGACCCTGGCTATGTACACGGTGTTTAGTGGTCAATTAACGGTACTAAATATTCCCTAAATAATTCCCCGGACGCGGTAAATGATTCGTGGGCAGAGCGCCTGCCGCGGCCGGCCCGTGAAAAAATCCAACGGGAATACAAAAATAAAAAAAAAATATATATATTAATAATACTAAAATCGCATATTTCGCACTATATGAGGCGTGCAACTGTTGTAGGTGAAAAATATCGAATGTTCGGTACAGACAGAAATTGATTTTATATCTGTGCGCAACGATGAATTTTGTTCTGTGTGTGTGTGTGTGTTTTTTATTTATTTATTTTTTTTTAATTCCCAAAACATCAATAACGACGATCGACGAAATAATATTACATTTAGACCGGAACAATTGAGTAAATTTTCTTACTGTGATATCGCGTTAAAACGATGGTTTTTAATGAAAAAATTTCCATCGGACGAGGTCCACTACGCGATAACAATTTTTTAATTCCACAGGTCGGCTCCAAGAACTGTAATTTGTTGTGTCATTGATTTAATTTTCAATTATTAACTAAAAAATTGTTACGTTTAATTCTCCACTGCGAACTTAAGTATTGTAAATTACAGAGTAATATTTTTATTGTAAAATACTCGTTTACGGGTTACCCGTGGCGGTTTACTTCCGTGTACACAGTATACTTTTATTACTGATTGGTTATCACTTTAAAGAAAATTCAAAAATTCGTTTCAACGATATTAATGCCATTGGAGAAAACCGATAATTTACTTTTTGAACACTGAAATGAATTACTTGATGATTAAAAAAAAAAACACATTTATAATACTAAAACGTTTTATACTTGTTATAAAATTGCTTTCTCGGTCGATTTGTAACTATAATAAAATGTTTAATGCCCAATATTAATTATGTTTCATTGGCTGTGCTGCGTTCGACATACGAATTGCACAAGGAAAACGAAAACCCCTCTGTATTTCAATACACGAATAGTTAAAGTAAAAAACAAGCGGGCGATACGGTAAGAATGTAATCGACGAATTATTACGTCGTACCTAATATTAACATGATCGAACGGGTAGTATTTGAAAATCGTATAAGCGCCCGTGACCATTACGAAATACGATATATCGGTAGCGATAATTTTTTTTTTTTTTTAACGGCAATATTTGTAAAAAAAAAAAAAAATAATAAAAAAAATACTCACCCACTGATAATGAGGAGCCGAGGTGAAGTTATAACCACGAATTGATCCGTTATCACAATCACGGTTAAAGATATGATAACCGTAGTTGAGTGTAGTAGTTTATCGACATTTTAAACATATTTGCATTATCTACGCGTTGAACACAATTTGCACTGTACATCGGTAACACTACACGTAAAATTTCAGTTGAAACGAGATGGTAATACCGATGGAATTTGTATTTTGGGAAAATTGAGGTCCAATCTCGTCGAATGTAATAGTTTTAAGTAGTATACTGGTGGCGATAACAGTTTTACGAATATAAAACGTTTCTTATTTCTCCCAATCAGATTAAATTTAAAGTATATTTACAAAAAAAAAAAAAAAAAAACTACCTATAACTAGGTTTTATTATTAATTTTTGTTTTTTTTTTTTTTTATTATTTATTTTTATACTAAGAAAAAAGTACAATATGTATAATGTATGATTTAAAAAAAAAATAAAAAATAAAATGCTATGGCTTGGGTGCCTTGAGGGAAGATATCATCCAGTGAGGGTACTTCGGCGTGAATTTACATTTACTTGGGTGTTAAGTATTCATAGTATGTTTACTTTATAAGGCCACGGGGCCATTATCGCACGAGTCTTCTGGGAGGATTTCCTGGGATGGAGGTAAATAGTAGCTTTTTGATATGGGCATCGGTGTGATTTTGGAGACGAAACCAAAATTTTGAACAATAAAGCTGGGCTGTATCAGTGACTTTAGGGATGTGAAAATCTGTGGTGGTTAGGTTGAAGAGTATGGTTTGAAATATACGGAGGAGCGTTGGTTATAAGTCGGAGGATTTTCGATTGAAACACTTGTATTTTTTGTGTGTTTGAAATTTTTTGCTGAGCCCCAGAATTGAATTTAATAGATAGGCTTAAGAAGAAGATTGTATATTTGAATTTTGGTTTTGAGGGATTTACCAAGAATAGGTCTGAGAGGGTAAAGTCGTCGATTTAATTTTAATTTCGTTGTGTGAATATGTTTTGCCCATGTTAGGCGTTTGTCAAAGGTTAGACTTAGATAATTGGCTGTGTCGGAGAATGGTATTGGTTTGCTGTTTATATGTACCGGAGGGGGTTGTCTATGACGGAGAGCAAATGGAGCGTGTTTTCATTAATTGTGACACGTCAGAGGGAGTACAAGTGCACTAGGTCATTCAGGTGGTTTTGGAGTGTAGACGAAACTAGGTCGGGATCGGCGTATATTGCTTTGTCGTCTGCATATTCGGCTATTCGAGTATACGCATTGGTGGGCTTGTCGGCCGTGTATAGATTAAAAAGAGTCGGCGATAAGACTGCACCATGAGGAACGCCGGCTAATATTGGGGATATGCCGGAGTGTTCAGTTCCTGTACTGACAAGGAAGTGGCGTTCGTTAAGGTACGGTTTAAGAAAAAAAAAAAATAAAAAAAATTTACGAACGATTTTCGTTTGAAATGAAGTGTAACAGTTTTGGTTTTTTCGTTTCCGCGCGTTTATCGACATTTTAAACATATTTGCATTATCTACGCGTTGAACACAATTTGCACTGTACATCGGTAACACTACACGTAAAATTTCAGTTGAAACGAGATGGTTACTACCGATGGAAATTTGTATTTGTGGAAAATCGAGGTCCAATCTCGTCGAATGTTATAGTTTTACGTAGTATACTGTGTGGCGATAACAGTTTTACGAATATAATACGTTTCTTATTTCTCCCAATCAGATTAAATTTAAAGTATATTTAAAAAAAAAAAAAAAAAAAAACTACCTATAACTAGGTTTTATTATGAATTAAAGTTAATTTCCGCAATACTAAACGGGCCGACATGGTGTTATGTACGTTAAGCATAAAGCATATAGCAATATTACGATTTCTATGTAATTATTATATTCTATACATATCAAAATAAAATCCTTTTATTGCGTTTTCGCGAAAAGTTTTATCGTTTAATGTTTATTTTTTTAACGATACCGGTTTCAAATCTACAGCGTAAAACGTATTATAAATTATAATAGTATAGGTACAATCGCATTTATTAAAAAAGGTAAAATTATTGCGTTTTCCGTATATACTACTACTCTTAATAATATTTCAAAGAAACTTTTCCATTTTTTTTCGTTCGTATCGGTGCATAATATGGTCTTATTTATTTCTTTATATTTTCTCTTTTTATTTTCTTTACGGGTGTATTTAAATGGAACATACAAGTTTAATATAATGCTAATATTTGATTCAAGGTATATGAAAAAAAAAAAAACCAATTAAAGTTAATTTGTTTAAAGTAGGTACGCAATAAACGAACGTAACTAACAATACGAGCAACGTTTATAAATAATAGTGATTTTATTGAGATTTTTGTGTCTTAAACTAATCGACCGTTAATATTGATAAAACTTGCGTTATAAAAAATGAATATCAAAAAAAAAAAAAAAAAAATCGATCGTCAGTACCTATAGCTGAATATTAAAATTATATTGTATGGCGTAATAAAACGAAAAATATCAATCTAAAATTACCATTACTGAATTATTTTTTTTTCTTTTCAATAAATTCAATTCAATTAAGTGGAAATAATAAATTGGTCCAGGCAATTCTCGTCCAAAAACTGGCGTAACACGGTTTTCAGAGAACGTTTTTTTTTTAATACCTACACATCTACGGTGTATGTTTTTATCTCATTAACTATACAAAATAAGCTCAGAAGAGTTACGTATTTGTTTTTTACGTTAAAAAAGTTGGACATGATTTGCACCTCGCATTGTTATTATTATTCAGATTATTTATATCCAACGTGGTAGTTATCGTATCCGAAAAAACAAGTCGTAGTCATAATATTGCAATTAATTGTCTACTATTTAATTTGTTTGCAATGTGTTGTAGAAGACACAATATAGTTGGGAAGTTCAACCGAATTGCACACGAGTTAATTACCGGCCTTTAAAGTCGCTGCGCGAAACTTTCAGAGCGATTTCGCAGGCGAAATAGGAGTTGGTTAAAAATAAAATTAAAAAAAAAAAAAAAAAAAAACACAACGAAAAGTTAAAAACACAAGGCTGCGAAATTAATTAATTATCCGCCGAGAGCCTTAAAAAAAAAAAAGAAAAATCAATTTAATTAATATACACAATACGTGCAAAAATTGTTTAGTATTTAGCCTACGCATAAAATGTTTGCTATGTTTATATCTATTTACATATTTGCAATATATCGTTTTTTTTACAATCGACTCGAAAACGCAAAAAGTATAGATGCCATCCAATAGAAGTAATTTTTACAGTGGCATGTCACATTCGCAATCAAAGAGGAACGTTATTTGAAAATTGTAATACACATGAAAATATAGCAAATTACACGCATGTACAATAGTCACAATAACATTTTTATTTTTATTTTCTTACCAATATTAATTTTCATTTTATTTATTGAAACTGAATTCACTATATATAACATTATTTATTATACTAGTAGAAATATGACAAATTCATGAACATATGCAATATGCAATACGAATATCAGAAGCACAACTATTCCTACGATATTTTCCGAGCTTGGTTAATAATAAAACCAATGGGCATTGATAACAAAACCAATATGGTGAATACAATGGTACATATGGTAAAATTGGGGGAAGACTGTTCCACCTAAGTTCTGCCCACTGGCATGTTTCCGTCAGTTTATATTGTTACAAAATATAATTCTTAATTTGATAGTGAATAAAAAATGTTTCTTATTACAATGTACCAATCATATGTAACTCCCATAGGCTATTCCCAGAATGTTTATAGAAATCGGCCGGGGAATGAAAAATATCCGTTTGCTGAAAGAAACATATACAGACAATTGCAGTTCCCCGCCACAACACGAAAAATTCGGTTGTGAAAAATATAATTTTTAAGTAGTATAACACCGGCGACTTAAACGATTATCGCAAACCATATGCGTACAACAATAATAAAAAAAAAAAACCCCATTTTTCAATTGTTGCTCAGTTCGACGCTCTGAAATTAGTTCATAATCATATATATTATTTATTTGATAATATATTATATTGTCGTACATATAGAGCACAGATATTTATTTATTACTAACACCCGTACGAAACGACAAACGGGAATGTCTTGTTTTTTTTGTATTTTGTTATCGTCTTATAATAAAAAAAAATTATTTTTACAAGTTCTAACAAGAGGGAATTTCATGAATATTAATGAGAGTTTGATATACCGTATGCGTATGCCACTTGAAAAGGTTATCTTTTATTTACCAGAAAATATACGCGGGACGTTTGATTACTCGATTTCAATCCGAATAATAGTAATAGTTTAAATGAAAAATCCGAAAAATTAAATGAATTGAAAAAACGTATGCTGAAATCCTCTGGTAATGTGGTGCTTCGGCGAAATGTTTAAGATCCCCTGGACCGAAACTTTTACAAACAAAGAAGTACTAAATAGGATAAAAGAAAAACGACAGTTATGAAAATGTATTAAATACAGAAGAGAAAAGATGATAGAGATAGACAGATAGATAGACGAGATAGAGCTGATATTGAGACACCGAAGCTTAGTAAGGACAATAATGGAAGGAGGGGTTGAAGGATACATTCAAAGAGAAAAACATTCTAGGCAGAATACAAGTCGAATTCATGAAAGATATGATTAAAAGAAATCACGAGTACTGAAATGAATAAATATATGTATAAAATACGTTAAAACCGTTTAAAGCTTAAGTAAATTAAATAACATTGTAGATCGATTTTTTTACGTAATTTATCCAATTAGTTTTCTTAATAACGATGGGAAAACGGGATTATTTACGTAATAACGATTTTTGTTCGATTCTGATTTGTTTTTGTTATTGTAATTTCGATCCTTAAAACATTTACCGATAACTTATAGAAAAACTTTCTAGGTGCCGTGTAATTTTCAAAATATTCTAAAATTTTTGAGCTACGAATAATAGCTATTTGACATGTCTGCGATTATTAATTATTAATTTTTTTATTTCCTTTTCTAGTACAGGATAAATACGATATAGTAGGGCCACACCACGGTGGGGAAACTACCGATGTAGTTAATTACGATAAAGCTAGCGAAATTTGAAATTAGAATTAAAATGCACAGCCCAAAGTTGATGGAAAATGTGAATGTAAATCCGAAAAAATTTGATACGAATAAAATATGAATTTAATTTGTGTTTTATTGGTACACATTGAACATTTGAACGGATGAACGAGTTCGTTTAAACTATATTTAGGACGATCTTGGACGACTCGTTTTATTCCTAACAATTCGGGCGCACAGCGATTCGTAACTAACACGAGCTTATAACGTAAGTATCGTCCTGCAGAGATCACGGGATAATTCCGTGGCCGGCGTCGTCGTCGTCAACAAAATCTCTCGAGAAACCCGGGTATTATTTTCGACCCGAATTCGGCTATGTCGAGATAACAGCACCGAGAGAAAGAGAAATATACTGAGCAAATGATTTTGAAACGAATACACGTGCTTTGCAAATGAAGGCACTATTCATCCGTAACCCCTAGGGTGTGACGTGTTGAAACCAATAACGTTTTTCTCATTACTCCGAGACGCTTTGACGAAACACTGTCTGGATTATTATTAAACACACTCGTGCCGAATTGTATTTTTGCTAAAGGGGAGAAAAAAAAAAACAACCGGCCGTAAGACGCGAAAAGTACGAGAATTAATTAATTACACGCCTGTTCGTCGGGAAAACGCGTATACGCGTATAAAATCCGCATAGTAGTGTAGATTTGCGAGGGCAAAATGTCTGTCTTGTATAAATGTATAGTAGTGGACAGGCGCGCGATAGCCGTTCGCAATTGTCGACAGTCAGTTGTCCTAAAATAATCGATGGTTTCGGGTATTATAAAACGTTTTTAACCTTAAATAATCGCTCTCGCCAATTACGTTATCTTCTCACATCACAACACATCAACTTAAAAAACAAGCTACTATTATATAAACTCCTACTCAATCCGATCTGGACAAACGGTATCCAACTTAAACAAAATTCAAATCTTCCAATAAAAAGTGTCTCCGCCAAATAACCAAAGCTCCCTACTATGTATCTAACGACACTCTACATAGAGACCTAGCCGTCCCAACAGTCCAAAACGTCGCAAAAAACGCACACACTCTAAATTCCACAATCATCGTAATCCCTTGATTTCTGAGCTATCCTCCAACGCTCTATTCCTCCTGGTGGCCCCAGAAGGCGTCTTAAACGTATCTGGTGTCGTGACCTTCTAATCTAAAATTGTATATACCTCTACCTCTCCATAATTTGTAATACCACCCACTCTTGCTAGCACACTAAAACCTTAGCCTAAAATCCTGACCTTAAGTGCCTCCAATGGGCGGCTTCTTATCTCCAGCCTCTCAAGCCATGTTTCCTCCATCACATGCACTTATTGTAAAACAACACTTACAGATTGTGTATAATAAAAATAAAAACAAAACAAAAAAATAATAATAATAAAAATAATCACGTGTTTTCGTCCGAAATCGCGTAACGGAATGTCTTTATTACGGTTACTTTTTTTTAATTACCACCAAAACTCGCCCGACATTTGACGTATAACACATTATTGTACACGGGAAAAATCGAATTAAAACAAAAAAAAAAAAAAAAAAAAAAACTTAAAACGATAACAAATTCTAGACAATGGGAGACAATAGTCGTAGGACAGTGGGTACGATGAACGAATAACATTTTTTTGTGGTGAATGTTAAATTGTTTAATTAAGACAACCTAGGTAGTCTAGAGATGTAAAATATTGTTATAAATAATGTTATTTTAATCAATATCGTATAATCGAGAATCGTTACACTTTCGAATGTCCCATTAATCGCGTAGTCCTAATGTATAGTGTGATATTTGTGTCGTTAGTTGGCGCAGGAATGTTAGTCTGGCACGTGTATCTGTTTAAAATAAAATTTAAAAAAAAATATGGCATTGAAAAAGTATTTTTAAAAAAAACTATGAGGAGAGAATAAATAAGAAAACAATTAAAACACTGATGCTCTGCATAACGCATGCATTTAATTAATGGCTGTGTAAAAAAAAAAATACTATTTTTCATTTATTTTTTTGTAACAATAACAAATGGTCGAGTCGAGTCGAGAGAAACAAAAGTTCGCAAAAATAATATATTACGTTGTCCTTTATATTTTAATTTTTAAAAATACAAAACCAAATATTTAGCATATTATGCATGCGAAAATCAAAAAACAAATTATTTTTACAATTTAAACGTTTTTTTTTTTTTTTTTAAGAAAAAATGAAAATTTGAATTTAATATTATTAAAATTTTTGTCGGTTTCATTCGAGGTTTATTCAATAAATTTCGAAATTTTAAATCGAATGTTTTCCTTTATAAATCACGCGAATGCGTTTAAACCTGACCGTGTTAAAATTAAATGAATATTTCTCTAATTATATATATGGACCGATAACGTAACATTTTTGGATAAAATTCAAAAAAATGTGAAACTACACAATTTGCATACGTTTCTCCGGGGGAAACGGACCCTATAAGTAAAAAAAAAAAAAAATCAAAATTTCTGCACCGCTAAGCGCGACACGCGATATTTCAATGACAAATTTCGCATGAACTTTTCGGTGGTGAATTTCGTAACTACTTGCGATAATATCATCGTGTACCGGACTTAAGTCATTATATTTTTTTTTTTTTTTTATTGAAAAAAATGTGATTACCAAATATTAAAACCCGAAATAACGTTTGTATTTTCATTCTAATGACACGTTATAATTATTATATGATTTAAAAAAAGAATTCAGCTATAATATCAAATAATAAAGAGCAAAACCATTGTATTTTTTTTTTTTTTTTTTGGATAAAATTCGAATGTTAAATGTTCCGTGAAAAATGTACAAAAACATAAATTATTATGTAATCGATTACGGTCGTAAAGACATTAAAAACATATATAAAAAAAAAAAAAAAAAAAAAAAGCAATACGGTAATTGAATTTCATATTATTGCAGTTATATACATTTTTTTTAATATCATTTGTACGTAAACACTCGTAGTTCGATATTTTTGTTTTATTCCTTTTTAAATTATTTGATCGAATATTACTTTTAAATTCAATTTTGATTATTTCGAACATTAATTACGTTGCACGTTTGGCCGCGCGGCGTGCGTTTGAGCTTACAATTTTTTTGTTTTCGGGTTTCAAATCTTTCTGAGTTTTTGAATAATACCATCCAGCGCGGATGTTGTCAGTGAAAATGTTCGTAAAAAAAAAAAAAAAAAAAATAAATAAAAATATATATAATAATAATTCGACCGCCCGCGGGTCGATCCCCAGTCGCAACTTACAAATGAACGCGTAGAAATCGCTACGGGATTATTATATTTCGGTTGAACAAATAGTTATGATCTATATAAGTTTTATAAATGGTTTTTGTACTTTAAAAAAAAAAATCCTAATCTCGGATTGAACCATCAACGTTTATATTAATATCATCTTACCGGCTAGGTTTATTATACCGTAAAATATTATACTATAACTCCCCTCTATCGTTAATAACGTTTTGTAATTTTCCGACAATGAGAAATATTAAATTTAACAACGATTGTACGGTTATTATTCTACGTTATTCAGTTCTGTATGAAATAAAAAAAAAAAAATTTTAATTTTTCAACGCGCTTCAACGTTTATTCTTTATTACGCATTAACAGGTACACAATAATATTTTGAAACCCGCACCGGTTGTAAATACGGAAACAACAAATAAAATTGTTCAGGCTGTGGTTTTTTTTACGGTATATTTATTTGTTTCTATAGTATGTCTATATTTATTTATAATTGTACGAACAGTAAAGATATTTGTGACTACAAAACAATTTTTAGCTTCTGAGCAATGCGAGGAATGTATTGGTTACACTATATTATGTGTGTGTGTGTGTTTTTTTTTTCCTGTCCTCGGACAACTTTACGACCAGCAAAAGTCCAGAGGTGGTTTTTGGATGCAAATACCGTCTAGTTGGGGGTCGGTTTTTTTTTTTGATTTTCCTTGTAGTTTTCTCTAAAATGGGAAAAATCGTAATTTTCTAACATTGTATATATATTTTTTTTTTTTTATTAAACATAGTATAATTAAATAGTTATCGAAAACAGTAACTTACATCTTAAACATTAACCGTTTTACTATTTCTAATATGCAGCTTTGAAGTTTATAACTATTTTTTGGACGTCTACAGTTTGACAAAACCGAAATACATAATATTTTCGTATTTGATTTATATAGGCCTAGGCTTATTTGTTTTTTCAATCATGACAAAATGCAATATTTTGGAACAATATTTTCCGTATACAATCGAAAATATATACATAGGTAGACCACACGTGTTATTATTTTTTTACGACACGCACGATACGTATAGGCGGATTTAGAAATTCCTCGTGTAGTGTATGGTGGGCGCCCTCTGAGGTGCAAAAAGCCACTTGGCCATCGTACGATTTGGAAATCTTACGATCGAACATTTGACACGGTTCGCAAAAAAAAAAAGAAAAAAATCATCGATTAAACTGTATAAATAATAAAAATATGAACTCACGGACGGTAGGTACACTGCCGACCGACCATCGACTATTCTCATGGCGATAATATCGTCGATTGACGATTCTGTTGCGTGCCGTTCGAAAACGACAGTCAGGCCGATAAAAGTAATTGATACTGTATTTATACTATTCATTATTGAACAATTAAACTGATATACAAAAATTAGTTGAATCGGTTGCCGAGCCCGCGAATTTAGACTTGGTTTTTTTTTACAATTGCAACTAGGTATAAACTGTGTTTTTTTTTTTTTTTTACGGACAGCAGCTCCCGACGGCCCAAGAGACGAGAGCGGAAACGCTGCGGAAGTGGCAGGAGGAGTGGGACCGGGCCGACACACCGGCGCCTTGGGTGTCCAGGAGGTTTCGCAACACCAACTACCACCTCACCCAATTCTTATCGGGTCACGGATGCTTCGGCCAGTACCTGCGTAGGATTGGGAGACTGGACACCCCGGAGTGAGACGATTGCCAGGCCCCGGTCGACGACACCGACCACGCCGTCTTCCACTGCGACCGCCGGAGGTGTCCACGGGCGGAGCCTTCACCCCGGAAACGACGGTGCTGAGAATGACGGAAGACGTGACCGCTTGGGACGCAACAAACAAGTTCATCAATGAGGTCCTTTCTTCCGGAGGAGAAGAAGAAGAAGAAGAAGAAGAACGGCATCGCCAGAGGGTCGCGCGGGTTCGGTAGGAACCCACCCACTGCAACGGCCTCGGCCCTACTGCTGCCTAGCCGCGTAATGTACATACTGTGTGCCGGCCAAGCCCGCAGGGGTAAACGGGATTTTTATTTCAACATAATTGTATTGTTATTTTAATAAACGATGCGCCCAGACGGGTAGAGTTCCCCCGGTAGGTTGCGATACCACACACAAAAAAAAAAAAAAAAAAAAACCGCTATAAACCGATCGGCTGGTGCTGAGTTGCCTCAGCTCCGGTCCTACAGTGACTCTTTTCGCCTGTTGCCCCGGCTAGATATATGCGGTCGGCTCGACTCTGGGCGGTCGACATCACTCCGATTCCCCGAGTCCTACTGAATCTGATGTCTCCGTGGCCGTACGTGACGTCCGCTATTGCGCTTTTCCTTTCGGTTAATGGCCCTCGCGCGGTCGTTAACGTAATAGTCCGTGCCGAACAACGGATATTTCACCCGCCCGGATTTAATTTAATCGCTATTGTACGAGTTTTCAAAGTAATGAATCGTAGACGGACAGAGTGAAAATAAAAAAAAAAAATACCGTTGATTGCCCGACACCGGCCGTACCCGAAGTCGCGAAATCAACGGGATTTCGGCGGGCTCGTACGCCGATAATTACGACATGCGCCCGTGCGTCTAACCCCGGACTATATTATTGTCGCGTCACCGCCGGCAGACCCCCGGCGTGTCTCTGACGACCGAATTCGCACTAATTGCACCGCGTGCGCTCGGAACGTTTCGAAAATGCCTTTTGTGTACGAACGGCAATTGCCATATTCACGTATCGCCGGACGGAACGCCGTGCCCGGGGAGAACGCCAACAATCTCGTTACCAACTGTTGCGCCCGGCGAATCCGCTGCGCGATATACACACGTATGTACGGCGTAGCCCGTCGCCAAACACCGCTGGATATCGTATATTTTAGTATATATTTTTTTATATATACAGTAGAAGCCGCTTATTAGAAACACGGATAACACATTGATACAATCGCAATATTGAAACAAAATGTCCCGGGACGGACCGGCCGTGTATTAGAACATTGATAATAAATTGGATTATTGATACATCACATCGGTTATTTCAAAAACAATTATTTCGGTTATTTATAAAGAATTTCGGTTATTTGGCGATAACCAATGTACTATAATCTTATCTATGCTGTCGTTGCGTTTATTTTTACTGTACCTTATCGCAAGTACAGTACCTATATAAGAATGTTCTTCCCTGTACGTATCGTTTGTAGTTCAGTTTCAGCGTACTTAAAGGTGATTAGTGTTTCGTTTTTCTAAAAATCTAAAAATGTCTAAACGCCAAGATTTAAGTTCGAAACAGAAGTGCGAGTTATTAAAGTCATACGATGTGCTTCCAAAAATTAGTTTACGTGATGCCGCAGCTCGTTTAAACGTTTCTCATTCCACATTAGATAGGATTTTAAAAGATCGTTCGAATATTGAACGCGCAACAATGGAAAATGAAACTAGTAGTCGGAAAAGAAAAAGAGCTGGAAAAGAAGAAGTTGTAGGCAAAGCGTTAAAGGAATGGTTTTTACAAGTGAGAAAAAAAGATGCCCGTATTAATGGTCCACTTTTACGTCAAAAAGCAGAAGACTTGGCAAAGAAAATGGGGAAAGACATATTTGTTGCGGCGGAAGGATGGTTTCAACGTTGGAAGAAAAGGGAGAACATCAGCTTCATTAAAACACACGGAGAGCAAGGGACACCAATACTGATGATGAAGAATAAAACACCCCTAGCACCCCCATCAAACAAGGAAATTGTGGAAGCTCTTAGTGTCCTCAAGCGAGCAGTCCAGTACCGTGCGGATGAAATAGATTTTGAGCAGCATTACTCGTACGAAAATATGATTATGGAGTTGCTCGACGCAAAAAAGCAAACTTCGATGCATACATATTTTAAATCCATTTAATATGTATATATATATATATTGTCGGTGTGTTATAATACCGACGTTTCGCGAATTCGTTTTGCGGTGAACACTACGCCGGGCGAGCGCGCTCGTAAAAGTCACCCACTACCTCTCCCCCTCGTATCACCCGAAAGAAAAATTTCCGATACGAACGCACGGTACGATTGCGTATTTTGAAATGTATTAACGGACGGTGTTTGCGAGAAATAAACGGCGCGAGCCGTACAATCGTATTAATTGCTACGGCATTCTTTTTTTGGTCGGTTAAAACAATTAACTAAAGACGAATAAAACCCGATTGCGAAAAATCGATTAAAATAAATAACGGGGACAAATACGTTTTGACAACGATGACGTTATACTCGTCTACCGAATACTAGTGGTTTTTGACCGGTGTTGCAAAATATAATTTAAATATAGGATAATTGCTCGAATATCATCTAGATACACGTAAAGATATTTAAATTATCTCGCGAAATATACGATAAGTGCAATTTATTTCT
This sequence comes from Tuberolachnus salignus, assembly GCA_956483605.1. NCBI lineage: Eukaryota > Metazoa > Arthropoda > Insecta > Hemiptera > Aphididae > Tuberolachnus > Tuberolachnus salignus. The sequence goes on along the minus strand of OY101436.1, from coordinate 36,976,673 downwards.
AGATATAAATGTAAACGGTTCGAATATCTCTGCAAAAGGCATAAATCGCCGTGTACTGTGTACTAGCTAGTGACTCGTAATTATCGTTCGCAACGATAAACCATTTTGTTGACGAACAAAAAATATTCCGTCTGTTAATGATATTTTCAAATGCCATTGGGTTTATACGATTACCGACAAAATATGATCATTACAGGCTTGAATGTGAATAAAACAATAAAATTGTCCACACGGATCCGAGGAAACCGCACACAAACTGAGCTTGAAAAAAGCAATCACGGGGCGCGTGCCGAATGCTTGTTTTGTGATAATTGTCTACGGTATCCGTTAAAAACCTAAAAAAAATTATCAAACGTTATACTGAATCGACGACGGCCGTGGGTGTTTTTTTGTTTTTGTCATTTTTTACATACAGGGTGCGGCAGAGCCGACTGACGAGTTTAATGAGGTCATTAGCCGGTGATAAGATACGAGCAGGGCTTAATAAATGGTATATTTAGAATTGTACGGTAATGCCTTTTTTATTCGTAATCATGGCCCGGACAAGTGTACACCGTGGTTTCGTCGTATGGTTTCAGCAAGACGGAGCTACAGCGCACACAGCAGGAATTTCACTTGCTGTCTTGCGACAAATGTTCCCCGGGCGATTAGTGTTTCTGAGAGGAGACATAGGCTGGCCAGCACGGTCCCCAGATTAAAGCACGTGTGATTTTAGAAGAAATTAAACAGAAAATTACCGTGGAAGTCGAGGCCATACCAGTGGAAATGTGCCGAAAATCGTATGAGAGCTTCAGAGATCGTCTACAACAGTGTATCAATGCTGACGGCCGCCATCTTGGAGATATAATTTTCGAAAAATAATTTTTAAAAATGGGATTGAATACTGATTTAAATACAATTAAAAAAACAAACCTTTTCTCCAGGTTTTACTGTTCGTTATTTGTAGCCCATCGAAACTCGTCAGTCGGCTCTGCCGCGCCCTGTATAAAGATTATCGACGACGCGTTACGAATCGGACGGTCGACAATCGATTTCGAACCGGGGTCCGACGGAATATCATACCTGACGTTATTATTGTTGGTGTTTTTTTTCCGTTGTTTTTTTGGTTATCGTATTACAGATTCCGACGGCCGTTGTGCGCATAATTGTACAGGTAATCGGCGAACGATACCGCGACAAGGCGTGTTTTGGGCGCGGTAAAATGAAATAAAAGAGGCCACCCCGGCGACGAGATAAATCTCGTGCCAAGTTATCGACGGCGGCGGCGCAAACGATTCGGGGGCGAGGAGGACTGTGTTCGACGGTGGGAATGAAAAAAAAAAGGAAAAAAAAAATAAAAAAAATATATATGTATATATATATATAGAAAAAATAAAATATAAAAAAAAACCGGCAACGCTCCGTTCCGCACGTTTCGGTCGGCGCGGAATTAAAATAAAATATGCACGAAACCCTAAACGCGTCTTTATGTATATATATATATATATATATATATGTGATGTGCCGCCGAGAACCTGCACAAATTTCCCACATCCCGGAAAGGTATTCCGTATATATTTATATATATATTATGTATGGGCTATTTGTATAAAAAAATCCGACTTTTCCGCACCTCGCTATAATGATAATAATATTTATCTATATAGACCGCGCGCGCCATTATATATTTTCCCGACTAGTAAATTTATAATCCGTCCGACCATTCGGTCCAAAATAAAACCGCCGGCGATATATTATAGACGACTATTGTTATCTGTCGGTCGGCTATCGTTTGATAAAAAAAAAAAAAAAAAAATTCGTCACGATTCCCTAATGTTGGCCGTGTCGGTCCTAACGTAGAAAACCGGACGACGATTTATCGGAACATGTCCAAGTAATCCCGCAACAATAATATAACAACTCTAATACGTTTATGTTAACTAAAAAATTTTTTTTTTTTCTTTTTTATAACTTTAAAAATGTATTTCCACAATCTGTTACGTCTTGAACAATGAGTGTAAGTATTAAAAGGATTTCGTGTCGTGAATGACGGAGTAAAGAAACCTGGAAAGTGAATGCACTTTGACAGTTAGCAGTTAGTTATACAATTATTTTCAATATATTTACAATTTGGGTATTTTTTTTTTTTTTTTTTTACTTTATGAAAGTATGTCCCGACACCACCGCCTTTTTAAAACTTTTTTGAGGATTACCCGGAATATTTGCTGATGCAAAGACTTAGGATTATTAAAGGATTTGTGTGGTTTTGAAGATTTAAGTTAAATCGTTTGTAAAACGTTTTCGCTACATCTCGAACAGAGGAGATGCCAAGATCATTATTTAGGGACTGGTTTGAAATATAAAAGCGTGCTTTGGTTATAGCACGGAGAGTTTTAAACCGGAAGCGTTGTATACGATTTATGTTGGATAATTTTTGCAGAGCCCCGTAGTTGTATACTATACAACTGCATATTGATTTGAGGAATAGCTTACATATTAGAATTTCGGTCGACAATTTAATCCGATTGGATGTCTCGGAAGAGAGCGGAGAAGACAATAACGATAATTTAAAGATAAAAGTTTATTGCGTGAGTGTGGCGATGATGCCTAGATAACGAACATGTTGTGCGGTTGGCAAGGTTTTTGTTCGTTAAGGTAATAATTGGTGGACGTTTTTCCTTTCTATGAGTGAACGTGCAACGTTAATAGATTTGGTTTCGTTTATATTTACACCCAATTCCTCGTACCGTTTCTCAAGGAGGATGTGCCAGGAAGCAACGGCTGGACCGTGATTGTTGGCTATTGGGGACTTATCGTCGGCAAAGTCACCAACATGACTAGTAGGCAACGTGGGTTGGTCGGAAATGGAAATATTAAACAGAAGAGGAGCGATAACTGCACCTCGAGGAACCCCTGCGTTGATTGGTATTGGCGAAGAAAACGATGAGCCGTAACGTACTGAGAAGAACCGCTATTCTAGATAGGATTTAAGTATGAGGTAGTAACTAGACGGTAAAAGGAGTTTTAGTTTAAACGGAAGACCTGCATGCCGAACGACATCGAACGCCTGGGAGACGTCCAAGAAGGCACCTGTGCAATACTGTTTTTCATCTGGGGAGAGAGATATTTTATCTATTATACGGTGAATTTGGTGAATTGTAGAGTGTTTCCTACGAAAACGGAATTGTGAGTCGGGTAAAACTTTGATTTCCTCAGCGGTATTTAGAAGTCTTTTTTCAAATACTTTTGATAATATTGGGAGTAGGCATATACGTCTATTTGATGATGGACAGTCGGGAGGTATTTTCGGCTTGAGGATTAGTATGACAGTTGAATACTTCCATAGTAAAGGAAAGTACGATAATCATTGTGTTAGATATGTAGGTCAAAAGTATAAATATATATTAATTTTATTAACTCAAGTTTAGCGAAGTATCACACTATGTTTTTCAATTACCTTTTACCGGGCACGTAAATGTATTTTGTATTCTAATATTTAGACTCTATAGACTTACTATACAATCAGCCGCATACCCGTTTCGGTATGTATTGATTGGTATCAAGTAAAAATATATTATTTTCGTCGAGAAATAAATGCAAAAAATATAGGCGCACATTTTTTATAATTACAAAACATTCGCAAATAACTGACGTATTATGAAAATAACTATGTTCGAACAGTCTATTATTATTATTATTTTTTTTTTTTCATTTTTTTCTAACTGGTTAAGTTAAAAGTGATCGAAATAAAAAATATTTAACTTTATAATTAAAGTTACTGCCCCCGGGTTTGCGAACATACATAAAACTATACAAATTGGAGCGGAAACAAATAACACATTTTATAACAATATGGACGATTTTCGGGTCCATTAACATTACGCTCGTTTAATATAATATTTATTCATAAGATATTCCAAAACAACTACTCGGAGATTAGAGAAAGAGTACATTATGTTTGGATAAAGAAAATCATAAAAAGGCCTAACCAAGAACCTTTAATGTGTTTAATAATATTTTTTATCCGTTCTATGCCTACGAATTCTTGTACTAGAAACAAATGATCCGTGTTAAGTGGGTACGCAGTAAAATTTTATTTCGAAAATCATATTTTAGTCGACAAATGTTTTTTATACCGCATTGTCGTGTTTAATATAGTCTATATATGTTTAAATAAACATGTTTATTCATTGTTTTTGATCGATGTTTTTTTTTTTTTTTTTGTCTTTTGTCCTATTTCACTGTCACCGTCTTGTTTTATATTCGATAAATAATATATAGAAATATGTCCAACCGAGGTGTCGTGTGTACGCACGTTATGAGCACGTGACGACTTATTCGTCCGGTATATAAAGTTTAAGCGTGACGACATTTTTCTTCTTTTTTTTTTCTTTCTCTTAGTCGCTTTTCTTAACACCGACTTTACGACTTCGTTTCGGTTAATAAATAACCGAGTAGTGACGCGGCGACGCAATGCTTTCGCAGCATCGGAGTAATGAAAATAAAATAACCAATTTAGTTTCTACATCTGCACAATATATATATATATAAGTACCTAGCTGGTTTCCATATTTTCCCGGCCACTGTTTTAAATTGTACGATGTAGTCTTGTAAAAACTGAATAAATACAGTAACCTAAAAAACGCGTCTGTTAAAATCGTTCAGATGATGTGATTCCCGAGCCTTACCATCTGCAATTTTGACTCGAAACGTCAGATTTGCATAAGTAAAAGTTTGTCAATGACAAATCGTATAACTATGGCCGAATTTCATAATATATTATGTATTTAGCTGTATACTGCAGTGTTTAGTGAAACTTTTCCCGAACGTTTTCTTCTTTCAGTTTGACAAAAACCGTCGACGAACGAAAACAAACTCAATAACGAAAGTTTAGAAAGTTACAATAAAAATACAGTATATATTAAATCCGTGATTTGCTTTTGTTCGTTGTATATATTTACTCCATAAATTCTGGGTGTCTGATAGTTTCTCATCGCAGTAATAATAATAATAATAATAATAAAGGCCCGAGAATATAGGAATTAAAATAAAACTATAAAGTCATAATCAGTGTTGCGCAAAGATAAACAAACATTTATCTAGATAAAGATAAAAAAAATGATTGTTAAAAATCAAGTTCTCTAGATAATGATAAAAGATTTTTATCAATATTTATCTGGATAAAAATAAATAGATAAATATTATAATTATTTATTTATGTTAATTTTTTATATATATAAATATACAAAATTAACTTTGATAAACTTAATGCAATGCATACAAATAATATTTTAATCGTCAACCACCTGACAACGTTTTTCCACTTTGACGTATGAATAATATTGCTAGATATTCTAGACAAAATGCATCTAGATAATAAAAACTAATAAATATAATTCAATTAATCATCAGAGATAACAACTCTGTAGATGGTCAAGATTGCTAAATGTCGAGATAAGATACAAGTTGACTAGTTTTTTTTTTTTTTTCCAAGATAACAATCAACAATGGTTATTTTGCGAATTGCTAACACTGTTTATGGTATTATCGATGACTATGTAAACATGTTATCGTATAACATAATCCTCGGATCGGTAAAACAGTTGGACATGAATATGGGCAGTACTATAATATTACCAATAAATGCGTATTATCACGGAAATGAAACAACAGCGATATCGTTTAATTGAAATAATAAAATCCACTGCAGTGTCGTGACGACACGGGGCAGGTATTTCTGTTAGTCAGGCGAGGTTGGGCTAGGTATTAGGTAAGCGACACGCGAAAAGACGTAATTCGGACGGATAAAACTCGGAATGGGGAAAAATTGGCAGCAAAAATGTATCCGCTATCGGATAGAGGCAAGTGTACACGAATTTGCGTTCTGTGCGGCAATTGAAAAATATCCTTAAATTCGTCACGATAAACCACACGGGGGAATTTCGCAAACACCGTCGACAGGTTTTCGGTATTTCGCCAATTTCCGGCAAATTTTCCGTTCCCATTCCTAGTTTTTTTTTTGAACGGCCCGTTTAAATTATCTATTTAATTTCTAACGGACGAGCGACGACAATTCGTCGCCTACGCAGACCGACCGAACAGTGGAATTAGCTTCATTTCGGCTTTAGAGCAAAAGCACCCTATTATAACGCAAATAGACGATAACGTTCCGGAGTGCAAGACGGCGCTTTATTTTTTATTTTTTTTTAATCGTAATTCCGAACGTATCGCGTAGGAATCACGGACATTTCGACATATTATTAACCGACCTGCATACCGCACCGTTTTGCACTCCGGATTATCGTTGCTCTTTTGAACATGGCTAATTCGCTAGAAAACGAAAATCGATCGTTGTTTTTGATTTTGTTGCCTATATCGTCCGTTCGGCGGACAGACACGACAAATACGCCGTCCTCGTAATACGATAATTTACTATCTACTATCCGGATTACTGTCTCCGTACGGTATCCGTGTATACGTGTATTTGACGTTTTTACGCAAAAAAAAAAAAAAAAACGATACTGTATCGCGACCGTCACCGTATCAAAGTGTGTGTGGGTCGGGTCCCCGTCCAACAGGAGGAGGAGGAGGAGGAGGAGGAAACAAATATAAAACACTCAAAATTGGAGTTTTTGTCGGCCTGGGGCGGCGCACGCGATACGGAAAACGCGACGATGCCGCGGCATGTCGGGACGTTAAATTTTTTTGTTTCCCACTCACTATTGGCCGCCGGACGCGGATGAATATTTTCGCGTCGACGAATAAATCACGGGAGAGCGAGGAAGAGCGAGAAAGAGTGAGAGAGAGTGAGTGAGAGAGAGAGAGTGAGAGATTAATCGTTCGGATTTTCGCCGTTCAAACGGCTCCGCGCCGAAAAACCCGCTGGGCCGCGGGCCACTCCGCCCTTGTACGTATATTATTATATTACCTCCTGGATACGCCGAAATGGGAATATTGCGACCGCCCGATATCAGGTGTACAGCCCAAAGGTTTTTTTTTCCCGGTAGACGGGCACGGACGAGCAATACGTTACAATAATATCGTGTACGTAATAAAAAATAATATAATAGGCGCCAATGTCGATAATGGCACGCCGTCCGCGCGTAAATATTGAAAATCCCCCCGTCCCGAAAAACCTCGTTTCGTATATCAAACGGTATTTTATTTTATATATATACACACACAATATATGCTGTTTTTTTTTTTTTTTTTTATGTACATTCCGCCGCGGTTTATTAGGCCACGCGCCGGCACGTGCATAATACGATTACGTATTGAAAATCGTACAATTCCAAAAAAAAAAAAAAAAAACGCGAGACGGCCGCGTGTTTTCGGGGTGCAAGACAAAATTAAAGAACTGAATATGCCGCGTAACAAATACAATAACCGCCCGAACCGGCGTTTGCGCGTTTCGCGTTCAACGTTCCGCGATTTTTATCGGCCCTAACACTTGTGATACTACGATAATGCAATAATGTACCGGACACGCCACGGATTTCGTACCGTTTATCGCAATACGAATACCCGTGGAAGAAGAAAACTCAATAACGTCCGCTTAGAGCCGGCTCCCGGTAGTGTACGGCCACGGTAAATATCCGGGAAAACCGCGACACCCGCCGAAAAAACAACCGTCCGGTTGGTCAACGCGGGTTGCGGCACGTGTCAGCAAGTGGTACAAACATATGTTTTTTTCCTTTTTTTATCGTTCTTTTACCCGGGCACCCCTAAATTTTCTAGACCTATCCGTAGGGTTGTCGTTTTAAAATTTCATCCTCCTCGCGTGAGTATAAAACGGTGCTCGACCGCCCTTAAGCTTTATCCGTTGTAATATTTTTACAATTTTTATCGATTTCACAAGCGTACAACCTGTGATCAAATATCTATTGTAGCACCGTGGATTCCATGTTATCTATTGGAGCGTCCGTTCCATGTAAAAAAAAAAAGTAATTATTTAATCGGGTACCAATAAATTATCGAGAAACAATCGGATATTCGATCCGTTGTCGTGTTACGGAACCGAACACGGCGAAAATATTTCGGTCTACGAAACCCGTTAGGAGGTATTCCGATATTGAAAAGATCAAAAACCAAACGGAGTGCTGTGCACTGGTACTGGCGTTGAATGAAAAAAAAAAAAAAAAACAGAGAAATTCGTTGAAACCACTCGGGAAACTCTTGAGTCTTTATTAACGGACAATAAAGCGAGACCCTAAGGTCTCACCGAGCGGTCGTTTCGTATAATAACTAGTAAATTAATATATATATATATCGTTTACCCACCGGTGTACGATAAATTCCGAAGTGCGCCAGGCCCGACGCGCCCGTACGAGCCGGTAAAATCGGCGGTCCGGGAACCCAAACCGGCGTCGGCACGACGGGCGATACGTTTTGAGCGCTGGCCGGACGAATTCGCAAAATTGTCCGCGTCCAAGAACGGCCGGTTCTCCGCTACCGGAAAACCAAAACGGCGGGACAGTGCGAAATTCGTCCGCCGTTCCGCAACCCGAGCGCGCGCCCGGCGGACGGGGCGAGTGGCGCATTGCTATTGCCGTGCGATATGTGTTATAGGCGTTATTAGATTACGGAAAATAATTGTGTTCGTTACGATACGAACCGCAACGGGAAACTTTTACGGGGACACGCACTGCAAAAACACGATAGACAATAATTATGATTTCATTAAAAGTTGAACGTAATACCGCGGGAACCCGGTACGGGGTTAGGTTATGGTATAACGAGTGCCAACCACACACCCACCCGGCCCGTCCGCCCGATAGGCACAAAAGTAAAATAATTATATGCGTACGCACTGCGGCGCGATGGTTTTTGCGGAACCCATTACGAATTATTACACTCGTCGTAATTTATAATTTAGGAACGTACAACAGTATTATATTGTAATTTATTGTCGTAGATATGAATATTAATTTTTTTTTTTTTTTTTTTTTGTGCACTACAAAGTGCAATTTTCGGAATTTTCCGTGTAAAATTGATTATGGTATGTTTTTTTTTTTTTTTTTCCCCCCCGGTCACTACAAAGCCGTTAAATAATATTAAATTAAAAAAGTCACCCCTATTCCGAGGGTACACGATAAACACAATAACGGTCAGTTTTCAAATCACGGCGGCCCCCTCGTCCTCGTCATCGGACCCTGATCAAATTATGCCCGAAGACGGAATATACTTTTGTTCGGTATTTGAAATCCGTCGACATGCTCAACACTTGGCTTCGCTATATACGGATGATAACAGTTTACACTTTAGACACCGAAGGATAAGGGAAGTGCAATCAATTTCGTATTAAATTTTAGTATTTAACTCGAGTAACTCATATACAGGGCGCGGCCGAGCCGACTGACGCGTTTTGATGGGCTATAAAAAAACGATTACAGTAAAACTTAGAGAAAAGGTTTTTTTTTTTGTTATTTAAATCAGTATTCAATCCCATTTTTCAAAATTATTTTTTGAAAATTATATCTTCAAGATGGCGGCCGTCAGCAGTGATACGCTGTTGTAGACGACCTATGAAGCTCTCGTATGATTTTTGGCACATTTCGACTGGTATGGCCTCGACTTTCACGTGGAGTGGTCTTTCACGGAGCTGCCGTGGGTTATTTGTAGCCCAGTATCGAAAATTTAGTTTATTTACAGATCCAGAAAGATGAAAATGGGCCTCATCGCTACAGAAAAAAGTCGATATCGGAGGAATTTGCAGAAGAATTTGCCGGCAGAGGTTTTTACGGTTGCCGTGGTCAGTAGCATTTAACTCTTGGACGAGCATTAATTTATAGGGATGGAATGATAAATCCCAAAGGTACAGCGTGTTTCCGGGCCGAGCGTCTTGGTAACTGCTCAATTGACTCTCTGACCAACCGCATATTTTCGGGGGTTCTGGCCGTTCCGGGTGCTCCGTGTCCAAGTCTGCTTAGGGTACTTTCAGTTTCTTCCAAATGCCGTTTTCACGATTTGACAGTGTTAGCAGGAGGAACAGATTCAGCACGTGGAATGCCGAAGTGTATACGAAAAGCCCTTTGTGTAGCGATCACAGAACGATTATTTTCGTAATAATCACGCACGACGAAACCGCTATGTACACCTGCCCAGACCACGGTTACGAATAAAAACGGCATTTTCAAAATATACCGCCTATTAAGGCCTGCTCTTATCTTATCACAGCCAAATGACCTCATTAAACCCGTCAGTCGGCTCTGCCGCACCCTGTAGTTGATACATCTCGTGTAAGCCATATGCGTGTCAACGTGATTTTTGTTAAAATCATTCATCTATCGTATTTGTATTCAAAAGGGGAGGTCGCCGTTTAGATATCATACGCGATATATTCAATTTTTGGGATACGAATTTTGACAAAAATTATGTTGTAGAAAATATCGAATTTACTTCTAAGCGAACCGCCGAATTACGCGGTTAAATATGTACGATCTAAATTAATTTTTAAATTATAGCGCAATGACCGTGCGATTCGTTTTGTATAAAACTCAATTTTTATAGAATACCTTATGTCGAAAAATGTATCGTCACATGTGTCGGTACATATAAAGACTGCAGTGTTATTTTTATTGTTTTTGTAAATAATATATCGTACGAGTAATATTTTTTTCTAGTAAAATATGTAAAGAAAACTTGGTATCACGGCGCAGTATACCGACTGTAGCCGGTATACGGTATTCGGTGGGTTTTGAATCATTTTTGGCACCGGTTGAATTACTGGGTGTTATTTTTTTTTTTTTTATAATAATATAAACGCGTAGCCGGGTAGGTAAGGTACGTGTTTGATTGTTTTTTTATTTTTTTTTTTTTTTTTTTTTGTGCACTTAAGTAGAAAAAATAACCGTTAAAGTATACACACGTATAAAAAAATATTTTTACTTTATATACGGCGTAACCCCGTGTATCGCGCGGTAGGTACAATACAATACAAAAAAAAAAAAAAAAAAATATTTATTCCGATAAACTCTGTGTATTTCAAAAAAATCCATGACGTGTAAAAATATTTGTTCATCGTATTTTTTACTTTACTGTTTAAATAATCTTGGAATGCGTGTCGACGCGTACGTGTCTGTATATACGTACCCATACTATTTGCGCGCTTTTAAGATATACGCGCAATTCTCTTTTATTTGCCCTATGTATATGTTTGTGTATGTATATAAAAAAAAAAAAAAAAATGCTCGACGATTTATTCGAATATTTATAGAAGTGCGCTAATACAGAAAGCGTCGCGCGTAAATAATATAAAAACTTAACCGTGAAATATTTACACCGAGGAATATTTATATAATGAATCGTGTTAATTTCGCGTATCGTCAGAAATGTTCCCGAATCGGATAACTGCACCTACGCATACGGCGACAGAACGTCATATTTCAGACGTTGGTGTTTTTATTTTTTTTTTTTTTCTATTTTACGTTTCGTTTGCGGTCCACGTCGACCAACACTTTCGATCTTTACGGTAATGCCGTCGGACATGTTTCTCCCGTTAGGTTTTCTGACTTTTTTTTTCCAGTTTGTTAACAACTTTTCTACTCGTGCAATCTCGGTCCGACCATCGACGGCCGGGAAGGGGGGCAGGTTTCGTAAAAATGGGGAGAAAAAAACGCCGAAAAAACGGCATTAACGTTTATGCAACGGACGTTTCTGTTATTTTCGATTTTGTGTTTGGGACCAGATATACGAGGTCTGTTCGAAAAGTACCAGGTCTAATGATATTACGGTTAAACTACACACGATAACGTTACAAATTGTGAATAGACGTATTCCTCGCGAATTAGTGAATATTTTAAACAAAACCCGAAGTCGCTGTCTCTATCTCAGTTCAGTATTACACGTGGTTAAATCCAGTCAGTTGGTCTCGTTCGCCCGTTTTCGACGTGTCCGAAATTGACGAACAACGCGTGTGCATCGAGTTTTGCTTGAAACTCGGTAAAAAGTGATGATGCAACGGAAATGATTAAAACCGCTCTTGGGTATGATTCATCAAGTGGTTCCGTGACATTCGAGTGTTTTAAACGTTTAGAGGATAGTCGGGCGGTCAATTGAAGACGGTCGACGTCATGCAGAAACGATGGTGTGGCGACAATTTGCGAAAAAACGCGAAATGGCCGCCGATTAACCGATCGTGAGTTAACAATGCCAATCTCAATTGAGTCTTGTCATGCAATTTCAAAGGAAAATGTACAGACCATAAGGGTAGGGCTGCCGAATTCGTTCCGAGATTGTTCACCACGACACAACGCACCGGCACATTTCGATTCGTGAATTTTTGGCTGATAAATATATTGCTGTGGTCCCACAGGCTCTCCCTATTCTCCTGAATACGGGCACCGTGTGATTTTTTTTCTATTCCCAAGACTAAAATCTGCGCTTAAAGGACAACGATTTCAAGATGTGGAGGAAATCAAAGCGAACGCGGCAACAGAACTCGTAGCTTTAACTTTGGAACAGTTCCAAAGGCCTTTTGAAAAATGGATAGATCGCCGGGATCACTGCATATCGTCCGGAGGAGAGTATTTCGAAGGAGATATTTTTAAATAATATGTTACTTCATTTTTGTAATTATTAAAAATAAATTCCGGGTACTTTCTGAACAGACCTCGCACATTCCATCGAATACTCACGGTAGCATATTCACTAGTCGTGGTTCAGTTAACAAAATTCTGGCGTTCTTTAGCTATTCATAATCGGATTATTGCATTGGAAATACTATTTTTTTTTTTTTTTTTTTTTACGTTATTTTGATTTTTAAACGTTATGTTACGCGCGGTTAGTAGATTAATTTACCATTTTTTTCCCTCCCGAAATGATTCTCTAACACCTCTCTACAGAAATAGGCGGTAGAACGTTTTGGCCAAATATCGTAACCTTCGGATCTGTTTTTAGTACTCAAATTTAATATTTATTTTATTCGTTTAACTTATCACCAACATTACTACATCCTGTCTTAGAGATGAAGTTTGGAAAATAATTCCGAGATGAAAATAAATCGCAACAAATATGACAAACATTAATAAAAAAAAAAAAAAAAAAAAAAAAACCAGTTAAATTATTACAATAATAATATAATATTATTTTAATATATAAAATGATTTATAATTATTCCGTTTCGCATTGTGTTTGAAGTTTTTTTTTTTTTTTATTATATATTTTGTTGCGTTTTGTTTAATGATATTTTTCTTATTTTTTATATAACATATATTCCAGTTTTGTGATATTCCATTTATATTTTTTTAACATTTAATTACGTTGTGCACCGTGTAATATTGTTGGAATTTTGGCAAGCCACGTTTCAATATAACTGAAGGTATTCTAATATTTGATTTTTTTTTTTTTTTTTTAGGTTTACGTTTAGGTGTGTCATTTTTTTTTTTTTTTTTGATTTATATCAGCGTGTTATATTATATAGACTAGGATAAACAAAAAAAAAAACAAAACAAAACCACGAGCAATTCCAATTTTCGAATTAATTTCGATAATATTCAGTAATAAAAATTCAACATTGATTTTATTCGAAAGCATTGTTCGCCAAACACCGTTTAGAAACGGTTTTTCGCTCGGGAACGCCGATCGATTTGATCGTCGCTCTACAAATGTTATTCGCATTGCCGTTTATATCGGATTCCCGCGAACTACCCCCACCGACAACAGTGGCCAACCCGCGGTGCAAAATGTAATGTAATTAATGTTGGACGTACGGCGCGTAGATGTTCGTAACTGAAACTCGCATCAATGGGTAAATGTCAATATTGATCAAATAAACATAAAATGTGTACCGCGTTCGTAGAAATATGTTTATGCGAAATTTAAATTATAATTATGCGACATAGTTTCGATGAAAATTTAAAAAAAAAAAATACCCGACGGAATTCCAGCGATTTTTTTTTTTCGGTGGTTGAATTCTGTTTTTCAAAATTGTTACTAATACCCCGGGACGGAGAACTGTACGCAAATAAACATTTTTTTTTTTAATCGTACTTCCCAAATACAATAAAAATCCATACCGCTGTTTAGATTCGTATCGATTCTTATTGAATTTACTTTGATGCATTTTCCTTTTCCGCCCGTGCAAAAGTCTTCTACCGGCAATCTCAATCCGATTTACGAGCGTAGCGTTTTTACTCAAAGCATTCCGGATCCGACGGGGCGTTTCGGGGAATAAAATTACTTTTTCATTTTATTTTTTTTTTCTCGTAATTTTCCCGCAGGGAAACCGGGAAAGTTTACTGAATTACCGGTGTCGTTAATATTTTCGATTTGGATTTTTTTTTTGTTTTTTGTTGCAATTCGTTGTTAAAATAATAGCAGAGACCTGGCAATTTTTACAGAATATATTAATATTAGCCGTTCCGGGCCGTGACGGCCAGATTTCCAAAACGTCCTAGAGATTTTCGAGCTATTATAAAAACATTTGATGTTTTCGAGTTTTTTTTTTGGTTAGTATTTGATACAATTGTTTTAGCCAACCGGAAACACTTGGACAATGTAATATTTTTTATTTATCAAAACATTTTCACCGAACATCGGCTCGGAATCGTTTTTTTTTTTTCTTTTTTCAACGGTTTATCGTTGCGTTCAGATAAAAATCGAATTCACTTCACTTTCCTCCAATTCCCTCCTGCAATACGAAATATGTCTTTCTTGTTTATTGATACGCAATTTTTATAATCTTTTATCTTTTTGTAAAATATTATTTCTCTGTAGTTAGGTATATAGCTAAAATATCGTACATTTTGATTGATGCATACCGATATTGTTAGACAATATAATTTATTTCTTTTAAAGGCAAACGAATATAAACAAAACAGTAAATACCAGTACCGAATTTGTTTACACGCGCTAAGGAGTTTCTCTTAAAAAAAAAAAAAAACGAAAAACAAATGATGATTGATCCGTAGAAAATGTTTTATAAGACACGTGCATATTTCCAGTAAATCGAAGAATATCGATATAACCGAATTGTCGCGCGTAACCGTATTTGTTTTCGGTTATTTTGCAGTAATAATAAAAAAAAAAAAAAAACCAATTCATTTTATCGTCGTGGTCAACCGGACTATGGTAAAGCGCGGGATATTTATATTCGCGTAAATAATTTCCATTGGAATGTTCCAATAGAATTAGCATTAGACTTCGGCGCGTAACGATATTGATAAATATTGAACAGAATGTAAATTTTGTTTTCCAGGAGCATTTCAAACGGAACGCATCGTACGAAAACAGTAGATGTTACATATAATATTCCGTGTTGGCGAGCAGCTTAGGTTGTGACTTTTGAAAAGTAAAAAAAAAAAAAAAAAAACCATCCGAAACAGACGCAAACCGTCTGAAATCGTATTGTACTATTTCGGCCCGTGAATTATATACGGGCCTCGGCTGCGCAGCATAATATTATTCACTTTGAATGTATTTTACACAATTTTTTATTATTCTCTTCGTGTAAAACATTCATCACTTACAATATTAGACGCGTTTCGAAATGTTCGGTTATTTTTTTTTTTTTTTTTTTTTTACACTGTACGGCGCGAATTCGCTCCGTTCGCGGCTTATAAAATGTTATAATTTCGTTATACGGACGAGTTATCGCGCCTATATTCACAAAACTCGTACGATATTTACCACGGGACCTTTCGATGGTGCCGAACGTACGTGCGAATCGTCAACACGGTGCCCATAACAACGACAATGTCGAAATTATTTTAAAAATATAATACAGTCGAGTCGCGAGTCAACTCGAAGTTGATGGGGGGTTTTTGAGGCGTGTTTAAAAACATTCAAAAATACGCGCGACAAAACACGACAGGTTTACGAGTGTAGACGCATACTAGACCAACGGGTACTTATTGTTATTGTGCGCGCGCTAATAATCTTTAGTGATCTTTTTATTATACAGTACTGAACTAGATAAAATACATAATACATAATAATTGTCACGAAACGCCCGGAATATCCAGATATTTCGGATATAAAAATATACTTCGACTAAGCTATTCATCGCAATTTTATAATCGAGTTGACAAGACTTATAATACATTATGAGTGTTATTATAATTTCTAGGGGAATTAAAAAAAAAATCGAGTTATCGAGGTTCGAGTTATCGCCACTCGACTATGTATATATATATAGTCGATGTAAGTGTATAATCGATTCAATCACAGAATTGGATGTTTTAAACTGAAATGTTTTAAAACATTAGAATTACATATACAAATATTAATAAAAAAAAAAAAAAAAAATTCGATTATTGACGAACCCTGTTCAACGGTAACGGGGGGGGGGGGAGAAAAAAAAAAAGAAAAGTTTTAAACCGTACAAATTAATTGTTTAAACGATCGTCCGATATTTCGTTGTGATGATTTTCAATATTCGTTTTCGTATCTGTATAACCTAACAGAGTAAATTAAATTATACGGTTTCGTTACAACATTCAATTTGTCTTTCACCGTGTCGTAAACGTATTTTACGATTATATTTTACAATTAAACAAGACTTTTTTTATTATTTTTTTGTTTTTAATTTTGTCACTTTTTTTTCCAATGTATGCGGATAAAAATCTGCTCAACAATTTTAAACGATAAAACCCGGCGAGTCGTAATTAATTTTGTCCAGTTTGAAATTAATATTATTCTCGGTTTACAAACGTTTCGAACCGTACGTCGCTCAGAATCGTTTTTCGTTAATAATGTTTTATAGTCGCGTACAGATATATAAAAAAAAAAAAAAAAAAAAAAACATTCCCTCCCGTATCCAACCACCGCGACATCCCGCCCCTGACAACAGCGTCCGGCCGTCCGACGACGAGCGGTTTTATTAGACGATTGTACGAACAAATTATTTGCCCTCCTAAATTATGCGTTTACAGTGGAAACGTACGAAAAGAATGGAATTTTCGTCGTCGCACGTACCTACTGATGAAATGTGTGTTTTATGGTGATAAATATTATCGTATACGCCGCTGGTATTTTGCGTTGCAGCGTATACAGTGTTAAAGGTCCCGTGATAAAAACAACGGACTTTTAACGCAATCATTTCGTATTTATTCAAAAACTTTTGTACTCGAGGAAACCATATTTCGACCGTGTCCCCTTTTCTGAGTCTGCGAAATGCGAAAAGTTATTCCTTTCGGTTAGCGTTATTTTTTCTGTCAGCTTACACGTACTTTTTCGCCTTATTGAAACAATACAATTTAATAATACAAAAAATATTTTTAACAAAAAATAATATAATATTCAATTGCGTTGAAAAAAAAAAAAAAAAAACCCCAAAAACAAAAACAAACAAAAGCGAAGCTACCTACTTATTAATCATATTTTTGACGAAAACGATATAAGTGTTATTGGAATATTCAATTTCAATAAAACAAAAAATCTCGCAGTTTGATATAACTTTTTGGTTTATCTCGTGAAATAAAACAATATAATAATATAGCCTTAAAAAAAAAATAACGAATTATTTCCCTATTGGTGGACGATTCGAATGAAAAATACTGTATTCGTGCAGTTTTTATTATTACTAAATACTAGGGCCCGGAATCAAATGCGGTAAAAATCGTCAAAATAATATTCCACTAAATAATCGACGAAAATGTCCTTAATAAACGGAATAAAACAAACGGTTTGAAATGGCGAAAAGACAATTACACGAGAACACGTCTTTATAAACATAACGAAATGAAAGCGACCGCGACGCAAATGACCAATTTTTTTTTTATGTCTGTCAGAGTCCAGGCGACGGTCTACAGCTATTTACAGAGATAGAATAAAAACGCTAATATAGAAATCATAGATCGGTTGATAATCTGTAAGAAATAACTCGAAATCCTATTAAACCGCCGATCCGACAAAACACCGTTAGGGAATATTCCGAAATAGATAAATTTAAATCGTTAGGTCGTACGGGTACGCTTTAAAACTAACCAAAATAACCTAAACAAGCAAAAATAAACGGTCCGCCTTTGAAGTATCCGTTTCGCGAAACGGACTGAGTACATCGAAATCGTAAAATCATCAGAAGAAAACAAAAAAAAAATGCACTTTTCATCGAAATCCGGGCCTTAACCGAATGCCATTGGTTTTCAACTGCCGAACACAAGAACATTCGACGGCGTACCGATTTATCCGTATGACAATACGATTTATGGAATTTATCGAAATTCCGTATTCGGAATGACAGCTAAAGAGGAAATATGTTTGTTTGTTTGTTTTTTTCTTATTTATAATGTTTACTATATTTCATAATAATCTGTAACGCGCGCGCAGAAGAAAAAAAAAAAAAAATGTAATGCACCTAAATGCAAATGTTACGACGGCGATAAAAATATATAAATTTCATATTGACGAGTAGACGGAGACAAAAAAAAAAAAAAAAAATAAAAATAAATATCCTCCTCCCTACGGCAATACATATAAAATATATTTCTTTCCATTTATATAATATATTATATACGTGTATATGCTCGTGTACAATAATGCTATGGGAACGAAAACCAATTTTATTTCGTCGGCAACTTTCATAAATAATGCGACCACACGCAAGAATCTAATCTAACTTATCCTGATTTCACAGTCCAATAGACCCGATTGTATTAGTTTCTCCCCGGGTCGAATTTCTTTGGCCGTAACCTACATTAAATTTATCGGCTGTTCAGATGACGTGACAAATTATTCTATTGATTATTCGACACTTTTAAGTACCGCCTACCCTTTCACTTATTTATTATTATTATTATTATTATTTTCCCTCGTCTTCTTCGCTCGTCGGAGATCCGAATCCCGAGACCATTTCCTTTCGTCTCGCCCGACAAAAAGAATATAAATTTATATATATATATATATTATTTCTCGGACGAATTCGAACCGGCGTAATTTTTAATTTTTTTTTTTTTTTTTTAACACCGAGTAGTAAGTGCCCATATATTTTTGTCTGTCGATAATTTATAACAAACGTTTCGGTTAGAATAATATCATTAGGCCGGTTGCGGTGCACCGAGTTGACAGGCACAAATATTTCACAAAGCGCCCACCTAAACACGGTATTTTGTTAAATTTACGTTGCGATTTTATATCGAAGAGCTCGAATGTATACTACTTTTTTTTTTTTTTTCTTGTGTATTTTAGGGTACCTATAACGATACATTGACAAAAAAAAAAAAAAAAAAAAACACACACTCGACAAATAATTATGTTAAGATATTTCTCGTCTTGGAGAATCGCTCGATTTTCGGTTAATTTGTATGGAATTCAAATCCTTTAAAAATAACCACCGACACGGCACGGCCAATAAGTGTTTGTTGTACGTTTCCGTATTGCATTATATTTATTTAAACCACATGTGCGGTAATAATTTGATTTTTTTTTTTTTTTTAAGTCTCGACGCATACATAAACCGGCTGTGTGCGGCTCTAATAAAAACGACAATATCGTTATATATATATATATATATATATATATATATATATATATATATATATATATACGTTATTATGCGTATGAAACCAAAAGGCACAGAGTGCCATTTTTTTTTTTTTCACAAAATTGAGTTATCACTTTGAAACGAACTATTAGGAGGCGTCTTTGAAATTTACTGCACGATTTTCTACGCCATTTTATTGATATAGTTAAATACTGTGCATACGAGTATATAATATTATATATGAGCGTGGACACTTGGTATAAGCTCACGGTACCGCGTGCGTAAAATAAAATTTAATTTTTCCACTTTTGTAACGGTAAAAAAAATATATGAAATCACCGGGCGCCAATGAATGATGAACACTCAACGCGTGCAAAGTGGGTTATTATTTTCTTTCTATCCGTTATTAGCCTATTGACATTTCCCAGATTCAACCGAATGTTTCGTATGGAATATCAGGAGTTAGACGCACGGAATAAATATTATATTATTCGGAACACTATATAGACATTGTACAATTGAAATAGAACGCCACAACCAGCAATTGAAATTGTATTCGTCGATTCGGTAGGGTGGGAATGGAAGACGAAAAATCGAATCCCTTTTATTTCGGGCAGTATATCATATGAAATCGAAAATATCAAATAGGATTGTAATACTAAAATTGATCGCTCCGGAACAATTTGATTTACTATTCGAATGGTTAGTGTCGAATTATTGTATTTTTTTTTTTTTTTTTTTTTTTTTTTGATTTACATAAAACCAATGTTTTTGTGAAACCGCTAATTATTAATATACGGTTATCCGATAGGCCAAAGAACGAATAAAACAAATACGTATTATGTATTATGTATGTGTAATATACACTCGGGAAATATATCGGTACGTAGACAGGAACATACAAGATAACATTCAAATTGATTATCTAGTAGTTGTAAGTTTGGGAAAAGATACTCAATACTTATATTTTACGAATTTATATGAATACTAGACGTATGGTACGCATTGATGGGAATAACTACGACTTAAATTATTATTAAGAACCCGGACGACGGTTAAACATGAAAATTACTGAAGTATAAACGCAATTATATTTATGAATAAATACTGAAAAATTCAAATTTTATCGAATTACGGCGTCGTTATTTCCTAATCGACGAATAAAATTGTATCGGAGAATATATTTTTTTTTATTATTGTTAAGATTTCGGGGAAATTTAGTTGGAATGATATGGATATATATTTTTATTATTTTTTTTTTTTTAAATTAAAATTGATCGCTCCGGAACAATTTGATTTACTATTCGAATGTCGAATGGTTAGTGTCGAATTATTGTATTTTTTTTTTTTTTTTTTTTTTTGATTTACATAAAACCGATGTTTTTGTGAAACCGCTAATTATTAATATACGGTTATCCGATAGATCAAAGAACGAATAAAACAAATACGTATTATGTATTATGTATGTGTAATATACACTCGGGAAATATATCGGTACGTAGACAGGAACATACAAGATAACATTCAAATTGATTATCTAGTAGTTGTAAGTTTGGGAAAAGATAATCAATACTTATATTTTACGTATCTATATGAATACTAAGTGCTCGGATACACAATACTAGACGTATGGTACGCATTGATGGGAATAACTACGACTTAAATTATTATTAAGAACCCGGATGGCGGTTAAACATGAAAATTATTGAAGTATAAACGCAATTATATTTATGAATAAATACTGAAAAATTCAAATTTTATCGAATTACGGCGTTGTTATTTCGAAATCGACGATTAAAATCGTATCGGTGAATATATTTTTTTTTATTATTGTTAAGATTTCGGTGAAATTTAGTCGGAATGGCATGGATATGATATTTTTTTTTATTTTTTTTTTTGCACAAAGGAAATGTGCAAAACAATTTTTTCCCAAAAAATATCCGGCCGCGCCTATTTTAGTGGCTTATAATGTAAGATAATTGGATAATGCCGGTCCTGAATCAATGATCCCGAAAAAAATTGTTCGCCCGAAACAATACATTTGTATAATTTATGTAAAATAAAAAAAATATTGTTAAAAATTCACATTCGAATTATTATTATTATTATTATTATTTACAAGACGATAATATCACAATATACAACGGTTAACGATTGGAGAGCGTACGGAATTTGTAATGTAACGAGTTATTATAATTTGATAATGATCGTTGTATTTTTTAATTTCAAATTTCTATACGGATATTGTGAGAAAGTTCAATTCGTCGATTATTTCGGTACAAATTACAATTTTTACAGAGAATCTTATTAATGATATATAATTTGAATACGTATCTTTTGTCGATGACGGTTCTATAAAATTCGTTATGCATAGCCGTACGCGTGTACAAGATATATAAAAAATATTTCTTAAATACGTATACGTTGCCATTTCACAGTTTTTAACTATACAAATATTGCATTGTATCACACTACAAGCGATGCGCGCGGCTTACTAAAAAAAATAAATAAATATCCATATGTATTTAAATATATAAAATATAAGCGGTAAAAAACTACATTATTTTTTTTTTTTTTTTTTTTTTAGAATGTGTCGGTACAGTACGTAATTACTCTGTTCTGTAAAATTCTATTATCTAACCAACCTCCATCACTCTAAAACAAAGGCCGATGAATATTTCTTCACGTAAATAAATAAGTAGGTATAATTGTATTATTTAGTTTATTTCATCGATAGTTTTTTTTTTTCCTTTAGTACCATGCAGATTCAATTTATATAAATTTAATAACTCGGAGACCCAGTTTATCCTTTTCCGGTTATACCTTAAGAAATCAGATCACAGTAATTACATTTCGACGTAGGTAATGCACTATTACGGGGTTTTCGCGGTAGTATGTATGCTTCTTGCTGCGGGAAGATAAAAAAAAAAAAAAAAAAAAAAAAACGAGAGCCGGATAAAAACACGGTAACTCGACGTAATCTGATTTAATTTTTTTGACACAACCGAATATTTTATAAAATTCCGTAAAATACGTATTTACTGTATTTAGTATAAATGACCTGTTCCAAACGTTGTCGGCCGTGTACAAACATTAATTTATTAGTTATGTATACTTACATTAACCTTTAATTAGTATAACCGGGTGAAAAAAGACCCACGGCGTTTTTTTTTTTTTTTTTTTTTTTTCATTTTTCTCTCCTATATAGATCTTGCATTTTTTTTTTTTTTTTCTTTTCCCCCCATTGTACAACGCACGAAAATTACTAATTTGTATAGGCGTAGAGTGTAATAACGAAAAAAAAAGGAATTAGGATACCGGTTAAGGGTGAACAGGGCGAATGCGTATAATACAACGACGGTCCGTTCACAATAATATCGACTGATTTTTTTCTGTTGTATTTTCTAAAGGAAAAGCAATTTAAAACAGTGGCCGCCAATTTAATGTGTTATCCCGTATTGAACAAATAATAATTGACTGGGCCGTATGATGATTTAAGATTGCACAGCAACTGATTTGTGACGCGGGAGTATGAAATATTATATTATATTTCTTTTTTTTCTTTTTTTTCTTTTTTTACTCGGAATCAATAAATTCTCGTGGGTCATTCTATAAAATAGATAGGTAACATAAATCATACGGAAAATAATCGTTCGGTATAAATAATGCAAACGCGGAAAAAATATACGTAATATACTCGTCAGGAAGGGTGCAATGTAAACATTTTCAAAATTTTTCATCGAATAATAGTAAAAAAAAAAAAAAAAACCGTTGAACTCTCGTAAATACGCCATTGAAATATACTAAATATTGATTTTAGAACTGGTACAAAATAGTTTGTTGGGAAAATATTTTTTCACTTTTCGCAATTTGATGCGCAACGGATATATCGACAAAAATATATGGTCAAAAACATTCCAAACATTTTTTTTTTTTTTTACTAGACCGTACATCAACTTTGTATAATAACGAATTTCCGACATTGTGACTTTTTTTACACGATTGTATTTCCTCTAGCGTAACATTATTATATTAGGTTTTAAATTATTATTATTTAAAATAACTTTTTTTTTTTTTTTTTCTTTTTTTGTTTTGTTCGTATTTGTATCCATTGTCTGCGGGTCGGAATTTTGCCATAGACGAGATTTCGCGTAGGTGTAACCTCAAACCGGGCACAAAATACGCGTTTCAGTTCATTTAATACCGAAATATCCGGACGAAAACGGAATATTTTTTAAAAATACGCATTTTCAATTAAAACTTAAAATTGATTTCCAGTGGCGGTATTGCGATTATTACGTATCCGTACGTTGGCGTTTCCGCCGTATTTGTAAAGATTCTGATCAGAGGGGATTCGACGGCGCCGGGCCGGACGGGTGTTTGTAGCACGTCCCCGTGTTTGCACATCGGACCACGCTCGGGCGGACTCCGCCGTTCTATTATTGTACCTACGTATAATATTATTATGTTTTGTTTAGGAAATCTGCAACGCGTAATGTTTTGGTATTATTTTTTATTTTTTTTTTTTTTTACTTTGGAGTGCATTCGTCGCTACGTACGTACGCACGTCTATATACGATATTAACAATGAACGTTTGTCGTGGCAAACTGCAATATCGATTTCGATTGTACAGGGTTGCGGGCAGAGCCGACTGACGGGTTTCGATGGGCTGTAAATAACGAACAGTAATACTTAGGAAAAAGGTTTTTTTTTTTAAATTTAAATCAGTATTCAATCCCATTTTTAAAAATTATTTTTCGAAAATTATATCTCCGAGATGGCGGCCGTCAGCGTCGATACACTGTTGTAGACGATCTCTGAAGCTCTCATATGATTCTCGGCACATTTCGACTGGTATTCACCTCGACTTCCACGGTGATTTTCTGTTTAATTTCTTCTACGGTGTGTGGACGATGTCTGAAAACCTTATCCTTAAGGTAGCCTCAGAGGAAAAAATCACGCATGCTTAAATCTGGGGACCGTGCTGGCCAGCCTATGTCTCCTCGCAGAGAGACTTACCGCCCAGGGAACATTTGTCGCAAGACAGCAAGTGAAATTCCAGCCGTGTGCGCTGTAGCACCGTCTTGCTGAAACCATACATCTCCCAAATTATGTTCTTCAGCCATTTCCTCCAATCTATGCTGCAGATAAAATTTCAACATTACAACATAACGAGCGGACGTGACAGTGACGGTCCTGTTCTCGTCCTCAAACAAGTAGCGGCCGGTCACCCCAAAATGGGACACAGCACACCACACTGTCACTTTACGAGAGTGAAGTGGTCATTCATGGTTATTTGTAGCCCAGTATCGCAAATTTTGTTTATTTACAGTTCCAGAAAGATGAAAATGAGCTTCATCGCTACAGAAAAAAGTCGATATCGGAGGAATTTGCAAAAGAATTTGCCGGCAGAGATTTTTACGGTTTCCGTAGTCAGTAACATTTAACTCTTGGACGAGCATTAATTTATAGGGATGGAATGATAAATCCCAAAGCTACAGCGTGTTTCCTGGCTGAGCGTCTTGGTGACTGCTCAATTGACTCTCTATCCAACTGCACATTTTCAGGGGTTCTGGCCGTTGTGGGTGGTCCGTGTCCAAGTCTGCTTAGGGTACTTCCAGTTTCTTCCAAATGCCGTATCCACAATTTGACAGTGTTAGCAGGAGGAACAGATTCAGCACGTGGATTGCCGAGGTGTATACGAAAAGCCTTTTGTGTAACGATCACGGAATGATTATTTTCGTAATACGCACGCACGACGAATGCACGATGTACACCTGTCCAGACCACGATTACGGATAAAAACGGCATTTTTAAAATATCCCACTTTTTAAGGCCTGTTCTTATCTTATCACAGGCTAATGGCCTCATTAAACTCGTCAGTCGGTTCTGCCGCACCCTGTGACACCCGGAGGTCAACGGATAAGTCATTTTGTGTGCTGTATGTCGATCGGCGTGTTCCCGGACTCCCGGTGCCAATGTCTCTCGGCGACTCGAAATCGAATAGAATTCGGTAATTCGCGCGGTTTCACGGTAAATCACCGCAACCCGTGGCGAGTTCGACGCGGACGTTAACGGCCATCGGATTGCTATTTCGTGACGGGCCGTCGAAAAATGGTCGCGATACGTTCAAAAAAAAAAAAAAAATAAATAAAATCGCTGTACCGACGTCCCGGGGCAGCGGGAGTCGCGTCTGGTTGGGGTACTCGGTAGGCCGGTGAGGTGAATTTTTTTTTTTTTTTGTTTTCGATTTTCTCCGCACCGTCCGTATGGGTTAAGGAGCCCGGCGGTCGTAGAAAACGTCGGGAAATCAGTAATATTTACGGATTACCGGGCCACGGGGTAACGTGTTCTAGACGCGGTAAATCGTTCGGGACATGCCGGGTTATTCGAATTATATACCGTTGGATATTTTCGGGTTTCGTTAGTTTTTACCAGGGTCGATTAATTGTTTCGGTTCGCCGTACGGGACGCCCGGATCTCCTACACGAGTGGCGGCCCGACGGGCATTAGTTTCACTAAGCCCCGACCGTACGATAAAAACGACCAATGTACCGTTAAATACCCGCCGAACTTGTACTAGTTTTAGCAGTGAATATATTAATAGACGGCCAGCCGGCCAGCCCATCACCGGTATAATATCGGTGGCAAAGTTCGACCGGCCGTTGTGTATACTTTGTTGTTTCCGGCCAACGTAGGAAGGTAAGTTTGACGCGGAGAAATAATTATAATCATCCGGCGAACTATTACCTCTGATACCCGAGGGCCCGTGCGTGCGCTCGCCAAATCAAAAAATAAAATATTAACGGAATACCGCGCGCCACGCCACCGCGTTTTGTTATTATTATTATTTTTTTTTTTTTTTCGTCGCCATAACACGGAAATTAATAACTAAATCGGCCGTCGGACGAACGGCCGCATTTCCAATAAAACGACGGTGCCATACGAATATTCTTAGAGTTTTTTTTTTTTTTTTTTTTTCCCCGCCACTAGATACTTTGCAGTTTGCAAATTGCAGTAAGTTGTTGTTGTTGTTGTTTTTTTTTTTTTTTTTTTTTTTTTTTTTTTTATTTACTCCCTCCTCGAAGCCTGCAATTTGTCGGTTTGTTTATACAATAACGTTTGTTCGGGCAAAGTTGTATTCTGTTTCGATGTAATTTTTGTTCGATATAGTTAGGTTAATGTTTCGGTTATGTTTGTTCGCAAACTTTCGGGTCTATCTATTATAACCTATACGCACGAGGGAAATTCGCGTTTTGATCTGTTCGGCTTCGAACGTAAAATAACCGCTGCGCAGAATAATTGAATTATTAACGAACACCGTCCAGACTCCAGATCTGGATAAACGTATAAAGATACGTTTTTAATTTCAGTTTATTTTGACTAACTTATCCGTTGTACCGAGTTATCTAAATATTTACCTTAGATAAAAATCGCACTTGTCCAGATAAATTGTTCCGTACAGATGTGCATCCTTCAAGGGTTTTACTGGATTCAATCTTTAAATTGAGTAAGAAAAAAAAAAAAAACTGCATATTCGTTTTTATTTGTAGTTACTCGTAGGTGAGTGATAATGCTGCATTGATAATAATTCATTATAAACAGAAAGCAAAAATCATTATCGAAAAAAAAAAAAAAAATGTGCTTAGTATTTCATGTACTTATTATTAATAATTTATGTGCAATTCGTTCCCAGGACTGTGCTTACAAAGACTTCAATTCGTGCACAAAACCTAAGTAAATTGAACTTCATAACAGATATTATTATACAATTACCCACATTGCCACAGTTTGACCATTTATATATATATATATATGTTGTAATCGTAATAGAATTTAAAACTGAAATCGTTTTTGTATTTCTCCAGAGATATTATGGTGATATTCATTCTATTGTCTAGATAATATCTGTTCGGTTGATCTTGTATCTTTATGCGTATAGATTTTCGATATTTTATCTTTGTCTTTATCGTGATAAATTATTTGAACGATTTGTGTCTGGACACCGTTAACGAATGTTAAAAGTAACAGCGAGTGCGTTGACATCGCGACGGGAGTAATATTATAACCGTCGGTTCTCGGGATTATCCGTGTCTGGAAATTTAATTTAAATTTTAAGTATTTTATTCGCGGTTTATTGAATTATGTTCGGTCGGTGTCGCCCAAAAATGTATAAAACCCACAGCGGTATAGATAATAATAATAATAATAATAATAATATCTCGTAAACGTTGTTTTTGTTATATATTTTTTTTTTTTTTTTTTTGTTTTGTTAATATTATAGTATTATTTTAGTAACTTATCGCGTACACTTACTGCAACACGCAGGCTATTACATAAATTCATAATAATATAAATAAAAATGTCCAGTGTCGTTTCCGCCATCACGACCGAAAATACTTTGCGTTTATTACGGTCGTGTTTCGTATTGTTTATATGTTTGCTAGACGGCGTTTTCTCTCTCTTCACTCCCCCCAGTTGGTTCACGCGTCCTTTTGTGCTCCGATTTTTTTTTTTTTTTTTTATTTATTTATTTATTTTTTTTCTTTTTCTTTTTTTTTTTTTTTTTTTTTTTTTTTTCGACATGACCCGATAAAGTACTCCCAAAAGGCCTATGTACATTTGGGAGTAAAAATACTACGCGTGGTTGACCGCGTTCCTCTATTTGAATGATGAACCTAATCAACTAAAAACAATATCGGAATTTAGCTTAATACACGCGTGTTGGTTTTCTACGCCATCATCTACAAAATAATATTATAATTTTTATTTATTTATATATCGCCGTTTGCGTAGATTATAAATCCATTTTTTTTTACTTCTTCTACCGGTAATAAGTATTGTTTTGCATGCACGCTTTCCGACTAAACCTACGGGCCTATAAAAACCAAATCGTTTTATTCGATTCCGGGCACCGCCTGAGCATGGCGACGAATTTCAATCTCTCTACATTGGGATTTGGGTGTACGAGGTGTGACAATAAAATAACGAGACTTTTTGAATAAAAGTTGTTTATTTTAAAAATGTTATAATTTAATGATTATCACCTTCAAAGTACCTTCCCTCAGCATCAATACACTGTTTCATACGTCGCTGCCATTCTTGAAAACAGTGTTGCCAATTGCTTTCATTCAGCCCTTTTAGAAGTTCTGCCGTTTTCATTTTTACGTCATCAACTGTTTGAAAATGGGAAAAGAAATAAGAAGGAAATAAGAAGAAGTCACAAGGAGCAAGGTCTGGCGAGTACGGGGGATGTTTAAGTACAGAAATTTTTTTTTCAGTTAAAAAACGTTGAATTGAAAATGCACTGTGAGCTAGAGCATTGTCTTGGTGAAGAACCCAGCCATTTTTACATAGATCTGGTCGCTTCTTTCTGACACGTTCTCTTAATTTAATTAATACCTCTTTATAATAATATTGATTAAATAATTTTATCGATTTTTTCAACGTTTTCGTTTGTTGAAGACGTGGTAGGACGTCCAGAACGATCATCGTCTTCGACGTCCTCCCTTCCACTACAAAACCGTTTGTGCCATTCAAAAACACGAGCTCTTGATAAACATTCTTCACCATAAACTTCACATAACATACGAAACGATTCCGCGGCAGTTTTTTTTTAATTTAACAAGAAATTTAATGTTAACACATGTTGTTCGATTTTTATATCTAACATTTTTCGGCAGTATAGTCGAACTCGCACTAATAACAAGGCTACTAACGTATAAGAAAATGAATCGATGCCATCAGTGTTCATAGTACTTTTAGATAAGTGTTTTCTAATCATATTTCAATAATCGTTTTATAGATAACGTTAATAGTTTAGGTTATATTTAGAAAGTCTCGTTATTTTATTGTCACACCTCGTATTTTCGTTTTTCACAATATTCTCAAAGACGGCTCTGGCGATTTGTATCAAACTCATATACGTATCGCTCATTTGCACTGAGACCCACAGCATGTACAGACAAGTTTTTTTTTTCATACGAATGCTCTGAAAGACACTCGCCACGTAGGCAAAGTCAAGCTAATGGTTATTATAATAGTTATAATTACGATCCACATAATATCCGAATATCCTATATGTTGTAGATAGTGCCATGTAGATTTTTTTTAAAATCGGCCGGGTTTCAGACCGAGTGAGACGATCGCGTTTACGATTTAGATTTGATGCAGTGTCCGGAACTGTGTGTGTTTTATTCCACCGAGGTACTTTAAAACGGTCGACATCGAATATGTACTGGGTCGGCAATGTCGAACACAATTTATTCATTTGCCGTTGACGATAGTTCAACGTTTATTTTTTGAAAACGGTCTGTCGGGGACGCGCGTCAAAAGTAACTGCCCGATCGTAATTGATTTTTTTCGCCGCGAATAACATTTTTAGGCGCGTAAATCGTTTTTTTTTTTTTTTTTAATTATCGTTCGGAAACACGGATACACCGAACCGTCGGGGATAGGTCAATATTTGCACGGTGCGCGCACGAGTACAACGGCGCGCGGCCCGGCATTGGACGGCGCACCCGGTAACTATGTTATAACGAACGTGCACATCGTTGCCGCGGTCGGGGGATTAAATGAGAAATCTTTTCGTCGCCGTTTCCTACGCGGACGTACGGAATGAATTTTATAGGTTAGGTTAGGTTAGGTATATAGGCAATATATAGGCAATAAACCCGGCCCGGGCGGAACGTTTGCGAGACCCCTGCGACCGCCGACCGGCGCGCCGATAGATTTTCTCGGCATTTCAAAATTCCGACCCGGGGCACCCCCGCCCGGGCCCGTGAGATATTGTGACGGTACGACGGCGCACGTGCGTTGTTTCTGGGGCTAATACAAAATTTTCGGGTGGTAAAAATGCACCCGAAAAAATGTCGTTTGACAGCTGCGCAACGGACAGGCACACTTGTAAATGATACGTTTACAATGTATTTCGAGTAGAAATTTCAAAACGTGTTTAGAATACACTTTACGTATTCGAGTACATCATTACGAAAAAAAAAAAAAAAAAATATTTGATTAACAATACAGATACGTTTAAACCACTGGTTCCCAAAATTGGGGGAGGCGCAAGCAATACGATTTTTATTGATTACATTATTTTTATTTTAAAACGCAGAGAAAAAAAAATTAATTTACCGGTTCTCTTTATCCATTATCGGGTATCGAGTAACGGATAACCGATAAAGACTATAAGTGTGTTTGGCCGCACCGTGTAACTCAATCATTTTTTCGATTACTTTTATTAATATTTTATACTAATTTATTACTACGTATATAATATTTCATCTTAATCGATTCTTACATTTTATTATTTACTATTATTTATATTTTATAATCATTATAAAAAAGTAGTCATTTGTTAAGTACACAAAAAAAAGGTGATCGATTTTTTTTCAATTTATAGGAAGGGAGGCGCGAGATTTTCGAAAATCTACAAGTGGGCCGTAGAATAGAAGTGGTTGGGAACCACTGGTTTAAACTTTACACTGGTTTAATACTAGTGCAAGTCAAAACTTTGAATCCATTTGACATTCAACGCCATGGTATTGCGACGCGCTTCGATTTACAATAATGTGCAAAACAATTTTAACGATTCTAAAAGTGTATAATAAGTATTCGGTTTCAAATACAAATATTTTTGGAAATTATTAAAACACACAATACCAAAAGTATAAAAAATACTAATATTCGAATATTTCGATTTAAAATCTACATCAACCTAGTACATATCTAGTACCTATATTGTAGTTACTTCATAGCGGTCAATTTTCGAAGTTGCCGGTTTAAACATACGCATACTGTATAATTAAAACAAAAAAAAACCATGTTATCGTTAAATTATTACCAAACGTACGTTACCTAACTGAATCGTACTTTAGATTTTGAGTGTATGGCGAAAAACCCATTAGTTTTACTACGACGTCTTTATATTTTTTTTTTTTTTATTTGTCAAATAACATTTTTTTTTTTAGTCAGGAAAATGCTCCGATTTTTTCATGTGTATCCTTCCTGAAATAAAGATGGAGGATTTCCGCCCGGTGGTACTTTATTTGAAACAAATGACGATGCGTCGGTTTTTTTTTTATAGTATATTTCTGGCTTACCTTGAGTACAAGGGAAAATAACATGACTAATAGTTATCTGACCTTACCCCGGTTTTACCGCCACCTCTGACAGTGTCGTTTTTTTTTTTTTTTTTTTGATTGAAATGATTTATCGTCGTTTCAGTATATAAACTAAATTACTCTATATCCTCTTATACTCCCCAATTTCCCACCTACAACGGCGGCCTATTCATGGGGGTCTATTCTTGAAAGTAATTGCTATTACTATTATTCTATTATATTTTACACTATTATTATTATAGGTACTATTGTTGGATTACTATTATTCTTTTTCTATACAAACTGTTCTGTTAGCGGATTTTCTACAGAAAACGAAAAACCGCATTCACAAACAGCGATGGTAGTGCCACCAGTGACAGAACTGACCAGACGAGAATATCATCACGCCATTTCACCAATGAATAATCGAGTAACACTCTGATACGGTAACGTTGCAGAGGGAATGGTAAACTCCTGAAAAATTAAAATTTTCTCCTACACTAGATAGCGGTAACCGGTTACATGAGATTTTGTTGATTTGTAGATAGTTTGAAAAATTATACCGGTGTTGTAAAACATGATACGGTAATACATTAAATATTATTAGGGCAGTGTAAGAGATTAAACAGCATTTTTTTTTTTTTGTCTGCAGATGGGTTATTTGGTCTGTTTAAGAGATTACACTACCGTTGAAAGGGTTATATAGTACTTTACACGTGGCCCGTTTCATAGAGCGTCGAGAATTTCTCATGCGCTTTCATGGAAAATTACAAATTTTTACCGCAAACCGCGATGCCGCGTGATCGTTGTAAATATTTTCCGAAAAAAATTTTGTATTCTTCTTGTACTCCGACCTACCATATCCATTATCTGTACGACGACACTCACAGCCCGCGTGGCCAACATTGTTGCCGAATCCGTTAGAGTCGGGCGGCAAAGAAATAAAATTACAAAACTTACATCGACTGTACGGACCGAATATTTCACAATATGTTGCGTAGTAGGCATGCAACCACAGGCAAAGATAATTAATCATGGCACGTAACATACTCCGTATCCTGTTGGGCGTTGAGCATTATCTAGATCAATTATCCAGATAAATAATTAATCATGTTTTTATCTTTAATCTACATAATTAACAAAATTGACTCTATGATGAATTGTCTTGGATGAATAATTGTATTATCTATAGTAATTTATTTAGGCAAATTGTGTAAAGGGTGCCGGTGTAATTTATACTATCGCACGGCCGGTAGGCCCGTCGCACGGGGCAATGTAACCGAGTAGGCCACTGATAAGGTGGGCTATAGAGACGGGAGGAATTCGATTTCTATCAGTACAAATACACCACGGTGGTTAGCGAAAAAAAAAAAAAACAAAACGATATCCAGCGAATGTCGAGCGGTCAATCGCGTTTGTGAAATGAATACGAATGATAATACCGCGATTAATTAACGGCCTTTCGATTTGGACTTATGGCATACAGCTGTGGGGTTGTGCCAGCAAGTCAAACATCGAAGTCGTTCAACAACGCTGTCGAAATATTGATCCATTCGTACCATTGATGCAGCGTACCGGTTCGACGGGAATGAAATTATCCATCGTGATTTAAATATATCGTCCATCCAGGACGAAATCAAAAAACTTGAGCTGCATCCCAATGCTACTGCCAAACAACTTCCAGACAACTCTGCAAGACATTAGGCGCCTCAAACGCGTAAAGCCATACGACATAGTTTAAGTGACTTGGGCTAAGGTAAGGGGCTATCTCACTGGAGGTACAACCCCAAACATGTCCGTGTACAATATGTATTATAATCGTCATATTGTACTGTCTATAATGTATTGTATTTATAAAGATCTATTTTGATCGTTTAAATAAAGATGCCTTTGGCAGTAAAAAAAAATACGGCCATTTTATTTTTTTTATCAAAATTCGAATTTTAAAAAATTAAAAAAAAATAACGCGCCCGAAGTACCGGAACCAGTTCGTGCCAAAACAGAACGGGTTCGTACACGGCGATGTTTGAACAATTATGATTTTGTTTCTTTTTGTTTTTTTTTTTTTGTCGTCTACTGCCAACGTGTTCCATTGCTTTTGAGAATAGGCTCGGCGCAGACGACGTGCGTGCGGTACCGCAGAGCACACCGTACGGCATATTAATACCGAAAACCAACAATGAATACTATTAAGACCGTAATAATAATGTAATATAATATCAAAAGGCGAACAATAGAATTGTAATTCGAACCTGAGGGCCACGCAATCGCGCAGACGTACAAATGGGGGCGGAAAAGTCCAGCGCGGACTCGTGTACGTCCGCATTGTCCGTACGCAGAGTCCGGCGGTGTCTGGCCAGGTGACACGACGGGAGACCGCACTGTCGGTTCCGTGATTTTTCCCGTTACGATACAATAATAATAATAATAATAATAATACAAGTTGCGAAATCTTCGAGTATATTTCGACGACAGGACGAATTATGGGAGAACAATTGATAATTAATACCTACGTCCAAAGAAATATTAGTTTGTCGTTGCGGCGTCCCCCTGCGGAAATCGACGAATAGCGTCGAAAGCACGGAAACGTCGCGCACAGTGGTATTCGACACCATAAAGCGGACAAAAGTCGTTTATCGTATTATTTGATTAAATAAATCTAATATATCAAAAAAAAACAATCTTTAAAAAATATTCACGTAATGATTTTTTTTTTTTTTTTTTTGGTTAATAACGAAAAGAAAATTTGTAGCAGAAACCCCTTTTTTTTTGTTCCGTGGGAAAATTTAAATTAGTAACAATATCGTTTCCCACTTTGTCTAACTTTTTTTTGCGAATTCCCTTTCGGTGTTCTTTTTCGCCATATAATAAAATAAATGTCGCGTTACAAGATTGACACCAAAACTTCGTGGAAAAAAAAAAATAAAAAACAATCACCACACAACTAAAACACGGATTCGTAGAACCGCGAAGAAATAAAAATAAAAATTATTATCGTTGTTATTAATTTGTCGAATATATTAAATTATTCATGAATAAAATTTAATTTAATGTGTTTATTAGAAAAATAGTAAAGTACACCCGAACAAAGTAGATTCGTCCGTAGAAAAATTTTTTTTTAAAAATAGTGGAAAAGTTTTAATCGCGAACAAAGCAGCCGAATAAACATATTGGACAAATATTTGACGGAATATTTATTAAATAATCAAACTTCCCGTAACTATTTTAGAAAACTCCACCGTGCAATGATTTAATTCTTGTTAGAAATTACTCTATCGAATAATAAAACGATTGAGGGTTTTTTTTTTTTTTTTTATCTTTATTGACATACGTGTTTTTTTTTTATAAAATATAACTAATAATTATAATTATTATTATTATTATTATTACTATTGTCATCCGTAGTCCGGGTATTTGATTATCTAACACCGTATGAATAGTTTTCAAGCTACGCGTAAATTGAAAAAGTATACCAAAAAATTAGATTATAATAAAATAAGGAAATCCTACTCTTCGATGTTCTTTAAAGACACACAGTCACTGTTGCATAACAAGTACAAAATATATGCCGAGAAACATCTTGTAGGGAAATTAAATTATTTGTTTAGGACGGAAAATCCTATCGCATTGTTCTACGGTTTCAATCGTGTACAACGTCTATAAAGTAACACGTATTTTTTTTTTTGAAATAAATAAGTGATATGGAGAGTAGTACATACATGTTTCAATAGTATCTATCATGAAAATCATCACATCTCGTTTTCAGAATTTTCCTAATACGAGTTATAATAACGCGACATGATTTTTATTTATTTATTTTTTTTTTTATGACGAACTGACGCTCAACAACAAACGCCTGGTTAACCATGATGGGTTATCAAAAAAAAAAAAAAAAAAATAGAAATAAAATATACGACGGTAGGTTCGGACAC
Source organism: Tuberolachnus salignus (assembly GCA_956483605.1). Classification (NCBI taxonomy): domain Eukaryota; kingdom Metazoa; phylum Arthropoda; class Insecta; order Hemiptera; family Aphididae; genus Tuberolachnus; species Tuberolachnus salignus. The sequence goes on along the minus strand of OY101436.1, from coordinate 36,941,237 downwards.
TCTATAATGTAATGTGCTCTCAAGCCCGAAAAATTTTCGGAAATTCCGTACTTTGATTCCGTGGACTTTTGTCCGCTTTTTCTTTTTCTGCGAAAAAGATACCAAAATAAAAAAAATAAGATTGAAATAAAATAGGCGAATATAGAGGCACCTCCTACACTTCGATGTTCTTAAAAAAAAGTGACATAATGTCGCCGCGTGCAGTAATATTGTGAATTTAGTGATGAAATTTGCACCGGAGCGCGTGGCGCGGATAATACATTTTCGTCGGCTTGTGCACCGTGTGGCCGTATGATTGATAACACCAAACGACCCTAAAAATTCACATAATATAGCGACGATTAAACTGGGCGGTTGTATTATCGTGTCGTTTAGTTTCCGCGTTCAACGTTTCCCTTATCTGTGCGTGTTGCTCGCGCGTCCCCGTCGGTTATTGTATTTTTATTTATCGCATACTGCGGCGGGAGAAATATTATTTTATAACGCGGTGTCCGGTTTCTTTTGAACAACGAACGGTGGGTCTAATGGAAACTCCGTACTCGCGGTACCCGGGTAAACGGACAAGAGACAAAAATTTCGTATCTTCCCGACATCTTCGTGACTTCCGGTGTATAGTTGGCCTCCTAGGCCCGCGTGGGCTCGCGCGTTGCCACTGATGCCGTCCACGATTCATTAAAAAAAAAAAAAAAAAAAAAAAAAAAAAAACGAACAGAAATCTACGAAAAACCGTGCTAAAACCCATACTCGTACGCGGGTACGAACTACATTGTTGTTCACGTCGATTTTCGCCCGGACATATTGATATCGATTTACAAGAACCGATGCGGAGGAATTACAATTTTACATTACTTAACGTCCCGATTTTTGAGTTATAATAATTTTAAAACAAAAAAAACATTCGAAATTGAATGGGATATTCCAAATTTCCTCGCGGCCTGCAAAAAAGAAAAAAAGAAAATATATAATTTTGTGTTATGCTTCGAGCGTTCAAACTGCGCACGTGGTAATCGACGGACAAATACTTATAATATACATTTTTTAAATTTTTTACAACTCGAATTTATTTCCATACTCAACGGTTTTTCTCGTGAATCAAAATAAATAGTTTTACCATGCTACGACAATATATATAGATGCAGACAAATTAAGGATAGGTTTTTTTTTGTTTTACAATCCACTCTCACGTACAATATTTATTTCGTTTGGCCTCGTAAATTTAAATAAAAAAGTAATTTAGATAATTCTCTTATTGTTTTCCATTGTGTATGAAAATACAGATATTTGTTAGAATAATTGATTAAACAATAATATTTAATATTATTAAATATTATTAATATTTTTAATATTTATATTTTTAATAAAAAAAAATAATTTTTTTTTTTTTTTTGTAATATAAACTATGTGTAAATAATATTGTGAAAACAAAATATTTCGTTTAACTGCATTCATTGTCTTCTACCAGAAATAATCCACCGGCTGTCAATTTCAAAAGAGGCTTTGGGTAGAAAAATCTGCCTAGTTAGTGCATTGCGCGGTTATACTTTGGTATTTTTTTTTTTTTTTTTGTAGTTTTGTTAATAATTGAGAAACACCATGGGAAAAGTTTTTTTATAAGCTATGAAAGTGAACATTATGTTGAACATCGTAAACATCACGGCATTTCCGGAACTATTTTCCAATTTAAATGGATACAGGTCATTTTAGACGAAAAATATACGAATAGTCGTCATTTGTTTTGTACTTTCAAATTAATAAAATATTTATTTGAAACTTATCGTAAACATGTGTTTACCGAACATTTTTCCAATGTAATGATTTATCGGTGCGTATAAATAAAAAATTAAATCTACCTACATTCCAAACTTCTCACCTACGGCATAGGTCCACCGAAAATTCGGAGTACGTTCGTCTTTTGTATAGTTAGCCAAAAATAATAATAATAATAATAATAATAAAAATGTTTTATTAGGTTACGATATTCAAACGAAGGTACAGCGATATTTTTAACGGCGAATAGGGGGGAAAAAAAAAAAGCCCCCGGCTCGTCGTTGAATATCGATAACTATGAAATAATTGTGAAAAATCCGGTCTCAAAAAAGCTAACCTACGACGTAGAGTTGGGCATCCGACCGGCGATAAAATATAAGATGATATTTGTTCGCATTTCAAAAGTCTTCACGGTGTACCTGCATATTTCGAGTGCCCACAGAAAGAAAAAAATAAAAAATAAAAAGTACGTTACCAAAGTATATAACTCCGCACTCACTTTTGTATATTATAATAAGTACGAAATTGTTTTGCGAAGGATCCTACGCAACTATTATAATATTATACACAATTGACCCAGAAATCCACTGTCGTTATTTTTATAGGCATGTGCGTAAAAATGCGTACGTACGGCCGAACATTTATTTAACGAACACGGGCGGTTCGTTGAAGGAAAAAATAAAAAAAAAATCGTATAATAGAAATTTTGTTCAAAAGAAATATTACAATTTTCTTTCAATAAAAAAAAAAAATAAAAACTCTTTTATACTGCACTATAATAATATAATAATAACGCATGCGGATATATTGCGCGGTAATAAATAACAAATGCACGCGTACGAGTGTGTACCTTGTGATTTTTATTTTATTCTCTGTTGCCGGAGTACCGTCTGATATACCGACGAAAAAAAAATCCGCACCATTCTGTCTACGAAACTATTCCCGTCTGTTTTTAAAAATTAAAAATGTCGTCTAATAAATCGTCGGTGCCCTGTAATCGGCGATATCGACGAATAGTGTCGAAAGCGCGGAAACGTCGCGCACAGTGGTATTCGACGGACAAAAATTATTTTATCATATCATTTGATAAAGAAGTCTAATATATCAAAAAAAAAAACAATTTTTGAAAAATATTCAGGTTATGATTTTTTTTTTTTTTTTGGTTAATAACGAAAAGAAAATTTGCAGCAGAAACCCCTTTGTTCCGTGGGAAAATTTAAATTAGTAACAATATCGTTTTCCACATTGTCTAACTTTTTTTTTGCGAATTCCCTTTCGGTGTTCTTTTTCGCCATATAATAAAATAAATGTCGCGTTACAAGCTTGACACCAAAACTTCGTGGAAAAAAAAAAAATAAAAAACAATCACCACACAACTAAAACACGGATTCGTAGAACCGCGAAGAAATAAAAATAAAAATTATTATCGTTATTATTAATTTGTCGAATATATTAAATTATTCATGAATAAAATTTAATTTAATGTGTTTATTAGAAAAATAGTAAAGTACACCCGAGCAAAGTAGATTCGTCCGTAGAAAATTTTTTTTTTAAAAATAGTGGAAAAGTTTTAATCGCGAACAAAGCAGCCGAATAAACATATTGGACAAATATTTGACGGAATATTTATTAAATAATCAAACTTCCCATAACTATTTTAGAAAACTCCACCGTGCAATGATTTAATTCTTGTTAGAAATTACTCTATCGAATAATAAAACGATTGGGGGTTTTCTTTTTATCTTTATTGACATACATGTTTTTCTTTTTATAAAATATAACTAATAATTATAATTATTATTATTATTATTACTATTGTCATCCGTAGTCCGGGTATTTGATTATCTAACACCGTATGAATAGTTTTCAAGCTACGCGTAAATTGAAAAAGTATACCAAAAAAAAAAAAAAAAAAATTAGATAAAAATAAAATAGGCGAATATAGGCACCTCCTAGTCTTCGATGTTCCTAAATGACACACAGTCACTGTTGCATAACAAATACAAAATATATGCCGGGAAACATCTTGTAGGGAAATTAAATTATATGTTTAGGACGGAAAATCCTATCGTTTTGTTCTACGGTTTCAATCGTGTACAATATCTTTAAAGTAACACGCATTTTTTTTAAAAATAAATACGTGATATGGAGAGTAGTACATACATGGTTCACTTGTATCTATCATGAAAATCATCACATCTTGTCTTCAGAACTTTCCAAATACGAGTTATGATAACGCAACATAATTTTTATTTTTTTTCATTACGAACTGACGCTCAACAACAAACCGTACAACTTAACCACGATGGGTTATCAAAAAACACAAAAAATATAACGTTAGGTTTTGACACTGTATAATGTAATGTGCTCTCAAGCCCGAAAAATTTTCGGAAATTCCGTACTTTGATTCCGTGGACTTTAGTCCGCATTTTCGCAGCCAAATACCCGTCCAAACGTGCGTCGGGGAGGTATTGTTTTACTGCCGTACGTCGAACTGATGAGTGCTTTACTCGATATAAAATATATCGGGTTGAAATTGTTTAATTTAAAAAAAAACGAAAAAAAAAATACTATAAAACGAATTCGGCGAACAGCATTATTTGCGAACGGAAATTAAACGATTCCGTAAACCAATTCGTTGTACAGAGAGTCCGGTTGACCACAAGCTCGGCTCGGCTGCACAATATAATCGTATATTCGTAGAAAACAAAAAAAAACTACAATAATAGACATACCCGTGCGATTTCGCCGTGTACGGCCAACGACAACTATAATTTTCCGACTGACCACTCGTACATTAAAACATTGATACTCGGCGAACAACACTGTGTTTTACGCTGTAGCACGTAATAATCGTATTGTCACGGTTAATGTTTAGCTATTATGCGATTTAACATAGATTTCGAATTAAACTACACGATAAAACGATTGAGATGTCTTCACAATGGTCTCTGTTAAAAATATATACAGGGTAGGGCGCGGTTACTTCGTTATTTTAAAAAATCGTAACACAAAAAATGTATTGGCAATATTGATTTAAATGTTTTTTTTTTCTGTGTACGTTTAAAGTTTTATTTTATTTGGTTTTAAATAGGGTGTGTCGAAGGTGGCCACCCTTCTCGTCAATGCACTGGGATAGTCGGAATTTGAAATTTCCGTCCACTTTTTCCAGCATATGTGTGCTTATGTCGGCAATATAGCAGTACAAATATTGTTTTTTGAGATGACGAAGGATCTTTGGACGATCCGTGTATACCAACGATTTAAGGTAGCCCCACAGGAAAAAATCACACGGGACTAATTCTGGTGATCGTGCTGGCCGATCACTGAAGATCGCCTTTATGTGAGAGGATCCGTTCGGTGAAGTGTTCACGCAAGACATTCATTGGCCTTCTTGCCGTGCGAGCAGTGGTGCCATCGTGTTGAAACCACACTACCCCTACATTCGTTTCTTTAATTTTGGGCAGGAAAAAAAACCACAATCATGCTGACATATCGTTCAGAATTTATCGTAACTGCTTTTTCGTTCTCTCCAAAGAACCGTGGGCCATTAATGCCGATTCTGGATATTGCACACCAAACAGTCGCACGTTCTGTATGCAGAGGGTATTCATGAAGTCCTCTCGGGTTACCGGGGTCTACAATATCGCATGTTTTGTTCGTTCACGCATCCTGAAATACGGAAATGTGCCTCGTCACTAAAGAAAACAAGGGCGTCCCGAGGCAGGATTTCGAGGAAGGCATCACGTGCATTTTTTCGCGTGGATAAAATTGTTGCACCACTGACAATTTGTACGGGTGAAAACAGAGTTCCTCGTGTGGAATTCGTCTCACTGCGCGACTGGACATCCCAAAAGCAGCCGAATGTTTGTGTGCAGATCGCACCTAGGTGGTTCGGCAAAATCGCCGCCCTTACCCTTTCGATGTTTTCTGGCGTCCCGACGGTTCTGGAAGGTCCTTCTGGTGTTTCTTCTGCACACTACCGGTATCCCTGAACGTATCCGCCCCCAAAAAAAAAATCGATTTTCAGTCGGGCACACGACCTGCGGGTGCGATATTGAAATGGTATCGGAAAGCACGCCGAGTTGCGATTATCGAACGGCTGAATGAAAAGTATGCCTTCACGGCGAACGGGCGCCCTTGCTTTGTCCATTGCATTTTTGATACTGAACTAGTTTTAACGAAAACCTTAGATTACGTGCTTTCGAACAAGCCGTAAACCAACGCTCTACTATTAACAGCCGCTCAGTTGCCAGAGTATTCAGATAAGGAAGTAACCACGCCCCACCATCCTGTATTATAGTCGGTATACCGTTAAAAAATTTATAAAAATGCACGGATACTCGTATTAAAGAAAACTAAAAACTAAAAAAACTGGGCTTGTTTTGTGTACACCGTCGCCATACGTTTTACGTAGCTTCATTAAACAGTCAACCGGTGAGGTAGGTTTTAGAGAAAAATTTAATTTACAACGAACGAAACCGACCAAAGTGTAATAATAAAAATGGACCGAATTTATACGATTCCTGTCGACATTTGCACATTTGACGTTTTCTGTTTATTTTAGCGATAGGTTTTCTAATAAAAAAAAAAAAACACGTTCAGGCGCAAGATTTTTAGCGCGGTGTATGCGTTTTATTTCGCCGGTCGTCTTGTTTCATTGGTCACCGATGGAAATTCCGCGAGACTTGCGAGTGGTACGCGAGAATTTTCATATTTTCGTCGTTTATTGTTTTGTCGTTTTTGTATATTTTCACCAGCGTTTTCGTTTTTGGTAAATTATTATTATTATTATTATAAAATGAGCGACGGGTCCGTGAATTTCCGGGCCTTCGAAACGCAAATGTCACCTACGCGGAATTTAGTAATTTTCGTTGATATTTAAACGTCGCCGCCGTACTAATTACGGTGTTTCGTTGAGATGGAACGCGACGATTTATCGAAGCGGATTCGAGGTTTTTCGATAATATAATGGGCGACGATGATTGCTTTATCTCTAGAAAATTCGTGCAATTTCTACGGTGAGTTCAATTTTTCACCCACCGAAACTAAAATAATACAACGTATTGGCGTGTAATTGGATTGAAACGCACTCGGCTAAGCAAACCGTTTCGTAATATAATTTCGTTTGTTACGTACTCGAAACTTAAACAGTACCCGTAGGCGGTGTTGACATGTCGGTTATATTACTACGAATTTACGAATGAAAATAAAAAAAATAAAATATATATAAATATCAAAGGTATTGAAGGGATATCTTGATGTTTAAGCGAAAAGCACGGTAGAGGTCCGTCTGAGAAAACATCAAAGGAAATATTGTTGAATAGTACAGTGCATTATTATTATTTATTTTTTTTTTTTTTTGTCAAACATAAAAAATATAAGGTCAACGAGACTGCAGCGAGCCCGGCGAACCATTGGCTGTCGTTCGTTCCCGGCATTCGAATTGTTATAAATAAATAAGATATTATGATTTTTTTTTTATTATTATTATTATTATTATTTTATCCGCTACCACGGGAATATTATGCGCTTTCGGAACACTGCCCCGGCACGAACTTGTAGGATTTTTATTACAATCGGAGGGGCACTACTGCGTTATATTATTATAAAGCGGAATACGATTTTTCGAGCCGTTTTTTTTTTTTTTTTCATTTCTACGCGCGGAAACGAAACGGACAAACGGCGAAGGCGCGACCGGTCTGGCCCCGTCGAGGTTATCGGTTTCCCGGCGAACCGACGGTAACAGGTTCGATTAACAATTGTACAGGCGCCTAAAATATAGCCCGTCGCTGGGTGTCTGCCAACACGTCGGGGGGCCGGGGTTCGGCGATTATACCCGTTTGTTTCGCGGTCCGGTGGATATTTTCTCTCCGGGCCAATTAAACGGTTTACGTACGCAACACGAGGCGTTCTATATTGAAGCGGATGGCTAAACAACACCTGTAATCGAGTAAACGAACGATTTTTAACCTAACCACGACGGGCCACGAGCAAAGGAAACAAACAACAAAAAACATTTACCTACGGAGACGACGATTTGGATAATAGCGCGTTGTAATTTTTTACGACTTATCGTAAACTCAACACTTACAGTGTTGATGTCCGCTTGTTCGAATTAAAACAAAAAAAAAAAAACCAATGAAACAACGTAATCGTAGTCGGATTTACGTTCTAAAAGGAATAAACGCCAATTAAACAAAAAATGCGTTGTCAAATAAAACGGATATTATATACGGCGGATCGTCCGATTCGTGTAATCATTCTCCGGGATGGGTTGCTGAGTTTCGCGATTTGTGTCGTTTGGCCGTTGATATTTCCACCCGACACGCCCGTATCGCATACACACGCGTGTCGATCGAGTGATTTTTATTATTTTTTTTTTTTTTTTTTTTGCGAGCGCCTGTGACACCTATCGTGTACGACGTACCGACTTTATGACGTGCGCGGCCGTTGCTCGGCGCGATTACGCACAATACGTACCCGGATACGACCCCGGCGGGATTGCCAGTCTCCGGTACATCGGACCCGGCGGGGATTCGTGTACGTACGCTACGAGCGGAGCGAACAAGAAAGCCACGGGCGGCGTTTTGCGCGAGTCAGGCGCAAATTGAGATTTGTCCCGTACGAAGCCGCGTCCTCTACGCCGGTAAAAATTTACGTTTTGCACTGCACTACGAGATGCGATCAATAGATATACCGGGACGAAAATCGCATCGGCGCTAAGCATAAACGTACCGGAAATACACGCACACATTAAAACAAAACTAAAAAAAGCATGTTGAAAAATAGTTATTTCAAGCCACGGGTTAGTATTTCATCTTTTAGTAATGTACGACAAGACATACATACTCGTTGGAGTCATATACATTTTTCACGTCAAATAAACTCGAGTGTTTGCGTTTAACTCGGCAAATCAGCAACCGATACTTTTGAAACGGTTGAAAACGACGATAAAGCAATTAACAAAACTAAAAAAAAAACATTTCAATGGGAAAAAAATAATTATTGGGATTCGCAAAGCCATTAACTTTGACTCCCCCCCCCCGTACCGGTGGACCTTCAACTTCAAGAAATACGTAAATGTTAGCAAAAGTTAGAGAAATTATTCGATCAGACCGACGAAAGACGATAAGAAAACTTTCTAGTGATTGTAGCAGTTCTTAATGATCATACAATTTTAACCGAAGATTGATGCACGAGTGACGAGTCTGTGCAAAAATGGCCCGAAAATCTTTATCTCAAAAAAAAAAAAAAAATCATCGAATTGAAGTTTGTCGAAGTTTGACAAAACGGACACATAATGATCCGAGGTTTATTAAAAATGTTTTGACTGGCGATGAAACATAGGTTATTACGGTTGTTACGTAGAAACCAAACGACAGTCATCAGAATGGCAACCAGTAACGTCACCAAGACCCAAACAAGCTCAACAAGTTGGTTTTAACATAAAAACCTAGTCGATTACATTGTTCGATATTAAAGGCCTTGTTTATATTGAATTCGTTCCGACTGATCATACGGTTAATCAGACGCACTACAAAGATGTTTTAATTAAATTACGAGAAAGTATCCGAAAGAAACGTTCCGAACGGTACCAGAATCGATCGTGGTAGTTGCACCACGACAACGCGCCTGCTCGTTCCGCCTTATCAATCCGTAACAAGACAACGAGATTTGATGATATAAAAAAAACAATAAAAAAAAAAAAAAAAAAATGCGGTGGATTAACAACATAAAGTTGTTAATGACTTCCAACATTATTTCAAAAAGTGACAGGAGAATTGGGATAAATGCATAACATCAAACTGGTGAATACTTCGAAGGAAATTAATATTTAAACAATTATTTGTTTAAATTTTTTATTAACAAAAAAATCTCTTTTTTTTCTTTCTTTTAATCACATCTCGTATTCGGTGCAAATTTGTTTGCGTGGCACTATAGGTGCGTGCGTGTGTGGACGTGTTCGCCGAATAACAGCGCACACAAATACGTTCGGCGCGTTCCACAAACGCAGTCCGTCGGCCGCGGGTTTTGTTGCGCCGCAACATAACTTTACGTAGCAACATCATTCTAGTGTGGACGGATTTTTTATGACGTGTTTTTCTGTTCTCGAAAAATAATCATAAATATTATAATTGAACGGTATATTATGCGATGGATGCGTTTGTTTCAATGAAAAAAAAATTCGCGACTTTCATTGTTATGCATCATTTAATCAACATAATGGAGAAAAAATAGAACAAAAAAAATAAAAATAAAAAATCCAGGCGTTATTAAATGAAACAACTCTACCAAAGTTGAAATCATGATTTCGGCGAAAGATTGTGTCGAATCATTGAATATACAGTGTGTTGCGGAGACGACTGATAAGTTTTAAAGAGTTATATATAACTAACATTAAAACTTAGAGGAAAACGGTTTGTTTTTTTTTTCTAAAAATTATTAGGAAATCTCATTTTTCCAATTGTGTTTTGAAAATGTCCGTCTGCCACAGTACATTGCTGTAGGCGATCACTGAAGTTTTGGTATGATTTTCGGCACGTTTTTACTGGTATGGCCGCGATTTCTTCAGTGATATTTTGCTTTAGGTCATCTGTGGTATGGGAGTGATGTTTTAGTACCGTATCCTATAACGTCACCCCTCTAGAGAGAGACTAACCGTCCAGGGAATGTTTGTCGCAAAACAGCAAGCGAAATTCGAGCTGTGTGCGCCCCAGCACCGTATTGTTAAAATCACAAATCTCCCAAGTAATGTTCTTTAGTTATTTCCTCCAACATGCGCTGCAGATAAGTTTCCGACACCACAATATTCCCAAATAAACCACGTGCTTTCAGGCAGAGTGTCTTGGCGATCGCTCAATTGCCTCTCTAACCAACTCTGCACATTCCCGGTGGTCCTTACCGTTCTGGGTACTCCGTGTCCACGTCCACTTCGGGTACTTCCAGTCTTGACGGCGTGACCGTGCAATTCAAACTAACCTACCGCGAGGTACCACGAAGCCTGCGCTTATCTTATCTTAGTGAAATGACCCCATTAAACTCGTCGGCGGGCTCCACCGCACCCTGTACAAACCGTCGATGAAATAAAAACCTATGGCGGAAATACTGGTGTACGATTAATCACGCACGTGTTGATCCTGGACACACGGCGCACGGCGTAAATAACTATTTATAAACGCACGGTCAATTAGTTTTTCCATAAATATTTGCGGCGCGTCTTACACCGGACACACGGCGTACGTTTTTACAAACTGTGGACGCGGCTGCTGAAGATTGCTCGGATCCGTGCGCGCACGCGGGGGGTGGTCGACATCGGGCTGACATTTACCGGGCGCGACAGTCGAGAGGCAGACGACCGACGGCACGTGTAATTGGAAATGTGTGACGTTTTGTCGCTTGTCGCCCGGGGATCCGGCCGCCAAGTGTTAACGTCTCCCGCTCGGAACTGGCCCCGGGACCACGAACGGGGTCTTCCGGATATTCGTTGTTTTCAACCAGTCGTTGGAAATATCTAATCGTAATCTAAAATTCATCGTACGGTGCGAATCCGGGCGGTTTCTCGGATATCGATATTTATTGACAGTGTTCAACACTAAATCCGTCGGCGCTAGGATAAAAACGGTCGGCACCGCCCCGGTTTGTCTCTGAATAACATTTACGAGTACACCGAACTGCACCGTCCCTGTATCTCGCGATGGAACACCGCCCGTTATCAGCAAAACAAATGTGTACACTCTTTTGCACTGATAATGATGTGGCGCTGTAAACTTATTTCACCCACGAGACTAACCGAATTCCGGTGCACCATCTATAATACAAAAAAGCCGCGTCTTTCGGTAGGGCTTTGCGAGCCTAGCCCCCGTGTATAGTCTACGGACGCCCAATAAAATATCTAAATAGATATATACGCAGCATCCCCACGTTTGTGTCCACAAAACTCAAAATGTGGCCGATGGCCGATTGATTTGAAATTTTGACGTAACGTTGCATTCGTCTACACCGGACCATGTTTTTATTTATCCCAATACTCGATTTGATCGGTAGGAAAAAAGTTAGGGGCACAAATGTTGAGCTGTTTAAATTAATATGGACATTTTACTTTTCAAACAACTGTCAAGTAACCATAGCAACACATCAAACTCTACATTTTCGTTTATTATTATTATTATTATTATTATCAGTAAAACATATTAAAACATTTCAATTTCAAAATTGTTCGTTTCCTCAATCCAGGAAAATGTAATACGGCAGTAATTATTCCAGAAATTCAATTAAAATTATTATTTAGAAGTATATTTTCGACCTCGTCGAGTCTATTATCGAAATGTTCGTAGTGCGTACAACAACAAAGACGTTTTTTTAGAGGGATAGAGGTTATTGGGTATAAAATATTGAATATCATACAGCTGTACAGGCTTGCCTATTTTAATTTTCCTAGACAATAACACTATACTAGGTTATGTATTGGTACAATTTGATATGTTACAGGCTCTCGTATCAATCAGGAACCGTCACCTATCAACACATCCGTCGATTGAAAGAAATTCAAAAGCAGAGGCCTTTTCTCTTCACTAAACACCACTGTGTGCACTTACATATAGTGTGTTGTACTCGTACATAAAAAACAGTAGTAGAAGCTTAGTTATTTAATTTTTATCGTCGTTTGATTTAAATAAAATTACAATACAATAATTTCCTTTTTTTTTTTTTTTTAAAGAATTTGAAAGAGGTCATATTGCTACCTGAACCTCCCCTTGTATCCCCGATCGGACGATATACCGATGAAATAAATCGGTGTTCGTACAATCGATGTTTTCTGGTTTCAAAACCCGACGATCACACGGTTCCAATTTATCGCATTAAATTTGCTCGTTTCTCGGCCCGTCGTGGACAACCGTCGACTGGGTTTTAGGTTTACGCATTCGGACACCAAGGTCCCTGGTACAGTATCAGGTCTGTACCGTCAAGCATGCGTATCTAACATCAGTGTTATTTTCGTTACTAACGTTGTAATTAGGTCGTCGGTATAATAGATTTCGAAATGTGCGATATTCCGGAGCCAACCGGAGGATTCCATTTGGGCGTGTGCGGGCGTCGTTCCGGGCGCAAGGAACGTTAATACGCAGCTTACTTCCTTTTGAAATATTGGCACATCCGTCGTATCGCGGGATAGGTCCATACCGGGCTGCATACCTACCTATGTGGCTATAAATATATATATATATATGTGTGTGTGTGTGTACAGTTGTTAATGAAAAACCATAAGAAATAATAGTATAGCGGGCGAGTTGAAAAGTTCGGGTTTATATTTTCATCAGGGAAATAATAAACAGCCTACGGTGTACCGAAGAAAAACAGATATTGTAAATTATGGCTGTGAATTTAATGCACTATAGTGATATAAAAAAAAAAAAAAAAAAACATTATAGAATACACTTTGATAAAAAAAAAAAAAAAGCGCACTATAAATACCGACAATCGCACTTAAACATTTTGAAAAATATTAATTAGTTTTTATATCTATTAATTTTAAATATGAAAACCATAATTGCATTTTTAAAGTTTAAATAAAAAAAAAATAAAAATAAATAATACACCGCGACATTAATATAAAATTTAAAAATGCATCGTTATTTTTATCTATAGTTATATTTATATTGTTATGGGTTTTATTAATAAATACCTATATTATTATAAAAAAAATTTAAAAAAAGCACAGACACATTTTAATTCATTTTAAACGGAATTCAACAAATAAAAAAAAAAAAAAAATGATTTTTCTATAGTTTTTTTTTTTTTTTTACAAAAATATAACTATTGCGTCGTTGGTGTTTTGGTTTATAATATTCATCGAGTTTGAATAATTCATAAAAAAAAAAAAAAATTATTATTTTATATAAAACCTATTGAAATATTCTAAACCGTGCGTTCTCGGGGATAGGGGCAATAAGGGATAATTTTTTTTTTAACACGCAAAACGGAATGTAGTTTACATTTTTTTGTGCCGAAGCGACGGCCTTAAAAAATACTCAGCGAAGTTCAACGACAATGGCTTGCACAGGACGGAGGAGATGAAGAGTTATATCTCCCTGTACCCCGTGGGCTCAAAAATACGACAACTATTCGCTCAGCGATTTTATCGCGAAATTTACCGGTATACGTTTCGGCCGGGTTACGGGGGAAAAAATCGTTTGAATGACGAAAAAAAATTGAATCTTTCGGACCCGCGCGGGGTTTCAAATTCCAATTGAGTAGAACCAGCGGTCTTCGCCTACATTTTTCGCGACCCGCACGTAAGCTTTGTAAAAAAAAAAAAGCTAAAATTGCCCAATGCTTCGCAGTACTACTATTAAAACCGAACGAATAAAAATCACATTTTACATTATGTAGAATATTTAATTATTAATAATTGAAAATGTATAGAATTCATATGACGCGACAAACATTTATAATAACATCGTCTATAAACACACCGACAACATCGATAATATTCGTAGATCGCGGGACTCTAAAGATAAAAATTAATTCTATTAATGACACGGTTTATCCTATCTCAATATCTCACTACGTAATAATAATATTATATTATAACAATAAATTATATAATATCGTTGATACATTACATTACACTACTATTTTTTTGTTTTTTTAACTGTATTTTCATTTATTAATTGTCTATGTTTAATAATTAAAAAAAATATTTTTTTATCTTATATAAATTTATAAATTTGATTTTTATTTGAAAAAGAACACTTATCGCGATACCAAAAATGGGACGCGGCGACCCACCGGTTGAAGACCACTGGTGTAGATGACTACGATTTATTCACGATTATCGTTAAGGTACTATTCCTCTATCCCGTTGAAAATTCCCGGGCACGTCTTCGGTCACCAGTATTTACAAACGAGAATTTCCCAATTGCAATAATATTGTTTTAGAACCTTTTCCCTTAGCTTCGTGAAAACCGTCGAGTTATGAACGTTTATCGCTTTGGAAATAAAATTAATTAATTTTGCGTTTATATCTGTTGCAGAATTAATATTGTTATCTGCGCGGTTTAGGAGATCGGAACGAATGTTTAAATCGATTTTAAACTCCCCGGTAGTAGTAGTAATAATAATAATAATAATAATATTATTAATATTATACGGATGTAGTTATACAGCCGATTTATAGGTATAGCGATGATACTGACACGCGCGTATACAGCGTGACCGTGTTATCGCGATATTGGATTTATGACACTGTGCGATTTTTTTTCTGTCATCCCCACAAAGGCCGTAAGACGGGGTAAAAATGTGAAAATGCCATTAAAACCATACTCGTATAGTTCCGTGATCTCCTTCTACTCTCCTGGCATTTGGTACTTTAACAGTATTATTATAACAGTATTATAACGATAAGTCGTTGTAGCCCCCAATCGCTTGTCTCGGTCTTTGACTATGCCTCGTTCGTCTTCCGTCTTCTCCGACGAACACCCGCTGGGCCGCCTTCGAGGTATCGTGCCCGCCGGATTCCAATATTCTCGATCGCCCGTCCGCTTACGCTGTTTTTCTTCTGTTTTTTTTTTTTTTTTTTTTTTTTTTCACTACTCCTCATCACGACGCGTCCCGTTGACGGCTGTTTCCCCTGTTGTGCCAGCACGGCAAACGTTTTCGTTATCAAAAATCGGTTCACGTGTCCCGCGGCCAAAACGACCGAAAAAAAAATAAACGGATATCGTATTTACTCGAAAACCGCAGAAATCACCCCGTATATACGAGTAAACGGTCGTTTTGTTGTAACTCATTGCAAAACGGATATTGCGTATTAAACAAACCGACCACCGCCGACTGGCGGTTAGGTACTATTTTAATATCGTACAATTAATACGATATATGAACGAAATATAACGTATGCTATACCGGAGATGCACTATCGGAAGATATCCGAGTTCGGCAAGATCGGTAACTCCGGTACACGGGTATTAATATTATATTACGAACGGTTCCGGAACCCTTGAAATCGAAGACGAACGAAAACGGTATAGTTTGCGTTTTGTTTTAATAGTCGAAACTGTGGTTTTTTTATAATCCCCCTCTTGCCCCGTAGAAATATAAAATAATTATGCTCGTGTGCGGGCCGCTATTGTAGGTGTGTATTCCATACGGTTAGGGTATAAGGGGAAATTTAATTTATATCGATGCGCAACGATAAAGCATCGCTAACGGAGTCCGGGCGGTCATGTTTTTTTTTCGGATCGCTGTCCGGACGACTTTCATCAATACGCTACGCTACGGCACTTTTAATGGGAATACGATTTGTTTCGCCCATCGTATATGCAGAAAAACATGCAACGAGGTTTATCATAAATTTCTTGTACTTATGATGAAAATTAAAAAAAAAAAAAAAAAAAACGTTAACGGTAATTGTAATCATTTTTTTTTTTTTTAATTTTGTCCCGCTCGGCATAAACTAAACGATAGAATGATAATTACTAATTTGTATCGTGCAGTTACAGGCACTACCTTATTATTATTATTTTATTGTTTTGTTTGTTTTTTAATTTTTTTTTTTTATTTCATTTCAATCACCACGGTAGGCCATAGACAAATCAACAAAAATAATTCGAGTTTTGTTCCGACTATAACCAAATTTCAGCCCGCCCCATTTCTCGGCGTTTATCGACTTACAGAATTAGGCTCAAAATACTACTCTATAATTTAAAAAATAAATACACGGCGATTAGATGAGTGGTCCCCAATCTTAGAATAGAAAGCGACTTTCCATGAACGCAGAGTTCTGAAATTTCGAACAGAACCGTCTTTCACCTTCCAATATTTACGTCAATGCACCGAGATAGTCGGAATTTGAAATTCAGGATATTGCGCACCAAACAGTCAAACGTTCTGTATGCAGAGGCTGCTCATGAAGTTCTCTCGGGATAGTGGGGCTCCAATATCGCATGTTTTGTTCGTTCAGACATCTTGAAATATGGAAATGTGCCTCGTCACTAAAGGAAACAAGGACGTCCTGAGGCAGGATTCCGAGGAGGGCATCACATGCGTTTTTTCGCGCAACATAACCGCGTGGATAAAGTTGTTGCACCACCGCCAATTTGTATGTGTGAAAATTGAGTTCCTCGTGAAGAATTCGTCTCGCCGTGCGACTAGACATCCCTAGAGCAGCCGAATTTTTGTGTGCAGATCGCCTAGGTGATTCGGCAAAATACCCTTTCGATGATCTCTGGCGTCCTGACGGTTCTGGAAGGTCCATTATGTTTCTTCTGCGCATCACCGGTATTCCTGGACGTGTCCGCCCGCAAATAAATCGATTTCCGATCAGGCACACGACCTGCAGGTGCGATACCATTGTAATGGTTTGTGAAAGCGAACGGCTGAAAGAAATTGTAGGCCTCCGCGGCGAACGCGGAGCTCTCGCTTTGTCCACTGCATTGTCGACACTGTACTAGTTATAAAAAAAAAAAAAATCTTAGATAACGTGTTTTTTAACAAGCCATAAACCAACGCTCTACTATTACTAGCCGCTCAGTTGCCGAGAGTTTCAGATAAGGTAGTAACCGCGCCCCACCCTGTATAACGGTCGAAAAAACGGATTAAATGCAATTTTTAATTCTAAAACTAATACAAAGTAACAGAGTATTTGCTAACACTAAATCATACGGTCTTGTTATTGAAATATTAAATTAGTTATTAGTATTATTCATAATTAATTTTGTTTAATTAATAAGTTTTTGGGCCATAAAAACCAAAGTAACGCGAGTAGAGCTTTGAAATGGCGGGTCTCCGCGGGTATCACAGTTATTATACAGATTATATTGAATTTATTATATTTTTTAAGTTTTATTTACAAAAAAAAAAAAAAAGAGAAAAAAAAGTGATTATAACCACACCATTAATAAATCATTTCGAAAATACCGGGATGAATATCTCGGCCGGAGAAATCAAAATATACTGGCAATTTGTCCAGTAAAACTTCAGACTTACTTCGAGTGAGTTTCTGAATACATTCCTCGGGTTTGTTAAAGGCTTTGCGTACGTCCATTAAGCGCGTCCCGCCCAACAATATACCCATGAAAAACGTATAGACAAAATTTAATAGGCAAGATGGGTCTGATGCGGTTACGGATACCGACTACACAAGATTCCTCAAACTCAAATATCCCGATTTTAATATATGTCTAAAGAGGTGAGCTCGGTATTTTTTCTTTTTTTTCTTTTTTAACTGAGTAGTTTGTCGGGGTACTGACGAATAGAAATATTTCGAGAGCGGTACCGTTGAAGAATATAACGTGACTAACGGACTGGGACCTGAAATATCAATACGTTTTTTAAACACAATATACGAAACGCTATTTATTCTGACGGGATAAAACGTTAATGAACAATAATTTAATGATCAAATTTTTTATAAAAATGCCCGATTTTTACCTATCGCGATCAGTTCGAATAGTGTATAACGGTTTTAATTTTCAATGTGACCGGAAAAAAAAAAAAATAATAAAAAGTTGATTATTATAATAATCATAATATTTTTTTGTTTTTTTTTTTGATCAATTCAGATGACGGAGAAACGCGTTGTTGTACGCCGATTTGTGACGGGTCGACCAAAAAAAATATCTACAATACGAAATTTACTATTCCGATTCTTTTGCGCGCACAACGTGGCCTCGAAAATAAATCCCAGTTGCGATCGGGGATTACATAATATACTCGTGTATGTTTTATTTTTATTTTAATCGAGTTTATCAAACAACCAGAATATGAACGTAAAGGATAAAATTATTAGAAAATATCACTTTTACAAACGTATAAAAACGATAATTTATTATTTATTGTTTCGTAAAATATTCAATGTCCGGTTTCGTATAATATAATAATTTTGGATACGCCAGTAGATGACTTTTATCGCGTCGGCATGAACGTTTTTCGGTATACAAATAACACAATGACAAAGGACAACGAAATAATACGCGAATCTAAAAATTGATCTTTCAAACGATTTGTACAAAATAATGCCTATATATATTAGCACAGTAAACCAGGGACGGGTTCCGTACAATTCGCCGAGTAAATTCCGCCCTCGGCCTGACGACACGAACGACTATTACATAAAGACAATACCATAAATAACGTGACAATTTATTTCTAAAAGAGTTCGGTTGAAAACTTTTAAAAAAAAATTCAAATTGCATATCATTTGGATTCGAAACTATAAAATAAATTAAAATTGTTCTTTAACGAAATTTGTCCGTCGTCACTTTTAACTTAATAAATAAAAAAAAACCGACGAAACGCTCGACTTTTCGCTACTGTAACACGTTTACGATGCCAAAATAATATTGTGTATACACAAATAACTAAAAATTAAACCGTTGAAAAATCTTGAAAATTATACCGCGTCTACAAAATGTCAATAATAGTATTCGTTTCATTTATCACTGAACTACAACTAACAAAAAAAAAACGTATACGAAATAAACGGCAACGGTTATATATTTACGTTTTTTTTTTTCTTCCTATTTTCTCCTATTGTTGAAAAAAGTGCAAACAAATAATTTTCTCGGTACAACATCGGTAGACGAAGATTGCTAGACGGAGACGGTCAATGAAGCTGACGGTTCGAGCAAATCTTCTGGTCGAGAACGCGTTTGCGGACAGATAAAAAAATAATCATCGCGCCACACATCACGTTACAAAAACTTCACTCGGAGTCTAAAATGTAATTGTCGCCCAATGCTGTATCCGATATACAATGTCGAGATATTTAATAAGCCCCGAGAATTAGCCGACGACCTATCCAAAACGAGGGCCCCGTACGGTTTATCGTGTCATTTTGGCCGCGGTGAATTAGGCGCTCGGGGCGTTTATGGCAAAAAAAAAAAAAAAATCGCGTTAAATTGATTAAAGTAAGAGTTGCTGTCCGGGTAACGAACCAGCGTGTTCTATAAGCCCGTGGTTTCGGGTTCAGAGTACGTTTCCAGTGGGATTCGTGACTCTTGTATTATTTAAACGCGTTGCTTTCAATCCGTTATTCCGGGGCTAAATTATTGAAAATCTCTTACCGCGCGTTTAATATACGGGAAATAGAAATTCGCAGGGGCCTCTCATCGCCGACCGCCGCCGAATAATGTCTCGTAGAGACGTCCGTGTTCGACCATAAATAAATACTGTCGGACTGGGCTATATTCGATATATATTTTTTTTTTTTTTTTTTGATAACGAAATCGACTAGAATTGTCTCGGAGTTTACCGTGATTATTACAGATATATTTTTTCACGTATAATTTTGTCTATCGTAATATTAGAATAATTTGTCTAGCGCGCGCATACGGTCGTCGACGAATACGATAACGTCGAAACGTTAAAAATATTTTCTCACCGAAACCGATTGAATATTCGATATTGTGTCTGAACTATACGAATACAATTGGCCGGTGTATTTAGTTCGGGTTTCGTATTTCCCGTCGGATAAACGATTAAATATACACACCGTGATGTCCGTCGGCAAGACACCGTCGGCGTTTTATCCGATAAATCCACTATTGGGCGCGTGGAAATTCTGTGCGTAAACCGTTGGATTAATGAGGTAATTTTAAGATTTTCTTAATAATCGGGAAAAACCGCGAAGAAATTTACGAAAAAAAATATCATTATTTTGGACTTTTTCATTTTCCCGTAACCCGGTTAAATATAATCGTACGGAAATGTTCACCGGATATTAAATATTAGGCGTGGCACTAATGTTCAAAACATTCCGACCATTTTTATTCCACTTATAGTTGAAATTTAAATATTAAATTTTTTTGGGCGTTTTAAGTTTTTTTTTCTCGCGAATTTTAATTAAATAAAACAGTTTCGGCCGCTACAGAAACGCACGGAGATTCATTATAAGTTGTTCGGAGCAAAAAAAAAAACGCACAATTGTTCAATGCATTTATCAACAACAATTTACCAACGGCGACCCTATGGTAACGCGCGTTAAAAATAATTTTAAAAAAAGAAAAAACCCCTTTCGCCGCGCAACACGAGAATATATATATATTTTTTTTTTTTTTATTTAATATTATACGATAATTCTCGTTTTCGGTCGCGGGTCCGCACTGTAATATTGTGTTTGCGGCGGTCGACATAATGCCAATTAAGTGTAACAAATTCGGTACGGGCACACCGTCGTATATTAACGTAATTATACTTAAAACGCAAACAATATAATTGTATTGGCATTCAAATTATTATTATTGTTTTAGCTCGTAAATGGTACGGGCGAGCACGCGGTGTGGCTGGAATACCGTTTCGCCCGTTGTTTGAACAGCCACGTCACGTTTTTTTTCTATTTTTTTTTTTCTTTTGGTGGATGTATTTTCGGTCGTGTAGTCGCAATCGGAGATGTAAAACCTGTACAGTGTTCGAACAAAACAACGTACGTACGGATGACTGGTACCGTTTTAATAACATTTGTAGTGTTCTATATAAAACGCATTTCGAAATCGATTGTCCAATACGTACGCCGTTGTATTTTTGTTTTATCCTTTCAAAAAAAAAAAAACAATGAAAATTTACTCGTACCCCCAAAAATGAATTTTTTTTGAATTTGTGACAAAAGAAATTTTTAATTTTAAAACCGCGGGTTTTGTTGATGCCGCGTAACAGTAAAGCGAACCGAACGTGTATCCGAAATATAATACCTTTGTTTAACGTTCAAATAAATTACATTGCGCCATTATACTTACGCGATATCATTAGTGGTGTTAACGTTTTTATCTTTTTTAATCGTCGGGCGACTATTTTAGATTCTCGGCGAACAAACGAACGTAATATATTCACCATAGTTATGATGTTTACCGCTGTTTGCTCGGTAAATAACGTGCACGTCATTCATCGACGTCTCCGGGTGTTTAAGATTTTTCATTTTTTTTTGTAATTCAGTGTAAAACGATCGAACAGCCGTGTAATTTCCACAATATATTTATATCACCTCTGTTATAACACATGTGCTGAAAAGTCTCGGGCCTAACGAAGACAACACGGTTCTTCCATCGAAAAATCGACTTTATTCATCAACGTAGTCTCCATCAAGAGAGCTACACAACAATCATTCCGACGCCGCTCAACCATTTTAATACCATTCTTGTAGAATTGTTTGACTTTTGCTTCAATATAGGCCTCAGATTCACTGACCTAACCTCTTCATTCGAGCGAAATTTCTTACCGGCGAGCAATTTTTATTTTTATGATCTGCGAATAGCCAGTAGTCGCCGGGAGCCAAATCTGGAGAATACGGTCGATGTGGAAACGATTCGATCTTTAATTCGTGTAGTTTTGCCATCGTTTAGAATCATCAACACGTTGTAGTTTTTGTTTGACAGTGAGCAATCTCAGAGCTTTCTCACGGGAAAATGATCATGCAATATAAAGCCAACGCGTTCTTTTGATATCTTTACGGTGTCAGCTAACTCACGCAACTTCACTTTGCGATTATTCAAAACGATTTTGTGGATTTTTCCAATGTTTTCTGGTGTTACCGCCACATTTGGACGTCCACTGCGTTCTGCATCATCTGTGTCTCTACGACCACGATTGAAGCCAGCATTCCAACGTTTTATTTTTATTTTTTCTGATTGACCGGAGTCTCCATAACACATTTCAAGCCATTTCTTCGCTTGAACCGTATTTTTTCCCATCAAGAAGCAATGTAAAACGAAAACACGAAATTGTGTTTTTGATCCATCATTTTGAAAATAACAAAAGTACGGGTCACTCTTATTCACAATAACACACACACTAATGAACAGATTGTCGTGAAATTCGAACAGCTCTCTTTTGCTGGTTAGTACCGTCTAAAAATGAGGCGAGTTCCAAAACACTGGCGGAATCCATGTACCAGGCCCGGGACTTTTCAGCCCGTGTGTTATATTGTCGACGCGGATATTCTCGGGTTTTACTTGAGTAAATTATGGTCATTCGCAATAACAAAACGGACAGATTGTTATTTATTTAAGTAATTACCGGCGAACAAGACGGTCAATGTATCGGTACGCGCACAGCTCGGTTACGGATAAAAATTTGTTTGGCAGAAACGCGTAAATGTAAATTTACAACGGACCCGTTGTAAATAGGTCCGCGACGGTTGGCGGGCGTAGCGACCGACCGGCCGGCCGGCACGCGGTCTCGACGAAAAATAATTGTCGCGTTACACGTTGTTACGTGTCGCGGACGATATTTGCAAAAAAAAAAAAAAAAATGAAATTACTACCGCCGGCGCGGACGGCCGAGACGAGCGCGCCGAACCCGAACCCGTCCGTAAAAAAAAAAAAACGATAAATTTATTCAACGTTGATAGCGGTGAATAAAAAAAAAAAGTGCGCGGACGGAGGGATGAAAAAAAAGAAAAAAAGGAGGCGATAAAAGAATACGGTGCTACGGGGGCGTTTTAATAGGGACTTGCCGGGGGCGCCGGGGCCCCCCTCCCCCCCGGTAAAGAAATATTATTATAATTTTTTTATCGTTCAAATGTTTGCCGTTTCCGAAGTGTCTGGTGAGAATCTTAAGCCCGGCGGTATAGGTGTACCCGCGGACCGGATAATAAATTTAATATAATCGGGCGGGGCGTGCGTAGTAATAAAACAGTCGTTATACGGTAATTCGGGCGCCGCGTCTTCCTAGTGGAATTTCGATAAATTCGTCGTCGTCGGTCGCGCGCAGCTACGTATCGGCGGCGGTATCCGGGCGTACGGATTATTGAAACACAAACGCTTACGGTTAATACCGAAAATATGAATTTATAATAATATGCGTAGGCGCGTGTATAGATCGCCCTAATATCAATTACGGTCGCGTTATTAATCGCCCGGCGGGTCAGAGACGGGAAATACTCCGCGGGCGCGCGCTCGTCACAAACATTTCTTCTTAGGGGGATAACGAGGAAAAAAAAAAATAAAATAAAAAAAATTAATAAAATAATTATCGTTCGGTGTTCACGTGGTTGGAAAAACGTATTTAGATCGGGTATACTTGGTCGTACTCCGGGCCGAACAAACAGCCGGGCGGCGAACGCGAGACCCACGCGTTGGATACGTGATATTTTCTTAATACGTTAAAAAAACATCTTTTTTTTTTTTTTTTTCCTATTCATTTCGTACGCATTATCTCGTTGTGCGCGTGCCGTTTGTGTACGGTTTTCGGAAAATTTTTTTTTTAAAAAAAAAAACACGTGGTTTTATAGTCCGGCGAGTTACAAATATATTATGGTAATCGTTTAACTTTCAACATTTTTCCGTACCATGCGACGGGTTTCAGTTTTTAAATAATATGAATAATAATTTAGAAACAATTATAACCGGATCAGTTAATAATTCGTGTATGTCGATTCGAAATACAAACACTTGGGTATTTTTTAAATACGCATTCCAATATGGGGAAAGTATATTCGAATAATTTTTTTTTAAAAAAAAAAATGTTAAATTTACGCGTCTGATCGTCGAGCAGTGTCGAGCGTCGACAGTGTTGATGAACATTATCTAAATAAACTATCAAGATGAATAATTTATCTTATGGAAAAAAAATGCAAAATTGTCAATCTGATGAATTATCGTAATTGAAACATTGTAGTATTTAAAACTAATATTATCCTGATAAATTTTATAGGAAAACTAGGAGTGATTTTTTGTGTGGCGGTATTCACGAATACGCTGATCGGATACAGTAAAACTTCCATATAACGAAGTCTCGTGGGGAACCAAAAAAAAAAAAAAATATCGGTAATATACAGAAATTCGTCAAATACATGTTACATGTTTTTTTTTTGTCATATGTATCCAAATTTTAATTTCATATTCTATACGTTATATTATAAATAAACATAAAATATTATACTATACCTACGTATATATTATTATATTTTAATCATAATTCATTTTTTAATTCAATGTATTTTTTAATCTCAACGTAAAAGAAATAATCAGCGAGTTTCGATTGTCAAATATTTTTATAAATCGTACTGTTTTCGTAAAATGTTTCGATTTCATTGAGTTTAAAAACAATTGCGTCCGAAACCTATGCTCCTGGTCCAAAACCATTTCTCACAACAGGAAAAACGTTTAACAATCAAGCTCGTGGTTCTTAAAAATAATAATTCGTTGAATAGAACATTTCGTTAAACGGATGTTCGTTATATGGAAGTAGTACGGGTATGCTCCTCACTGTTGAGCAAAAAACCACGACGTGTTCACGATTCTAAACAATGGGAAAATTACGCGAATTAAAAATTTCTATTGCTTCCGCGTCCACAGTATTCACCGGATTTGATTCCCAGCCGACTACTGGCTATTCACAAATCACAAAAAAAAAAAAAATGCTCGCCGATAAGAAATATCGCTCGAACGAAGAGGTCATCAGTGAAACTGATGCCTATTTTGAAGCAAAAAACAAATCAATCTACAACAATGGTATTGAAATGTTAGAGCGGCTTTGGAACGGTTGTGTTGCTCTTGACGGAGATTGCGTTGATGGATTTTTTTAATGAAAGAACCGTGGAGGTTTTTTGTTTTTATTAGGCCCGGGACGTTACAGCCCACGTGTTACAGACTTTTTTTTTTTTTTTTTGTTGATATTCTGCGCGAACGATAAAAATTGATTATCGTGTAGTTTTACGGAAAACGCCGGAATATAACGGAATTGATTTCGCTGCTACGTAATAATCACCATAAAATTATCGCACGTAAATCGAACGTGAGATTTTGATTGGCCATTTTTAACCTTCCGTTTGTGGATGGTCTTTTTTATCGAACGGCCGCCCGGAGAACGTTATTATATTATATAGGTACTAAAAAAATGTTATTGCCGAATTGGCGTATTCGTGGCGTGCGTACAGAAATGGCAATTTTTTTCGATTTTTTTATTGATTTTTTTTTTCTTTTTTTGTATTTATAGTGACGTTCGCCCGATGTTTTATGGAACTAATAAACCGCGGTTTAATTTCACGTCGCCCGTATAGGCGATGTGTATGTTTTCGGATCGGTATGTTTCGCCGACAAACGGAATGCTCATTACGATTTTCTCGTTGGTGTAAATAATAGTAATATAATAATATTTTGCCGCGGGAAGATTGCGTCGTTCGAAACAATATCGTTCGTTTCGCCTCGGGTATTATCGTAATGCGTTTTTAACAAAAAAACCATCGTTGGGAAATCGGTACATTCGTAATAAATCGTTTTACGCGCGTTAAATTTCGCGTTGCAATTTAATTAACACGAACGTTTTATTATGTTCCTTCGTCTTGAGCGCGTTTCAATTGATACACAATGTACAAATCCATGAATATTCCGCACGTTTTAGTGCGTATACCTAACAGGCCTCTTAAAATATGCGCAAATATTATACACTCGTATAGGTAAAAAAAACATACATTTTTATTAAACGTTAACATTACTTTATCGATTCTGAACGTGGCGAAGGAGCGATATTAGTTCTACTGAAATGTGCCGGTTATTCTCCGAAATGGGATTTTCGGTTAGGAAATATGCTCGGGTCTCTGCCCGTTTTTAGAAGTCCATAAAAATAACACCTAATATAAAGAACATCGTGACGAATGATCAATCATTTTCGGAATGCCGAAAACATTTTTATCCGAGTGAAAGCAAAAAAAAAAATACTTGAAAATTTAAAATACGCACCTTTGCAAATCAAATAATAATGTTTTGGAAATTGTATCACGTCTAGAAAAAGCCTAGAACACGGATAATAACAGAAACCGCTGTTGCGCACATTTTCTCGTTTCCCCGCGTTTTTTGCCAATTATTAAGAAAACTTCAAAGAATATAACGAAATAACCTCCTTCACCCAATAAAACAACAGTTTGACATCGGAAACAAGATGCGAGATGTCTGGTAAAAAAATTATTTACAGACAAAATGCGGTTACGATTCAAAAAGAAACGTGCACATCGCATTGTTTCGGTTTGGAATGAATAATGTAAACTAAAACTTTTTAAAAATATATCTAATTACTAATTCAAAAAGCGTAGGCACTTAATTATCGAAACAGGTATTAAAATTTAATTAAATTAATTCATAACCTTAATATAAAACAAAAGATAAAATAAGAACTAAAAAAAAGTACGCATTAACGCGTCACTATTATGATTATTATTAAATCGAATGGATTCGATAAAATTTCATAAGACATTTCAATAACTTTCGAAAAATTTTATTCACAATTAACGTAATATTTGTTCCTGTCAATAACCCGTTGACTTTTTGGATTTTTCATCGATAACTAAACCATAATTTTTATACCCGTTCTAATGTTTTCTCTCCGATAACTAGGCACTAAATGATTCCCATTAAAAACACCAGCCCGATATGAAATTTTAACGGATTTATAAACCGTTCCGAAACATTATTATATTGACCGGCATAAGTCGATTGTTTGTTTTTTGTCTTATCGTCTTATCAATTTTGAATTTATTTCGAAAATCGGTTATATTTTATACGTTTCACTATTCAACTCGTTCGATATATTATCCAACGTTAATATTATCGAACTTCTAACGATTTCAGACAGCCGTTACGTTCAAAAATCAAAATAGCAATATTTACTTTCGCCGAGTTATAGTGTAGTGAACATTATTGGTAAAATTATGTTTATAAAGTGGACTATAAACTATAGAAAAAAAATGTATAGTCTTAAAAAAAAAAAAAACATTATAAATATTAACACTAATTAACAAAAGTTCCGTCAAATCAAATACCTACCCTTCATTATGGAATCGTAGTTATTTTTTTATTCACTGCGTGTATTATTCATACTTTATTCCATCTGGATTAGACATCTTGAAAATTAGATAGATAAAATAATTGAACTAAATCAAATTTCCGTTCGTTCTTGTTCCGGCTTTAAGAATTTTCAATTTTTTTTAAACTATACAGTTATACCCATTTTAATTTATATTTTCTAAATGCTGTATTATTTAAAAAAAAAAAAAATAAAAAAAACATTCTGGTTATTAATGATGTTGGGTAAAAAGGGAAAATCGTATAAACGACTATAAAAAAAAAATACCAAACACGAGTCATAAAAACAATACCTATAAGTTGTTAGTGATTTCCACAACAAATATCATGTTCCCAAAAGTTTTAACCGGCTTTATTATATATTTATTCAGGTACAATTTCATATAATTATTTATTCATCACGTGTAATTATTTAATATATCTATAGTGTTTTTATTAGAGATTTTTTTATGGAAGGGAGATTTAAATGTAAACGGTGAAAATTATTCTGTAAACCCAAGGGTGTAAATTACTAGGTAATATTTTTCTTTAGGTTTATTAATTATTAAAAAGGATTTTTATTCTTTGTCTTGAATGAAATTCAGATAGATTCCAAAATTTTCATCCAGATACAACATAAAAAATCATTTTTAGAGATGAATATAGATAATTTATTTAGATAGATTTATCCAGTTATTTTTCGACACTGGTTCTGATAATATTATAACTGTTATTAAGATTATAATACTTTTGTATTTGGATCTCGTGTCTTTTAGAACAGTACGAGTAATAAAATTGTTCAGCAAAACTCAATTTTACAAAGCATGTTAAATTCACTTGTACATCACTTGTAGTCGCTTGTTTTACATGTAGGTATTTTAAACAACAATTAAACAAACCCAAGTCAAATTATTCACAGACACGCACACCATCGTATTCAATAACTGAAAATGTTATATAATCGAATTTTTAGATTTAGTTAAAAAAAATTATGTTAATCGTGTTTTTTGTGTAACGAAATTTAATCCATTTTTTTTTTCTTTTATTACTAAGACCTGTGTTATGTATAAAGATATATCATATTCTTTTGTGGAAATATCGATGGGATTACTTTGGAACTTTCAAAACTTTTTAGTACTAAGAGTTGCTCAAATTTCTTCTAAAACGATAATAAAATAAAACATTTTTTTACTGTATCGCTATAGGTTATGCGGTTAAAATTTATTTACTGCACTCCAGATACGTTCAATACATTACATTTTTTTCGATTATGTTTATCTTCTTAAAAAATAGGTTAAATATGGTTTTTCTGTGGCGTCGTGTTCATTATTTATCGGTCTGTTAATAAATTTTTCGTTAGATATTATGCTCCGTCGGCATTTTATGAGTGACTTTTGGTAACAAGATTAATCTAGTCGAAACGTTTCAATGTGTCATTTGTTTGCATACCTTATAACGGATTAGAAATCGACAAAAAAAAAAAAAAAAAAAAAAAAAAACAAAATAAATCGTCGAAAAATCGAGAATATTTAACCAAACCAGATGTTTGCGTTATTGTTGCAATTCAGTTAGACATAACCCCGTAGTCGAGACCTGACACATTTACCGAATCAATCCGTTCGGCGCTTTGCATAAAACTGTTTAAATGTTTTGTTAATTTATGAATTATAAATAGCCGTTTTATGTTTTTCGATTCTTTTTTTAATTTTTTTTTTTTTTTTCAATTTTATGTACATACAATTTTGTCGACGTATCATTAATGCTCATACGTCTCGCACGAGGTTCATTATAAAATTGTCTTCTATACAAATATCATGTTTATGAATTTATAATTATTTTTTACTACTTTCCTGTCGTCATTCGGTTTCAATAGAAATATACCGTATGTGTGTGCACAGCGCAGTAAGCAAAACAGCAGATTAGAAATCGCTCGAAATTCGCGTTTATAATAAACCGTAAAATATTAACGAGATAGCTACAGTCAAGTAAAATTATACGTAATAGTGAATTAATAGTGAATTTTACTTTTGTAACAAACGGTTTTTCGCGATTAACTGGATAAAGTTTAAAAGAGTTTGTGAAACAAAACGTTTTTTTTTTTTTTTTCCTATATAATTTGTTCGCATTTTTAAAACTTCTTTAATTAAGTTTGTACACTACCGAAATTTTCAGCACAAAATTAGTTTATGCATTCAAAAAAAAAAAAAAAAAAAATGACTAGAGAAAGAGAACAATTATCATTTTCAAAAGTTCACCTAACCCAAATATTTTTTTTATTGTGTCCACAAATTTGAATTCCGTGCGCATTATTCGAATATTTTATATACAATTAATATAAACAAAATTCCCGTTGTACGACCGATTAGAAACGTTCATAGAATCGATTTTTATTACAATTTTAAAATAAAAAGAAAATTGTATTTGCAATAATTTCAAGCGTAACAATAGTGTACGGTATTGTATTAATTGAATTCGTTCACCTGAAAAACTGTATGCACGTAAAATAACGATACGGTAAATATTTATTTATTTATTTTTTTTTTTTTGATAATCACAATACGTCCACTTGCAGGAACAATACCGTTGTGGGTATTCGCGTGCGGAACACTTAATATTAAATTCTATTATATTGCGCGGGGAAAACGAAATTATAGTTACGTTTAATTTATACACTGCGCAGTAAACGAACTGTAGATTAATTTCGGTTTCGTTCAATCAGCATCCGGGCGCGGTTGGAAATGTAACGTTGGGCGATGTTCGGGGACGTACGGAATCATTGGGTTACGGCAATGGACGGGCACAAGCGGATTGATGATTGGCAATTTGTCTGAACGTCACGTCGGCGGGTCTCGTGTGAAAATATATCCGACGGAGAAGCCGCGGGCTCGTCGTTTTGTATTTTGTAATGTTTTTGTGTGTGTGTGTGTGTGGTTTATTTTTTTGTACCGGTGGTGGTGGCGGTGGCGGGACCGTCGATTCGCGATAATTTCCCTCGGCCTATCGGATTTAGCTCGATCTCGAGCCTTTCGATAAATATATGCACGTCTACCGTACGGCGGGCGAATTGAAATGAAAAAAAAAAAGTAAAAATAAAACGGTATTTGACGTGAATAACCGACGACTGGTTGTTTCGTGTTTAATGCGATTTTACGCGGCACCCCGGGGGAAAATATAAATTTTTTTTTAATTCGATTTGTCACCGAACATTTACTGTCGAATTGACAAGATTTCCGGGAACAACTGCAATACGATCCGATACGCAAATCAAATACGTATTTCTACGACGGTAAATCTCGATAAAAATAATAAAAAAAAAAAAAAAAAAGAATGAAAAAACTAAGACTTACCGGTGACGAGGGCCAGCACGAGAGCTCCGAACGCGATCGTCCGTCGTCTGGCCGGCGCTGCGGGTTTGACGCACATGTTCGGCAACGGTTAGAGAAAAAACTTAAAAAAAAAAAATTTAAAATGTCCGACGGGGGAATTTATACACAGCACCGCGGGGGGGAGGGGGTGGGGGGGGTGAAAATTCGCAGGAAATTCTTTCTTAAACACTTATTAACGGTTGTTAAAAAAATCCACTGGCCCGTCGCGGGGACCGCGGGATCGACGCGAACCGCCGGGACGCATAACTAATAAATATTAGGCGTTGCGATTGGTATTGCCGATGGCGATAAATCGGCGGGCGCGTAAAACCGACACGAATATACAACGCGCGAACGAGGGTCCTCGTAAAAAAATATTAAAAAAAAAAAATTAATAAAAAAAAAAAAAAAAACTAACACCGACAACGACGGATATGAAAGAAGAAACGCGGCGTCCACGGGCGGACGGGCGCGCGGGTTATAACGGCGTATAGAATCGCGAAACGAAAAAACAACGAAAAACCGCGCGTAATTTTTAAGTCGTTATAAAATAAATATTTTCGGTTTTTTATTATTGTTTTTTTTTTTTTGAATTTTTAATTTCGAATTTTTTTTTTTTTTTTTTTTTTATCTAATACGACAAACACCACCGGATCGGACCGTGCGAGCGAGCACTGGCTTTCCGCGACGGAGTCTGACGCGCGAACACCGCGAAAAACGCCAACGCCGTCGCCGCCGCCGCCGCCGCCACCGCCGCGCGATCTTGCCCCCGGGATGTAACGTTGGCGCGCCGAACTTGCGCACAAAATTAGACTGCGCTTCCGCGGTTTTTCGCCGTTTATCCCCCTCCCGCCACTGGCCCGCCCCTGACCCGTGTTCCCGGATTCCCACCTTCCCGCTCGCCGCCGGCGCCGACACTCGTCTTCTCCTCTCGTTCGAGTGTAATAATAATAATATAGACACCGCGGGCGCACACGATAATTCCCCCTCGCCGCCGCCGCCGCCGCCACCGGTGGCCTCCTCGCGAAATAATACTATATAATTATCATTGTTGTAAAGATGCCGTGTCAATAAGGAGAATTTCGGAGATACAACAATTATAAACGGACACACACAAAAAAAGAAAAAACTAAAAGTATCTACTCGGTAAATGTATATGTCTTGTTTCTACTGTATATAGTTGACATAAGAATGTCGATGTCAATTCGGTATTAGATACGAGGAGACGAGGATTGAACTGTAGGTGACTTTTTTAACACGTGTAAAAAACGAACAAGTTTCAAAGACAGCAAGTATTTATTTATTTTTCAAAGACAGCAATTATTTTTATTGAGTATACATTTTTCTAAATTTTTAAACGGAAGACGCGGTGACACTAATCGTTCAGAGATAGGATCGAGAGGCGGTAAATCAGATGGAAATGGAGGATAACAAAAACCGTTAATCGTAGCAAAACGGGGAACTTTGTTACTGAGCAGAGTTTTATAACAAGTATTGCCACACGCTCATATTATGAGAATCTAAGTCTGGGTATTTTTCGAGCGAAAAATCTACGGCTTTCTGGGGAACGTGCTTCATATCTTTCTCGAACCAAAGGCGATCGCAAACAGCGCAGGAAACACCGAATTTGTTTTGGATAAAACGAAAATTGAATTCGTTATCAGCGACGGGAAATTCGTCAATACAGACATTTCGCGGCGGTTCGGTTATCGGAATGACGATTTTGAGCTTGTTCCTAAAACGAGCGTCGCGGTAACATTCTCGGTGTCGGACAAATTAACAGAATGACCCCCAGCCATAAGACACATACATATCAAAAAAAAAACAGAATTACGTATATCTAGTGGTCAGTATTCGATACGTCCCTCCGTCTCACAACCCGCTGTACATTGATAAAAAACAAAAAAAAAAATAACATATAAAAAGAAACCGTTTTAAATAGACGCATTTCTCATTGTTTTGTCTCGGGATGCGGAAAATTCGACGGATTTATAAACGGTTCGAAATAACATTATATTGACAGATACTGAACGATATAAGTCGATTGTTTGTTATTCGTCTTACAGTCTGATCGATTTCATATCAAAAAAAGTAAAACAATACTTTTTAAAAATATATCTAAATTATTAATTCAATAAGCGTAGGCACTTAATTTTCGAAACAGATATTCAAATTTACTTGAATTGATTAATAACCTTAATATAAAACGAAAGATAAAATTAAGTACTAAAAAAGAGTACATAATAACACGTCACTATTATGATTATTATTAAATCGAATGGATTCGATAAAATTTCATTAGTCTTTTCAATAACTTTCGATAAATTTTATTCACAATTAACGTAATATTTGTTCCTGTCAATAACCTGTTAACTTTTTGTATTTTACATCGATAACTAAACCATAATTTTTATACCCGTTCAAATGTTTTCTCTCCGATATAGGCATTAAATAATTCCCAATAAAAAACACCAGCCCGATATGAAATTTTAACGGATTTATAAACCGTTCCGAAACATTATTATATTGACCGGTACTAAACGGTATAAGTCGATTGTTTGTTTTTTGTCTTATCGTCTTATCAATTTCGAATTTATATCGAAAATCTGTTATATTTTATATATTTCACTATATATATTCAACTCGTTCGATGTATTATCCAACGTTAATATTATCGAACTTCTAACGATTTCAGACAGCCGTCACGTTCAAAAATCAAAATAGCAATATTTACTTTCGCCGAGTTATAGTGTAGTGAACATTATTGGTAAAATTATATTTATAAAGTGGACCATAAACTATAGAAAAAAATGTATAATCTTAAAAGAATAATAAACATTATAAATATTAACACTATTTAAATAAAGTTTCGCTAAATCAAATACCTACCCATCATTATGGAATCGTAGTTATTTTTTTATTCACTGCGTGTATTATTCATACTTTATTCCATCTCGATTAGACATCTAGAAAATTAGATAGATAAAATAATTTGCACTAAATCAAATTTCCGTTCGTTCTTGTTCCGACATTAAGAATTTTCAATTTGTTTTTAACTATACAATTATACCCATTTATATTTATATTTACAAATGCTGTATTATTTAAAAAAAAAAAAAAAAAAACATTTCAGTTATTAATGATGTTGGGTAAAAAGGGAAAATCGTATAAACGACTATAAAAAAAAAAAAAAAAAAAAAAAAAAATACCAAACACGAGTCATAAAAACAATACCTATAATAAGTTGTTAATGATTTCCACAACAAATATCATGTTCCCAAAAGTTTATCACCGGCATTATTATATATTTATTCAGGTACAATTGCATATAATTATTTATTCTTTACGTGTAATTTTTTAATATATTTATAGTATTTTTATTAGAGATTTTTTATGGATGAGAGATTTAAATGTAAACGGTGAAAATTATTCTGTAAACCCAAGGGTGTAAATTACTAGGTAATAAATTTCTTTAGGTATATGTTTAATAATTATTAGAAAGGATATTTATTCTTTGTTTTGAATGAAATTCAGACAGATTCCAAAATTTTCATCCAGATACAACATAAAAAATCCTTTTTAGAGATGAATATAGATAATTTACTTAAATAGATTTATCCAGTTATGTCTCGACACTGGTTCTGATAATATTATAACTGTTTATTAAGATTATTATACTTTTGAATTTGGAGCTCGTTTCTTTAAGAACAGTATGAGTAATAAAATTTTTCCGCGATATAATACTGTACAATTATCATTGTTGAACTATGCCGTGTCAATAATAATTTCGGCGATATTTTTATAATTGGGGGAAAAAAGAAGCGAATTTTTTATTTCAAATGTTCAGTATTCGATACATCCCGTCGTCCCTCGACCCGCTGCACAATTCCAAAAAAACCAAATCGACCGTGTTTCGTTTTTAATTATCGGCTCGGGAATTTAAAAAAAAAAATAATAAATAAATAAACGGTTTTCCGTCCGCCAGACACATTTTTTTTTTATTGATTGTCTCGGAATGCGGAAAATTTGACTTATGGGGTTTTCGAAATAATCGATTTCGACTATTGGAGAATTTACTGTACCGCACGACAAATAATACACCCTGAGGATAATTTTTCGCCCCACCGTGTACGTAACAATGTGTTCATAGTTATTTTATTTGTTATAAATCTGTTTTTTATTTTCGTAAAAAAAAAAAAAAAAAAAAAAAAAAAAAGAAAAAAAACCGACGATGTTTCGATTCTGGTTAAATCACTAACTTTGTTATCACACGCACGCACGCACACACGAGGTGAAAATGCTATACGGAAAATATTATTACGTTAATAATTTACGACTCGACGAAAAATATTAAATGCTACAAATAATACGAGTATTCACGCGACAACATTCGAGTTGACAATACAAGTTTGTTTTTTTTTTTTTTTTGTTGAAATTTCGTAGTTTATAAAAAAAATAAAAATAAAAAAGGTACCGGACAAATAGAAAGCGAGGGGACGCTTAGAAAAAAATTAAGGCGGGTCCTTCGCGTTGCAAATTTGTCCGTTGCTACGGTTTCGAAATTCAATCGGAAATTGTAATTTGCAGTAAATATTGAGTTCACGCCGATCTGATATGACGCCTTTAGCCTATAAAATATAAATTTATACGATTTTTACTCACGCACAATACCGTTTGTTATCCGTCCAGTAAAATATACTAAAATTAACCGTCTGTTATAGGTTTAATGAAAAAAACAAAAAAAATCAAAAATATCGTTCCGTTGCGTTCCGACCGTAAATAATTATTCGCTTATTCTATGTCGTTTCGGTAATTCGCGATTCTATTTGCAGGTGGTCTAATCGAAGCGAATCTTATCAAATAATTAATTTGTTTCGCCGTGGGGTCGGGAGTCACAGTTCGGCCGCCGTTACGTTTGATAAAATCAAAAGTTTCGCCACGAATGCGATTGTTCTATAGGGATAACAATAGCAATAAACTTGTCGGCAGAAACCGATTTCAGAATTATTAGTTTTTTTTTTTTTTTTTTGTGTTTTAATTCGTTCGCGACGTTGTCGATTTTGCCGTGTAATTAAATTATTTCGATTCAACGTTCGAACGCGCTAGTCCTTGTAGTTTTTAATGGAACATTTAATTAAAGATAAATCCGGTTCGATTGTGATTCTAAAACTGCGCATAATTAATAACCAAACTCGCACTATATTAATTGTTGTCGAATTCTCGTCCCACCCACCGAAAACAGAGACCATTGTGCCCGTAACAAATGTACGCATATAACAGTTTATCACAGACACAATACATCTCTTTCTCGACAATTTCGGACACTCCTAATAGCGGATCTCTCTAGATAGGACTAAGTTGAAACCCAGTAGTTACAGTCGATTTATATAGGCGGCCGATTGAAATGATAAAAACGATTTCAATATGATTTCCAGCGTGGCGTCGTGGACGGGCGGGTGCGTTTTAGAATTTTAACGTCCCTAACAACCGCCCCAAATGATCGGCACTTCGTCGTGCAATTGTAAAAACAAAAAAAAAAAAAAAGACGCGTTTCTTCAGTACCGAGGATATCTTCTAAGGGTTTTAACGTTGAACTCTCGCCAATACTTAGGTGTACGTTCAAATTTCACTATTTAACTTCTGTTTAACTCAGAGTAACTACACCGCGTCTGTTATAGTAAAGCACACGATAATGTATTGTTGTAGTATTCGGTACTTTACCGTTTTAAAATTAATATTTTTCTATGATACAAAATAGGTATGTGTTTGTGGGGGGGGAGTAATTGTTAACGACGATAAAAAGTTTTTTTTTAATATCGAATTCGATTTAAGAATCTCTTGCGATCGTTTTATAATTGCTCGGTATTTTCAATTTAATAAATGACCACTCGTGTTCAATTAACAACAAAAAAGTCTGTTGAATTATATCAGTCGTTATTTAAAAAAAAAAATAAAAAAAATGAAAGAAAACTCAATTAAGTGTA
The DNA here is from genome assembly GCA_956483605.1 of Tuberolachnus salignus. Classification (NCBI taxonomy): domain Eukaryota; kingdom Metazoa; phylum Arthropoda; class Insecta; order Hemiptera; family Aphididae; genus Tuberolachnus; species Tuberolachnus salignus. The sequence continues at coordinate 36,904,346 of OY101436.1, read as the reverse complement.
ATTAAACAAACTATTTCCATGGTATTTACGAGTTTTAAATTTATATACTACGAATTCTCCTTTGCTCGTACACCGAACATTATTCTCGTAAGAGAACTAACGGGTTTCTAATAAATTCGTCTGCCGTTCGTTAAACGTTATATTTTCTATAAAATCATTAATATAATTACAATAAAATTATCGAAATTGTTATTTTTTTTTAATTCAAAATTCACTGCATTTTATTACAGTTTACGGACATATAATGTTTTTTTTTTTTAAATAAAATTTGGGGCTGGCTGTGTTGGTCAATGTAAAACCGTAATGTGTGGAACTCGTCGCATCTCTCGTCGTAGGCTTACAGGGACCGAGAGGGTTCTGAAAAGCCTATCGGGAAATTTTGTAAAAAAAAAATCGTGTCTAGAGTCCAAGTTACGAGTCGCGCGTAAAACGTTGCCCTGTTCGCCACGTGGAGTTCAGATTTAAAACCATACGAATTTCTGCGAGAATCGGTGAAAACGGGTGTATTTTTTTTGTTGACAATATTGATATTACCAATAGGAAAATATCATACCGCCAACACTTTTATAAATCGTCCGAGGTCATAGGAACCCGTGACGACTCGTGACTCACCCCGGGAAAAATCTAATGTTACGGTAATTTCATAGGGAATTCGCTATAGAATACGATACGGTGACGTCCGCAAATAATTACGAGTGACGCATTTAATTCGTATTCATATCAATATCAGTTTGAGCACTGGCGTCGACACCGTCAAAAATATTCCACTTAACCCCATAACCGAAGCACCACGGTTTTTCAACATTTTCCATGGAAATATACAGTGGGCGTGTAAAACAGAAATCAACATATAAAATTCTTCTTAGAGTTTTATCCGTATCATTAGACCGCGTAAAGCTTATCTCGTCGTGGCGAATATGTGAATATCACTCGTTGACCGGTACGGAAACCTATGTGAATCGCAATACGTAAGGCCGAATTGATGGAAGACAAGAAGACTATTGTCGGGGATGTTCGGGGGTGACTTTGTATCACCGAGCAAAGACATTTTTCCGGCCACAATCCGGCCAATTGTCGGATTAGCGAAAATTACCGTGAGCCTCCAAACCCCGGTGGTTGTTCCGGACATAGTTCCGTCCAACACATACCGATGGATGGAAAAAAGGCGAAAATGGCGTCGGCGATCAATTTTTCGCAATCGACCGTTTTGCATATTGCCGTAAACGGCGTATTTGAACATCGATTAATTCAACACCGATAGCTTTTTTTTTTTTTTTTTTTTATTAAAACCAGACACGGGTGTAAGCACCATTTAAAGCTTAAAGACTTTAGCGACATTCTGTAAATCGACTATAACGTTAGCGGTTACCTGAAGTTATCATTTTTATTAGTATATTTGTCAGCGCTGTAAAAAAAAAAAAAAAAAAAAAAAACAGTAATCGACATCGAACGATAACCGATAACAGCAATTTAGTTTTTTCAACGTCGTGTACTCGGATATAGTGTTATTTAATTGCTATGTTACAATAACAATTTAGTATTCTGACAAGTATGTCAATTGTCAACTAAAATTAGAATTTACGAGATTGAACACCAAATCTTTATTAATATCGTGAACTTTCCGCGTTTTAATATTATTTAAAAAATTAACAAAATAACAATATAAAGAATACGATCAAGAATTTATATTCATTTGCATTTTTCAAAGAGCATTCTATACGCAATTAGTTAAAGGGCTGTAAAAACCCGGAAAATCGAACATAAGAATGGATTAGTAACATACGTGCAAATAAGCACGCGAGTGAATAAAATACCGGAATCGGGAATCGTAACTGTAATCAGCAAAAAATATATCGGGCGTACGGTATAAATCATTTTTATCGCTGTTCCTAATTTGATTAAAACGATAGAATACGCAATAAAACAGACTAATTTAAATAATAATTCCTGAGGAGGAGGCACGAGTACATGATACCCGGCCGTTTGGATTCAGCACTGACGGGGAAGATTTATCGTGGGCAAATAATATTTCTATTGCACAGATACAGTAAAATCGGAAAAGTATACCCAGGAATGTTATTATTTTTACAATTGTTCGATACAAAAGCTTTAAGGATCGTCGTAAGCGCCGTGTACGAAAAACTAAAGGGCAAAAGATGCTTTTTTTTTTTTTCTTGATAAATGACAATAATCACAATAGTTAAATTGAAATTATGGACAATTTGTACGTGTAATAAACGTAATTAAGCATCAACGGCCTGAATTTAAATCCAAAACTCTTGAATATCGATCCATACGCTGCAAACAAGGTTTATGTAAATAATTACGTTTTTGGGCTCACCTGATCAACTCGGAAAAAGGCGATTACGCTCGTTTACCTACTGGTCATCGGTGGCAGTCGTCGCCAGTTTATCGATCACGTCTGGCCAAATAAAAAAAAAAAAAAAGTGTCGTTTAAACGAGTTACGCAATCACACATTTTCAGTAAATATCCGTTCAAAACAGTTCAAATACGAGATACATAAACATAGAATATCAATGCTGCCGGATTTGTAAAAGATATATTTTTTTTTTTTTTTTTTTTTTTTTGTACCGCCACTAAACATACAGATATTGTTTCAAAATGTATTTAAAATTCACGTATGAGACCGAGGCAAAAACGTCAATTTTACAACAACGGTTTTATAATAGTGCAAGTTCAAATATTGAATCCATTTTTAATTTTCGCCATTGTACAATGGCAATCCACATCAAATAATTAAAAAAAATATATATAAAAATGTAGCTTTTAGATCCTAAGGGAAATGAGGGAAATTGTAATTTTACAATGATGTTTATTTATTTTATTCTGTGAACGCTTTTTCTACCAGAGGACTTCGTCCGATATATACATTCGTTTACTGTTTCCAGTAGCAAATTCTTTCTAGTTGGATCGTCTAAAAGGTTATTTTTCGATAAAGCTATTATGGTTTTAACGCCGCGGGAAAAACTACCGAGAACAGACAACATTGACGGTTTCGTCAAACTCGAGTTTCATTATTTACTATTTTTATTTATGTTTGGTTTCTGGGTTACCAAGAGTCGTCGGTTGACAACCGTGAAACTAACGACTAAAACTACTTCGCTTGGAATCGTTTTACGTTTGCATTCGGACATAAATCGAATTCCTGACTATATTCTATCGTCCCAACTTCCAATCTACACCAGTGACCCGCTCTCGTGGGGTGCGAAGTATGTACGCCCTATTTTTTTTTTTCGGTCTTACGTACATTAACATTAACTTCACAAACAAATCGTGAATGCGTTTTAACGGCATTATCGAAACACCGGTGGCAAAAATAATCGAATATATTTTATTTAAATACACTTGACAAGTCTGAGTGCGCAGCTCGCGTGTGTACCACCGGTGTATTATCCGACGATGCGACGTGACGCGGCCGTCACGGGGCGTGTAGTAAACCGACCGAGTGACGAGTAATTTAATATTTGCTTTTTTATTCCAGTTTATATTTTTGTGTACCGGCCCCCGCATTATCGTACACCCCGAACGAGGTCAGTTTTCCCGGCCACGGTCTCGGAAGACGCGGAGTTTTCACGCGCTGTCGCGACAGTAGAAACTTTCGCAAAACAATAACGCGCTATAATACGGTTTTTACGGCCGTATGGTCCGAAAACTTTTTTTTTTTTTTGCTTCATCGTGTTTATATAATATTCCCGTGCGTATACCAACGCTGAAAATACATTAAAAAAAACAAACAATAAGAATTCGTAAACCTCTACCGATTAGGAGGAACGATTGCGGAGGAGCCATGGAAATATGTCCTCTTATTGTTCCGGGACATATTTTACCGTGAAATTTATTCAAAACACGTGCGATTTTTACTATCGGCCGATGCTACTATACGGGAGTACGTGTCCGTTTCGGGAAAATGTTCTAGCGTAACGTCGCAATTTTTAACCGTATTACGAAAAAAAAAAAAAACCGTTTATATTATTATAATATTAGTATTGGGATTTTATTAAAAAAAATTTTAACTATGAGTTCGCTACGTAGATTCAGTGGACGCAGGACAACAATGGATTTATTTACGAAAAAAACGCTGTAAACACTGGCGAATTGTCCACATCAGTGGCGCTCTGTGAAAAAAAAAAAAAAAAAACCGTTGTAAAACCGCCCAAACGAAATATCGTGACCAACGGCGAACGGCCGGTTATAAAAAAAACCGAAATATTTTGTCCATTCAGTGCACCGAAACCGTTTAAATCCGTCAACATACAATGGAAACGCAAGAGACTTACACGTGTTTATTACAGACACCGCCATTTTGACTAGTAACAGTTTTATGCAATGGGGTTTTTTTTTTTTTTTTTTTTTTTAAATTATAATGTACTCCGTTTTTTCTATAGGTAAAAGGAATTTACGTACAATTTGAAATACTCGAACTGAAATATAAAGGATGTGACCTAATTTCGCGGAGTCGCCTCGAAAACCACTCTGCGATAATCATAATGTTATCGGTTTTCATTATACGTAATTCACTATAGAATCTATAACCGTCATTGATTTATTTTTTATCCGCCATCGCGGTACATGCGTCGGTTAAAATTTTTTTGTGAAGAACCTACGCGGTAAATATTTTATTGAAATATTGTCTATCGCTCTCTCTAGTTTTATTTTTTTTTTTTTTTTTTACGGACGGAAATTTCGTTTGAACATTGTTTGCCGCAAGTGATTGTTCGGGAATCGCAATTGACAACCTGGAAATACACCACGCCGCGAGTAGGCCACTAGCATTTGCGGTTGAGAATTTCAGAAGCTATAGAATTTATGGAAACTCGGTTTGTATACTTAGTTCAAGCAAAGATAAATCGTTGCAATCAAAACCCGAATCGGAGCCCAGTAAAAAATTTAAGCAGTGTTATTCACCTTGTTCCCTTACGGGAACACGGAAATCAACAAAAATAATACCAACGTCAAACAAACATCATTTGTCGAATGTTATGTTTTAATCGTTCGGAAGAGAACTCTTTGGGAAGGTAGAAAATTTGATTAATAAAATTGCAACCGGACATATATTATTGACAAACCGAAATCACTCTTTCGATAAATAAAATTGATCATTAATTTGCGTACGGTACGTTTAAACAAGATCAATTTTTATCGGGTAGTACATTATATTTTACATATTTTTGTTTTCGATTATTATTTAAAAAAAAAATACACAATCTGTTTTCTCGATAACAATACAAACACGAAATACATGTCAGAGTTAATGAAAATATGATGATAACGGCCATCCAGAAGTAACACTGCCCTTACTTGTAAGATAAATAAAAAATTTGTATTTAATAATAAATATTATTTTTATATCTTTTGTCCCTTTTTTTTTTTTTTTTTTTTTTTACAATTATTATTATTTTTTTAATATTTATTTCGTTGTACATTTAGTTTAATCAAATTTTAATACACATTTTCATTTATTTTTTTTGTCTATGTATTTAACCCTCTCGCCCTATCGAAAGTCTTTTATACACCACCGATCATATTATTATTAGTATTATTATGCGACTATTCGTCTATGGCAATCAATTTCAGTTTGTTTTTTTTTTTTTAAATCATTATCGATTCTATTTCTATATTATAGAATGGAAAAGGTTTTTTGCCGTTAGTAAAAAAAAAAAAAAAACATCAAGTTCGTGTTAAGTAAGATTTACACAATTTTAACACTGAAAAAAAAAACATTATTATATATTATATTACGTACTGTTTTATAACGTATTACCAAAAATAAAATTAAAATGTATCACGTGCGTTAAAATAAAAAAAATGTACTCGTTGCGGAATATCATAAACAACTCTACTGAATATTATTTTAAATTTAATAGCAGTATTCAACTTTATCAAAAATTAAACGATCGATCTTAACATTTATTCGACATCGTACGCGTTCGTATAATTTCACGAGCACTTTAATTTTAAACTCGACGTTTTCATCAAAATATAAAATATAATAATAATAATAATACAGGAGTGATGTTTAATTTGAAATAAAAACTCCGTCGCTTTTGGCATCGAAAACTGATTTTGACGCCCGTGTGTCTTTTATAATATAATTTGAAAATAACTCGAAATGTATTGTGTAGCAACCGTTTTAATAATTTTCTATAAAACAGTAATAAATAGCATCGTGTTTTGTACGTTAATTAAAAAAAAAAAAAAACAAATTTTGAAATAATAAATTGCACCGTTTATATTCCGTTACATATAATTGTACGTTTTTTCGAGGAAAATAATGTTCAATTCAAATATATTGTCGTTGAATAATTTCCGTAGCGAACACTTTTTTCTACAGATACAATTTTTTTTTAGATTTAAAAAGTAATTTATATGCATTTATTCGATATTTCTGTTATCAACGCGTAACACTTGAAAAACAGCCAATAATCTCAAAGAGTCGAGATCGTAAATACATTATTAATATTAATATACTCGTTTTAGTATAAAATTTACCAGTACCGGTAGAAAATTATAAAAAAAAAATATTATTATAATTATAGTTATAAATATTAAAATGGTATGCTTCAATGTAACAGTACTCTCCGGCGTACAAATGTATTTTGTCGTTATTAATGTTATAAAAAAAAAAAAAAAAAAAAACTAATATTATTATACCAATTTTAGACTGGGCCGGTCATAGCAAAGAAAAATATTGGTTTTCTATAAAGACGTGTGCGTTAATTTTTTTTTTTTTCATCGAGAAAATACCTATAAGAGCAATGAAAATGCTACAAAAGTCTTTTTCGGTACCATTTTAGAAAATTAAACGCCGTGGTAAAGACTTAATAGAAATGTTTCGGCTTTGGAGTTCGTTCGGCTCACGATCGATTATTATACCGCGCAGGTACTAAAACTACATAATATCTTCGAGAAATTTCACCGGACGTGAAAATAATTACAAATAATCGGAATTGTTTTTTTTTATTCGATTTTATTAAAAGCTTTTTACGTTTGGCGAAAAAAAAAAATACAAATCGTCTTCGTTTACCGAAATATCGCATACTCTCTGCAATCCAAATGTGCGGATTCAGCGAATGTCAAGAGTAAAACCGATGATGCCGCCAGTCAACAGAATTTTTCTTATGCCCTGGCAATTCTATAACGAATTATTTACACGTATACTCTGGCAACGTATTTAATTGAATGTGCAAAATCACGTGACGTTTCCGATTCTTGGACGTAATATATTATAAAAAAAAAAAAAAAAACAATTGAATCTGTGGATTATATATTGCGCATGTACTCGTGTTGAAAAAAGAAAAATTAATTTAACCCAAAAATGACGTAAGGCCAATATCATATCATTGATATTGAACAAAAATTCGTTTTGGAATAAATTGTATTTAGGAAAATTAGATTTGGAAAAACGGACGGTGCATTTTATACGTCCGAATAAATTTCGGATAAAATAAGATCCGATCGCGGGAAAATAATGAATCCAGTTAGATAGATAGGCACTACTATAGTTTTGGGATGTGCACAAGGACAAACACGAGAATATATTTTTAAAACGTATACGCATCATGTCTATTGCTGCGTTGTTCTTATTTGTATTTTTGTTTTATACTTTTATTACAATTGTATTTATTTAATTTAGTTGAGTACCCAATACTCTCCGGCGGGATGTTTGACCTCTGCGGAGAGCGGCGTTAGCCATTTATCCTACTGATTTCGCATTATTCTTTTAGTAACTATGCACTTACGCGCAATAGCCGGCAACAAACAAATATTTTAATTATTATTATTATTGTATTTATAACTCAAAACGGTCGGAGAATATATTACGGTATTAATCATTAAACTAAACATAACAACATTATCGTTAATAAACTCGATTGCAGAGAACTGTACGGGAAGCTAAACGGGGGAAAAAAAAAAAAAAAAATGAAAAAAACTAATAGTTTAAAGCAGTGGTTCACAGACATTTTAGACGGCGGTGCCCTTTTTTTAGATATATTGAGCGAAAGCGACCCTCCTGTTAAAATCACGAAGAAATTTGAATTTAAAACGCTTATAAAAAAAAAAAAAAAAAACAAAATAATCCTGAAATTATTTATTCGGTACAACGGTATAATGAACATCGTCCAACATTTTTGTGCATTTTTACAAATAATAAAGTGCTGAATTAAAAATTAATACCGAATCGAAATCAATATAAACCGTTACATTTCGTGTTGGCTCCTTTTCCGGTTTTTTATTTCTCCAATATTATAGAAATACGTATAAAATAAAAAAATTCACCAGCTAGACAAAATATTCACTAGGAACCAACTATGATGGAGTTGATGATTGGTGGGCAAGACTTCTGGTCACCAAGTAATTTACAGACAGACAGAAAAAAAAAAGTACACATCATAATAAAACCAATACGTCCTTCGCTCAGGTTATGTTAGGTCATTGTAAATTTATATTATTATTATTATTTTTTTTTTCGTATGTGCCACGGTGCCCTTGTAATGGGTTCATGGTGTCCCTAGGGCACCTCGATGCACAGTTTGGGAACCGCTGGTTTAAAACAATATACATTTTTTTTTTTTATTCAATTTTTACGGTAAAAAATAAAGACTGATCAAACTAATTGCCAATACTCAAATTGTAAACGTTTTCAACTTATCGACGTCAATTTTCGAAAGGCTACTATTAATACATTTAATTAATATTCCACTTGTTTACTACTACAGTTTAAAATGTATTAATAAATTATACGAACTTTTTTATCTTTAAAAATCGTGACGAATCTAAAAAAATAAGTTTCGCGCGGCTATTGTACCATATTTTCCTGGGGCTCTTTGATGAGTGTCGAACAAAATAGCGTACGTATATTTTATAGCGAATTGCATGGTAGTTGATATTAGACCGGTAACGTACCTTGAAATTTCGTACGGCTAATAATGATTGTGTCACTTTATTATTTGTACTGCAGCAATATTATTATTACAGAACAATTAAAAACAGACTATGCTTTCCAATAGTAGTACGCAAAAAACCATTTTTTTTTTTTTTTAAACATTTTTATTCTTGTTTGTAACGGATTCTTATGTTTACAATTTCTTAATAAACGGGTCATCGAAATCTTGAGCTATTCAACGCAACTTCCGTCTATCAGTCTCTATTCTCCAAAATTTTCTTGCCAGACTCATTATTCCCACGTAATTTTTTATTGTGTTCAATCAATGCACGTTGGCAGTGATTGGGGGCTTAGGAGACTCAGCCTCCCCAAAAAAAACACCGTACGAGGGTATAGATCCATGGTGATGATTTTTTGAGAAAATTGAAAATATATTAATCTCAATGAACGCACACTGTGTGTGTAAACCACAAATGTCTTTGCCCTATGATTGAATTTTAGAGTATTTGTGTAAACATTGCAGTTTTAAAACGCAGCTATTTAAAATCACGGAATTACGGAAAAGTCGATTTATAAATCGTATTCGTTAACACGCGCTGAAGTTTAGTAATTCCCTTTACAATAAGATACAGGGTGCGGCAGAGCCGACTGACGAGTTTCGGTGGGCTATAAATAACAAACAGTAAAATTTAGAGAAAATGTTTTTTTTTATTTATTTAAATCAGTATTCAATCCCATTTTTAAAAATTATTTTTTGAAAATTATATCTCCAAGACGGCGGCCGTCAGCGTCATTGATACACTGTTGTAGACGATCTCTGAAGCTCTCATATGATTTTCGGCAAATTTCAACTGGTATGGCCTCGACTTCCACGGTGATTTTCTGTTTAATTTCATCTACGGTATGTGGGCGATGTCTGAAAAACCTATCCTTAAGGTAGCCCCAGAGAAAAAAATCACACATGCTTAAAACTGAGGACCGTACTGGCCAGCAAAAAGATGAATTCTCCTCAAAGAACGGTCTGAGATTCCCGAAGCCACAGCGTGTTTCCAGGCTTGACTCTCTAACCAACTGCACATTTTCGGGGGTTCTTACCGTTCTGGGTGCTCCGCGTCCAAGTCTACTTAGGGTACTTCCAGTTACTTCCACAATTTGATAGTGTTAGCAGGAGGAACAGATTCAGCACGTGGAATGCCGAAGTGTGTACGAAAAGCCCTTTGTGTAGGGATATATGATTATTTTCGTAATACGCACGCACGACGAAACCACAATGTACACCTGTGCAGACCAGGATTACGAATAAAAACGGCATTACCGTACAGTTCAAAATATCTCGCTTTTTAAGGCCTGCTCTTATCTTATCACAGGCTAATGACCTCATTAAACTCGTCAGTCGGCTCTGCCGCACCCTGTATATAAATAATAGGGTCGGCCAAAAAAAAAAAAATGTAAAAAAATGCATAAATAATTGAATTCATATATTTTAACGTTTACCGTTAATATTATATGATCATCTTAGGTCTGCGATTTGCCAATTGTCGGTTACATTCGGTGCCAGGATCGACCGTGTTCCGCCCGGTGTAATGCGCGTAGATTTTAAATTCTCCCAAATACTCACGGCACAAGAACCTCGGTAAAATTTTTATATGGATCTCGAAAGCGGGCAGTAAATTACTAACGATTCAACCACTGATCCCCGGTGTGCGGACGACGTTCGGTCGATAACGTTACGAATCGAGGTAAAGTCGAGTGAAAAAATAAGAAACCGTCAAATCCGAGATTTGGTCGGCGACCGGAATCGCAAAGTCCTTAAACATTCGGCCGCGCGTTACGGTGTCGGTTTGTGCGGGAGCGACGGACGGGTACGGGCCCGGTCATTTCGGTTGTCTACCCGTCGTACAGAGGTGTAAAGGTACGCGGATTCCGGCGCGGGCTCAGACGGCGGTCGCGGTGGCCCGCCGAGGCCAAGCGGATAGCGGGTGAAAAACTTTGAAACGTCGGCGCCGAGACGCTTTCGGCGCGGTGGCGGGTGCGCCGGCACCGGGAAAGCGGAAGGAAAACTTCCCGGTGACGTGACCGGGCGCGGCGGACCGGGAGCTTCCGCGCCAATATAAACGCACAGCGTGTCGCCCGCCCGGATAATACCCATTCTGGAACATTATTCAATTTCGGTGTTTCGATAATGCGGTTGACGCCGTTGGACCGAGTCCGGTCGCGTGCACCGCGAACCCGCCCGGGTGGGCGACAAGTGAAAAACCGAACGGAAAATATCGTTTTATCGAACGGAAAAAACTAGCGGTTGAACAGATTACGCACTAGACAATTACGTTTAAAATGATGTTGAAACAGTTCCGGCCCAATGTTTTGTGTGGTTTTTTTTTTTTTTTAGCGAACACACCAATCGGGCCGACAGCCGTCAGCTGCGAACGTTTCGACGACAAATTAAAATGCGTTGCTTCGCTCGGGACGTCCGAATATTTTTGTGCTTGTTGTACACGCGTCAACCGATTTCGAACAATACACAAATATGATTATTTAATCGCAATATCGTTTAAATGTTTACATAAAAATTAATAAAAATGATCTGTTTTTTTACTGTTTGCGAATAATGTGGGCAAGCGCACCCATTCCACTCAGCCAACATCCGCGTTTCGACTCCCGGACAACGCGTCTCACGAACGTCTTCGAACGACCGATAAATATTTGTCGTACGACTCAAATCAATTCTATCGGAAATCGTTACGGTTTTATACGTTTTAATTAGCTGTCTGAAATTTTCGGTCCAACCCGGCAACCGGAACTACCGGATACGATACGAGCGAGTCCAACGCCCGGGCTTGAAACCTGGTAAAAATATTACGACTCGTCATCAACACACACTTGTTGCTCGGCCGCTGTCAGTCCTGGTTTTTTTAGCCCTATCCCATTCCCCTTTCAAAAAACAAAAAAAAAAAAATAAATAAAATGAAAAATCCAACACTATAAAAATATAACCGTAGAAATTACCCGGGGGTCGCGTATAAAAGCGAGTAACTATCCACGTCACGAGCTGCACCGCGTCCGAACACAAGCTGCGCCGAATATGAATTATAATTTATAATATATCGACGTAATAATATTATAAACGTGCGAGATGACATTTTTTTTTTTGTTACCCTTAACAGACTCTCATAACTGTCACTATTATTTTAATAATTTTTTTTTTTTTAATATTATTTACGACCTCGCCATAGACGAATACGGGCGTTACGGTGCAGCGTTTATAATGTGACGAATAGATCGTAGCAATTATAGAATTATTGACGTCACTCGTCGATTATTGGCACATACCAGTAAAAAACAATAAAAAAAAAAAAAAAAATGAATAATCCTATTATACTTTTTCCGACATTTCGCCCGAATCAACAGCGACCTAACCTAACCTAACCGTGGTACGAAATACGTCATTTTTTTTTTTTTTTATTATAATTAATACAAATAACGTTTTTATTCTGGATTAAAAAATTGTAAGTAACAATGATAAGGAAATAGTGGAAAACCAAAAAAAAAACTAATATATCACCGCGTTAGCCAATATTTAATTTGCATTTGTTGTCGTACCCAATCAAAACAACATTCAAATGGCTTGCCGTTATGTCAATCAAGGTGTAATAATGACATGTATATGTCTTATGGCTGGGGGGTCATTCTGTTAATTTGTCCGACACCGAGAATGTTACCATGTTACTGTACTTGTGTCAGTTTACATCTCTCCGAATACGCCATTCGAATGAATTAATGAATTTTTCGTCTTAAATCTAATGACATACAGCCCTAAATTAAAAGGAACGTTCGAGGTGCTCAAAAAGTATAATGATCGCGATTTACCCATGCTCGTTGGCGGAGACATAAATTTTGATTGACGAGGATCACACGGAACTGAATTCGTCGAATTTATGCGTACCGAACTTGGATTAGAATTGAGTAACGATCTCGCAACCTCTACTTCGGGCAATTCAACTTGTATCGACGCCGTATTTTATCGACACATCGAGAAGCTTGAAACTCGTGAGTACGTTTCATATTTCAGTACACGCCGTCCTTTATTATCCATCACTAAAAGTATTGTAAACGACGATTCTGTAGTTTAAATTAAAAATTTAAATAAAAATTTAGAAAAATGCATACTCAATAAATATAATTGCTGTCTTTGAAAAATAAATAAATAATTCCTGTCTTTGAAACTTGTTTATTTTTTACACGTGTTAAAAATGTTACCTACAGTTTAATCCTCGTCTCCTCGTATCTAATACAAAATTGACATCGACATTCTTATGTCAACTATATTCAGTAGAAACAAGACATATACATGTACCGATGTATCTAGTGTAGATACTCTTGGTTTTTTTTTTTTTTTATGTTGATTTCATAAATGTTTTATTTTTTACAAGTTCCATTTCATCTATATTCATTGTTCCGAATTTATAATTAATTGTATTTAAAGTTTTCTATAGTTCACGTATTATGTTATTATATATATATATATATTTTTTTTTAGATTGCGTTGCACTCAAACACCTCGAGCCGAGTCCAACGGCGCATAAAGTAAGCAAAGCAAATATAAATTAGATTACAATTTTTATCTATAGTGTGACGTGAATATTTCTGTCCTGGTGTTGATGTGCTTTTTATAATGGTCCCAGGCCTACTCGGGGACACCATAAAAAAAACAATGTCGAATATTTATTGTCGTCCGTCGAGCTAAGGTGTCGTGCAAAATTGCACACACAAAACTATATTATTTTTGTTTAAACTATCAATACCCCCAGTATATATTTATATATATTTTTTAATTTTTTTTTATTAATTTACGGTTCTCCGGACGTCGTCGTGTCCGCATTTCGACCTCGATTCGATAAAAATTAAAAATGTATTTGAAGGCGGTTCCGCAATTGTCGATAGTTGACGTGTTTCTTTCGTAAAATGTTAAAAAAAAAAAATAAATATATTCAACCGAAAATTGTCTATTCGACACCGAAACGATATTCGGTTATCGGACGGATTATTCACTTTACTCGAAAATATAACTACTCAATAATTATATGTTTTTTTGTGTTATTAACTATGACAATGGTGGTGGCATGTGTCACTGCAACAGAACACCAAAAGTTACATTTCTGTGATAATTTTTTATTCAACTAGTACGAAATAAATATAATAAAATGTTACAAATAATATTAAAGAAACCGAGTTATTCTGTTAGAATTTAAGTAGTTCGCGATGTTTTGTTAAAAAAAAAAAAATTAAAATGAAACAGTGTACCAATGTGTTTTGAATTTATTTTTGGTCATTGCTTACCAGTAACCGGAGAGCCGTTGAACGACGAGTGTCGTAAAACATCCAGAGACTCTGACGGATTTATAAGCTAAGTTTCGCGTAGATAGGTTAAGGGCGGTGCAGAGGCTATTGATCCGTAACAAAAAAAAAAAAAAAAAAGACAACTCGATTTCATTATACAGATAAAATAAAATAAATGTTATTTCAGTACTATTGTCAATGTGCAATATTCGTAGTCATTCCTAGTAACATAATGGATAGATAAATAAGAGAGATAAAAACGTAAACGATTTAAAGTATTCTGTAAACGCAATGGGTGTAAATCACTCGTATAGCTAACAACGTTGGATTTTCAATTAATAGTAAAACATATGAGCACTATTTTTAATATATTCAGCCGTGGGTTGTAAACGGTTTACATAATAATTTTTTTTTTTTTTTTTTATGTATATTATATCTAGATAATTACTAAAAAAAAAAAAATTATATTTTTATCTCAGACATACGCCAGACAGATATTAAGATTTCCTTCTAAATGGGTTGTAAAAGGTTTACTAAATAATTTATTTTTTTTTTTTTTGTTTTTATGTATATTTTATCTAGATAGTTACTAAAAAAAAAAAAAGTTATATTTTTATCACAGACAGATATTACGATTTCCTTCTAGATGGGTTGTAAAAGGTTTACTTAATAATTTTTTTTTCATTTTTTTTTTTTTTTTTTTTTTGGTTTTATGTTTATTTTATCTAGATATGATAAATTATATTTTTATCGCAGACATACGCCAGATAGATATTTATGCCTTTCCTACTAGATAGAACAGAATAAAAATACGATTTTATCAAGATATATTAGTCGAGATATGTCTAAACACTTGTTGTCGGCCCCGGGCGATAGATTGATACGAGCACAATATTATATTATTACCAACAATCAAAATAATAATTAAGTGTACCTAACCGATAAAGTACAATTGTATTGCGGTCAATGCAATGTGAAATTGTCACGTTTTTCAATCGGTCTCGTCGTTGTTACGTCCGAACGAAAACCAGCGGCCGTTCAAGGGGCCCGGCACAGTTACATTTTTCTCGGTTGTGGTGATTTTCGAACGAGTATTATGGCGAAAATGCGTTTTCCGGAGTTCCTGCAGTATTGCGCAGTATCTATAGTGGACGAAACAATTTTTTTTTTTTTTTATATATTTATTATAATTGTAAAATGTTCCAGCACGCCTAGTGCTATTGCAACTTTTTAATTTTTACAATTTTATTTGTTACAAATTTAAATGATTATAAAATTATTAATGACATAAATATTAACAGTGAGAGTGATATAATAATGTGTTACATATAAGAATATAATAATAACGATGAAGTCTATTATATTAATCATTTTCTGATGATGAGTCTTCTGTGTCTGTTAAAAGAATGTCCTGGGGAAGTCGAGGCCGCAGACGTTTATTGAGTGTTTTTTTTTCCTATATTGTAATGACGAGCACTGTCCAAGTTTTTTAGTTTGGCGTGGAAATTTTTAAATTAGGTTTTAATCCATGTATTCATCAGGGGTATTTTCGTGTCTTTATGGATCTGGCGATTTCTCATGAACCACGGTGCTTTGGGACATATCCTTAAGAATTTATTTTGTAAGATTTGTATTTTATTTATTTTAGTTATAGAGGCAGCGGACCATACAGGACAGGCATAAGTTATCAGTGGTCTGATTATTACGGTGTAGAGAAGGAGAGAAGATTTCATTTGGAAAGTTGATTTGTAGTTCACTAAGGGGTGGAGAATTCTCATCCTGGCATATCACTGAGTATGTTTTTTGTTTATGTGGATATTCCATGTCAATTTTTCATCGAGAAAAACTCCAAGGTATTTTACTGAGTCATCTTATCTGTTCCATTGTATGATCTGGTTGTTTATGCTTATATTTATTGGATCGTTATATCTTTTCAATGTGAATATTTTAGCCTCGCTTTTAGTCGGATTTAGTTTCAGCTTCCATTTTTTGAACCAGGAGGTAATTTCGTTTAATGAAGATTGTAGTTTTTCGAACGATAAGTTTAATACGCTATCTTGCGTGAGTATTGTTGTGTCGTCCGCAAACACGGACGAAACAATAATTATCGCGACAAATCGCAGGCGTACACGTCCACGGTCGGCGTGAAATTTCGTTACTTAATTTCGTCGATCGATCCGGCGGATCTATGGGAATTGTAGAATAATTTTCCACCGATTCCGTTTGGCGCGTAAAATTTCTGTTATCGCGCCGACCTGTTAAACGCCCGTCCGTGAAATATTTGAATTGCCGATGATGCTATCCGATGCTTTATCACTTCCTATCCGGCAGATCTGTCAGTGGCTGTAATCGACAACGATAATAGCCGCCGGTCAGTCGATTATATTAATTCGGGGACGACAACACGGTGTGTTTTGACAGAGGGATTTTTTTTTTTTTTTTTATCATTAATAAATTGTTTTATAAAACCGAAAACGAGTGAAATTCGTCCGAATGATTTTCGACGAACAGATTGCCCGGAAATTAGATATAAAAATATCACTCGGCAAACACATTATATCGAAATTGGATGAATATTAAAATTTGGTATACGAGAGCATTAATTTCAAAGTGTACAATCTCCACGTTCACTAAATTTTCAGAAAACCAAAAAAACGAATTACTTAATCAAAAAATATTTTATCTCCATTCGGATTTTTTTAATCTTTTCATATAGTTATGCAGAGATGATTTACCAGTTTTTTGCTTAAAAAGACCAGATTTTGTTTTAGTTCTGACAACATTTTGTTTGGAGATTGTACAGTATAAAACTAACAGTAAGAGATTGCTCGTTTTGATAATAACTTTAGTAAATAATAAATAGGTATTGAGAAGCTAAAAATTAGTAGTCTTTATTCTTTTTTTTTATTTAGTTTAGAAGTTTACGAAAAAATTGAATTTAATAATAAAAATCGTTAATAAATAAAAAACACTTAAGATTAATAAGTTAGTCAATTTATTTATTAGATTGCAACATTGATTTCATCTTCTACCGCATGGCGTTCACATAATATGTCTTCCTCAACACAACCTGGTATTTCATCTCCCTCTATAACAAATTTGTAAAATTTAATCGCTGATCATTTTCCCACCCATTTCCGTAATGAGCAGTTAGTAGGTTATTTACGTCCGTTTTTTTTTTTTATTACTGTTGACGACATTCCGTATTGGAATTTTGGAAGGCTTCATGTTAATAATGTTTTTTGCTTTTTTTTGTAATTGGTTTTCCCATTCCAATATTTGAATTGTACACGCCTTCACCGCGGACCAACACTACGCCTTTTGAGTTCGAAAACCCGTCAAAACGGTATACAGTGTATTTTTAAAAATCTATTTTTATAGTAAAACTCATGAAAAATGTTATTTGATTAGAGATTGTACGTTTTGAAATTAAATGTTTATTTTTAAACTTAAAAATACACTGGAGATTGACCATTTCGCTCGACAATAGTGATAATGTACGTTTTGATGAAACAAACTTGTCAAAGGAGATTGTACATTATGAATCATAATGCAATTTTCAATATTAAAATACACTGGAGATCGACCCTTTTGCTCAAATATAGTGAGATATTAATCGAATTCAGCGCTGACAATTGAATATGCAACGATGTCTATCTTGATTTTTACGCAACATGGAGATTGTACACTTTGAAACTAGTGCCCTCGTATGTTTTTTTTTTTTTTTGTTTTATGTCTATTGAAACCGGTGCACCGATGGCACTTCGAAACGGAATTTTCACGATATCGATCGTCGTAATACCGGACAAACGACACCGGGGGACGTCCACTCGAAACGCCGGCGTCTTCCTAAAAAAAAAAAAGTGGTAAAAATTGTACCGTAATTAATTTGTACCCGAAATCCCGTGGTGTTTTTACAAGGCGAATTATAAAAGAACAACATACTTTTTAAGTTGTTTTTTTCTTTTTTTTTTTTTTTTTATTGACAGGGAGCGGCGAGAATATATGTGTGGGCGAGCGAGGACGATAAATGTCTAATTACCGGTCCGGTGCGTGTTAATTGTTTCAATGAGGAAACCGCGCAATAAAAAAAAAAAAAAAATATTATACGCACAAGTGTAAATTTCACGATTGCGTATAAAAAGTGTGCCCCCTCGAGCGTGCAACTTGCTCACTCACCTATAGAGAATTGTATCGGAGTAAAAATGATAAGTTCAAGGCGGGCGATTACTTTATACTTGGCCACATTCGGCGCATACGAGCGTAAGATCAAATCCCACGTCGCGCATTATTTTTTCATTCCTCTTTTTTTTGCCCCCCATTTTTTTTAGTACATTTATTATCGCCGCCGCCGCCGTGCTAGTATCACATTTAATAAAAAAAAAAAATATATATATATATAAATATAATATCCACGCTTTACATACAAGCGCTGTAGTGGTTGGGGGGGGGAAACACTTATAATGATAAAACTCGGCGCGAGCGATCAAATTATAATTCGTTTGTAAATAATATTTTACAACGTCGAAGGTAAAAAAAAAAATGTTTCGTTTTTTTTTTTCATTATTATTATTCCCGGTTACATTATACGCATGATATAATATACATTTTTCGTCTACAGACGAATATTGTAATTTATAATAACCTGTAGAATTAATATCAATACAATATTATCGTTTTTCACGACGATTGCGACGAATCGGGCTGGTCGCGTTCACGATTGCGCACGGCAATTTCCGTAACTAATCTAAAAATCTACACGAACGCCAATAATAGTGTCTTCTGCGATTACAATAGAAATAATATCATTCGTACGGCGCACGGTGCACGCAAAATCGGTACACCGCCGTGTACGGGAACATTTTTTTTACATACCTACGCAATACAAGGTGTGGCTAATAAATAACGAGATTTTCTCTGTAAAAACTTTTTATTTATATTTTTTAACGGTTTAACATTTTTCCCCTTCTATATACTCCCCTCCATGTTTGACACATCGCTCCATTCTAATTTTCCATTGGTTGAAACAGTGTTGGAAATCCTTTTCTTGCAATGTCTTTAACACCTCTGTCGCTTTTGTTTTTACAGCTTCAACTGACTCAAAATGTGTGCCCTTTAACGCACTTTTTAATTTTGGAAAAAGCCAAAAGTCGCATGGAGCGAGATCTGGCGAATATGGGGAGTGTTGAAGCACTGGAGTTCGATTTTTAGCTAGAAATCGCTTTACAGATAAGGCACTGTGAGCCGGCGCATTGTCTTGATGCAAGATCCAAGAGTCATTTTCCCACAACTCAGGCCGCTTTCTTCTTACTCGTTCTCTGAGTGTTGTCAATACTTGAAGGTTATAATGTTGATTCTTAGTTTGTCCCTGAGGTACCCATTCTGTCATTATTACACCCTTAATATCGAAAAATACGACCAACATGGACGACCCACCCGTTGATTGTCTTCAACTTCTTCACGACCCTCACGAAATCGTTTGTGCCACTCAAAAACACGTGGTCGTGATAGGACACTATCTCCATATACTTCAGTTAATAAATTAAAACATTCGGTCTCAGATTTTCCAAGTTTCACTAAAAATTTTAAATTAATACGTTGTTCAATTTTTTCGTCCGGCATGATTCCGACGTTCAACACGTAAGAGGTCAATTTAAACGACGCTTACACATAGACTACAAAACGGAAACTGACTAAACTGGTATTGTTCGATACAGTGATATTCATAGATTACAAATATACTACCATTATACCCTTATCTACTCATGCCTTATCGCTAAGTAGATAGTCTCGTTATTTAATAGCCACACCTCGTACGTATCTCGTATTGTCAACAGACTATAAAAAACTATTGTGACCGTGATCCGGACAAATGTCCGACGTCAATAGCACCGAAAGGTGCCTACGGGTACACCAAATTCAACGAATTTACGAAAAACGTGTACGATTACGATATTAATTAAATTGTCGAGTTGAAAAAAACCCACTTGTTTCGCAAGACTACTGTTAACGGCGGGAAACCGGGAAGGTCCGATGACAGGCATTAGGGAAATTTAATTTATATCCGTACGTAACGATTAGTTATTGCAAAAAACGAACAACGAGTCTAAATGTAGTAAAGATATACTTTTTTTTTTTTTTAATATGTAAAAAGAATATAAGCGACAACGTTTTAAAAAAAAAAAAAATCTATAGAATTTAAATTGTACAGTGTCCAGAAAAATGGTAATATAAGTAACAATTCAGGTTTTAACGATTTTTTTTTTTTTTTATATAAACTGAGTTACATCAAGATCAAAAATAATAGGTATTCCGTAAATAATTTCCGGTTTCCCACATTTAAAAAAAAAAAAAAAAAACCAATACAAGGAAAATCGATAATTTCCTCCGGTCACAATCAAAATAGTTTTAGGAAAGATTCTTTTACCCCGCGAAAGTTAAGACCTGGAATTTCGGTAGAAAAATCGCTGGCAAACGGGGCAAAGACACAAATAAAGCATGCCGTATAATAAAATTCTGAGCTACTAGAATTATACGAATAACACAAGCGTACACCGTCGTGCAAAACGCCCAGAATAAAAAAAATATGATAATACATTTTTTATTTAAATATCAATTTATTTATGCGTATTAGGTCGACAGTTTGTTAATTGTAATCGTCTATTCACGCGGAAAATAATATTAATTCGGTGAACAAACATTTCGGAAAAGTATAATATTATACGGTATTAATTGTTATCGCAATACGTTTGCGTTGTTAAACTGCAGATTCGACAGTTTTTTGATAGTGTGGAAATATAGTAACACGGGTTCGTCGTAGTATAATAATGTCCTAAAAAAGCTATTGATAAAAAAAAAAAAACTATTCAAAATAGTTGATAATGCTGATTTAGCGTATTTGACGGTACGCGAATCGCACGAATGCCGGACTTTGTGTAACGTGATAGATAGCACATTGTGTTACCTTTTTATAAATATTAATTTAACGAAATTATAAAATAATGCGATTAACACGAAATAGTCGAACTGTCCGCGTCCCGGACCGAATCGATACGGTTTTTTTTTTTTTTTTTTTTTTTTATTACCATATCAAACAGAAACATGTCGTTCAATTAAAAAAATACGAACAACTCGAATCATAACGGGTACGTGTATGCGCTGGCAGAAAAACGAAAACGTGAAAAAAAAACGCATAAAATAATTATATAACAAGCGAACATCCGATGTGCGATTGTGTTGTTATTATGGCTACAGCTGAAGTATTTAGAATAATTTTAAACGTAGGCAATAACATACGAGTTAACTAAACGTGCAGTCTATTCGTGAAATTTTTTAACGGCGGACATTTCATCGGGTACCAAAGGAAATAAGTGTTTTTTTTTAACTAGAGTTGCTCCGAGTATCAATCGAATTAACCGGGGTACCGGTTACCGGATAATATCGTAAAATATATACCGGCTACCGGGCATCGGAATTCTCGTTGAAATTCACCGGTTTTGAAAAATGTATTTTATTTATTTCGCGAGAAAACATATAATCGTACGTACTGGATTTCGGATGTAATCGTTCAATAATATAAATTCAATAATCAAAAAGAGAAAAATGTAAAAGGGAAAAAATGTATATTCGTAGTTCCAAAAGTAAAAAAAAAGTAAAGTTTTTGGAAACTTTGTCAAACATAAACATATTATATAATCGAAGTAATATGTTTTCAAAAAATGCGTTCGAATTTATTGACATAAATTTACCAGACAATCCAACAGTCTGTACATACTACTCTCTAAAAAAAACCCGAAGTCGCTATCTTATCCCAGTTTTATATTACGCGTGATCAAATCCGGTCAGTTTTTTTCGTTTACCGTTTTCGACATGTATGAAATAAACGACCAACCCGTGTGCATTAAGTTTCGCTTAAAAATTAGTAACAATGAAGCAACGAAAACGTACGGAAACAATTAAAACCGATTTATTAAGTAGTTCCCCGTGACCTTCGAGTGTTTTAAACGTTTCAAGGACAGTCGGCGGTCAACTTAAGGCCCTCCTCACACGGGGATACTCAAAAGAAACTGCAATCGCCTACATACTAGGAGACTAGGCGACTAGGCAACTGCGCATGTGTGTTTGAATGGCGTCGTTCAGACAGCGCTACTAAAGTCGCCGCGACTGATAAACTGACGCGACTAGTCAACTGGCGACTAGACATGCCGGTCTCCTCGCTACTTTGGTTGATCGAGTTGCTTGGTAATTTTTATTTCGTCTATAATAAAATAATATAACATGGATCAAAATTTTAATATAAAATTTGTGTAACAAATTGAAAAGTATCCCGAGCTATATAATTATACATCATTTAAATATTATTCTTACCTTAGTGTTATCAATAGTCTTTCTTCCGGGCACACACATTCCCTCATATTAGTGTCTGTGTAATGAAGAGCAGGACAAATAATTTCTTTTAATTGAAGGTAAGTTTCTTTTCTCATTCTGTAGAAGGCAAGAAATCAGGAGTCACTTTCCTGTAATTCCTTAGCAGCAACAAATAATCTGCAGTTAAAATTTTTTTCAATATAAGGATTGATCCAATATTTTTTCTGCGTTTGTTTAAGTGGTGTTTATAGTAATGATAAAGAATAATTTCTTCATCGCTACTCGAATCACTACTAGACATTATAAATAATGTATTTATTTTGATTCATTTCCTGTATAAATATCAATGTACTCATATAATACGAAAAACTGAACTGTATTGTCAAAATAGTAGGGCGACACTATTTTAAAAAACTAGAAACAAAAATTTAGTATACTGTGTGTGAAGATAACCGGCAACTGTAGTTGCTTAGACACCCAGTCTCCTAGTACCTAAGCAATTGCAGTTTCTTTTGAGTATCCCCGTGTGAGGAGGGCCTAAGACAATCCACGTTCTGGAAGATCAGAAACGATGGTGTGACGACAATTTGCGTAAAAATGCGATTAACCGTTCATGAGTTGACAAAGCGAATCTCAATTGGGTCGTGCAATTTTTCAGGAAAATGAGCACATGAGAAGGGTCGCGCTGCCGAATTTGTTCCGCGATTGTTCATCACGACAATGCATCGTCACATTTAGCGCTGTCGTTTCGTGAATTTTTGGATGATAAAAAAATTGCTGTGGTCTTGCGGACTCTCACTATTCTCCTGAACACAGGCCCCATGTGATTTTTTCCTATTCCCAAGACTAAAATCAGCGCATATAGGTCGACGATTTCAAGATTTAGAGAAAATTAAAGTGAAGGCGGCAACAGAACTCGTAGCATTGACTGTGAAACAGTTCCAGAGGACTTTTGAAAAACGGCAAGATCGCCGGAATCACTGCATATCGTCCGGAGGAGAGTATTTCGAGAAGGTATCTTTAAATTATATGTAACTTCATTTTTGTAATAGATAAATATAAAATCATGGCAATTTTTGTATAAATACTTCGTATTTATCATTTTAAATTTTTAAGACGCATAAGGTATAAAAAAAAAAACCTAAATATGCCTCTTTCTGACTATAGTTAATGTCTTTAATTTTAATGAAATAATTTTTGTTTAAATTCGAATAGATCCCGAGTACTATTTGAAAGTACGAATATACGTTTTTGCTAACCATCCGGTAAATTGAGTCTTGTCTTGCAATTTTTTAGAAAAATGTGCAGATAAGAAGGGTCGCGCTGCCGAATTTGTTCTGCGATTATACACCACGACAATGCACCGGCACATTTAGTGCTGTCGTTTCGTGAATTTTTGGATGATAAAAAAATTGCTGTGGTCCTGCGGACTCTCACTATTCTCCTGAACACAGGCCCCATGTGATTTTTTCCTATTCCCAATACTAAAATCAGCGCATATAGGTCGACGATTTCAAGATTTAGAGGAAATTAAAGCGAACGCGGCAACAGAACTCGTAGCATTGACTTTGAAACAGTTCCAGAGGACTTTTGAAAAACGGCAAGATCGCCGGGATCACTGCATATCGTCCAGAAAAGCGTATTTCGAGGGGTATCTTTAAATAATATGTAACTTCATTTTTGTAATTGATAATTATAAAATCCTGGTACTCTTTGATCAGACCTCGTATTTATCTTTTTAACCTTCATAGACGTACTAAATATAAAAAAAAACCTAAATATGGCTCTTTCTGACCATAGTTAATGTTATTGTCTTTAATTTTATTAAAATAATAATTTTTGTTTAAATTCGAATGGATCCCGAGTACTATTTGATAGTACGAATACACGTTTTTGCTATACCATCCGGTAAATATACAGGGAGGGCCAACTCCGGTGTGGCGGCGTCCTCTTGAGTGCCTACGCACAAATTCCGACTCTGTTCATTGAAATCGTTTTATATTCGGCGACAACAGTCGTACTAGTATTATATAATTAAATTTTTGAGCGTTGACGAATTGTGGTGACCGAAATGCAACGGCAAATTTACACGGATCGAGGCGGAATGGTTAAATACCGCACTGGCGAAAAACAACGACAATGACGATTGCGACGTGTTGCGTATATCGATATTTCCGTAATGAATTTACCGGACCTGAGTTTTCACACGGTTAACGAAAATGCTAAAAAAAAAAAAATTTGCGTTCGCGGCGTTGTGTCCGTTACAAAAATACATTGATAACGTGGCAGATACGTCACAATGTTTTCAGTGTAGGCGAGTAAACCGTGTACGTAACGGATTTCGTAAACGTACACGGAACAATAATAATAATAATAATAAAAAAAAAAAAAAAAAAAATGAGAATAAAAACGAAGACGACAACCGGCGACGTACACGAATCGTTACGGAAATATAGCGTCGAGCCGCCGAGCTACATTAGACGGTAGGTAAATAAAAATAATAATATCCAAAACGGTTCTTTATCGCCGTTGCAGCCGTATAGTGTACGGTAAATTATAACGATTTTATTACCGTTTATAACACCGGAACACCGTGGGGCCTGCGCCGTGCGGAAATATTTTATCAAAGTTTTGGGATTTTAATATTTTATCGGGCCCGGCCCGGAGTGATATACCGCCTCGCAATACCGAAGGGAGTGTAGTAAGGCACAGAGATACTGCTCGTGTGTGGACGGGTGAAGTGGTAAGGGAACTAGGAAGGATACGACGATAAAAATACACGAATTTAATTTCAATATTCGTACGCAACGATAAATCGTCGCCGACGAAAAACGATTATGAGCGATGTTCGGTTGATTGTGATATTTTTTTTTTTTTTTTTTTGTCTAAGTGTACACTCTGTACAGCTAGTAAAATATAACATAACAATCGAATTGTTAATGATCGAATTTGTTGATTTCATCGCCATTAAACTGAACCGCTGACCAATCTTATGTTAAATTTCCGAGCATTTTTAAGAAAAGAAAACCACGTACAACTAAATAAAAACCGGAATAATTTCGATAGTTTCTAAATTCACGTTAATACTTTCATTCAAAGCCGCCAGAAAGTTATGGAAATAATTTCATTGCGCCAAGAAAATGATAACATATAAGTTCAGTGAGACTTTCAGGTATCTACAATTATTTTAACAGAAAAATAACAAAATAAAATCTAAATTAACAGAAAACCGTGAGAATCGGATACTACAGGGTGTGGCAGAGCTGACTGACGAGTTTTGATGGTCTATAAATAACGAACAGTGAACCATAGAGAAAAGGTTTTTTTTTTTTAATGAAATTCCATTTTTAAAAATTATTTTTTGAAAATTATATCTCTAAGATGGCGTCCGTCAGCATTGATACACTGCTGTAGACGATCCAGTGACGGTCCTGTTCTCGTCCTCAAAAAAGTAGGGGCCGATCACACCAAATCAGGACACAGCACACCACACTGTCACTTTAGGAGAGTGGAGCTGCGCGGGTCATTTGTAGCCCAGTATCGAAAATTTTGTTTATTTACAGTTTCAGAAAGATGAAAATGGGCCACATCGCTACAGAAAAAATTTGATATCGGAGGAATTCGCAGAGGAATTTGCTGACAGAGATTTGAACGATTGTCGTAGTCAGTAGCATTTAACTCTTGGACAAGCATTAATTTATAGGGATAGAATGATAAATCTTCGTGAAGGATTCTCCTCAAAGAACGGTCTGAGGTTATCAAAGCTACAGCGTGTTTCCGGGCTGAGCGTCTTGGTGACTGCTCAATTGATTCTCTAACCAACTGCACATTTTCGGGGGTTCTTACCGCTCTGCGTCCAAGTCTCCTTAGGGTACTTCCAGTTTCTTCCAAATGCCGTGTCCAAAATTTGCTAGTGTTAGCAGAAGGAACAGATTCAGCACTTAGAATGCCGAAGTGTATACGAAAAGCCCTTTGTGTAGCGATCACAGAATGATTATTTTCGTAATACGCACGCACGACGAAACCACGATGTACACCTGTCCAGACCATGATTACGAATAAAAACGGCATTACCGTACAGTTCAAAATGTACCACTTTGTAAGGTCTGCTCTTATCTAATCACAGGCTAATGACCTCATTATACTCGTCAGTCTTCTCTGCCGCATTATGTATAAGATTGATGAAACAATGACATTGGTCTACAGCAGGATCCGAATACAACACACAAATTCCATTTTTTTTTTTTTTTTTGAGCAATATTTTTGGTAGAATAACGGAAAAACCATTGTAAAAAAAAAAACACACACATACGTGGTAAGAATTTAAAATGAACCTATTTAATATATAGTTTCATGTTATTTTAATTTTTATCCGTCGGTAACTCGTTACGACATTTTTCGGTGGATTTATTAGTTACTTTTAAACGATTTAAACATTTCAATAATTAGGTTAGGTACACATCTTGAGTACACGAATATTTTAAATTATTAATAATTTTTATACCTAATAATTAAACGTCGTGTTCGTATTTATGTGGAATGTTAAACTAACGTTTACTTATCCGGCACTAAAAAATATTAAATAATCCTTTGTAAACGGGAACTTCTATCGAACAAATATTTACTAGTGTCACTACTTATTTAATTGAATACACGCTTATTTTAATTTATCAATAATATAAACGCCTAATAATTAAGGCTCGGGTTTTGTGGCAAATACTTCATTTGATGGAATTCTGATGGAAAAATAATTCTTATTGATAAAAACGTTTTGAATCGTTCCGAGTTCAATTGAGGAAACATTGATTTTCTTTATTCGACAAAACGAGATTTTTTTTTTTTTTTTTCTCCATTTAATACTTTTTTCTTCATTTTTACATAATTTTCATGAATATTTAACATATTTATATATATATATTATACTTCGACTATATTATTAATGCCTGAAATTGTTTAAACAGTGGATCAACTAGTAATAAATCGATGACTTATAAAATAATGCTACTGTGTTAGAAGCCAAACACGAGTTAATGGAAGCTAATGGTGAAGTAGTGAAATTAATTTTGGAAAAAAGCCACTGTGCGTTCCATCAATGGAATAATGGATTGGTAGAACTTCATAATAGCAATAGCTTTCATAATGGCACTGAACATTCATGTGGAACAGTATGATTTAAATGTTTTAGTTTATATGAAATATGCACAAATTTCACTTCGGTTGAAGTGAAATGCTCATTTTCGATGTATACAAATATATAAGCATCCAAAAGGTGAAGTTTTAATTATCGTCACATGACCAAATATACCGTCGTAAATTCCTTTAATGATATTTTATTTAATGTGTAATTTAATAAATTCTTTTTCTTTTTTTTTTTTTTGGCTAATCAAAATGCATTTTTGAGGATCTATTTCGCTACAAAACCCGAGCCCTACTACTAATAATAATAAAAATTGTTTGAAATGTTATACCAACATTTAATCATCCGGCACTATAAAATATTAAACAATCCTTGGTAACCGGAGACTTCTATGTATAACTTATTTCCTAGTGTCGCTACTTATTTAATTGCGTCGCCGAGGAAAAGAAGAAGAAGAAGAAGAAAAAAAAAAAACAAAGGACAAAAACCATAACTTATAATATTCACCGGTTAGCTAATAAAACCGAGTAACTCGCCCGGCTGCTTTATGCAACGGTGCGAGTATAATATAATTCGATAACAATACAATTTATAAATAACGAGCCGGTCGCGATACGATTTCGGCGATAATAGAATAATAATAATAATAATAAAAAAAATTACAATAACGATGATAACGATACTATGACAAAAAAAAAAAAAAAAAAAAAATAATAGCCGTGGTAAATCACCGCGACGGAATCGGTAGAGTAAAATTTTCAGTGATGGTCCGGGGTTATCATTTTCGTTATTAATTGACAAAACGGTTATTCGTAAAAAAAAAAAAAAAAACTATATGGTTCAGCGTGCGCCGCACAAAGTCGTGTTAGATTGTATTACAGTTAAACTGAATATATATTAGGATATTATAAGGTCCCGGCGCCGCATTTGCTTACGACTTACTACGGGAACGTGCGCATAAAAAAAAAAAAAAATCGCATTATTAAAACCGCACCCGATTCGGCGGCGGGACGATGCGGTGACGATAAAAATAAAATATCGGTAAAATTATAACCGGCAATCGCCGGTCCGGGTAACGTAATTTGTTCGCCCGACACGGAAACCGTTGGCCCGGGCAAATTAATTTCGAATTTCCGACGATATTACGGGTCGAACGTGGTCGACTAGAATTTTTTTTAACTCGAAATCGTCGATACCCCGAACACATTCCCCGGTCCGTAGAGTTTCCTAATGCAAAAAAAAAAAAAAAAAATGCTTAATACATCTTGTTTTAATCGAATAGATTCGTGTTTTATTTCAAAATAATACAATTTTGAGATTTCCCTCGTGTATCCGCAATTAATATCGAAAATATATTGTCGTTACTAATTTGCGGTTTGTATAACTGGTTAACTACACGACGAATAATATTCAATTCAATTTTCAGTGCTCCGTTACGTTTGAACGTTATCGTACGTAATTTCGTCATCAAAATGCTAAAAAAAAAAAAACCATAATTTACTCGAATATTATCGTTTATAAGTCGAAGTTTCAATTTTTATTTCAAAATAATACAATTTTAAGATTTCCCCTGGGTATGCACATTTAATATCGAAAATATAAGGTCGTTACTAATTTGCGGTTTGTCTTACTGGTTAACTACATGACGACGAACATTAAATTCAATTTTCAGTGCTCCGTTACGTTTGAACGTAATCGTACGTAATTTTTCGTTCGTGATTTCGTCATCAGAATGCTTAAAAAAAAAATTGTTTTACTCGAATATTATCGTGTATAAGTCGAAATTTCAATTTTTATTTTAAAATAATAAAATTTTGAGATTTCCCCTAGGTATGCACATTTAATATCGAAAATATAAGGTCGTTACTAATTTGCGGTTTGTATAACTGGTTAACTACACGACGAATAATATTCAATTCAATTTTCAGTGCTCCGTTACGTTTGAAAGTTATCGTACGTAATTTCATCATCAAAATGCTAAAAAAAGACCATAATTTACTCGAATATTATCGTGTGTAAGTCGAAGTTTAAATTTTATTCTAAAATAATACAATTTTGATATTTCTCTCGGGTATGCACATTTAATATCGAAAATATAAGGTCGTTACTAATTTGCGGTTTGTCTTACTGGTTAACTACACGACGAAGAATATTCAATTCAATTTTCAGTGCTCCGTTACGTTTGAACGTTATCGTACGTAATTTATCGTTCGTAATTTCGTCATCAAAATGCGTGCTGAAAACACCTGATATATAAAAGGAACAACTGCAGCGATACGGGACGGATTGAGGACGGATTGAAAACAACATTTTCGATAGCTAAAAAGTCGCGCTGCCCATAACGACAATCCTACAACGGGAAATCACGGAGTTTCGTTTTTTATCCCGCCCAATATGACATCTGCGATTCAGCCGACGGGCCAAGGGATTATTAAAAAATTCTAGCACCGCGACCGTAGCCCGTTTGTACAGAACCTGCTTACGCGTACCAGATGGTGGAGAAATCGATATTTTACAAGCGAATCGAATGCGCGAAAATGCTCGTGGCCGTGTTACATCGCAAACCATATGCGAATCGTGTCGGTTAAGACAGGCTGGCATTTTCTATGCGAAAATGTTAAAAATATGGGCGATGAAGGAATCACAGTACTGACGGTTACAATAAATAAATGGCACGGTGTGGACATCCTTTCCGATGACCGTATCAATACGGACAACGGCGTGGATGTGTGCGGATATTTATCAGACGCAGATATTGTGTCACCCATAAGGACTGTAACAAGTACTCAATCGTCGAGGATGAAGAAGAGGAACAAAAATGCACTGAACCCCGTCTGTCCCCAAAAATGGCACAAGCAAACCCCGGAGGTCAGTGATGAATTGTTTGAAGTTTTCAATACAATTGAACGGTTCACTGCCAATCGGGCGATGGATAGCATAACTTAAACGGAAAATAACACTACGAGGTGTGGCTATTAAATAACGAGACTATCTACTTAGCGATAAGGCATGAGTAGATAGGAGTATAATGGTAGTATATTTGTAATCTATGAATATCACTGCATCGAACAATACCAGTTTAGTCAGTTTCCGTTTTGTAGTCTATGTGTAAGCGTCGTTTAAATTGACCTCTTACGTGTTGAACGTCGAAATCATGCCGGACGAAAAAATTGAACAACGTATTAATTTAAAATTTTTAGTGAAACTTGGAAAATCTGCGACCGAAAGTTTTAATTTATTAACTGAAGTATACGGAGATAGTGTCCTATCACCACCACGTGTTTTTGAGTGGCACAAACGATTTCGTGAGGGTCGTGAAGAAGTTGAAGACAATCAACGGGTGGGTCGTCCATGTTGGTCGTATTTTTCGATATTAAGGGTGTAATAATGACAGAATGGGTACCTCAGGGACAAACTGTGAATCAACATTATTACCTTCAAGTATTGACAACACTCAAAGAACGAGTAAGAAGAAAGCGGCCTGAGTTGTGGGAAAATGACTCTTGGATCTTGCATCAAGACAATGCGCCGGCTCACAGTGCCTTATCTGTAAAGCGATTTCTAGCTAAAAATCGAACTCCAGTGCTTCAACACCCCCCATATTCGCCAGATCTCGCTCCATGCGACTTTTGGCTTTTTCCAAAATTAAAAAGTGCGTTAAAGGGCACACATTTTGAGTCAGTTGAAGCTGTAAAAACAAAAGCGACAAAGGTGTTAAAGACATTGCAAGAAAAGGATTTCCAACACTGTTTCAACCAATGGAAAATTAGAATGGAGCGATGTGTCAAACATGGAGGGGAGTATATAGAAGGGGAAAAATGTTAAACCATAAAAAAAAAAAAATAAAAAGTTTTTCAGAGAAAATCTCGTTATTTATTAGCCACACCTCGTATTGTAAAATAATTTTTCTGTTTCTAATAACTGTATATACATTTTTAAAATTATACATACATATTAAGTTATTATATACTCGTACATTATCATTATCATTAATATATACTTTCTTTCGGTTTTTTTTTTTTTTAAACATTTTCTAACCTAATTTTTTATATTTGGTTTTTTTTGGATTACTCGAATTCGCGGATAACCAGAACTTTTTTGTCGGTCACTTCTACCTCTGGTTGATCAATTCCGACTGTATAATATACGTTTTTATCCACCGACGTGAATTGTCATTCACACACGACCACCGCGGTGTACGAGACCACGTTAAAATAATTGTGCGTACCGGCAAACGTGCACGTGTCGCCAATAAAATCGGATTCCTAAACGGTGAATACCGCCAAAGCATTCGTTAAAGTTTAGTTTAATCGCTCAATAAACAATTTGCTGTTTGTTTATCACCTTGAATTATTATTATTATATTTTTTTTTTTTTTTAAACATTTAACTAAAAAATACCGAGTTAGTCTACGAATGTTAAAAATGTTTATTATCTAATAAATATACAAAACTAAACATCAAATTGCTCGTTCATGAAACGCTAATAAAACCAATATGGCCTCTAACTTCGGGGCAATGCCCGAAAAATCCAATCTCAATAAAATACACTGTTCGAAATAAAATCCTACGATCCATCACCTATTCCCCGCCTCATATTTCTAATTTAACACCGACTTGAAAAATTAAAACGATCTCCACGAAGAAGCTAAATCGTACTATAAACGATTTTTCAACAAACTGACCCCAACCCTCTTGTATCCGGTCTGGCCACTCGAGCGATTCCTGGCAACCCACCAAGGCGTCTAAAGAGAAACTGGTCCGGCACTGGATCTCCTTAATGGTAAACGGATAAAAATTATATAAAATAAAAAAAATATATAAATATATACTTAAAAAAAACGAAACCTGGATATGGTTCTTCCGTCAGCATGTCCATGTTTTAAATAACTGTAGCACGTGTTCTTGTTATGCATTCGGGTAACGATTGTATATTGTCTAATAAAACTTAACAATAAAAATAACGACGGAGAAAAGGCACGAGACATAGAAACGTCGTCGTCCAAATAAAAGGGGTTATAGAGACGAACAAAATATGAATTATATATTTAAAAAGGGACAGGGGATACCGGCCAATGTATATGAAACCGTTAAATGTATATTTCCCGTGTGGAAGGTGGTCCGCGAAGAACGAGGTCGGCGTTTAGCTGGACAGCGAAAACAAGACAAAGTCGTCGAGCTACGCGATTAATAATCGACCGATATGCCCGCAAAGTGTTCCCGAAAGAACAATTATTAATATTATCGCCGAGATCTGTTGGCCGGGAGTTGACTTATCTCTTAAGCTGGTTATCGCACGTAGTAAATGGCACGCTACAGTTTTAATGAACGTTACAGAAACCCTCCAGTTCGAGACGTTCGAGACGTCCTAAGGGAGAACTTCCACATAAATGGGAGGAGAAAAAATAAAAATAAAAAAACAATTAATGGAAACAATTTAACGCGACATTTTTCCTTGCGGTGGTAGTAAAAATCACAAATAAAATAAAGAAAATTACAACTACAATTAAAATATAAATACAATTTGCGGGTCAGTAATGACTGGGTGACCTCCCTCCCCCCCAAGCCGGGAGCTCAGATCGGGTGCTGCTGGTTCGCGGCTGTTTACCCTAATTCTTCGGCTAAAATGCGTCTTGGTGTACGCTCGTCGTATCGCCGGAAAATACGATTATAAACGTACCTCAGACCGTTGACAGGGTAGGCGTCCCGTTTCTTCACCTCAGTGACGACGAGACGGCCTTGTCTAAAAGGAACCTAACAAGGTCTCGTGATTTCCCGTTTGACATTCTAATAAGCCGACCGACGCCACAGCGGCGTTGTCATCGTTTTCGCGGCGGCTCCTTATGGGCTCGATTTGCAAAATATCAATTTCTGCAACTTCAATCGGTTCAATAATATCATTATTCGCAGTAGTTTCCACTTGTAATTTCTCTATAGGCTCGATTTTCGACAAAAAAAAAAAAAAAATGTTTCAGCAACTCTTCATTTTGTTCCTTTTTCAGGTCCATTACCAGGCAGTTGTCGATAGATCTCATCTACTCGGTTTTTCGTCTCCCTAAATTTGATCACCATTATCAGTTGGGCGAGGCATTATTAGTTACGAAATATCGTTCGTATGTAATTTACATAACAAAATTGCAAAAAAACGAGTACGGTAATAGTGCAATATATTGTTTTTTCGAATTAAAAACGCCGACAAGTGCAAGACCGCCGCTCGTGTTGTTGGTGTGGGAGACGGGAAGTCGGGATATAGGGAAAAGGTAAATCATATTTATATTTGTACCCAACTAGAGAATGCAAACCATTGCAAACGAAAAACGAGCAAAATTCGGTTAAACATTTTTTTTTTTTTCATTTTATATGTATCGATTTAAATTGGCAATAATCGTGTTCATTTGTCGTTAGAATAGTAATGCGTAAAGTTTAACGATTTTCACTTGCCCAGATACGATTGCGGGCCATCGTTTTCTAACAGCGTTGATACTGGGCGACTTGACAAGGCATGGACATGCACAGTTCAAACTGTATATGTCTATGGTCACAATTAAAAAAGAAAGTTAAAAAAAATACAGCCCGATACTACTCTTCCGCTCGTTTTCTCATTTGGAATAATTAAAATCCATAAAATATTTCAAAATTCGATCCCGCAACCAATTGTATCGCCATTGTGTTTAATGGTGAGTCTTTTAATTGTTGAACAACAACACCCGAACCGAAATAGAATTGTGCCAGTCGGTATTTTTTTCGTTTTTTTTTTTTTTTTTTTTATGAATTTCAACGATAGAATTTGCATTTTTACCTCGGTCTGTTTCGTCCACAGTTAACCGCCGTCAAAGTTTCGTTCGTTAATATCTGTGCATTTTTTTATTATAACAATGTTCAGACGTTAAAATTTGCATACGATTCCGAAATTGCATGCCGTCTATAACATTTCTCGACAAAAAAAGAAAAAAAATGTTTATAAACTCGCCGAAATACTTTTATGGATCGAATAGCATATTTAATTTTTTTTTTTTTTTTTTTAAGGGAAAATTAACAAAATTATTCCCGAACAATGATACTGAATCGTGTCTATTATAATTGTATAAATTTCTTATACTACTTTTGGTAGGCACTACTGGCGACCCCGGGCCCCGGGCCAAATGAACTCAAACTCGGGATTTACATAACTGACGTGTGAAAAATAAATGTGTTTAATTCTTAAACTTCAGTATGAAATTTACAATGTTGTTGCGGGGCCGGAAGTATTTAGACGTCGAGAACACTCCTAGAAAACCCTTCCCGAATACAGTTAGAGGAATACAATTTTGTATATGCACGCCGTTATTATAGGCTATCGGGCGGCAATGTATGTGCTTTTTAAAAGTTTTGTCTGTCGGCCCTGTTCCACGTCGTTTTTACGTTTAAATGTCACCGACATATTTCGAGGTGATTTTATTGTTGGTCGATGTTAGATATAGTGTTGTCGGTTATTTATCGATTTACGACGGTTGTTTGGCTGTAATGCGAAATATGCGCGAGGAAATTCGATTCTTGCGACTCCGGTCGACTAGAGCGGTGTGCTGCACAAGGGTATTAAATTTTAATCGGATACCTATTTCCGGAACGAAAATTCTCTACATAAATCGATTTCCTACGGAAATCATAGTAAAAAAAAAAAAAAAATGAATGGTTTACAGATGAATGTGTACCCACGAATTCCCAGACAATCGATATTGTTACGGAGTCTGTCATTTCGCGCGTCCGCGGCCAAGTACGGATTACGGCGATGTCGCGCAATTAGTAATAATGCCCAATATTAATACTTATTGCCGAACTAAATAACTGATTATTTTTTTTTTTTTTTTTTTTACCGATATTAACGGTGTACGATACGGATTATATCCCGGGACTTCAGGGTACAGGCGTGTGCGCCCGAACGAATTGCGAAATCGCCGATCGGTACGACCGCGGCACAATCGCGAGAGACCGACGAAGCCTGGTGCCGGGGGGGTAAATTTTTTTTTTTTTTTTACTGCCAAAGGCATCTTTATTTAAACGATCAAAATAGATCTTTATAAATACAATACATTGTAGATAGTACAATATGACAATTATAATACATATTGTACACGGACATGTTTGGGGTTGTACCTCCAGTGAGATAGCCCCTTACCTTAGCCCAAGTCACTTAAACTAAGTCGTATGGCTTTAGGCGTTTGAGGCGCCTAATGGCTTGCGAGTTGTCTGGAAGTTGTTTAGCAGTAGCATTGGGATGCAGCTCAAGTTTTTTGATTTCGTCCTGGATGGACGATATATTTAAACCACGATGGATAATTTCATTCCTGTGGAACCGATACGCTGCAACAATGGTACGAAGAGCAATATTTTGATAGCGTTGAACGACTTCGATGTTTGACTTGCTGGCACAACCCCACAGTTGTATGCCATATGTCCAAATCGGTTTAATAATAGCTATGTATAGAAGCCATTTGCTCGTTAGATCTAGCGTGGAATGTTTTCCAACTAGCCAGTACAGCTTGCCCATTTTTTGCTTTAATTTGCAGTGTTTTCTGACGGACGTGGTGTTTCCAATTTAGGCGAGAATCAAAATGCATACCCAAGTATTTAGCCGAATCTTTTTGTGGGATTGTCTTGTGATCCAGCGAAATTCGTAGATTTTCAGTTTTGCATAGTGTTTAATTTACGTGTACCGACTTATCACTATTGATCCTGATTTTCCATCTCCTTGTCCAGTTAGCGATGTGGTTAATTGAGGTTTGTACGTTTTCATTCGCAGTCTGTTGGTCACTGCTTGTTGCTTAAATTCCTGTATCATCAGCAAACATAGATGTAATTGAGTTGCAATTGGTTGGAATGTCAGCTGTGTAAAGCACATAAAGAGTAGGTCCTAATACACTACCTTGTGGTACTCCTGCTAGTATGTTTTTCCAATTTGTTATTGCTTCTTCATGCATAACTCTAAATTGTCATTCTGTCAAATAAGATTCTAAGAGCGCGCACCAGGTGTGTGGTAGTTGGTCTCGTAGTTTTATGAGTAGTCCTTTGAGCCGAACCCTATCGAAAGCTTGGGCTACGTCTACAAACACTCCACAGCAGTATTTTTTTTCTTCCAAAGCCTTGCTTATTTCATCAGTGACACGATGAACTTGGGGGGTAAATGCATACATAAAGGCCACGGGAATTCGGAGGAGATGGATTTCCAAGGGCAAGAGAGGAGTCCGGGCGATTTCAGAAGTCGGAAGTGGCGTTCTCGTCGAGCCGGCCCGTCGGCATCGTTGGAATTCCTTTACAAGATAAACGAATTGGCCCGGACCCGGCGTAATTTATACAATGTTTTTTTTTTTTTTTTTTGATTTTACACCTTAAAAAATAAACAGTTAGACGTTGAAATTGTTGTCGATCGCGTATTCGCATACTGTTCCTCGACCGCGTTCTACTGGCACGTAACACTTAATAGTTTCGCGGTACGTTTTAAATAGCCAAATACTCCCGCCGTCAAATATCGTGCCCGCCGTGCGTTTATTTTTTTTTTTTTTTTAGTTAAGTGTCGATAAATTGTATAAGCCGTGCAAGTTTTACGCGCTCCGGTGGCGCATCTTGCGACTGGGTTTAATTAATAAACTTTTGACGGTAATTTTAAATTTATTATCAATAACACGCCGCATTACGGTTTCGGGTTTATGTTTTATCGTTATATAGGTACGGTTAAAAATATTATGCGTTCGCACGGTATTCGTATTTCGTAAACATACCTACCCGTCATTATGGGTTACCGGCAAGTATAAACTTTTTACGTTAACAAAGTCCGATTGTAATAAATTTGAATAAAAAAAAAAACAATTAAACTGACGCGCCGACATCGCGCCGCGGGTGGGTCACCGTCGTAGGAGAGAAATCGAAAATGTCCCGTGTACAATTTTTGGTCGTTTGCCTTATTAATCTGCACGCATTTCAAAAGGGAAACGGTTCTGAGCGAGATTCCGAATGTATTTTTTTTTTTTTTTTTTTTTATTGACTCGAATACGAGAACTATATTTATTGCGATATAAAAAATGACGGAATTTTTTTAGGCCAACGCGTTTTCCCGAGGAAAAAAAAGATTGTTTGCAGCCCTAGAAACCGTAGAAAATATTTCAAATAATCATTTGTTCCGTCGAATAATATTAAACGAATTTATTGTTAAAGTTACGACCCCCGTCCACTGTTGTTCCCGACGAATTATTCCGAGCACCGTTCCGTTGCACATGAAACAATACGCCTAAGCGAAAAAAACAAATGTCTATTCAAACGAAATCGACCGTAAAATATTGTGCGATGAGTATTGTTGGCGATAAACAAGAATTGCGAGTCGACGGAGACGATGGACACGAGAGACCGTCGACGAGGCCATCGGAAAAATTTCCATTTGCAGACCGACCACGCTGCCCCCCCCCCCCGGAAACGAAATTAAAATCAAATTAAAAATCAAAAGCAATTCGTCGACATTTCCGTGGACAATTCATCGGGGTTTGCGATTAAAACGAGTCACCGTGTACACCGTTACCGGCCATCCGGTAAAAGTCACTCTTTGCCGCTCCCGTACCGCCCGCTAACCACCGATGACCGCCAGTAAAAAATCAGCATGTACTGCGGGAATAAACCGATCGATATTATTTTTGAACGGATCATCCGAACAATATTACCCGATCACACGACAAACGACATAAAGTCGAACGGTGTAAATTAATCGCACGTGAACCGCGAATAATATTATTTATCCACACATACGATTTGTTACGCGTTTAAACGTTCGTCATTAAAATGTACAGCGTTCTAAATCAATATTTTTTTAAGAAGTGAAACCGTCACAGTGCGTGTAACGTTCATAATTGATAACATTTGATTTTTACAAAAACCAGTGACTCGATACGTCTTTTTTCACCGTTTCGGCGCTCGTCATATCTGTAAATCGGCCGTTACCTTTTTTTTTTTTCCCCTCCCCTCGTTTACTAATTTCCATGGACATTTTTTGCACGATAACCGTTAGGTTAACCTAACCTAACTGCGTTCGGGTACGTGTCTCTGCGGGAGGTCCACTTTTAGATTACCGAATATTATAATTACGCAGTGTAATTGTTTATGAGACCTCGTGGGGGTTTTGAATATAAAATTTACAATATAAACTGGTCGGTTGTAAATAACAAACGTGCTGAAAAGTCTCGGGCCTAACGAAGACAACACGGTTCTTCCATCGAAAAATCGACTTTATTCATCAACGTAATCTCCATCAAGAGAGCTACACAATCATTCCGACGCCGCTCTACCATTTTAATACCATTCTTGTAGAATTGTTTGACTTTTGCTTCAATATAGGCCTCAGATTCACTGACCTAACCTCTTCATTCGAGCGAAATTTCTTACCGGCGAGCAATTTTTATTTTTATGATCTGCGAATAGCCAGTAGTCGCTGGAAGCCAAATCTGGAGAATACGGTCGATGTGGAAACGATTCGATCTTTAATTCGTATAGTATTGCCATCGTTTAGAATCATCAACACGTTGTGGTTTTTGTTTGACAGTGAGCAATCACTGCACCCATTTTGAACAAAGATTTCTCATGGAAAAATTATCATGGAATATAAACCCAACACGTTCTTTTGATATCTCTACGATGTCAGCTAACTAATGCCACTTCACTTTGCGATCATTCAAAACGATTTTGTGGATTTTTCCAATGTTTTCTGGTGTTACCGCCTCATTTGGACGTCCACTGCGTTCTGCGTCATCTGTGTCTCTACGACCACGATTGAAGTCAGCATTCCAACGTTTTATTTTTGTTTCTGATGGACCGGAGTCCCAATAAAACATTTCAAGCCATTTCTTCGCTTGAGCAGTATTTTTTCCCATCAAGAAGCAATGTAAAATGAAAACACGGAATTGTTTTTGATCCCTCATTTTGAAAATAACAAAAGTACGGGTCATTCTTCCGCACAATAAATCACACACTAATGAACAGATTGTCATGAAATTCGAACAGCTTTCTTTTGCTAGTTAGTACCATCTAAAAACGAGGTGAATTCCAAAACACTGGCGCAATCTGGAATGATAAATAAACAAAATTATCGATACTGGGCTACAAATATCCTGCGGCAGCTCCATGAAAGACCACTCCACGTGGAAGTTGAGGCCATACCAGTCGAAATGTGCCGAAAATCATACGAGAGTTTCAGAGATCGTCTACAACAGTGTATCAATGCTGACGGCCGCCATCTTGGAGATATAATTTTTAAAAACGGGATTGAATGCAGATTTAAATTAAAAAATAACTTTTCTCTAAGTTTTACTGTTCGTTATTTATAGCCCATCAAAATTCGTCAGTCGGCTCTGCCGCACCCTGTATATTACCGGCGACCCGGCATACGTTGTTTTACTCGTGAAAATACAAAAATGCGGATTTTCGATTTCGATTTCGGAAATACGTAATCCGGATCTATGAGGTTTTCGGACGTTCCGGATTTGCGGCACATCACACCGGCGGTGTGCCAACAAATACGGTGCCGCGGACCCTCTGAGCTGGGAAACCGCGGGCCGGCAATTTTCGTGAGGCCGAGTTCACCGTGACACCCTCCGCGGTTTTCCCGAAGATCCGTCGACGACCCCCCCCCATGGTCGCGGCGTGTTATTTGCCGGAGCGGATCCGGCGGGTAATGTGTGGATAATCCAATTCGCCCGTTGAAATAACCACTCGAAATGACATAACCGTCTGCAAAACGGCAGATGGAATACCCTGGGACAAACCCGTAGCCAATTAAACCGCATACGCCCTGATATTGTTCTTGTGCAAATGTTTATCCCGTGCTGTTAATATTATTTACAGTGAGATTCTATCTTTTCGTTTCCGATGTTCGTCCGGAATCGCGCGTGTCCGCGTATGTACAATAAATATCCGCTCTAGAAGTGGAAGAAAAAAATGAAAAGAAAAAAAAAAACCGAAAATATATTAAAAAAACTTTAACCGGTGAATAAAAATTTATTTAAGACGCCGATATGCTAAATCCCGCCAGCGATAATGGGGCAAATGTTTCCGTGGGGTTGCCCCGCGAAAAATCAATCCCGTTCGCCGGCCGGTATTCTTTTCGGCAAGTACTTGCATATTTTTTTTTTTTTTTTTCCCCCTTTTCTTTATTATTATTATATACGTAGAACGCGTAACGGACATTACGTATAAACGTAAATGGTTTATCAATCTAAAATTATTTCGGCCAACGTCGATTAGACATTCGGTGTTCGATGATCCGTTTTCGGCAACGTTTAAATTCGTTTACACTCGGAATAAAAATACAAAAAAAAAAATCCCATTTAAAAAACCGTAAACATACTGCAGGCAATAAGCGATTCAACGTATTATGGTAAATTACACAGGTCGAATTTTTAATTTCCCTGTAGTATTCCGGAACGTTGCTACCAAGTGAAAATATTGCGAAAAGGAAACAAAGTTTTAAAATTTAAATTATAAAAACTCCGTTTAAAAATCCTTTTTTTTTTTATCTCAAACACAATGATTTATCGTTGTTTTCAATTTTATAATTATTACGAAAAAATACTTATTGTTTTTGTACGCGGTCCGCCAAAAAACCAAATAATGTGCCAACGATACGTGCACGAAATATAAAAAAATACGAAAAACCGTATTTTTTTAGTTTTTTACTATATAAACATTTTTAATTCTAATATTTTTTTTTTTAATGAACTATTTAAGTATATTCACAGCGTTATCATTCGAGTGATACAATAAATTATATCCATAGTCTAAAATATAATAAATTTGTATATATAATAATTACAAATCAAGTTTATTGTGAAAGAGAAGCTCAAAAAGTCTTGGGTTTATCAATTAATCGGTTAATTGCTCGTGTAACGCGAAACAATAATTTTTTTTTTTATTCTGACACTTATCTGATAGAAAATATATTGAAGCTTAGTGTTGTTTTTTTTTTTTTTATTATTATTATTATCGTCGTTTTTCAAACATAAAAGTAACGAAAAATTACTGATTTTCAGCGACTGCATTGTAAAACGTCCCTCGTCATTTAAATTTATCAAGCGCGATGAATTATTATGATATCCAACACGGCCCTGAGTGAAACTTGTAATTTTTTGTTAAATAAATCATGTTTAGTGTTAAAAACATTTAACGCTCATAAATATATGTTTTTATATATACAAAAAAAAAAAAGTAAAAAAAAAAAATAGACATATACTTCGCTCGTAGAGTGTACTTAACGGATTACGCCGCTCGTAATAATAATAAAATTTCGTTAAGTTCGTTCTTTATTTTAAATTCTAAAAGCAATTGTTTAATATATGTTTGTTTTATCAACAGTCGATCGCCACACGGACCGTCGGTGAAATTGTTTGCTAAGGATTTTTTGAGGGGGAAATAAAAAAAAAAAAAAATGTTTACGACGACAAAACAGAAAATACGCGAAATCTATCGAGATAATATTATAATTTTGTAAGTAAAGAAATTAATATCGATTATTATGTTTTTGAGAACCGATACAGTTCTGAATTGTTTCGCTCACCAAATTTAATATTATTTTTAACTAGCGAAATTATTAAAAAAAAAAAAAATAATAATAATTTAATTTCATTCAATATACAAACCGCTGCCGGTATTAATATTTTCAATTTCAATTCACCGACCTAACAGCAGAATGCTATTTAAATAGATTATGTGATCAAATTTTAATGTTTTGTCGGTTTAGTATTATTTTTACCGAATACGGGAAAGCGGAAATATTACGGTAAAGCAACACAACCGTCCGTATATATTACGCAGTTAAATCAATATTGTTTTTTGTCTAAAATAAACATTTATTTATTTTAATTTATTTTTTTAAATCCTTAAAACAGCTAAAACTCTGGGTGTTAAATAAATTAGATATTCATTAAATACTATAATGCAGTTTCGCTTTGATATACTGGGTTTAACGGTTTTTTTTTTTTTTTGTATATAATTATAATATTATAGGTTATATTATTCTACCTGGCGTACGACGCGGTGCTGCGGACCGCGGTGCCACGCGGTGTGAGGATCGTAGGTTTCGCGGACGACACGCTCGTCATCGCCAAACACGATACATCGGAGGGAGTCGAAGCGGCCGTCAACACGGCTTTGAACGCGGTGGCCGAGAAGATCCGAAGCCGCGGACTCCGGCTCGCCGTCGAGAAGACCCAGGCCATTGCGTTCAAACGCAAGTACAAGGACAGAGCTCCCCAGATAGTTCTGGAAGGGGAGACGGTGACACTCTCCCGGACAATGAAGTATCTCGGCGTGTTGTTTGACGACAACCTCACGTTCAAGCACCACATGTTGGGCGCAGCCAACAAGGCCCGCGGGGTACACGCCGCACTATCACGGCTCATGCCGAACGTGGGCGGCCCCAAAGAGCCCAGGAGGAAGCTGTTCGCCGGAGTCGCCACATCGGCCATGCTCTACGGAGCGCCCGTGTGGGGCTATTCGGCACTGCAGGCGAGGAGGCCGGTAGAGGAGATGCTCCGCGTCCAACGGCGGGCCGCGCTGAGGGTTTCGACGGCTTACCGGACAACCTCTCTCGACGCGGCGCTACTGATCGCGGGACTACCCCCGATCGACCTGCTCGCGCTGGAGCGGCGCGAGGCGTACTGGAGCCGGCGCGGCGGCGGCGGTGACGCGCTACCGGATACCGCGGCACAGCGGAGGTCAGCGACGCTGGTACGGTGGCAGGAGCGGCACAACGCCGGA
This sequence comes from Tuberolachnus salignus, assembly GCA_956483605.1. Taxonomy (NCBI): domain Eukaryota; kingdom Metazoa; phylum Arthropoda; class Insecta; order Hemiptera; family Aphididae; genus Tuberolachnus; species Tuberolachnus salignus. Next base: position 36,860,832 of record OY101436.1, on the reverse strand, counting down.
ACCAAGGGCGAGTGGACCCGTAAGGTGATCGGGCCGGTAGCGCCGTGGGCGTCAAGGCGCCGCGGTCAACTGGACTTTCACCTTACCCAGTTGCTGACGGGTCACGGCTGTTTCAACGGCTACCTGCACCGGATCGGGAAGCGAGTCGCTCCAAACTGCGCCCACTGCACGGCGGAGGTCGACGACGCTCTCCACACGCTGACGGTCTGTCCGGCCTGGACCGCGGAACGGACAGAGCTGGAGGCAGTGTTGGGCAGGATCATCCCGGAGAGGCTGGGTCCGGCCATGCTGGGCAGCGAAGAGGCGTGGACGGCGGTGCGGCGTTTCGCGAACTCAGTGATGGGCGCGAAGGAAGAAGCGGAACGCCAGTGGGAAGCGGCAAGGGCGGCGGCAGCAGCAGCGGCGGCAGCAGCAGCAGCAGCGGCAGCAGCGGCAAGGGCAGGAGCAGCGTCAGTAGCGGCAAGGGCAGGAGCAGCAGCAGCGTCAGCAGCGGCAAGGGCAGGAGCAGCCACAAGAGGAGTAATTTTAAGTTGACTGATTGTAAATACCTTAGTTTTAGTTTAGGTTAAGTAAAACTGTGAGCCCGCCCCGCGAAGGGGAAAAGGGGATTTTGACGAAATTTAATTTAATTATGATTGCATTTGAATAAATGATGGTGGCGGGCCGGTAGTATTACCGCAAGGGCAGTTCCCGGCCCGTCATCGATACCACAAAAAAAAAAAAAAAAAAAAAAAAAAAAAAAAAAAAAAGGTAGTGTATATTATACGCGTACGGCTCTAATAAACGGAGTTTATATTTGGAATGGGCCAGTCAAAATACAGTGTATAATAAATAAATTCATTTTCAAAAAAAAAAAACATTAAAAATATACATAACCTAACCAAACTACAAACAAAAAAAAATAAAGATTAACATTGTTCATAATACGTTTTATATAAATACTATCAAAAGTTTAACTTTTTTTTTTATTGTCAAAAAGAATTCTCTTGTTTTTAAATTTGTTAAAAGTTAATATTGAATTCACTACACGTATCAATTGCTGTCTATTTATCGTAATCATCTTACTCAATTGTTAACAAACTCTCAATACATTTAAACTACGTGGTGTGGCGTAAATAAATAATTATCTACTTAAAAAATTTACCTTTCGCAAACATTATTATAATGAAAATACATTTCGAATAAAGGACGTTAAAATCTTTATATAAATAAATTGTTCGTTTGGTAAGGCCCAGGCTTCGTGTGTATAGTTTAAATTAATGTGCGTGCCGTAACCTCCAAGGTAGTCAAATGTATATTATACGTTCCGCCCCAGACTGCTTAAATTATAACCTATTATAGATTGTGCACGAGGGAAGTAAACGGTTTCCAAAGTATGTGAGCCGGGTATTATTTTATGTTAATGGTTTAAAAATACGAAATAGCATCCGAAATAAATTTAAAAAACGCTGAACGTGGTTAGATCGTAAAAATTTAACATAAACTACAGGGTGCGACAGAGCCGACTGACGAGTTTAATGAGGTCATTAGCCTGTGGGAGTTCGTTGACTAGGACGGCGTTACTTTACAAAATGATTCGAATATCGATGAATACATTGCTGTTTATGAATTGCCTACCGACGATAGTATTGGGAAGAGATTAAAAAAAAAAGAAGAAAATTTTGGTGAAAATGAAGAAGAAGAAGAAGAAGATGATGATGGAATCGAAGGAAATCGTGCATAAGAATTACCTAAACTCACAGAAAAACAAATACTGAACGCCTTTTCTGTTGTGAGAAATGGTTTTAAACAACAAACAAATGTTTCGGATGAAATTTTATTTGAACCCAATGAATTTGAAACATTTTACGAAAACATTACGGTTTATAAAAATAATAAACAAACGAAACTCATTGATTATTTCTTTTAAATTAAGATTAAAAATGACATAATAAGACTTAATATATATATATATATAAGGTAGGTATAATATGATATTTTATGTTTATATTTAATATAAAATATAGAATATGAAATTAAAAACATGTAATTCTATTTAACGAATTTTTTTGGATTACAAATGTTTTTCTGTTCTCCATGGGACTTCGAAAGTATAACTGTAATTTGATTTGTTAAGATAATGTTTCAACATATTATTATCTAATCTAACTTTTCATTTTTTTTACACAAAGTTTAGTATAGTACAGGTTATACTATTCCATTCAATTAAAATACACAGAGCATCTGCACGACATAAGCTCACCATTTTATTTTCGAATAAAAAAACGATCGTGAACTATGAATACAACGAGAAAAAGTACCGCACCTGATGGATCGCCATGCTCTGTTAATAAATGATCACTAAAAATATTATAAATCCTCGCTAACAGAGGCCTTCCGTCATGGTACAAAATAAATAAGTCTAAAGCTATTCCTCTCATACCATACAAATCTAGTTTATCAATTCATATTTTGTGTTCGACAGAATCAAAAGATGTTTTTTTTAATGTCTGATAATATTCAAATGGACTGTTTGCGATACACTGGATGTCCGGTCGAAACTTATTATAAATTAATCGGTACGTTATAATGTTAATTTAAATTGATTTAAGGCCACAATCGATACATTTTTTAGGACATACGGGATATCCGGACAAAACCTTTTATAAAATAATACGTTTGGCATAATAATAATTGGAATTATTTATCGAAAAATGAAATAGAAATTTGGTGTCCGATAAAACGGATTTCCGGTCGAAGCCTCGTAGAAATTAATTGACTCAGCACAATTATATTTTGTATTTCTTGATATTTTAATAGGAAGTCGTTCTCGATGTACACATACATAATTCGAGTATAATAATGGTTTATAGTAAATAAAAAAATAAAAAAAAAAAACAACAACAAAATTGATACAAATTAAACGTAGCAATACGATAATAAAACTTTTTTTTTTGTTTTTTTACATTACTTACAAAGGAATACAATTCGATTATTCGATTATACGGAAACAATAAATACATAATAATAATTTCCAGTTTACATGTTTGAGACAAAGAATTGGGTTGTGCCTGTTTCACGAAATGGTCTTTTTTTTGTTGCCGTTTCGATAAATTAATTTCAATATTCGTTAATATGCTGTTTTTGCTTCTTTATGTGAAATATAATACAGGGTGCGGCAGAGCCGACTGACGAGTTTTGATAGGCTATAAATAACGAACAGTAAAACCTAGAAAAAATATTTTTTTTTTTTTTATTTAAATCAGTATTCAATCCCATTTTTAAAAATTATTTTACGAATATTATATCTCCAAGATGGCGGCCGTCAGCATTGATACACTGTTGTAGACGATCTCTGAATCTCTCATATGGTTTATTCGGCACATTTCGACTGGTATGGCCTCGAATTCCACGGTTATTTTCTGTTTAATTTCTTCTATGGTATGTAGGCGATGTCTGAAAACCTTATCCTTAAGGTAACCCCAGAGGAAAAAATCACACATGATTAAATCTGGAAACCGTGCTGGCCAGCGTATGTTTCCTCTCAGAGAGACTAACAGCCCAGGGAACATTTGTCGTAAGACAGCAAGAGAAATTCTAACTGTGTGCACTGTAGCTCCGTCTTGCTGGAACCATAAATCTCCCAAATCATGTTCTTCAGCCATTTCCTCCAACCTATGCTGCAGATAAGTTTCCAAAATCACAACGTAACGAGCGGACGTGACAGTGACGGTCCTGTTCTCGTCCTCAAAAAAGTCCTCTAACTAATTGCAAATTTTCGGGGGTTTTTACCGTTCTGGGTGCTAATAAAAACGGCATTACCGTACAATTCAAAATATACCACTTATTAAGGTCTGATCTTAACTTATCACAGGCTAATGACCTCATTAAACTCGTCAGTCGGCTCTGACGCGTTGAGCCTGTCAAATGATTGCGAATCGGAAATAATGTTACCTACCTAGGACCCGAAATGTATTCGTAAAATTTTAAGAAAAAAAACCGCTCGAGAATTTAACAAGGAAAGAAAAATCATGAAATTTGCTTAGGTTCTTCTAGAGATTCGGCGCCACTGTAATGGAATATTGGATATCGGTAAAAAGTGATGTCGGCCCGTCGCTACTCGATCACCTCATCTGTCGTCAGACACCTTTGTCGGCTGGAATTTTCTATTCTATTCACGACAAGAGTTTGTTTGCGGCGTTAAAAAACCGTTACAGTTTATTTAAAGGTCCGATACCCCCGGGGTGGTATCGTTTGTGAATTATCCACAAGGAATATTGTTTTGTACGTTCATGCTTATTCGTAGGGACGATTTTAATAATACTCAAATGAAATACGAGATTAATGTAATACGTTTGATCTGTAAAGCGTATACTTAACAGTCACTTGAATAAATATTGCAGCAAAAAAATAAATCATTATATTTATATACATTATACGAGTATTCACGAAGAGTTTGGTTATTCATCAAATCTAATGCCACCCGAACAGTTTTCGATACGATAGATAATCCGTTTCTCTGTAGTAGTGTGGAATATATTTTTATTATAATTTACAAACTTTCATATCACCAATATTAAAAAAGTAACTAGGGCAGTCGCATTGTAAACGGATTACACGAATTACGAATCGAAAACGTGTAATGTCCGCCGTACATTTTCTTATATAAATCCACCGCGGTGAAATGAGAGAAACAAAGGGAATACACTAGGAATTTCGAAAAATGTCCTCCTGGACAGACCAATACCGTTCTGTTATTTAGAAAAAAAAATGGCTACGGATAATTACATCCGGTACGAAGTTTTTGATGGGGGCTGGTAGTCTTTTATAGGCGGAAAACTTATCGGACGGACAGGGAACGTATAACACAAAATACAACACGATCATGTCAAAGCAACTGGCATTCAAGTTGATCATACTACGGCTTACGGCTCTGTTCGAAAAGTACCAGGATATTATATTTAACAATAACAAAAATGAAGTTACATATTATTTAAAGATATCTCCTTCGGAATTCAGTTATCCGGACGGTATGCAGTAATCCCGGCGATCTTGCCGTTTTTCAAAAGTCCTCTGGAACTGTTCCAATGTCAAACCTATGAGTTCTGTTGCCGCGGTCGCTTTATTGTCCTCTAGAATCGTTAAATCTTTGTCTTTTAAGCGCATATTTGAGTCTCGGGAATAGAAAAAAATCACACGGGTTCTGATCAGGAGAATAGTGGGAGTCCGCGGGACACCGGCGATTTTCTTTATCAGCCAAAAATTCACGAATCAGCAGCGCTAAATGTGCCGGTCCATTGTCATGGTAAACAATCGCGGAACAAATTTAGCAGGGCGACCCTTCTCATCTGTACATTTTTCTAAAAAAAATTGCACGACAAGACTCAATTTACCGGACGGTATTGAGAAAACGTGCGTTCGTACTATCAAATAGTACTCGGGATCCATTCGAAATTAAACTAAAATTATTTCATTAAAATTAAAGACAATAACTTTAACTATCGCATATTTAGGGTTTTTTTTATATCTTATACGTCTATTAAGGCTAAAAACATAAATACGAGCTCTGTTTGAAAAGTACCAGGAATTTATTTTTATCAATTACAAAAATGAATTTACATATTTTTTAAAGATATCTCCTTCGGAATACACTTTTTCGGGCACTATGCAGTGATCCCGGCAATCCTATCGTTTTTCAAAAGTCCTTTGGAACTGTTCAAAAGTCAAACCTATGAGTTCTGTTGCCGCGGTCGTTTTAATTTCCTCTACGTCTCGGAATCGTTGTCCTATAAGCGCAGATTTTAGGCTTGGGAATAGGAAAAAATCACATGGGGCCCGTGTTCAAGAGAATAGTGAGAAACCGCGGGACCATTGCAATTTTGCAAAATTGCAAGACCCAATTGAGATTCGCTTTCATAACTCACGAACCTGTTAATCGGCGGCCATTCGCATTTTTTCGCAAATTATCGCCACACCATCGTCTCTGGATGACGTCGACGGACTTCCAGAACGTGGATCGTCTTAAGTTGTCCTTGAAACGTTTAATACACTCGAAAGTCACGGGGAACCACTTAATGAATCGTCCCCAAAAGCGTTTTTGTAATTTCCGTACGTTTTCGTTGCATCGTTTTTACCGAATTTCAAGAAAAACATAATGCACACGCGTTGTTCGTTAATTTCAGAGACGTCGAAAACGGCGAACGAAAAAACCGACTGGATTTAACCACTTGTAATATTAAACTGACATAAGATAGAGACTTCAGGTTTTTTTAAAAAAAAAATATACATTAATTCGCGTGCAATACATCTATTTACAATTTCAAACGTTATGGTGTGTAGTTTAGGCCGTAATAATATTTGTCCCGGTACTTTTCGAACAGACCTCGTATCGTTCGAATTACTTATCGTATTAAGTTCTTTGATTTTTATTAAAAAAAAATACTTATACTACCAAAACAATATCGTCTGTTTAGCTATACAGTTCTAAATGGCCCTGAAAATAGAAAAAAAAAATAATAGTAATAATAATAATAATAATACGACCGCATTTGGTTATAAAGGTTTTTTTTCAATTTGGAACCCACGACAGTGGAAAATCCGCGTGAACATCACAACGTCACCGCGGACCCTACCCTAGGGACACCTTAATCTCCAAACTCTACACCACTGGACAATAGTACCAAACTGTTTAGATTTATACGATGTTTTATGGATAAATTAGTTTTTTTTTAAGGCGATTTCAATATACTACGTGTTATTATATTTAGAATTATAGTGACACGTCGTAATAACGGACTTAAATTGGAGACTATTAACGTCAAACTGCAACCCGTCTAGACAACGGGCACATCAATAGATAATAGTCAAAGTTTTGGCGTCCCAGTGCCAGTTGTACAACGGTCAAACATCCCTAGTTTACACTACCGAAGTTTTACACCACTTACCCGTTTGAATCGGCGACGGGGGACATGGCGTAGGGAAATCGGGGAGTCCGGGCGGGGGGCAAAGTGAGTTAAATGAAGAGGAGTTGGTGATGAGGTAATGATGTAACCGGGGATTGATTTAAGGACCGTAATATATAGTAAATATTGTTTCGGAATTTCAATTAACCAGATATAAACTTGCGAAATGAATTAAACACGCCACCGGGCCGAGATGACCGGCCGGTATGCGGTAGGAAGATGAACAATTAGGAATCGCGTTCGTATCCGTAATAATGTTAACCCGGATCAAATACGGTATTATTATTTAAAAAATCGAATATTTTTCATTTTAAATCCGCGACGGTCTTTTACTTTGAACCGGCGCCAATGCGCTATTAGTTGTATTGACAACTAAACGATGGTCGTCAAAACTATAACAAAATGCAATACTACTACATTGTTTTTTCCCCAGTGATTTTTCGAGATAAAATGGAGATAAACAGTTTGGTTTTTGTTCGTTCGTAATTTTCCCCGGACAAACCCGCATTGTAATCGGCCGCGGGTCGGTTACGAACAAACGGTGGCGTCCGGCCGCCGGACATTCACACCGCGAATTTTTCTTTAATTTATAACAATGAAATAATATCGGCACGGGCCCGTAAAAAAAAAAACGGTGCCCGGCACGTTCCGGAGGTACGTATATAATAATAATCATATTATTATTACTATTATCGTTATTATTATCATCTTTGTCAACGTGAATCGGCGCGCGTAAAGGTCTCCCGCCGATAATCCCGGGCGCATTGTCGTTCTCGGCCGCGCGACCGCCTCGAAATTAGCGATGCCCCTCGCTCTGCCCGTTAAATATATTTTATTACGCGTGTTGGCAATCGCGGTATAAAATCGTTAAAACGTCTACCGTAACAATATAATATATATATTATCGTGAGACTACGGTGGCTAAAATACCGCTATAGTATCAAACGCAATACCGCTGGTGGGGGGGAGGGGGGTAGGCCGCAGTGAAATTTATACGAAACGGGAAAATAGACGAGGGTCGTGCGTACGATAAACGATAATAAAAAGAATAGGAAAAAAAAAAAAAACACACGAAAATTCCCGTTCCCTTAAGTAGCGAAACGTACGGCCGTACGGAATTTACGTAAAAGGTCGGATAGTAAACAACGGCCGGGGGGACCCACTATCTTCGGGTCCGTCAGAGGATATCTGTAGAATGTCCGTTCGTTTCTTTTTATCCTTACGGTGATCCCGTAAAGACGAACGACGACTGAGCATATCTCGTCGGTATACATTCGGGCAAAACCGATACGTTATTCTTGCGTTCCCGACGCGAATGGAACCGGCTACCGGCCCGGTGGCCAACGTCTCCTAAACTTTTTATTTCTTAACATGTACGTATATGTCTTATGGCCGGGGGTCATTCTGTTAATTTGTCCGACACCGAGAACGTTACCGCGACGCTCGTTTAAAGAACAAGCTCAAAATCGTCATTCCGACAACCGAACCGCCGCGAAATGTCTGTATTGACGAATTTCCCGTCGCTGATAACGAATTCAATTTTCGTTTTGTCCAAAACAAATTCGGTGTTTCCTGCGCTGTTTGCGATCGCCTTTGGTTCGAGAAAGATATGAAGCACGTTCCCCAGAAAGCCGTAGATTTTTCGCTCGGAAAATACCCAGACTTAAATTCTCATAATATGAGCGTGTGGCAATACTTGCTATAAAACTCTGCTCAGTAACAAAGTTCCCCGTTTTGCTACGATTAACGGTTTTTGTTATCCTCCATTTCCATCTGATTTACCGCCTCTCGATCCTATCTCTGAACGATTAGTGTCACCGCGTCTTCCATTTAAAAATTTAGAAAAATGTATACTCAATAAAAATAATTGCTGTCTTTGAAAAATAAATAAATACTTCCTGTCTTTGAAACTTGTTTGTTTTTTACACGTGTTAAAAAAGTCACCTACAGTTCAATCCTCGTCTCCTCGTATCTAATACCGAATTGACATCGACATTCTTATGTCAACTATATTCAGTAGAAACAAAACACATACATGTACCGATGTATCTGTATGTAGTGTAGATACTCTTAGTTTTTTCTTTTTTTTTTTTTTTTGCAAAACCGGCAATACACCCGCCTGTTGGAAACGCCGCGAAGCACTACTTCGGGAGGCGGGTCGCCATCATATATATATATTCAATGAACATTCGTACAATTAGTTAAATTTCGCAACAAAAAATAAACCGTTTTCCCCTTAGGCGGGGCGTAAATGTTTACAGCTGCTTCTTGACCTACAGCGGGAATGGACAGTAGCCGGGCCGATGGCCACTTGCTGCCCACACATAAGCGGGGGCGGACGCTTCCTACTGACCCGCCGGCCGGCGGTCTGGCGACTGCGGAGCCGCGATCGACGACGACGGCGGCGGCGACGCCGAGGGATTGGCGCTGCCGTTCTGCCGACTCCTTCTCGCGGGATGACGGCCTCGGCGAAGTCGACCACGGCTCCCCGGTGGTCTCCAGCATGGGCGACGCCAAGTCGCCCGGTTCGAACGGACCAGGCGCTCCCTTTCCCCGTCGAACGCGTCGCAGCGCATCGGGGTACGGAGAGCGTCGTCATCCGCACAGGTCTCCTCGCCGGGAAACCCGCAATGAGAACACCCGGGGGACGGAGCTCGCCCGATCCGGTGAAGGAATAAGTCCGTGCCCCGTGAATAGCCGAGTGAGGCGGTACGTCATCGTACCGTACGGTCACGTCTCCTAACCTATCGAGCTGCCAAGAGATTACGAAAAAAAAATTTCCGAACTTTCCGTCGGAGCTGCGGTCCCCTCGTCGTGACTTTTATTCTATCATATTATTATTGAATTAACCGCTTCTACAAATTGAATAGTTTAGAGGTTAGGTTTTTTTTTTTTTATAAATTTCAATGTCAGAATGTTGTAAATAATACTAATCATACCAGATATACTAGATGAATAGGATTACTTTTTTTTTTTTGGCGGTATCGCGACCTACGGAGGGATCTCTACCGGCCAGGGCAATCCTTCCCTCGTAGGCGCATCGTTTATTCACCAAAATTACAACTCTATTATAAATAAATAAGTAATACATATTCCCGTTTACCCCCGCAGGAGGGGTGGGCTCACAGTGATTGTAGGGACCCTTTCAATGTAATAATAATAGATAGGCTAGCACTAGTCTAGGGTTTTGGGCGGCCCTCTGGCGTTGCATTCCTTTTCCTCCCTCGTCGACAGGACCTCCTTGACGAAGTTGCTTGTTCGCTCCCAAGCGGTCCTGTCTCCCATCATTCTCCCCACGGCCGTTTCCGGGGTGAAGGCTCTGCCCGTTGCCGGCTCCAGCTCCCTTCGTTGCCTCCATCGTCGGTCGCAGCGGAAGAAGGCGTGGTCCGCGTCGTCCACGGGGGCCTGGCAGTCGTGGCACTCCGGGGTACCCAGCCTCTCAATCCTATGCGGGTACTGGCCGAAGCAGCCGTGACCCGATAGGAACCGGGTGAGTTTGTAGTTGGTGTCGCCAAACTGCCTGGACACCCAAGGCGTCACCTTCGGGATCGGTCTTCGGGTCCAGGCGTCGGTCTCGGCCCGGTCCCACTCCTCCTGCCACTTCCGCAGTGTTTCCGCCATGGTCTCCTGCGCCGTCGGGAGCCGCTGTCCGTCCCTCTTCGCGCTGTACGCGGCTGCGCGCTCCGCCGCCCCGGAGGTGCGCCGGCACTGCGCTAGCCACCGGCAGGACCGCCTGTGTGTGCCGATGGTACGGTACGCTCAAGCTACGCGGATCGTCATTTTTCTCTGCGGCGCGAGTAGCGTGAAATGAATAGGATTACTGGTATATTCGTTAGATACTCACTGGCCGGCAGAGCGAAATGCTCGGGACAACCTATATCCACATCTTTCCGTATCTATCCAATTTGACTATGACCTAAACGTAGAGCCCTGGGCTAAGCTCGGGTACGGCGCATCGTATGTTTCGGATATTGGATGTGTGACAGGTGGCCCGATTGAAAGTCTCAATTTATAATATCCAAAAGCTATTAATCTTTTCGTTTCGCAAACGTTTCTCGACCGCACTCGGTGTAAATTATACGGTATGAATAGATATGCTACAGATAGAATGTCCGGCGAAACAATTTTGAGCGCATTGTTTCTGTAAAACAGCAATAAAAAACTTCGTCATAGTCGAAGCTCTTATTTCCCATTTTCGTCATATTTTTCGTTCCAAATCAAAATTACGATTAATACGAACACCCCCCCCCCTGCCGTTCCGGTGTCGTTTCGAACAGTTATTTTCAGTTTATACGGTGTGTTACGATATTCCGGTGATAAGGTCGAGTAAAATTGTCCTGTTTATTGCGTTTTAATAATAACGTAACACGTAACGTTTTTTTAGAACTATAATTGTTTGTCGAACGACGGATAGAAATATTATTAGATTACACGTACATGTCGAGTTACGTTTAGAATTACCGACTCGAACGAAATAAATTATAATTATTTACATTATTTTTTTATTTTTTTTTAATATTGACGGTTTACACATACTGCGGTATAAACGCGACAAACGCGCTTTTGTTTATTGAAATTAACTTCGGAACGCGTAAGTGAAATACTATTGTCGACATATTCAAATGGCGTTGTTATTGTTGTACAAACACATTTTTGTCCATCAATAAACCCCTGAGAAAACAAAAGAAATTGAATTCAAAACAAATTTAACACAACTCGAACCCACCTGTGTGTGACGAAATTTCAATATTTCGGTTAGTCGTGTTTTTTTCATACGCTCAACGAGCATAATAAAAAAAAGGAATAAGTATTTGGTATCTATAGAAAAAAAAAAAAAAAAACCAAAATACATACATAATCTAAATTTTAAATTATACATTTCATAGTAAATTGATTTAACGATCAAATTTAATTTTCATTCGGTTCGTATTAAATTAAAAATCTTTTTTTTTTTTTTTTTACATTTTCTATTAAAGCACTTATGAATACTATAAGAATAATAATCAAAGTAGTGATTATCGTGAAAATGTTTTTTCTGCTCATTTTTTTTATACGCTCAACATGCAGTAGTAAAATCTTGAGAAATTTGATTAAAAAAAACCGTACAACGACCGTCAATTTGCGTAATTTATGATTTTCTGTTTAAACAAACAGATGTACGGATTCGTCCGTAAAGTAAAAATCGCCTAACATACTCTGTAAATCATAATGATCGTTTCAAACGAACGGCGTACGCAAAAAACACTTAACTGCACACGTAAGATCACAATTTCGATTCGCCACCAAAAAGTACATATAAATTCGTGTACCCGTAGGTAATATAAATTTCATATTTATTAATGTAACTACTGCTTGATCTAATACAAAATCGTTGTATTTTATACATTTATCCACGTTAGTCTTAAACACTTTCCAACAACCTTAAAAAATTTTGTATTTCGTAGCGTCAGTATCTCTACAGTCCTATTGCCATCCTCTCAGCCCGCCGTTAAATAAAAACAACCATAGATTTGTAAATACGAATAAAACTCATAATTTCTCAATAAGTTATCTTATAAGCGTTGACAGAATTTCGAACATTTATTTTCTAGTAATGTCTTGAAAAAAAGAACTTTTTGTAATTGTACGAATTGTGACCGACGATAATTACTCTAATATATTTACCAGTACTCAGTTGTAATTCAATTTTTCTTGCCCGTTCGGTTATAATAATTTTAGTGTTATTTTTTTTTTTTTTTTTTCGTGTCAGGCATCATATATTTAAAATTAAAATAAACATGTAATTTATAAATCAAAACTAAATAAATAATATCAAATAAATAAAATATGAATAATAATAACAACACTCTAATGTAATGGTAACAAGTATTGCATATGTGCATTGCATACTAATTATATTTTTTCTTTTGTCCAGTATATATAAGGCTGTATTTACCGCCTTCCTGTTGCTTATCATAAGATCCTCTTGTGTACACGGGCTTGGCCCTCGTGGGCAGACAAGTAGGTGTGACGTTGTCTGCTCTTGTCCACATATGCAAGTTATGTCTTGATCTCCGTATCCCCATTTTCTCATATTTTCTTTTGTCCGTCCTACACCAACACGCAGTCTGTTCGGTGTCTTTCATACCGGCCAGTCTAGGTAGTTACCAGGAGGTAATCCTTCTTTTGATGGTTCCATCCATCTTTTACCGTTGGTGTCCGTTATTAGTTTTTCCCACTCATCCAGCCTGCTTAGTAAGGGTGTTTCCGTTAACTCTGCGGTTACCTTTAGGAAAGACTTTCTCGATTTCAGACGGGAAGTGCGGTCATTTTGGCCGTACATAGGGTGCCTGGTGTCTCTTTTTTGTTTACCGCGTTCAATTTTAGAGGATATCGGACGTCGAACTGGTGGTGGTGGTGGGATACCTGCCGGTAAATAAACATTGTCCATTGGTGTGTTTCTTAGGCATCCTGTGATTAGTCGATATGTTGTCATTAAGGCGATATCTACCTTCTTCGCGTGAGTAGAGCTTCTGCAGACCGGGCAAACATACTCCCCTACTGTGTAGCATAGTGCCATCGCTGAAACCGTTAACGCATGTGGTTGTGCGCCCCATACTGATCCTGTTAATTTCCGTATCAGACCGTTCCGGGTATTGATTTTCATACTAGTTTTTTCGCAGTGGGTCTTGTATGTTTGCGCTCTATCCATTGTCACGACTAGATATGTGGGTGTATTACAATGAGGCCTAAACCGGCTTGCTTCCCTTACAACTTTAATTGGGGACACTTCCTACCGGCCAACGACCGGTGGTCTGGCGACTATTGAGCTACTGCAATGCCTAAAAAACCCTACAAAGGGTCCTTAAAACAATGCTTTTACGAGTTAAAAATTCTATTTTTCAAATCTTATCTGATAAATAGTCACTTCGTTACTAGTGTATGTTCTGAATTCTCGAATTTAGCACTCATTCTGGCCGGAGTACCTCGAGGTGCTAATCATCTCCCATTCTCTACAATTTATATGCGGATGATCAGTCAATTTATACTTGCACGTCAGTAGCTAAATTTATCGACAATAAAGTAATTTTTTACTTCTAATGACAACCCTCTTATCGCCAGCCAGCCTTTACAAATTCATCTTAACGACACGGAAGCACGGGATTCAAAATGTAAAATAAAAATAAATAATGAAAAATCATGGCATATCAGCTTTACTCTTACACGTTTATAGAGGTTAGATTTGGCAACTTTAGGATTCCGGATTCGCAGACAATAATATGTTTGATCCGGGACAATGCACGTTCGATATATTCGCCGATTCCTAAATATTTTTATCGGGAGATAGCCAGAACGCGTAGGTGTTTTTACGAGTCTGCGCAGTATAAAATCGTGTGATTTTCACTGTACGCGATTTTTTCGTTTTGTTATTCGTGAAGCTCGGTTAAATAATAAAACGTCGTTACACTGTTGTCCATTAAAAGGTTGACAGGGGGGAGGAGGGGCAGGAAATTATAATGGCGCTATAGTTGGATATGACGTGTAGGTTGCATGCACGTCATAACTAATTCTGCATCGTCCACACGTGTAAAATTTATGCGTCGCCATCCGACACGGAATAGTATATAATTCTCGGTTTAAAAAAAAAAAAATGCGGTACCGGTAATACTAAAATTACACGTTATACGTTATTATTGTCCGAAAATGAATAAAAAATGTAGTATTTATACTACACTATAGCTAACGATAGTTGCAATGACCATAGCACGTAGTTACTATAAAGCAAAAAAGAAGATAAAAAAAAAAAATAAGGAAAATATACGTTTAATTTAAATAATAATGTTTTATTTTTAATCAATTCGTCAATCGGTTTGGTCGGCACGCCGCGTAGTGATTGAAATCGAAAAATCCGCTTTCGTTTGAAATCCGTTCGAATCTATCCGTCGTGCTGATTTAGCTGCACAGCACTGGCGAACACATTATCGTTTAAATTATATAATTGTATACGAGTGTTTGATGCGATATTTTGTTTTAATCTGGGGAAGAAAAAATAAAACGATTACGAAATGGGAAAATCGGATTAGGAAAATACTATTTTTTTTTTTTTTTTTTTTAATTAGTATACAAGCGAAATTGTTATATCGCGGGTAATATTGTTTTATACGCGATAATAATATCGATATTATTTCCCGCATACGGTTTTTTTAAATATATAACTAGAGCTGGGAATGTAATGCACTAAAAAACCCTACAACATGTCCTTAAAACAATGCATTTACGCCTTAAATATTCTATTTTTCTAATCCTATCTGGTAAATCGTCACTCCGTTACTAATGTAGGTTCTGAAATCTCAAATTTAGCACCCATTCTCTGGCCGGAGTACCTCGAGGTGCTGATCATCTACCATTCTCTACAATTTATATGCGGCTGATCAGTAGTCAATTTATACTTGCACGACAGTAGCTAAATTTATCGAAAATAAAGTACTTTTTTACTTCTAATTGACAACCCTCTCGCCGCCAGCATGCGTTTACAAAGTCATTTTAACGACACGGAAGCACGGGATTCAAATTGGAAAATAAAAATAAATAATGAAAAATCATCGCATATCATCAGCTTTATATCTTACGCGTCTATAGAGGGTAGATTTTGCAACTTTTGCATTCCGGATTCGCAGACAATAATGCGTTTGATCCGGGACTATGCCCGTTCGATATATTCGTTGATTCGTCAATATTGTTATCGGCAGACAGCCGGAACGTATTCGCGTTTTTACGAGTCTGCGCAGTTTATAATCGTGTGATTTTCACTGAACGCTATTTACTGAAAAACGATTACAAAATGGGAAAAACGGGTTAGGAAAATACTAATTTCTTTTGAAATATTATACAAGCGAAATTGTTATATCGCAGAGAATATTGTTTTATACGCGATAATAATATCGATATTATTTTCGCATACGGTTTTTTAAATATATAATTAGAGCCGGGACGTAATGCCTTATAAAACCCTACAAAATGTCATTAATTCAATGCTTTTACTCCTTAACAATTCTATTTTTCAAATTTTATATGGTAAATCGTCACTTGGTTACTAAATTAGGGTATCGCGACTCTTCTCATCTGTACATTTTCCTAAAAAATTGCACTACAAGGCCCAATTGAGATTCGCTTTGTTAACTCACGAACGGTTAATCGGCGGCCATTTCGCATTTTTTCGCAAATCGTCGCCACACCATCGTTTCTGGATTAGACCTTCGACGGTCTTTCAGAACGGGAAAAAAAAAATTTTTGCCACCATCGCCCAGTCAAATCTTTCGAACTGGACAGCGCAAAATGAAAAATAAATCTTTAAAAATGTTGTGCGACGATGTGTTTGCGAAATTGTGTCCAGGAAGACTAATCGGAAAACCAAATTCGAGGTAAGCGGTTTCACTCGAGTTCGATTTTTTTTATTCAACGGCTAAAACGATTGCGGTAATTGTATCGATTTAGCGGCTAAGATGCGAAGGCTCTGCTGATAGTATAGATAAATAAATTGTGCTACGAATGAAAAATACCAAATTAGTTTGAGAATTGAAATGTAATAAATTGCCCGTGACGCGAACGCGATGATCCACGATTATTTCCATCGGCCAAAGGCAAATGTACAATTTGGGTTTTTTATGAAACGCTAGACGAAACACAAATATTGTTGAACAACCGTCGTGGTTGTTGCAGTAAAACGCGATTGCAACGGTTCGTGTTAAACGATTTCAAATGCTATTTGATTTTACGAAACGGATTTTGATACAAATTAATCCCGTAGAGATAACCACATGCCGGCTAATTGATATCGTTGAACAAAAAACAAATTAATTACACTCGAGCTACTCGGTTTTGAAATCGCACGGTTCACACGTTAATACGTAAATTATTTGCTATCGCACGCGAATAAACCCGTCGAAATTATATTATTTATCGTCTTCGTTTCTACGATATATATATATATATATATCTCGTATGGACGAAGACGAATGGGGATATTGGGAATTCGAACAAACATCACTAATTGTACCGCGATTCGTCAACACATATATATATCCCTAGCAAATTGTATACCAGGTATACGTAGTCTTTGTTTGAAATATTTCTTTGTTTGATATCGTTAACTGAACGGAGTCAATTTCCATATGACTTACAAAATATTATCGATCAAGTGGACGATGAATGTGCCGAAAAACCGATATATATATTGTCTGTCTTATTTTTTTTTTTTCCCCGTCAAATAAAATAGGTAAACAGTAATCCACCGGAATAACTCGTCCTACGGATTTTCGATTCGTTCCAAGAGAAAAAAATAAAAAAACCAATTGACAACCCGTTTAAACATTCAAATAATATACGAGTGTCCGGTGATAACGTCATGGCGGCTGAGAGTCGATATTCGTTTTGTTATCCTAATGTTTTATTGTTCGCGGTGTTTTTGTTTTTATTACACACTTTTTTACAATTAATATTTTATAAGAACATTCGAATACACTATTACCGTAAACCATTGTCTGGGGCGTACGAGAAGAATTACCGTCACCGACAGAATAACAAAGTGTACTCGGATTTATTCGGCAGCCAACCGCCTAGGCGCGGTATTTTTTTTTTTTTTTTTTAAATAAATATTTTAGTGTTGTTAGACAAGATGAAATATAATAATACGTTAAAAAGTGTTGCGGCGAAAACCTGAAATCGGTTAGACGCGGAATTTACCAGCGGTGCACATCATTGAATGTCACGTGTATTGCAACGAACGGTGATCGTAACAGACCGGGTTTTTACGATTTTTAGGAAAATTAAGTTTAATGCGCTCTACGATATCGTCAAGATTACTGTGAAATTTCAATGACGAAATCCGGACGAAAGACGCGTGTTTAGTCGCATGGGTCTACGTGGGGAAGAGGATAAAATTGAAACATTTAAATTGAAATTGAAATGCATATCGACGTTTGTAATAATATCCGCAGTCCGCGCGAGCAATTCGTCCTGTATAATATAATATTTTTTTTTTTTTTTTTGGAATAAACAATCTATACCTAATAGGCACAATAAGTAAATGTGAATAAGGGTAAAAAAAAAAAATACATATACGCATTATACATTTATATATCTAAAAATAGAGAACTAACATAAATACATATATTTACATGACACACGTGATATGAGAAGCCATCCATTAATGGCACTCACTATTGATTTATATTTATTTTTTAATTTTCCTTTAAAAAGAATCTATTTTTTATCTTATATTGCAATTATTATTATTTGAATTTATATAGGGGGGGGGATCAAGAATGTCACGGCACCAGCTGCGTTTGAGGCGTCTAGGTGGATTGCCAAGAATGGTGGGCACTGCAAGATCGCGTATTAATGGGTTGTTGTTAGGGGACAGACGGTTATGAAAGCGTTTATAATGCGCTTTTGCTTCTTCGTGGACTGTTTTCATTATTAAGTCGGTATGGATAGTGCTGTTCGAGACGTTTGGTGGAGCATTGAGTAGTTTCCTGAGGGCTATATTTTGCAAGGTTTCTGTTCTATTTAGGTTCGATATTTTGGCATTACCCCATAACTGGAAACCATATGTCCAAACTGGTTTGATTAGAGATTTATAGATAAGTAGTTTTGTGTTTAAGTTAGTGTGTATGTTATTGTTAATGAATGTTTTAAGCAAACGAAAACGAAAGTTTAGATTTAGCATGCTGAGCCCAAGTTAGCCTACGATCTAGGGTTAGACCAAGATAATATAATATAGACTATTTTTATGTAGGTAACTATTGTTTTATCGTAATATTTGATAAACCTATTCCGTATATCCGGATAACGCTGGCAAAACTATTTAAATTGTTTTTTACTTGTGGATTTTGTAAAACTCACGACACTAAACGTCCTGCAGCGATCAAAATAATATAAAATAAGATTTACATATACCCGCGTATATATTACAATATTCGCTTCATGCTAAAATGTACCTAAATATTGTATTGAATAAATATTGGAACGAATATTTTAAACCGTGCGCACGATTATATTAAAAAGCCACCAACACTTAGGTTCGTATTGACAATACAGTCAGTTCAGATGTGAACGTATTTATGATTCCAATTCCTGGTTTAAACGGATAAAAAAACTTTATGTAAATAACCGACGCAATTGCCTGTTCTTTCGGAAACAAACTGTACTGTCCGGCAATTCTGCTCGAGGTCGCTCAAGCTTTCGACAAGGTCTGGACTCCTGTTTAGGCCAAAAGAACATCTACACCCTCCCTAATTTTTAGTTTTCGAATGCTATCTGGTAAATTGTCACTAAAGTAGGTTCTGAATTCTCAAAATTTAGCACCCATTCTCTGGCCGGAGTACCTCGAGGTGCTACATCATCTCCCATTCTCTACAATATATACGCGGCTGATCAGTCAATTTATCCTGGCACGACAGTAGCTAAATTTTCCGACGATAAAGTATTTTTTTTTTTACGTCTGACGACAACCCTCTCGTCGCCAGCCGGCGTTTACAAAGTCATCTTAACGATACGGAAGCACGGTGTTCATAATGGAAAATAAAAATAAATAATGAAAAATCTTCGCTTATCGCCTTTTCCCTTAGACAAGGCGTAGGCCTCCCCGATCTCTCTGTCAAATAAAGTTATACCGTCAGTTACTATCGTCAAACACTTAGGGTTGGTAAACTTTTAACTCGGCCCAAGAATATGACACAAAAACGTTTCTTACTAAACCCTAGACGGTAGTCTCTGTTCCCGCTTTTAGTTAAAGATCCCAAGTTTAATCTAAATAATAAACTGTTGCTCTACAAAACCCCCCTGAAGCCGTTTTGAGCCTACGGTTTTGAACCATTACGGGGTGCGGCCAAAAAATCCAATATTCACAAAATGCAATCATTCCAGTCAATATCACTTTGTGCAATTACCAATGCACCCTTCTATGGATCGAACCAAACACTACACTCTCACCTTAGACTACGGACCGTCGTTTTTTGTAGCCCAGTATCGAAGATGTTGTTTATTTACAGTTCCAGAAAGATGAAAATTGGCCTCATCGCTACAGAAAAAAGTTAATATCGGAGGTTACAATTAATAAGTATGAATTAAAATTTTTAATTTTCATTTTCAAATATAAATTAATTGTGTGAGTCAAATTACATCTTTGATGTAGTGGCTTAATTATTGGCATCAATTGTTTAATTCTACTTTGTTTTATAGTTATTAGTTGTGGCGTTTGAATCTAATTTAAAAATTCCTTTAAATAGATAAATTTTTTTTTATTATTAAAATATTGCATTTATAGAAAAATATAAATAAATCATTTTATCTTTTTATATATGCAGGTAAAGAATTTTGTAAAAAAGTTGAAGTTTATTATTGTGAATTATGCAAGTTTAATTTGCCTCAACACAATGACGTTGAACAGCAAGCAGTTGGGTTTGCATTGTCAACCCTCAAAATTTGCAGACCTCAAAGAACGGTCTGAGATTCCCAAAGCTACAACGTGTTTCCGGGCTGAGCGTCTTGGTGACTGCTCAATTGACTCTCTGTCCAACCGCATATTTTCAGGGGTTCTGACCGTTCCGGGTGCTCCGTGTCCAAGTCTACTTAGGGTACTTGCAGTTTCTTCCAAATGCCGTAACCACAATTTGATAGTGTTAGCGGAAGGAACGGATTCAGCACGTGGAATGCCGAAGTGTATACGAAAAGCTCTTTGTGTAGCGATCACAGAACGATTATTTTCGTAATACGCACGCACGGCGAAACCGCCGATGTACACCTGTCCAGACCTCGATTACGAATTAAAAACGGCATTACCGTACAATTCAAAATATCCCACTTATTAAGACCTGCTCTTAACTTATCACAGGCTAATGACCTCATTGAGCTCGTCATTCGGCTCTGCCGCACCCTGTATAACATAGCCAAACAATCTATCGCGACCGATTGCCACTTACTGCCCCCGGGTAGCTACTCTTCTCAAGCTCTCGGGTCTTGTATATTATTTATCTTGTACACGCTCATACGCCTATTGTAATCCATATTACAGATTGTATATTTTTCTAATAAAAAAAAAAAAAAAAACTACTTTATTTAAATCCTAAACAACTATTTCCTTCCATTAAACATTAAATATCTACGTTAATATAGGAAATATCAATGAATTTCGATGGACAATAATATAATATACAGCGCTATCTGGTACAGAAAAACGATTACTCGGCGATATCTCGTGGTCGGAAATAAATGCACTGGGTGTACAAACCGTCCGGTAGATATCACTCTGGCAAACGATAAATTACAGGCAAAATATTAAAATATTAATCTATTAAACTGGGCATTCTGAACTCGTAATGTACGTTTCAGGTCCGACAATTTTTCAATATAAAAACTCCTTTACTATATTTCACTAATTTTTTTTTGTAAACATTTTTATGTATTTCATTACTACTACTACTGGTATTCAACGAAATTCCGTTTAAATTAACTCGACCCATTCAACTATCCATTATACATGGCGTGAAAATAAAATTAAAAAATGATTTGTTATAAATTAACAAATTATTAACGTTACGATTATATGCATCGCGTTTCATTAAAATCGGTTCATTATTTTGGATTGCTTTATTGATAAAATGAATAATGTCCCCTTTAAAAAATTATAGTTAATTTGACACGACTATTTTAGACACAGAACCAACGGTAAAACCGGAACAACAAAATTAGTGGATTTAAATGGCGCAGAATTTAATTTATCATAAAATCACATAATTTCTCGCGAGAAAAATGATAAAACGGGAATAAGTAAATAAATTTAGATAGACGAGTCGATTTTTTTCGAAATTTATAGGAGGGTTTTTCGTAATGATAAAAATACATATTCGGTTGTTTTTCATTTTCAACTAAACGTTGGGTAGATAATCGGTGTTTTTTTTTTTTTCTTTTTTATTATTATCGAATATTTTATTTTATTTTTCATCGTGCGTGCATCCCCCTATAGGCTATAGTAAAACAACAATAGGCACCTATTGTTTTCGTATAATGTGTTCAAAATCGTTTCGGCGTAATTATTTCATCCACCTGCTGTAATCGGTAACCCGGCGAACGCGATGATGGTCATCCGCTCGTGTTTTATTGCAAAATCGATACACGATTATAAAACGATTAATTTCGTTTTATCGTTAACGTTTCCAACAATGTTCATAATTTTGTATCCGATGTAACTCAATACGGTCATATAAGTTTTGACACAATGCGGTAACTATTGTGATGCCGACGAGAACATAGAATAAGTCAAGTTAGAACATAGAAATACGTGTCAAGAAGCACAAAGGGAACACGAGAAAGGGCAAACGAGATCGTTGACTTGTGTAATCAAGAAACCAGACATCGGAACGAACACGTTCAAAATGTCCAAATTGTACGAACTAAATTCATACGAATTGTACATAATTTTTAGTCCAGAATTATAACGACAATTACTCAAATATAGAAAATTTGCGAATTTCGCTAGCGGTAGAATAATTTCACATAATCTGCGGATGCGCCGACAAAATCAAACCAAAACGATATGATTTTTTTTTTTATATCGTTAACGAACAAATTTTTTGAATTTGTCGAATTAGTTCTATAAAAAAAAAAAAAGAAAAAAAAATTTCAGAGCGTTCCGGTGCGTTTTTACGGGGCCCGCGGCCGTTGCGAAAATCCAGCCGGATTGTCGTGCCCGGCCGGGCGATAAAAACAATTCGATCGCCTAGTATTTTTTTATTTTTTTTTTTTCTATAATAAATGCACCGACACGTCGATCGGTCGGTTTTTTAAAATAATATCATTGCACACATAAACGCAAATGTTTATTAATGCCGATCGCGCGGCGTGCAGTGTACACACACAAAAAAATGAAAAAAAAAAAAATTAAATATATATTACGTCATATAGTGTTTGGAAATAATATTTTTTTTTTTTTTTTTTAATACCTTCTCGGCAACCCGAGCGCTGTTTGCGCTATTCCCGAAATCGGAATTGTACAAGTATAATTTGTAATAACTACGCCGGTCGTAGAAAACGATTTTTTTTTTTTTTTTTTTTGGCACGCGTTACTTTTTCGAGCATTGGCGCCCGCCGACGGACATTTACGAGCAGTCCGGTCGGCGTCGCCGGTTTTTTTTTCCCCCGGACAAATATTTTCGGGTTTTGTGTTGCCGACCGGGTGGAGTGGAATCCGAGGCTCGTTTGCGGCACGGGCGATTTAAAAATCGAAATATCCTTAAACAAATTTTATCGCGAGAAGCTGTCGGCCTCGTCGACCCGCCAACACGCACAACTCAAAATCCAACAGCCTTAGCGTATTTGTTTTATTATTATTATCGTTTTATCGGTACGAAAACGATCGATTTTCCATCTCGCGTTTGACGCATATAATGTATTAAAAAACCAACATACACCCAGATGTTTAACTATGTTTCTACGATATTTCATGATCTCGGTTGATAATGTAAATTACCAACACTTGATAACAAAGTAATACGGGGCGGATACAATAGGGCAATTTTTTTTATGAAGTTATATCTACACGTACCGTACATTTTTTTTACATACGGTTTTTTTTTATATTGAAATATTAAACATATCGGTTAAACGAAGTTTCCCCCGGAACGAGTCGTCCTAAAAGCACACGGTGTTACGTTTGCGTTATTCCGCCGTCCGGTCCAATACGAAGCCGTTGTAGAATATCCGAATTCTACGCGTGGCGAAAAAACACGTATTTTTATTTTTTTTTTTTTTTTATTATTATTTCTGTCTGTGAACGAATTGTCTACCGTAAACCGCGTGCCGATCCCGTCGACTCCCGGGCGTTTCCGGTAGGAAATTTCGCCGGGTTGGCCCGTCGGCGGGGTCGCCTCTTGATTTTTCTCGTAATTCTCTCGAACAAATTCGAATTAAACCGGAAATAAAATACGGGTACGCCGGAGCAGTTGAAAATAATCGTAAGGCTAATAATAAGTCTTTTATAATTCCGATTCGAGCGCCGCCGGTATTGCCGCAACAACGTAATACATAATTATTTAACGGTAAAAAACATATACACAAAAGACTCGGCGTCGGCGGCGGGCGGACGGGCTGGCGGGCGGGCTGGCGGGCGGGCTGGCAGAGGAGGCGACCCCGCCGCCAATGGGGTGTCGGGAAAACGCGGTCCGCGCGCGCCGTGAACGCACACCCTTGCGACCGGCGCGGGACTCGGGCGCACGACGGATCCTTTCTCGTACGGTCGCGGTCGTCATCATCGTCGTCGTCGTCGTCGCCGTCGTCCACAGCGTGTCTACGGTCGCCGTCGCGAATTCTTTCGTGTCCGCCGGCCGATGGCATTTTAATTTCACCTGTTCGCTCGGTCGTCTCGCGCGCGCGGTAAATTATCGCAAAATCGTCGGCGTCGTTACACCCAACAACAGGTCAGTAATAGAAATCGTCGTTATAAAATTAGAGGGGGACAAAAAAAAAAAAAAAAAACGAAATTCCGCGGTGCGGGAGACAAATTAATTATCTAATGACGGACATGACGGGCGGGCGAGGTGCACGGTAAGTATTTACGGTCGAAGTGTACGCAAACGTCGTCGGAACTATTTTTCTATCCCGGCTACCATTAGAGAGAGAGAGAGAGAGAGAGAGAGAAAAGAAATTAATTTTATATTCGGACTCTGGTTCTCTATGTTTTTTTTTACTACGAATATATACCGCCGGTTTGATTTATATTTCGTAATACAAGAAAATCCGGCTCACTCGGATAACCGACTCGTAAAACTCCACCGTCCCAACGATTATGTCGATTTGTGTAAAAATATCTCACGAATCCTACGGTCGGATCCCCGTCCGATCACCGCGGTAAAGTTTGAAAACAATACGAGTTCGGTTATTCGTAAAAGTCACCGTAAACGATAATAATTTAACGCTGCACTGATCATTTTTTTGTTTTTTTTTTTTTTTTTCCCAACCGACTTTTCGACGGTATTTATTTTGTTAAAATAGTCGGTGATTTTTAAATGTACAAGACGTCTTGAACTATAACGGCGAAAGCGATAAACCCATTTACGTTTTTACGTTATTAAATAAATACATTTTTCCTTTTTGTTCGGGTTTTTTATTCGATTCGCTATCATTTTTTGATTTCACAATCGAACTTGACAGTTTAATGGTTAAAAAACGATCGTTAAACGCACATACGGCCACTTAATGTTTATCAACTAGAAAACTAAATTATAAAACTATTATAAACCGGCACAACGTACGAATTATGATTCGCGAATAAATAAACGCAATCAAATTACAGAGATAATTTAGACTAGTGATATTGGCAGACATTAGAGTTGGGATTACTAGATGCCGGGTAGTATTGAACGCAAAGGAGAATCGGTAAAATAATTCAGGGGTTACGTTTGAAACTCTCGTTCCCAATAGGAAAACGCGTTAAACACCGTCGTAATAATAAAAAAATTCATGGGGATTTAGATGATTATGTGTAATTGCAAAATCGTTGGCAAGTGCACGAGGGCGATTATTCAGACGGTTCGTCGTTTGGATAGGGGTGCGATATGATAACGATTGTATTGATGTATTTCGGCGTACGCGGTGCAGTTTTTACGTCGTTCAACCGTGCGTTTTGAAATTCGTTTTTTACCGAAAACGTCTTGAACGGTTTTTTTTTTTTCGCAATTTCCCGACATACCGCGGAAGTATGTCTAATACGCGTACAATTATATGTACTGCGAGTCAGTGTTGTAAATACGGACGTCACGCGATTCGCGGTTTTCGTTCCGGTTTTTTGTGTTTTGGTGTTTTGTTTTTTTTTTTTTCCCTACCCCTTTTCGTTCGGTCAGAATCGTAACCCGTACGATAATATAAACGTCGATATAATAATATTTAATGCACTCGCCCCGATAATTACGGCCGGACTGTATCGCGTGCGTCCGTTTTTCCACCACGAAAACGTCACGTTCGTTCCTCAGACGCACACGCAGTGACAAGTGATACTGTTAGGTACTTGTAACCACTACCGTTTGTGTTTACGGGTGCACGACCAATCGATTCATTTCTGTTCGTACAAACAGACGAGAAAGTCAGCAACAAAAAAAAAAAAAAACAAAAAAAAAACCACCTCCCTTATGGGGACGGTTTTCTTGGCCATTTTATACGCCGCCGTTGTGCGCTTGGAGATTTTCAACAAAAAAAATTTCCGGTGACACTTTAAGTCCATTTAAAAAAAAAAAAAAAATGCGTTTATAATGAATAATAAAGGATATATATATATAAGCTTACGAACCTAAAATAACGACGCGACACGTCGTTTTTGTTGCGCAACATGTAAAATCGAATATTCAGCCAGTGTATTTTTTTAAATTTTTTCCTACTATAGTCGTATTCGATTTGTTTTATTCACTTGCCGTTTATGCCCTTCGTGGGATATCCAATATTCTCGAGTTTTCGCGTTTTCTTCCTCATAATCCTATTAAATCGTTCGTCACTGGGTCTATCGAACACCGGCGCGGTGTTTCTATCCGTCGGTTTTCATTTGGTTGGCATGTAAAAACTAAACTGGCTATAATGCATTACACACGATATCCGGGCACATTCTAATCTCTTGGATTTCCGAAAATCTCGACGGTTTGGGTTTATCTCGTACGAGCTGTTTAGATCGAAATCCGTGAATTTTCCTTTCGAAAATCGTCAATTTGGACTCGTCGCCCTGCGTCGCGGACCACGTTTCGCGCACGTACACTCGAATGGGTGACATAAGTAGACAATTCACGGCATTTCTTTGATGTCTCTCGACAGGAATGTCGATTAGAACATTTTACTCGTTGCGCAGTACACCCCGTCGGTTTGCTGCACACATTCCGAGTTTTATTCCGCTGCGCGTGTTATTTTTTTTTTAGCATATATTTAAAGACTAAGACATTTACAATTTTCAACAAGTTCAAAAGAGAACTAGCCAATATTAAAGTCTCGTAACAACACGGGGGCGTGTACTTGTTAGCATATACTTAGTCTCGTTTTCGTTTATTTGGACGATCGTCGTTTAACTTGTCTCGTTGAGTTTTTTTTTTTTTTTTTTTTTATTACACTCGTTTCTATTTCGTTATTAGATTCTCAAGGTGAAAAGAAAAAGAAAAAAAACACGTCTTTGTAAAACAAATAACTTCTTTGCTGTGCGTTCAATTTATACTTGACTTAATACACGTTTGTGATCAGCAATACAAAGCAAATTAATATCATATAAATATTAAAGTGTTCTCTGAATTATATTACAAAAAAAAAAAAAAAAAATACTTTTTAATTAATTTAATTGGAAAAAAAAAATACTGCAGGTAAAAAAAAATGTTCAACCGCGTATTATTGCACAACTGAGATTAAAAAAACTACCTACGTGTTTGTACAGGACTTCGGGATCAAACCCGATTCGAGTTCAATTGCAATGTACCCGTATTTTTTACGCGACACGTACGCGTAGGCATAATAATAATATTAATTTAAAAAAAAAAAATAAATAAAAATAAACGCCAGTATGAAAATGATAATTTCAATAAATCGTCACTCACAGTGGCGCGAAAGGAAATGTTCAATAAGACGTAATTTTCGTAATCGCAGAATTGTCTTATTTGCAATAACGGATCTAATATTTATTTAACAAATCGAGTTTTCTTTCTTTCTGTAACCTGGCCGGGAATACTGACGTTCCGCGATTAAATTATTTCGAAAATAATCACGAATGTTGTATTTTTTAGAAATAGAACTCCCAACGTACTCCCTGCGCACGTTTTACGAGCACAGGTCACTATCGGAATATCTCATCGACCGGTTATTATTATTTTCTTATAAGCGTTATTGTACAGTGA
Organism: Tuberolachnus salignus; assembly: GCA_956483605.1. Classification (NCBI taxonomy): domain Eukaryota; kingdom Metazoa; phylum Arthropoda; class Insecta; order Hemiptera; family Aphididae; genus Tuberolachnus; species Tuberolachnus salignus. The sequence goes on along the minus strand of OY101436.1, from coordinate 36,833,000 downwards.
ATCACGTATTCGATTTGGTAAATTTGTATTTATCTTTTTAATTAACGAGAAATTATCACGGAAACACGGATTTTGCCTATCTAAACGGACATCGCGGTAAAATTAATGAATATTGTAGAACGTGACAAAATCTCGCCTGTTAAATTCATAAAGAGGAGAATATTTTCGACGCGGTACGGATTTTTGCGAAGGGCGTAAAAACGAAACGAGCCGAAGCGTTTTACTATTTATATGACTACAGCGACTACACAGAGTGTATATCGAAGAGATTGATATTTTACAAAAAAAAAAAACAAAAAAAAACATTATCCGTCATTGTCCAGTGTAATATAATATATTGTCCCCTTCTTAATTCGGCTATGGACGTTTAAACTCTGCGTTAATGTTCTCGGTATAAGTCGCTGGCGGTCAAATGATCGTGTCATTGGGGTAGGTGGAGAAATGCTGATTTTTTTTTTTTTTTTTTTTTATCAACATTTGTAATTTACACGTTTTTCTTCATATAAATATATAGACATACATATTATGTAAATTTAATATAAATATTGAAAGGATAATATCCTCGTCGTCCCGCTCGTTTGACCACCCAGTGCAATTGTTTTATTTGACGGGGGAAAAAAAATCCAGACAAATGCGCTTGCGACGTTTAACATTAAACAACGTTTACCTCTACGAAACGCGAACTTTTTCTATTTAGAAAAAAAATATATATATATATATTAAAATCGTTGGCATTCGCGTTTTATTGTTTTTTAAACATTTCCAATCGTTAAGTATCGGTACTGATACGTAGACACGGTACTGTCTACAGATATAATATAATATTAATTATAAAACTCGCCATTTTAATTGATATTTCTGCAACGCCGTTATTATATTGCGAGCCGTTTTTTAAAATCATTATGTGTTTTTTTTTTTTATTTTTTTGTTACGCCACGCCAGTATAAAAAAATATTCGAACACCAATCGAATCAATCGGCGTGGAAAGTGTTTCATTAAAACATGCATTCTCGACGGTGTTAGTCGTTTTAGTGTAATATATTTTAGACTCTCGGTGTATAGCCGAGGTAACACTAAGAAGTGTTTTTTTTTTCTCTCGTTAAACACTTTTTCGATTAGTAAAAACGCTCCAATTCGTTCGTTCCGTACCTTAAAACGAGGCGACTTTCCACACGGTAGTGTTTTGTACAAAACCTTTTGCAATATTCCTAATTCTCTTTTCTTTTTTTACACTTTTTTTGGAATAAAATGGCCGATTTTATTGCGCAATAACTCTCCGTGCCAGTATACCTTTATACATCTATTCTAGATTCCCGACGGTTTTATCAAAAAAAAAAAAAAAAAATGAAAAACGACTAGCTTAACCGACAACACGATACGTACAACATATCATTTTCGGTTTCGTCGTTTAAAACTCAATTACCGTATTAACAATACGCCTTCTCGATTTCCGCACAGTTTCCACGCATGATGCAATGCATGTCCGGTAGGCATTGTTCTAGCTAAAGAAAACAAATCAGGATTTTCTATAATCCGTAACCCCCATCATCCATTTTTTTTTCAATACTATAAGAGTGTTGTGTGTGTGTGTGATAAATTTGGTAATGACAATTCAACCACTTCCCGTGCCGAAAGAAACTTGAAAAAGTACACAAGAGGGGTAGTTATATCACTATTTATATTTTACGTAACAATCGTATCGATTAGCATGAAAAATGGATAAAACATTTATTGTACAGCGTTTAATTGTGTTAAAAAAAAATTTAAAAAAAAAATCGTGTTTGCAGTATAGTACGAACATACCCGTTATTGTCCGAGAATAAATTATCGGAAAGAAACGATTCTATTGTTTTGGGAAAACTGATTTGCTTTCGGTTATTTTAATCTATATCACGAATGATAGTGGTGGCGGGGGGGGGGGTGAGATACGATAAAATGTTTTTTAATAAAACTAATGTAATGTTTTATTTTCTACGGGAAAAGGCTATTAAGTTGAATTGCATGATATCTATGAATAACTATGATATATTGTTATGTATCAATAGACTAATAAACAAGGCCACCATTTTCATTCCGTAATCCGTATTAATAATACTGGTCGGCTATTTATATTGGAAATACCACGGTTATAAAATGTATATGTATTGTCTATTTGTTACCGAATGAACTCAATTCGGAAATATGATGTAGTTTACTAGAAATATAACGGTACGGGCCGAGCAATTTGTTCGGCAGTGCATGATGAATAAGAAGATTGTGTCTTGTTAGGGGGGAAAAAAAAATAAAAAACAAACAAAGATTCGTATCTGACACTAGGAGCTTACGATTCTGGTAGATTAAACGGTGCATTTAATTGGAGCAAAAATTAGAGAGAGAGAGAGAGTGAGAGAGAAAAAAAAATGTATTATTCTTAGCGTGCCGACATCGAGTTTTTGAAATAACATTACAAGCCGTATTTGTTGAACCAAAATCCGTGCCGTCACATCTGGGCCCAGATACAACATTTTTTTTTTTTTTTTTAAACGATTCGAAAACAGTCGGAAAACTATTAACAAAACCGGTATAAATAGAAGATTCGACGGTATTTGACGTACTGAACAACGCTAGGTATGAGTTATTAATTTTAGCGGAAAAAAACTTCATGGAGATATCACTTTGTAGAGAATATAAAGTATTTTTAGAGCTTATCATAATATTTCTCGGAGGAAATATTGATTGAAATGTAAATTTTCGACAACATCGGAACTGATCATTTTGCACGATGTATGGCTAAAGGCATTTATTCAATAAAAATGTTGTTATTCAAAAACTAGTTCAACTTAACATTTTCAGAAAAAAATCGCTTGTTTCGTAATAAAATATATTACACTCAAGATTAGTTCACTGCTCCATAATCAATTGAAGCCCCTGTCAAAGACATACTATTTCCCAAACAAGTACAAAACTACCGAACTAATGATGAAAAAATAGTTGAAATTGCATTAAAAAAAAAATGGTATCTTAGTTATATTACCAAAAAAAAAAAAGAGAAAGAAAAATGTTAAAGGGAGAAAATAAAGATTATGAACAAATAGAAGAAGTTGAAAGAAAATTTTCATCGACAATGAAAAAAATACCTAATTTTATAAACCGATATTTGCCAGTTCAACTGATCACATCAAAACCAATACAAATGTTTATTCGATTTAATATAAAAACTGATTATTTTTTTATCAGAGGATCCAATATTATAGAAAGAAAATAAAAAATATGAACGAGAAAATGCTAGAAAATTTACTTGATAAAAATTTATAAACGATACTAGTGAATATCATTAATGGAATGAAAACCACTAAAGCAAAAAAACAATTCTAATTACAAGTAAAAACATATTTTTTAATAATTATTCTTTATAAAGAAGCATAATATTAATTTGAATTATTTTTTTTCAGGCAGTTCTAGATTATCGTTGACAGTATCACGATTACAACCGTGAAACATTGAGAAAATCATATCATTTAGAGAAATAAATATATTTATAATGATAAACTTTACAATTCGTATTTAGTATTTATAAACTTAATTTTCTATAAAACCCATTTCAATGATAGACTAGCTGATTCGATGCGATTATCTTTTTTTTTTTTTTTTTGTAGAAAATTGAATATTAGATAATATAATAAATAAAAAAAAAAAAAAAAAAAAACGTTTAATCGTAGCCTTTCCAAACATTCGTAATATTGATTTAAATAACCGAAAACGAAACAGTTTTTTTTCCGAATAAAAGAAACGTTCCGTTTCTAGAAAAAAACAAAAAAAAAAAATGTTCGTAATATACACGTTCGTAAATAAACAATTTAAACGCTCTCTACAATAAATGTTTTATAAATTTTTATGTTAATCGCTATATTTATTAGATAAAATTCTATAACTATGTACTTATTTTCAAACCTCTATCGGCACGGAATGGGATTGGATCATCGTGAACCTAAATTCATCACTTATAACGGTGAAAGAAATGAGGAATATCGTAACTTGAACGTATAACCACATGTGATGTCTGGCTTTCAAATTATTATGTGCCAACCATTGGGAATGCATAACGATAAAGAAAATGTGCACGTCTCGTAAAGGTGGCGCGAGACATTTAATTATCAGTAGAGTACTTGTATTATCCTGTAAAAAATGCTGACGTCAAATTGAAAAGGCCGACGAACTACGAAAAAGCCTATGTTTAATATATTTACCGACGGTTATTGAGCTATTAAAACTTAACACTTTTTCCCGGGGGATTGTATAAAATGTGTATAATACTAATATAATAATCGATCGGACAAAAAAGAAAAAAAAAAACAACCCGAAGAAAACGGTTATAATATATAATAAAGAACAACGCGCGCGGTTGTAATACGAAAAGTTAGCGATTAATTATTTTGACGAACGCGCGTATTTACGTCGTGTTTATGAATGTCGGTTATATTCTTTTATTTTTTTTTTTTTGAAATTTCCGGCTGAAATACGGACAGGAAACGAAGAAATAAACAAAAAAAAAAAAAAAAAAAAAAAACGAATACAATATTCGTTTAATATCGTTTCGTTTAAAATGTAATATGTATTATGTACCGCCGTTTGCCATATTTACGGGGTAACGGGTAAAATTTTCCCAACTCACATCTCCTTCCCCCTAAACTCCTTTTAAATGTTCCCGAAAACTCCTGCATAGTGATGAACTCATTAGTCTTAAAATTACTTTCGTCCTTTCTATGCGTCTTGTATAATATACTTTTAATAAATTCAACGAGGAAAATTAAAAAGGAAAGATAATATTTTAGTCGGCCCACGACTTTCCAGAAAAAAAAAAATATATATATATAACATTGCGTTAATTTTCCTATCGACTTTTCGGGGGCATTTTGTTTTTTCCGTTTTTTTACAAGATGTCTTTTTTTTTTTTTTTCAACATTGTACAATACTATGGGATAGTGTCACGTTATTGTACACTTTATAACGAAAAATGAGTGTTAACGAACCGATATGGGCCCAAAACTGACGAAATGTCGAGTCCTCGCTTAACCGTGCATCTAGCCTGCTACAATAGAAACACAAACACCTAAATAAATAAATAATATTACAAGAAAAAAAATTCACTGATGCGAAAGTGTGTCTTTTTGTTTATCACATTTTCACGGCTACACAGCCACACCGATCTTGGAGAAAAAAAGCAACGAAATATCTTGTGCTCCGAAGATACTATTTGTTCCGCGGAATTCAATGGCATACAAAAAAAAAAAAAAAAAAAACCGATTATAAACGGAGTTCGGTTAGATATTAGAAGAATTAAAATTTGTAAGTTGTAAATTAATTTATTACTAGAAATCAATTAAAATTGTTCGGATTTTAGCAAATTTTTTTATCATAAATTTGACTTCGAAACGACGAAAAATCTTATATACAATTTTTACCGGGTTAAAAAAAAAATAAATTTATATTGATCGAAAAATATAAAACGATAATGATTTGTACTATTTATGTATCAAATAATAGTATTTAGTAAAATAACAGGTCTTTTCTACTATTATTTTTCACAGAATTACAAAAAAAAAAAAAAATTAATAAAATATTACAATCGATGGTTTTTTTTTTTTTTTTTTTTTTATGGTAAGCTCTATTCGTTAAAAATTTCCGATTTTTCAAACTTTCTCCGGTTTTTCGGCATTATGAGAAGAATTACGCGAATAATGAAAAACGACCTTTCACCGACGCACCAACAAAATATGTTTACAGAAACAATCAGTAAACATCATAGAAAATAACTAATTCAATATTTCTCGCTTCGCCCAGAATCTAATATCTTATCTTATTTTTTCGGTATTGTTCTAGGAGTGGGTATATTGTGAGACGGGGTAAGTTCTCCAACCGTACACCTCAAGTCGGTCAAAAAAACCAAATCGTCTAACTTAACCACATACATTCCGATTTAAGTTCATTCGGGTTGGACACGTGTTAAAAATTAATCTAAGTTAACCGTCGACATTACCTTGGCCAGGTCACAGGTGTCTTCACCACTTCCGTGGATTGATTTTTCATTTCATTTATTCTTCTTCTAACTTCGCCAAAGCTCTAACGCGATATAGGTGTTCCGAGGACAACTCAAATTGTAATATAACGCGGGGCAATGATTTGTGATCACGATCTACGATCTATTCAATATTCGCCAATATCCAGCGGCGTGTTTCGGACGATTATTCGGTGTGAGAATGGATGACCGAAGTATTAGGAACCCCCCTAAAAAAACACGTTTTCAGAAATATTTACCGACAAAAAATGACATCGAACATACTTTTGTTTCTCGCATTACTTCGAATCGACACGTGACAAGTTGTTCGGCTTACAAGAATTTCGATTAATGAAAACGTTTTTTTTTTCAAGTTTGGGGGCGCGGCGTTCTGGAATAAAACCGGAGGACATCCGAAAACGATGCCACCGCCAATATTTGTATATTCGACTTTTTGTGTTTCGCACTTATCTTTTTAAGTGAATTGTTATTCAAACGAAGTTCGCCGCTATATTTGTACAACCGACTGGGGACAAAAAAAAAAATAAAATAAAATAAAAATACTGTTAATTTATTAACCTTTGTGTCGCTATAGGGCGACCATCATAATTAGTGTAGGTCTGTCGTGCTACGGCACAATATTGTAATCTACTACGGTTATAAATGCATTGTATGGACGTTTAATTTAAAAAAGTAAATATTTCAGTTTCAGTACTATACGTTATTAAAACGAATTACAGAAACGAGCAGTGTACGCGCTGAGTTTATACATCTAGCTTCGTTTCGCTGTATTCGCGATTATAATAATATATTCGTAGTCAGTTGATTAATCAAAAGAATATTTGAAAAATGTTTGCCCCGAGTCGTTTAATATGAATGTAACCCTTTTTTTTTTTTTTTTTTTTGAGAAAAAAAAAAACACCGCTTATCGTAACAAAATTCGAAAAATGAGCCTAACAATCTGTGTTCAACCCTAATACGTATTCGTACGCAAAAATTACAAAAATACATTTAACAGAATTAGTGAAATATCGAACCCGGGTGTACAAACTACATAACACGCGTAGATAATTTTTTTTTTTAATTTTTCGTGTTGTAAGAAGATGAAAATGTAATCAGTTAAAATAATCCTGTATATACAATGAGTGTGATTCACTAGTAATTTTAAATTATACAATTCAAAGTTTAACATACAAGTACACTTTTTAGATTTTTAATAATTTCCACTGCGGAACATTAAATTTTTAATTTTTTCTAGGCATGTTTAATTTCTAGATAATCACTAGAAAATAAAATAAGTTAATATCATAGATTAACTTCAGACAGGTATCTAAATATTCGTTTGGATAAGATAAAATATTTAAAAAAATAATATCTAAACAAATTATCTAGATGAGACTTATCGTTAGTAATACGAACCAAAACATGGTCTTTTTTTTTAGTTATTCCTCTATTTATCTACTATAACCTACATAGTTTAAATTATTAAAAAAAATACCTAAACATACGTTTATAAAATGAAAATCGTCAATTAAATTATTTGTATAATAATATTACACACTAAATCATTACTCACTATATAATTATTTGTACGAAAATAACGTGCGCTTATTTACAAGACTTTTTACTTTTAGAGACACCGAGTGTTGCGGAGAAGCTATAACGTTTACAAAGAAGGGGTTTTTTTTTCTTCTTCTTCTTCTTCTTCTTCTATTCCGGTTTGAAAAAAAATGCTAAATACCGTACCGTAAAACATGCGGATTTTTCAGACGGTAATGTTTTGTTTGAAACATTATTCCGGATTCCCCGCGTTTGTTCTAATAAATTAAACAAAAAAAACCGACGTGATAAATACGTTTTCTTTTTTTTATTTTTTTTTTAGTTTTTTCTGTTGATTTCCGAGTTACGTTGGCTACAAAAGGGAGGTGGGGGGGAATTACGACTAATACTAAAACGTTACCGGTCAACCGAGCTCCGTTCAGAATCGTTTGTCGATCGCAACGATTAAACGTCGGTCTCAGCGTATAAACGAAATTATCCCGTCTCCTGTGCAAATATAAAGAAAACGGAAAATGAATTTGATTGTATGTGAAAAATGGCATGTGTCGCGCGATATTAAAAATATCTCTATGGATAAGGTGGACTTGGTGAGAAAAAAAAAAAAAAAATGTCTCACTAAAATTCCTATTTTACCGATATCACTTGTTTTACTAATATTCAATTTTCTGTTGTTCTACGTTAATTATGTCTTATATTCTGGACCAATGTTAGTAAGACGATTCGTTCGTAGAAATGATGTAAACAATTTTTATACGTGGTGTGGCTAATAAATAACGAGATTTTCTCTGTAAAAACTTTTTATTTATATTTTTTAATGGTTTAACATTTTTCCCCTTCTATATACTCCCCTCCATGTTTGACACATCGCTCCATTCTAATTTTCCATTGGTTGAAACAGTGTTGGAAATCCTTTTCTTGCAATGTCTTTAACACCTCTGTCGCTTTTGTTTTTACAGCTTCAACTGACTCAAAATGTGTGCCCTTTAACGCACTTTTTAATTTTGGAAAAAGCCAAAAGTCGCATGGAGCGAGATCTGGCGAATATGGGGAGTGTTGAAGCACTGGAGTTCGATTTTTAGCTAGAAATCGCTTTACAGATAAGGCACTGTGAGCCGGCGCATTGTCTTGATGCAAGATCCAAGAGTCATTTTCCCACAACTCAGGCCGCTTTCTTCTTACTCGTTCTCTGAGTGTTGTCAATACTTGAAGGTTATAATGTTGATTCTTAGTTTGTCCCTGAGGTACCCATTCTGTCATTATTACACCCTTAATATCGAAAAATACGACCAACATGGACGACCCACCCGTTGATTGTCTTCAACTTCTTCACGACCCTCACGAAATCGTTTGTGCCACGCAAAAACACGTGGTCGTGATAGGACACTATCTCCGTATACTTCAGTTAATAAATTAAAACTTTCGGTCGCAGATTTTCCAAGTTTCACTAAAAATTTTAAATTACTACGTTGTTCAATTTTTTCGTCCGGCATGATTTCGACATTCAACACGTAAGAGGTCAATTTAAACGACGCTTACACATTGACTACAAAATGGAAACTGACTAAACTGGTATTATTCGATGCAGTGATATTCATAGATTACAAATATACTACCATTATACCCTTATCTACTCATGCCTTATCGCTAAGTAGATAGTCTCGTTATTTAATAGCCACACCTCGTATACCGAAAATTCATTACGTATACCGTATAATTTATTTGTACAGTTTACCGAAAAAAAAGTCCTACATTTTTCAATTGATAAGGTGCGGGTGGGGAACGGGAAGACATGAGATTTTAAAAAAAAACTAGGGGGGGGGCGTAGAATAATAATAAAAAAAAAATCTTGGGGACCACTGTCACAGTTGGTATATAGTATTAAAACTGTGATCTACCGCCACGGTGCAAAACTCTGTCGGGATTTTTTTTTAAATTTTAACAACGTATAGTATGTGCCCTTCGTTTACACGGCACACGGACGATAATATGCAAAGTACCTATACATTTTAGTCGCCGTTAACTTGAAATAATAACGTAAACTTCCAATATCCCATGTATGTACTCTCAACCAAAACATTGTGCGTACGAAACTAATATAGGCGCCTTAAATTTTCTCGAATCTAAAAAAACAACGGTTTAAACATCTGGAACACATGTACCACCCGGGTGTATCGAATTCGGTCGACAATTTCAATTCGCGAACGTTACAACTACCTTTCTACCGTCGTTTTACTTGTACACTTGGCTATCGCTAAAACCACGGCGTTTCCCTTTGTTGATTTTTTAATAACAATTTTCCGAAAAAATGAAATCGTACGAATCTAGAAACATACACGATTTTAACAATGAGTCACAGGACAAAACGAATCAATAATTTTCTATTAAAACACGTGCATTTTAAAAACAAACATTAACCGTCCGTTATTACATTCATTTCTAGTCAATTCCATTTATCCCAAAGTGCCTTTTTTTCATCCTCTTTTATTTTGCCGGATTATTTTGTCGCTGCGAATTTACTAGAAAACAATTGGCCGGCATGTAAAACGGAACAGAAAATAAATATGCAGAACGGAGTTTTTCGGAAATTGTTATTAATTTATGTCTGGCAGCGGGATTCCTCCTGTCCGCTGTAATTATAGACCCTGGTCATTTTGTATTCTGTTTGAATATTTTCTTGAACATTATCTAAGCCAGTGATGGGCAAACTTTTTTAATGGGGGGGGGCCACAAAGTTTAAGAAATTCTAGAGGAGGGCCAGAATTATAGAAAAAATGCATTTTGTGTTTAAGCTTTATTAAATCATATAATAGGCATGTGAGGTATATGGAATTGTTTTTGATTTTCCATAATATTTTCGAAAGCATGTTCCAGCTGTGACGAAGCAACTTTCAACAGCGAGAAAAGGTGTTCATCAGTCAATCGATTTCTGATTGAGTTTTTCCGTAATTTCGTAATCGAAAAAGTCTGTTCGCACACATAAGACGACGCACAACCATAGCCATAATTTTCTGGGCGTGAGCAATTATCATTGGGAATTCAGCTTTCGGCAGTGCTCTATAAAAATCTAGTTTTGTGGAATTCAAGAACAATTGCTTTAAATGGGTACTGCACTGCGTTTCAATAATTTCCAACTGCAATTCTGCAGATACATTTTCCGGATCCACATTAAACGGCATCGAGAAAACATCTAGCGATGATTGAATGTTCTTAAAATCTTGAAACCTGGTTTATATATATATATCTGTACATCATACATATTATTATACGAAAACTAACATAAGGACGCACCAATCCGAGATCCGGGAAATATAATATTAATATGAACAAAAATACGAGAAATTATATACCTATTATCGTAGTGCCTACAATAGTACTATCTACACCTACACCACGCTATGAGGGTAAGACCGCGCACAGTCCGAGGCAATCCATTTAAATATATTAAAACTATTTTCTTCGATAATTTTCAGAATATTTCGGGAATTTTTTTTATACTATACGGACCTACTATACTATCCATGTCGATGGACCCTCGGCGGGCCGGATTAAATACTTTGCCCATCACTGATCTAAGCAGTTCATTTCATTATGATTATTATGGCGCGTTCGCGGTTATATACCTATGTGCTCGATCATTTAATGGCGGCGCATACACCGGTTTTTTTTTTTTTTTTTTTTTATCGAATAATTATTATAATAACGAGAAAAAAAAAACATTATTTAATAAAATGCCCAATCATTAAAATCGTTATACAATCGTCCCAGTGGAACGGAGGTATTAAAAATTTTCTATTAGCCGCACACTATATATACCGTAGCACAACGGCCGTAAAATGCGTTTTATGGGCGGACGTTTTATAGTAAAAAAAACACAACAACAAACGCCGATCGTTTACGAGATACGTATGAAAATGAATAAAAATTGACACGTTTACTTTCGTTATATTTTCTAAAAGCGGTTTTTTCACGTTGGTGTATATCCGGTGTTCTTCTTCCGAATTTTTTCGCTACTCTACACAGGGGTTTTTGCCGCGACTCCTGCCGACCGTGAATCACATCGCTCCGGTCGTTCACTCCTTGTCGAATTATTAATCCATCAGGTCCAATAATCAGTAATTTGTCGTTTACAAATATAGAATTTCCCTAGCGTAACGGTTGTCTGGGACCAGAAAACATTTCCACTATCAACAATAATAATGTTATATCGAAAAACTGTAAATTTTTTATATTTATTTATTTATTTTTTAAAACTTGTAGATATCGAAAGGTTTCGATTCGGAAAAGATTTTCGGATTTAATATTCTCATTCCGACAACGGCGCATCAAAATGAGATCGATAAGTATCGTATTACTGTGTCCGTTTGCGTCTTTCTAGAGAGTTTTATGAATTTTGAACGATAAGTATACATACGCTCCCTCGCTACATTAATGATTGTCAATACTATTGTATGTCGTATAATTTGTTGTAAAATATATTCATCGTTTTTGCGAAGACACAAACAAATTTAATATTATAATACATATATTCGCGTTTAACGAGAGAGGACGGAGGACGAAAAAAAAAAACACACACATACGAATTGACAATAGAAATAAGGCAGTGTGTGGGTGTGTGGTTTTTTATTTCCCAAAGAACGTTTATAGACACGGCATGCGTGTACATCCGCTCGTCAACTCGACAATAAAAAAAAAAAAAAAAACCCGTTGAATAACAAATTTAGAAATATTGTGTAGGTGCACTAATGGAATTCGAATGTCGTTAGGACTGGAGTAGTTGTCGGCAAATAATAAACCGAACATTATAATATTACCCTCGAATTATATGCGACGTTGATTTGTTCATGTCGTGCAGACATAGGATATTTTAATGAATTTTTACCGGGTGGTACTATGACTAAGGCATTACTAGGCCGATTGCCTACCACGAGTACTGATTTAAATTACGAATTACTTAAAAAAAAAAAAAAAAAACGTGATCACGAGCCCTTCATCTCGCTTCACATAAAGTATCGGTTCGTTATTATAGCACTGTAGCATAAGCCCCGGCTAACGAATACCCATGTACAGGGTGCGGCAGAGACGACTGACGTGTTTTAATGGGCTATAAATAACGAACAGTAAAACTTAGAGAAAATTTTTTTTTTTATTTAAATCAGTATTCAATCCCATTTTTAAAAATTATTTTATGAAAATTATATCTCCAAGATGGCGGCCGTCAGCATTGATATACTGTTGTAGACGATCTCTGAAGCTCTCGTATGATTTTCCGCACATTTCGACTGGTATGGCATCGACTTGCACGGTGATTTTCTGTTTAATTTTATTCTATGGTATGTGGCCGATGTAGCTCCAGAGGAAAAAACCACACATGCTTAAATCTGGGGACCATGTTGGCCAGCAAGAAGATGAATTCTCCTCAAAGAACGGTCTGAGATTCCCGAAGCTACAGCGTGTTTCCGGGCCGAGCGTCTTGGTGACTGCTCAATTGACTCTCTAACCAAGTGCACATTTTCGGGGGTTCTTGCCGTTCCGGGTGCTCCGCGTCCAAGTCTACTTAGGGTACTTCCAGTTTCTTCCAAATGCCGTATCCACAATTTGACGGTGTTACCAGATTCAGCACGTGGAATGCCGAAGTGTATACGAAAAGCCCTTTGTGTGTAGCGATCACAGAACGAATATTTTCGTAATACGCACGCAAAACGAAACCGCCGATGTACACCTGTCCAGATCACGATTACGAATAAAAACGGCATTGCCGTACAATTCAAATTATCTCACTTTTTAAGGCCCGCTCTTAATTTATCGCAGGCCAATGACCTCATTGAACTCGTCAATCGGCTCTGCCGCACCCTGTACTTCGGTATAATCGACAAACAACGCAAAACCTATCTTGGTTTGGTGGTTTTCGTCCGATAATGTTTGTTTTTTTATAATAAACCACCCGACGGCGATCGAGTAGTAACAAAATGAAACCGATTAATGTTGCGTGTGAAACGTACAAACGAAACGAGCTTTCGAAAATCGGTCGCAAAGTACCGATTGGCAACAAACACATCGGTCTCAGACGGTTTTCGACGACTAATGCGATTGTTACGTTTGACAAATAATCAAATGGGCCAGTGGATTTTCGCGACGAAAACGGTTTTCGGTTTGAATATCACGATAACCGGCCGGAACCCGGGACTGCGGCGAGACCCTGCGGGTACTGTGAACGACGAGGCGCATCCGTTTTCTAAAATCCGGCACTAACTTTTTACCTACCGGGTGTTACTTGATTTTTTTTAAAATATAGTCCGCATGCGGTTAATATAATAGACGCGAAAATTCCCGTTGGGCGGTACTCTTTACTTGTAACACACCGTTACAAGGGATTTTTTTGTTTTTTTTTTTTTAATTCTCGACATTTCACCCTTCTCCGTTTTTTTTTTCATTTTTCTCTTTTTTCGGATTAAACGTTGCGCGTAATCCTGCCGTATTGGCCGTTGGAAATTCGTTAATTTATATATCGGAAAAAATGATTATCGACCGTTTCGAAATAATAATACCGGTGTAAACGGAGTAGTTGAGAAACGCGAAAAAAAAAAACGATTATAGTATTATTTTTATTCATTTAGCAGCTGTTTGCAAACAATTTCATTACGTCGCCGATAATCGTAAATACAGCGCCGGGCGTCGTGTTCTACAAATTATTGTTTTTTTTTTTCCTTCTTTTTTCTTCCTGTTTTTTTCGTTTCGCGATGGGAAAACTTCATAATAACGTTATTATACGTACGGTTATTCGTAATAAAAGAAAATTGAAAAAATCCACTATAATATTATACAAACGAACGAAATTAGTATTTTTTTTTTTTTTTTTTTTTCCCCAATACTACGATTACTAGGCTAATGCATATTATAATAATATCACGACCGTTATGACAATATTCGATGGAATTATACGAGTATTGTATTAAAATGATTATACGCTTGTGACCACGTGCATTACCCACGTATACGGAAACTACAAACAAACAATTACGCAATCATCGTGTAATAAAAATTTAAAAAAATAAAATAAAAAAAAAAGTCAATATATATTGCGCGAATTTGTTTATACACCGTGACGGACAAAGAACGATTCTGAGCGGAGTTCGATAAACATTTTAGTTGTTTTTTTTTTTTTTTTGATAACCTTGAAAATCGTTTTAATACGTGCGTACGATATATCGTTTGTGTATAACCTAACGAATTATATCGTGAATTTGAACTTAAAACGCTTATAAAACGAATAAAAATGATCCGAGCATTATGTCGTTGGTTTTTATTTTATAAGAGTTTTAAGTTCAAATTCACGATATAATTCGTTAAACACACAAACGAAATGTGCGTACGTATTAAAACGATTTTCAAGGTTGTCGAATGAAACAATCAAAGTTCATGAAATATTCTGGCGGTTTTTTTTTTATAACTATTTTATATTATCCGGTTCCCCCCTCCCGGTCGCTATATGTGAATACATTTGTTCGAGTTCCGTATAAATCCACAACGATTTCATACAATGTACATTAGAAATTTGAAAAAAAATTATAATAAACCGCCAGAAAAATTTTTTAAAAAAACATTATCGCGTCTAGAATGTGCCGATATAAATAGTATTCGGTGAAATGTCAAAACCTATAATCGTACACCGAATTATAATTTAAAAAAAAATAAAAAATAAATTAATACGAACCGGTATTCCCGTTTTTCCCCCCAATTATTAGAAAACTACGAGGAACACCGAACATTTTCTCCTCGTCGCAAACAATTATAGTCCGTTCCGATCGTTGGATCGGAGTATAGAGAAATTTCCACACCGGAAACGACGGCCCCACAATTTTACCGCTAAAATGATGACGATTCGAGTACGTTTTCTGATTGAAGAGTTAATTACGGACCGGACTAAAAAAAGCTCAGATCGTACAATGTCGGTAACATGACGTAACAATATTGAAATATTTATGGAGATTCGCGTATATTGGGTGACTACCGAGAGAGTACGAAAAATCGAAAATCGCCAATTACCGAAATCTTCTAGACAAAGCCAACAATATCGAATGCACCGAGTAGGTGTTAAATTTTAAGTGGAAACTTTTTTTGTTGTTTTTTTTTCTTTTGTGTTATTACGACGATTTGTACATTAAAGTCAATTTGAATTTTGGCGAACGTTCGATAATTCGACAATTGCCTTTACGTAACCCTTAAATACACGATACGGATACTTTCGCGTCCTATTACACTCGAATTGATTACCTAATTATTACGTCCGATGGTCGACGGTCCGAGGATATGGCCGCGTCTGACGCGTCTGACGTCCGATACTCAGTTTTCGATTGACAAATGAATTCGCGAATGGGGAGGCATTTCACGGCTGGCCTAGCCTTGATACGGGATCGCGCGGACGAGGATTCAAAACGGGCTGTCGTGTAGTTCCGGTACGGTATCGTATCAAGGGGCGATCCCCGGGCCGGAAAACCGTTTTTCCATCGGCGACAGATGGGCGCGAAAAGGACGGTCTGACGTCCCGTATATATATTTGCACGGTGTGCCGGCTCGTGTAAATATTAAAATATTAATAAACGGACGGTCGGGAACGCGAGAAAACGGTTTGACGAGCGGCGGAATGCGTGTTCCCGATGAATTTCATACGGAATATTAATCGTCGTGGGCTGCCCCGTCTGTTTTGTCCGGTGTCTACATCACGGTAATTTAGAAATACGGTTTGGTTTTTTTTTTTTTGTATTTATTGTAATCGTTACCGTACAAACCCGCGGCGGACCGCGGTCTATGGACCGCGATAATAAATACGACAAAGCGAAACCAGGAGTATCCGGGACGGAACCAACAGACGTTTATTTTATTTTATCGTAACGTATATTGTCGGGTACGGCATTTTTACCGGATTCCGATCGGCCGTTGTCATCTCGACGACGTCCGGTTACTGGAATGACCGAGTTATGGCCAGTTTAAAAATCCGACCTGACCTGCCATTGTTCTGTCTCGGTATCTACGACGTTATTTGCGGTAAACCGATGCAAAAGCAATCGCGATCAGAAACAAGAAACATTTCTATTCCTGTTTGATCAACTCGTTTGACGTACGGCCCACCTGTGACATTTTCTTACGCCATTCTCCCGGCAATCATCCCAAAAAAAAAAAAACACCACATCCCCGTGTCACGAAAAATGCGTTCCGTTTCCTGATCGTGTACTCGGTTCGTGGATGACGTTAAATATTTTAAATTACAACAAGTTTATCCGCGTTGTATTTTCATTATAAATTTAACTGTTGACTGTGTTTATGATTTTTTTTTTGATATGATACTGTCGACTGTTATATCTGCGTATCTCGTTGAGACATGACAATTTCGGTATCGTATACGCGTGCGGAAATTATAAAATTGAGTAGCGACAGCGAAAAATAATTAAAAATAATAATAAAACCGACGGAGTGATAAATTTCAAAATTCTTTAACGAACACTCTTCCGCTTACTCTTATCGGCCTGACCAACGTATAAGATAATAAGTAAAGCCGTTACCGATCGGATGTTTTAATTTGTTCGTTAGGCAGGGAGCGTAGAATCCGCAGTGCGTTTATTATCAGGAGGTTTGTGTACCGGTCCGTCGGAAAAATTCCAACGGCGGGACAGTGCACTTGGATTTTCATCAACCCTCAAAAAAACTATTATTATTATGCCGGGAAAATAGAGCGCGCGTTATTATTGCAAAACTAATAAAAAATAATCTAAAATCAAAAACCATCCGGTGACGAAATCCAAATGCGGTGCGGTCGTTGTGAACCTACACGGAGACGATTGAAACTCGAAATTTGCATAGTGTAAAAAAAAAAAAATTCGAAAAACCGTCGCCGTCGTCGGTATTAAATCAAATTTACGCCCGTTACGGAACTGCCTTCCGTGACTACGGTATAAGAGACGAACAAAGCGGAAATGAAAAATGTTAAAACGTAAACGTATTGTAATATTATCTTGGGTTTTTTTAAAAAAAAATTATTTTGTTTTAGACCGCGGTATTGTAATGTATAAACTCTGAATGCTAGAATCCATTTTATAATATTATCTATGTACGTCTGGTTTTTATACGCCCAACATTACCGCGAGATAATAGAAAAATATAAAATACGCGTCTATGATGTTTTTCCATAATTTAATGGAATTTATACGTTTTTCATGTAATACATACACGAAACAAATTATATTTACCTTGCAAATAGCGTAATATCAAAGACGGGTAAAATAGAATATTTTATTTCTTATACTAAAGCCTATGGCTGTACCTCGTATTATAATATCTAAGTGTATTGAACGGTAAAATATTTAATTTGATAATATACCATTTTTTTTTTTTTTTCTTAAACGTACATAACGACACGCCGAGGCCATCCGAAAAAATATTGGTAACCGCCGTGTCTAAGATAATATATTTTATTTTTTTTTTTATCGTTCTCGCCGAATATATGAAAACCGTAATTATATTTGAATATTTTCCCGAGCGTTTGCACCACCTATAACAAACGCGCAATATTGCTTTTATCATATTACCTAACCCTATCAGTACCGTATAACTATGTAAAATATGAAAACAGAACACAAATACAATTCGCCACTATACACAGCATAAGAACATATAAATTTGAATTTCGACTTGCCCGCGAAATTTCGTAGATAAAACAAACTCCACCCGGACACCTATCGCGCGAAAACTCGAATTTGGAAATATTACTGAACAATCTGATCCGGAGTCCGTTCGCAACAATGTCTACAATGTTTATTCATAGGTGGACATTTGCAATATGATACAAAAACAAAAAAAAACCGTATCTATATATCACAATATCAATTATGGTTTTGATAGAATAGTTTTTTTTTTTTTTTTTATATATATATTAATTTACATACATCATGCTCAGACGTTATTTTAAACAGTTTAACACGGTATACGTTATTAAAAATCTTTTTTTATATTTATTATAATTATAAAATGTTTCAGCACACCTAGTGCTATTACAACTTTTTAATTTTTACAATTTTATTTGTTACAAATTTAAATGATTATAAATTTATTAATGACATAATTATTAATAGTGAGAGTGATATAATAATGTGTTACGTATATGAATATAATAATAACGATGAGGTCTAGTATATTAATAATGATCTTCATTTTCTGATGATGAGTCTTCTGTGTCTGTTAAAAGAATGTCCCGGGGAAGTCGAGGCCGCAGACGTCTATTGAGTGTTTTTTTTTTTCCTATAATGTAATGACGAGCACTGACCAAGTTTTTTAGTTTGGCGTGGACATTTTTAAATTGGGTTTCAATCCATTGGGTATATCAGGGGTATTTTCGTTTCATTATGGATCTGGCGATTTCTCATGAACCATCTTAAAATTAAAACCATAACCAAACGGTGATCGTTGAGGTAAGAAAACGAATCCAGACGTTAAGAATACGTAACGAAATGTATGGGTGGGTGATTGTATGGCGGTGTGGCAAATAGAATATAGTTGAGTTTCTTGTGGAGCAGGAAGCGACGCGGAAACATATGGAATATGGCGAATCGGGAGCATAAAGAGAACCGTCAATGAGATAAACAAGAGACCAATCTTAAAGCGACGAATGGTTAGTGTTGGACCGCGATAAATCGCGATAGTCTATTTTTAATAGAAAGGCAGCAATGGACAATAATTTATTTTGCGCCCGTTTAAGATGCGCAATCTGATCGCGTGTTAAATGCGCACGCGAAATTACTATTCCATATTCCAGACTAAAGGACGCACTAGGGAGAAACAGAGAGCGCGGAGATAGATACTACGAGAGAAATAACGGCGGTGTTACGCTTGATGGATCGTATGGCTGAAAGATAGTGGTTGAAGCAGAAGTAGGTTGGGTCTTAAAAAATAAGGTACTTCGAGGATCTTCGGGGGAACCGTGTAGTGGAGACGGGCGAAGGACTACTGGAGGAGTAGATTGAGATCGATAGTTACCTTATGAGTGGAGGCTGCGAAATGAGTCCCGGTCGGATTGCAGGAGCAGGCAACCGGGACGGGGATAATATTTTTTAGGAATAACGCAATGTCGTCGGCGGATACGCAGAGGATAGAAGGACAATCGTTTAAAAAGTACGTAAACAGGATGGACAAGAACGGTGGACATGGTGGACACGACGGTGGACAGATCGGAGAATCTATCAAGGAGCCCAATTGTCTCGTTGAGATTAGAGGGAAAAAAAATCAGAAAATCGGATGGTCACCAATACCCGGATTGTCTATTATATTATATTTAAATAATCCGCATAAAAAAATACAATTGGATACTTGACGTAACGAAATCGTAGAGTAATTATTATTAAACACGTTGTGATCCGATTACATAATATTACAATAACGACGTGTTGTGGAAATAATAATGAACGGTTTTTATTTTTTTTTTTCACTCTAACCTAATGGTTAAAAATGATTCATTCGTTTTTTGTTCGTTTAATTGGTAAAAATATTAGGTATATTGTTTGAACGACACGTTGACGTAAATAAAAATTATAGGTTTTACCCGCAACAATTCATTGTTTTTGGCAGGATAACGACGTGGAGTTTAATATTCGACCGGGATATTAATAAAAAATGCCACGTGGCAACGAAAACTATTGATTCCGTTGTATGTATATTGTCGAACTTGATATTTTGTTGTCCGGATTTAAAAAAAAAACTAAAAACTCGTTATGATTAATACGATAATACACCGATAATGGGTGACGATATTTTAAATTTTATTTTTTTTCTGGATAACAAATCATCTCTTTGGCCAACGATTACGAGCACCGATGACCTTCTCTTTTGACGATCACCACGCCCAACAAAAACCCGCGGCAATAATAAACGGCTACACACACTTGCAAATCCGCGAAAATATACGGTTATCGATTAGAAAATGTAGTAGGGCCGTGCACTTTGTGACGAATTAATTATTCGTCCGGTTTTAACCGAGACAATATCACGTTGTCAGTCCGCTATATATTATCGAAATATTTTATTAAATTCCGTTTCGAACTGTCCATTTGGGATTTGTATAAAATCTTTTTTTGGTGCACTACTAAACGAAACACAAATCGTGATATTACGCAAATCGCGAAATCATACGACACGACACCGGTTGGCAAACGGGCGTTTTGTCAGTTGATACAAACGGTTGTCTAACCCAACCAAACCTAACCATCGCCCCGCCGGTTTTAAGCCGGATTATTCGTCCGATTACAATATCGGTTTCGATCAGAACGACTAAGGCGGATAGTCCGGCACCGTATCATCGATAAGAGGGTGGGCCAGCGATAATATCGTACGTACACAACCGGGGAAATCGGCTGTTTTATTGCCCGTCCGACCGCGACGACACGTAAAACGAATAACCCCGGCATTTCCACTTGCCCGGGCTAAAAGTTTAATTATGGTTTTAACGAAAAAGTCATATTCGCCCAGTATTATTGCACATGGAGGCGAACCAACAGTTTTTGAACAAAATAAGTTATACTACCCCTTTGAATAACCCCGCGCCGTTCATATACACCGGTAGGTCGAAAGTGAAAAATGTATACCCCGACATCGGAATTATGAATTCCGAACGTGAACGTTGCGGACAGACAGTTTTGTAAAAAATATTACCGTATTTATTGGCGTACACTGAAAAAAGCTCGACATGACATTGCGTTGTGGTTAACCGTGGGCAGGTGTACAAAAAGTACCGGGATTTTATATTTAATAATTGCAAAAACGAACTAACATATTATTCAATGATATTTCCTTCGAAATACTCTCCTCCGGACGATATGCACTGATATGCGGCGATCTTGCCATTTTTCAACAGTCCTTTGGAACTGTTCCAAAGTTAAAGCTACGAATTCTGATGCCGCGTTCGCTTTAATTTCCTCTACATCTTGAAATCGTTGTCCTTTAAGCGCAGATTGTAATCTTGGGAAAAGGAAAAAAATCACATGGGGCCTGTGATCTGGAGAATAGGGGAGAAACCACAGCAATTTTTTTATCAGCCAAAAATACACGAATCGACAGCGCTAAACGTGCCGGTGCATTGTCGTGGTGAACAATCGCGAAACGAATTTGGCAGCGCGGCCCTTCTCATCTGTACAATTTCCTAAAAAAAATTGCACGACAAGACCCAATTGAGATTCGTTTTGTTAGCTCACGAACGGTTAATCGGCAGATATTTCGCATTTTTTCGCAAATTGTCGCCACACCAACGTTTCTGGATGAGGTCGTCGGTTTTCCAGAAATACATATGACTACTCGTCAATATACGATTTGCAAAAAAAGATTATACTAGTCGTCCGGTGTTCACCCGATATTGTTCGGGTGTATTATTTTTTTTGAATTCTATTTAGTTTATAGTTTCGGGTCGCTGCAGACGTAATGGACATACGAGCGTATTAAATTATAATTACGTTTATGCATTTTGTAGATAGTAATTGTACGCCAACGATAAAAAAAAAAAAAAAAAAAAAAAAAAACCAATGATGTATTTTTAATCGGTTTCAATTAATGCAATTCAAGATTTTCATTAATATTTTATACGCTCGTTTCGCCTAAATGTAAATACGATTAATAAATTAGATTTTTAATCATTATAAACGCGTTTATTCAACACTGATTCTGGTATATGGCCGTACTTGTTGCTATACAATACGAGTATCTGCTTAAAATAATTTTAAAAAACAAGTACATTTTTTTTTTTTTTTTTAGGATACATTCTGCCGTATAATTGTTCGTGGACATTTCACAAAGTAGATCATTTTTTTTATATTCAGACAAATATCCGTACATTATCGTTATAATTAATAATATTTTTTCATTCGTTTTATTTAATAATTGTATCGGTATATCGGGTGGACGGTCGATCGTGCTGAGTGTCGGAACTAGACCCAGACGAGACGCGAACGTCGGAAAACTAATATAAATATTATTATGGGCACTCGAAAACGTTTATTACGCAATATTTAACGGCTATAAAAGGTTGAATTGTGTGTTCGTACTTGTGTGTTCATACACTTTGCGTGGTCGTAGTATAAAGCTCGATATTTTCATTTTACAAATCCGAGTAAAAAAAAAAAAAATGAAAAATAAAATGAAATTTAGAATCATGTTTTCAATTTATTACGGTATATAAACGCGAACAACTCATCTGGAACCGATGGAAATATCTGTGGTTTTTCGAGAGAAAAACCGCAAACGTGCGTTTGTGCAGTAGCCAATCGCCGAGTTTTTATTTAATAAATTGTTCCCGGTGGGTTTCCGGGTTGACGGGAAAAACTCATTCGTTCCGCCCACTCGAACATAACGATAAAAACTCGTAAATTAATTACTATCGGCCGGTGGTATTAAAAATTTCAACAATACCCATAAAACGCTCTCTTAAATCGTACACGAGAATTATTAAAATCGGTTTAGTTAAAGAACCACGGCGTTCTGCCAAACTGATTTATACATTTTTGTACAAATCGGCATTTGATCGCGTTAACGACGTCGACGGCCGTGCACAAACCGATGCCGTCGATCTAGAAAAATCCTTTCCGTAGAGCAATACCGTCGACAAAGATCTAATTAATACTGAAACCTACGATCGAAATGCCAACATGTTACGAGTCGTAGTTAACAGCGAAAATCACCGGATCATGACGACAAAATGCACACGGTCGTTGTCTATAGGAATATTTCTAATTTCACCCTAAAGCCTAAGTAACGTATAATAATAACGGATTATAAAATACAGCGTGTGTTTTTTTAAACCGTCAGATAAAAACGTTATAATTGTCGTCAAATAAGTGTAACGCGGTACCGTATTTTTTTTTTCATTTGAAGCGAAAAATACAATTTGAGATTGGATGTTCAGCCGGATTTTACGCGGTAGAAAACCTTGCAATGGGCTGGCCCGACGTTGTCGACTACGAAAAAACATTATCAAAAATAAATAAGCCCGATGTGAACGTTCAATTTTTTTATTTATTAATTTTCCATCCAGAAACGATGGTGTGGTGACAATTTGCGAAGAAAAAATGCGAAAAGGCCGCCGATTAACCGTTCTTGAGTTAACAAAGGGAATCTCGATTGAGCCTTGTCGTGCAATTTTACAGGAAAATGTACAGATGAGAAGAATCGCGCTGCCAAATTCGTTCCGCGATTGTTCACCACGACAATGCACCGGCACATTCAACGCTGTCGATTCGTGGATTTTTGGCTGATAAAAAAATTGCTGTGGTTTCTCCCCTATTTTCCAGATCGCAGGCCCCGTGTGATTTTATTTTCTATTATCAAGACTAGAGAAAATTAAAGCGAACGCGACAACAGAATTCGTAGCATTGACTTTGGAACAGTTCCAAAGAACTTTTGAAAAACGGCAAGATCGCCGCATATCACTGCATAACGAACTGAAAAATATACGTTCAATTTTGTATTTATTAATTTTTTTTTTTTTTGATTTATTACCGAATAGGATAACTACTTGAATTAATACAATTACTCGAATGTCACGAGATCGTTATATAAATTCGATTCGTTGACGTTGAAATATTATTTTGTAGTAATTTACCGAATGTACGCGGCACGTGGATATTGAGCGATATGCGATATCGTGTACAACGTTAGCTCGATTCGAACGATAAAAATGTTCAACCGTAATTTATTAAAATATCGAGGAAACCGCATTCAAAGTACATAAATAATAGCCGAATGTAAAGCATGCCGACGAATACGCATCGAAATCGATTTTGTCGTTTAACCTTCTAATATTCGAATATAACTTACTAGTGTACACCCTACCCGGTTACGTTGAAAAACAGTAGAGTTGCGGTTCGGTTGTTTGTTAAAATTCCTGAAAATTAAAACATTTTAAGGAATATTCGAAAATTGAATACCAAGAGACCCGAAGCTGACATCGATAAATTGCGCTCGGCAAGGGCACCTCACGTGGACACCTGTTGCCAGGCCGACATTGACACGTGTGCAACTTTCGAATATTTTTTAAAATTAAATACAAATATCCAATACGTTTTAATTGTATCTAAACAATACGTTAAAGTGCCTAAAACATTGTTATATTATTGGTTTATTTAGGAATTTATAAAATTAAGAAAACTACAAAGAATTTAAAAAAAAAAAAAATTATTTAAGTTTCATTCAAATTTAATATTCTACAAAAAAGCTCTGATAAAGTTTTTATTTGGAGGTAGTATTCCGAAAAAAAAAAAACTTGAATTACATTACGAATATCGGAAAAATAGTAACGGGAGTTTGGACGGTGGTCGTAGATAACGTCTTACGATAGCTTGCCAACTTTTTATTTTCATTGACTCGTGATTTTTTTTTTTTTTTTTTTAGTTAACAGAAAAATAGTTTATTTAACATAATAGTAGTTTAATAAATAAAGGAAACTCATTACAAAACGAGATGAGATAACTTCAAAACAATACTAAGGTATTAAAATATAAACTTTTTCACTACAAAATAAAATTAGTTTAAGAACCGCGAGGTTAATGAACAAAAAAATGTCGAATCATCAACTTTTTCGAAAATAATAAACTAAAGTAATTTCGATGAATTCGTTCAACGCAATTCCTACGGTTTTGTCTGGTTTTCCGGTCCAAAAGTCATATTCGTCCATAGGACCGGTTGTACTCTTCCCCTTTCTATTTGTATTGGACAGTAGATAAATAGAAAATTCTTATTATAAAAAGCGGCAATTAAAATGCAAAAAAAAAAATATGAAAAC
Organism: Tuberolachnus salignus; assembly: GCA_956483605.1. Classification (NCBI taxonomy): domain Eukaryota; kingdom Metazoa; phylum Arthropoda; class Insecta; order Hemiptera; family Aphididae; genus Tuberolachnus; species Tuberolachnus salignus. The sequence goes on along the minus strand of OY101436.1, from coordinate 36,807,600 downwards.
TTGGAAAACCGCCACCAATCAATTGAAAAGAAGTAGCGATTTTCGCTATTGGTCTTGGTGAAACTTTGAGTTATCCGCGAAATATTCGAATTAAATACGAACTTGATTTTTACATTGATTAAATATGGCAATTCAATAAGGACCGGAGAAAAAGTTCGAGATGTCGACAATCTCGGATTAATAAAGTTCGACATAACCAATAAAGATTATAAAAAACTATAATCTAATAAAATAATAATTATACCGTAATCAATTATTATTAGTTGCTAGTTGATTTCTAAACTATAATAAACTACTTGAAACTAAAAATGAAAAAATCAGACGATTATTACCTATACGCGATAGAAAGCATATCCGGTATTATTACGGTTGGAAAATCGTCATATTTTATGTGTTGAGGTAATACGGGATGGGAGATAATTGGAGCGATCGCCGAACAATTTTTTTTCACAAAAACGAAAACACAGCTCGGCAAAATCAATAGCTTCTACGCAACTGTCGGAATTTAAAATAAATATTTCTATAAAAAAAAAACATAAACGTATTCATATTCGCAGTGCACTCGATATGAGTACGTACATGATACCGCTGTCGATACACCTGAATGACCGTTGAAACTTTGGTATTCCTTTAGGAGATGGACTTTGCGCTTTATTTCGATTGAAAAAAAGCTTTGCGTTTTATATATGGTTTGTTTAAATAAAATACTATACACGCGTCTCGATAGAAAAAAAAAAAAAAATAATAAATAAATAAATAACCGCGGTCGATTCGTTTCGTAAAACGACTGTTTCCCGCTGGTATTCCCGACGGAATTGTATTATATTATAATGTTAGAGTATATTTCTTCGTACGAACATAACACTCAGATTTCCAGTGATATTTTGCGATTTGTTCAATGCGTCAAAAGCGGACGAAAAAGCTCTGGTTTTCCATTTGCATAATTCTGTAAATATATTTCTATTGATATCCCACGACAGTTTCTTTTCTCTTTTAATCGTTAACAACAACAACACCGAAAATTACCGAAATTGCCTCCTCAGATAAGAATCTGTTATTTTTTTCAATACCTAAATTATATTTTTCGCGTGATTTTCTTTTGGTTATTATTTATTCTAATGGATGAAATATTCGGGCATATACGTGCGTTTCTCTACTATTTGCACAGGGTCGATAAAATGTCAAACTTATTGCGTGGGAATATACAGTAACGGTGGTGAGACCTTTCCATATTCCTGTACGGCCGGGAAATTTTAAAGGAAAAAGAATTGTACAATGTTTAAAACGATTGAATTCCCGGGGCGTGGTACTATATTGTTCGAAATCGATAGGATCCTAGGTCGAATAATGACGGCGTAGAAATCCGTTGCCAAAAACCAGAAATTGCGCAATATGAAAATAGTTCTTTTTATTGATTTGTAGGCGCACCACACTGCACACCGCACATTGTTAAAAACAAGCGATAAAAATTGTTATGTAACGCTAAAACCCTGTGACCGGCCACGGCTCTAGACCTACTTGACGTGGTTTTGCGTAACGAATCGAGGGTTTTTTTTTTTTAAATTTAATTTTGTTTTATTATAGTTTCGACATGACCTCTGACACCGAGTTAGAGAATAGTTGACGGTAGTTTTTCGCGTTCGGATCCTTATCGTTTTCGGACAATCATTCCACGGTTTCCTGAATGTTGAAACAGTCCTAACTGTGCACACCGTACGAGCCGTAATAATCCGCTAATTGTTTAATGTGAAATAAATTAAACGCCATTTAATAATCGATCTACAGGAACTGTACAAATATAATAATTCCCCCGGAGCAATGGAACTGTAAAACGGAAACGGTCTCTGTGTATTGCTCTGCGGCGGGTATACGACGTATACCGACGCTGATGTAAAAAAAAAAAAAAAAAAAATGAAAAGGCGAACGAGAAGAAGATTCATAAAAAAAAACGTACCTAAATCGGACGTGGGGTCGTATATCACGTCGAATATTCGACCGGGAATCGGTGTACATCACTGGAGCGGGTTGATTATGATTAAACCGTATAATATTATATACGAAAACCTCGCGAAATATTAATGGTGCGACGACAGCTTTTGGCCAACTGAATATAAATATTTTAATATATATAATGTACTGGTAACGTGCGGTCCATTAAGTTCGGTGCAAGGCAATCAATAAATTTATTACAGTCTTATATCGTTTTGACTTGTATAAGCCGGCACCATAAATATATACGTATAGGTTAACTTTATACCGCCCACGTACTTTTGACTCTCAAAAAGCTAAACTGCGGTAACTGGCGCATTATAATTAATAACCGCCCGCCGTTATACGTACAGAGTTCTTATTTTTTTTTTTTTTTTTTGCGTTTCAAAGAATATTTTTATTTTTTTTATAACTTATTTTAGATTTCGAGCGCAGTGGAAAACATTTACTAAAATATGTGTTTTCCTCCTGCGAACAAAATTCGCCTATTTCCTGTGTAGTCGCATAAAAGATGCGGGGGATATCCCGCCCGATGGTACTTGGGATAGTATCCGTTTCGACACGTTATTTCTAGACTCCCGACAGTTTTCTTGAATGACTTAATAAAAAAAACCTGGCGACCATTTGCGATAGATTTTTTGAATTGGATTTATTTATTTATTATTATTATTATTTTGTTTTTTTTGTTTATTTCTAGGTTATCTTGGCGACAATATAAAACCAACACAATGACTAATAACCTTACCAGACTACCGTTAGCACCGCACATAACCGTGTAATGATTACAACGATTTATCTCGTTGCTTTCGATGTATAAACTAAATTACTCTAAATTACCTATCAACTTGCCGCCTGGGCACAACAGATAGCCGGTTATTAGTATAAAATGTACGCATTACACACCATGTGTATAAAAGTACAACGAAATTAAGTGATGGGTAGTGGTTTAAATTTGAAGAAATGTCGTAATCGTAATATTCGCGGGCTTTACGTATACATTTTATTCGTCCGCGCCGATTGTCAATCGTTCTGTTTCACATAATTCCGATCGTGTAACGGAAACGTCGAATTATTCTCGCGTACATTGTTTGCTATTAGATATTATAAATAGGTGACCTATACGAGACGTGATCAAAAAACACCCGGGCTGTGTTAATAATATTCATATCGATTAAAATAACGAAACGCCGACAATGTCATTGGACAAAGTCACTTCTAACGAGAATTCGAGCGTTGGTTAGTAATCGATAACAATATTTATTTTTATTTTATCGCATTTTTACGATAACACGTTTCAGTCATGCGGCGATTTTCGTAATTCTGCGCGTCTACTGCAACTTCTCGGCTAGGTCTGCTAATCGACGAATATTTTGAATAATTTCGCGAACACGAGCAACAGTTTCATTTGTTTTACAGGTCGGGGGTCTACCGGGTCGTTCGTCGTCCTTACCGGATGTTCTACCTGCCTTTAACCGTTTAAACCACACAAAACACGTTGTCCGAGACAGAACGTCATCTCCAAAAGCTTGCCGCGAAAGTTCAAAAGTTTCACTAGAACTTTTCTCTAATTTAAAACAAAATTGTACGCACACGCGTTGTTCTTCTATCGCTGCCATTACGAAAATCGCCGCATGACTCAAACGTGTTGATCGTAAAAATGCCATAAAATAAAAATAAATATTGTTATCGATTTCAAACCAACGCTCGAATTCTCGTTAAAAAATACTTTATCGAATGACATTATCCGGGTTTCTTTATCTTAATTGAAACAAATATTATTAACACAGTCCGAGTATTTTTATTGATCACACCTCGTTTACTAGCGGCTCTTTCAAACATTAACGTCGTGTAACCAACGAGAATCGGAAATTGAAAAAAAAAAAAAAAAACACACAACAATGTCCATATTATAAGAGCGGAATAACGGAGTTGATTTGTGGTTTGATTTCGGGAGGAAAAACGTATTCATACTGAAAATTACGAATCCGACGTGATACGTTCACGGTCCGAGTCTTACCACGACCGACCCTGCAGACCTTCGCAGACAGCTCCGGCAGACGCGATGCCGTGCAGAAATTGTACGTAGGTTTATTAAATCTTTGGAATGCCGGCCCGAACAAAAAAAACGATAACCGTCGCGCATTGCCGTATCTACGAATGGAATGTAAAACATCGGTTCGGAGGGAGTTCAGGGACCGGGGTTATAGTTCACCAAACCCTCCGACAATTGTTCACGGTTTTGTATTATATTACGAACGCCGTCAATTCTCGTATTCGTTTTTATGGTCGTTCGCGACAAAATCTCGCCATTCGGTGCACGGTTGAAGACGTTTCAAACCGTAAGTGCCGAGCGTACCGAATAGGATGGCGTCGGGCAATATTGTGTTATTTAAACACGTAAACGAATACGCGCGCCAATTTATTTTAACTCGGTTACACGGATTCCGGAAAATCGCAATAATAGTAATATGATTATCCCGGGACAACGAACGACTGTTGTGTGTGTACTTTACGCGCCGACGATTAATTCGCTATGTAAATGTGACTGACTGTGGCGGTGATCGTCTCGCGCGCGCCCTCGAACGGTCTCTGGACTGGAAAAAATTCTATACCTGCAATTCAATTGAACAATATAAAACAAATACCGACTCGACAAATTTGCAAATAATTCCAAGTCCCGGCGTTGGACTGCACGGGCGAATATTGTAATTCCCCATATCGTCTTCCTCCTCCTCCTCCTCCGAAAACGATCCGCTGCGGTGTTTAAACGGACGATAACTCTTCATATCGTGTCTGCCGCTGGATATTGTACTTTATTAGCTTTATAAACGAAAATATTTGAAATAGACAAATTTTTAACTGAAAACTAACGTTTTCGTCAGCTCAAGCCAAGGCGGAGCCAGGATACGCCGTAGTAAATGATCGTCTGGCTGAATATCACCGCGTTCGCGTATATCCGATCGTTACAACGGACGATAATACAATTTATTTCATAAAATATTTTATACAATGAGGTCACAATCGAAATCGAGACGATACGACGAGAATATACGATAAATGTTCAATACCCGTCCACTCACACGGCATGCCTTTATTCATCCCGGACAGCCGTCGACAAACTGCCAACAGATTATATTTTACGACCGATCGGTTTTCATCGTTTATCGATTTTCGCGTCTAGTATCGTAACAATTACCCGTGTACTCCGCCGGGTCTGTGCACGGTAAAATATTCTATCGTTTATCTTCGTTTGGCGATAGGAAAACCGTTCAATACACGACGAAACGGACGAATCGCAAACGGAAAGACCGTCGTATGTATACCAACTGTTTCCTGGCAAATGTATACACTCGAGCAAATAACCGAGATATCCGAGAATTACAGTAGTACGGAAACATTGTACACGGCATAAAATAATAGTACGACGCAAGTATGAAAAAATATTCTTGGCTATTAGATTCTGAGCGGACCAAAACGCATTGGTTTTACTATAAGATGTATGTAGGTTGTGTTCAAAAAGTACCTGGACAAATGTTATTGCGGCTAATCTACACACGAACGCTTTTCAAATTGTAAATAGATGTAATCCCCGCGAACGAGTGGATAATTTGAACAAACCCCCAAAGTCGCTATCGTTTAATATTATATGCGGTTAAATCCAGTCGATTTTTTTCGTTCCCGTGAAATTAACGTGTCCGAAATTAACGAACAACGCGTGTGCATCGAGTTTTGCGAGAAACTCGGTAAAAATGATGCAACGGAAATTACTATATGCTCTTTTGAGGATGATTCATTAAGGGGTTCCGTGACATTCGAGTGTTTTAAACGTTTCGAGGATAGTCGGCGGTCAACCGAAGAAGATCCACGTTCTGGAAGACCGTCGACGTCATCCAGAAACGTTGGTGTGGCGACAATTTGCGAAAAAATGCGAAATGGCCGCCGATTAACCGTTCGTGAGCTAACAAAGGGAATCTCAGTTGAGTCTTGTCGTTCGATTTTACAGGAAAATGTACAGATGAGAATGATCGCGCTGCCAAATTCGTTTCGCGATTGTTCACCACGACAATGCGCCGGCACGTTTAGCGCTGTCGATTCGTGTATTTTTAGGCTGATAAAAAAATTGCTGTTGTTTCTCCCCTATTCTCCAGATCACAGGCCCCATGTGATATTTTTTCCTTTTCCCAAGACTAATATCTGAGCTTAAACGACAACGATTACAAGATGTAGAGAAAATTAAAGCCACCGCGGCTACAGAACTCATAGCTTTAACTTTGGAACGGTTCCAAAGGACTTTTGAAAAATGGCAAAATCGCCGGGAACACTGCATATCGTCCGGAGGAGAGGATTCTGAGGGAGATATCTTTAAATAATATTTAACTTCGTTTTTACAATTATTAAATATAAAATCCTTGTACTTTTTGAACAGACCTCGTATGTGTGTGTAGTAGTTTGGTATCCGTTTGTGAGCAATTTTCAATCAGACATCCGGATCATAAAAAAACTTATTTGTAACATTCCGGATCTAGTCGGTCATTTGTTTGATTTTTTTCGTAGTTACCGTGAATATTAACAACGGTTTTCTGTTATATTCGATGTTAGTCTTTATTTTTTTTTTTTTTTGAGAACCCGGCAATGACCTCGATGACATTAAAAAACTACTCGAAAATTTGACACGAGGCTCTCGTATACTTTCGGTCGCATAAAATTATCGAAAATCTGTAAGCTCGTTTTTTTTTTTTTTTAAATTGCGACCGTAATTTAAATATTGATAAAAACCACCACGGTATTACAAATTTGTATTATTGTCGTAGAATAATATATACGGGTGCCATTACTTACGATTGCGGTTATTGTTTTATACGAACGTTATTGTTGGGTAGACGGACGGGCCGCGATCATCTTGGCGCCAGTCTCCGGGTACGGGAAACAAAAAAAAAAAAAAAAAAAAAAAAGGGGAAAAGAAATTCGAGACGAGGGGGGGGGGGGAAAAAAACCGTATCGGAAACGACGACGCCCACACGCCCGGATATTAATCTTTCGCGGCTTTTTCGCCGTAGTCGCCGTCATAATATCGTGTCGGCGACAATTCGTACAAACCGCCCACTCGCCCCCCACACGCTACGCCGCGGCGATCCTGAGCCGGTGCCCGTCTGCGGCCAGAGACGCCGGGAGGTTGGACGCGCGTATACAAACGTGGCTTTTTGGCGCAAACGCGCACGGGCAGAGGAAAACCGCGGACATTCTATTGTCGGACCGGAAAACGGATAGTCGCTAATGGGTATACGAAAATAATAATAATAATAATAATAATAATAGTAATAGTAGTAATAATAATAATAATAATAATAATACATAATACTCGAGTAGTGTTTGTCTAGAGCCGAATGGCCGAACGGAAGCGCAAACGACCGCGTCCGCGACGCGAGTAAACTGACATTTGCCTCCCTCCTCACACCCCACCGTCAACGGACGTTTGTTTTTTCTGTTTCTTTATATTTTTTTTTTTTTTTTTTGTTTTCGTATTTATATACTTTTTCCGACTTTCGCCGTAATATATCGTCACCGCGACGGTGCATTGGCCCCGGTCCGTCCTGATTAATATTAATGTTTTTTGTCGTTTTTGTTCTCCGGTGCGCCGTCGCCGGACTTTCCGGAACCGAGACGGACGCGCGGAAAACTTTAATTCGAGACTCTCCCTCCGCCGAAGATGAATCGCCGAAATTACCAAAATAAGAAAAAAAAAAAAAAACAAAAAAAAAATCGTCGGTACCGGGGAATACGTAAAAACCCGGCGCCCGTTCGCGATGGCCGGAAATCGGACGCCGGACATTGGACAAGACGACTTACGGACTTTCCGAACGACCGGAACGCGGAACGATACCCTAAACGGTACACAAGAATGTTGCGGCATTGGACTTGAAGGCCCTGTAACAATGCTAACGGCACACATATAATTGTCAAACGATTTCGCCAGCATCGCAATGTGTAATTGTTAATCGCGAATTCGCGGTTATGCCGTGTGTATCGTATTTATTTATTCGTGCGTTCATAACGACGACGTGGCGATTTTTTTTTTTTTTTTTTTCAAATAATTGGAAACTCGGAACGGGAATAATATTTATTACCGAATACCGAACACGAATTGCATACCCGACGTATTCGTTATTATTATTATTATTATTCCATGACAATGTACAATACAAATATACGTATGAAAAAACCATTTTTCGAAGGTAGCAATTTAAAAGTTACTGAATACACATAATATGCACAATAATAAGTACAATCCGTACTTCAAACCGTACGAAGTTATTATACGCACAACCTTTAACGAATAAACGTGTACACGAAAATATATATATGTTTTTTTTTCTCCCAATACAATATTGTACTCTAATATTTGTATTAAAACACTCGATACACAATAATAACTTTGTCTAGATCATTAAAAAACAATAATAAAAAAAAAAAAAAAACCCCCCGTTAATAATCATAATTATGGTAAACGTTTCGATTTGATATATTATTTTTCGGTTAGAATTAATTTTATAACAGTGAAAAACGATAAAATTTAACAATGTGAAACAACTATAGTCCGATTACCTATTGATTTGATATGCATTTATGCATATATGTAAAAGTTGAAAAAAAATATTAAGTAGATATTGTTATATTTACGATCAGCGTCGTATTTATAGGGTGGGGGGGTTATATAGGGAATGTATCCCCTATTGCTTTCTCATGACATTTTTTTTTTAAAACTATTTTACATCCCACGGAAATATATTATACTCATAGTTTCAGTAACTGAAATCCTGAACTAACAGGATGATTTTCTTTCAGAGGGAATGCATTTTGGTGACGTATTTCACGTGGTGTTAATGCGTTATTATTGCTGAAAAATTATTATTTTTTTATGTTTTTTTTTTTTTCGAGGGAATGACGGAATCTGAGCCACTAACTACTGAATAAATACATTTACGCCCTTCAAGACATAAACCCAAAACACCCCAATGTTTAGCATTACAACCGAGATTCTTCTTATTATTTCTCCAATAAAAATATTCCCTGCCACCGACATGTCTTTCCGTTTCCTGCGGTTATGCAATTTATCTTGGCAATTTCACTACAAAATTTGTACCAGGTATCAATTCATCCGGGACTTCATTGGATGCTCTTTAGAATTCAACCGAAATTAGATACTCTGATTGTAATTTCTGGGCTTTCACAGAATTGTTTATCATCGGTACTCGTATTGTCATCTCCCGAATCTCTTTGTCCCATCTCCATACTCCAGCGTTCCAATCCTTTGCCGTATACCGTGCCAAAATTTATGCTCAACATTTTATTGTCAAACGATGTCAATTTTTTCGATTGGTTACAGTACACACCTCGCAACCGTCTAGCTATAGGGTTGGTCTAAAAACTGTTTGTTAATACCTTTGGGCAATTCAGTTCGTCTTTGAAAATAGCTTTGAAGTAATCCCAAGTTATTATTAGTAAGAGCAAAAACCATGCTTTTCTGCATAAAGCATATTTCAAACGAAATTAAATTTTAACAATATACTATAATATGAAGTTCAAAGCCACGTGTTTCCATGTAGAGAATAATACCAACTACCTTGTACGGCAGACGTTTCACAAACAAAGTCTATTGAGACGTTCGGATTCCGAAAAAACGGTGAAAATGATTAAGGGTTTGAGTACAGTTATGTCGAAAGAACCGTTTTTTTGTGCCGTGTTCCTAGACGATCAAAACAAGTTTCATAAAGTAGTGTTGTAGACTAGATATACAAATATCAACTAGAACTAAGAACATTACACATTTTGCTCGGTTTTTTTGGACATTTCGAACGACCGAGAACAAGATGCGAAGTAAATACTACTTAAATATTAAGGTCCTCCGTGAAAGGGTTTTCAAACGCGATAAAGATGTATGCCCTATCACGTACTGATTTGAGGTACAGAGATTTGTCTAAAGTCTGTTGTAAATATAATGTTGTTTTCTCTTACCCTTGTAATTATTCGCAAATAAGTCCCGTGATATTAGAAACGAAATTAAGAATATGTTTTTTTTTTTTTTTTTTAAGTTGTCTAATATTCAATTATTGAAATGTACGTTATGCAATGTCGAAAAATCGATTATTCTTAAAAAAATAAAAGTGCATTTAATATTTCCACAGCGGAAATTGTTTCCGGCAGGAACGTTATTGTGATTAAGTTTTGGTTCGGAGCACGTTATTGTTTATTTTGTTTATACGAACAAATTAATAATTCAACGACTTTATATGTCGTACAGGATTAAATTACAAATCCGATTTTAACGACATTTTAGATTTCTTCATTTTTTTTTTTTTCATTTGAATGGAAAATAATGTCGACAATATAAAAAAAATCGGTACACGTAATCAAAATATTTATAATTTAAAAGCGATTAGTTTTTCGCATATTGTCATGGACCGATCATTCTCGCACACCCACCCACCTTGACGTATATTTAATTTAATTTTTTTTTTTTTTTTTTTTGTCGTCTTATTATTTACCTCGTTGATGTTCTTGACTCTAATCTATTCATCCTAGACATTTTGAAATCACAATTTGATATTTCACATAGGAGTAAAACATTTGCGGCAGAAATAGTCGAATTTGTAACAAATGTCGCGTACAAATTTAATTTAAAAACCCCTGTGTGTTTCCCCGTAGAACATTTTCGAAATTCGAGTAGGTAGAAGACGATTGATAAAACTAGTTAAATCGTGACGACGATCGTAACTGCACAAATGTATGCACCGCGAGGGAAAAAATGCCAGAGAATTACATAAAAACGAGTCTAAATTACAAATGCATTACGGACGGTCGATATCGGAAAGAGGAAAACGGTGTTAAAATCACGTTCGGTTAATCTCGTAGAAGAAGACAAATTACAGTAAATTAATGCGTTTTCATTGACGCGTCGAAAACAAGTCAACCTTGTTAGCTGAACGGGGATATTATTGATAATATAAAATACGAATATTTTTTTTGTTTTTTTTTTTTTTTTTTTTTTTTTTTTTTTTTTTTTTTTTACGATTAAACGAAGAAACAGACGAATTTTATGCGATTTCAATATGTGTAAAATTCGAAATTATTGTGACGAGCAGTGATTTTTTTTTTTTTTTTTGGACGGTATACAAACATCGGTATTCAAATCATCGAAATACAATACACCTGGGCACGTTCATGCCGGTCTGTATAGCGTTTGAAATAATCGAAAAATCAAAATTGCTTTTCGAACGTAACGCGTGCGACTATTTAGATTATAATTTTCTAAAACGAAAACGGCAAATTGATTCTTGGAAAATTATAATTTAAACCTTGAAACTAAAAAACTTTCCCGATTATTATGTTTTATTCCTATACTATATATATATTTTTAAATTTCAAGTAAAATATGTATTTTCCGACAAAATTATAATAGTAATATTTCGTTACTGATGGTGCTGTATATAATTAATATGACGATTCACTCGATTTCCATAACAAGAATATAGATTGGTAAGCACAATACGAAACACAAACTCGAGAAATAATGATGAATTATTTGAATAGGGCAGTGGCTCCCAAACTCTTCACCGCGGTTCCTTCAAGGATTCAGCGAATTAATTTCAAAAGCATCACGGCTCATAAAAAAATAAATATATATATATATTTATTTACAATAACCTAAACTAAGTGAAGAATATATTGGTTTTATTATGACGTGAGCTGATTTTTTTTTTTTTTGCTGTAAATAATTTTTCAACCAGAAACCTTGCTCCAATCATCGACATCGGAAGTGGTATCTGGTGAACATTTTATCGAGTTTTCATCCAATATTTCTTTTATTATTTTATACTTTCCTTTAAAATAGGAAAAAACTGGAAAAAGAGAGAAAATAATCCTAACCTGTCGATTTCAATTCAGTACTTTTGTTTTATTTCAATCAAAATAATCATGAAATGTTCACTGACTACGTATATCAGCGATTTCTAGGCTCGGTGCTACATTAAAAATATTATGGAGATTTTTAGATTATTTATAGCCTAATTTAAAGGAGGGCACTGCCGCAGAATTTTGTCTAAAAAAAGGCACCGTCGGATTAAAAGATTGGGAACCACTGATATAGAGTGTAGAACGTAAAATTATTGTTGAATTATAGAAAAATTAGGCAAACAGATACAAAAGTTTGTAGACGTCCGAGTGATATCAAAATCTAAAATTGACGAATCCTCTAATTACGTGTTTATTATTGCAATAATCAAACACATCGCTTCCATATTGAACTTGTCTTTATTCGCAATATTAGTTGCTTTAAAACACTTACTGCTTTTAACCAGTAAACCGATTTCTGTTCGTTATTACCGTAATGTTTTTACGTGACGATCGTATAATAACCGACTGCCCCAATATTCTATATCTCGTTTAATTTTTACCGACACGTGTCGTTTGAAAAAGACGACGATTTAATAACGTTCCGACCTAGTCGATTACTCGAGAAGTCGGCAGGCCCTTTGGATTAAATTCCATACCGTCAAACAGAAGCGTTAAAAATATTGTCGTTACGAGTGACTGCCGATAGACTAAAAAAAATTGTCGACCTGTTCCGATTCATGGTTATCTCTGTACATCGAGAATCATTTCGGTTCAATAATTACCGAAAGGATACGCACGAAAGTCAATAAACTGACGATCGTTCGCGGGAGATCGGACGATTTATAGAATTATATACGTATACCACGTGGTCTATTAGAAACCAGACCGTCGTAAAAAAAAAAACACTATACCTATGTGACGTTTTTAGACGATTGATGTAACCGGGAAATTGTTTTACGAGTTTTCGGGCTGCAAATCGCTATTGACCGTTTCTAAATGTCGAATAATGTATAAATAAAAAAAAATCACCAGACGGCCGTGTATATATAGTACGGAGACTCCGCTGGCCATGGTTCGGGGTATTCAATTCATATGTTGGTTTTTTTTTTTTTCTTAAAAACGATAAATCGTCGATTTTCCGGAAAAACTACTTTGACCGAAACCCGGTTCATAAATGAAGTCGTTAAACGTCCGTCCAAAAAAAAAAAAAAAAAACTACCGATAAAAAATTTAGACGTATTGGATATGGTAATGTAAATAATGATCGTCTGTATACATAAGAAAAGAAACTTAACGTTTTTAACGGCTTCTCGGCTACGTTCGGAATCTAAATTCAATGTTTGTATTCAAAGTATTTGTGGGATATTTTCGGTAAGGTTAATTTTTTTTAATTAATCACAATAAATACCGTATATTTCACCGTTTCGTACCGTTTCGTACTATTTAATATGCGCCGCATATTTTTTTTCCCCGACTACCAGAATATTAAAAAAAAAAAAAAAAAAATGATACTTCTTCATAAGAAAAAAAAAAACATAACGTTTTCGTTAGCCACGCACAATGTAAGGTACCTAACCCGTCAGGCGTTAATCGAATTGAAATAATACTAAAAAAAAAAAAAAAACCGTGTATGTTTGAGTTTTTAGTCGGAGTTAATGTAAAACCAAGATCACATATAGAGGGACCAGGAGAAGCGATTGGTAGATTATTTATGCGGTAGATGAACTTTAAAGGGACAAGAATGCGGGGAAATGATCACTTGGAGATGTTGAGACGGAAGCCTGGGGATTTGTCTGAACGATCAACAGATTTAAATCCGACTGCAAGACGCGATAGTCAGAGAGGGACGAAGAGCCAGAATAAGAGCTTTTCATTTTGTCGGCAAAAATTAGTGACTTGGCGTGTTTAAGTACGGAAAAGGCAGAGTTATAACCATCAGATAACGAGTTATGATTACTGATTGTTATTATTTTTATATTATCTCTATTGTACAATTAATTGTCTTGTGTGATAATAAAGTAAATAACCTAACCAAAAACGAAACGTCATCAGTTTTTTTTTTTTTTTTACAAAAAAAAGAAACAACTTGTTTAAATAATGTTTTCCAATCTAATAGCATGTAGTTTTCAGGCATTTTTTCACCTCCGTTGTATAGTAGATAATTCATGATAAAAGGAAAAAAAACGTGGATTATAACTAAATCCGGCTGCTAATGCGACCAGAAACCGTAATATTTACAAAAACTAATAATAAAAAAAATAAAAAACTAAAATAATTTAATAATTTAATGTAAGGTGCAAATTTAGTACGACAATACTACATATAGATCTAAACTAAATGAGGGGAGACCGAGTCGTAAACGAGAAAAAATAAATTGTTTAAACCACCCTGATAAAACACACGTAACGCGTTCGTCTCTTACGGTATATCCCGGGACAAACACTAAAAACATTTTTAGTGTTTTATTACTATTGTAATCCGTTTGTGTTATGGTTCTTTCGTTTTAGCGCGCTAATTATTATTATATTATCTCTATTGTAATAATTCCTTGTGTGATAATAAAGTAAATAACCTAACCAAAAACGAAACGTCATTAGTTTTTTTTTTTTTTTCCAAAAAAAAGAAACAACTTGTTTAGATAATGTTTTCCAATCTAATAACATGTACTTTTCAGGTATTTGTTCACCTCCGTTGTATAGTAGGTAATTCATGATAAAGGGAAAAAAACGTGGATTATAACTAAATCCGGCTGCTAATGCGACCAGAAACCGTAATATTTACAAAAACTAATAATAAAAAAAATAAAAAACTAAAATAATTTAACAATTTAATGTAAAGTGCAATTTTAGTATGAAAATACTACAGATATATCTAAAATAAATGAAGGGAGACCGAGTCGTAAACGAGAAAAAATAAATTGTTTCAACCACCCTGATAACACACACGTAACGCGTTCGTCTCTTACGGTATGTCCCGGGACAAACACTGAAAACATTTTTAGTGTTTTATTACTATTGTAATCCGTTTGTGTTATGGTTCTTTCGTTTTAGCGCGCTAATTATTATTATATTATCTCTATTGTAATAATTCCTTGTGTGATAATAAAGTAAATAACCTAACCAAAAACGAAACGTCATTAGTTTTTTTTTTTTTACGAAAAAAAGAAAAAACTTGTTTTAATATTGTTTTCGAATCTAATAGCATATAGTTGTCAGGCATTTTTTCACCTCCGTTGTATAGTAGGTAATTCATGATAAAGGGAAAAAAACGTTGATTATAACTAAATCCAGCTGCTAATGCGACCAGAAACCGTAATATTTACAAAAACTAATAAAAAAAAAAAAAATAAAAAACCTAAAATAATTTAATAATTTAATGTAAGGTGCAATTTTAGTATGAAAATACTACAGATATATCTAAAACAAATGAAGGGAGACCGAGTCGTAAACGAGAAAAAATAAATTGTTTCAACCACCCTGATAACACACACGTAACGCGTTCGTCTCTTACGGTATGTCCCGGGACAAACACTGAAAACAATAAACGATAACATTTTTAGTTTTTTTTTATTACTATTGTAATCCGTTTGTGTTTTGGTTCTTTCGTTTTAGCGCCCCAATGGTTTGCTTGACGTTATTGTGCACCGTGACTTCGGTGATCGTGTGGTTTTCGGTCGCCGGGCAACAACTCTCGGTGGTCGGATTCCAAATGCGCAACGGGCTCGACTGCAACAGAAAACTGTACAGATTCAAGGTGACCAACACCGACTTCAACGGACTCAGGTGCACCGACGAGATCGAAGTAATGTCATGCCGGGGAAGATGCGACTCGAACGAGGTATCTATAGCCGGAATTAAATTGTTTATCAGAAAAAAAAAAAACGTATAACGAAATCATATAACAAACGTGTAGTGGAAAATAATATTTTTATCGCAATAACGGTTGGTTTTTTTTTTTTTAAATGACTCAAACGTAAGGGGAGTAAAACGAGTAGGCGTGAGACGTACTCGGAATGCGTTTTCCGGAAATGCTATATAAAAAATTAAAAAAAACCACTTTGAACGGAATTCCGATCCTACTGTGATGTGATCGAGTCCCATAAGAGATTTCGAGTTACGCAGCCATATAATATAACAAATGGGGCGAATCGTATTTATTTACCCGTCTAAAAACGTTTTATGACATTAGTTACGCGACGATAGAAAAATCGAACTAGAAACGATATCGAATATTTTTTTTTTTTTTTTTTTCATACGTTTAACCGCGCGTATTTGTCACGTATATCATGGCGCAATCAAATATTTTGCGAGTCAATCAATACGATTCGCATCGTCCTAATATACGACCACCAGGCTTCGTATTTCCTATTGTTTTATATACCTATGGTATAAAGAACGTCTAGAGACACCGCCCCTTTATTGGCACATTTTTTAACGCAATCACACGATCACATAAATTACCTTATCACATAATCATAACATAAAAATCGTACGACGAATAATTCAGAATCGCACACATTCAATCGTGGCGTAGTCCGTGCGTTTTAATTTAACAAAACACTATTTTTAAAATTACTCAAGAGTCAGATTTAAGTTAAGTAGACGTCTATGTGAATTCAGTCGAACATATCTAAAAAATCTTGTTCTCAAAGAGGAATTGACTACTTCAGCACGTATTTACAATAAAAATTAAAAGGATACGTGCAATTAAAATAACTGGATCGTGTAAAATATGCGAAAAGCTAAACAAGTAGCTTGTTTGCTCATTTTTTTTTTTTTTTTTTTTTAATTTTTAATAATATTCAAATAAAGTTTGATTGCACAGTTGTAAAACCTGCTGGTCAGGTTCAGTGGTATACATTAATATATATTTTTGTTATTTACAGTTTCAATATATTTGTAGGTATATAATTTCGTATTATTTATGTCAAAATCAATTTTTATGTTGCAATTTGTTTGTGATAAAAAAAAAAAAAAAAGAGCTGATAAAAACATTACGAATTAAATTATGATATGTGCCTGTGTAAAGAAATATTTAAATATATATATATTGTTATGTCTAGGCATTAACGTATTTATCATAAACAATCGTTTTTGTTTATAAATCGTAATAGGACAATTTCCAAAAAAAAAAAGAAAAAATTAAGAGTATCTACACTACATACAGATACATCGGTACATGTATATGTCTTGTTTCTACTGAATATAGTTGACATAAGAATGTCGATGTCTATTCGGTATTAGATACGAGGATACGAGGATTAAACTGTAGGTAACTTTTTTAACACGTGTAAAAAATAAACAAGTTTCAAAGACAGGAATTATTTATTTATTTTTCAAAGACAGCAATTATTTTTATTGAGTATAGATTTTCCTAAATTTTTATTTAAATTTTTAATTTAAACTACAGAATTGTCATTTACAATACTTTTAGTGATGGATAATAAAGGACGGCGTGTACTGAAATATGAAACGTACTCACGAGTTTCAAGCTTCTCGATGTGTCGATAAAATACCGCGTCGATACATGTTGAATTGCGCGAAGTAGAGGTTGCGAGATCGTTACTTAATTCTAATCCAAGTTCGGTACGCATAAATTCGATGAATTCAGTTCCGTGTGATCCTCGTAAATCCAAATTTAACGATCATGGGTAAATCGCGATTATTATACTTTTTGAGCACCTCGGACATTCCTTTTAATTTAGGGCTGTATGCCATTAGATTTAAGACGAAAAATTCTTTAATACTTTCAAATGGTGTATTCGGAGAGATGTAAAAAATGGTAACATTCTCGGTGTCGGACAAATTAACAGAATGACCCCCAGCCATAAGACATATACATGTCAAAAAAAAAAAAAAAGGAAGTACCCATATAGCTATTGTTTTTTTAAGTGTAAGTAATTCGAGTTATATTGCATTAACGCATTATGCAATTGCACAGAGTGATATAATTGAAAAATTAACACTCGTTGAAATCGTTATTTCGAGGGGGGGTGGGAGAGGTTTATAAGTATCTTGCATACTTGCACGCGAAGAAACTGGATTGCGACTTTCAAAAAAAAAATAAAAAAAATAAAATAATAATATTAATTTCTCAATTTCATTTTTAATGGTCCCACAATTACCGGCATACAGACAGCAGAGACGTGTTGCGCGGTAGCTACGCGTGATTTTATTAACACGTCGAAAGTCTAACGAGTCGAATAAGCAAAAAAAAAAAAAAAACCGACCGACAAAACCATTTGGTATAAAAAAAAAACTATATAATACAGAAAATTCTTCGCACTTGATATACAAAAATTACGATGGCGTTATATAATTATAAAGTTTACGAGGTGCGACAATAAAATAACGAGACTTTTAGAATAAAAGTTGTTTATTTTAAAAATGTTATAATTTAATGATTATCACCTTCAAAGTACCTTCCCTCAGCATCAATACACTGTTGCATACGTCGCTGCCATTCTTGAAAACAGTGTTGCCAATTGCTTTCATTCAGCCCTTTTTGAAGTTCTGCTGTTTTCATTTTTACGTCATCAACTGTTTGAAAATGGGAAAAGAAATAAAAAGGAAATAAAAAGAAGTCACAAGGAGCAAGGTCTGGCGAGTACGGGGGATGTTGAAGTACAGACATTTTTTTTTTCAGTTAAAAAACGTTGAATTGAAAATGCACTGTGAGCTGGAGCATTGTCTTGGTGAAGAACCCAGCCATTTTTCCATAGATCTGGTCGCTTCTTTCTGACACGTTCTCTTAATTTAATTAATACCTCTTTATAATAATATTGATTAATTCATTTTGTCGATTTTTTCAACGTTTTCGTTTGTTGAAGACGTGGTAGGACGTCCAGAACGATCATCGTCTTCGACGTCCTCCCTTCCACTACAAAACCGTTTGTGCCATTCAAAAACACGAGCTCTTGATAAACATTCTTCACCATAAACTTCACATAACATACGAAACGATTCCGCGGCAGGTTTTTTTAATTTAACAAGAAATTTAATGTTAACACATGTTGTTCGATTTTTATATCTAACATTTTTCGGCAGTATAGTCGAACTCGCACTAATAACAAGGCTACTAACGTATAAGAAAACGAATCGATGCCATCAGTGTTCATAGTACTTTCAGATAAGTGTTTTCTAATCATATTTCAATAATCGTTTTATAGATAACGTTAATAGTTTAGGCTATATTTAGAAAGTCTCGTTATTTTATTGTCGCACCTCGTATAAAGTTTATAACGATGGTTTTTTTTTCGTAAACGGTATCGGGATTACAAATTGTAATGTCTTCGACAATACGACTTTTTTCCAATTCGTCTTCTCGTTTACCGCGTTTTACTCTCGGCTATTTGTTTTTTTTTTTTTTTTTTTAGCGAAGTTAGGTTGTAACCAGATGATACGCACGCTGTTCCTGTGGTTTTTCCGCCGAACGGTACTTTATTCGGAACGTTTCCAATAGATTTCAAACAGTTTTTCCAAACAATTTAAAAAGAAGAGAAAAAAAAGGCGATAATCTGTTATCTCTAAATGTGGCAGTTTACAATAGCCGGATGCCATTTCGCATACGGTGTGCGCTTGGCGACGCGTCAAATAGAGTCGAACGCAATAATCGAAAATCATGCGACTTATTATTTTTATCATTATTGTTTTACCGTCAGAATACGACGGTACTGCCTACTGTTTTTTTTTTTTTTTTTTTTAATTTGACATAAAACCACTCTTTTCTGGCGAGCGGGTCGCGTGCGAATCGTGTCGCTATTATTATTTTGTTTTGTATAGGTACGCACGTCTGCAGGTGGTGGCCGTTTAACGTTATATTATCGTAACGATACACACACGCAACAACAAAAAAATATATAATTTTTTTTTACCGTTAGCGAGACACCCGAAACGCGATAGATAATTCGCGGTATCTAAAAATAATATACTTTGTACCGTTTGCCGAATTATGAAACGTACGGGTTTTCTATAGGTTTTTTTTTTTTTTTTTTGTTAATAAATACGTAACGATACGCGTCGTTTCGTGATCCGGCCACCGGGCAAGTGAAGTAAAAGTAAAAGTTTTTTGAAACTTTTTTTTTTTTTGTTATTATTTCTCTTGTCGTCGTTACAGGTGTCGGACTGGCGGTTCCCGTACAAACGTTCGTACCATCCGGTGTGCATACACGGCGGCCGGGAGCTGACCAGGTACGTGCTGAGAGACTGCGACGAGGGCGTCGAACCGGGAACGGATCAGTACGTGTTCCCGCAGGCCACCTCGTGCAAGTGTCACGCGTGCAAGTCGTCGGAGGCGTCGTGCGAGGGGTACCGGTACAGAGATTTCCAGTACGCGTCCGCCAACGATATCGGCGTCGACTGAACAATTAAATGTCAATAATAACAATTTAATAATGAAAAAATTTACAAAAAAAAAAAAAATTTAAAAAAAAAAAACATATACCGCAGAACCCATTAAATACAGCTATTATTACAACCGTTATACGCCACTGCTACGTCTTGCATTCATCACACCGTACCGTACCGGATGACTCTGGCACGTCTTAAGCAACGAGACTAAACCCGACCGAGTGGTCCGCGGACACGTGTCGGTCGACCGTCCGTGCCGTACGGATTTACGGGTCCCGGATCGATTGCAAATATCAAATCGTTTGTTCCAGTGTTTCCCGACCGTGTTTTACCAACACGGACCACCTCGATTTTACGAAAACTAAGAATACCTTTATTTTTTTTTTTTTTTTTTTTGTCTCATTAACAATAATACACAAAATTTATCGGAAAATGTTAATTTTTATTATTTTACTTTACTATACTTCACTAATATATAATTAAACATTTCTATACTAAATAATTTACTTAGTGTGATTGTTGTGACTGATACCTGTACACTTATAAAAGTTAAAAATACTTATCGGTCTACAGCAGCAACAGCGGTACGATAACCGTATAATATTATACGGTTCCTTAATAAGTCGTCGTATTTTTTTCGCTATTTAAAAAAAAAAAATAATAATAATTAATTTTTAATTGAAATCGAAGAAAAATTCTATGGGACCGCGGACCACCTATGACCGGCCCACGGACCACCGGTCGGGAAACACTGGTTTATTCCCGTCAACGGTACACGGTCGGTATGCTTCAGAAATTTTTTTTTTTCTAGTGTCGGCTACATATTTCTAGTCGTATTATATATCGGGCAGTACACACGCGAAATTATTCGACCCTAACCATATGTTATACCGACCCCCCCGCCGCATAAAAAAAATACACTTAATTCCGTAATCCGACGAGTTTTGTAGCGTACGATAATAATAATAATAATAATAATACAATATTATGCTTACCGTTGTATGTGTGTGTGTAACGAATAAACAATAAAAATCAGATTAATTTGAAAAAAAAACCAATTTTTCATTTACCGCCTAATCCTCCGTTCCCGATGGATTTCTCATCGTTCCTGTTTATCGATAATAGTACACGGCGCCGTTGGCGAATTATTTTTAAATCAGCACGAATAAGGTACGTATAATTTTTTTTTAGGTCGGTCGGTTAGAAAAACGCACCATTGATGATGGGTCGCGTGTTACGTGCAGCACCGCTGTCCCGTACGAAAATCATACGTGACTTTTAATAAATATTGTTTCGAGAAGAAAAATTAACATCAATTCAGTGTTCGTGCACTTGGTATATGATACTAAAAAACGGTAAAATCAAAAAAAAAAAAAAGCCTTATGAAATGATGGACCCAGTCATTTTGCACGATTTAAGAGCTTAGAGTCGCGTTTCTGGTCGCGGGTCGTTGGAAGAAATAGTCAAGTCGCTCGCATCGTACAGCAGAGATTCTGTCGATCGGAGATTCGAAAAAAAAAAAAAAAAAAAAGAAATAAAATAGTTCTATCCTGTACACGTTGATTCAATAAAAAAAATAAAAAAATACCAAAACAGAACATTAACGCAGCCGGCAAAAAGTAACGGAAACGGGAAAGAAAAAAAAAAAATCATCGTAATTTCGTAGGGGAAAAAACCGAGGAACTGAATATGATTTTTTACACCATAATTCCATTGCCGTCAATCGAAAACAGGTAAACATCATAATTTTGTTTTATGCGCGAGCGTTTAGACGACTCGCGAATATTTTCCAATCGTCGACGTACGTATATTACCGGTAACGGTCCTGTATTTTTTTTTTTTTTTTTTTTTTTTTTCTATTGCGTTCATTCGGATGATGGATTCTTCATTCGCAGTGACCATGTTTTATAACCACGTTCAATTTTATTCACATCGTGAAAATAAAAAAAAATAAAAACCCGTATAGAACGCGCGACAACGAAATTGTATTATAAGACACAACGTGTACATTTTTTTTTTTTTTTTTTTTTTTTCAAATTATACAAATGCCAAGAACTCCTAGAACTACTAATACTTACGTATTTGGCCAAAGGTCAAAATTATAGCGTCGTCGATTTTTAAATTTGTCGGTTGTACGGATTCAGATTTCACATATTTTTTGTGGCCTTTATAAATACCTACGATTTGGTTAATAGAAAAAAAAAATAATTAAAAATTTTATTTCGAGTGTAATCAGGAGCGTTATGTGAGGATGGCGGACGAAACTGTTGGGGGGGGGGCATTCGTCTCAGTCTAACATTTTGCCTCGTCGTAGATCGGCATTTTGGGCATCGGAGAAAATCAAAAATTTCAAAATCATATCGTTTTTATATTCCGGACCGAGTTTTATGATTTTGAACGGCGGATTTTAACACTCGAAATAGAATACGGAAAGGAACGATTTAAATGTCACGGGAATATGTATGCATAAAATCGGGTGTGGCATTTGTAAATCTGAAATTCCTACACACGTCGGAGCGAAAACATTTTCATTTTCCTTTTTTTTCTTATTACAACCCGTTTCATCGTCATCCGGGAAATTCGGCAGGTCTGCCCAGAGTCGGCCTGATATATTGAAACGATACCGACGGGTGTGATAAAATTATATTTCCATGGGTTTTGTATATAAAAAATAAAAATAAAAACTTACGCCGTCGCGTTCCAAACGCGTAAGAGTTTATTTAAATATGATATAACGGTTTCAGTGCCGATACTATTATTTCGATACTTACTTATGGTTTTATAGCTAATGAAATGCATTTTATATCGCAATTAAAAACCTCAATATAAAATATTATTATTGTAATCGTTATTCGTTGGCATTATATCGTTTTTTTTTTTTTTTTTTTTACTTTAAACGGAATTAATTTGAAAGCGAAAACGGAACGAAAAGATTTCCAAAGTGCACCTTGTCATTAATGCCGTTTAAAATAATATTGAAAAACATAAAGTTTAGCGGCCAACTTTCAGCTGTACGATATTATTAATTTCCTTGCACGCGGTTTATATAATACCATATACGTATTATATTTACATATTATAAAACTAATCAAATGGCCATTTTGCTTTGAATGGTATTATCCCGCAATATTCACAGAGTACAAACAACAGTGCGGCCAGTGATAAACATACGTCGAGTGATTAAAACGATTATTGGAACTAAAAAGAAATATAATAATAATAATAAATCGAGTAAAATCGATGTAGAAAAACTAGCAATAACGTCAAAACGTACCGGAACGTGTCTACTGCAAATGGATTACAAAAAAAAAAAAAAAAAAAAAATAAGTTAATATCTAAATTAATTAATATTAATAAATATAAATAAATTAAGTCAAATATTACTTTCTCTTCCTTGTCTTTCTGATTCTCCAATAAAAAAAAAAAAAAAATGTTTTTTTTCCATATATCTTTCGTTATATTTTTCGTACCGGGATATAGTATAAGACGTTCAATTCTAAGGAGTTTTAAAGTTGATTATAATTTCAAAAATCCGTATCTCGTGTCCAATTCAATATTTGTCTGGCATGTTATAAAACA
This sequence comes from Tuberolachnus salignus, assembly GCA_956483605.1. Lineage (NCBI taxonomy): Eukaryota > Metazoa > Arthropoda > Insecta > Hemiptera > Aphididae > Tuberolachnus > Tuberolachnus salignus. The sequence goes on along the minus strand of OY101436.1, from coordinate 36,783,793 downwards.
AAATACATGGAACGATCAGTGCAATCGCATTTTTTGAGGGTTTTGTTGCCAAAGGGTAGTTTGCACCCTTATTTTTTTAAATCCTAAAGTATTGTTGTTAGACGAATATTTCTTATTAAAAAACAAACACGATCGGATTGCGTTCCGATACATGGTTAAACGGTCTCTCTAAGTTGAATTCCCTAGCAGTTTTGGGCAATCGAAAATTTGAATGGGGGAGAGGTTGAAATTTTCAAATTCCTCTTTCGACTTTTTCGTCGTCTGGCAAAACTGCAACCGTAATAGATCTATTCAATTCCGAAATTTTCAATTGTTTTCAGTTAATTATTGTTTATTTGGTCAACCGAGATGTCTTTTCTCGTCCTTATCTTTCTCATTCTGAAATAAATACCAAATAAGCTTATATTTCATTATATATTTTATTAATCAGGCATAATTTTGCCTCGTAGATAAATACCGTAAAATATATTATTGATCGCCTAGCCCACAGCAGAACGAACGTTTCCGGAAAATCATTTTACCTTTTTATTGCACGCGGCAGGAAAATATTACGCGACAGTAGTTTTGATGCGTTCCAACGTGTAAATAAATCGATCGAAAACGCCACCGACTATAGTATATTCTTAAATGTAAAATCTGTAAATGCCGGAAACCGTGAAATTTCTCAAGTATACAATTGTGTTGCCGGTATTATAAAAGTTTCAATAATATATTATCGCCACGGTTAGGTTAGGTTCCGGGACTGTTCGGTTTCATCGAACTACGAGCATAGCGGATGTTCTATAAAACTATTTAAAAAAAAAAAAAAAAAAAAATGTTTATTTTTTCTATAATTTGTAATTTCGTTTACGTTTTACAGAACTTTTATTTAACAAAATTAGAATTAATACGCTTAACGATATAATATAACGGGGGTAGTCAACTAGAAGAGTCTCGCGAGCCGTACAATGAAATTAAATATACGAGGTGTGACAATAAAATAACGAGACTTTCTAAATATAGCCTAAACTATTAACGTTATCTATAAAACGATTATTGAAATATGATTAGAAAACACTTATCTAAAAGTACTATGAACACTGATGGCATCGATTCATTTTCTTATACGTTTGTAGCCTTGTTATTAGTGCGAGTTCGACTATACTGCCGAAAAATGTTAGATATAAAAATCGAACAACATGTGTTAACATTAAATTTCTTGTTAAATTAAAAAAAACTGCCGCGGAATCGTTTCGTATGTTATGTGGAGTTTATGGTGAAGAATGTTTGTCAAGAGCTCGTGTTTTTGAATGGCACAAACGGTTTTGTAGTGGAAGAGAGGACGTCGAAGACGATGATCGTTCTGGACGTCCTACCACGTCTTCAACAAACGAAAACGTTGAAAAAATCAACAAAATGAATTAATCAATATTATTATAAAGAGGTATTAATTAAATTAAGAGAACGTGTCAGAAAGAAGCGACCAGATCTATGGAAAAATGGCTGGGTTCTTCACCAAGACAATGCTCCAGCTCACAGTGCATTTTCAATTCAACGTTTTTTAACTGAAAAAAAAATTTCTGTACTTCAACATCCCCCGTACTCGCCAGACCTTGCTCCTTGTGACTTCTTCTTATTTCCTTCTTATTTCTTTTCCCATTTTCAAACAGTTGATGACGTAAAAATGAAAACGGCAGAACTTCTAAAAGGGCTGAATGAAAGCAATTGGCAACACTGTTTTCAAGAATGGCAGCGACGTATGCAACAGTGTGTTGATGCTGAGGGAAGGTACTTTGAAGGTGATAATCATTAAATTATAACATTTTTAAAATAAACAACTTTTATTCAAAAAGTCTCGTTATTTTATTGTCGCACCTCGTATGTAAGAGCCAAAAGCACAAAAAAAAAAAATAAAAAACAAGGCTATTAACTATCGTGATCCACACACATAATCCAGACTTCGAAAAACTTACTGAAAAATTAAACACGCGACAAATCGGTTACAATTTAAAAATCACCTTATATTCGAATGTTATAAAATTCAAAAACCCTATAACTTTTCTATTAATTGTAAAAATTAATATTGTATATAAATAATGGTTACAAAAAAAAGGTATATTTTTATATTGATACGTATAAAGTGTATTAAAAAAAAATTAATATTATATTAGTAAGAAATATGTTTTGCGTTTTACGGTACGACGTCGGCCGAACGACGGGAGCGGCGTGCGTGCCGCCGGCCGCGGTTTGGCCGCCTCTCTAATAAAAAAATTGGAAATAAAAAAAAAAAAAACGGATTGTAATTATTCGTAGTGTTTGTGTGCGCATTGTCCACGTTTTCGGCTACCTTAACCGCCGTACGCGTCGGCTAAAACGTAATCAATTTAGGCGGCGTTTAGAGTGGTATACGTGTACGAGGGGAATACGGAATTGTAGTAGCCCCGGCGGACACCGACGATGAATAAAATACAAAAAAAAAAAATTTTTACAAAAAAAATCCGGCAAACCTAATGAACGGCACGCCGAGGACGCCGAGAATTCCCGCGTGCCCCCGGCCAGTCAGTAATCCCGGTAATTATCGTTGGCCGCCGAATGCGCTAAATTAGTTTACGGATTTCAATCAACAAACGGACCCGCGGTCTCCCGTCTAATGCAATAGCGATTTTTATTAAATAAATGAGCCGAGCCCGCCCGCCAAAACGATAATTTGTTTAATGCCGCGGGTAAGTAAACTGGACGCGACAATAGTCGCGCCCGCGGAGTCCTCGCTGCACCTCGGTACTGTGTGACCATTACCGCGGTCACCATTACCGCGGTTCGGGTATGGCCGACGGTGGTGATTAATCGGTTAGCGGTCCGGCGGAATTATACGCGTGCCGGGGGGGGACACCTGTTATGTCCCGAACAATTTCACTTATTACTGTGGCTGTGACCGCAGTAATAAATGCACTCAAGACTGAAAATAAAACGATTTGATTCACTCCTCTCCCCCCCCCCCCAAAAAAAATAAAAAAAAATAAAAAAATTATCACACAGACTTCCACAAACGCACTATTTTTAATTATTTTTTAAAAACGTATTAAAAATATTTAATTCGTATTTTGTACGCTACAAAATCTATGCGTTATAATAGGCTAAACGAAACAAATGCATTCGGCGTGGCCAACGCAGCGGATAAAATAAAAATGCCAACACCAAAATTTGCTAAAACTCCATTTATTTATGGAATTTCGGCAACGCATGTTGCGTGTATTAATCTTATGACATTCCGAGACAATGAGTGTCTTCCGTCGTGTCGATTACCCTGATCGACGAGGTTTTCTTTTGGCTTCTGAACATAGGAATAGGAATTATAGTTTTTGTTTTCATTGATTTCTGGTTTAGGACGTTGGCTGCAAAGGAAAAATCCACCGTTAATAATATAACCATACCGCTTATCATTTTATCGAGATTCTCTGAGAATAGTTTTTTGATTATCAATTAATTGATCGTATTACCTCAACGAATTAAATTATCCCATGATCTACAATGGCGGCCCGATTTTCGAAGCAAATTGTATATTTATTGTTGAGTTCGTATTATATTCCTATTGTTGCTGTTAGATTAAATATAGAGCATTACTAAAAAAAAAAAAAAAAAAAACTACGACACATGCTATATACATTTATATTAATATTGAGTACAAAAATCCAAGTAATAAAATATAAATTACGAAATCATTTTTATAGCTATTGTTACATCGGATATCTCTAGTATATAATCCAAAAATAAATAAGTTTATTTTTATAACAACGATGTCTATAATTAAGTATGGTATTAAAAAATTAAAAGATTAATAAATAAAAACAAAAAAAAAAATGTTTACTTGGTTATTTTGCACCGTGAAAATAAAACTCAATTATTAGTTATGTTGTGTATGTTTTAATTATTATTAGCTAAATATATATTAATTCGACTATAAAAATAACAAATGGTCCAATGAAATTTTTACTTATTACTTTATTTGTTGAAAATTTAATTTTATATCATTTTTGTAAAAAAAAATGTTTTTAAAATAGTTAGAGAACATTATAATTTTCAAAAAAGCACTTACGTGCTAAAGTTTTTGAGTAAGACTCAAAATCCACCCTATTTGGACATATTTCAACCCTCTTGTGGCACCGGAAGGAGGTGATTAATCATCATCAAATTCAACATTTATTACTTTTTTATATTGTCGAACTAAATGAGAGACACCTGACACAAGAAAGAAAAAAAAATCTTCTCCTTTGAGTAAGTATCGCCCCTAGTGTTACATATATTAGCTATAAAATTTACGGTGTGGTCTAACGGTTAATAACGTTGGTGACTTGTTATACTTGCAATCCTGTACGAAGATCAGCGTAACCGGAAGTGTTAAAAAATTAACATCGGCAATCGCAAGATTTCTGTCGGTAATATTATAGCCATTCGTCGAACGGTCGTGATAAACTACTTTCTTCTTTTTTTTTTTTTTTAACGACTATTACGTACTGTAAAAAAAGGTAATATTCGCTTTAACCTATAACAGGTGGCCGGCTCTAATGCGCGCTATCAGTCGATAAAAACTCCCGTTTAGACTATAAAGCGAGTAAAAGTTATCATGAGCCACATATATTTTTTTTATAATAATACATTTGATTTATAATAATACAACGACACGGCATTACTGGCTTTTGTAACGGAGCGAGACCCAGAAGTGTTTTTTTTTTTTTTTTTAATATTAAATTGTTGAGATAAAAGGCATTATTTAAACTCTAGGACGTTTTATTTCCGAAAAAATCGTTGATAAAAGTACATTTTTGGAACTCGTGATTTTTTTTGAGAAAAAAGTGTCTTTATAAATTAAATCGTTAAAAACTGTAATGGTTTCCATGCGAATTAGACACAATGTCCAATTTGTAATTTCTATAAAAAGAAATAGTCTTTTTATAGAAATTAAAGTCGACTTTTCGTTGAACGCTCTTCCCGTCGTCTAGGTTTTCTTTTCTAATTTCGGGACGACGCTATTCGCTTAATAAGAAAATTAATTTAAAAAAAAAAAAATAATAATAATAATGCCGAGCACTAACACGAGCAAAATAAAACATAAAATTAACGACCGTCGGACAATATTTCGCATTCAATATATATAATTGTAGCTAAACTATTAAAAAATGCCGTAGGCTCGTGACCGTCTCTCCAATAATACAGGGTGCGGCAGAGCCGACTGACGAGTTTTAATGGGCTATAAATAACGAACAGTGAAACATAGAGAAAATGTTTTTTTTTTATTTAAATCAGTATTCAATCCCATTTTTAAACATTATTTTTCGAAAATTATATCTCCAAGATGGCGGCCGTAAACATTGATAAACTGTTGTAGACGATCTCTGAAGTTCTCATATGATTTTCGGCACATTTCGACTGGTATGGCCTCGACTTCCACGGTGATTTTCTGTTTAATTTCTTCTATAGTATGTGGGCGATATCTGAAAACCTTATCTTTAAGGTAGCCCCAGAGAAAAAAATCACACATGCTTAAATCTGGGGACCGTGCTGGCCAGCCTATGTTTCCTCTCAGAGAGACTAACCACCCAGGGAACATTTGTCGCAAGACAGCAAGTGAAATTCTAGCCGTGTGCGCTGTAGCTCCGTCTTCCTGAAATCATATATCTCCCAAATCATGTTCTTCAGCCATTTCCTCCAACCTATGCTGCAGATAGGTTTCCAACATCACAACATGACGAGCGGACGGGACAGTGACGGTCCTGTTCTCGTACTCAAAAAAACCAACTGCAAAATTCTCGGGGGTTCGAGAACAGCCTCAAAAAAGTAGGGGCCGATCACCCTAAATTGGGGCACAGCACACCACACTGTCACTTTAGGAGAGTGGAGTGGTCCTTCATGGAGCTGCCGTGTGTTATTTGTAGCCCAGTATCGAAAATTTTGTTTATTTACAGTTCCAGAAAGATGAAAATGGGTCTCATCGCTACAGAAAAAAGTCAATATCGGAGGAATCTGCAGAAGAATTTGCTGACAGAGATTTTTACGGTTGCCGTAGTCAGTAGCATTTAACTCTTGGACAAGCATTAATTTATAGGGATGGAATGATAAATCTTCGTGAAGAATTCTCCTCGCAGAACGGTCTGAGATTCCCAAAGCTACATCGTGTTTCCGGGCTGAGCGTCTTGGAGACTGCTCAATTGACTCTCTAACCAACCGCACGTTTTTGGGGGGTTCTTACCGGTCTGGGTGCTCCGTGTCCAAGTCTACTTAGGGTACTTCCAGTTTCTTCCAAATGCCGTATCCACAATTTGACAGTGTTACCAGATTCAGCACGTGGAATGCCGAAGTGTATATGAAAAGCCGTTTGTGTAGCGATCACGGAACGATTATTTTCGTAATACGCACGCACGACGAAACCACGATGTACACCTGTCCAGACCACGATTACGAATAAACACGGCATTATCGTACCAATTCAAAATATACCACTTATTAAGGCCTGCTCTTATCTTATCACAGGCTAATGACCTCGTTAAACTCGTCAGTCGGTTCTGCCGCACCCTGTATTACAGTATGATATTCTCTCGTAATCAGCCCAGAATCCAATCGTTTGATCGCCTGAGCTATATCGGTATCGTTGTAATAACGATCGTAACATTCGTATACCATTAAATCAATATGACTGGTAATGGGTAATAATGTGTATACATTTTTAATAATTTTTTTTTTTCTCGCGGTATACGGGCGAGGTGGTTACTAGGATGGTTTTGAAATTTGCGTAGGGGCCACACAAGAATCTGGCGAGGGCCGCGGGTTGGACACCGCTGGTTCAGAGTGGTTTTTAATCGCCGTTATGACGTCGCCGATAATTTGTATTTAATTATCAATAAAAAGACGGGATTTAACCGCGAAAAATTATCGTCGGACTGCGAACACGGCGGTAAACCGTTTGCGACTTGTGACGCGCCCACTAGGCGGGGCGGTCTATGATAAAAAGACCCGGGGTGCGGACAACTTCGAGTATTGACAATAATGTGCATAGCCTAATGTGGAACGGTACAATAAAAAAAAAATGATCTACATAATAATTATTGGCATACATTCAATTGTTCTTTATTATAGTAATTACGTCGTAGCCCACCGGGGAGGGGCGCGTCTGCACTTTAGCGTCCCGGGCCAGTCCGCCACCGGACATGTTTACGAACAATAATTACGATATTATAAATTATAATTCGTACAACGGTTACCTAAAGTATATAATTATCTAAACATACATTTTTTATGTTTTTATTATTATTATTTGTATTTGTTGAAAACTCGTTTAATAGAAAATAATCGATATCTCCCCCCCCCACCATCCAATACGAGTACCCTCATTATGAAATAAAACGAGGGCTTGTTAACCGATTGCCCTCGGCGACAGTTTTCGACATAAAAAAAATATACCAGTCGCCCTCGGCGTATAAAATAGCGCGTCTTATAGTAAAAAGTCGTTTTTATTTTATTTTCTTTTTTTAAAAAACCGCCCGGATGCTTTTGTTGTAACGATCAAAAAATCTAACAAACAATACATTATTAAATGGTTACGTAAATACTTGTAATGTATTTATATACAAAAAAAATAAACATGTGTGGAGTCTCACTCCCAGCGGAGTGACCTAGGTCTTCGTCTATGGTCTTGTACCGAGTCGTATGGTCTTCGGCGTTTCAGACGCCTAATGTCTAGTGGTCTAATGTCTATGTAGTTGAATTGCTGCTGGATCGGTATGATGGTCCAGCCCTTTCTCGAGCAAACGCGGTAATCTCGTCCTGGACGAAGGTGATCGTCGTATCCCGGTGGATAATGTCGTTTCCGTCATGCCGGTAACCTGCGACAACGGTACGGTGACCGATGTTCCGGCTGGCGACGTTGTATAATCTCAACATCGGACATGCTGGCACAACCCCACAGCTGAATTCTACAAGTCCCCGTGTTGGTTTGATTGTCATTACGTACAAGAGGCGTTTGCTTATGAGGTCCCGAGTTCGGAATGTCTTCCGACCGGCCAATATAGTTTTGGCCTGTTATAGTTAACCTGTTATAGTTGGCCTGTTATAATATAGTTGTCGCATTTTTTTTTCTTCTTCTTCTTCTTCTCTTAATTTACTGTTTTTTCTGCCTAACGTGGTGTTTCAAGTCGAGCGTCCAGGTGCATTCCTAGATATCTTTGTTTCAAAATTCAACTCTCCGCGAAGATCTAGGTATCAAACCCGGTAATGGCGGAATCGGAATTATTTTTAACAAACGGTTTTTCGTCAATCTCGAAAATCACCCCGACCCACTAATTAGGGAGTTACACACCTTCACAATTCGTGAAAATCCACAACGCAGACTCAAAAGGAAATGGTGTCGTGACCATTTAAAATAAAAATATCTCTAAGTGTCGTTAATGGGTGGCTTGTTATTGAAACAAATTCATATTATATAGTCTATTGTGCATTTATCTGTACAGATTGTGTATTTAATTGTGAAAATACAAAAAAAAATAATAAAAAAGATCGCGAACGTTTTTCCATCTGAACAGTGTAAGTGTATGAGCAGTTTACTTGTCGTGAAAACGTATTTCCTCTCGCCTGCGCCAACGGTTACCGGCCGGTTTCGCGTTTTAAATAAAGATGACGTTGTTACTAATATATGGGAACTCGTATGACCTCCAGACCGGATAATATTCCGTTTTTTTATTAATATTTTAAACATCCGAGTCCGTCCTGGGCGATATTCGCCAAAGCACACCGTGCCGGCCGTACGCCATTTATACGATCCAAATGAATATTTCATATTTCCTACAATAAACGGATTCGCGAAACACCTGCCCCGGTTTGTCCTTTTACCGAACCAAATCGTGCTGCGTAAATACTTTACGATATCTTTTCGTTACGGAATTTTCAAAACGGCAAATGTGTTGGTCTGAGCGCTCCCGGCCTAACTATTGGACTTGTTCATATAATAACGGGCGCCTCTTCTCCGCTGTTCGCGGTGAACAGTAAATTCAATAATGCCGATGATACACAACAACCGAATGTCGTTTATTGCCGAGTGTAAAAATATAAAAACACGGGCCAACACTTGCGAAACAAACGAATTCGCCCTACAACGCAACCTTTGAAACACGGTGTATTCGGGCGCATTGGTAGCGGCGGGCCATACGGCCCACGCTGGGAGCCCGGAGCGGCAACGCTGTGGCCGGCTTCGTACTCCCGGGGGCGGCCGCGGTAAATGCCGGCGAGCCCGCCGGCCGACTTCGAGTCGCCCCCGCCGGGTCTAAATGCTCGGCAAAAGGCCTCCGGTCTGTTATCGGTGCCAGGACCGTGGGCAACGACGTCGCTGCGAACGTCACTGCGGGCGCACGTAGGCGACAGGATGCGGCCGCCTCCGATAATGGATGCCGCCCACCGGTGAAACGGGGAGCCGGCCGCTGAGGACGCGGCAAACGCACCCCCGCCGACACCCGGGACCGTAAGGGCAGCAAGCGGGCCTCAAACCGACTGCCGTGTAGGTTATTTATATAAAATAATGTGAGCTCGCCCCGCCTGCAGGGGAAAACGGGATTTTTTTTTTATACAAATGCGTACAAATAAATTATAAATTGTTTTTTCATTAAAAAATGATGGCATCTCGAAGCAATCGCCTTACCGGCGATTCCGGGAGGCGGATGTATTGCCGGTTCTGGAAAACAAAAAAAAAAAAAAAAGGTTTAATGTATTTCGACTTCTGGTGGTTGAACGTGTTTATAAATTTAAACAATTTTTTTCTTTCCCCCCCCCCCCCGTGAGGTAACTAGACACGTTATGCGCAAAACCGTGTTGCCTCGAGCTTTCTGTAAATCGTATATAATCGTCGGCATAAATACGCGTGTATTACGAAAACTCTCGGTTTTATTATTCACGGCGGGCGGTTAGAAAGTTCACATTTTTAATCTTGCGCGCCCTGCGTACAAGACAACGGCGATTAAAGTCGAATTAAATTCGACGGGACACGGGAAACAAACGTAAAAAAATTACAGACATTATGCGTTTTTAGCCGTTTTTGGCGCACCCGCGCGGTAGTCTTAATAATTGTTTTTTTTTTTTTTTTTTTTTCCGGTGGCTTATGATGGTAATAATCTCTCCGGGGCCTTTTTCTCGTCATTCGGTGCACGTACCGCGCTAAAAACGAAGACAAACCGCTAGAACGAAACAAGCCGACTATACTGCCGCATCTATTTAAATAGTATTATCTTGTCGAATCTGGATGAATCAAATTTCTGTATAAAAAAAAAAAAAAAAAAACTAGTAGATAAACGAATAGAGTACAACGTTAATTATACGTTTATCAACAATGTCGATGTACATGTAAACGATATCCCGTCGAATTCGCATTAAAAATAATAATTTAATAAATATTCCTCCAAAAACACTTTGTATAGAATGTATCCGACAAGAAAAACGTCGTTAAAAAAAAATTAAAACTGCGTAAACTATATTATGTAAAACATATTTCATATATATATATATAACGGAAAATTGTAATATGTCTAAAACAATACATTCAGTGTCACCATTGAGTTTTACTTGACGGGAAGTTTAAATGCGACTCGCGTGGATAACAGAGTTCATTGTGAAATAAAATGCTGAAAATCGTTGCCAAGCTAATTGAGTAATAAATATTTATAAATGCATTTTTTTTTTTTTTTTTTTTTATTTAGTCGTTTACGCATTTACTGCCAAGTGTACTAAATGTTCACTAATGTGTTCAATGTACAAATAATAATCTTGTTTGTCGTTATTCATGTCGTATTTGCGTAATAAACATTTTGATTGTTTTCTTATCCGGTTTACTTTTTCCGTTCGGATTTTTATGGCGAATGTTTCGCCTACTCGGCGGAGCGAAAATTATGACCGCTGAAATAAACGAGAAAAAGTTATCAATACTAAAAATATTAAATTCTTCGGTTCTTTGGGACAGCCGAGGATAAATACAGTAGTGGGTGGATACGGAGGAGGAAGACCACAAAAAGCTAAATGCTTTATTCCGATGTACGAGTAGAACGTACCTAGACGTAATAAGCCGGATAAAATGACAATGCTTGTAGGAGTCAGAATGAGGTAATAAAAGCGGAACCCGTTGTGTGAAAAAATATCTCTAGAAAGGCACACAGCACAAGACGGAAAGATGTAATAAAAAAAAAAGGTGTACAATTTTTTAGTATAGGTTCGAACTGAAAAGTAAAAGCGACGAATACAGAAGAACGGATGATTGCTCGTGAGAAGAGACGGTCCTTAGAATCCGTCCTACTGCTCCGATCTCAATTTTATAAACTGCTATAGTACTCAGAAATGGCAAATACAATATAAATGTTGTGAATATTACAATTTAAAAAATTTTTCTTTTTGAATCAGGAATTAATGGGTTTAGGATGTTTTTGGTGTACGTAATACGGGCGATAATTTGAAAATATTATCAATAAGATCGATAAACTATTCTGTAATGACCGGCAAATAAACGAAAATCGATTTTACTAGACGTTTTTGTAGATAATCGATGGATTCACTGGGCTCGTAAGTTAAATGCATTTACATGTTTATTTTGCAACATAGGACAAAACGGGCGAAGTGAAGTGAAAAATCCGTTTCCGAACAATGGTAATAAAAATAAAAATTTTAAAACTGCATTGTTTTACATTTTTCGGGGTATTTTGATATATTTGGAACGCAGTCGATTTGTCGGAGTTATCTTCGTGTAAACATTTAGGAAATTATTTTTTGTTATTTTACATTCCCGACCATTTTTACATAATCTAAACAATTGTTTCGGTCAATTTTTATTCTTGTATGACCGTGGGTTTTATATGAGTTTTACAGTTTGCACATAACCTAAGATTGGGTAAAAAACGACAAAGCTTCGACGACATGCGAAATAATTAAAATTAAAATCAAGAAAAATAAATAAAATATAACTTTTAAAAACTTATTATTCGATAAACTGAACTTAATTTTTGCGCATTTATCAAGCGCATATATAAATGCATACTTATTTATGCGTTTTTTTTAATGCACGAACCCTCCTGATGATTAACGATCGTTCGGTATAAAAATAAAACCCCAATACACCGGTGAAACACGAGTGACACAAACGGGCGAAGTGTACGCGGCGAATCGTGTACACCGGGACGTTTTACGATATTTGTCGGAGTGTACGTTTGGCGTTGACGTGGTTGGCGTGGGCATAGGAATACGAAGTCTTACATAAAGATAACACAATATTGTGCAGTATTATTTCGATATCGAAATAAAAAAAATAATAATTTAAACGATTCTCGATACCGATGAATGGAATAAAAAAGTAATATGCACGCGTGGGATATATATAATTCTAGTCTGAGCGTAGTGCGAACGCTATATAAATAATATATTTATGATAATAATGTAGGTATATAATATCATATACGAGGTGTGTGCAAATAAATACCCAGGCTAAAATTATAACAGACATGAGAGTTTATTTTTAGCGTATTTGCGCGGCCAAACCAATGTTGTTCACGTAAAACCAAATAACAATTTAAAAAAAAAAAACCCCCCAGACGATTTCAAACGACTGTAAAAAGTTCAAAAATGTCCCGGGTCTTGTATAATTTCTATTGTGTCTAAAAATAAACGATATAAGTATTCGATGAAAATTTCCGGTTTCTATGATTATTTTCAACTGAATTGTAATTCAGAACAATAAAGAAACGAAATCAAAAACAACAGAAACCGTTATCGCATAAACATTCACGTTTTTTTTCATGAACTGCAAGGAAAATGAAAAAGATGACCTCGTCGATGCATCAAAACCATATCCAAAATGCATCGCAAAAACTCTCCCGTCGTTTTTTAATGGCGAGGTGGTAGGTAAAAAAAAAAAAAAACACACACACACCATTGTAAAACAACCAATACTTTTCTCAGAACCTAAAAAAATGTGTATTTATCCCATTCGAAATTCAAAAGTCATTCAATTGTAAAATTTTTTTTTTTTTTTTTTTTATCTATATTTACCACGACATTTGATCCTTCGTAAATGGTCAAAAACATTTGATAAATATTGTGCAAATATACAATTTCGACGGTCCAGTCGAATTTTCTTTACATAAAAATATAATATGACACATCCGTTTGTTACGGTAGAATCGTACAAAAAGTTTTATTTAAACGATTATTTTAAGTCTGGTAAGAAATAGTGTTTTTTAACAGCGAAAAGCCGGATAAAAATAACTATTCATATATAAAACGATGTGTGCGCATATCGATTTGTACGAGAATTTCGCGGTGATGGTAGTATTATTCGGGTCGGTTGCTTTGTGTGAGTCACGTTTATAGTGTTGTGGGTGGACGGGCCTTGTAAGTGTGTACACCTATACTACTTACCCGTGTTTGATATAAATTTTTATTACGTCGAAAAATGTGCAATTTGCCGAGCGGCAATATATTTCAATTATTTAGCGGCGGTGCGTGTTGCATTTATTACTTGATAGGGTTCGTGTAAACTACGTAAGCGCCCGGCCGATATAAATTTTCGTGTACGTCCAGTCGATGTTTTACGGTTTCCATCATACTTACACCTACGCACTTGTGTATAGGTGCACATTAGAGGACCGAGCCGGACGATTTTTCCGAGTCCGTTGAAAAATATGTACGTAAAGGCGATTACCGTAATAATACACGGACGGTGACACACGTGGTAATTTGACGCGGTAGTGACTGTATAAAATATAGTGATATTATTTTAATACTCCGTCCGCCAGACGACAAAATGTGTACGTGATGAAAAAGTGCGCGGTAACACGATGTTATTGCGTGTCGGGAGAAGGGAAAAAAAAAAGAGAACCGATGTAGAGTTAGTCGAGAAGATTGCCGCGAAGACAGAAGCCGGGAGACAGAGTAGTAAGAGGTCGGGGTTACGGGCTGTTAGGGGCGAAGTTGATTTCGCGACGTGCTATTACGAAAATTGGTTCACCTGCAATTTAATACTTATGGTGTAACGCCCGTATCCCAAAAAAATATTAATTAATTTTTTTTTTTTTTTTTGGTTTGCCAATATTGCAGTTTTGTTGATAAATTAAATCGTTTTGAAATATTATATGGGTGAATGCCCATCGGTGTAGAAAACGGTACGGGTAACCGATCAGATATTGGATTAACCGTCGGAAATTCGCGGCGAGCCGATACAATTAACAGCTAAAGAAATTGATCTATGAATTGTTAATGAACATGAACGGTCGACCGACAAAAAAAATAGGGAATAAAAAAAAAATAAAACGCATAACTATTAACGTTGGTTTATTGTTTATGTTCGGAGTAAAATATAGCTTAAACAATCTATAAAATTAGAAACTCGAACGGGCACACCTTATGTTCTAGTAATGAAGAAATCACGTTTATATATTTTAATCGTATCCGGCGATTGGCTTTTAAAAGTGATAATTGCACAAGCTGACAAGAGTGAAATTTTATCAAATACTACCTAACACTTTTGATTAAAAAAAAAAAAATTTACTTATTGTATTTTTTCCTACAATGTAGGAAAAAATATGTCATATTCTAAACGTTTATCTCACGAAATATTACTTAAAAAAAAAATTAAAAAAAAAAAACACGAACCTCAAAATTTAAACAAATTTCTTTTTTTCCTCCTTTCGGTATTTTAAACTTTGATCTGGGGTTGTGCATACAAATTTATCGATGTGCCCATACAAATAGTACTCGGTCCAAAAAAATTAATTCTTTAAAGTCCGAATCGTTTTGGTATTGGAGATCTGGCCCGCAGTTTGTTATTACTGGTAAAATTCGCCTATTGCTAATCGAATTCGAATTTATTTTGTTTGGATGTTACCTTTTGTATGAATAAAAATCGAAAAGTAATTTTTTTTTTTTTTTTTTCAATAATTATTACAAATCGCGTTTTAATAGTAAACGCTCGCGTAATTTTTAGCCCTCGAAAATAGCCGACCCGGTAACTGTTGCCGAACTTTGGATCCGCCACAGCTGGTCGCCCTCCCGGCGGTTTGCCGTAACCGAAAAATGTATTAAAAAACATATCGCCTCTGTAAGTGGTTCGACTCCGCACATAATATTCATTTAATATACAATATTGATCCGAATCTGAAACACCGTTATCGTCCGTAAACGTACCCGAAACCGTTATAAACCGATGCCGGACGTAAAAATAATATCAAACTTTGACCGTATTAAAACGTTTCGTGAAAAATGTTAAACGTCTGCCGGGAATATCGTAACAGTAACGTATTATGTTTTAACGTGGCCTTACCTATCCAATCGTGTCTCGTTGTAAAATCATTGTGGGGGAGGTTAAAAAAACGCTCGCATTTGCAATTGATAAAATTACTATTTAGCCGTCCGGTCATTGCCCAAAAGCAGAACCTGTTGGCGAAATATTGGCATTTCGAAATATATATTATCACAACTTACAGTCAAAATGAATTGTAGTGATATTATATTGAAGACTTTGCTAGTACACGATCTAAAAACAAATTACAATCAAATGATATACTACGTTACTATGTTACCTATTTTTTTTTTCTTTAGGGAGAGCATTTTAAGTGTTTTACCAGTAAAAAGTTCAGAAGGGGACCTATTAAACCGTTTCGTAAAAATGTTAAATGTCTGCCGGGAATATCGTAGCAGTAACGTATTATGTTTTAACGTGGCCTTACCTATCCAATCGTGTCTCGTTGTAAAATCATTGTGGGGGAGGTTAAAAAAACGCTCGCATTTGCAATCGATAAAATTACTATTTAGCCGTCCGGTCATTGCCCAAAAGCAGAACCTGTGGGCGAAATATTGGCATTTCGAAATATATATTATCACAACTCACAGTCAAAATGAATTATAGTGATATTGTATTGAAGACTTTACTAGTACTCTATCTAAAAACAAATTATATCGGTAGATCGATGATTTCGAAGCAATTATATCGTACCTTTATCAAGATAAATTATATTTGTCTGTGTTATGACAATGGTTGTTGGCCATTTCGGGAGTATCTAACATTTACAATTGTTAATATTCCAGTATTCGTACATAAACAATAAAAACGTATAATATCGGTTTAGAAATTCCAAATAATATCCAACAATATTCGGATTTCCGGTTTTTTTTTTATTTTGATTTACGTTCGATACTGTGTTCACGAGACCGTTGCTCCTGTTTGTAAATAATATTTCTTTTTCTTTTTTTTTACAAATACGTGTGCTGACATGCACCGTGAGAATCGCGCAAAGATTAATATTCATCCGAATGGACACGGTTTTTGTGGTTTTCTTAACATAAAATTTACAATAACCGAACTCCGAGAACGGGTGAATTCCGTAGTCCGTACGCATTTTATTATTTGATATCGCATATATCCATATATATGCTTATTGTAAATTTAAATTACAGATTGTATGTTTTAAAATAATGTTAAAAAAAAAAAAAAAAGATTTTATATAATTTCAAATTGTGAAATATCGTATTCGACAAAATATATTTTGTTAAAATCGGCCAGTGATATTTAAAATAAAAAAAAAAAAAAAAAAACTATTTTCTATTTAAATTCAATCGTATTACCTAACTTTGTTTCTAATATCACCGCTAAATACGCCGCTGGGTAAGAGACTTAGACTGTCTTGTAATATAATGTTTACTTGTTTTATACGATGCTATTTCCGGTAGGTATCGTCTTTGGATGCCTACGTATTATACGATTAAATTGAATTGTATACTACGAGTATCGTTTTTTTTTTTTTTTTTTTTCGATAAGACTGACGTGTAACGTGTCATTTCATAATGGGTACCACTATGGAGTATCATATACCGTTGTGCCGGCAAAACGTTCGGGATAATGCGACGTATACGACGATGAAAAATATGCATAAAATATCGAGGGGGAAAAAAAAACAGCCAATATTAGGATATATTGTCAAAACTTTTGGGGTTTTCGATACGCTCGAGCATAATACAATAATGTGTATATCGAAATACGAAATTTCCATAACCCACTCGTAATCAGCGGAGAATACGGATGAGGATCGGTTTTACCGGCGTTGTTAAAATTGAAAATTCGTCCGGTAAATACGGAAAACGTTCGCAGTTGCAACGAATCGATTGCGCGGATTTACTGAGGGCAGGGAATTCTTTAATAAGTTTTTTTTTTTTCTTTTTTTTTTGGTTGTTTATCGGCGAATTGTAGAATTTACGGTTTGGTAAATTCCGTTCCGATTGTATTACTGGCAAAAAGAATTCAAATATTTCGTTGTATTTGTTTATTTTACATTCTCTTTGGTAATATTTGAAAGTAATAATACTAACGTTTTAATGTAGAAACAAATTGTACACACACACATTACAATGAAACGGTGTGAGGTAATTTTCGTTTTTAACACATTTAATTTTACTCGCTTGTAAAAAAATGTTGCAAACTTATGGGTACCACGGGAATTCGGTTTTTTTTTTTTTTTTTGTAAATCAGTATTAGTTTTAGATTTTAAACGTGGCGAAGAAGCTATTACCACCAGTGGTGTTACTAGTATAAGACGTGTTTTTTTTTTTTCTCAAAAAACCTTGTTCGATTAGTAAAATTGTTCCTATATGTTCATGGTGTCATACTGGCACAATGACCAGGAAATATACCAAGAGAAAGAACTAAATTCAATAACGATTGATAATTATTTATAGTGATACAATTTGTTGTACAATCATCCAGGCCTAAAAAATTCCAAATAAATAAAAAACATTCTCGTATTATCTTCAGACAGGTGGTTTTGAATATTATTTTTAGTTTTTAAACATACAATTAATGAATGAAGGAATACGGTACAATACGGTCCATTGAAAATTAAATTTTCTACAGTAACAGAAATAAGGACTATTTGTAATTTTGTTGACGAAAAAATAAAAAATAAAAACATTGTATGTAACATGATGAAAACGGTTTTTTTTTTTTTTTTTTTTTTTTTCTATATATTAAAAGGGAAATAATGAATTTTTTTTGTCATTTTCGAACAATGAAGTGTTTCATCGACAAACCAATATTCCCGCGTGGGTAGAACTGTTTTTTTTTTGTTTTTTTTTTATGATTTAAATTTGGAATTCGTATTGATCGGCGGACGTCCGGAGCACGGGAATATTTGCGTGACGTTTGTTCCGGTTGTTTTCGATTTTGTACGCTTTGTCGTAATTCGATTTGTTACAATTGTACCGAATATTCAACCGACTCGCGGCGTACTCGGAGCCTAGAAAATTACCGTGCGAGTAATCTTCGCGGTTTCGGTACACATGTCGAATACGAGTGTAAAGGTAGAGTGTAGGCGGTCGTCTGCCGGCGGTACAATAAATCCGCAGCGGTCGTTCCGATGCGGATACGCTTACCTTAAGAGTTTTAGGCGAATTTCAAAACGTATTGACGGACAATCCCGTGATGATATTTCATCACCGAACGGTTTTAATGCGACTCGACCGGACTCGTCGACGAGGACGTGCGTCAGAACCACGCCGTATTCATCAGATGTCGCTGATTAATGGACAAAGACGAGTGTTAATAATGCGCGAGTATTTGTAAACGAGAAATAGAACGCGGGAAAAGGCATTAGGTAAATGCGTGCGCATTGTATACATTTACAACAATAGAATTTTTCAGGTTATTTTTTTTTTTTGTAATATGAAAAAAAAAAAAACCATCGAAATCCGAAACGAAAAAAAGTCACTAACATTTCTTGAGGTGTAGAAAAAATCAAAAATCCAACAAAACAAATGTAATAAAATGATCGGTAGCCATTGGCCGGATATAAAAAAAATTCGGAATTATATCCGTAGTGTTTATCGCGTTTTCAACTCAAACTATACGTAAAACACCGAGAACTCACGTGACACTTACTCACTTACCTACAAGTTATAGTTTTTTTTTTTTTTTTTTTGTACTAATTATTGCACTGGTATTACCGTTAAGAGTGGTTCGTCGGTTAGTGATTCGATAATGAAAATCAAATACAAATAACAATTTACTATTGAAAAGTATATAATTTATTTGAACTGTATACGAGTAACAAATTTGAGGGGGGGGGGGGGTTAAAAAACTATAATGTATCTCTAATGAAACTATTTGTATCGTGCAGAAACTTGAATTGTTTCTCATCGTCATTACGTGGTGCCCGATGTTGCCGATCGAATGTGTACGAATTAAAATAATATCTAAAACAAAATATTAATATTGTTAGGTGAGGGGGAAAACTCGAGAGAGAAAAAAAACACACACGTATTTCACTAGCCAGTGATCGTATAAAACGGTACACGCCAGATATTTGAATAGATATTTATTTTTTCTCGCTAATACAACTATTGTGTTCCGCCGTAAAAATATATTTCAAAGGAAATTGTTCGATATTCAATGAAAATTTACACGTACGTGGGCGCCCGGCGTAACAACGAATTTAAGTAAAATCGATTCGTTACACCGGCGGGACGTTATTTCCCGAACGCCGTTTTTCATCAGTTAGATCCCTCAGAACTTTTCGTTTATATATTATTATCGGGTTTTTTTTTTTTTTTTTTTAACAGCGAAAAAAACGCTCGGCCGTCGACACACCGTGTTCTATAGATCCCCGGGGAGTCGATAGAATCGAATTAATTTCCCAAATAAAACCGTTACGGTCGCGATAATACAGAGTGGGCCGTAGTTACTTCCCTATCTGAAACTTTTGAAAATCGTGAATTTTTCCAATCGTTTGTGGAGTGCCTATGAAATCAAATTCTTCAAAATTAACGCCGGTACCCGCGTGTCGTAGTGTAAACGATAAACGCCGGGCCGACGAAGTCGTTTCTCTCATACAAGTATCCTATTTCTCTGTCATTGGTGTGATCGGTTTTAATAACTTCGAAAATGTCATGTGGAAATAATTTCCGTAGTCGGGAGGAGAAGATAGTCGAAGTTCATCTAGAAGATTATGACGGGATAATATGTATTCCTTTTTTTTTTTTGAACCATTCTGTCATCCAGAATTTTTTTGGTTCTCTTGGTTTTTTTTTTTTATTGTCGTTGTTTTATCGCACGCAAGGTAAACAGCAATAATACCTTCTTCATTCGTTTTAATGCAAAGTTTAATTTTAAATTTAACATATGTAAAAATACTTTCTTTTTTTTTTTTCTTTTCTCAATAAATATTGAACGCGAACAAACACGTAACGCCGCACTTTCAATAGCAACAATTTGCCGCGACTATAAAATTAAAATAATCGAACGATTGTCTCAGTGTTGATTGACCGTGTACGGTAATATTATCAATCTGTCTACCCCTACTGTCAACCGCGCGGATTGCCATTCGCGACAGACCGTGTGCGGGGGGGTTACTATTCCCCGGGTGTTTCGAGTGAAAAAACCGTGTGAAAAATATATTAAAACGTAAAGTGTAATACGTAATTCGGTAGGTACAACACTGACAAATGGAAAAAAAAAAAAAACAAATATATATATTTACTTACGCTCGAATACAGGTGTTTTTTTCGAAAATAATTTTGCATAAATATTATACGCAGGGTGTTTAAATGTACCGTATTATACGGTTACTGTTCGTATGACAGTATTATTTGCATAGTTAAATAGTAGCGACGGGCACCGTCGAACGGTAAGTCTGACACCGAAGTGTATTCGTTACGGGCTTTATTTAATTAAACGCCAAGGGCACAGCGCGCCGGAGACACGGTAAAAATCGCCCCGCCGAGCTATTCCGATATCGCTTGTCTATTCGTTAATTTTTTTTTTTTTTTTGAGGAGGAAGAGAAGGACGAGGACGAGGAGGTGATATAAGCTTATTTTTTTTTTTTTTTTTTGTGCGGCACACCCTACGACAATGGATTAGAAATAATAAATTTATATAAATATCAATTGTAACTCGAGTGGTTAAAACCGTGTAGTAGGCGGAAAGCGAATTATTGAAAACAGCGGATCACTGGCGGCAATCGATTCGATTTCTCAACTGAGAAAATCGTAGAAATACAAACAAATCAAAAAAAAAAACAAAATCATATCCAACGGTTGTTTTCCCGGGGGTAAACTCGATTTGAACATTCCGAATCC
This sequence comes from Tuberolachnus salignus, assembly GCA_956483605.1. Taxonomy (NCBI): domain Eukaryota; kingdom Metazoa; phylum Arthropoda; class Insecta; order Hemiptera; family Aphididae; genus Tuberolachnus; species Tuberolachnus salignus. The sequence goes on along the minus strand of OY101436.1, from coordinate 36,762,681 downwards.
ATTCGCTAGTATTGCACACGACAACAAATTATAATTTAAATAAAAAAAAAAAACAAAACAAAACGATTGAATTAATTATAATTATAATTGACTAATTCACAACCGTGAGTAGTCTAACCGATAGACAATAACACTTTGCGGGTCTAGAGTAGAATATTATATTTACGGTATAATAATGTGACACGCCGTCGCGGTAGTTTTCTTTCACTAGCATCCGCATTTTTTGCAGCCACCGCCGCCGCCGCCACCGCCGCCGCCACCGCCGCCACCGCCGCCGCCGGAGCCGCAGCCACAGCTCTTGGTTCCGCCGCCGCCGCCGCCGCCGCCACCGCCGCCGCCACCGCCACCGCCACCGCCGCCGCCGCCGGAGCCGCTGCCACAGCTCTTGGTTCCGCCGCCATTGTTGCCGCCACTAGCACAGACTTTACCGCCGCCACTGGCACAGTCGTTGTCACTGCCACTAGCACAGACGTTACGACTGCTACTACCACTGGCTCTACCGCAGCCTCTGTCGCTACCGCCACTATTGCCGCAGCATCTCTCACCGCTGCCGCCGCCGCCGCCGCCGCCGCCACCGCCACCGCCACTACATCCTCCGCCGCTACTTCCTTCATATCCGCCTTCGCGGCACGGCGCCGATATCGCCGATTTGATATACACCGTCATCATCTGAACAAATACATTATTATTTCACCTCGACGAAACACAAAAATGCACACGGTCCTGAAACCGCGTATAAACACAGTTCTAATAATGAACGAGCTTCGTAATGGGAACCCAAAACCTACCCAACATGTTCACAATAGTTTACACCGTGTGAATTCCACTACAGTTCTAACCGTTTACATTAAACGATTACGGTCGACACAATTTCATTTTAAACGAGTAACGCATTTGGGCCGGGCATCACTCTTCCCCGGTCCTCTTGATTATCCCGCGTGTCTGATATTGATAGCTAATAATGTTAATAGACGGACATTACGAAGCTCGTCTAGTTCCGTCTAGAATAATTATGTATAGGAGGATGGAACATTTACCGCTTCGACACGGATTTCGCTCGTGGTAGTTATTCGAAAACTTGGTGTATTAGTAAATAAAACGTTAAAACTACATATTCGCACGGGATATTAGAATCGATATTACGTTCTTCGTCGGATATCGTTTAAAATGATGAATTCTATCGAATTTTCAATTCGGTTATTCGTTTCGGCCGTGCGAGAGTTTACTATTAGAAAAACGATGTTGACGCCGTCGACAACGATTAACCACTTATCATAATCTAACCTAAGTTGTATTGCGTGTAATATTATTAAAAAAAAAAAAAAAAGTTTGAAATAATGATATCGGTGTTTACACAAACCCAACATACATTCTTCTTATCGTAGTAGAATTTGGAAAACTCGACAAGTCCGTCGACTCGATTCGTAGGCCTGACTACAGTGACAGCATTAAATGCTGCCGCTGCGATTTGCAAAAGCGGCCCGGTCGACTGTCGAGAAAAATAATAAACAGTTAAACAACGTTTTATACGTTCAGAGATAATATTTGGATATTTATTTATTTATTTTTTTATTTTTTTCTAAAGGTTTTATAACGATTTGAAGAATCGTATATATAAGTCCCATACGATATGAAATATATATATATATATATATATATATAATTTTAATAGGATTCATTTTAACGGGGGCCAACCCAGCCAAACGAGGACGGTACCCGAAAATTTGGCAGACAAATGGTTCGCTTATATACGTATGTACTGCCTCCGCTAATGAATTTCAGTCTTCGTTCGTAAATATATTATACTTGAATAATTTAATTTGTTTTTTTTTTCCCCATTTCCCACTGGATGACTATACTCGTTCAAGTGTGCGAACAATTTAAAATCGAACGTATTAGAAATAAGGCTAATGGTCACCTGTCATTTATGCGCGTACCTTCGGGCTGCTCTAATTGTAAGGTCGTCCGAAACGCGGCCGTTTCGCGACAGATTAGCACGAAACCTAGAACATTATTACCTACATCCGAATATTAATATTATAAAGAGGTAAAATCTGTTAGGTTGTATGTAAGAGGGTAACGTCCGGAACTGCTGGACCGATTCTCGTATTCCGTTCATTAATGGAAAGCCGTATGGTATCACCGAACAACAGGGGCTAACATTAAATTCCGGAATAAAGCCCGCGGTTCACACGCGGGGTTAAATGGAAATATTCAGCACGGAAACCCAATTGTTTCTGTTGTACCGTGGGTTACGCCGGTGTTTGAAACGGACAAATAACGGTGGTTGTTGCCGCCCATTCAATTCGGTTGTAACGAGGCTGTAAGAAATTGTCGCCGTTTTCAAAATGAAACAGAAAATATCCACGCGCATCAATCGAAGACAATATTTGCGCGAAAAAATATCACGCATTACGGCGATATCGGTTGAAACGAAAAGCCCCGGGTAAATCGCACCTGTTGAACGGCACCGGTGTCGTTTAAACGGTCCGTTAGGTTAGGCCAATCCGTCAGCGGTGAGAGGGCGGTGTACCTTTCTTTTTTTTTTTCATTATTATTATTATTACTATTATGTCCGAAATAAGTCACTGTTCTGGAGAAGAAGAAAAAAAAAATAATAATAATCATTCGCACCTTTGCCGTGCGTGCGCGGCCGAAACGCAACCGATGCCACGGGCACGGGCGGAGGGCCCATTAACGTTTTCGATCCCTCCGGGACCACGGCCGGGGGCCCGGGGTCTCGTGGAAAGTCCTTGGTCACGGACATCGCGTGTTGTACAGGAATTATTCATGAGCGGTTAATTATAGTTTTTTACCATTAATAACGCGGTTTGCGGAATGTCGAAAAACAAAAAAAAAAAAAACAAAAACACCAACAACCATTCGTTTCGTGTTCGCATACACCTCACGCGCGTATTTAAAAAAAAAAAAAATATCGTAAAAAGAGTATCGTACACTACTATGTTAATAAACGTAATAGTAAAATAGCGGACTAGGATACGTGAAAAATAATAGTCTGACCGGAAACCCGCGTGGCCGCGTCGTTTTCGTATTTTTTTTTTTTTTTTTTTTTTTTTTTTTTAACACTGGGCAGTGGTGCAGTCTAAAATAATTCAATTATTTCGTTTACCCGACAAATCGCTATAGAACAATACATTTAAAAAGTCGATTTTATTATTTTTTTTTTTTTTTCGACACTTTACAAGATATTAATGTCAGTAAAGTTAATTTCCATTGTGATTTCGCGAAAAGACCGAAGCTCGAGACGCACCGACACCGGGAATTATAATTTTTAATTATTGTATTATTTCACTCGGAGTAGGGTACGCTCTAAACCCTTGGGAATTGCCGACATATAATTATATTTTACATTACGTACATAATATGTTAGTCAATGGTCTACAGTAAAATGTTTAAACCACATTCGGAAAATTTACATAATTGTACTCCGGAAGAAAATTCCGTTTAAATTTGCATAAGCAGCGCCTTTTTTTTTTTTTTTTTGCTGTAGAAAATAGTTACCTTAAATTAAAAGTTTTTTTTTTTTTTTATTAAAATATAAGTAACGTTAAATATTAAATTGTCAACAATTATTACCGTTACTGGTGTGCCCAGCCTCGATAATTTTTGTATCGCAATCAGTGTTGAGACTTATCTAGGTAATATTGTTTTATTTTTTTTTTATAATCTTATCTATATGAAAATTGTGATTAGATATCACCGGAAGGTCATCTAAGGAATAAAATGAAAAACAATAATTGTCCAGATAGAAAAACCGTATAGAAAAGTATAAAAATAAACGTGTTTATAAACGTTCGGTAGTAGAAACTAATGAAATACCTGAAAAACAACGTAAATACAATGTTTAAAGAAACAAAAAAAATTATCGTTATTTTTTTTTTTAATATTTTTTATCTAGATAAAAATTCTAGATATAATTTCGCTCGTCTATTATCCGCGTGGAAATAGATTTTATCGGCGACTACGTCTCGACACTAAATTGCAATACATAAAAACGACTGGTATAATATTATTAAAAATTATTATCGTGTTACGAACTAACCACGACCATGGTGATCAGCATCCAGTTGCGAGCCGTCCTGTTCATGGCGATCCCGTCCGTCGACCGCGTACGTTTGTTATTATAACTATTATAATATTTAATAGCAGCGATAATAGGCCGAAAGCGAGTTATAAGAAAACTTTTTTTTTTTTTTTTACAAAAAAAACCGTAAACGCTCCAGTGTAGAACGTGTCGGGGTCGGCGCCGGCGGTTTTATACGCGACCGCGACCGCGTGCCGCCCGTCATATGTGCCGTATCGGTGTGCAATATCAATATTGACACGTCTGTCAATATTGCGTACGATGGGTAAAGTTTCGGAATCTGTCACATTAGTTAGTCACCACGCCGGGTGTCCGTCTTTTATTACGTTAACGGGATTTATATCGTTTTTTCGCAAATAAAAAAAAAAAAAACCCGACGAAAAACAACCAGAAATCCGCATTTCCGACGAAGAGCGATTGACTCGTGACTGATAAAACGCGCCGGGCTAGGGCCAGCAGGGTGACGAAAACTTATTCCGCCGGACATATACATTTTTCCTATGAGGATCGAAATTTTATTAAAAAAAAAAAAAAAAAAAACGTTCGCCTCCCCCCACACCCGTCAATTATTCACTACGTGTTTGCCGACAATAATTAGCGACAAACATGTTCGTGTAAATAATACGATTAAAATGTATTTTTACAAAAAAAAATGTCAACAGTCTAAACAATAATTATTAAATAAATAACATATTGTTTCGTCGATGTGGAAGTGTGACATTGCGTATCGTTGACCAGTCGATCATGTTCTAGAGAATAGCCGCAAAACAGGCAGTTCAACAAAGACACTGCTCTAAATGGTCATCGGAAAATATAGCTCAGTGTTCAGATGTTATAATTTCCGTGTGAGAAAATGCCATTCCGCAAGAATTTGTTGATCCGAATTGTGTGTATAACTGCAAAGCTACCTTTCTCAAACGAGAATTTTGTTTTCTTCACTCAGTAGATTCCGAAAGTTGTGTTCAGAATCTCGAGCTTTACGGAATAAATCTGATTTTATTTCTATAATTTCGTGTTCGATTGTTTAAAGTACTCGTTTCGAACAAATTACACATTTGAATAGAAATATTTTCAATTTCGTTAACTTCGGAGAAAGGCAAAGACCTAAACGTAACGATCGGCTTTAAACATAAATTCTAACGTGATCGACTTTGAAATCGTCCGCGATCGACCGCTGCTACAGTGTTTAGACCGCGATGATCGTTGAATATTCACTAGATCTAACAGTCAAATACATAATAAGTTCTCATAAAACAAAAAAATATATATAATCAATCGATTAAAAACTTCGAACACTTATAATAGCGTTGTAAGAGAAGAATCGAGGAGTGGGTATTAGGTATGAGTTATTAAAATTATAACGTTATCACCGTGTCTAAACAAAAGATATAAAACATTTTTACAGAGTAATTGAATACAATTTACTAAATAAACACAGTTTTCAATACCAATATATTTCAGTACGTCAAACAGGAAAATACATAGGGAAAGGAGTAATTTTTTTGATGAAAATAGGAAATGAGAATGTATTAAATAAATAACATATTGTTTTGTCGATGTGGAAGTGTATCATTACGTATCGTTGGCCAGTCAATCAAATTCTGGAGAATAGTCGCAAAACAGACCGTTCAACAAAGACACTGCTCTAAATGGTCATCGGAAAATATAGCTCAGTGTTCAGATATTATATTTTCCGTATGAGAAAATGCCATTCCGCAAGAATTTGTTGATCCGAATCGTGTGTATATAACTGTAAAGCTACATTTCTCAAACGAGAATTATGTTTTCCTCACTCAGTAGATTCCGAAAGTTGTGTTCAGAATCTCGAGCTTTACGGAATAAATCTGATTTTATTTCTATAATCTCGTATTCGATTGTTTAAAGAACTCGTTTCGAACAAATTACACATTTGAATAGCAATATTTTCAATTTCGTTAACTTCGGAGAAAGGCAAAGACCTAAACGTAACGATCGGCTTTAAACATAAATTCTAACGTGATCGACTTTGAAATCGTCCGCGTTCGACCGCTGCTACGGTGTTTAGACCGCGATGATCGTTAAATATGCATTAGATCTAACAGTCAAATATTTAATAAGTTTCATAAAACAAATAACCGCGTAAGAGGTACAAGTGCCATTATCAATAAAATAACAATACGAGGTTAATTTGTCTCTCCAAAATAAATTACAATTGTCCACATCGTCTCAATTTTGTAGGAGTTTTTCTAGAACCGAAAAAGTTTTATGCGGAAATTCATCGCAAGAATTCGTACGATTTTTATCATTGTTTTAACTATAAACGGTTGTAAAATAAAATTACTGCATTCCAAACATTTTCATTTTTTTTCTTGTGACAATAAAACACGAACAATTGTAATTTAATTGGCTGTTTCAAATTCATACAATTTTCAATATTTTCATCAAAACGTGTAAAACCGTACGTTTTGTATGTGACATTATTTATCGTTGCGTACGGATATAAATAAAATTACCCTATCTGTTCTATAATTCTTCCTAACAGTATTCTACCTTTTTTTTTTTTCATTCCGTAAACGATTATTCTACTAGAAAAATTTGCTCTCCTAGCTGTTAGCAATTTTGGGACTTATCTGCATAAATCTATCTAGATACAATTTTCTTAACTTCTATCTTATTTAAAAGTGAACATTTTGGAATCAATCTCTAAGGTTATATAAAATAATTATCTTTTTAGTAACAATCTAAATTGTAATCTAACTATAGTATAATCGTAGATATATTTTTAGTTGACAATTCGTAGTTGCCTAGTGATTTACACCCTTGCATTTGCAGAGTTTTTTTAATAGTTTACCATTATTATCACCCCGCTAAAATTTTTCTCAATAATGGACAATTTACGAACAGATTAACTTTTCATATCTAGATAAATTCCACATTTCTACTGTTTATATTCTGAGATAAATTAAGTATTTGTCATCTATATAGAGATATATATCTATATGTAGATCGATGATTTCGAAGCAATTATATCGTACCTTTATCAAGATAAATTATATTTGTCTGTGTTATAACAATGGTTGTTGGCCATTTCGGGAGTACCTAACATTACAATTGTTAATATTCCAGTATTCGTACATAAACAATAAAAAACAAAATAATATCGGTGTAGAAATTCCAAATAATATCCAAAAATATTCGGATTTTCGGTTTTTTTTTTTATTTTGATTTACGTTCGATACTGTGTTCACGAGACCGTTGCTCCTGTTTGTAAATAATATTTCTTTTTCTTTTTTTTTACAAATACGTGTGCTGACATGCACCGTGAGAATCGCGCAAAGATTAATATTCATCCGAATGGACACGGTTTTTGTGGTTTTCTTAACATAAAATTTACAATAACCGATCTCCGAGAACGGGTGAATTCCGTAGTCCGTACGCGTTGCGGGCGCATTTTATTTATTTGATATCGCATTTATCCAATATGCATATGTGGTTTTTTTTTTTTTTTAATTCGTGTTCGTTGTCCTCGGTTGTTATATTTTTTTATATAATTTTTTCATATCTTGCAACGGGGCTGGTGGGGGAGGGCAGGGAAATATTGCGCTCATTATCCACCGCCTATATTGTTTAATAAATATTTAATTTTCCAATAAGCGAGCGATATTATACGCGAAAATCGTTAATTGTTTGCAAAAATACGAGTGCCGGGTGCTTAAACAAACATGTCCTAATGACACGAATATCAGTTTATAAAATATGAAAAAAAAAAAAAAAATATTAAAAAAAAAAAAAAAAAAACCTTGTTGGACGAGACATCATCTCGTCTGTCTCGGCCGAACGCGGTAAACAAACGAGTGTGCAACGGCAAACAAAATTCTAACGAAACACGTTTTTTATTATTATTTTTTTTTTTTTTTTTTTGTAACGAGCTGTAGAGGTACTCCTATAATTATGATTGATAACCATAATTGTTGTTTTAACTGTTATTGCGAAATTCGTAAATATAAATCGTATTTTCACAAAGCGTTTAAATATAGTAATAATTTATTACTATATTTATTAGGCACACTGAAACGGGTAGATTTCAGGCGGCTGGTCGGTACGATTAGAACGCGGAATCCGGACGGTATAATATATGTAATTTTTTTTTTTTTTTTTCATTATTATTATTATTACGATTGTGCGATGCAAAAAAAAAAAAAAAATGTTTAAATTCGGAAATACCCCGGACCATGGGTGGGCCAATGTTGTTGTGCGGGTGGGAAGTTGGTAAGGTAGGATATTATAGTGGGAAATTTCATTTATATCCGAGCACAACGATAAATAATAGTTAAATTTATTTGATAAATTACAATTTAAAATCGTATTGATTTTTGAGTACAGACTAACTAACAATATTGTACTAAGTGAAAGTGCGAGGTACAAAATACTATGTACACTATTTTTGTAGTTTTTTTCATTGTTTCCCTTTTCCGTTTTCCGAAATATGATTTTGCACACGTACGGTTCGCGACCGCGGCACAATATTCCATATTACTGTGGAGCTCGGCCATACCTTTATTTTGCTAAATTAAAATTGAAAATTGAGTTTTCATAAAAAAAAAAAAAATTATGACAACGGATTTTTTCGATATTATATTTTTTTTTTTCCGTGCAATGAACAAAGCCAAAAAAAAACTGTACGTAAATCGACAAAAACATAATCTCGAAAAATAGAAATAACATAAAAAAAAACGCCATTCATTACATCTCACCTAGAGAATGTTAATAATAAACAGTCCGTGAAAATTGAAAGTCTGTACAATAATTATTTCTTACCGAATTACAACAAAACACATATTTGCATATCCATATAACAAATACGGATGTAACGTAAATATACTTGTTTTTTCTCGGTTTTTCATCATTATTAAAAAGAAGAAAAAACTTAACACGAAAATAACAATGATAATGATCAATAACGAATCAACTAGACGCAATGTAATATACAAGAAAACTTCTACGAAGTACTGATCGATACTGATTCAAGGGCAGAAGAAGTAAACACGAAAGACACACATCATTATATAACTAGCACATTCCTCGCTACGCCTCAATACGCAAAAACATCCAACTTTTCGCAATTTTTGGCACGTCATTATCTGGATAATATTTTCAATTAAAACGAGGCTATGCCCCCGTTTACTGTCTCTCGGTCGGATTAACGGGCATCATTATGTTGCTTAGAACATAAACTATAGTGTTTATGTGGAAAGAAAACACTTAAAACACATATAACAGCGTTGAAACGGAAGAATCGAGGAGTGGGTATTAGCTAGTTAATAAAATTATAACGTTATCGCCGTGTCTAAATAAAATATATAAAAGATTTTTACAGAGTAATTGAATACAATTTACTAAATAAAAACAGTTTTCAGTACAAATATATTTCAGTACGTCGAACAAGAAAATACTTAGGGAAAGGAGTAATTTTTTTGATGAAAATAGGAAATGAAAATATATTATATAAACGTTACGATTAATTTATTAAATAAATAACGTATTGTTTCGTCGATGTGTAAGTGTGGTATTGCGTATCGTTGGCCAGTCGATCATATTCTGGAGAATAGTCGCAAAAAAGACCGTTCAACAAAACCACTGCTCTAAATGGTTGTCAGAAAATATAGCTCAGTGTTCAAATGTTATAATTTCCGTGTGAGAAAATGCCATTCCGCAAGAATTTGTTGATCCGAATTGTGTGTATAACTGCAAAGCTACATTTCTCAAACGAAAATTATGTTTTCCTCACTCAGTAGATTCCGAAAATTGTGTTCAGAATCTCGAGCTTTACACAATAAATCTGATTTTATTTCTATAATCTCGTACTCGATTGTTTAATGCACTCGTGTCGAACAAATTACACATTTGAATAGCAATATTTTCAATTTCGTTAACTTCGGAGAATGGCAAAGACCTAAACGTAACGATCGATTTTAAAAATAAATTCTAACGTGATCGACTTTGAAACCACGATGATCGTTAAATATTCATTAGATCTAACAGTCACGTAGCTAATAAGTTTTCATAAAACAAAAAAAAATTCAGTCGATTAAACACTTAAAACACATATAACAACGGTTAAAGGGAAGAATCGAGGAGTGGGTATTAGCTAATTATTAAAATTATAACGTTATGGCCGTGTCTAAATAAAATATTTAAAAGATTTTTACAGAGTAATTGAATACAATTTACTAAATAAAAACAGTTTTCAATACTAATATATTTCAGTACGTCGAGCAAGAAAATACTTAGGAAAAGGAGTATTTTTTTTTTTTTTTTTTAATGAAAATATATTATATAAACGTTATTGATTAATGTATTAAATATGAAACTAATTTTCTAATTCGAAATATTATATTTTGCGAAATGAAATAATCTCACTTTTCTTTCTATTGTTAAAGTTAATATTATTCGTAGTTGCATTCAAATGCATTTGTGTGACATAAAAATAAACTTTCAAAAGATATCTCGATACGAGATTTTCGAATTTGCCGAACACGGGATACCGGCGGTAATAAAAACAATAATAGCGCGGTATAAAAAAAACGACCACAAAAAATATTAACCAAACAAAAGTGTCATGTACAGTATTTTTTATTATTATTCCGAACTCGCACAGAATTATTTGTTGATAATAATAACAATACTACAGTGGCTCGCCCCCGGCAAGTCTAAAAATGGAACTATGCATACGAATGTATATATATATATATATATATATATTTCTTTTTTTTAATAATACCTGCTATAGTGGAAATATTTCTCTGTAAACATAAATATGACAATGCGACTATTAGACTTTACTTTCAATTCGTGTTCAATACAGTAAACCGAATTTGCATGGTAAAACATAAAAAAAAAAAAATTTTTAAAAAAGAAGCCAAAATACCTAACCGGCATAAACATTATTTTCCCCTTTGACGTATTTTATTTATATATTTTTTTTTTCTTCGAAAATTTAAAGTTTAAACTACTGTACCTTTTTTTTTTTTTTTTTTTTTATTATTATTGTAGTTATTTGTATTACACGTGTTACGTGTTTTGTATGCAGAAATAAACGCATACTGACATGACCGTATACACATTTTTGTTAATATAAAAAAAAAAACAATACACAGATATGGGAAAATTAAATTTTTTATCTCACACAAATGTGTACTAGAAAATCGAGCAAATATGTGTATATTTGTTATTATAAATTTGTATTTAATAATAGCTGTCCCGCACGGTATTGCCCGTAAGAAAATGGAATTGCTTGCGGATTTAACCCCATAATCCTCGCCCAACTTTATCCGATCATATCGCGCGGTTTTTTATTCTTTCTCTGTATTCCTTATCGGAGTTGATCGGAGTGAGAGAGTGGTGTTCGGCTTATATCTATACATATAAAATCGAAGATTGAAGGATGTCTGTCAGTGTAAGATTAATTAAATCAAAAACTATTAGAAAGATATTTACGTGTTTTGTATGCAGTAATAAACGCATACTGACATGACCGTATACACATTTTTGTTAATATAAAAAAAAATAACAATACACAGATATGGGAAAATTAAATTTTCTATCTCACACAAATGTGTACTAGAAAAACGAGCAAATATGCGTATATTTATTATTATAAATTTGTATTTAATAATAGCTGTCCCGCACGGTATTGCCCGAAAAAAAATGGAATTGCTTGGGAATTAACCCCATAATCCTCGCCCAACTTCATCCGATCATATCGCGCGGTTTTTTATTCTGTCTTCTCGCTCATTTCCTTATCGGAGTTAATCGGAGTGAGTGAGTGGTGTTCGGCTTATATCTATACATATAAAATCGAAAAATGAAGGGTGTCTGTCAGTGTAAGATTAATATAATCAAAAAATATTGATAGATATTTACGTGGTTTTTTTTGCAAAATTTTCCGCGTTGTCCGGAGAAGGTTTAAGGCTATATAAAATCCACCTTCTATTCGGTTATTGGGTATTTTAGTACGAAAATCTGCATTATTATTGTTGACTTATAAGTTACCTTGGTAACAACAAATAAAAAAAAAAAAAAAATACTCTTATTAATAGTTTTAGTGCAATCCGTGTGCTGTGCAAGTATCTGTGGTAATAAATTAAAACACGTAAAACCATTAGCTTTTTACTTTTTTTCATCCGTGAAATTGAATATACAAAGTTACCCGGGAAATTTAAATTTGGCTATATCCATTTGCGAGCGCCCCTTTAGAGGATATATTTCCAAAAATTATTTCTTATTTTACCCCTATATACAACCAAAATTGCAAGTATCGAGGTCCAGCAGATTTGCAGTATTGTCTGTGCGTGGATCAGTGAGCGAGTGATTACATTTGGTTTTTTATATATAGATTTATATATAAATAGAATAACGAGAAAAACATTGTTTTTTTTTTTTTGATAACTAACCAATCATAGTTTCCCTAGCAACAGTATTAACGATCTTGAACGTATTAATGTTTTTCCCAATAGGGAGAAATATTAGAAAATACAATCCAAATTTCCAACTTTATCTATCATAAAAACCTTGTTCTGACGATTACGAACACAACAACAACAACAACAAAAATCAGTAAAATCGGTCTTGCATACATGCGGCAATTGATTTTTATATATACAGACGTATGATTCTCTAAAACAATTATATTACTTTTAAACATATTTATTTGGAATCCGACTGCGAAGTACCGTGACAGAAAATACAAATATCGATTAATATTAACGAATAGTATTATTTTTTTTTTTTTTTTTACTTTAAATACATTTTTTTTCATTTTTTTGTTTTTTTATTACGCATATTAAAATATCAATAAATGGCACCTAACGAGTGATTATTCCATCGCGAAAATTAAATTCATGAGTTATACAATAACCATTTAATCCAAACGTGTGCGCAATATAATTCCATGCACGCGTGTATGCATTTGTTATATTCGATACCGCACTGGAATAACTGTGTAATCTATACATTTTACGCCAAACACAACGAATTATAATAAATATTCAATTGAATACCACCTCCGGTTTGTTTGTTTGATTTAAGATTGTTTTTATTTTAAACGTAAAAAAAAAAAAAAAAAAAAAAAAAAAAAAAAATATATCAAGGATACTTTAATAAATTAACTATTTAACCCTACGGCAAAGCGACGAATTCAAATGATCGTAAAACTTCGAAATAAAAAAAAAACACTAATAATTATTATAACAAGCTGTTGGGAAGTTCAGTGGTATTATCGGGAAAACGGGAAATTAGAATTACACAATATCGAAACTCGAAAATGTAATTACGCTCACCGCGCCATTTGTTTTTTTTTTTATTATTATTCATCTCGAATACACAGCATTACAGAACCACGTTAAAGGATTTAAAAGGATAACAAGCACCGTTATAAATGTATACACTGAGCCTATGTACGAAAGACTATTTAATAAAAAAAAAAAAAGGCCCCGCCAAATAAAATATATTGTAGGTTTATGCTTATCTTTGTCGATGCCTTGATCTTCTTGTCCGGGCAACGTGGAACGAAGTAGAATTCGTCTCGAGCCAAACAGTTTCCAATCGGATCGCCACGTCCGTTGATATACGTTTGAAAATCATAATCTGAGACGACGGTATCGAGTATATATTTTTTACGTCGGGAATAACACAAAAATATGGCCGGTATTTCACTAGGAGGCGTAGTTTTACCATTTTTTTTTATTATCGCGAAACCGTTTGTTGCGAAAAATAACAAATCGGACGCGCAAAAAATTACGTTTTTAATGAAAAACAACATTAATGTAATATTGTATTTAAATTCGCACGGTCGTCGAACGATCTCGTCAATATATATACTGTGAATCGCGTGCGTAGAAAATCTTCGTGAGACTTGTCTACTACTAGTTTGGCACCGTTAAAAAAAACCATTAAAAATCACATACTTACCGCGCCGTAAATTCGTGTAGACTTTGAATCGAATTCGGCCCGAACGGTAAAAATGCTCCCGCGTATAGAACGATACCCGTTGTGGCATTTTATCGTTCGACTCGCCGGTGGTAATACTATATATATATATATATATATATATATATAAAAAAAAAAAAATAATAACAATAATACCGACCGGGTTGGAAACTTTCACGTGGCCAAACGTCGAAAATAAATATAAATTTCACGGCGGACAGCCGAAATCCGAAATTTACGCCGGGGGGACAGTGTCCGTCGTCCTGTACCGAAACAAACGGCGTATTTTTAGCGCCCGGGGCGTAATGCCACGGCGACCAATTTCCAGTTTCGGGTACGAACAACTTTTATTCAGTTGAAATGTCGCCTTAATGCGATTTATGTGATCGTCAATTAGGTAAGGGCACGACAACAAAATCAATGTACGCACAATGGAGAGTAGATAAAACGTGTAATTTATTAAACGAAACGAACCCGGAATGGGTTTTATAACGGTAATAATACAGCGCTACGCGATAGTAATACTAACAGTGTATTTTTAATAAATAATATATTATATTTTAACTTTCTCTCTCTCGTTGTCTCTCTCTCTCTCTCTCTGAAGATACCGAACTGTACAATAAAGTATTTATATAATAATTATAGTAAAACGGCGTAGAGTACGATAATAAGTGTAACTACGACGAATAGTAAATACAACGGTAAAGGCAAAATTGCTGCCGACGTTTAATAATTCTAATCGAAAATGGTTTGCGTTTCCGTGGTGAAGACGTGAGATTTGCCCCGGATAAACGAAATTCAATCCTTTTTGCAATGGTAACACGAACAGCTCAGCGCGGATTTAAACACCAACTTCCTCACGCCTTCCAGACAGCGGATGTTCACTTCCACCTGAAACCAAACCGATTACAATTAATCGATTACACGATATAATATATATATATAAAAAACCCCAAAAACAAATACATCGCGACCACCGAAACGGGGTCGTTGGAATTGTTTTTTCGCCGACAAAAAACGAATTATACGTCCAAAACACGTTGTTATTGGCGTTGACAAAATTACCAATTGTAACGGTACAACTCGACCAATACAAATAGCTAAAACCGTACGTCCCGATAATTCGTATTATTAATGGTTATTAATGTTCGGGAATACTACTGTGTCACCGTCATTATGGCCATTACGCAAACTTCAGCCGAACAATTGAATATTAATTTCCACTGCTACTCGGCTATACTTAATCAATTCGACTTAACTTAAACATCTGTGGTAATTACTAGCAACATCCTTTGTCAATATATATATATATAATACAACAATTAATCGGTGGCGATAGGGAATAGACGGGCCCGACCAGACATCCTGCTCCGAATTTCAAGGGTACCGCCATTTCTGAAAGCGATTTGGATGTGCATTGGGGGAGGAATCATTTTTTTTTTTTTTTTTTTTTAAGATTTTCGTTATAGTTCTCGTAATAGTTGAGAAAAGCGTAGTGGAACCGGAAAAATGTACGGCAATCGTGGTTTACATTATTTTCTTCACCTGACGTTTTCACAGAATATTAGGCAATTTTTTTAACTACTTTCAAACATTTATAAGCTTTCGAGGTTTTTTTTTAATTATTGCTTGAAATTCGTTAATTCGTGTGACAGTATTAAAAAAATTGATCGTTGCAAATGTATACAATTAACGGCGACGTATACGTCGTTACACTATTAATATAATATTTGTCTTTCAAACACAAAATTTCTTTGCATTTTTGCATATTTTTGTTCTTACACACATAATTATAATTATTAAGTTTTGAAAAACTTGTTTGTTAGATTGGGCTGTGTCTGTTGAAATGAATATTTCTTTGAGATTAACTATGGTTAAATTTTTATCTCACGTGTGAAAAATTATTTTTCCTATTTGTATTGATTATGTAGTGAATCGTTTTGTGTACTAGTGAAAACTATTACACTAAATATTAACAGACATTAAATATACCCGAAGTGTTCAATTTTTTTTCAAAGTTATGTTCATTTTAAATGCGCAACATTATTGGTTCTAATTCGTTGAGCCCCCCCAAATCCCGTTAAGATGTGTGTAAAAAACCGCTAAAAGATCGGTAAACAGACATTAGGCCGGAGTGTGCCAAAATGACAACGGTGGACATAACGCAATTAGGATTGTTTTTAATTTGAATATTGATTATAATAATATGTAAA
This sequence comes from Tuberolachnus salignus, assembly GCA_956483605.1. Lineage (NCBI taxonomy): Eukaryota > Metazoa > Arthropoda > Insecta > Hemiptera > Aphididae > Tuberolachnus > Tuberolachnus salignus. Next base: position 36,746,397 of record OY101436.1, on the reverse strand, counting down.
TTGAGTAGGTATAATAAGATTTAAGACCACAGACTCAAAATGACCGCGTTTAAACCCAAAAGGAAAACATAATATATTTTTTTTTTTTTTTTTTTTTTTATACGGGCCTTTTGAGCGAGATCGTAAAGTTCGACAAAACGGGACAAACGAAACAAAAAAAAAAACCGGCCAAGTACGCGCCGTACACGCATCAACTTTCCAAGTATTTTATGTTCCGCAGGTTCGTTTTATATTCAATTCAATGTTAACGTAACTTTTTTTTTTCCTCCGTTTTAACCGACAGCAGTCGTGGATCTGTGTGAACATTACTAGCTCACCATTTTTGAATAACCTGACTAGTTTACATGTTTGGTAAGTGTTTTTGAGGAATTTTCAATTACATGACTGAGAAATTTAAGGGCGGATAACGAGAAGGCTTTGTGTCGTGAAATATTAATCAGTACAAAAATGAGACACAAGAACATTTATTTTATTTTCAAAGAACTTTCCAAAAATTTTGCACATTATAGTGCGTGAAAAACCAAATTTTTATCCCTAGGTTTTACCTGTGTATAAAAACTGCCTCTTAATTATTATTTTTCTTTTAGTTATCGACTACAAAATTGCATACGACCATCGTGAAATTTTCCCATCCATGTCACGGCTTGAGCACTTTTTTGCTCAAAGTCCAAACCAATACCAATAAGCAATTTGATAACCCGTTCACATCAAAATATCCCTATTGATTTTTAAGAATTTACAAGTCCATTCCCGAAATATGCAATTCATGTCCATCCGTATTGTTGTCAATAATTTCCGATAATGAAATCACTCGCGAAATCCAGGAATGTACTTGCGAACATGGCAAATTGTTGCAAATCACTCGCAAACTATTCGTGTTGGTTTGGAAATTGTGCCGTGACATGGTTCGGCCCGAGTTCCTTGTACACCTTACGGTGGATTCCATCAAAACCGATAATATTTCACAACAGATAAACGGACACGACGAAATCGTAAGGGGTTATGATTTGGCCGAAGAACCCTAAAACCCATTTCATGTTCGTAGTAAAACGCAAATATTATTGAGGAATGATATTGTAAAAATAAAATATCGAACAATTTGAAATTCGATTTTTGCACGAAATGGAGTGTTTGGGTAGGTACCTAATAAATTTATTAGTTATTGTAAGAAATACAAATTTTAAAAAAAGGTGGTTTTTTTTTTTTTTTAACCAATCGCACGTCATATTATAAATAGAAATATTCTTCGCCGCTCACGCGCCGCGTTGCTCGACATATTGATTGAGATGGATTAATTTTTTTTTTTTTCCCCAATACCTCTACACCGAACAATTATATGAATAACATCGTCATCTAATAAATTATATTGGCCGCTTTTTTTTTTTTTTTTTTAAATCGCTAAATTTAATTTCATAACGCTCGATTAGGCTCTACGTGTAAAAAAAAAAAAAATGATTTTGTTAGTGCCTATTAGAACCGTAAACGCACACGTCATTATCGTAAAAACGATTAATATTTTCAAGTTAAATGTACGCCCGACGAAGATACCTGGCTGTAATCTGTTCGTAATAACTATTGTAGGTTCGTAAAAAAAAAAACAAAAAAAAAACTGATTACAAAATAACTACAAACACGATACTATATTCGAACAAATACAATATGGAAACGGCATAAAATGTTCTGAATTTCTTTTATTTATTGATGTCAAAAAATGTTGGAAGTGATACGAATTCGTTTAAAAAAAAATTATAATTTCTATGGGCTTTACCTGGCTGTAATCTGTTCATAATAACTATTGTACGTTTGTAAAAAAAAAACAAAAACAAAAACTGATTACAAAATAACTACAAACACGATTACTATATTCGAACAAATACAATATGGAAACGGCATAAAATGTTCTGAATTTCTTTTATTTATTGATGTCAAAAAATGTTGGGAGTGATACGAATTCGTTTGAAAAAAAAAATTATAATTTCTATGTGTAAAAAATGTCAATAAAACTAGCCGAACAATAATTATGTGCATATACCTACATTTACCAAAAAAAAAAAAAAACAAATGAAATGAGTATGCTTAAAAAATCAATCACCCTATTAGACAATTGTATACTACAAGACAGTGGTTCTCATTACTGAATAATATAAAAATATTTCAACTTAGATTCTAAGCGTAGCGAGAAATGTAATGGTTTAACAATAATGATGTGGTTTTTTTTTTTTTTTTTCTGTCTGTGAATAACTTTACTACCGAAAATAATGTTCCAATCATCAACTCCAAAGGTGGGTCACTGATTGAAAATGTTATCTAGTTATTGATTAGAGAAAATCATATTTTTTAATATTGCGTGTAGTATTCTCAATAATTGGGAAAAAAACGTAGGCAATACGGGAATATTTACGCAATTACGCAGCATTGGGTTTCTGTTATTTTGGATTTCTCTTTCTTGGTGTAATTCAGTTAAAAATAATCGTAGCAACCGGCAGTTTTAACCGAATATTACTTATATTAGGCCTTTGTAAATATGGTTAAAATTTTCAAAATGGTCTAAAGTTGTTGAGTTATTCACAGATTTATGACATTTTCCCGGTTTTTATTCTTCAGTTTTTCATTAAGTTGAGGTGTAGCGAAGAATATATTAGTATTACGATGATGTGTGCTCATTAGCGTTTGGAGTTGAAAATCGCGGAATTTCACGTAATATTTTCCGATTTATGTGAATACAAATTATTGTATTAGCTCTATAAAAACGCTCAACATTTTTAGACGAAAAAACACGGGATAACATTAGTGTAATTATCGATTTACAATCGACAAAACACGTTGAACCGTTCTTGGGTTTGCAACGTTTTTTCGTCGACAATGGTGTGCGTAACCGTCCAAAACGACGGTTCCCAACCCATGGGCCGCGAACCATATAATATTAAATATTATATAAATTATATATTAAAAAAAAAATAATAGAATATTTTTTATTATATACCTACCAAATGGAAATTTAAAGTAAATCAGAACAAATCAGTACACACTACTTTTACACTAAGACAAGCACCTTGCCCAACTGTTCTACTTTATGGCATCCCTAGTCCTTCATCACCTTCAGTAAAATACCTTGGTCTAACTCTCGATCAACGCTTAACCTGGGCTCAACACATACGTGAAAAAAGACTATCACTATGGCTACGTACGCTTAAGTATTTAATTGGTAACAAAGCCACTCCTATTAATATCAAGCTCCTCTTGTACAAAACCTTATTAAAACCCATCTGGACGTACGGTTTGCAGCTATGGGGAAATGCTAAAAAGTCGAATCTGAATAAGATTCAAGCTTTCCAAAATTTGACCTTAAGGAAATTATTTAATGCCCCTCCATACATATCAAATCATACCCTACATTTAGACTGCAACTTAAAAACTATTCATGACGAAGCTAAACGTTTCTATAAAAATTTCATAACTCTCTTTCTTCTCATCAAATCCTCTCATCATAAAATTATCATCCCTCACAATCCCAGGCAACCCCCCCAAGGCGACTTAAATGTAAATGGTGCAGAGATTTATCACTTAAAATACTAACATTTAACTAAATACATAACATATTATATAAATACTAAACATAACTAATTCATAATGATTAAACCAAGACGTTACTTCTTTCCTCAAAAGTATGTAAATCATGTCTATTTGCTTGTTTCCCCAATCGCACATATACTTATTATGTCTTAGATATAGATTATATACCTAAAAATATTTCTGATTATAATAATATTTATCAATATTTTCTACACTCTACAGTCTACGGTGTCCGATTAGTATACAATTTGAATGCAATTTTATCTCACGCATTTCGTTTATTATTAATATACTGTAATAGTGTTTATCTTAATAAACAATTGATTTCTGTAGTTAATTTATTTGTAATGACTGCCGTATGTATATAATGTGCGTACGAATATAGGTGGGCCTCGAAGATTTTTTTTTTACAAAACTGGCGGTCGGCACAAAAAAAAAGGTCGGGAATCGCTGGTCTAAGCGGGGGAAATATTAAAAAAAAAAAATGAACGAGACTTGTTGCGTTCTGGTCGGGATTTCAATAATACAAATTGTAGAAAACGAAAGAAAAAACAACGGAATGGACGCGGGGTAAAACGTCGGGACATTACGTAATATTTGTGGGGAATTTGGAATTGTATTGGCATTCAAAATTATATTCGTATTGTGTCGGTCGAGCGGCAGGACGTCCGACGGATACCGCACGCGAGACGTCCGGCGCCGCCGCCGGGCCCGGTGTCTCGTTAAATTCTCGTCGTCCAGACGTACGACCGCGGGGTACGCTGCCGCGGCCGACGGCGGCGACGACGGCGACGATCGGCCGGGTACGGGTGCGCTGTACAACCGCACAATACGGCCAACTAACGTTATTAGTAACAACAACATCGCTATTGTCGGGCCATAACTGCGCGGGCGCCCCCGGTGCAATAATCGAGGAATTCCTTCGCCGGTATATAATTACAATCTGCGTGGGCATTGTGCGCGGCACAATAATGGTAATAACGGTGATAAATATAATTATTTCACTGCGATCCGAGGTCGGGCGGCCGCGAAAATTACGCGCGTGCAGACGGCACAGCACCTGCCCCCATCCGAAATAATTTGGCAATACACGCGTAAATGGCGGGTACGTTGTATCGGTGTGCCCACTTGACGATATTAATGCACTTGATAGACTTGCGAAGTTAGCCTATAATCGTAAAAAAGCCGAGGAACGGGCCGTATCGGGCTGTTCAAAATATATTCTCCGAGTAAAGTTATACGGGTAAACGTACGTTAGACAACCCGAAGACGTGATAAGCGAAATCAATGGAAATTTTTTTTTCCTAATATATACGAGGTGTGATCGAAAAAATACTCGGACCGTGTGTTAATAATATTTATATCGGTTAAGATAACGAAACCCCGGTAATGTCATTCGATAAAGTAACTTTTAACGAGAACCTGAGCGCCGGTTTGAAATCTGTAACAATATTTATTTTAAATTTTATGGTATTTTTACGAAAACGTGTTTCGGTCATGCGGCGGTTTTCGTAATGGAAGAACAACGTGTGTGCGTAAAATTTTGTTTTAAATTAGAGAAAAGTTCTAGTGAAACTTTTGAACTTTTGCAGCAAGCTTTTAGAGATAATGTTCTGTCTCGGACAACGTGTTTTTAGTGGTAAAAACGGTTTAAGGAAGATAGAACATCCGTTAAGGATAACGAACGACCTGGTAGACCCTCGACCAGTAAAACAAATGAAACTGTTGCCCGTGTTCGTGAAATTATTCAAAATAATCGTCGATTAAAACTAGCAGAGAAGTTCCGGAAGACGTCGGAATATGGTGTGGTTCTCGCCAAGAAATATTAATCAAAGAATTGGGCATGGGCCGAATCGCAGCCAAATTTGATTCTGGTCTCTTAACCGATGAACAAGAACAAAACCGAATGACCATCTCTGAAGAACTATTTGAGAGAGCAGAAACTGACCTAGACTTTTTTTAAAAATAATATAACAGGTGATGAAATTTGAATTTACGGGTATGATGTTGAAATACTCTATAATCCCTAATTTAAAACAAAATTGTAAATTGTTTTCATTATCTTAATTGATATAAACATAATTAACACAGTCTGGGTATTTTTTTATCACGTATTTATATATATCACATGCCGTACTTTAAATTATTGCAAACGAAAAACGATTCTAACCTTTTTTTGATGAATTCAAATTTAAAATCGTATTTATTTGTTCATAAACAAAACATATAAAACAATAATGTAGTGTTTTTATCACAAATTTATATTTAAAAACGCCATTACGAACAAATAATGACATTAAGCTCAACTTTTTTTCTTTTTTTTTTTTCACTACATACAACTTATGACGAACCGTGTAACAAATATTTGAGCATTTCCACGGCGATAGGAAAAAATACAAAATGTAAATTACACAAATCGAAAAATAATATGGAAAATGTTGATGGTTTTTACGATTTTCGTCAAACACTGAACTCCATAAAACACGAACGTACGAGGAGCGTAATAACAATTGTAAAAATGAATGTGGATTTTCGACGTTTTGTCTATCACCGTGAGAATAACTTATGACGATTCTTTATCACATTTTTTAGCCCTTAAACCCAAACGGAAAAAAAAAAACCGAAAATTCATCATCATAACACGGTCGAAATAAAACTTATACATTCCTCCTCCTAATTTCCGTCGGCGTCTAAAAAACGATTAACCCACAGCAGACGTGTTCCCGCTCGTTTTATGCGATTCTATTTTATTTTCGGCGAGCAATTCCGATTATAACAGCCGCGTTTCCAGAATATTAATTTATAATAATATTAGATACGATCCAGCTACTGCTCTCGTAATATTATTGTTCCTAACACCGTAATTAATACGATATCGTACATTATACACTAAATATTGCGGTTCTAAATATCGTATATTTCTTTTTTATCGTCGGCAAATCGATATTCGGCTGACCCGCGAATTGTAACTGAAGGGCATTATTAATACAACTGACAAAACATAATAATAATACTGTATACTCGAAAAACTGTAGAAATGTTTTTTAACGTTCTTTTCGTACTAATAATGTGCCGGAAACCGGATAAAAAAAAAAAACCGTCGGAAAACGAAAATATTTCCGCAATATCTGATAGTTTTGATTTTTTTTTTCTTATTGTAGTTCAGCGAACAATATTTGTAGTGGCCTGCGATTTTCGGTCAATACTTCTTAGACGTACGGTTTTAAAAAATATGCTAACGCTATTGAGCTTTTTCAAAATTTTTGAGTTTTTTTTTTTTTGTGGAATTGAGGTGAGAGGTTTAAGCGAATAACAACGTTTGAATATTCGATTAATGCTCGAGAATTTGATACGCGATGATGACATTCTCATCGTGAACATCTTGTAATAAAAATGTCGAAAATCTTTTTTTAATTTTAATAAATTCCGATTTTTTGATAAAATTCGTTAAAAACACAAACCTAGTACAACTTATGACGAACCGTGTAACGAATATTTGAGCATTTCCACGGCGATAGGGGAAAGAAAAAAAAGGTAAATTACACAAATTAAAAAAAAAATATGGAAAATGTTGATGGTTTTTACGATTTTCGTCAAACACTGAGGAGCGTAATAATACTTTTAAAAATGAAACCATTTGAATCCACAGGACTGTGGATTTTAGACGTTTTATCTATCACCGTGAGAATAACTTATTACAAACCTTTATCACATATGATAATTTTGATTTTTTTTTTTTTTTTTTTCTTGTAGTTCAGTGAACTGTAATTTGTAGTGACCTCAATACTTCTTGGACGTACGATTTTAAAAAATATGCTAACGCTATTGAGCTTTTTCGAAATTTTCGAGTGTTTTTTTGGGAATTGGGGTGAGAAGTTTAAGCCGAATAACAACGTTTAAACATTCAAATAATGTTCGAGAATTTGATACGCGATGATGACAGTCATCGTGAAAATCTTGTAATAAAAATGTCGAAAATCTTTTTTTAATTTTTATAAATTCCGATTTATGATCAAATTCGTTTAGAACGCAAGCGATAAAATTGTAATTTGTTTTTACAGTTTAGCAAACCGTTGCGGATTTCTACTTAAATTTTATCGAACGACGTTACACCGAATTCCACACCGGATATTTGTTCGTTTCTAATGGCCGTCGCATACGTTATACGCACTAAATAATCCTGTTTATTTTTTTTTTTTTTTTTCCTTCTTTCCCCCGTTCAACCCGGACGAATCGTTTCGCAGCGAAAGTGCTCGATCCATTGAGCATTTCCATCAAGATTCGCACTCGGAACGAAGTGCGTGTGACGTACCTACGTTTTATTCCATTTTACACGTCATCCACATGAACGTGTATGCGGTATAGTTGCGGTACGATTGATATAGTGACAAAATATTACCGCGGGCGAGACACCTGGCGAAACGTCTGTTATTATCGTGACGTGCGTAAACGATAAGCGTAGAACGACAATGGTCGTCGGTTTGCACAAGGTAACAGAAAATATTCAATAATCGAATAACGATTCGATAACGCGTACGATAATATTAGGAAATCCGTAAAAACAAATATCTCGGTCGCGATCCGGATCATACAGATAAAAATACAGAGCCGAATCGACCCCACAGGGCGTTTTCAATAACGGTCGAATGGTGAAACGCATTGGTTTTACCGTATGACGTGTGCTGCTTTTTTTTTTTTTTTTCTCCTGTCCGAACGACTTTTCTACCAGAACTTTTCTCCCTTCGATCGATGTTCAAGTGTAGCATTGTTTTCTGAACGGACGCAGATCATCCGGTTGGTGTTATTAGTCGTCCGAGTAATTGTGACGGGAGTAAACGGACGGCAAAAACGGTTACTTGACTATTTTACTTTTTTTACTTACGATTCGGCGGCAAAATGAATAGACCCGAAATTATCGCGGGTAAAATTAATATTAGTATTTTTGCCTACACGAGGAGGCGGCCGGTCTGAACGCTTTTCCCGGGCCGAAAATGTAAAAATCCGACCGATTACGATAAATACGCAAAACTCGAAAACGATTATCGCGACTCTTCTGCGATAAAACGATATTATTATATCTCTGACACCGGACGGGGTTTGATGGATCGGGTCACTGGGTTACTGGCGAAAAAAAAAAATTTCCGCGTCCGCGCGAAAACCGATACTTTTACTGACATTGGCGATAGACACGGCGATTTATCGGACCCGGCACCGTCGTCGTTATTTTTGTCAATCCGTTTTGCGACCGCCGCGGAAATCCCGACGCGAAATCTGCGGGCGACGGCCTCCGAAAACCCGACCGCGTCCGTCGGCGCGGCGGCTGTAATTAAAACGCGTAACGCGACGCCGGCGTTGTTTTTCAACGGTTTTTCCAACCCCCCCCCCTCCCCCCCCGCAGTCGCATTTTTTTTTTTTTTTTCGTATAATATATTATACGTACGTACGAGGCAACAACAAAAAAACAAAAAAAAATTAAATATCGTCGTTTTATTTTTACGACCGATCGGCCGGCGCTCTCCGCACTATAATATTATACGTACTTCATAACGACCGCGCTGTTATAGTAACCGGATAGCATAATTAAACGGGCGCTGGACAGGACGGAAGGAACGATATTATTTATAACAACATGACGATCTGGGAGTCTGAAATGGAACAAAAATCGAATTTTGTATCCCCGTACCGTGTAACCCATTGTTTAGTGAATAGGCAAAATATAATGTAAGACAGAGAGGAATTCGATTAAAATCTGTACGCGACGAGAAGTCGTTGATATAATGAAAAACGATTCTGAACGAATTTCGGTCGATCGTGTTTCGAAATTACAATTCCCGTCAATATTTGCAAATTCAACGTTTTTTGAAAAAAAAAAAAATAATAACAACTACATTACGTACATTTAATTATTTTTTTTATTTATTACCATCCGGTAAAGCTTACGGTGAACATTGTAGCGAATTTTCGTGTATTTCTGCTGGCCCGAAACAATTTTGTTCGCCCCGAATACAATTCAAAAAAAAAAAAACTCAAAGATTTATAGCATAAAAAGTTCAAAAGAAAATTCGGAAATATTTTTTACCATGATACTAATATATGTGTTTGGTGGATATTTAAAGTCCCTATGATCTCTACGAAAAAAAATAAAACAAAATTTAAATTAACAGGAACGGTTGTTGCTTACATTTTCCTCGATTTTTCCGAAATGTTAAGTATGAATTATTTAACTGGACAAAATTCACAACCAGAAACCACCCACGCAGTTGGTAATCTAAACATTATATTCGATAGAAAAGTTGCCGGAACAGTACCAGAACAAAAAATAAGTACAAACTTTAACGGGGTTTTTGTTATATATAACTAACCGCTAACATACCATTATTACCGTGGGTGTATAAGTGAATAACAGCGGAATTGTTACGGTGGAAACGAAAATTTCGCGACGTCAAAACCACGGAAATGAATACCGCGGTTTCTAAACTTGTACGACTACGCTAAACTATAATCACTCGGTCCATTCGACTTTTATAACATTTGAATACTTTGAAATAATATAATAATGCGATTTTTTCACGGTTATTATCGTAACTATCATCGTGACCGACAAATGGTGTAGGGGTCGTTACAAGGGCGTCGGTGTACACTTAGAGTGAATAACCCTAAAGCATTGTGATCATATGATTTCGCGTTACTTGTGAACTTTCGTAAATTAACAAAAGTTTACCGAAGAAGAAATTTTGTCGTAAGTACAAAACGTGATAGGTCCCTACTCTATCACAGAACGTAAATACGATATGAAGGACACTGCGTATCCCAATGAATACCATCCGCGGAAATTCATGTTCTACACGACTACCGCGGTTATCGGTGATAACATATTACGTCTTAGTCACCGATTACACTCGCTTAGACCGTACGTGCGTACACATATTTTACAAGACGATAACCTTTCGGAGATAATGTTCTGTCTCGGACAACGTGTTTTGAGTGGTAAAAACGGTTTAAGGAAGATAGAACATCCGTTAAGGATAACGAACGACCTGGTAGACCCTCGACCAGTAAAACAAATGAAACTGTTGCCCGTGTTCGTGAAATTATTCAAAATAGTCGTCGATTAAAACTAGCAGAGAAGTTCCGGAAGACGTCGGAATATGGTGTGGTTCTCGCCAAGAAATATAAATCAAAGAATTGGGCATGGGCCGAATCGCAGCCAAATTTGTTTCTCGTCTCTTAACCGATGAACAAAAACAAAACCGAATGACCATCTCTGAAGAACTATTTGAGAGAGCAGAAACTGACCTAGACTTTTTTTAAAAATAATATAACAGGTGATGAAATTTGAATTTACGGGTATGATGTTGAAATACTCTATAATCCCTAATTTAAAACAAAATTGTAAATTTTTTTCATTATCTTAATTGATATAAACATAATTAACACAGTCCGGGTATTTTTTTTATCACGTATTTATATATATCACATGCCGTACTATAAATTATTGCAAACGAAAAACGATTCTAACCTTTTTTTGATGAATTCAAATTTAAAATCGTATTTATTTATTCGTAAACAAAACATATAAAACAATAATGTAGTGTTTTTATCACAAATTTATATTTAAAAACGCCATTACGAACAAATAATGACATTAAGCTCAACTTTTTTTCTTTTTTTTTTTTCACTACATACAACTTATGACGAACCGTGTAACAAATATTTGAGCATTTCCACGGCGATAGGAAAAAATACAAAATGTAAATTACACAAATCGAAAAATAATATGGAAAATGTTGATGGTTTTTACGATTTTCGTCAAACACTGAACTTCATAAAACGCGAACTCGTACGAGGAGCGTAATAATAATTGTAAAAATGACTGTGGATTTTCGACATTTTGTCTATCACCGTGAGAATAACTTATGACGATTCTTTATCACATTTTTTAGCCCTTTAACCCAAACGGAAAAAAAAAAACCGAAAATTCATCATCATAACACGGTCGAAATAAAACTTATACATTCCTTCTAATTTCCGTCGGAATCTAAAAACGATTAGCCCACATTACCTACTCTATCGCAAAACGAAAATACGATATGAAGGACACTGCGTATCCCAATGAATACCGTCCGCGGAAATTCATGTTCTACACGACTACCGCGGTTTATCGGTGATAACTTTTTACGTCTCAGTCACCGATTACACTCGCTTAGACGTACGTGCGTACACATATTTTAGAAGACAATAACCCCGTTACTTACGACGAATATTTTAACACGTGCATAATGCACTACCTATATTATATATAAATATATATTATCTATTCAAAATGTAATGCTACACATATCGTTGTATATTCATAATGTTTTACTGGAACAAGAACCACAAGTTCGTGGCTATATTAAATAACGAACGTAAATCGTTTCATAAGCAGTATAATGGGTACCGTCCCTCAGGGTGTGCATCGCCCACTTATAGACATAAAAAGAAAGAAAAAAAAAAACATTATAAGTAATAAATCTATAAACGCAAAAATAATTTCCGAAAAACCGAATGAAAAATAATAAAAAAATATCATAAGTTGGAAAGAAAAAATTATATATATTTACTGAGACGTCACTCGAGGCGGTACAACTTATACAGGGTTGGGCATTGAAACGGCCGATGTTCATAGTTAAATTATAATATTAAAATAAAATAATACAAGCTAATCAATAATTTATTATAATGAAGTACATAACATGCCATTTATTTTTAAAAAATTATGTCCTCATGATGATGGCTATCTCTTCTCGGGCACTCTTCTAGCCTACTTCGTTTATTTCTCACTATACGGTGTATCAAATGGTATATTGGCGATTTCTTCTTGAATTTTTCTCCTATTTAGTTCATCAATATTTCGAGGTTTCTATGAATAGATTTTACTTTTTAAATGGATGAAAGTTTAGATCACTGTGCAAAATCCGACTAGTGTGGGTTTCTACTGGATAAATGTAACGATAACGACTCTTTATGAGAGCGGCCTTGGCAACATTGATGTTTTCAGTAGTACGAATGGTTTTTTTTTTTTCGTACAGGCTACTTTTTTAATGCTGAACCCGTTTCTTCAAAGTTGGTTATCCATATTTTAATAGCCATAGCCGATAATATCGAATCATGGGCGTCTAAGTTTGAAATCAAGACGAAATTATCGCTGCGCGGCCACATAATTGTCATTATTTTTTTGTAAAACGATTTTATTGCATAAGTACGTTGTTGACCAATCCGCCGCCATTCCATTTTTACTAAACCGCATGTTGTTTTTGAACTGATAATATTTCGTGAGAATTCATATCTTAATTACTGTTGTGAAAATCTATTTTTTTTTTTTAAATCAGCCGTTTCAGTGCCCCGCCCTGTATATAGATGTGTGGCAACAACCCCGGGGAATTAATCGGGGAAACGAATCCTTCCGGCCGCGACTCGGCGAACATTTTTTTTTTTTTTTCTTTATTATTTTCCTTGTTTTAGTTTTTTTTTTTTTTTTTACCGCAACCCGGCAACTGGACACGAAACCGAAGCCACGAGCGCGTGTGTGTGATTATAAACCGACTATTTTGACCTTCAAAACCCTCGGGCGACCGGGACGGAATAAACGAGTTAACTCTGTCGACGTCTGCTAAGGATACCGAGCAAATACTTTTACTCTCTCTCTCTCTCTCTCTCTCTCTCTCTCTCTTTCACCCTTTTTCTCCGCAAACCAATAGTTAACGTCCCTGAAATCGCCGTCCTTTCCCCTTATTATTAAGTCGTTACTTGTACAGAACGATTACGGTATATTCAGTTACATTTATCGAAGTTACGTAACTCGGTTACTTGAAATACTCTGGAACCTATCACTTACTACAAGCCTCGTTTTTAACTGTCATTGTGTTGTATATTCGGGTTTTTTTTTTTTTTTTTTAAAAAACCGTTGTCAATTGTTAAATATTTATGATGCACGTATGTTTTTAAAAAAAATTATTTTTCGATTACATTCAAACCACAAGTTTATATCTACGTCGTAAAATTGCATACCGCATATTATACTGCATTATAAATACTGTTATAACGATATTAATTTTAGTCACATGTTTACTGAATATTTTCACCGAAATTCCCATACAAACCGAGGATTTTAATCATATAAACACACCGTTTTTCCGTACAATAGCCATGCATTTAACTCTACGAGGCTATCAATTTATTTAAGATACACGCTACTTGCACTACCCCCGAAATACTATAATTTGTAAAGGAGAACATATTTACGTGCAGAAATCTGACGTGAAAAATGATTATTTAATCGAAAATGTATAATTTACCGGCTTATAAATATTCGACGATATTAAACGTTTATTAACACCAAACGATCGAAATATTTGAGCGACATGTGGAATTCGAGTAGAGGTACGCGTAGAATTTTTGATTTTCCACGGTTTTTTTTTTTATTTTTTTTTTTTTTTTGATTAAATATTATATAATTTACAAATACCGTAGACAATACATTCGACTTTAGTTCACGTTTATGCCGAATGACACTAACGCACAACGGGAGATATTTTCGCCATTTATATTCATGAAACATCATTTAACTCGATTTCCATCGAGATGTCATGTATTATAGCGCTAAGCGTGCCTTTCGGAAACAACGGTTTAACTTTTAAATTTTATTTTTATTTTTTCATTTGGAAAGTTCAACGTGAACATTAAATTTAATAGCGATATTGCCCACACGAAATATTATTATGTGAACCGATTATAAAAAAAAAATGTCGTGATAAACATTATATTATAAGATAAATGTAAATTATTCAATATGCAAAATAAAATTACGAGACGAAAACCGTGTATCATAATATACGGTTAACTATTTTTACATTATATTTGGATTGTTGTTTTTGATAAAGTAACCGTTTTCGGGGATAATAAATATTCGACGTATTCGTTCGGGTTAACGGAAATGGGGATTTTTATTTTATTTTTCCGAAACCGTCAAACGTGCGATATTTGAAAAAAAAAAAAAAAAAACAACGAATAAAAGCGATTCCGAATCCGTTAACAGAAACAAATATATTTAAAACTGAAACGTGCTTAACGGGTTTATCTAATTAAAACAGATCTGTATATATTATGTATATTTGTTAACCGAGGATTATTTTTTTTTTTTTTTTTACCAATCCTGACAATGGTGTAGCCCGGTAATTTCTAAAAATAAAAAAAAATTAAATTTAACCAAAAAAAAAAAAAAACCATTCAATAATGGATTTAAATATGTGTTTCTTACATCGGAGATACATTAATATACATAATAATAATAATAATAATAATAGTAATGATAAATACTTGTATTATATATCATCACGTATTATGTATTTCAAGACAATATTTCATTTGTATTATTGACTATTGACTGAATAAAAATATGTTCATAGGAAACGTCTTGTTAACAGATGAGCAGTATGGACCCCAATTATATTTCGAATAAATTCTAATAAATAATGACGAAAAACGAATTTGATTTTAAACATTTGTCGTGCGATACGGTTAGGTACAAATGGTTCGAATTGAACGATGTTGAGTTGATCAAATGATATGTTGCCCCCTCTACCATACCCGAACCTAGCCTAAACAAATCTACCTACCAAAAAAAAAAATGGAAAAAAAAAAAATATATATATGTCTACGGGACGATAATACTCACGTCTTCGGTGTCCATGATGTTGCAACACTGGCCCACGGACGTGATGCGCTGGTGCGGGTTGATCATAACCGTGTCCGCCGGCGAAGGCACAGCCCATGACTCGCAGTACCCTCGGCACGCGTTGGTCGTGATGTGAAACTCCACGCAGTCGGGTATGCTGATTTTCCTCGTGTGGCCTAACACAAAACGGTCACTGTCAATTATATCGTACTGGTGCCGGATTAAAACATATCCGTCTGGGGGAGCACGAACAGAAGAGAAACGAAAAAAAATGTAGTATTCTAAAACGAATGGAAAATCCGTATGGAGATTATAGTAATACATTTTTTTTTGGGGGGAGGGGGGGGAGGATTTGGAGGGCACGTATCGCCTACACGCCTATAAGTGTAGTACGACTCTTCAAAGACGGTTAGGCTAATAAAATAAACGCTTAATAAATTTAGAAGCGGTTTACATCGTTTATACTCCGTTAGCCCGGTAGTTCGTACAGATGTGAGGTATGAAACAGAAAGGTTAAGGGCGCGGCTCCCGATAGGTACAGAGTATAAGAGTCGGACAGCTACGCGACCGGACGTACATAAACAGAATTAGAAAACGATAATCGAATACCATTATGTGTAAAGAATACGTCAGGTCGTCAGAAAGAAGAGTACAAAGAAGCTAAACAAAAATTAACATAGTAATCCCGATTAGTACATCCCCTTAGGTCCGAGTGAACCGGTGGAGACAATGGGATTGAAGTTTTCCATTTTCAAATAAACTTCTCCAATGATTCTTTAATACAATGCATTTAAGTGGGAATATTGAACATTCAGCGGGCAACAGCCTCAACGAAAACCCCCCACAGTTTCTGATTGTATACATTGCAGTTCAGTTAGAACACGTCACGAGCCGTCACTAGATTTGAATCAGTATTTTTAATTCGAATGCCATTCGCCATTCGTTTATTTTTAACTACGCCCCTGGCATACACGTTTTGCGTTCGATTGTATTCTATAGTATAAAAATCGTTGACTTTAAAGTACTTTAAAGTTGTTTGTTTTTTTTTTTTTTAAATTGCGTAGTATGCATCGAAATGCATACGTCACCGAAGATTTAGCATACAAGATGGGAATTTAATTTATATCTGTAGGCAACGATAAACCATAACTAACGCGAAACGATTCCGGGCGGTGTTCGGTTAATCATGTTTAGAATTAATAAGATTTTCATCAAAATTTGTAACTTGACGCTTATAAAACTGATTTATTACCCTCGATTTTTTTCGTCACAAAGTTTACAAATTATGACAGATCATTGTGGTCGTGAGTTTTCGTACATTTCTGTTCGTCGAAAACAATTTTATTCGATTAATTCGAGAAAAAAATGCCTATAATAAGTTCAAAAACGCCGTAAATATGCTCGTATTTTATACGTTATTTCTCAATTTTTCCCGATTATTACGAAAACTACAGCGAAAATCAAAAATACCGACTTCCCCACCCCCCCCCCCCCAATCCACCAACACAAGAACCAAATTGTATTTTAAAAAAAATGTACAACGCTCGAAAATCGGAACAGGATGTACGAAAGTTCATTGCCGACACACATGATAAAAAAAAATACCAATACGTACATCGCACGCTCAGAATCTAAAAATATATACTAAATACGGTACCCATTGACAATAAACGATTTGTTTCCACGCAACAAAAGTAATTTTTAAATGTTGTTTTCGGGAAAAACTAACGAGACGCATATATATATATATATATATATATATATAATTTGTTTTCTATTGAATATCGTTAAACACTACATATGAAAATGACACTAGAAATATTGAAACTCGAAACTCTCTAAAAATATATCGAATTTATTTCGTTTAAAACGAGTCTTATGTTTTGTTTGAACATTCTTTTATTTTTTATTTTTTACATTTTACGATGATAATAAGATACCGTGTACACTCGAGGGGACTGGGTAGTGGGAAAATGGTAACGCATTACGACCGTTTTCGATTGCCTATAAAAATAAACTAGGCTTTTTGTTGAACGGTTTTACGACGATGGCGTCGACGGCAAGAATGTTTAGAACGCACGCCATCGGTCGACGAGACGAATATTAAAACGAGCTCGTATTACGCGTGAAATTATTACGATTAGCGCTGGTACAACCGTTATTATTAGCGAATATCTCTGAAATCGGGAAAACGCCACTTATTATTATTATTATTATTATCGGCGACGACGAAATAGGTTTCGTGTCTGGGGGGTGGTGTACTTATACCGCCGACGGGATATCGTCGCGTGGGACGCGTTTAAACGCGGAGGAAACATCGCGAAACCGTCGTCGGGGGCGTCGGACCCGTGTCGTCGTTTGAATATACGTGGACGGCGTGCCAATCGCCGTCCCGAAAGCTTGTTAAAAATATAAATTCTTTTTTAAAACAAAAAAAAAAAAGAACCAATATATAGTTTATAAAAAGGGAAATCTATTTTTATCAGCCGGAAACGACGCGTTGGCCGCGTCGTCGTCTGGTCGTATCCAAGTGCGATCCATGATGGCGACGGTGACGCCGGCACGGTCCGGTGACGCGCGAATATCGCGAATTAAACGAATAAAAAACGGTTTGGCCGTCTACCGGTGAAAAATACCAAAACACTGGCGGCCGGACCGTGTACTCTGTCGGGTCGATCGACCGTTATCGTACGTCCGGAATCGCGGCTGAATATAACGGGTACGGGGACTAGTGATGGGCGATTCGAATCGATCTTTAAAAAGATCGATCTTTTTCATGCGATTAATCGATTTTTTGAATCGATCTCTATGGTCTGATCTTTTAGGTGAATCGATTCAATTTTATGTGAAAATCGAATCGAATCGTTGATCCGATCTTTTATGTGAATCGATTCATTATTCATTTTTGATTCGATTTTTTTTTTACAGTGTTGACAGTCTCGTTCGCACTTTACCGTACCTAATACCTATTACCTATTATGTTGTCAACCGTGTATTATTTCGCGAGCACCCCTCTTCACTAATCAGTAATCAGTAATCAGTATTCAGTATTCAGTATTCACTATTCAGTAATCACTACCTTTTTCTCGCGCCGACAACTGACACGTCTTTCGAACGACCGTCAATTTTTAAGAATCGATCTTTTGCAACCGATATTTTTTTTTGAATCGATCTTTTCTTTTCGATTTAAATCGATTCAAAAAATCGATTCACTTATCAAGAATCGCCCATCACTAGTACGGACTACCCGTCGTCGACGCGTGTAATAATTATTTTCCGATTGTTACCGGTGTAGTAAGCTCACTTCACATGCGCTCGGTGATACGTGGCTCACTACGCACGGACACTGCATATTTAACTTGTGTTTTCGGAGCGAATACGACCCCGATAGGAATTAGAAGAAAAAAACCGTTCTTTAAGAAGTTTACATTACTACTGGAAGTCGTACAATAAAACTTTAATAATAATTTATTAAATTCGCGGATTAAGGTAGTGCCCGCCCGAGAGACGAGTTACCGCGTACACTCGACAGCACTTGGTGTAATGGACACACACACGGGGACCCGCGGCGATGTTACCTCTGATGCGCGACGACGACATTCGTGTCCGAAAGGTCTGGGCGTCGAATTATTAACACGGCGGAGTGTCTGCCGAGGCGTGAGACATTCCTCTTATTTGTACGGTTGACAGAATCGTACGTGCTCGTAACTATGGATCCGCGATACGGAAAATAGAGCAATATCACGGTACAATGCTCATGTCACAAAACGCTACGCAAAACATGTAAACCGCTTTCGCCGATTTTGCGCGTTAGGGCCAATAAAAACTTACTACAACTGGGTACACCGGGATACGGTTTTAGACGATTTTTCCACGTTTTTAGCGCACTCACCGATTTTGTGGCAACCCGGTTGCTGCCATGTGTCCAAACCCGTTGCCGACGGACACTGCACGGACGCCAACAGGAGTATCATCGTAGCGCTTGTCCACCACCGGCAGTTGTCCATGTCACCGCGGATGACTCTGCGTGCAAACAATCACATTTTTCGATTATCTCCATTGGTTATCAACATAATGTTTTATATATATATATATATATATATACGCAAAAAACAAATCCAAAGTTCAATTTATAAATAGTTTCTCAACATTTCCGACCAAATAATAATTAGTAAATAGTATTATTTATTTATAACTGTTACGCGATTAGGCAATAATAATGTTTTTTTTTTTTTATATAAAATACGAGGTATTGGCATCGCTGGTTTCCTGAGCACATCTATGTTTGTAAATTCTCTACTTAGTCTCTTTGTTTCGATGTAACAGATGTTTTTTTTTTTTTTTGTATTCAATTTCTTTTTAGTGTCTGGCGGTTGCCTGGTGAATCCACTAAAAATACCATTTGACGAGCTATTTGGGATGCCGTAGAGCATTTCGTCTATTATTTTGATGAGCTAAATGAATTGTCGCTGCATTTCTCTGTTAACAAAGGTTCTTCCGTCACAGTGGAAGAATAAATCTTCACCGACCCCCAAAAGGCTCGCCAATAATAGGCTTTTCTTTTCAAATCGTTTCATAATCGCCAAACGCGAAAAATATGTCGTATAAAAACATCCGTTACATCAAAACAAAGATATTTATAGAAAATTTACAAAAACAAATATACTCAGGAAGAGTCACGGAAACCAATGATGCAAATCGTACTATCTTTTGGCGCTCCGTTGGCATGCAATTCAAACAGTCCCGGAACTTTTTTAAAAAAAAAACCTCGTATACATATAAAATCGATACCACTACAATCGTAACTTTTTCTTATTTGAATAATGTTAAAGAAAGTTGTTTTTTATTGTAATAACCATATTACACGTTCGTTATACAAATTGTTAAATTATTATTAAGAATAAAATGAAACACGTTTTTTTTTTTTTTTTTTGATCAAAAGTTATTGAAGAATATATCGACTCTTTTAAAAAAGTTTTGATTGCTGAAGTTGCTATAAAAAATTCAACCACAATATTTACTTAAGTAAATTTCCGTATAAATAACAAAACAATTTTCAAATTTTTAAGTACTCAGAGAAGATCCAATTACGTATTTCGTAATATTAAAAATTATTTCTTACGATTTAAGGATTGTGGTTAGAACACGGTGTTTGTATACTTATAACATTTTTATTTTTATTTTTTTAAATAACTCCAACTAAAAGAATTTATACAACACGAAAGTTATAATTACTAAAAAAAAAATCTAATCTAAAACTAATGTACAATAATTGAGTTAATACAAATTAATTTTGGTTTTTAAAGACGTTTAAATATGTTTTTACATAATATAAAATACTAAAAAACGATTTCAAAATATTAAGTCTTGAAAAATATATAAATCGATCGTTTACGACAAACCCGTATTTAAATAAACGCATCACGGCGTCTAGGTAAATTCAAACATAATAGATGGCTTCTAAAACTCTTTTGTAGAACGTATTAGTTTTCTTTTCTTTTTTTGCTCTAAACATATAATATTTCAATAAACAACTCTATATGGAAAATACATTATAGAAGAAAATAACATGTAATTTTTCGACTTACAAGACAATACATAATATGTTATGTTTAAGACTTTGTAGATAGTATACATTTATTAAATATTTAAGTATATTTGTTGAGCTTTTGTACGCACCTATACATACAAGTTTAATGTTTAACCAGTTGAAAATTATTCAGAAAATCAATTGAAAAGAAATAATAATACGTAACTGTATACGGTACAATAATTTACTGTACTATTCCATTCCTTTGAACACAATCGATCAAATACTATAATCAACAATGCAGATATATTTCTCGACAAATATTCCATATAATTTAGAATTTTAAATATTTAAATCCATCATCAGTACCATCTATTGTTTCGCGAACATCGGTAATAACGACTTGAGTAATATAGTTGGAAATATTCTTGGACGTTATACTGTGGCGTAGGTTTTTACTAGTTAATTTCAAGTAGCTACTAGTTACTGGTATGTTCGATAACATTTATAGAGTTTTAAAAACACAAGTATGTAATTTGGATTTTTCTGTTTTCATCAGCTAATCGCTAATCATATACAGATTCGCTGAAAGTACCATATATTTTTATACAAATTTGATCATTTATTTAGCAATTACATCACCACTGGAAACATAAGATAATATTCCTACAAGTTATTGTGTTATATTTATCAGATGTATTTATAAGACGTAATCGTGTTATATTAATCGGTAAATCGAATGTTTTCTGCTTGGAGCTTAAATCAATTCCACTAATTAGTTGTCTAATAATAGATGAAAGACTGTAATTTCCAATTCGTAGCATTTGGTACTGAAAATGGTCTGATTAGATAAATTAGAATCTAGACAATTTAAGACTTTACTAACATTTCTGGAATAGAATTATATTTATTTTTTTTTTTTAATATTCCTAGCACAATATATCAGAACTATCAAACATTCACGTTCACTATCATAAGTACAGACGTTAATCAAAGTGCCACTGTGAATTTTTTCGATGACTAATGTTTACTTAAACAAAAAAAGTCATTAGGGCATTGAGTGCGTCGGCCCTTGAAAAATCGAAAGGGGTGCCTAGGTACGCCTAGCACACTATGTGCGCACGCCTATGGTATACTGGTACCGTCAAACGATATAAGTAACAATTATTGTTTAAATCTTGTTGAAAAAATGATCTAAACGAGTATATTCGAAAACCCCAAGGGACAGCGGAAAAATTGATTTTGTCTCTTACGAGTGTTTACAATTAATTACGATTCCAAAAATAAAAACCCTGCACTTCATTTATGACTATTTTAATATTTCTTTTACCGGAATCTTTTAAAAAAAAAAATCCATCTACTGATTTGGAGCAGAATACACAAATTATATACAATTAGTTACTAATTTGTATTAGTCGACTAAAATGTTCAACGTGTCATTTCCATATTTTTTTTTTTTATCGAATTTTTTATTGTGTATTTAAGTATTGACTTAAATATCGTGAACAATTTTAGACCATCCCGTTTCGATTAAAAATCTAAAAACAAAACCATTCTATAAAATCAATGCGAAAAATGCATAAATATAAATTTAAATATTTTTCCTGGTCAAACGAAAATATGCCGTCGTGTATAAAGAGACGTCTCCGCATGCGTACTTCCAGTTGAAAACGTGCCAACGAAGTAATACGCTGTTCTTCACACATACGAATACTTGAAAACTTTGACAGCGGCGTAAACTTACGAAGAGCGTATTAATTCTATAGACGCACCTCGTCTAACCTGCGGGATCGTCGAACTTCAAATTTCGGCTGTTGAATAGCAATGATTCTAAAGCGCCACGGTTCGATTTTTGGTGGTTTGTTTCGGTTTTTTTTTTTACAAAAAAATATTGACAGACTTTGAAATCGCACCATATTGGCATAAATATTTTTAAATGTCGGCATCTGGAAATAACGTTTTCTTTTACACCCGCCCCAAAATACCATTTCTAATCCCGACAAACACGAGCAAGTTTATCCCGGACATTAAATGCGTCTTGTACACTTGAAAACGAGACGATAATTTCTCAACGCGCCTGTACCGATTACATTTTTTTTTTTTTTTTTTTTTATGCACACCTGTGACAATATCCGCTGCGGTGGTAAAAGTCGAACATTACATTATTACGATATAATTGATGGTATACATTTGCCCGGTCATACAACCGGGTTGAAATAAAAAGACGGCGATTTTCCAAAATAAAACAATATCCTGCCACTACAGATTCGAATTATAAAATAATTTACTTAGAATAACAATGATTCTATAGCGCCACGCTCGATGACGGTTCGATTTTTGGTGGTTTGTTTCGGTTTTTTTACAAAAAAATATTGACCGATTAGGATTTTTATTATATTACAAAAAAAAAAAAATGTATATCAATTTTTAGAAAATACTACTCGGGTGTGACGGATAGATAAGTGCACAATTTCGATACTTATTGCGGCGGCGTGCAACGATGATGATATCGTTATCGTTTTACGAAATAGAATGGCGTAAATTATTAGTAGCCAATAATAATAAAAGAAAAATAACAACATAACGTCGAAGGACACAATAGTTTATGCGGTCCTTAAAAACGCAGGGAATAAAAAAAAAAAAACGCTTACACATTTTTACGCCACGTCATTTAGAGTAACAACTTTAATAGATTTTTTTTTTTTTTTTCCTAAAACTAATTCGAATAAAGATCTGAACAATTATATCGCACCATATTGGCATAAATATTTTTAAATGTCGGCATCTGGAAATAACGTTTTCTTTTACATCCGCCCCAAAACCTACCATTTCTAGTCCCGACAAACACGAGCAAATTTATCTCGGACATTAAATGCGTCTTGTACACTTGAAAACGAGACGATAATTTCTCAACGCGCCTGTACCGATTACATTTTTTTTTTTTTTTTATGCACACCTGTGACAATATCCGCTGCGGTGGTAAAAGTCGAACATTACATTATTACGATATATATTTGCCGGATGGCATACAACCGGGTTGAAATAAAAAAACGGCGATTATTTCCAAAATAAAACAATATCCTGCCACTACAGATTCGAATAATAAAATAATTTAGTTGCAAAACGGACATTGGAATAATAATAATAATAATAATATTATATTTATGTAAACAAGTACTCGGCGAAATTAATTCATTACGTTGAATGATAAGCTGCGTTTCACATAGTTGAGCATAAGCGCTTTACGACAAAGAAATATATACTTCGGGTTTAAGACGTCAACAACAAATTGTCCGTCCTGACGACAAAGTGCTGTATTAAAAATCATACAAAACAACAAACTTGGCTATGGCAAGGGAAATCCACAACGCAATGATTAATTGTAGTAAATAAATACATTTAGAAAAATGCGAAACGCTTATATAATTCTTTCTGTTTTGGCCCGGGAAAAGATTGTAAAAACAATAGAATAACGTGTACGACATATTTTTGAAACGAAATTCGCCGTTAAGTGTAAGCTCTTAAGAGACGTGATTAATTACGTATTATCCGTTTTGTTTTATTATTATTTCGAGAAAAAAAAAAACCATTTGAATTGTAATTCATAAACTATA
The DNA here is from genome assembly GCA_956483605.1 of Tuberolachnus salignus. NCBI lineage: Eukaryota > Metazoa > Arthropoda > Insecta > Hemiptera > Aphididae > Tuberolachnus > Tuberolachnus salignus. Next base: position 36,721,964 of record OY101436.1, on the reverse strand, counting down.
TACAGCCATTAGGTTTGTATGATAATTTAAATAAAATGTATATTAAGAGAAATTAGGTAATGTTTTAATGGAAATTAGTTTTAAACAATATTCGGCCACACTAAACGACAAGTAAGTAATTTACAAACGTTTACTCGTTTTAACAAAATGTAATTGTAATAAATTTAAGTCGTCTTGATATGTTTCGTTACAAACACAAAACGAAACGTAAAAAATTTCAATACATTTTAGCTATATTGGTGTTGTAACCTAACATTATTATAATATACATATAGATAAAAATGATACAATTAATTCACCGCTAACCGTTATTGACGAAAATTACAAAAAATTAGGATTATGCTTTTTATATTTAATTTAATACCCACCCATTGACTAAATTGGCTATTGGATATACGAGTGCGACTTTTAAGAATTTCTACACACTCCGACGAGTGTTCGTAAATATAACAATTTTTTTTACAGTTTATATTTTCAAATAACAATATAATATCAACTGGATTGAAAAACGAATATATTCTAAAAAATATAGATAGGTAAAAGAGAAAAATCGACAATAGGAACCTTTTTCGTTTAATCACTTTTAAAAACATAAATTTTATAAAAAAAATAAATACGTTAGGAAGAAAAACAAAAAGATATATAGATTTGGAGATCAGAAAATTGTGAAATGAATGAGTTTTCGTGTGTTTTGTGTTGTAATACACGTTAAAAAAAAAATTCATAACCGAAAGCACAAGTAGTAAAAAAATGTCCATTCAATTTCAAAAAGCCGTAAAACTAGCCGTTTCGCTCGTAAAACCTCTTAGACATTACGACATTATAAATATCATAAAAGCAGCACAACACGCAAAATGGATGTATTTAAAAAATTATATTACATCGTGAAAGGAATGTATGAGATACGTGTGTAAGTATCAATAAAAATACCCAAGAGCGAAACGAAAGGGCGAAATACGTATATAATTCAAATAATATTTTTACTTTTATGAATTAATAACAATTACAGGTATTGAAATTCGTCGCATTAAAAACACGGAAATAATTTTATAGAAAAAATTATGGTTTGCGCGTCCGATTGACTTAATTATTCCGAACGGAAAAATCAGAGATATTTTTTCACGTATGAGACCCGTTATGCGGAAGGAATGTCTAGAGTTAATTTTTGAAACGCGTTAAGTAATCACGAACAATTGCGTTACAAAAACAGTCCTTGGCGGTGTTTAAAATGAAAAAAAAAAAACACAAAATTGAACGGTCAATGAAACTTTTGCTATAATTTCGATTTTTAAGAAAACAACTGTTCGAGAAACGGAATTAAAAATATGGGTACCAGACTGTTCTGTATTTGTGTAGGCGCTCGTTTCTAGCACTGCTTTGAATGAAAGTGTTCGAGGCGTTTCGACCGTCACGCAAAAAAATAATATATTCGAATTTTGTTTTTATTTTCAAACATTATTGATTAGAACTAACAAGCCGTCTTGTCGCCTGTCGGATCCTACGGTAATTACCAAATAAATAACTGTCGGCAACTATTGTTTTTTTTTTTGTGTGAAATGTTTTTGTATAATTACCGCGCGTAATTTCGTAGTTTGCGGTTTGGAAATTAACTAAGCGGTGTACACACTCGGCGGTGTGCGTTTTTACAATTTCCGGCATGCCTACCACCCGAGCGCCGTATTCTGTAACAGAAAGTTGTTGAAATGAAAACGTTAGGCGACCAAAAAAAAAAAAAAAAAACCATGGTAACGAACGTACGTAGTTCCGGCGACAAATGCGTCGCGATTTGTTGACGACAGAGGTAAAAATTACAAAAATACAACGTATATAAATTCCCGGACGATGGATATCGCGTGGGCAGAGTACTCGGGCTTTACCGTATACGCTATATTTCACCGTCTCGCGGTACTTTTACGAACTTTTACAATGGTGAATACGAAACGAAACGTAACGCAAAGGAAAATATTAAGACATATGCAATTATATATACCGTAATTTACGTAAGTATTTTATAGACGTGCGGAAACGACGAGAAAACAAAAAAAACAATATGATAACGAACCGGCGCAACAAGTCTGCGACGGTGACGAAAGTTGAATTACACACGATGTCATAATTATAGTAAGACATTTTTTTTTTTTGTCCGAAACGCAGAAAACGTTGACGTAATAACGGTTTGCGGCAAAAATAACAACAAATACAATCAACAATATAATCGTAGACCAACCATTCGACTAGTGTAAAAGTTTTATAAAAACGGTTCTAGAATTCTATACAAATCTATATAAAACGCCACACGATAATATATAATGAAGAAAAATGAGTGGAAACAATGTTAAATCAAATAAGTTTTTTCGGAATGATACCGTAATCTAGCTTTTTTTGTTTGTTTTACTTTCGGCAAAAAAGATAAACGGTGCAAAACGGTTCTGTGAACTTCAAACTATTATAAGAAAAAAGATAAAAAAAAATAAATAAATATATAAACTGCTTTTTGTCTTAAATATAATATATGTATTTATAAAAATACAAAATGTAATCAAAGAAATATAAAACGATAAATGTTATTCGACGATGAAAAATTGTTTTAGAATTTATTATTATGATTATCGCGTAAGTAACCACCTGTCAACTGCAGTGTTTTCATTATAAACAGAATCCTACACAAGGCAATTTGAATTTAAATTCGGTAATTAAAACTTGATTAATTTTAAACGCCGTGCAAAGAAATAATTTATTATAATGTAATCATAAAAGTCATAAATAAATTTATTTGTCAATGTGCACGTAGATACAACAATAGCCGATATATTGTATTTACGACGAGACGAGTATTTATACGGACCCACGTTGGCCCGCACGACGAACTGGCCATTTCCAGCCGCGCCGTCCGAACCTACGAGCCGCCTCGAACACCTCCCCAGCACTAATATATTGACGTGCGTCGTCAACTGTAGATCAAATTATATTGGATTAAAAATAGATAGGTGAAAATTATAATAAAAAAAATCGTTCAAATCTATAACACGATAGCAAACAGTAAAAGGCTTCGTGCCCGAATGTATAGCCCATTGTATATGCCTATAATGATTTTACTCGTATTTTTAGATTCCAAGCCGAGTTGAAGAATATATCATTTTTCCTGTGACGTATGGGGTTGATTGTTTTTTATTTTTTTTTTTTCCCCTGTGAACAATCGTTTGGCATAGCCATTCCTTCCCCCCCCGGCTCTATTCAAAATGTTTGGGCGGGTCGGTAATACTTGGATTCTGTCGCCCCTCGAAATACAATTCACTTCGACGCCACTGCCCGCAGCGATAACTATTCTTCCTAATATTACGGTCTTACGTGATGAAAAATAAGAAAACGATTTTAATGGCCTTTAACGTACATATTTGTCTACACCGGAGGCGCCACTATATTAGCCCCTCGACCCGGGTCCCTGCCGCACTCTAAAAAACCAGTGACCCTCACTGTGATTTTTATTAATCGAAACCGAGTATTCTTCTTAGAACACTGCCCGCCCCTTATACCGTTATACGTATAAAAACTACAAGTCCGTACAGTTCAATAACCTACAGTGTCGGCTATAGTTATCGTTCTAGGGGAAGGGCTAAAATTGTAAAATACCCCCCCACACTTTTCTCTAGAAAAATAAAAACTTTGACTAATGAAACAGGCGTCTCTAGAAAATATATTTTAAAATGTATAAAATAAGGTTATATGGACTGCGAAAAACTAAAAATTTCAAAGTTGCCCAAAGTGGCCTGAAAAAAGTGATTACGGACACGCAGCTAAAAAGTGCTGGTATAAGTTGATTTTTCATCAAAAATTCTCTAAAAACATGGTTGAAAAAAAAGTTTAAAAAAAATTGCAATCGTATAAAATCAACAGCTGCAACGAAATGTAAGGCAAAACGTATAATTTATTAAAATACTTTATAGTGGGCTTATAAATTACTAGGCGCGAGGGTGTCGGGTGATTACAGATAAAAAAAACCATTGAATTCAGTTTTTGTTCACCGAAGAAAGAGAAACCAAAAAATAATTCTTTTCAAATAAAATATTTGAGGAAACCGACGTTTTTAACGAGTTCAATTCATAATCCAGACTTCGAGAAACGTGCAAAAGTGTTTACCGCATCAAATACGTTAAAATTGAAAAATACTAATTTATATTTAACTATTATAAACACTATATTGTATATTATTTAAAACTGAAAAATAACGAATATCAGGTTCCGGTTGAACTGCCGGCGCGGTGAAATTAATTTGAACAAATGTAAATCGTTTTGAACAGAGAGAAAAAATCCTGGCGAGACCGGATTAAGAGCGTGGGGGGAGGGGCAGTGCAATTTATGCGTATACGTTATACAAATTATGACGTGTCGGTCTACCTTTCAGTGGCGCCGGTGTGCACTTACTCGTCGCGGCCTTGTTTTACCGCGAGTCGTTAGCCGACTATTTGTAATCGCCTCGGTATTCCGTCGGTTAATTCAAAACGCGACCGCCTACTTACCGGCGGTGTGTACAATATAATAAATTAGCTCTGCCGGTAGTTTGGTTGTTTTAGCCCCGAAAGGCAGTACCGAAAATACTGTTTATAAAGAGGTATCGAGATGAACGAAATACGAGATGCGACAATAAAATAACGAGACTTTTTGAATATAACCTAAACTATTAACGTTATCTATAAAACGATTATTGAAATATAATTAGAAAACACTTATCTAAAAGTACTATGAACACTGATGGCATCGATTCGTTTTCTTATACGTTAGTAGCCTTGTTATTAGTGCGAGTTCGACTATACTGCCGAAAAATGTTAGATATAAAAATCGAACAACATGTGTTAACATTAAATTTCTAGTTAAATTAAAAAAAACTGCCGCGGAATCGTTTCGTATGTTATGTGAAGTTTATGGTGAAGAATGTTTATCAAGAGCTCGTGTTTTTGAATGGCACAAACGGTTTTGTAGTGGAAGGGAGGACGTCGAAGACCACGTCTTCAACAAACGAAAACGTTGAAAAAATCGACAAAATGAATTAATCAATATTATTATAAAGAGGTATTAATTAAATTAAGAGAACGTGTCAGAAAGAAGCGACCAGATCTATGGAAAAATGGCTGGGTTCTTCACCAAGACAATGCTCCAGCTCACAGTGCATTTTCAATTCAACGTTTTTTAACTGAAAAAAAAATGTCTGTACTTCAACATCCCCCGTACTCGCCAGACCTTGCTCCTTGTGACTTTTTCTTATTTCCTTCTTATTTCTTTTCCCATTTTCAAGCAGTTGATGACGTAAAAATGAAAACGGCAGAACTTCTAAAAGGGCTGAATGAAAGCAATTGGCAATACTGTTTTCAAGAATGGCAGCGACGTATGCAACAGTGTGTTGATGCTGAGGGAAGGTACTTTGAAGGTGATAATCATTAAATTATAACATTTTTAAAATAAACAACTTTTATTCAAAAAGTCTCGTTATTTTATTGTCGCACCTCGTATGTCAATATAAATATTGGTGGGTTTTTATAACACCATAATGTATTATTACAGAAAGTTGTAATTTTTTGGGTATATTTTATTTCAACATTTTGTCGATTAGAATTGTATCTTACAATTTGTCGTCAAAATATTAAAATAATTTTTTTGCTGACTACTGATTGTTACAATACACGGGCAACCTAGGATAAACTAAAAGCACCATGTAATAAATATAAAAACTGATAAAATAATAGTTATAGTAGGTTACACAAAAAAAAAAAAAAAAAACTGTACACGGGCGAAGCCGGGGGGGATTCAGCTAGTATAATAAATATAATAATTATAACCGTATAGTATAACGCTAGAATATTACTACGGACCCCGGAAATATACTGTCCTGCGTCCAACCCAGCCGGTTAGTGTCCCCTAATTGGTTGTGTCTCCGTCGGAACATACTTACGACGGGCACGACTGTAACCGCGGTACCGGTAATGAGGACCGATGTTTACACCGGTAACGACCGGCACAATAATCGCCGGCAAACAGCGAACCCGGTGGTAACCGTCGACAATACAATTATCTCTAGGTTTTCCATTTTTTTTTTTTTCCATTATTACTAATAAAACATTTAAATCGGAATTAACGCATAAGGAGAAAAAAAAAACCAACTAAAACCACACGGTGTGTAACTTCCGGGGTGCCGAGATGGCGAGATGGACACTGGAACCCGACAAAAAAAAAAAAAACTATGTCTGTATATTAAATGTATGCGTTAAAGAGTCGGGACGCGACAAGAGTAACGTCTTTTGAATTCAATTATTATACAATTTTAATACGACCAAAAAAAAAAAAAAAAAAAAAAAAAAAACGAGAAATAATAAGTGAATAATCGGAGTACAATATAGATTTTTACACGCGCACGCGTATACACACCGGGTTTTATTTTGACACTTTGGACTTAATTTACGATACGTAATTCCGTACCGTTACAATCATTGGCGTTATATTTAAAAAACAAAAAAAAAAAAAACTCAGCGATGACGCGTAATGTTCATTAAACGCCGTTAAGTTTGTATTTTTTATCGTTGGTAAACAACTACGAAAATGAAAAATATTGTTACGTCTCGATGAATGATATCGAATTAAGTAACGATCACATTTCATTACGACGAATAAACGCATAACGAGCATTTCGTGTCGAATGGAATCCACCAAATTACTATCGTGATCGTTGTTATGTAAATTGTAATGATACGATTATTATCAATATCCACGTCTAGACTGAATTCACTTTTGCGTAATAATAATAATACAACAACAACATCCATTATGATCCCATTTGTAACCGTTTTGCGGAAGAATTTCAGATATTCCGGTAATTCTTTTCTTTCGGCTCTCGTTATTAAGAACAATACGATAAAAACAATAATACGATACCGAGCTTTTAAATGGCATTACTGCAGCTGTATTTGTGTAGGTATTGAATTACTTTTTAAACGCTTTTTAGGTCTGTGAAACAACGTCGGCGTAGTTCTCTGGGAATGTTATTTAATAATTTTACAACAAAAACACAATATAATTTAATACTCGAATATATATATATATGATAAAAGACATTTGTAATATTAGGTATCAGTTAATATAACGAATAATATATTCTTAAGTATTTAAAAACGACGACAAAATTTCATCTACTCTACTTTATTACCTAATATAAAAATACTCTTATATAATATATATTTTTTGCGCTTTTATTCGGATACTCGGAGATTCGTAAAGTCAAAAAACTAATATTGTTCGTTTTCCAGTGGGACTTTTAAACAGTAAGTAAACGAGTTTTTTTTTTTTCCATTGTTTTTTTTCCACTATTCGCTAAACTTTGCGCGAAATAAATAAATTTAATTAAATATTGATTGGACGGATTTTATTTTTATTTAACTGTCGTTAAATATTCCAGACCATAATGAATTTTATGAATTATACTAATTATTCATCTCAATTACGGTAATGTACTGTGCTGGATATAAGAAGAAATCAGAGTTCTTTTCTAGAGTGCCTCCGCTGTGGTGCAGTTTCACAATGCAATATTAAAAACGCAATGCATACATTGATAAAATCTGAACCGTTTAGTCGACTAATACTAATAACTGTAATTGGCATTTTTTTTTTTTTTTTGAAGTAAGGATTTTTAAGCCTGTACGACTTAAACTAAATAATTACTACTACGAATTTTAGAATAGATCCAATAAATAATAGATTTTAGCAACTAAACATAAAAAATTGAAAACATTTTAATTTACGAATAATTCTAAAGACATGGAAACGGGTAATTTTATTTTTACTCGAGTCGATAGGTATTAAACGGCCCACTAAAAATTACCCGCAAATTCTATGCGTAAATATTTAGGCGAAAAGTACCAAGTGTACCACATCGATCGCATTTATTATAATAATTGTCTGTGTTGTAAAACATGGTATAATGGCCGGATTCAAGAAGAAAACATTGTGTCGTAGACTATACACACAGAGTAAATAGTCCGTAACGACAATCGCCGCTGCCCGTTGAACGACGACGACAACGAACGATATTTGATTTCCAACTGCAAGATGACGGAATAATAATAGATTTAATTTTAAAAGCGAATTCCGTTCACGACCGTGGGGACCATGGGTTGGCCATTGTGTACGGACAATTGTATACTAACAGCGGTCATTTAGTTATCCTACAACTATGTAGACATCTATAGACGGCGGGGGTCGATACACTAAGTCCCGCTGAAAATAATGTTTTATTTCGCTGCCGTGCTATATGTTGGTGTACGTCTATTAAAACGGTTATTTTTCAATGTTTGTCTTCGAATAATATCTCTAAATATCTTAACGGTTAAAATAATAATAAGTGTCTGTGAGATAAACACGAAACGGCAATAATGCGAAAAGGTAGGTAGATAAATACATATTATGACGGAGTGGAAATGGCGGAATATTTACATTGTGCAAAATGTACAATTAATTACTGATGGTTTTGCGCGAATCGAGAACGGAATCGTTAGAGGAAAGAATAATAAGAGCATTTATCTAAGAAAATATTCCGTGCGGTCGTAGATAGGATTTATTTATTTTTTTTTTTTTTTTTTTTTGGTCAGTTTATTTACTATACGGTGACATCGGAAGCGTATACGAATTGTTGTGTTTGGGTATATTTACACGGAGAGAAAAATAACGCTTTTCGTAACATTATATATTTTCGTGAGTTTGCCGAGATTTTTACCGAACGTCATTTCGGCGGCACTGGATATTGCCCGAGACGAATTCGATCCAAACGGCACTTTATCGGTACATGCGTGTCCGAACACGAGTAAATTGGTGGTTTTTTTCGGCCCGGATAATATAAATCGAACCCGACCCGTGAACCGCAAAAATCATCGACACAATAAACACTAGACACTAGGATAAAACTATGCGGGTGCTAAAGATTTGTTTGACGATTTTTTTTTTTTTTTGCGAAATGTTCCGCGTTGTCCGAAGAGGGTTTTCTTAGCGCTATTGAACTATCCACTCCCTAAACGGTATTTTTAGCACTAATTATTTCTGTCGATTTATCGGTTACCTTGGTAATACGGATGAAATAAAAAAAAAACCGTTATTAATTACTGTAGTGCAATCGCTGCGCTGTGCGGGTGTCTATGGACATTGCAATGAACGAGACCCGTATATATTTTTATATAAAAAAGACACCACCAAATTACTTTGCTCCCAACATGGCCGACCGCTCGTTTCATAATTTCATTCTCGTATACTCGGGCGAGGTTTGACGACACGTCATTAGAATACATTGCACAATTTTCGATTCCCCGGTACGTTTGTTGAAAAACATATCTAAATAAATCTATACGGTCGAGTTTTCTCGGGACGATTTTTTTATTATTTACTTTACGTTCAGCGTGCGCGCGTAAATTATGTATATGACTACTGTAAATAAAAAAAACTACTCGACGTTTTGACCGGGGGTGGTCTATTGTACTCATACACCGGTGTCACAGTGTAAAAATATTTAAATTGTAACGTATAGAAAGTCCGGTGAAAACCCCGTACGTGACCAACGCGATTTTCGCGAAAAATAAATATTTATCTCTTCCTATTCTTATTTAATTTGATCGCAAGTGCACCGTAACGCGTTGAAATCGCGTAAAACAGCGTCTAGCGATAAAAAATAATAATAATAATAATTATCGTATATCCGTTTAATTAAAACCGTTATACGTATTGTATACTTTTTTTTTTTTCTTTTTTCCAAAGGGCAATAACCCCCCCCCCTGGTTCGCATGTCGCGTTTATCCCGATTTTTATTATCATTTTCGTATATAATTGCGAACGCTTCGGGCGTCGGTTAGTATTTATTTTTTGGCCCGTTAGATTATTGCCAAAAGACATATAAACTTTTATCGTCGATACGATGATATATTAAGTTTACATCCGCGTTATATATCGTACATTATCGCAAATCACTCGGCTATAATAATACTTTCATTATGAATTTATTGCCGTCCGTCCGATATACTACCGGCGCACATGGCAGTCTCGAATTTAAATATAGCACGATAGGATTTATCTCCGACCGTGTATTGTGTTCCGTATACGACACCCCAGTGTTCCTTCTGAACGATCCTTTGCCAATTATTACAAAACTGTCAAACCGCACGTTACGACTTTGTTTTTGCAAAACGTTATCTCTGTTTTATGTTTGTATATATATATATATATATATATAGATATATGTGCGACTCCGACTCGCGTAACGTTATAATACTACTATAATAATAAGAATAATAATAATACGATATCGTATTATTATTATTATTATCGTATTGTGTCGTTCGAACAACGGGGTAGCGAAAAACACCCGCTTTATAAGTTCATCGCCCATTCGCCAATAAACGATTCCCTCGGCGAAGTTCTTTAGGAAATTCGCTATTGTTCTTGTACGTACACGTGTGCGCAGTTATTGCGCACCGCGGTTATATCTCCCGTTGCCGCAATACCGCCCGTGACAGGACGGGCAAATAATGTTCCGGTCCTGGGAACCGAAACGAATATAACGTCGTGCCGACGAGAAATTCGAAAAACGCTAACCGAAAATGTTGGAGATAAGAAAAAAAAACGATATTGCCATCGTGACGGCGTGACGCGAAACAAGGGGACGCGCGGGCCGGTCGCCCACGAAAAATACATATATTTTTTTTTCTAACCGCCCGAAAGCTTTTATCGTAACGATGAAAATATCATTATCAAAGGTCTACACAAATACTTGTAATGTATTTATATACCAAAAAAAAAAAAAAATAAACATGAGTGAAGTCTCACTATCAGTAGAGCGGCATCCCCGGTCTTAGTCTGAGATCTTATACTAAGTCGTTTCAGACGCCTAATGTCTAGAGAGTTGTCTTGTAGTTGAATTCCTGCTGGATCGGTATGTCGATCCAGCCCTTTCTCGTGTTTTCGGACAAACTCGGTAATCTCGTCCTGGCCGAAAGTGATCGTCATATCCCGGTGGATAATTTCATTTCTATCATAATACAGGTAACCTGCGACAATAATCTCAATATTGGACATGCTGGCACAACCCCACAGTTGAATTCCATAAGTCCGTATTGGTTTAATTATCATTACGTACCAGAGGCGTTTGCTTGTGAGGTGTAGTTCGGAATGTCTTCCGACCAGCCAATATAGTTGTCGCATTTTTTTTGTTCTTCATTTACAGTTTTTTCTGTCTAACGTGGTGCTTCCAGTTGAGCCGAGAGTCATTAGAGAAACACCTTAGCGAATTACGATCGTACAATATAAAATTCAATACAAAAGTATGCGGTTTTAAATGATAATCTAAGGGTTTCTGGGTTTTTATGTGATTTCGAATTTTATAACACGACTGTTTTATTTTTTTTTTTTTTTTTGTAAATTACCTCTATTTCACACTAAGCTGATTGGTTAAGTGATTTTCAAATTTGTCTCCGTAGATATTATTTTTGTTAACATATTGAATAATATCGTCAGACTTACGGTTTGTTATTTATAATCAAGTAATTATTGTAATAATAATAAATAAAATGTATTTCAATTAGATATTAGATTTGGTTGGGTTGGCTAATCGTATAAAAGTCTGCAATAAAAAATAAAATAAAAATGTATTAGAATTGTGGACCATTGTACAATAACAGTTACCGAAAACTAAAAATTACAAATTTATTGATTGGGATAAACCAAACGAGATAAATAAAATACGACAATTGGACAAATGGGGTCTTTCGCCGGGATATTACAGCATTTACCAAGTTTGTTGGTCAACGATAATTAATCTCGAACAGTTCACAGATTGTTTTGTAATACTTAAACTTACTTTTCTTATTCGAATACCTCCCCAAAACTTCTTTCATAATAAAAAATAAACAAATTATGTATTATATGTTAATACACATAAAATATATACTATTATTGTCTATTTTTTGTTTTTTTTTTCGTTTATTAATAAAATAGTCCTAATTGATACTAACCTTGGTTTCGAAACGATTTCATATTATTACTTAACGGTCGTTAAGTTTTCGCTCGTCTATGATATTCTTAACCGACAAAGCTTTATCGCGTACACGACTGTCATTTTTTAGGGAAACGATGTAATTCACCGGGAAATTACGTAATTTATCACGGTTACGTCTTTCACCGTAACGTATATCCGTTTGTCAGTTGGAATATTATAAGTGATTAAAGTTTGGATTTTTTTTGATTTTTATTATTATTATTGTTAAAAACCATTGATTAATTTAATATTAATAAATATACTGTTGTTTAGAGTAGAGAATGTAATCCGAAAACAGAATATACAACACAACTTAATCTTAATTTATCAGATCTGGTAACAGCAAGGTATTTACCGTACGAGGAAACCGATTGAAACCATTTTAACACATTTAACATCTCTGGTCGTGGCCGTGCTCGAAGAAGTATTGCGCATTTTCGTAGTAACCTTTAATCAATGACATTTTACCCTGAGAATTAAAAAATAATTGTCATCTCGCGATGAACACCCTTGTTAATACGGTGGTTTTTTTTTTTTTTTTTTTTATTGTTTCGTACAACGAATCTGTCGAACCGATAATGTCAAATCGGTTCAATTCATGCAGACCGAAACGTCTCCGGCCTATAATAGATAGTAATCATTATCCGTTATTTTAATATTTTTTTTTTATGCGAGTTTTACACGATTTATCATATCTATTTTCGTTTCGTATCGTCATCACCGTCACGCCCTATTAATTGGGTAAGTATTTATGACCTAGCTCATTGCACTTTTAAAATTAATGGGTAATGATACGAAAACACACATTAAATCATTGTGGTGTCGCATATTCCAAACAATATAAATATGTAAAACGATTAAAAACTTTTTTCCACTATAGATTATTAAACGATTCATAAAATATTAATACTTCAAAATAAAAATTAAAAAAAGTTAAAAATGATTAATATCCCATTGGTTTTCAACGGAGATTAAAAATATGTCAATATTCTTGTTAGTTTTAAAACTCTATAGTTTTTGTACAAACGTATTTATTTTTAATTCGACTCCGTTATTGATAAAATATTCAACGTACGTTGACATTTTTAATGTTATCGTACTTTGTTTAAGTAAAACCGTTCAAATATGTTTATTTTTTTAAGAAAACCAGGCAAAAAGTCGATTATTTTTTTCAAAAAATACTCGCTAATTTATTGTCGACGACGATTAAACATTACACTACGTATTTTACAAAAAAAATCATAGGTAAATTCGTGCAATAATATGGATTAAATTTATACTGAACGCAATATTATAATATTTTGTAATAAACGGTCATGGCGATAAACTATTAAGTATAATAAAGTTATTTCCCAGTGTTTATAACGTTGTGATAATGTACAATACGAACGTAACTTGTTCGATTCACAAAATCGTTCGCTAATTCCGAAATGTTCATAAAGTATTAATCGATTATCACGACGGCGTTGCTATTAAGCACCGATGTTCATATTTTTCGACAAACAACAAATACCAATTTCCGTCTAATATGAAGAAGGCAAAAAAAAACATTACGTTTATTTAAAAAGTTTACCCAATGTGCTGTATTGTAAATCGCATAGTATTATATTTATGCAAGACGAACGTGAAAGAACCTAGTAGGAATATTACAAAATCAGTAAATGTCGGCGAAACGAATAGTGAATAAAGATACGGTCGGTTATATTGAACGTCCTTATCAGATATTATAGCGAATGCATAACGTAGTATACCCCTATCTATTATGACGATAATCAAAATAATGTACAATGTCGTGTGTGTATGTGTGTGTGTATACGAGCTCCGTTCAAAAGTACTCGAACTATAATTCCTAAAAAAAAAAAAGGAAATTTATAGTATCGTAAATGTTATTAGATTAAAATAAAATAGAGATAAGCAGCTGTCTTTTCAATTAAATCTCAAATGTTTATTGCTATCTAACCGTTAACTGTGCGCGTTCAAAGTAGACGAATCGTGTGTATTGTGCGATTTTTAAGATGAATACCATTCACGAACAACGTCTTGATAGTAAATCTTGTGTTAAACTTCGTCAAACTTTTACTGAGACTCATAAAATGTTGCGAAATGCTTATGGTGATCAGTGTTTAGGACGTACTCAGTGTTACGACTGGTTTAAACGTTTTATAGACGGTCGGGGGAATCAGTTGATGACGACCCACGTTCAGGACGTCCGTCGAAATCGACAGACGATGCTCATGTGACAAAAGTCAATAAAATTGTGCGGTCTACTAGACGTTTAACTGTTTCAACGAGAAATTCCGGAAAATTGTAACATATCGGTTGGTCCATGTCATGCAATCCTGGTAGAAAAACTTGGAATGCACCGCGTTGCAGCAAAATTTGTCCCTCGGTTGATGTCGCAAGATCAGAAAAACAACCGCGTAACCATCTGTTTTGCCTGATAAATCACATGACCGTGCTTGCTCATTAACCATATTCTCCTAACTTGGCACCAGCAGACTTTTTTTTATTTCCAAAACTAAAATCTCCGTTAAAAGGACAATGATTTTCTACGATAAACGAAATAATAGAAAATTCGCTAACGGAGCTACGAGCAATTCCAGAAACTGCTTTCCAGGATTGCTTTCAACAACGGAAACGTCGTTGGCAAAAATGTATAAACCAAGAGGGAGGAGAATACTTCGAGGGTGATACGTCTCAATAGCTCGTAGGTAAGCACTATAAATAAAAAATTGAAAAATTCGGGAACTTTTTGAACAGGCCTCGTATGATAAACGGATATCGAAATAAGAAACAAGTGAAAAAGACGGAAATTAAAATGACCCGGAAACGTAACGAAAATGTGAATAAATATACATTGAACACACGTACAAAAACGACCGTTGCGATATTGTACGCAATGAAATGTCCGGCAGTACTGTTTATGGGAAAACCAATGCAAATTATCCAAAAACATAAAATAATTAACGAATAATTGCTGATTTACCGAGTTGCCAAATGCCTTAGTCCGGACAATCATTAATAGTGTTAAAATTTAATAATATAAGACCCGACCGAAGCGTTTGGGCGAAAACGAAATTTTGGCGCAGAGGCAACGCTACGCGATAATTGGATTGTTCGGCTGACTTATGAAAAGACAAAGCTGGATTTGTATTTTTTTTTTTTTATTACACTGTCTACAAATGCGCGTAACTGTTAATATAATAATTGTTAATGTGCGGGTACATAAAAACCAATTATTTTGAAGAATAACTAAAACGTCCGGTTATAATTTAATAAACTTTTTGCTTGCGAGCGGCTAATACGAGTGATAAGACAAATTGCATCGAATGTCTTACTTAAACAAACAATTACGCGGCACTTTGACTAATGACTAATAACGAACGACTACTGCCAGTAGTAATCGTTTTGAAGATAAAACCAACAAGTTGTAATAGGTGAAACAATGTTTCGAGGTGGAAAATTGCAACTGCGGCAAGCTAATTGTTTAGACAATTTTACTGCCGACTGATTACTATTATTACGAATAAAGAACAAGACGCACTGCCCGTGTCATTCCGAATTACGCGGGATTTCGTTTTTCCGTTATTATCATTATTTTAAAAATTAACGAAATAACGATAAAAATACGCGGTGCGTTGCCCGTGTAGAAATTAAATTGGATTACGGACAGATATAGCCGACTCAATCTTGTAAGAATATTTCAACGCCATCGCGTTGCCTGTGTATAATGCGTTTTTGTCACGGTCGCGCGTCTACCGCTTGGACTTCGGCGATGAATAGATGAAATAATCAATCCGCTAGATGGACATAACCAATCGAATAACACAATTCTGCGTAATATCGACCAGAGAGAGTATACTGTAAAAATTATAATAGCCAATTGAAATGATTAAATTTAGAAAAAATATAAAAACTAATACGATACGTTATCGTAATCTCCCGAAAATATACCGGAAATGCGGTATTATTGTGGTGTTTTGATACCGGTATCGAACCGGATGTTCGGTATTCAAATAATCCGGTATTGCTCGGTGTCACCGTATAGAGGTGATAAAATGTAGATTATTATGCGCCGCCCCTTATAATTAACGAATATAGCTAATATAAAGACAAATCAGTTTACTCTCAAAGTGGTAATTTTAAAATTCAATCAACAACATCTCGGGCCTGTGGTCCGAGCCACACGCTAGTCAATCCATTCGATTTCCCGTTTGAGTCTCGAAAATACGAGAAAAAAAATTACTTTGAAAGCGATTAATATCGGCCTCGATATTGCGATCAACGGTTTAACGTGAACGTACAGGGTGCGGCAGTGCCGACTGACGAGTATTGATGGGCTATAAATAACGAACAGTAAAACTTAGAGAAAAGGTTTTTCTTTTTATTTAAATCAGTATTCAATCCCATTTTTAAAAATTATTTTTTGAAAATTATATCTCCAATATGGCGGCCGTCAGCATAGACACACTGTTGTAGACGATCTCTGAAGCTCTCATATGATTTTCGGCACATTTCGACTGGTATGGCCTCGACTTCCACGTGGAGTGGTCTTTCATGGAGCTGCCGTGGGTTATTTGTAGTCCAGTATCGAAAATTTTGTTTATTTACAGTTCCAGAAAGATGAAAATAGGTCTCATCGCTACAGAACAAATTTGATATCGGAGGAATTTGCAGAAGAATTTGCTGACAGAGATTTTTACGGTTGCCGTAGTCAGTAGCATTTAACTCTTGGACAAGCATTAATTTATATGGATGGAATGATAAATCTTCGTGAAAAATTCTCCTCGAAGAACGGTCTGAGATTCCCAAAGCTGCAGCGTGTTTCCGGGCCGAGCGTCTTGGTAACTGCTCAATTGACTCTCTCACCAACCGCATATTTTCGGGGGTTCTTACCGTTCTGGGTGCTCCGTGTCCAAGTCTACATAGGGTACTTCCAGTTTCTTCCAAATGCCGTATCCACAATTTGCTAGTGTTAGCAGAAGGAACAGATTCAGCGCGTGGCATGTCGCCGAAGTGTATACGAAAAGCCCTTTGTGTAGCGATCACAGAATGATTGTTTTCGTAATACGCAGGCACGACGAGACCGCGATGTACACCTGTCAAGACCGTGATTACCAATAAAAACGGCATTACCGTACAATTCAAAATATACCGCTTATTAAGGCCTGCTCTTATCTTATCACAGGCCTATGACCTCATTAAACTCGTCAGTCGGCTCTGCCGCACCCTGTATAATAATTTGTTTAATCTTAAAAATTAATTGCCTATATAACGAAATGAATATATACTACTTATTAATAAAGAAACAAAAAAAAAAAAAAAAAGTATAGAATTTCATTTTGATACTAACGATTACCTCGACGATTACCCGTCGACTTAATCAAGTGTATCATTATGGTCTACTAGTTTCTTATTACCACGTGGTCGTATTTCCCAATAGTCGGATTATATGTAAAAATAAATCATAGTCGTTTATAATTAAAAACTGTTCTTGCCTAACGCCTGCGAAACGAATACAATGCGTAAAAAAATGCAAATTTCCAATATTTAATCTAAAATAATAATTTTTCGACGACGATTATTATTGAGTACATGTTATAACGTCATTACGCGATATTTATTTTCCAATACCGAGAGATCATTATGCATTCTCGAGTATTTTTAAGTAAGTATCAACCTTTTATAGATAACCTTAAAAAAAACTATACAATTAAAAAAAAATCGTGGGTGGTAGGAACCACACGACAATTGTGTAGAGCTAGTCATAGTTTTGAAAGAGGCTAAGCAGTCTAGTCCCCTATTTGCGCCTATGAAAAACACCGAGACCATAAATGGATGATGTTAGTTATAATTTTGAATCACTTTAAGCTTTATAAACGAAAAAGGTTTTTTTTTTTTTTTTTTAAATAAAACCACCGTCAATTTTCCTAAGGAAATCATATAATCTAAAAAAACCTCAATGTCATAGAATAAAAAAAATTAATATTTTACCTGATGACCTACAAAAAAAAAAAAAAAACTAATTAACTTAAAATGTTTTTCTAAACATAATAATGGTTATTGTTATCTATACATAGCCCGCGAAAAAGAAAAGAAAAGAAATACATTGCATGCAAGTTATTTTTACGGACATCCTATGTTTTTAGAATAGTCTAAAAAAGTGCAGATGTCATAGAATAAAACTAGAGTTATGTACATTTTTTGCCGCCTAAAGTACTTAAACTTATCGTTTTTAATATTTGTAATTTTTTTCGAATTATTGTAAGTTAAGTATAACGTAAAGAATGGCATTACAGTAAGTTGGTTTTGAAAAAAAAAAATATATAAACATTTTTTTACCGACTAAAACAAAAAAGTAGTTATAAAAAATAATTTTTAATTTTTTTTTTTTTGCTAAAATGTATGTTAATTTAAAAGAATAAATTAAATAAATATAATTTTGAAGTTTGTTTTTGATTGTTATTTGTATGCTTTTATATTTACACTATTTTGTAGTATACAAGTAGACTCCACTTTGGTAATTAAGTGTAAAAATTGTTATTTTCGATTTTTTTATAATAATATGATGAATGACGTTATTATACAATTTAATTTGCTTATATGTTCGTATATTTTACGTATAGTTTCAACCAAAATATAAATCATATTAATCAATATTAACCGTTGCGCATGGCGTACATATGTACGTTTATTAAAATTTGTTAGACGAGCTACTATAGTTCCTTCCAATATAAACTGGCGCAACTCCAGGCAACACAAGCAAAATAATTACGTTTGAACTTTTGTATATACGAAATGATAAAATTTAAATCGGGAACACGGGCAAAAAAATTCACGGCGGGGGTTTGAACGAATGCTTCATCTTTGCATCGCTGTGAATTTATAGTATCCTATTTATTTTTAATCGTTCGAAATTATATAGTACTTAACAATTCAGAAAGGTTGACCTCACCCCTCCTTGCGTTGACCCGTGATTTTAATAAATATTTTATATATATATACGTAGTTCTTAATTATAATTTAAAACTCTAAAAGTCCGTAATACCTTACGATTCATTATCTCACGTAACAAAATAATTACTTATTTTTCTCTTTTTTTTTTTTAGTAGCGTTAGTTAAACAAATATTGCAGTCTTAGGCGTACTCGTGAATTACTAGCTATTATACGTAAAGATATTTCACGTGAATAGTGTATACTTTATAGTAGTGGCGAGTAATTATTGCCGAGGCGAGGCGTTGGGAATTCGCACGCATCCCCAGATTTGTGGAGAGCACATATATATTTCACTGCGAGTTCTCGAAAACAGCACACGCGTGTTATTCGGCAAATTACGTACTTTTAACCGAGTAAAAATAAAAAAATAAAAAATGCTCACGAGCAATAACTACAATAACGGAAACATTATGTAAAAACTAGAAACAATTTTACAAGAAATTCCGTTTATTATGCAAATTATCGTATTATCATAAACTATTTACGAGTATAACTTTATCCTAAACAACTTCAACATGTAAAATACAATTTAAACATTGGCCGCGTGGAAGGTGAGTGAAATAGACAGCCGGTAGTGCACCAAACACGTTGTTTTCCTAATAACACCACTGTTTGATAATAAAATATTTTAGATTCTGATGCTCGGTATGGTGAATGCAAAAATGTCTGAAACGTTTTTTAATATTAAGTTTGGAAAAGTGAAAAACAATACGATTTTATGAAGTATACAATTATTATTTCTCTACCTTATATAAACTTTTAATGCTATATTAAAATAACAAAATATATGAGTTTCAAATTATGTTTGTAAAACAAACCGTTTACATAAATATTCAGCTTCAAAATGTCAAAATAATAATTGGTTATAGAAAGTTCAATCGTTCACAATATTTATATGCTAATATCCCTAAAATCCCACTGAATAGTATTATTAACTGTAAACTCGAGGAAAACTCTCGAAATCCATAAAAAAAAAAAATAAATAATTGGTAATAAACTTAATTTGTGTATACCAATTGTTTTTATAGGAATAACTTCAATAAATTTCACGTGACGTGTTCGTTAAACTGAATACTATTTAAAAATTATCTTCATGAAAAATGAAAACCCGTCATATATTGTAGTCAGGGATGTTATAACCAAAACATTGATCAATTATGTTGGAAATCAGTAAAATAAAATTACCGTCTGACCACAGTGCTATCAATTGTGTAACACTCAAAACATATTTTGAGACTGGGTATCAAAAAACGTTTCTAGTTGCTTTTATCACAATACTTCGGCTTAGTAAAATTGCATCAAATCACAACGCAAAGAATACAATTCTATAAACGATTAACCGATAGAATTACGTGCTTGCCTATACTCGTATATTGATTTTACATTAATTTATACCATAGAAATAGCTAACTAAAAAAAAAAAGCAGTTGCAGGTGTTTTATACGTCGTCATTACGATGCTCGTATAGGATATAGGTTATGGGTAAGCCCCTGTCGTAGGTGGAAATTAGGATATATAGGGTAATTTAGATCATCTTTATGTACCGTGTGCAACGAAATTTATTTAAACATGTTTTGATAAATTTAAATTATAAATTCTATTAATTCGTTACAAAAAAACAAACTGAAAGTATTCGTATACTAAACTAATTGTATCAAAACTTTCCACTTAAAATTACTATAAAAGTAAATTACGACATTTGTATCCGCATAAGACTGAAACATACTCGTAAGCCGCATTCGCCAATTCATTTTAATAACTCGGAAAACGCCAAAATGTTTTTTAAAACTATACAATCTAATGATTGAAAACGTTTATTTCCTAAATATTCTATGAAAATTATAGGTTTCTACATTATTTCTCACTGAATTACAACAGCAAAACAAACAAATAAACAATTATTGCCATCAATAAGAAAATTACAAGGAAAAGTCAATCTGACCTCGTCGGTTCAACGTTTAGACAAAATTTTACAACAGAAACACTCGGTCATGTTGATCGGAGCAAGATTTCTGGTCGAAAAATTATCCACGGACACATCATAGTAAAACCAATAGATTCCTCGCTCTGAGCAGAATCTCGTGTAAGGACTGAGGTGTATGCAGCAAGATTAATTTCATTTGCATAGTGACGTTACTCCGTGATGTATATAAAAAAAAATGCTCAATATCCATAAATTATGAACCATAATAAACCTTTATAAAAACATCGCGAATTATTATAATCTGTCGTCCAATCAGAATTTATAAGTGTTAAATCATAGTTTTTTTTTTTCTGATACAAAATCATATAATAATTAACGTTATTTGTTATCGTGCAGGTCGTTACGATATTTAACAGCACAATTTTATAAATTGGTACCTAATGACGCATCAACGATGTGGTATTTAAAGGGATAAAATCAATGAATATACTATACGATTTTGAATAATGTAAATTTAACTGCAAGTATTTGAACAAATACAAAAATCTTGTATTTATATATTTTTTTTTTTTTTTTTCATTTAACTATAATTAATAATCAATTATATTATTTACTGTATTACGAAATCGTTTTACCTTTTACCTCGCATTTTACTGAAATTATAATTACACAAACATTAAAAATAGCCAGCGATTTTCATAATGTATTGATTTCATAATATTAAACTCGTAAAAAAAAATGTTTATATCGTCTTCTAAAATTGTTTAGAATCTGAACAAACCGAGAAATTGTTAATCGGTTTCACTATGATGCGGTGTTTAAGTTTTTTTAAATTTAAAGTTAAAATTTATGATTAACCGGTTAAAAGCACAAACTATTGAAATTAATTTTCTAGTTACGGATCGGTATGTAATTTTCAATTTAATTGCAATCGTAATAATTCTGCTTGCAACGATTTATCTAATAACGTGCGAGTATATTAACTAAATAACCCTATGCGTCCTATCTTCCCGACTTCCCACCTGCAACGGTGGCCGACCCATAGCGCGGATTTTTTTCCATCCTTTTCGTTAACATTGTATTGTGCCTAGCGCAGAATACAAGAATTAAAATCGGATACTTATGTTATAATACAGCGGCTGTGTCCATCATCTGTTATCTAGCAGATGAATGTGTGAAATAACGAAAATAATGAAATAATTAATAAAGTAAGTAATTATAATGTTATTATAACAATAATAACTTAATAATATGTGGTTATCGTGTAAAACTAAATTTCCAAAGTTACGTCAATAAACCGATAACGTTCGGGTTCGCTGGACACGCGTGTATTAATATTGCATAACCACCGCGCCGTTCTATATTTCGATATACGTTAATAAAATTATACGACTACATTGGTTCGACAGATTTGGCACGATGGTTATCATACTAATGTCGGTAATGCACAAAAAAAAATTCCATTTGGGACGGACTTTCGCCGTGGAAACTGAACTTGTACGAAAAGGAATGGTTTATTACAAGAAAAACTATAGGTGTTCGATAAGTGGCATAATCGTACAACAATACAAGTTTCATTTAATACAATCTCCTATTTTCCACGGATGTTCTGTGAAAATCTGGTGTAAACGGTGTATGTTTCGAGCCGAACAAGTAGTTAATCAGCACTACGCGAGAGGATTGAAAATCGGTAGGTGGCCGTAATCTATAGTCAATCGCACGGGCGATAAGAATTATAAGAGCACACGTTTGACACACAATTTGATGATGTACCGAGTATATCAATTCCATATTTTCGGATTTCAATCTGTTTTATCGCAGTGCGGACTTGAACGAACCCAACACTGAAAACGAATACACGGCACATCGTGTTTTCGGAGTAGAGACTTCAAGACGGATTTCCGTTTTGGTTTTCGCCAAAACGGAACAGCTCAGGAGGTCGATTCCACTAATGGGCGATGGGCGTACGACCTACAAATGAGGACGAGAGTAGATTTATGGCTTTTCCATTTATCCGTGATAAGCAGATTCGACAGACAAGGCTCCAAATAATTACGCGAGAAACGAATGAAAAAAAACCCCTATCGTTTTGAGCGTGTGCGGCATAATTCCACAATATCGCATACATCTATTTGTTTCTGTTATCGATTGATGAAATCCATTGTTTTATAAATTATAAATATTGAACGTAATGATTTCTTCCTCGAAAATTGATTTCGATTAATCGAGTTCAAATTTTAATAAACCCATGATGAACGTTCGATCGTTCGCGTTTTAACCCGGCGAAGAGATTCAAGAACGGCGAGGACTATACGCAACTCTTAAGTTGCATATAGGTCGTATCAGAAGTGGTTACAATTTAATTCGGAAATTCCCAAAAAAGAGTCTTGGAGGAAGGAGATAACTATCATTAGTAAGGACGGCCATTAAGGGAATGCCTAGTGGTAGACGACCGCCGGCTTAAAGAAGAACACGGTGTTGACGGTGGAGGGTAGCAACGGCAGTGGATAGGATGAAACAGAGAGACATTCGTTTGGCTGTATGGCCTCGAAGACCGGAATCTCCAAAACAAGAACAATGTACGTCACCGTAGTTAGGAAGCAAGGCAAGCCGACAAGCGGATCGGAATAAGATAAGAACATGGCACGTGTAATTATCAAACAGGCAAGCGGATATCGCATCATATTAAGTCTAAAGGCCGTGGCAAGAGCCAAACAACACTACGGCCGCCACCGCCACCGGCGGACTAGTCGAATCGCCAAGTCCATAAGACCGCCGGCCGAGAACAGAAGACGCGATTGGGATTCAGTCGTCCCGGAACGCTTACAAAGCTATACGAAATTACCCGGGTCCGGGGTAGCTCATTCGGTTAAATTGTAAAACACGCTTAAATCCGAACGGTGTAAAATAAGTGTCGGTTTACAGTGGACTCGCCGCCCACGCCGTCCCCCGGAATTCGATCGTACGGCCCCAAATGTCGGCACGCTTGACCGACGCGCACAATCCCAAGCCGATTTCCATAGACGGATCCCTCGAAAATCGCGTCGTCGAGGGTGTTTTAAAATTAATACGGCGGTAGAGACGAGGAGACGTGGGCGAATTATTATTGTCACTTTCGGGTGCCCCCGGCGGGCGGCGTACGGGCGAGCGGGCGAAAGACGGCGGCGGGCGGCGTACGGGCGAGTGGGCGAAAGACGGCGGCGGGCGGCGGCCCCGCGCCGGCACGCGTCTCCCACAGGGCTCCGCCCACCGACCAATGGACAAATAATCCGAACGGGCGACGCGGCGGCACGCGACGGCGGACGCCGAGTAATCCCGCGTGATCCGACCGCCGTATTAAAACAATCATTGGCCCGTACGTGTAAAGTAAATTATTAATCGAATAACGGCAAAAATTACGGGTTGGGGCGAGCGGGACACGTAGCCCGCACAAATGGTCTGTGGTCGAAAATCGTCCGAGCGAACGGTTCCGGCCGGGAAATATAAAAGCTCGTCCCCGTGGGGGGATAGGGGATATTTTATAAGCCCGGATCGTACGCGTAAAACGGATTAAGACGACACAGTTAGCCGAGGTCCTACTGTCCGAGGTGTGTGGATTTAAGTGGCGGCGGTGTCGTTCGGTTGCGGCCCGCGCACGTGGTCGATTTCGAAAACGGTTTTTTGGCGGGCGGGTGCCGACGGCGGACGGTCAATATTTAAACGTGTCACTCACCTGGTGCGGGTAGATTTTTTTCCAAAATTTTTCCCCGGGTTTTATTATTATTTTTTTGTTTTTTTTTTTTTTTTTTTTTTTCTCTCTCTGTTCGGCCTGTCGACGGTGTAAGGCGGCTTTTGCGTAGCGGAAACGGCTGGAAACAAACACACGACGACGGCGACGGCGGCTGTTCGGCGCGCAGCGTTACACTGTGACTGCGGTGCGCTTTTGGCGGCGCTGTCGTTCCCCCCCCCCCGCGCGCGCGGTACAACGCGGCACCGATATACGGTCTGGCGCGCCACCCACGCCGCCGGTTTTTTTTTTTTTTTTTTTTTCCCCATCGCGCCGTCTGCTGGCGAGACGAAACTGTAATTGCGGTATAACCGTAAACCGAAGACCGGATTCCGAACCGAAGACGGTTCACGTTCAAAACGCCACGCTACCGCACACGAACAAACCGCGAAATATTCCCTTGACAATAGAGTTTGACATTAAAAAAATAAAAAATAAAAATAACCCCCACCCCAGCCCCATACCGGAAAAATACGCTAAAACGTTCTTTCTTTTTTTTTTTTTTTTTTGTCGATTTTCCGATACTATTATTTAATTATAACCAGCCAAGTATCCTAGTCAAATAGTAGTCAAGGTATAACCTAGTAGTGTTTTAGCAATCAAACGAGAAAATAAGTAAATCAATTAAAACGTTCTGTTAATTAATAACATACGATTTATTTAGATTGAAATTATTAAAAATTACTTTTAAACAAATATTTAAGAAAAATAATTTAAAACGATTGAAAACGTATTAAAATTACCATTTCTTGAACGGTTTAAACGAGACGATTATCTAGTATACGCTCTAAATAAGAAAAAAAAAAAACTCGAAATATTCCCTCAGTAAAACAAATTCTATTAAAAACCCGGAAAAATATGATAAAACTTTTATTTTTTTCCCGCTTGAGATACTATTATTTAATAGTATATTATTATTAATACGTAGTTCTGTGCACTTATATGAGTAAATGTGTAGCCAAACCAGTGGGGTGGATTTAATGGTTCGAATAAAGTTGGTAAATCCATACGAAATGTAACAATACTGCAGTAAATGATATTGCGGTTTGCAATATAAAATGTACGTAATTTTTTTTGTTTGTGGTAAAAATTGAAAAAAAAAACTATTAACTATTTATAGGTGGATTTAGGTGGTGCCCATTTCAGTAAAAACAATTCAGAAGAGGGGCCCCGGGCGGTATTTGCCGACTAAACGACCGTTAAATTCGCCACCGAGCCAAGCCCGACCAGACATTTGTCGTGCCGTTCGGCCTTAACGTGTAGGTAATAGTGATAGAACCGAGTAGTGTTTAAATAACCAAACGAGAAAATAGGTAAATTTCCTTATTTTAATTGCGACTATTGGAAATCAGTTTTAAAAAAAATAAAATAAAATTATTGAAAATGTGTTAAAATCGTCATTTCGGCTGTGCAAAATCGCGTGTACAAATCGCGTCCCGATACACCAACTGGTGGGCCTATATTTTTAGGCCTAGCCCAGCAGCCTGTCCTCCCTCACAGTTTCCCCTCTGTACCGATGGCCAGGCCCGTGTGTGGCTCTAGTTATAAAAACGAAATAAAAAAACAATAAAAATAACACTTTTATAAATACGAAAATTGTGAATTCGGTCGGCGGTCTGAAATCCCCTGTCAGAAATATATATATATATATATATATATATAGTTTTTTTAACGCACAAATAAAAAGAAAACGAAAATTTCACCGCCAGCTCCGCGAACGCAATTTCGTTAGTATCAACGCCGAAATCCGCTAAAACACCAATTTTTTTTTTTTTTTTTTTTTTTTATTTGTATGATATAATAAAAATATCGCATTGGCCAATATCGAATATTTTGTTTATATAATATTTTTGTTAATTATTATTGCCGTTCTCGAGTAAAATACATAATTACCATAAGTATTTAATCGAACCATTGTAAATCGATATGTCAGTTTCATGAATGTTTTACGCGCTATACGTTTCAGTCGAGTTTTTTTTTAAATTTGTTTCAGTGTTTCTTAGTAGTGAATAATTTGTATTGTTTTTCTTATAACTGTAATAGTCCGCTTCTTTTTTCCGTTATTTTCTTGTTTTCTTTACCGCGGCGAGATTTTTCACATGGTTTATTATCTACACGGCAAACCCTGCCGGCCGAGACTGCTGCCGAACGAGAAAACAAACAGCGGGAATCGAACGACAGAATACCAATTGCTGCGGACGTCCGGGAACACCGAAGAAGCGAGAAAAGATTTATCGTACCAGCGGCGGTTTGGTCGGAATTCGGTGATCGTATTATATTTATACACAGATTTAAGGTACGGTTGGATTACCGAAATAAAAATTTAATCTTATTAGCGGTCCGCAAGTCTGCCCGGTTATTATGTAGTCGCGGCGGGTTATATGATGCTGTCCGCGGTAAGTATATTCCTTCAAGGTGTATTTTTAAAAGACCGTAGTTATAGTTGGCAGTAAAATAGTCGGTGGATTAGGCCGAATAGTTGTAGTTAACGGTGAAATAGTCGATGGATTAGGTCATATAGTTATAGTTGGCAGTAAAATAGTCACAAGTGGATTAGGCCTACTAGGGGATACCACTATAAAAAAAAACGCGCCTAGTGCAATACCTCATAATGTATGCCTGTAAGGTGGTGTGGAAAATTGCGCACGGTTCTATTTGTTAATTAATTGTAATATAATATTGATTTATTTAGCTTTTCCGCAGAACATTTCCGAGTACGCGGCTAATCGTATTTTCAACTTATCATCGAAGTCAAGTCGGACTTACGGTGAACCTCGTGTGTAAAATGTACACGGGTTTCATATAAAGAATACTGTACTCTAATGGACCGGAATTTTCGTGCTTTTGGAACACGGCCCGGACTGGGCTCAAAATTATAGGCCCTTGCCAGAGCTCGACTAGTACCCGGCTACAATAGTGAGCCGCCATGGTGCGAAATATTACCTTTTTTTTCGAGCCAATTTCAGTTCTCTCTTTCAGCTGGAAGTATGAGTACCACACAGCTAAGGCTAGGATTTATATGCATATTTTTTTTTTTTTGCAACTTCCTAATTACTGTTTTTGTCGGATATGTCCACGAATTACGTCATGATGAAGCAAATAGTGATTATTTTATTTTGCATATTTTGAATAAAATGCATATTATTGCATATTTCAACAATAAACACCTAAAATGCATGTTTTATGGTATATTTAAACATACTATAAAATCAGTACTTTTGTCTTTAGACGAAAACACTGCGAAGTCTATAAAAAATGCGATATTTTTTATATCGCCTAAAGCTTTATTTGAAAATAGGAATATAAAAAATGATTTAGCTTATATAAAAAGTAATTTTACCTTTATCACTCATTGTATTCTAAAACTAGAAAATGCATCATTTTTACTGTATGATAGTCTAAAAATTTTTGAAAAAACCAAAATCAAACTTAGCCAAAATAAAGGAACAACTGCTGAATTGGTTAACAAAAAATACCAAAACGTTTCAGACATATATCGAGGACTAAAATCTATGTTAGTTATACGTGATAATATTTAAATGGAGGTAATCTGGATGAAGATTTTCATTACAATCTAACTCCTGGGGAAATTGCAAAATATAAAAAGGCAAAAATTACGTCATGTGATGTTAAACGTAGCTTCAGCAAGTATAAAAAAATACATACTAAGATTTAACCAAAAATCTTTTAGTTTTAAAAATATTAAACAACACATCATTGTTTCATGCAATACTTTTGAATAACATTAATCTGTGTACATATAAAAATCAATTGCCGCATGTACGTAAGATCGTCACTTAAGAATGGCTCGACCTATTTGGCTGATTTTTTTTTTTTTTTTTTGTGATTGTAATTATCACGACAAGGTTTGTATGAAAGAAAATCCACCGAAAAGGTGCGAACAGCGACAGTGAACAGATTGGACACGATTTGTTCCGACATTTGGTCCGAACGGTATTATTTGTTCTGTATTGAATTTTAATTATTTCAATAATATTTTATTAAATTATATATAATTTTATATAAATCTAAATAATTAATATTTTTAAAATGGACTGGACTATGGATAAAACTATGCCTTCGTTTAATAAGTTTATATCAAGACGGGCCAATACTATGGGATCCAACACATTTTGAGTACAAATTAAACAAACGGAAATTTGATATATGGAGTAAAATTGCAAAAGAAATGAATTCTGCAGTCGTTGATATATGCAAAAAAAAAAAAATAAAAAAAATGGAAAGTTTATTGACTTCATTCAGAACGAGAACGGCAGAGAGAGGAGGAACTACATCTGGAATGGGCAACGACGAGGTGTATCACTCACGGAGGTTTACATTTCTTTAATCTATGCAATTGTTAAACGACAAATTTAAGCCAAGGAAAACGATAAAAAAATACTTTAACTGAAGGTGATGTAAGTAGTAATTGGTCAGGCGATTATAGTAACCGGTCATTAAGTACCCTCGGTTTGATGTACCCGCAAGCGGGGCTACAACGGCGGTCCGTGTATTCGCGCTCGGCGGTCTTTACGGGCCGCCGAGGTACAGGAGTCGCCGGAGCGACGCATCGGTCGGACGTACTCCCGGGTCGTCGTCGACGGACCACCAGCACCGTTAGACGACTATCAAGTATCGCTTTTCTTGTACCGGTTACGGGATTCTATACCCACGGTTGCCACCGGTCGAGCCGTGGCTAACCACTGTCACGGTGTTCGGTCACGGACAACCTGCGGCATTATATCTCCACCGATAGAGCGGGTAGGTGCCCGGGAGCGAACACACCAGAGAGACTGTCCCAATGGCCAGCTTGACCGTAAACCATAAGATAGCTGCTGCCGCAGCCGCCACGTATCCAAACCGGCGCCGGCGTGCAGGGAATGCGGGCGGGTACACGCCGATGCGGTTGTGGCCACCTCGCGGGGTGGGCTTCCCCTTCTTCCCGTGGTACTTTTGTTAGTGAAGAAAATCCTTAGGCAACCGTTAAAAAGTAATAACGGTCGAAGAAGACGCTCTCGCGAAATCTCCCCCGCAAGTATCTCCCCGGCGGTTGGTTAGCCTCTCAGGTCCAAATAAGAAGGACCCGGTCGGTTGCCAATCGCTTGCTTGGGCACGAACCTGTTCAACCAGAAACCTGGAATAAGGATATCGAAACCCAAGCTTTATGGGTGGACAGTGTGTGGTGGCCGTCCACCCCCCATAGATTAACCGGTCAGTGACAGGCGATAGCGCAGGTGGTAGTGGAGATAACCGCTCAAAGTACCGCCGGCCTGCTTTTCGTTCACTCGTTCGTTCGTCGCCGTCTACCGTTTTACCGATCGACCGCTCTCGCGTTTTAGTCACCATCGGCGGCAAAACGTACCGCAGGTTTTTTTTCCTTTTTGTTGTTTTCGTTGTTACAAATACTACACGAATCGGGCGTTTGTGTCCCTCGTCACCGACACCTGTTTTCACCGTCACCTGTAGTCGCCGTCACCTGTTTTCACCGTCACCTGTAGTTACCGCACCAGCGCAGTCGAGCCCCCACCGTAACGTTATTATTATTATTATTACTATTACTATTGCTATTATTATTGTTTTATTTGGCTTTATTTATAATTTTGTGAGAATCCTTCGTCGGCCGGCACACTGTGTGTTCCCATTTTAAAATAGTAAACCGTCGTATAAAAAACCAATCGGTGATTTGTCATTGTCAGCGATTATTTATCTTAACCATACGATTCACATTACCGCAACTAAAACAATAATGATGAATATATTATCACAAAACCAGCACTTGCCATTAATAAGTCGTTCCTGAGGGTCCTGTCACTGGATAACACAGCTAACCCTCCCTCCTCAAAACTATTCATGTTATGTGAATATTATGTAATTATCCTATTTGCTTATTGAACAAATGCTATAGATTGTAAAATATTCAATGTTTTTTTTTTTTTTAACTCTCCCAGGAAATCCTAGGCGCAGGCTAAAAAGGAAATGATGTCGTGACCTCATACAAGTTCCAATTTAAAATATCTGTCTGTATCTATAAGACTTGTCCTGGGTGATTCATCATCGCCTAGCCGGAACTGCTGAAGCTATGGATATAAAATTTTCAGTAAATGTACTTATTACTATGTATAGGCGCACTAAGAAAGGATTTTTCGAAATTCGCATTTTAAAGGGTTAGTTATACCTAGGGGTACAAGGGCAGATGAAGTAAAGTCATATCTAAAAGCTTCGTATTTGTGGCCACATATCCAGAAAGTTGCACTTCATAAAAATATGAGGGTTCATGTGAAAGGTGACACATCTGCTGGGATTTTCGCTGATATGTTACTTAAAATAGGAGACGGAAATTTCCCTTCATTGGAAGGTGAGATCACTATTCCCTCAAATTTATGTACAGTTGTTAGCTCTTCTAACTTTCAGAATTTACCCGGATATAATAAATATCAAGATGAAACCCAACGAATGGTTGTGCGAGCGAGCCATCTTAACTCCAAAGAATGACAAGGCAGCCGAATTCTACTAAAGGCATTTAATAAAAAAGCTGTTGAATATAAATCTTTTGATTCGGTGATCCAATCAGATGATGCTGTCCATTACCCTTTAGAATTTCTTAATACTCTGAATCCTTCTGGTCTTCCATCACATAAACTTATCCTTAAAATTGGAGCACCTATAATGTTACTAAGAAATCTTAACCCACCTAAATTGTGTAATGGAACTAGATTGCAAGTTAAAGCTCTGCACAAAAATGTAATAGAAACTATAGTTATCACTGGGTGTGCTAGAGGAAATATAGTTTTAATCCCGAGAATAACGTTAATTCCAACTGA
The DNA here is from genome assembly GCA_956483605.1 of Tuberolachnus salignus. NCBI lineage: Eukaryota > Metazoa > Arthropoda > Insecta > Hemiptera > Aphididae > Tuberolachnus > Tuberolachnus salignus. Next base: position 36,690,401 of record OY101436.1, on the reverse strand, counting down.
TTATCCCTTTGAGTTTAAAAGAATACAATTCCCACTCAAAGTTTGCTTTGCTGTGACTATTAATAAGTCTCAAGGACAATCATTGAGCATGGCAGGGATTGACTTGAGAGAAGAATGTTTTTCACATGGACAGTTCTATGTCGCATGTTCTAGAGTTAGCTCTGCCAGTAGTTTGGTTATTTTAGCCCCAAAAGGCAGTACCAAAAAAAATACTGTTTATAAAGAGGTATTGAGATGAACAAAATATGTCAATATAAATATTGGTGGGTTTTTATAACACCATAATGTATTAATTACAGAAAGTTATAATTTTTTGGGTATATTTTATTTCAACATTTTGTCGATTAGAATTGTATCTTACAATTTGTCTTTAAAATATTAAAATAATTTTTTGCCGACTTCTGATTGTTACAATGCATGGTCAATCTAGGATAAACTAAAAGCACCATGTAATAAATATAAAAACTGATAAAATAATAGTTATAGTAGGTTACACAAAAAAACTGTACACGGGCGAAGCCGGGTTATTCAGCTAGTATATATATATATATAGAATTCCAATCAGTTACAATAAAAAAATAAAAATAAAAAAATATAATTAATTCATGTTAAGTGTTGCCAGTGAACGGTATTCGTATTCAATTTTTCACGTTCTGTCTTCTCTTAGCGCATAAGCTTATTGTGCATTATTTGTATAGATTGTTTATTTCTAATTAATAATAAAAATAAAAAAGAATTATAATTATCTTTTTTTTTTTTATTTATTTATTATAATTATAAAATGTTTCAGCACACCTAGTGCTATTACAACTTTTTAATTTTTACAATTTTATTTGTTACAAATTTAAATGATTATAGATTTATTAATGACGTAATTGTTAATAGTGAGAATGATATAATAATGTGTTACATATATGAATATTATCATTATGGATCTGGCGATTTCTCATGAACCACGGTGCTTTGAGACATATCCTTAAAAATTTATTTTGTAAGATTTGTATTTTATTTATTTTAGTTATAGAGGAAGCGGACCATACAGGACAGGCATAAGTTATCAGTGGTCTGATTATTGCGGTGTAGAGAAGGAATAATTATCTTGAATTCCATCGACAAATCGTAGTTGATGATAAGAAAAAATATATGATAACGGAGACTCCAATAAAATGGCCGACGGATTTTTTTTTTGTTTGTTTGTTTCCTGTCTATATTCCGTGTATCAGTGTTATCGGGGTGGTGTCCACTGTGATTTCGTCTATTCCGTGATAAACATTTTTAATCGTGATTCAAACACATGTTTTACGGAACACTACTTTGATAATAACGAGAATATATATTTATTATCTACGGATATAAGCCGACCGCGGTTTGATAACACGCCGCTCGATTGTCCGTCAATGCGATTAGGAAAAAATTCGTCGCTCTGGACACACGATTAATTATTGTTAATTGTAATGTACGACACACGGTTTTAACTCGTACGTGCTCTGTGGATCCCGTTAGATCTTGTTCCGGCAGGTAAGCTAGAAACAAATTTCTCGTGTTGTTTTATACAAATCACCAGTCCTAGAAAAAATTACTATAGTCGAACAGATTACGTCGCGCACCATTTTTTTTTTTTTTTTTTTAATCGTTCCGGCGTGTTTTGTTTTCGGTTTAGCCATGTGGACCGTTCGGGTTCCCAAACGAAACGTGCCCCGTACGTACGGCCGATCGATTGCCACCATGTGCGCTTCACGGCAAGAAACCCGTGCGGTTTACCCGCCTATTTTGGACTTGAAACCAGAGCCGACTTTGGCGCGCCAAGAATTGGATCACCATGAAAAAATACGTAACCTCGGTACTATCGAAGAAAAAACTATCGGTATCAACATGCCTAGGTAGGTTGTTCGATGTAATTTTTTTATCAACTCGGCAGTGTATTGAATAACGTTGATTGTCGAATGTTTAGATATTACGGTTGGCAGTCGTTAGTGGTAAAAGACAAAATACTGCCGTACGACTTCTTGCCGTTCGCCCAGACTGTGACAAAGACTAAAATTCATGAAGTAGAAAATCTACCGAATAAACTTTCGGATGATGACTGTTCAAAATTTATTGAACATATAAAACCGCAGCTGGAAAACAATCTTGTATTCGAATTCAATAGAAATAGGTTAGTGTATAACATCATAAAATAAGTTAACTAATTGTTTTTAAAAATATATGTGCTTAATGTATTTTTAGAAGTAGAGGTAAAGAAATAAATCCCATTCAAGGTATGGATGAATCTTACCCAAGAAATGAACTGGCTAAAAATGTTGCTGAACAAGTAAATCGTATATTTTTAGCTAATCTTGCCGCAGATTACCCGCATTTATTTGAAGCTCAAGTACGGACATATTTTTACAAAATCACATTGAAATCTTTCTAATAGTGAATTATCAACTTGAAACAGATTGATTATGAGCCTCGGGTTGAAGGATTCTGGAATGTGCATGGTTTTGCAGCTACTAAAGAAGATAAAGAGTTGAGAGAAAAGAAAAATGTACCCGAAGAGAACTTGAATGATCCTGTTGATAGATGGATACACTACTTTGGTGTCCCTGCAATTCAAGTTCGCCATAGTTTACCCTTACCTTCAATCCCCTTAGACAAATTGACATTATCTTCTACTCTGTCATCTAATTCTGATGATACACCCAAGATAACGCACAAAGAATTTAATATACCAAATTATGATTTTGATCCTCAAATTTATCATAAATTACCTTATGAAAGAAGACATGGTGTCAGTATTCCTGGTAAGTTTATAAAATTTTAAATGAAAAGTGTCACCTAAACTTAAAATTTAAACTAAAGGTTTTTGGCCAAACGATAATCAAAAATTCGGTCTGTTGTCTATACACACAAATGAATACTTAGAAGATCGGCCACCGAATTTTGGTGAATTGGAACACCAGGAAGCTGTTCATGCTCAAGCAATATTAGCGTCATTTGCTTGGTTAATAGGTCAAGCATCCTATCAAGGTAAAAACAGTATATGTTAATAAATCGTTCGTACAATACTTGTGATATTTTAAAACTTAATATATGTTGGTTAGAAGACCAAAGCTTATGAATTCTGATGTTGTGCGTTTTAAAATTTAGAAATATACACTATTTCATTATAATATTCACCGCGTTAACATTTTTATTTCATGAATTGTTTAAATTCTCAAATATTTATTTAATTTTTTTTTTTTTCGTTTAGGTTTCACAGTTTGTAATGAAATCACGTATCCTCTTGTTAATCAATCAATTATTACAAATGGTAAAACATGGTCATTCTACATGTATCAATTAAATACAATGCGGTTCTTTAAAAGTAAAGATGTCATAAACAATCCGATTAGTCCAAGTAATATTTGTTGGGGAACGAAAACAATGGAACTATTCCATGACATCACAGATACCCAAATTATTGGTGCGTATAGAAAAGTAAAATAAAAACTTAATTATAAATACTGACAATTAAAAATAGGTTGGAATGATGAAGCATTGAGAAACCTTCTAAGTTGTTATGTGAATACTCCTAAAGCACGAGACCACGAAATGTGTCCGTATCTCGGCAAAGAACAAGTAGTGGCCAACATAGATAATGCTAATAAAAGGTAAATCAAAATATGTTTAAAAATAAATATTTCTATTATAATTTAGTTAGTTTTGTTATGTGAACTGAGGAGAATAAAATATATCTGAGCGTTATAATTTATTTTCTATAGGATATGGTTACACGAGAAACATAAAGTTATATCATCGCATCGACCCAGACATCGTCTTTTACCTGAAGTTTATGACTGGGAACGTATTTATAAGATCAAATTTGAAATGAGACAGTATGAAGCGAGGAGACGTTTCTTTGAACTCGGTAAGGATCCGTTAAATGAAAGAAGACTTGATGATCATTATGGAGCTTACATACAGCGCAAAGATAGAGATTTAGGTAGGAGAATAAGGAGTAAACGATTCGCAGATAAGTATTACCCTAATGTTTAGATATTATTTGTTATCAATATTGTATAAAAAAAAAAAATGTTAGACAAAATACAAATTTTATATTATAAAAAAAATACATTCTAATTGTTGGATACAAAATTAGTGTGCCTTTCATTCTTCTATCCACTCTATGCCCTAACGCGATTTTAATAATCCTAGACAAACTCCACACTTTAAACTAAATTGTAAGTGTAGTATTAAATTTGAACGACAACAAACAGTTTTGGTATGTTTATAAGTTTTGTTTTAAATAGGTAATCTGTTATATAAATGAATAAGCCTTTATTCCAATCTTAATGGCACGTGACATTCAAAACAAAAAGGTCACTGTCCTGTCTACTTTTTATCTTAAAATTTAACTTTCTTGGGCTACCAGAGTTGACACTGATGAGATTTAAAAAAGTTGTTATTATTTAAAAATTAATTCTGCTTTTAGAAACTGAAAAATTGGCCAGAAAATACCTGACCGAGACAGATAGTTATAAATAAAATAATACAATCAATTTTGTAATTTATTACTGTCAAATTTTAATAAATACAAATTAATTATCGTAAATTTATAGGCTTTCTTATTGTATAATGTAATTGTAGCACAGATTAGTATAAATGAACAAAGAAACCTCATACTCATAAATCGTCTTCAACTTCCATATCATCATCGCTAACTTCATTTAAAATATCGACCGTGAATTCTATTGTTTGCTTATCCTAAAATCAAAATATTTTTAGAACACCGAAACACATCAACAAATATAAAATTTGACTAACATTAGTAGTAGGATGATTTTGTTTTGTAACCAACACTCTTTTGGGATTTATTAGCTTAACTTTCTTTTGTTCTTGAATATCTAGACATTCATATCTTGACATTTGAAGCTTATAGTACCCATCATCGTCTTCGATATATCTACAAACACAAGTAAAAAAATTAAATATAAAAAAATAACAAGTGGTAAAAATAAAATTAAGATAAGGACCTAAAACGCTTTAAGCTGGCTGGCTTATGGATGTTGTGTTTGGTTCTTAAATGATTGGTAAGTAGTGAACCCCTGAGAAATAGAGCGCCACAAAGATGACAATAATATTTATACATTTCATCTGGATCGTGATGATGCACCATTCCTATATGCTTTGTTATACTATATTTGCTACGACAAGAATATTCACAGCCATCCTTTGAACACTTAAATAGTGGGCCTGGTGAATGTTTTTTTAAATGATTGGTAAGATCTAATTTACGTAAAAACCTAGAAATTAAATAATGTTTAGTAAAATACAAAAATAGAATATTGTGTTATACTACTTGCCTGGATTCACATAAATCACATTTAAATGGTTTTATATCCAAGTGACGATAACGTATATGAGTAACTAGATGAGAAGCCCTGGAAAAGGATGCGTCACATTGATTGCATTTAAAATAATTTATATGAAGGCGAACATGTTGCTTCAGAAGTCGTTCACATGAAAATGTTTTTTTGCACAATGAACACTGGTTGCTGTTTTTTTCTGAAAAATATGAATGTCTTCAATCTTTTCTTCATGGATGAATTAATCTAAGCTTACCTTTGTTTGATTGTCTACAATGATCTTTCAGTTTAGTGTAAGTGGCAAACATAGTACCACAATTAGGACAGGAACACATTTTCTCCTGAGTGTGACTTCTCAAGTGCTCAATTAACCGATAGCGTTTAGTAAATTTTTCAGTACAATCTACAAAATACATATAAACGTCAGCCAATTTGTGAAAATGATCATCTCATGAAATGTAAACTGTATTATTTCAGTACACAAAACCGACGACAACATTGCGAAAATAATTTCTATTACTGTATTGTACTCATTGTTTTATTTTTAATTATTTACTATAAGTCATATTTAATTTATTCAAGTACTCCTTCTGTCCGATAAAAAATTTTACCTTGGTAGAGAGCAATGATAACATTTTTTTTTTTTTTTTAGAAATGTATTTTTTATCATATGTACTGAAACAACTTGTATTTACATGCATGTAATTGTATACACATACAATGCATTATGTACTTAAATTTACAAACCTGTCCATGGGCAGACAAAGTTATTATTTTTGAATTCTGAATTGTTTAAATGTTGAGCCACGTGACCTACATAGTAATGCATGCATTCAAAACCCTCGCCACAATTTTCCCAATTACATTGGAATTCGCTAGGTAAGTTTGGTAAAATATCAAACCTATCACCGTTTAACTTGCATTCCTAAACATCACAAGTATAGTAATTGAATTATGTATGTGTTTTGTATACAATAACATTGATAACAGAAAATTGTCGTAAGTACGTACGGGTATTTCCCAGTGATGTAAAACAGCCAAGCCGATACATTTGAGCCGCGTGTGATATGCGTGAAAATTCACATGTGTCGTAGACGTTATCTCACAGTGTGATTGAAATGTACAATTATTCCACAAACACGTAAACCATCCTGGAGAATAAAGTAAAAATATATTTTTATAAATTGCTTATACACATGACTCGGTGTAGCATACTATCTTTATTGCTTTGCCATTCTTCGGTCCATAAGTTGTCAACATGTGTGCTAACATGTTCCAAATAGTCTTTTATATATGATGCTTTATAATCACACTCTTTCCATTTGCATTGATAACTCATGGTAACTTTGTCTAAATCCAGTTTCTTTTTCCTAGAACATTGTTTCTTGCGCTCTTTCAAATTATTTAAATCTAAACTGGATTCATAAGATGCCGTGCTGTTGGAACTTGTATTTGTAACAACGCCTGTTTAAATCAAATAATGTGAACAAATTGTTCAATGTCAAGTGCATAGGCATTTCATTAGTTTACATAAATTTAATAGAAACGCTAGTCTCTATGAATCGAAGCATGTTTGTTTTTAAACTATAAGTCGATTTTGTTCCACAATAATTGTCATGGTCGCAAAATTAATTACGTTCCAGGCACCAGTTACAGAATTGCATAATTGTATGCACAACGAAAACGTGAATTCACATTAAACACCCGATGGTATTTAGGCTTACATTTTTTCTTAGCGACATATTTCTTTTCTTCGGTATTGTTGCCCTCGCAATGAGCTTTGACCCATTGTTCGCACCAAAACTGTTTTTCTTCCATCACAGACACAGAACCGCAATCGGTTTTTTGATCAACCGATAAATTTGTCTGTACCGCGAACGTAGAATCTAAACATACGCAAAATGGTTTAACCGATTAAATCATTGAATGAAAAACGGATTCCTGGGTACAATTAATAATCGGTGGCGGATTTAACACGGTCGTTTAGTCGGCAAATGTCGACGGGGCCGCTCATCTCCCGTGCAAATTATACAGTTAAATTTTTTCAGTTTTTTACCACAAAGAGAGAATAAACATACAATTTGAATCGCGATATCATTTGTCGCGCAGTGTACGTTACCGATATTACACATTGTACGGTTTTGCCGACTTTATTCGAACCATTAAACGCTAAATCCGCCACTGTTTTACGGGCCTATATCATCGGGTTTACGTACCGTCGTTCGATTCTTCGTTCTTCCGCGATGTCGCGACATTCGGGAAATAAACGTCACTATCGCGTTCGGTATTCATGGCGCGCGCTATTTGATGAACGGCGTGAAATTCGTCTAGAACCACCGCAAACAACAATCGAATCGACAAACCGGAACAAGCGCGTAGAAACCTACGGGTACGGGGGACGTTCGCATCGCATCGCGGGCGGGACCGCGGCCAAACACTTTGGTAACAAACAAACAAAAAAAAAAAACAAAAAAAAAACCCTGACGGAAAACGGTTAAAACGGGCGGGCGGGTTTTTTTTTTCTTGGCTTATCTAAGGGCACGTCGGACCGCACCGTAACGACACGACCGGCGGGGTACAGACCGCGTAACCGTTAAATCTGATCGAATACGATCGCACCAGAATTATTATCCATAACGCTGGCTGGCCACTCGAAATTATAATAAAAACCGTGGTTTTCCGTTAGTTTTCGATTAATTACCGCGCGGTAGAGTGAAATATTATTACTCGCACAAATGCCGCTTTCCGCCGTCGACCATATACGTATACCACCGGGTGCCGTTCCCTTACGTTTTGGATACATTTACAAACGTTGCGTTTACGTTCCAGGACAGACCAGAGTAATAATACGATCGTCCGCCGCGCATTTCGTTGGAACGTGTCTTATCAATTGTAATATTGATAACAATATGAGCAATAAATCATTTACTCGATTGTGGCGGGCGGCCGTCGGCTTTTGAACATTTTTATTAAACGTATTGCCGGTTTGCCAACGTTTACAATGGACAATTCCAGTGATCCGTCATGTGTTCCTATTTGCTTCAAAACATAAAATGCGACATTTTCCTCGGGACGAGCAACCGCGTTAAAATGTGTTCGGAGATTTATTAGCGCTGTTCGTCGTGCCTACTACTCGCTTGTCACGTCCAACGTATATCTAACGAGGCCCACCCTCTCCGTCCGCAAGAACTACAGAAACTGACATTTCGCTGTAACAGCAAATACCATTTTATATTATACAATTCCCACGACCGTCGCCTTACCGGGGCTCATCATATCCAAGCCAAAAGGTTGCAAAATTTATAATTCCCGTCTTCGCACGCTCAAAACTCTACTATCCAATAAACATACCAAATTAAACACTAAACTGCTCGTGTACAAGTCCCTCGTCAAACCAATCTGGACCTACGGCCTGCAGTTGCGGGGGTACTGCCAAAATATCCAATTCGAATAAAATTCAACGTTTCCAAAACATTACGCTCTGGAGAATCGCAAAAACGATTTTCACCAAAAAATAACACGGCAACAATTCACGACAAATATATCTTTTATTTATTACACATTTTAAAATATAAACGGAAAATACATATAAAAAAACATTGTACATAAAGTCAACAGTGACAAGTAATTGACGTACCCTTACTCCACTGAAATCTAGGTTTTTATTAATTACGATAAAACATAAAACTCATAGAAATACAAATTTTATTTTGTTATTAAGACACGCGTTAAACTTTTTTCTTTTAATAACATAAGTGTTACGCCACTGGACCTTCCCACTGTTGATATAATGAAAACAATATAGATAAATATCAAGAAATATAACTATACTCTATTCAGAATAAGAATTCCCACTCGCTTGACGAAAACTCGTCTCGTTTGCGCATGTTTGTTGCCACCAGCTGGCGTTGATGTCAACAGCCGCCGCCGCCGCCGACATTCCGCAGATGTATACGTAGTGAGCTATAATATCACATGCGTCTATGCCACAAGTGGTTTACACGTTCATTCCGCAACATACCAAAACACCGCGCACTCTTCGATATTTGTTCTTTTTTTTTGTCTTAGTATATTGTGAATTATTTATCCAACATGGCAGACAGTGCTACTGAGGATAATCCTGAATATGGCCCATCACAAATTAAAAAGGGAAAAAGTGGAAAAGTGAGTACTATATAATATAACATATAAATCTGTTATAAGATTTATTTTTATTTATTTATTTATTTATTATTCAGATTATAAGTGAGGATTTAAGAATCCGTGTTATAAATATGTACAAATGTATTATACAAGACGAACCTACCATGTCCATGAGAAGAATTCGAGACCAAATATCTGAAGTATTGTGTATTAGCGACCGTTCAATACACAACATTATTAAGACGTACAAGGAGACAAACACTGTGCCTGTTCCAAAAAAAACAAGAAAAAAGAAATCATTTCGTGATCTTTTTGATGATTTCGAAAAAAACGCGGTACGTAGGCACGTTCACAGCATATGGTTTCGCCGTGAAATTCCTACGGTTGATAAAATCTACCAAGCCGTATCTGCCGACGACAGTTTGCCACCGATATCGAGAACAAATTTATTTCACCTTCTGAAAGACTTAGATTTCCGGTATAGTAAAAGAAGTAGGAACAGTGCTATAACCGAAAAAAATGAAATTGTCGTGTGGCGAAGAATGTATTTGAACAACATCAAAAAATACCGGGAAGAGGGTCGACATATTTATTTCCTTGACGAAACATGGGTGAATGCTGGCGACTGTACTTCGAAAACGCGGGTCGACGAAACAATCAAATCTCACCATGACGCATTTCTAAAAGGTCTATCGACAGGTGCTGTTAATCCATCGGGCAAAGGAAAACGGCTCATTGTACTCCACATCGGCTCAGAAGACGGTTTTCTACCCGGGGGTTTGCTGTGTTTCGAATCAAAAAAAAACACAAATGACTACCATGATGAAGAAATGAATGGGGACACATTTCGTGAGTGGATGGAGGGCATTTTACCTCACCTAAAACCGAACTCCGTTATTGTCATGGACAATGCTTCCTACCATTCAGTTAAAATCGACAAAGCCCCAACATCAAATACAAAAAAGGCGGATATTATAAAGTGGTTAGAGGATAAGGGACAAGTCATAGACCGATCTATGGTTATCCCTCAACTATTGCATATGGTGAAAGGATTGAAGCCACTACATACTAAGTATGTTATTGACGAGCTTGTTAAAGCAAATAATCATACAGTGCTACGACTCCCGCCATACCACTGCGAGCTTAACCCCATTGAGCTCGCTTGGTCATCGGTGACGAACCACGTCCGGATGAATAATACTACATACAAGCTTCCAGACGTCAAAAATTTATTAATAGAGGGCATCAATAGAGTTGACGCAGAAATGTGGAAAAATTTTATAAGCCACACCAAAAAGGAGGAGATCAAGTTTTACGAAGTTGATAATATTATAGACGAGGTCTTGTCGGCGGAAAAAACGGATTTGTTGATGACCATTACGGGAGACACGTCATCGTCAGAAACGGATTCAGATTCTGATCAGTAATTTAAAATGTACCTTAATTTTTGTAAATAATTATTAAAAAAAAATAATTTAAATAAAATATTAGTTATTTTTGTATAAATTAATTTGTGTTTATTTATTAGTTTTAATTTCCTATTTAAATTACATGTGTTGGTATATTTGGTTTGATAATAATTTTATGTGACTTAGGCATTGTGTCTGGCGTAGAACAATAAGGTAAAAGTACAAAAAAATGGTAAAGAAAAAAAAAACATTATACGTTTATAACATAATAATATGTAATAATTATTATTATGATCTTGTTAGTTGTATTTATGATCATCTGTATACACGGCGGCAGCTGTCGATGTCGACGGGTGACGGCAGCCGTCGACAACTGGCGACCAATCACAGCGCGGCCGATACTCGCCAGGGGGTCTGACGGTTGCCGGCGGCTCAGTTGCATGCGCGAAAGTGGGAATTCTTATTCTGAATAGAGTATATACTTACATAAATAGGTAATAATTATATATTATGATTTACAAACATATATAAACCTGTCTGTACAGAATATTTAATTGTTATAACAATATTAAAAAATTGTAATATATATATATATATATAAATAGATAAATATGCAAATCCTACTATGTGATCCTAAAAGAAACAACAATACAAATACGAAGGACAAATACAGGGCTAAGGGCTCATGATCAATGAGCTTGATATAGTCAAAGTTCTCAAGACGAACAATAAGCCAGGTCTAGACCAAGTATGTTTAACAAACAAAGTGTCAATTATAATACAGGAGATCACAATGTGAAAACAAGGCAAGAAAAAACTGAGAGGACGGCCAAGGCAGTGGTGGGGAATCAGAGAAGACCTTAAGCTCCTGGTAATAACGAATGAAAAACATTTAAGCATTGATAAGAATGCGTAGAGTGGTGTGGTTGAAGTGATGGCTTCTACAAGACCTGAATTAAGATTAAAAAAATAATAAGAATAATAAATATTTAATATTAATTTTTAATTTAGTTTACTATAAGTTAATATTTTCATTAAATTTAATAATAAAAATACAATTAAGCCAAAAAAGTAATAGTATTAGTAATAATAATAATAATTTATTTCTTTATTATTTTAATAATTAATAATAATAGTTTAAATTATCAGTAATTTTCAATTTATTTTATTTAAACAATTTATAGCCTGGTAAATCATCATCTTCATCATCAGTCTTATCTACAGAGGCATTTCTATTGGATACTTGAGGACTCCTATCCAGTTGGACATTGTCATTATTTTCAGATATTTTTTTACGTTTTAATTGTCCATTAGAATCATTGTTTCTACTTCTTCTCTTAGTCTTTTTTTCAATTAACTGATTAGTATTATTCACTGCTACATCTTGTACATTGTTTTTTGCAATAGGAACCTTTGATAAATTGTCTTCATGTTTTTTGTGTGTTTGTGATTTCCATGGTATATTGTTAATTGGCCTATCAACTCGGTCGTGTAATTCCATTAATTGTGCCCAGGTAACATACTGCAATTCTTCAACAAAATAGATTTTTCTGTCATCGTCTTCATCATTATCCGAATCCATACCAGTGTCATTTTTGTTTAATAATTTATTCTGTTTCATTTGTTTATTATCAAGTAAAATTTCACTAACTAGTTCTTCGTTATGAATAGATAATAATTTGATAATTTCATTCTTTATTGAAGATTTGTTCGAAATCAGTAAAGATACATATGAACGTAAATCATTAATTAAAATTGCTAGTCCGTTTTTGTTTTGCTCTAAATCATCTAATAATTTTAATACACTAGGTACTATGTAATTAGTCATCATCGTTTTTTGTGTGGTTATAAATACTTCTTTTTTGGCAATATCCGTCACTTTTTCTAATGATGCTGGATCATCTTCATTATTGGTATCACGTAATTTACCAGATGAAAGAATCATTTCTCTAGATTTTAAAATCCAAAATGAATCTTTTATTACTTGTATAGTACGATTTGTAAATTCTTCGCGTTTTACACAATCAACATCATGTATAAGTTGATCAAAAACAGTGAACATTTTTATTACAAGTTTTATTTTACTCTCATCCAACATATGTGTTAACATAAATCTATAAACACAATGGCGTGATGCTTTCTTTGAGTTGCCTTCCATTGAAAAATATGCTTTTAGCTCAGATGTGTTAAAACAATTTTTTAAGCCACTTAAGTGACGACCCGTATAACCGTTGAAATGAAATACCACTTCAACTAATTTCCGTTCCATGATATTTTTGTTTTTAACTAGCAAATAGTTAATAATAAATGATGAAGTTTCTTGACGCACATAACAATTAGGATCCTCAAGCATGCATAACAAAGCAAAGAATGCTACAGCTCTTAGTTTTATGTAATCTTCAAGTATTAAGCCAATAAGAAGTTTTAATGATACTTGCTTGACAGATAAACTAGTATCTTTCAAGCAAACGCACATTTCTGGAATAACTTGTTCTACTAGATTTGTAGAACATAAACATAAATCGGCCAATACAATAAGTGTATTTACTTTTAATGATGAATGACATGTATCTTTTAATGTTTCTCCAAAATAAAAAATTGCGTCCTTGGCTAGATAGTCATCAACAAGACTTAATTTACCAACTGTTAAGATCACAACTGCTTTAAAAGCTGGGGAAACTTTTTTATTATTTATACACAAAAAACTCAGTAAAAATTGTTGGAGGTTTTTTTTAATTTTTAAGTATTGTATTAAACCTACATCGCCGAGTGTATATATATGTTGAATTTTAGTATGAATATTATCTGAATTCATAGATACCTCAATACTCTTCAATATTATTTGAAAAAAATTTTTTAAACTTGTATCTAGTTTATCAAAATCATCAGGAAATAACACGGAGTACAAATCTAAAGATTTGGATATGAGACGAACAGGCACTTTGAAATTAAACAAAAGGTATTTGATTTTATCAAACAATTGCTTACTTGTTGTCTTATCTAAGCTTTTGTTATTTAAATATAATATATCAATCATCATTTGTGCAGTGGTTAGCACATTATGGTCAAACAAATCATCGCATGAAAACCAAGTATCCCAATGGTTGTCAACATATTTAATAATAGGTGACATGTTTGTAATGACTGTTTGTTGAGATATTAACTGTAATAAATATAAACTATGAAAAGTCCAATCGTGATTCGATGAGTTTACATATGTCATAATGTCTTTAATCAATACATTTGTAAGAAATCCGTAATTGTGCCATTTTTCACATAAACCCTGCATATACAGTCCTACATCTTCAGTAAATACATGATTTAAAACACGCCACGGTAAATAATCTAACGAATCATTATCGTCAATTAACTTGGGAGAATATGGTTTAATATGTTTTAAAATAACTCGATCCATACACTCAACGGTCAACTCTTGAATTTTTTTGTCGCGATCACCTACTAAATATATTAATCCATTAAACCAATATTTTAACACATCATAATTGTCTGGATATTTTAATAACAAATCTGTCAGCCCAGAAATTACAACTTTTCTGATGGTTATTGCAGCATCAGAACAACTAACCATCAATAATGACAAATAATATGGTTCCAATAAATCTGGATTTATAAGTAATAAATTGCACAGAAGTGAAAGACTCATACGGCGAACATAGGCTCGTTCATTACGAGAATGTATATTTAAAACCCATAATATTGTTTTAACTCCAGGATAAATATTTAAACTACTGATAGAAGTTGTATCAAAATTCTTCATATTATTATCCACATATTGATGAAAATCAAAAAAATCTCTTTGACAAAACTGTGTTTCATTTAATCTCTTTAAATCAAGGTAAGGATCAATGAGTACGCGATTTGCTAAAGTTGATTGATATGCAGTTGCAGTTTGAGCAGCTGTTAATATCATAAATAATGAAATTGCTTTAGCGCGAACTGTTAATAGTGGGTCTGTTAATCTAGAAATAATGATGGCCAACATGAAATCATGTTTTGTTGCTGGCATATATGGTAGTAACTGTGGATTATCAGGTTCAATTTCCTCAGGTTCTGCTAGTAATTTAAACAGCACCTCCAATGCAACAATACGTAATTTGGAATCTATTGCATATACCAGACGAAATAAATAATGTTTAATTTTGATTCTTACATTATTTGGACATAATCTCCAAACTTCTAATATGATTTGAAATTGGCGGGGTTTTAGTTCACTGCGATCGGGTCCTCTGTGTAACAAATGTTGTAAAAGTACTTCTAATGTATACTCAAATGATGCACCTAAATTTTTTAACAGTTTACGAATAAATGATAAATGGTGGTCACGAATTACATTAAATTGTTTATTAGTCAGTTGCATGTCATGTTGCTGATCGACCAATAAACCCGATATAAGACAAAACATAAGTTTTTGGCTTACAACAAATGTTGATCCACATTTATCATTAAACATATCAGTTAAAACTGAGTATGCATTAAATGCCAATGAGCCACAACTTAAACGTTCAGTAGGCACTTGTTCCAAAATATTACCAGAATTGCGTTCCAAACGTGTCACATCTACCATTATATCTATAATTAAATCTAAAGAATTAATTTCATCACAAAAATTAAATCGTTTAACTATAACTCTTATGTCTCTAATAATAGACAATAAATCGGCCATTAAATCAATTTTTTCATCTTTGTTTAACTGTATATCACTATTCATGATACTACTAGGACTACGTAACAGATCAATACACAATGAAATCAGTTCTGCGCATTTAGAGAGTATGTTGATATGATAAAATCCAATATTTTTACTGTCCGTGAATGTAGACGCTAAGAAAAATAATCGTATAGCGGACATACCATTTTTCCTGATTATAAAATCTTCTAAATTTTTTATCCCACTTTGAATATAACAATTGAGTAAGCAGCTTAATGTTTTCGGATTGATACAGCATCCATCATCACTAACAAACTGATCCCACAGTATATGCATTGATGGCGGTTGTTGTAAATACATATTCAATAACTCACAAGACTCATTTATAATAGATGGAAAATCAATATCTGGCATAACTATTGTTTCATAGGTTTCAGGAAATGCATAGCAAGAGTACTGACTAATTGTTACTTTTTCTATATAGTCTTCGGATATGATGGGTAATTGTAGGCGGGACAATACGCTCATAACATCACTGATATCAATTGTCACTGAAAAAAATATACTTCATTTAAGTATCTACTAATATAATAAATAAAGAAATTTAACTGTGCCTAGACATAAATATTGGAGCTGTTCCAAGTTTTTTCGGAAATAATTGTAATTTATTTTGAACAGAAAATCAGATTAATTAATATAACTATCTACCTAATATATCCTACCTTCCCACATACCCACCCATAGACCAAGTGTATCAGCCTTTTTTATTTATAAATAATTGGATCCATAAGAATGTTCATTAGTAGAAAAGGGTATTAATCTTTGGATTAATAATATGAATTTAATTTAATGACTAGAAATGAAACTGTTAGACCTAACCACATTTTTTAAATATAGACTTAATACTAAGATTAATTGTGTAAGTTACTAAGTTATATAATGTAACTTATATTATAAAGGTAATGGTATCATAGATGATCTACAAAAAAATATATACAAATAGTTTATACAAATTATTAAAATAAACTATATTTTTGTCCCAATTAACTTATGGTTGAATATATAACAATAATAACAAATAATTAACAAAAAGGTGGGCACAAAATAATATTAAATAAATCATATAGCTTAACTTAATTGTGCGATTATCAATGTGCATTATTGTTAGCAATTAGCACAAAAAATATGGTAGATCACTTACGACACCAATACCACTTTATATATAATAAACAGTGCTTGAATTATGAGGACAGAGTATCTCTTCTAGTTTTACAAGTAATTTAGCGTACCTACTCCAAATAAATCTTCATTGTGTACATTATGAACATAAATATAAAGTATAAAATCACATTTTTTTTTATACTTTTACATCCCCTTTTTCAATTACTTCCCAAATAAAGCGCACTGCTTTTATAAGAAATTAATTTAATTATACATGAGTTTTATGACAATCGGCCAGACTAGCTTGGAAAGTCTGGCTTAGACCATTAATGCATCGCAGAAAAGGACACAGAATCCAGAATTTACACAGTAAAATAGTAATATATTAGTATAAATATATAATAACAATAAAATAAATGTGAAAAATATGGATATAAAATATATAAATATATATATATTTGTAATACAAACAAATAAAAAATGTAAGCTTAGCTTTGAGGATTATAGTTTGTGTGTAATTGACGACAGGTATCGATTTAAACAAATATTATCAAGTAAATAAAAGTACAAAGACAAAAACTAGAACTGAATCAAAATTAGGAATAAATAGAAAATATTATCTTTTTGTACACGGGAGTAAATTAATTTTACTTGGAGATATCGTAAAAAGATACGACATAAATTTAAGATGTTTTATTTATAATCAAAATGTGGCATTAGTCATATCTTATTAAAATCGCTTCTAATAAACTTAATTTACATTATTTTCATTTATTTATAATACAGATAATAGATATTTTCAACATTTATTTCCATCGAGTGTAAAACAATATTGTCTCTAAAACAATTTGTCCCAAATAGAGAATTGAATGGAAATTAATAGAACTCGATTAAAATAGTAGCAATATTTAGCGCCGAAATCATTGTTACGGCCCTGTTGCACACCATTATCGTACGGTCACGCACACGAATAATTCTCAGGTACTCGGAACAGCTCTAGGTGTCTAACTAATTAAAATGTCTGTTTTAGAATAAAAAAAAAAAAAAACACTCACTATCTTCCGGCGGTGGCAATATCATGATGAATTTTATTTATTCAACTACTTAAAAAAGAATACGAACACTAGGAAACGGCAACAAAAATCAAACACAACTATGGTAAACGGACACAAAACGAACACCGTTTAACGACAAATACCACAGTAAATATCACAGGGCTGATAACATAGGGGCTATAACTTGATAGCTAATAAGTATGGCTAATATGTCCACACTTATTCTACGGTTGGTACACGTGACGGTTTGGCGGGACATTCACTATTTTTTTACTTGTCACCAAACATTTTCCTACACATTTGTAAAGATTTTATGATTTCCAGGGTAAATAAAACTGATACATAGGTATATTATTATTAAACATGTCACGAGCCAGTTAGTAATATTATAACAATGTACCTAAATAACTTCTACAGGCATTTTTTTTTTTAAATTAATTTAACGTTTATTATAATTTATTTTATCATATTAATTTCTGACACCTAATTGTTAAATCATTATTCATTGCAATTGAATATTAATTGTGATAAAGGCATAATATGATAATCAAAAAAAATAATTAGGATTCTGTTTAAAAAAAGAAAAAGACAATGTACAATTTGGCTTTTAGTTTTTTTACGACCGGACAAATTAAATAGATACCTCTGGTGAGTTTCTCTCTAAATCAAATCAACCACGTTTAATTTTAAACGTATAGACACAGGTACATACAATTTGCCGGCCGCAGGCCGCCGGTTTACTGGTGGAGCAGAGAGATCGCAGCGGCGCGCGACGAATGCGTGAGGGCGCGGAGGGTGACGACCAGAAGTTGCGCCCGCGGTGACCTCGAAACCACGGCCGCGGCGGAAGGCAATCTCCGAACAGCACGCACCGCCTTTTGGCGGCTCATCCGGGCCGCCAAAGGGAAGTGCTGGGACGAGATGATCAAGAGCGTCGATACGGATCCCTGAGGGAAACCGTACAAGCTAGTCATGGGGAAACTTCGGGGTCCCTCTGTGGTGCCAACGATGTAACCTCAAACCTTGAGGGAAGTCGTTGCCACGCTTTTTCCCGACCGACCCCCTCGGCTTGCCGAGACGATCACGGCGCATCGGCCGGTGCGGAGTTTTCTAAGGAGGAGGTAACGGTCGCGGTGAACCGCTTCAGACACAGAAACCGGGCACCCAGTCCGGACAGTATTCCAAGCCGCGTCTAGGGCATCAGCCTGACTAGGGTGGTCGCGACGTTCAACTCCTGCCTCGGGAGCGGCATGTTCGCCTAGCGCTTATCCCGAAGCCGAACAAACCGGCGGGATTGCCGTCTTCGTACCAGCCGCTGTGTCTGCTCGACGACGTCGAGAAAATCCTCGAGTTTCTCCTGGCCCGCAGGATGGAAGAGCACATGGTTACGACGGGGATCGTTTCCGTCGCGGACGGTCAACCGACGACGCGCTCAGGACCCTCGACCGCAAGCTGGTGTAGGCCTGCAACGCCCGGAAGATGGCCGTCGCCGTGAGCTTGGACATTGAAAACGCGTTCAATACGGTCGGGTGGGAGGTAATCGCGGCCGCGCTGACGCGCATGAGGTTTCCGCCATACATCAGGCGGATGATCGGGTCGTTACGGCTGAGTTTTGATCGTGCGCGACGACCTGTGGACCGGTCTCGAGACGGCTCCGGTAACCTGCGGGGTACCTCAAGGATCCGTTCTCGAACCGCTCATCTGGAACATCGCGTACGACGCCGTCCTCCATTTACCCCACTCGAGGGGCACGATCACTATCGGCTACGCGGACGATACGCTGATCGTGGCGGAGGGCGACACGGTGGAAGGCGCACAAAACTGGGCCAACGCCGCACTGGCAACCGTCTCGAAAGCATCGGGGACCTGGGACTACGGCTGGCCGTCCAAAAGACGTCGGTCGTGGACTTCAGTAATCGGCGCTGGACGACGGCGCCGCGGATTCGACTCGACGGCGAACTCATCGTGCCCAGCGAGTCCTTAAAGTACCTCGGCCTTGTGCTGAAGAACAAGGGGACTCTGTACGGCGCTCACTTTCGCGCTGCGGCCGACAAGGCACAACGCGTGATGTCGTCGCTCGGCCGGCACTTGCCCAACATCGGCGGCCTACGGGAGCGCAGGAGGCGGCTACTGATGAGCGTCGTGCACAGCGTGCTGCTGTACGGCGCTCCCACGTGGGCCTTCTCCATGCCTTTATGCCCCCGGGGCCTCGCTGCAATGGCGGCCGTCCAGCTCTTCGGAGCGTGTGCGCCTACAGGACCGTCTCGCACGAGGCGGCGATAATCGTAGGGAGACTGCCTCCCGTCGATCCGTTGGCTTCTCGCAGGTGCAGGGCGTTTGACGCTCTGCACGTGTTGGGGGCTACAGCGGGCGACGAACCCCGCTCGTCAGCACTCCGTACGAAGAACCGCCTCGCGACCAATTGGGCGCGCTGGATCCGAACTACAGAAGCGCCGGAGGGGAGCGGGCGCGCGTTAACTCGTTCGCTCATCCCCCCCGACGTGCTGGTGCGGTAGGTTACGAGACAGCACGGTTCCATGACGTACCGCCTCACTCAATTGTTCACGGGGCTCGAATGCTTCAACTCGTTCCTTCACTGGATCGTGCGAGCTCCGTCCCCCGGGTGTTCTCACTGCGGATTTCCCAGTGATGAGAACGAGGTGGATGACGTCGCTCTCCACACCCTGATGCACTGCGAGGCGTTTGACGGGGACAGGGAGCGCCTGCTCCAGAGGATCGGTCCGTTTGAACCGGGCGATTTGGTGCCGCTCATGCTGGAGTCCCCAGACCACTGGGAAGCCATGGTCGATTTCGCTAAGACCGTCGTCGCGGAGGAGTCGGCATAACGGCAGCGCCAAGCTCTCAACGTCGCCGGCGTGCGCCTTCTTCAAGCGTATCACCGCCGCCGTCATTGACAGCGGCCCCGTAGTCGCTGGACCGCCGTTTTTTAACATTTAATCATACAAATGTGTTTTAATTATTTGTACACTCGATACTTAACATATAACACGACAAATAGGCTTTTGATAGGTATTCCTAATTATATATTATATCTATTCACCTAATACCATAGAAAAAGTATTATTCATCCGATTAAAAATTGAGCTAATTAAAATTTAGATAATAATAATTAGGTAGGTACATAAAAACGTACATACATAAGTATTACAATTAAGGTATTAAATTATTATCTATAAATAATGAAATCATAACTTATTAGCACAATTTATATATTTAATCGTGGTTATTATACAATAATTTAAAAATAGTTAGAAACATAGTTGAGGGTTTAATATATCTGTATAATGTAAAATATTATAAATAAATATATATAAATAATATATTATTTACAAATATTGCCAATATCGTTAATATGTTTACTTCTCAATATTTAATGGTTTCATTTTATTTGATAAATAAAATAGTAAAGTTAATTAAAAGTCGTAGAATACAATATTTTATGGGGCATTATGAATTATCCAAATAATATAATATGATAAACTTAAGTCTTAAGTTGGGTATACATTTATTGAAGTCTAAAAAGCATGACCTGAAGGATACCAACGGTTTTTATTAATACTTTTCATTGCATTGGTAACATGATGAACATTGCCAAAAACAATTTGTTATGCAATCAAGAGTCTTATCTGCCAAACTAAATTCTATACGAAAAAATTGAGAAAAGTTTATATAAGGGTACAGATTACTCATGGAAATTAAAAACATTTTACTCACTTCTACCCTTATTTTTGTATTGTGGATCAATGGGATTGTAGATTGAAGCCTCCGATACTAAAGCATAAAGTATAACTTAAACAAAAATATTGATAAAAGCAATATGTGCGTCACGAACAAGTACATACAGGTTTTTTGTTGACCGAACATTTTTCTTTTATACGGTATCCCTGAAGCAGCATCATTATTGTGACATTCTTCTGTATCGGACTTTTCAAATTTAACATCATTTAATAAATCCATAAAAATGAATTTGCACTTTAACAAATATAAACCTTCCTTTAAAACGAACTAAAGCTACAAAATAACAATACTATGAGCATAGGTATAAACACTGTGAAATCAATTAGAGCGTTAAAAGCCATAGTAAAACAACAGTTAGTTTTTACCATAAGGTTTCACTGACCCATTTAATAGGTTGAACAGTTATCTTTAGCTAAGTATATGTACACAGTTTTCCAGTATGTAAACAAAAATATAATAATTAATAAGTAGTTTTGCTTAAGTATGAGTATTGGTAACATGGTAAAATCTATAATTCTATAACTTCAAAAACATATACAATAAAAAAAAATTGATAAATTCATTTATATGTATAAAACAAAAATACTAAAATAAATGAAACAATTAATAAAGTATAACAATAACGAATAAAACAAATGTATAAACCGTGAATTAAAATAATCTGTCTCAGTCTTCTCATTTTGTTCAAATGTTTCCATGTGTAAACACAATTAGTTTATATTATGTTATTAATTTTTCCACTTAATATTCTGAAAAAAAAATTCATTTAAATTAATTTAATTTATAATTTTGATATTTTCTGAACAAAAGGATTCATTCGCCTTTAAAACCAATAAGTTATAGTCTGAACATATTATAATTGTTCAGTTTGTAAAATTTACATACTTTTCATAAAATTGTGCCTAAATGTATGATTTTCTCAGTTCATTTTTTTTTTTTAATATACCTAGGTACTCAAATTTATAAGCTGGCCATGCATGCCTTTACTTTAAAGGCTTTGATGTTAGTTTTTAGTGCATATTTAATAGTTTTTAAGTGCATTAAATTCACAGCCCCGTTAATTATTATCAACAGGAGCACACTAAAAATATTGTCTTGTTATATTATCAAATTAAGGTTGTTTATTTTAATATAATATTTTAATTGTGAAAGTTTAGAAATAAAAGCCAAAAAGTTATTGCAATACTGAGTAGAAATTTAATTTATTGTATGAGTTAATATTATATCAATAAAATATTGACATATCATTTGGAATACGACAAAGCTATTCATAATAATGTACTTGTATGGGTTAACTGACAAAAAAAAAAAAAAAAAATAACCAATATAAATAACCAATTACTTATTTAATGGTGTATTCATAATATTTCTAAATACAAGTGATTATAATATAATCCCTACAACATTGGGTTTTTTACTATAAATCTGATGGTGTTTTCAAGTTGGGCACTCGTATTATTTGTTGGGTTAAAAAAACTTTGAAATTCGACATGTTTATTAAAATGTTTTCTAATTTAATTCAGATTATTTGATTAGACTTTATTTTCAAACATATAATTTGTAAGATGTAATATGATTAACAGATGTTAGATAGTACATTGAGAATCAAAATCACATTCTTACTTTTTGTGTTAAGGGTAAACCATAAAAAAAAAAAATCAAACCACAAACAATACGAGTGACATCACAAATAAACGTACACAGCTAACAGCAAGCCAGACTATTTTGCATTTTCTGTGTATGTGCATTCAAATTCCTACTATAAATACAGAAACAAATATTATAATAATCGGTCAGTGACAAAATAATAAAATAGCAATTTGAAGTATAGGTAATTTGACAGGTGGGTGAAAGCAACACTAATTCTATTTAACTGTTCCCGGTTTTTCCAGAAACAGCTAGCTTTACATCAAAGCAGTCTGTAATAATACATAATATAATACTTGTATCAATGTAGGTCTTACAATATTAGTATATAATATAGGTATCTGTTTTGTAAAAATTAATCTGTATTATATTATTTATTTATGGGACCCTCTTAAACAGCTACCAAATTTTAGCGTATCTGTCAATCGAGCCGCTTAAAACAATTTAAATTCCCAAACGTGTTTAAATTAATTTTTTTTTTTAAATAATGGTTTTTTGTCTTACAACTCAATATTTAAATTAAACAAAATTGCTTATTTTCATATTGTATAGTTATTCAATTTTGCAAAATAAAATTGCAAACCGGTGGGTGCTCTAAAGAACTATGAGAATGACCGATATCTTACTCAGTATTAGCAACAATTTCTTGGGAATAACTACTATAAATCTAAAACAAAATTGTTTTCATTTATTACAATTTATAAAGTACCTTAAGTCTAAACCTAAGTTTGCGATTTTGATTCTGGTTGCACCAACAGATTAAATATAAAAAAGCACACAATATAACATATTATATTGAAATAACAATGTTTTTAATTTAGTATTTAATACATTTCGGAGACTGATTGAAGTGGTCAAATCATTAATACCTATAAAACATAAGAAATAAAACAAACTATAAATACTTACTGGACTTTTTAAAATAGTATCTGCATAGAAATAGCTTTCGGTTTGTTTTTGTAAAGTTAGTTTATATATTAATAAACCCCTGCGATCCTTCTTGGCAGCAAAATCCTGAAATATATAATAAATTATCAATACAAAACATAATCAATCATTATTTATAGTTGCTAATTGTTTGTATACATCGATTATGACATGGTGACAGTTGAATTTTTTAGCCAATTCCAAACGTTCATCTGAATCTCTAATCATTTTTATGTATCGTGTTAATGAAGATGAAGGAGCACCATTATGGTGTAATAATTTAACAGTTTCAATTATAGGTAATGATAAAGCCAATTTGTTCTTCCCAAGCCAGTTCTAAATTTAAAACAAATGTATATAAAATTTAAATAAATAATAGAAAAAACTTATAATACAATTGTTTTAAAATTATATAAAAATTCATAAATTATTACACAGAGTTTTTATAAAACATCATTAATAGTAGTCATTTTTTGTTCTAAAAATATATTGGATTTGTAGTAAAACTGATATCCGATAAACCAATAGTGTTAATATCTAGTATTAGTCCATGCTGATTTACAACTACAATTATATGGGTACTGTTTCACTTTTACAAAATTATACTTTTTTCAATTATAGAGAATGGTTTATTAAATTATTTTATATAGAAGTCCATAGGTATTTATTTAATGCATTATATATATCAGAGAAAATATCTGTATTTTTTTTATAAAATATTGTATTCAATTTGTATTTAAAATGATTATTTGGTAACTTATTTTATAACAGAATGTATTATAATTTCATATTTTATATATTTTGCTATAAAACAATTTAAACTCAATAAAATCAATTTAGAAGAAAATAAAGTTTTTAATATAATCAACCACCTAGACCACGTATAGAACTTAAATTTATCTTATAAAGTTATTTATGATAAAGTTTTCAATATAAGAAATTATATTACCTTGTTTACAAACATATCATCCACGAGAAGCCAATTCTGTAGTTGACAAAATGTAATTAATAATGTGGCATCTAATTGTTTAGCACTTAGATTAAATTCATTAGCCAATGCACGACAAGAATTTACATTTTGTTGTTCCTTGCATTTATCAGATATTAAGTTAACAACTGACATAAATTGTGCACTCTTGACTTCATATTTTCCTTAAAAATTGTGAATTATTAATTTAATAAATGTGTTAATCAATCTTGATATTTTAATATAATTACCAACTAAATGAATGAACTGTGATATCATTTGCTTATCGTAATGTTCCTCTGCTAGATTGGCACACACATTAAATCTCTGCAGACAGTTTTGTGGATTCCGACATCCAAACTTAAAAAGCATCATCTATAATGAATAAAAATTTTAAATATTAATTTTAATATATTTATTACCTTAAGAATCATTTTTACAATGTCCTGTAAAGTGTTTTTTGTGCTCACTGACATTTAATGCTAAAAAACATATTAAGTTTTAAAATAAAAAAATAATACTGATGTAAGAAGGTTAGAATAAAAATAAAAGATACATTAACTTTGAAATTAAAATAGCAATTGTTTAGAATATAATTTAATACTACATCACAAATGGTAATCAAACTTTTTAAATACAAACACTATCTTTCAAACATTTATAGGGATGCTATTTATATATAATATATTATATACTACTTCAATGTGGAAAAAATATTTTCTTACGCTTCTTAAAAAAATTTATTTTAATATATATTACAATTGATAATCTTTCTCACACAGTCACTCGAAAAAAACATTTGTTTGTCGCCTGTGATCTTAAATAATTGTATCTTACCATTGCATCTTTTGTTCGTCCCAACATTCTGAAAAACAAAAAAATTCACTAATATAATAATACATTTGTGTTTAAAATATATGAACATTGAACTTACTCTAAAGTGTCAACTAGTTCATCAATACATTGTTTTGAATATAAATACTGAACATAATGTGCAGCAGCAACTGGATTATCACGTAAAATACGTTGAAAAATGCTCTTCTTCAAAGTGTTTGTTAAAAATATAATGACCTAAAATTATAATTAAATTATAAAAATATGCATGTAATTAATTTATGCATATTGAATACAGTTAATATTGCATTTCCATCTTCAGTGTCCAATGATTCTTTTAACAACATTTTTTTTTCTTCTAAACTGCGATATGGCTCTAGTGTATATGTGTGGGACATAACAATATTTTCAGTAGTAGATTTGATACTATTCTGTGTTTGCTATAAAATTATAAATTTTAATAATTACTAGTTTATTATTATTGACACAAATAATGTTTATAAATCAAATTTAAATCACTTGAGCTGAACTTATTTTATTTGATTTTGAATCTGGTTTCAAAAATACTGTAATATATTATAAGATATAAGATATAAGTAACACTTAAGTTAATTTCATTACAATGATCAAAACTTTATATTTTCTTACTTTTATCTAAAATTTCTTTCGACAGAAGAGTATCCAATGATTCAACATTATCTAATTTAGTTTTTGAAGATCCAATTAGTAAACCTATTAAGTTTAAAATACTTTTTTAATTTAATTATTATTTACTTATGGCCAAGTAGTTATAATTGTATGATATATTTTACGTGAGGTTATACGTCAACATACAATAGTATAAATCAGAGGTCTCCAAAATACAGGACGTCAAGCATTTTAAACCGGACCGCCAAGTTAACTGATATTTTGGTGCATAAAATTCTTTGAAAATCTATTCACTGTAGAATTTTAAACTTCACCAACAGAGCTTATCGAGCTCACGTCAGACAACCAGGTCAAAAACTGTTTCAAGGAAACTAGACTGCAAACATTTTACACCATGTTGCCCAGAAGACTCTTTTCTAAATCTCAAAAAATGTGCATGTGAAATGATTTCAATATTTAGTTCTACCTTTCTTCAAAAATGTAATACGTCAAATCAAAGTATAGACCACTTTAAATGACGAAAATGTATTAATGACGGTGCTAGTGGAACAACCAAGTTTGATCCAAACTACCACGAAATTTTAAAAGACGAGCAATTCTAAACATCTCATTGAGTAACAGTTACTTATTACAATAAAACAATTTTTTCCATTGTAAAAATATAATTAAATAAAATAATTATTATTTATATTCTGTTGCATTACCTCTCTATCTCTCTAAAAAAATTTGGCCCGTGATGCCAAAGTGTATCTTAGATATGGGTCGCCGTAAAAAAGTTCAGAGACCCCTGATATAGACAATCGTAAAATATAAGTAATGAATCTTATTTAAAATTACCTTCGTATTCAGATGGCAATTTTTTATTTGAACTGACTTCTTTATCCTAAAACAAAAAAATCAGATAGGCGCCCTACATCATCAAAGTATTTTTCCCCCCCCCTCCCGAGTCAAACGCTGAATATGAAGGGACACATATTAAATAAGATAATGTACATTCGTGTCACCAGTACCTCATCTTCAAAGCTAAATCCATCAAAACTCTTTTCGTTCCAATATTCATCGTCCGTGGCGTTCATAATGGTAATCAATGGAAAAAGAAAAATGTAATATAGAAAATATATAGATTACGTGTACAAGGCGATTTACACCGACGTATTGACCCGAAACAAATTAAGAAATTACGATTGAGATAATTAAATTACAGCGCGGAGTAATTAACACAGCAGCGATCCGTTAATATTATAATAATAAAATTATGTTTACGTATAGAAAAAAGAAAGGAAAAAAAAAAACTGAAATAACGGGCGTGCGTTGTAATCGTACGGAGTTAAAAATCCGTACTCGGGGGGGACCGGGGGGGGGCGAAAGATGTGAAAAATAAAAATAACCGAGCAACACAGATAAAGGAATTGCGGAGCGGGGCGCGAACGACTCGTGACCGAAAAAAAAAAAACAAACGAGCGGACGGCTCTATACGTGACGTTATTTGTAATAATGATTGTCGGGCGGTATGTGCGCGTGCGGTAAACGGAACATTAAATTTCATAAATAATAAAAGGACGTGATTAAAAAAAAAAAAATAAATAAATAATAATAATCAAATAAAAAAGGATACGGAGAAAATGCCGGACCGAAGCGTAGCCGAGAATGTGCCGAACGCCGCGTCCGCGGTTGGAAAACTCGGGGTGGGGAAACGGCCGAGCACCGAGCACTCGAAAACGTTGATAAGAAAACCCAAGCGGCAGCTGACCGGAGACACGCGCGCCGCGGCCGCGATAACGATAAGGAGCGTGGCGCCCGACGGCGGCGGCGGCGGCGGCGGCGGCCGTGCACGCGCGCGTATTTTTACTCCTCGCCTCCCGCGGCCGCCCCACCGCGCACGCACAGACACTGACGTCCGCAAAACACTCGGGCGGCGGCGGCGGCGGCGGCGGGACGAGTTGTTTGCGCGCACACTGCGCCACTCGTTTAAATAATATATTTTCGTTATTATTATTTCGCTGATTTTCTCGCACGCCGCCGCCGCCGCCGCCCTCGTCAATCGCCTCGTGAATTTGGGCCGGTCCGCTCGTCGTCGTCTCTCGGCGCTCCCGCGAATTTTTATTTATTATTCGCACACATTTTTTTTTTTTTTTTTTTTTTTTTATCTCTTTCTCTGTCTACCGTGTAACATACAGGCACCTCATACAATTTCGTTTTATTTTTCTGTACACCGAATATACGGTAACCTATAGCCGAATATATTATTAATTTATTTATCGTATTTTATTCTTCCGACCCACTATACACCACCTTTGGTTGATATTATTCCATTATTTTTTTTTTTTTTTTTTTTTCATTATTATAATTAAATTCAATTGGTTTTCCGCGTTGTAAGTGTACGCCTGCTGACGTATTTCCATTGATATCCCGCAAAAATAAATTCGTTTATTAAGTAGTATTGCACGACTGTAATTCGACTGTCGGCCGTCGACGCGGTTGATTTTTTTTCTGTTTTTTTTTTTTGTTTTTTTTCCCCCCTAATCGTCGTCGGAATTTGCATTCGATAGCCGAATACAAATCCGCTATATAATACCCGTGGCGCCGCAATCGACGCATAAAAAATTATAAAACCCGCGAAAACCGGGAAATTTCCAGAAGAAGAAGAAGAAGAAGAAGAAAAAAAAAAATCAGGTACCTACGCGCGTGTAAATCATTTTAAAAATAGAACTTTCACGCGATATATACATGCCCGGGAGTCGTGTTCGTATCGTCTCGTCGGGGGTATATTCGTATGGCAGTAGTATTCAGTCTATTGTGACGTTTCGATAATAATTGTGCGTTGTATTTGAATACGATTTTCAGAATGACGCCGACAATACAATGCGGCCCGGACGATCATCAATCTATGCAAATGTCGCCACCGTCGGTATTCTGTAGCAATTTGTTTTACCAACAGAACCGCCAAACGTCTCCCGCGTCCGACAGGACTGCGTTTTCCAGAACTGGTGAGTTATTTTTATTTATTTTCGTACCCGATAATATTTCGTTTTGCCTAACACCTACCGCAGACGAATATATTATCCATATTGGTCGGTGTATATTTATACTATTCATCACACTACTTCTACAGTTTTAAAGAACACGCGTAGTCTCTGTTATTTCTTCTTCTTCTTCTTCTTCTTCTGATTTACGACTCTGGTTCTAAGGTCAATTTGACTGATTCGTTCGCGTTTCGATAGAGTTTAGTTCGGTGACTACCTGTATCACATTTACCGGACTTTATATATAGTTTTTCTTTTCAAATATAGTATAGCACATTAGCTAACAGACAGGTATTATTTATGTATTTCCCAACAAACGAACACTATAATTGAATATTGTGAAACCGCCCGAATACTATTGAAACCGTATTAATATACGATAAAATATATAATATTAATTTTTTAAATATTTCAAAATTACAATTTTCACCATTTTCAACGGTTTTGTCCGCGTAAACGAGAAAATAACAATGTGCCGTGATTTTCATCAAAATTTAAGTATTGTAGATTACCCATCAGATAAAAGGTAGGCAGGACCAGTGGTGTATTTAAGCCGGGGCCACAGGATGACATTTATTATTACATTTAAAAAAAAAAAAAACACTTAAAATTTTTTTTTTTTTTTTTATAATATTTATGTAGATACTAGTTAGATTTAAAATACGAAAAAAAAATATAAATGTACACAATAATTTATATACATTTTTTTAATTTTTTTATTAGCTGTATTAAAGAGAGCCTTTGCCACTTATAGGCCCGGGTTCCTTCAAGTTTCACATTACGCCACTGGGTAGAATTCTGTAGGATTATGTACTTTTCGAAGGTTTATATTATAGGATGCATAGAGTATATATAGCTACATATTGTTATATATATATACACGAATATATATCGATATATAGCTTTTTCTTATCGTTTTTATTTAACCTATTTAAATAATAATTATACAAAATATAAAAATCTACAGCCGTTGTATAGAGTTATAGGTCCATTGTACCAACGGATGATTCCAATCGTATAATAAATAATATATGATTATAAACACTATTATATATATATATATATATATATATAGAATAACATGTTTTTAATTAGGCATAACTGTGCGAATATTAGTTGATATCGGTAGTATATTTATTTATTATTTTTTATTATTATTAAATCAAATTATGAAGAAACGACTTTTCATGGACTGAAATCGGTCTACAAGAAGCAAGTTTATAAATGGTGAACTTTTTTTATTTTCCGTACAGTTACATTCAATTTTTAATATATTTCCAAAAATGCCCTCACCAAGGCGCATATTTGAAGGTTTTTACCGTGTTAAAAGCGCATAGAAACAAAAGGCCTCAATATATAAATATACATTTTGTAAAATCTTTAGAATTAGTAAATGTAATATGCACTTAAAAAGAATAATAATCGGAATCGAATAACATTCATATACTGAAACAATAACGACATAGCGCTAGACAGATTCGAGTAATAGGTAATAATATAATAATAAGTATGTACTTAATTGTACTATTTTGACTACCTAATGATGGAGACTGAAAATTTAAATTTTAATGTAAAAAAAAAAAAAAAAAACGATATAGATGAGGTACTCAACAAAATATCTGGCTAGAGCTAGTTTACTATAATTATAAATAACGTATAATAAGTAATTGTTGCCGTAGAAAATCTATGTGTAAAAAAATCCATATTAAAACTGAATATCGATAATTTGTTGTATTAAAATTAAATTAAATATATTTTGGGAAGTTTTAAAAGTTAGAAACTTTTTTTTTATGCTTCTGATTTACGAGACTATAATAATTTATTATATTCGTAGTCGATAACTTCAATGTCGATTTGATATTCGATGATTCTATAATGATTTTATTCTTGAGTTTTATTATTCGTTTCGTAATACATTTCCAATAAAAACATTTTTGTCGCGTAATTTTACATATTTTGTTACTTTTTAGGCCAACTCGCGTATTGGAGGTTGAAGAACAACATACAATTGCGTATTTTCTCGATTTAAAGGGAAACATTTTCTTATCCGAATTAATTGTTTTGTACTCTTACATAAAACCTTTGCAAATTACATTTTTTTTTATCAGTTTACATTTGAAATTTATATTTCCTTCATTTGTTTTTTTTAATTTCAAACAATACATTTATCAATGATCTATTTAAACATATTTAATCTTTATTTTTCATATATAATTTTTTTTTTAAATCGACATTTTCAATAAATATTAGCAGTTACAACTTTCTTAATTTGTTATTTTAAGATCAAATAAATTATGTTTTAGCTTATAAAGTTCCGAGTCTCGCCTATAGTAGTAATATTATCTATACCATTTTATTTTAGGTTTGTGATTGCTGTGTAATATTGGCATTTATTTTGATAAAAATTAATTGTATTTATTCTACGTAAGGTACATAGGTAATTATTTATTTGTTTTATATTGGCAATTATAATTCTAAATTCTAAAATAGGTATAGAGTATACCCATTATAAATAAATGATCAAAATGATTGCTGAACATAATAGATTGCGCATTTTTATCGGCCATAGATAAAAATATATCCATTGTGTTAAACTAGATGTTACAAAATTATTTTACCAACTAAAATTATATAGGTATTTCAACTTTACTCTTTTTATCTAATTAGTAATTATTATTTTTTATTTATTTTAATTCATCGACATAAATGTTGAACATTCTATAATGCGTATTATATATACATTAAAACTACGTAAATAATAATCAAATGAAACGAATAATCTGAAAATCAACGACTAAAATGTTTGAAACTATTTTATACGAATAACAATTAGACCAACAATGTGTAAGTCTTTTATAATTTAAATTTTAAATAAATTTAAAAAAATACTGAATGTATGATTCGCAATGAATCATTATATAGAATTATAAATAATAATTAAGAGTATATCGTTTGAATTTTTTTTTATAGGTCATGGTAAATTAATTCAACGCTAGGATCGAAAGTGCTTGGCGGGGTCTCAAGACTCAGATTTTTTTTTTATGCCTTAGTTTTATTATCAGTTTTTTTTATAAATGACGTATTATTATTGGTGTAAGGTTAAGCAAATCGAAATAATATATTTTATGCAACCCGCATTATTCATTATACACATTTAAATAGTTACACCCAATCAATAGGTAACCTATAAGTTATTATTTCTTATAGGTTCCATAAAATAAAAAAAACTTCACAATCGTACAAATAGATACATTTATATTATTTATTTATTATAGTGGGTAACGGTATTATATGTAATACATTTTAATAAACAAAGTAGCAAAATTTATTTCCTATTTAGTATTTTGTTTTTAATTTGTTTACTGATACGATATTGCTATATATATATAAACGTGAACTGTGTTTTATTGGAAAATTATTGCATACAATTGCATTTGTTAATGTATATTTTGATATAAAGTATAATCCGGAATTTTTGGAACACTTGAAATATTTTTAACTTTTTAAAACCGTATTATATATAGACGTTGTGAAGATACCTTTTGTAGAAAAGAAAAATTGTTTGAAATATTTCATGTAAATAGTATAGTACATTTGTTAAAATTTGGGAACCTATGAGAAATTAATAAAATAAAAATTATGTCGACGTTTTCGACAAGTAAATATTATGTATTATTTCGATACGAATAATATATTGCAGTTCAAATCAAAGGTGCCTTTGACTGAACTTTTAAATATTATTGAAGATTAAAATATTTTTAAAAATGTATACATATTAATTATAATTATCGTGTCTGTCCCCTCGTGATTTCAAACAAACTTGTATGATAAAATACATGTTACAATAATGTACATATATTATCAATATTTTCATATGTTTTGATTAGGTACGGATTATGAAACATTAAAAAACTATAGAAAAAACATTTAATATAAAGGAAAAATGCACTAAAAATCATATAAAAAAAAAAAAAAAAAAAACAACACTAATTCATTATTAAATACGACTGAATACTATTTTCCATTTTTTCAATTTTCACTTTTTCTAAAACAAGATATTAATAACGAAAAAAAAATATATTACCAAAAAATCAAAATAAGTAAAACATACATTTAAAATCCTATACGATAATACGAAACAAAATTAGTTATAGAAGTGTCAGAACAGTTTTATCCACATAAATGGAAAAATAGCAAAATGTCATTAATTTCGTTGAATTTTGACATTTTTTTCTGTAAGTAAATAAAATAATTCAATTACGCTTAACTTTTATTCTTCTTACCGACTTATGGTTAATCTTGTGTCAAGTTATCGTGCATTTTTACTAGGCGAAAATAATTGTATTCGCTTAAAACCAAATAAAATCTAAAAACAAAAAAAATATTAGAAAACTTCAAATGGCTATAAATGGCTCAAAAGTCAACAATTTACCACGTCTAGAAAGGGCTAATAATAGTATTGGTGGAAAATTTATTTTTCTAATCACGATTAGATACTATTTAAAAATAACATAATATTATACAATTATTACGATGGAAAAATAAATGGCGTTATAAAATATATTATAGGTATAATTCCGGAGAGATGGAGTACCTATACTTAAAAAAAAAATACTATATTTTATTATACCCCTTTCAATAGTTCATAATGGACTTTATAAACGATCCAACGAATTTCTAGGAGGATATTAAGTGAACTTGATTTCCGTTTTTTTCAACAATTATTTGGAATAGTACAAGTTTTTTTTTTCTTCAAATTTTTACCCTTAATGCCCCGGGTGTTGTAATCTAAAAATTGATATGATTATTCTAAACTTTTGTAATTTGTAAACGGTATATCCAATAGTATATAGTATTATGCGTATCAACATATTTTTTAAAAAACAAATATTCGAAAGATTTAAGAACTCGACATTATTATCTAAGGAATGACATATCGAAGTAGTTGTAGAAATATTATTTTATAGAAAAGTTATGAATTTTTTTAATTGTAAAAAAAATTTGAACATTTGATCTTGAATATCTATCGTCCCGTCCAAGTAAATTGAAAATCAATTTGTCATATCCCAGATAATGATTTTGTGCTTAATTGTCATATCGAGTATTATAATACCACTTTTTAAAGTGCGCTTTTTTCTGTTTTATACGCGAACACACGTTTTTCAACGAATTTCACGATAACACATTAAATACCTACTGGTGATAAGGACCCCACGGGACCGTTTTTAAAATTATATACGTTAATGAAAATATTCGAATATTTTTGAGTCGATAAATTGCCATTTTTATAGATTCTGAGCGAAGCTATAAGCATGTACTGGTACTACTATGATGCGTTTTTTTTTTCGTCTGTGTACATCTTTATTACCGGACTTATTTTCCATTTAGATGGTTTTCCATTTCCATTGTAGTT
Organism: Tuberolachnus salignus; assembly: GCA_956483605.1. Classification (NCBI taxonomy): domain Eukaryota; kingdom Metazoa; phylum Arthropoda; class Insecta; order Hemiptera; family Aphididae; genus Tuberolachnus; species Tuberolachnus salignus. The sequence continues at coordinate 36,655,419 of OY101436.1, read as the reverse complement.
TTCTTTATAATTTGGAAAAAAACGGCAAAACAAGTTTCATTATTTCGATTTATTTTTTTTTTCTTTTGTAACTCAGTTAAAAATAATCGTAAAGACCTGCGATTTTCATAAAATATTAATATTAAGCATTTCTGGGCGCGGACAAATTCTAAAACGTTTCGTTTTTTAAATATTTTGGCGAATCCTAAACTATTTATAGGCATTTTACATTTTGACTAGATTTTGTTCGATTTTATGCGGTTAAAATCGGTTTGTCCGATCGGAAAGCCACGAACATCGTAAGTTGTACTTTATGGCAAAAGAGAAAAAAAATCGGGCGTAACGTTATAATTATTTTTGATAATCGTTTAAAATGTAAATTTTGATGGAAACCGTACAAATTACGGTATTTCGAAACTTATGATGAACGAAACTTTGCTCAGAACCGTTTTACGTTGGAAACGATCAAATCTTCTGTCTATTGTACTCAAACTTCCCGCCTACGACTACGGTGGCTCACCCGTGGCGCAAAGTATGTAAGTAAGTAAGCATTTGTCAAAAAATATTCCGTTAAAAATTGCCTATACGCGACCCCTTGAAATAATGATAGTTCGGTTGGTATAATATTAATATTGAATCTAGGCGAAAAATATTAAGAAATTATTTCTCCGATTTATTGCACGACGAAACCCTTGGTAATACTATAACGTTAGGCGTACACTTTTACCGGGTATATTGGATATTTGAACGTATCTAAGATACAATAATAATTTTTTTTTTTTTTGGATTTTCACCGACAACAGCAATTCGCTATTAAATTTCGTAAAGTGGTGTTTTTTTGGCATATTTTTCCTAGTTTGTTTTTTCGGTCAGTTTTGGCTTATTTCGCCCGATAACCGATATTGTTATATCGTGTTGTTTTATGCGGTCGGTTCCACTGCAACTCCCAGAGACGCGTACAACAACGGCCGTGCATTATTATAAAAACCCAACGCCGGGGCCTTATAATATTTTATCCGCGTAGAAATACTATTTTTTAATACACGCATCGCCGCCGCGTGCGTGTGTAAAAAAAAAATATATATATATATATATGCATGCGTATAATATGCGTACGCTTATTAATAAACAACCGTCGAGTTCACTGGCACGAGGCGCGCACACACACACACACGAAATTTTGTGTTTATTATTATTATTTTTTTTTATTTTTTTTTTCCTTCTTCTGTGTTGTACTGTAAGGAGGTCACCCGCCTCCTTTTAGTCGTCACGGTTTCGCGAAAAACCGGCCATCGCGCCCATCAGTCATTCCCCTCCGGCCTGCCCCCGCCGCCGCCGCCGCCGTCGAGGATGCGTTTCGCCACACGTGGCCCCACGTGCAACACAAAGCCGTGACGTCACCGAATTTCGGCAATACGATCTCCATACCCCCCACCCCCTCTCCCTACCGCTATACCGCCCGCCGCCTCGCCGTGCGCGTGTACACTTGTGCGTGTGCGTGTAAGCATCCGGGTCGTTGCGTGTTTTATGTTAGAGAAAAAAAAAAGAAAAAAAATAATAATAATAAATAAATAAAGAAGGAAAATATGAATATAATAAAATAGAGAAATGAAAAAAAAAATAATAATAATACGACCGCCAACCGTTATGTTCTCGCGAAGGTTGTAAATATAATATCGTATACTATACAGGTAACTATATACGTATTTATATATTTCGTATTACATTAAAATGTATGATATAATATATTTTACTATATATAGAGACTGTACGTTATAATGCGGTAAAAAAACTTAATAAAAAAACGCTAACGTTTTCCAACAAAAAAAAAAAAAAAAAAAATGCATTTTGATACAATATTATGTCTTGTTGAATATATAAATCGTGTATTGACCATAAACCCATAGTTATAAGGTTACGAAAAAAAAAATACGTATATTTAATTTAAACAGAAATTGTTAAAACGGACATTAAAATGTATTAAAAATTGATTCCTAGGAAATGAAAATGTTTAAAATAAGAATAAAAACTAAAAAAAAAAAAAAAAATTATAAAAATAACTAAAAGTTTCAAAACTAAATTCATTTTTGTTAGATATTTCAAACTTCACACTAATAATGCTCTATATGTCATACAATAAGCAGACAAAACTCTGTATGCTACAAATTCACAGGCTTGTATATTTTTAATAATTTTTCACGATGGTCGCCATTTGCCATGAATACAATCACTGATCAAACCAACAGGGGGGGAGAGGGGTATGTACCCTAACTTAATTTTCCTTCAATATTTATAATAATATATATCAGTCAACCTTATCATCCCCCCCTCACATGAAAAAATCATTAAAAACTATCCACGTGTAGTTCGGAGATGTATTTGCGAAATATAATATTCGGTACTACTGACATGAGTATTAAACTGATTTATTAGTTAATTACAAAATATTTCCAATTTGTCGTGTTTTTAATTATAAATTTGACCTTACGCGTCTGCAAAAAAAAAAAAAAAAACTAAGTTTTCACAAACCTAAATTTGTTAAATTGTTATTTAAAAAAAAATAAAAAAAGATGTGCGTAGGGCCGCAAAAAAACAACTGAGCCGTTAGGTTTTCGAATTTCCGTGGGCCCATCTGTTATCAGTCCGCCCACTGTGTGTACATACCAGTACTTACTTCATGAATCCCATTAGGATTTCGAGAGAAATGTTTTATTTTTTGTTTTGTTGTAACTTGTTAAAAATAATCGTCGAGACCGGACATTTTTACAGAATATTAATATTAGCCTTTACTATGGGTGGTCAAATTTGATTTATTTATAGGCACCTTACGGTTTACGAGTTTTTATGTTAGATAAAATTGTTTTTGGCCGAGCAGAAATGCTTGAACATTTTCCACGGGGTTGGTAATCATCAGTTGTACATGTAGACAAAAAATAAAAACAAATCGAGCGTAATTGAGCGTAACAATTGTCGTTTGTAATGAATCGTTAAAAATGTAAATATTGATTAACCCCCCCCCCCAAAAAAAAAAAAAAATACCGTAAAAATTACGGAAATTCAAATAGCCGCCGGGCATCGTCAACCGCGACTCTGCTCAGAATCACTCGGGCACATCCGCAATACGCAAATATATTGTTGTGGACACGAAAAAACAAAAAAAAAAAAAAGAAGAATAAAAATAATAAAGTGACGTGAGTAATACGTGCATGGTAATACGCGTCCGAGGTAAAATGCGAAACCGCATTAGCAGTATTATTAAATAGGTGTACGCCTGGTGTTGTGCACGCGAAGAACGATAATTATTATTATTGACACGTGTGAGCGGTACGACCGCGCCGCCGTGACGTAGTCCGCCGTTACCCGCGCCGCCGCCACGCGCGCCCGTCCGTATTAGCCCGCACGTGGACTTCGGGAACCCCTTCACGTGCCGTACGCACAATATTCGCCGCCGCGCCCCCGCCCGCCCGCCCGCCCGCCGGGACGGTACAATAAAACGCGCGCGACAACCGACGACGCGTTTGTCCCACCGCCCTTCCCCTTTATTTTCGTAATTTTTTTGTCTTACACTCTATGTCGTTATTCGTTTTTAGCGAATCTACATTTGAAAAATTCAAAATTGATTTCACCGCCGCCGCCGACGTAAAATATATATATATATATATTGCTCTCGCGCACCGCCTCCCTCGCTCGGACTCCGGGCGGGCGGCCCTGACGGTACATTTATTTTTAAGGTTCGCGTTTGAATTTTGAGGAAGCGGCACGCTCACGATTTAGCGTATAGGTACACGGTACGCGCGCGCACGCGCACGCGCACGTCTATTCATTTTTAAACGACAATTCGCGCCAGGGACACGCCTTTTTCTTTGCCGGGGGAATCCGCGCGGCGGCGGCGGCGGCGGCTGTGCGAAGGTCGCACGTGGCGAACGCGCCGCCGCCGCGGTCACCAAACCCGTGTCGCCGCCACTCCGCCGCCGCCGCCGCCGTCCGACACCATCACTTGCGAAATCCGCGCGATTGTTACGGGGACGGTCGTTCGCGGTTATTGTATATTTTGACAGCGGCCGCTGACACCGCGAAAAACGCCGACAATGTTTTTATAATACATATCTACAGGGTGATCGTTCGCTTGCGTATATTATCAATCGGCCACAGTGTCTGTGTCCGGATTGAACGCCTATAGATACGGTTTAGGAAAAGATAAAAATGTATAAAAATCATATATACATTTAAACTAACAATGCAAAAAAAAAAAAAAAGCGAATATAAATTATAAATAGACAATTGTTGGTGCTACATTTCAATAGGTACTCAAAAGAATGAGAAAAGAAAATTGCATACAAATAGGTTTACTTTTTAATTTATATAATTTATGACTAATGTGTTTTTACTAATTATAAAAATTAAAAATGTAACTTAATATCTGAATCGTAAAGCATTGTTAATTTTTAATTTTTTTTTTGAATGAATTTCCAAAACAAAAACACATTATACGGTCTATAAAACGTTTTATACGTGTATATTATCAACACTGGTATTCTGTTCGAAAGATACGCGAAATGCTCGATTTTTACATTTCGGCGACCCGAACGCCACACACTCTAATGACCTGTTGCTTTTGTTTTATTCCGAACCGATTTTATTCATTTACGATAATATTTCCTTTTATTGTATTCGTATTGAATATAAATTTAACGACGTCGTATAAAACTATAATGTTGAAATATTTAATCGAATTTAAACGCGAGAGCCAAATTACCCGCGATTTGCGAACCTCTGCCCAATATATATATATATATACGTGTAACGATGCATATCGTCGACAAAACGGAATTCAACTGTAACATATTGAATCCCCGAAGAAAAATACTCGAATACCCGAGTGCAATGCGAAAATAATACAGTGGCGGTCATTAGGGAAATGCCGAGAAAAAAAAATTCAGCATACGAAATAATGATTCGGTGCCCGAGTTTCTTGCTCACCCTGTAGGTGTGTACCGACGATCATATCTGCGGCCTCAGCAGCGGGTTTGCCAAACGGACGGAACCGTCGAATGCGCATTTCCACTAAACAATAAATTAAATTGTCTATTATATAACGTGTATAAATATATTACAATTAAAAAAAAAAAAAAAAAAAAAACACTATTCGTGCAAAAATTAGTTTCGTTTTATCAGCATACTGGTAGACATTTATTTATTTTATTTTTGTCCAACTTAACCACCGAGTCGAGTTATTATAGAGGATTTCCAGAGACTGCTAAACATTTAAAATGAAACGAGTATTATTATTTATTATGTTTTCGTTACTTCTAGACCTACATATTTATTATTACCTATGCCATAAACACGTACAAGAGTGCACGGGAATACTGGGAATTATATATTTTATCTTTAAGCAATGGTTCAAGCAATTACTTTAGAGAGGAAAAAATCGTTATATATAACAGAATACATTTATGTTTTTTTTTATTTTTATTATTATTGTATTTTTTGAATAATACGATATTAATTTTAATTTTTTTTTTTTTAAATTTTAATCACGCTCAAATATTCAAAAATTGTATTATCTTTCATATGTTGTTCTTACAAAACGCTCTATACCTAATAAAAAAACAATATTGATAAAAACAAAAAAATATTTTAACCCCTGAAAATATTCGAATTTGACAGGTTTTGATTTTTTCCCCGTGTCTATTATATATTCTCTAGTTTAGTCGTTGTTTTTATTAAAATGTTAAAAACTGGCTATTATATATTTGTCTCGGTATTATTATTGGTTTTAATGAATAACATCCTGAAATTAAGTCCAATTTACTTCTCTAGTCGTTAGGCATTAGTCTGGTTCTTCGGTTCTACGGCCTTCGTTCTAAGACACTGTACCCGACATGAAATTAAAATAAAAACAAAATTACGTTTATCTTTAAATTGTGGCGTTTATGTTGAATTTAGAGTTTAAACACAATTAACAAAATTTAAATATGAGTATAATTCCGAGGCTAACTGCGTGGCTGTTTTTTCCGAAAATATGGTCAAAACGAAAAGTTACAATCACGTTAGTTTTTGCATATTTTTTTTAAATAGCTGTACTTTTTTTTTCGATATCGTCTCTCGGATTACGTTATTTCCTTTGTCTATATATATTTACTAATAATTAGCAATGCAAAATAAAATTGTTTTTATCGAAGAGAAATCTGATCGTGCATGAAAATTAGAAAGTAAAATTATTGTGTTTTGTAATGTGCTTAGAAGTTTATTATGCGTTTTATTTGATATTTGCCGTTATATCTAATATCTCTAAATATATGTATTCCCCAGAACAGTCAGAGGGGTCATCATACATCCCCGAAACACCTCCTCTGCAGTATACGCTTAGATAGAGCATAATTTATGGTGTTCTAATTCAATTTCTATTTTCTCACATTTAAAGAAGAGTAGGTTTAAACAAACCCTACTTTGTTTTATTTTTACACGGAAAATAAAGACGTTAAAATTTTAGACAATTTAGCTTTTTCAGACAGATAAATCAGACCACCTCTATATTATATGATCCTCTCTTCATTGATTTGGCCTTAAATCAATATAAACAAATACAATCCGTATAATAGATCGTTTTAAAGTAATATACAACAAACGCGTTTTAATTGAAATGATTAAATACACCTTAATAACATAAGTTCTCTATGAAACGATTTACATTCAGTTAGGTTACTATGGTTAGATGGCTTTAGATCCATAATATATGTATATACCACTTTCGCAAGGGCTGATGACCTTCAGGATTCATTTACATAATTTATAGTCTTTACCCCCTAGAGATACATCATTTAAATTATATATATGGCCACAGTGATCCCCAGTGAGGGATTTAATTATTTTATTATCATATACAATAATAATATGGAAACTATATTATACTCTATCGTGTTTACAGCACTATTATATCCAAAACTAGTTTTTTTGATTTGCGTTATTTACGAATATATTATATAAAAACCGTGTACTTAAAATATATTTTTCGACGAAAATTACGTATTTTTACATGAATATCATTAATACATAATGAGACGGGCAGACTAGCTGTGAGATATCCACACGAATATAAATCTATAAAAGTCTAAATGTCAGAGTACAAACTACGTTTACGAGTGTAGTTGAAGGATAATTTTATATAAAAAAAAAAAAAAAGAAACTAACAACTAAACTTAAGTTATAATTTTCCTGAAAACGTATAAGTTAATTTTAGTAATTCGAATTAATTATTATATTAAAAGTTAACTTAAACTTAGCTTGGTTATTAGTTTTTATTTTTAGGACAACTTGACTTAAACTATAACTTTCCTAGATTTGATTATACGAGTATTATGTTCACAATAATACTATATATCGCTGCGATATGATTGAAAATACGTGCTCTTGATTTCGTTTAATACAACGAGTAGATTGTAATATTACCCGGCCATTACGAAACTGCCATTCATAGTTCAAAAATTATAATATGTTTATGGATAATCGTGTCAGTATTGTAGGTGCGCAAATATCCCGCAAGCACTGCACACTACAATAATACAAAATTGTTTGAATTATATTTGTAATCTGTATCGTGCGCAAATCATATTTCGTAATAATATTATTCTGTATATTTTCGCGTTCCTTCATCTATACAACTAACGTTACCATTACCACAGTTTGTTGACCTGTTTTCTATAATATTACATTACAACGCCTATATAGACGGTGGAGTTTTTTTTTGTTTTTTTTTAATAAAACGAATGTCTATATTTTACCAAATCGACAACGTGTTTTAATGTAATATAAACGGCAACGCGTATAGACTAGTATGCCGTTCTGTAGTAAATTATGCGAATAATATGTTTTAGAAAGAAAAAAAAAACACAACAGTTATAGATATGTATACACCTATTAGATACCGACTTTATACACGAACGATTATATATTCATTGTATTTCTGGTATAGTAAAATAATACTATTTAGATTGAAATCTCAATAAGTCGTTAGCCCGACTTTCATTTTTGTTTTTTTTTTTTATTTTATTATTTCGCAACTACATAATATTAATAATAGAGTACTCTGGAATTACAAAATGCCTAATAGTTTGCACGATACCAGAAATATGTACGAAAGATGCATTCGATGGATATCTATCGTAAATGATATTGTATATCTATAATACAATTTTAGCTCGTGGGCATACGTGTATAAAATAATAGGTACAAAGTTTTTTTTTTTTTTTTAAATATTAAAAAAATATTATCGTAACTTTAGACTTTCTTGAAAGTTATTTGCTCGTTGATATTTTCGCCTATGCAAAAGCGTTTCATTTTGTATACGGTATACGTACGCCTATATTATTGGTATATATTATATGGTATTGGTGTTATACTCATAATAATAATTAATTCCATTGATTAATACATTCATTGGGGTTATCGACATACGTGTAAACAATACAACGCGTAGGTATTTTTAATGCTTTATTACAACAACGATTTGTGTTCAAACACTTTGGTGATGGAGATTGATAATTCGTACGAATAAAATTTATATCACTGCGGTCTCATAATAGTATATCGACCTTGTGCGCTCGTTGTGCGCAAACTATTGTAACTATTCGATAATATATCATATCTAGGTGTTCGTATCGTTTATTATTATTATAAATATTCAATTTAATATACGCGAATCGACATAGACATCCAATATATTGTACGTATATTAAATATATATATACAATAACATTTGGAGCATACTCTGTTATGTGTCTAAAAGTCCGCGACTACGAAAAATCGTATAAAAATATTATTATAGGTACATATTATTTATAGATACGAATTAAATGTATTTCTAATAAAACGGCGACGGATCCAACATTCCGATTAATTATGGTTTTTTTATTATTGGAATTGTCGAGCAAGCGCATTATAAAATGTATAACATGCATAGGTATATTTATTAATTGTTGCATATACAAAAAAACAAAAACAAAAAAACTTCCATGAAATATTATTTTAATTACTGTGATTGTCCATATATAAAATCCCACGGTACGTTAATATTATATTATTTATATTGATATTTGTCTGCGCTGTTTGCGGATAAAGACGGTACATTTATAACGTTCTAATATATTAATAATATATATATATATATATATATATATATATATATATATATATATATATATATATATATATATATATATTTTTATATATTTACTTGCACAAGCGTCAAAATTCTGGAGTAACAAAAAAAATAAAAAATAAAAAATTATCGCTCGCCAATATCCGTTAATCCGTAATACTTTGCACTTTATACTCAAAATACAACTATAATTGAACGCCGTTACAATTATGTTAATATTTCAACTCGAACATCAACTATCACAGAATATATTATTTCGTGTACATCAACAATCGAACATTTTTGTTTTTTTTTTCCGCCGTAATATTTTTTGATTCGTACTACAAGCCGCAACTTATACAACTACTATTAAAAACGAATCGTTTCCGTTAAGGCTCAAATAATGAATATCGAACATAATAATTAATACATTTTCAAAATGCAAGTTTTTATTTTTTGTGGAGGAGTGTTAGCAAAACGGATACCCTTGGCCACCCCCACAAAAATGTACGGGCTAGCAAAGGCGACGTCTATTTATCTTGCCCGGGGGATTTTTTTTTTTTTTTTTTATCGTCTATTCATTTTTAATAATACAAAACAGTATTATGATCGATTGACGTACGGCGAAATTACCGTATCCGATCCGAAATCTAAAAGTAATATAAAACCTCTAACCGCGTACATACACCAATAGTTCAGCATCAGTATTTTTTTTTTTTTTTTATATATATAAAACGAATTTAAAATTTTTTTTTTTTTAAATTTAAAAAAAAAATAGTTAAAAAAGCTATTATTTTGTTTTTTTTTTCCAACTATGACGTAACAAACAAATAAACGCATTATAAATTATAATTAACGTCTTATTAATAACCTGTTATCTATAAAAAAAAAAAAAATATATGTTACGTTGTTTGTTACTATACTATTGTTATAATATATACACATATCGTATTCCCCTTACACCGGTGTTATATATTATTGCGGTTCGGCTTATTGGGTGTGTGTATGCTGTTGTTTTTTCATAGTCATTATTATGTTTAAAAAAAATAATAATAATAATAATAATAACAATTAAATCGACTATGATAGTTTATTTATTGCAATAATAATAATATATTCTCGATAAATATTTGTTTAACCGACAAGTCATACGCATCGGGGCTGCGGATACGTGTGCATAAAATTGTTTTCGATTTAAACGTATTGTCGACAAATTTTGTTTTTGAACATTTCGATATCGGAGTCGTATATTGCACAATAATATTATTATTATTATTATTATTGTTTTTTTTTTTTTTTTTAAACCAGTCAATTTACGTTATAAACGCCTAATAATCGCGTCAATATTTGATATTTAATTATTTACATAATACCTATAGGCATGCGCCATAATAATATTAACGGTATACATTTGACAATTTGCACTTGGGTGTGAGTTTTTATTCGTGTCAATACAATTACATAACGGGCCGGCATACGTACGGAATAACCGAATTAATAGTAAAAAGAAAAAAAAAAAAAGAAATAAATTATAAACAAAATTAACGACATTTATTATTATAATTTAACGTTATAACGACGATAGTTATAATTTAAATAATAATGGTATACACGAGTAAAATTATTTGGCGGTCTGCATATATTATTATTATTATTATTATATACATGGAACCGACTGCATTATTAAATATTATGTTACACGTGCTGGTTGATAAACATTAAAAAAAAAAAAAGATACAAGGACGTCGTTTTACGATTGAAAGAAAAAAAAAATAAAAAAATCTAATATCAAAACACAGTCTTACTAATCCGTTATAATTTGTCGGTTCGTTTCTGACTGATCGTGGGCATAGAACGTTCGGAATTAATGCTAAAAAAATAATTTAAAATCGCGTATTCGTTCGAAATGATTTAACGTCATTTATTTCGTTTCGAATATGCACAATCTGCAACCCATTTCCAAGTCGAAATAAAACAAAATTATACACGAATACCTATTGTCATAAACGAGAGCTAGTTTTAATATATATATATATATATATATATATATATATATATATATATATATATATATATATATATAACGGTTGTGAACAGATAAATAGTATTATGATATCATATTTATAACAGTGTTGTATAGAAATGTATATACATATAATTCGGTGGCATGGTTTCGAATATTATTGTTGCTAAATCATATTACAGTAATATTATAATAATAATATTATTCTAAAACCTACCAATGTGACGAGGACTTTATTAATAATATTATATTTGTTTTGCTGTAACGTAATTTCGTTTTTCGTTTACGAAAACGTTTTGGTTTGTGTGTTTTTTTTTTTTTTTTTTTTTTTTTATGTCGAATTTCGTGTCAGAAAGCTATTTCGTTTTTTTTTTTTTTTTTACGACACATTAACTTAACAAGACGCGGATAACAAATATCATGAACATAAATGATAATAATTACACACATCAAAATTCGACTGAGATATATTGTGCATATAAAACGCGTAAATTTCCGTCGCGATTATTCCTGGTTTAAAAACTTTTTCGATTTTGTTTTTTTTTTTTTTTTTTTTCCATATACCAAAACGTTATTCGATTCCCTTGCTTCGGCAAATAACGATTACTCATAAAAATTGCAAAACACTAGCCTTAACTGCGAGTTCAACAATACTCTTTTCATTCACGACCTTTGTAAAAATTGTATATATCACTGTCCGTATCCGTCGTTATAGTAGAAATGATATCCGGCAAAAATACTCAGGACGAGTAATAATATTCTATACGCTATTTTAATGCAATTGTTACAGTAAAATAAATGTATTAAAAAAATGCACAATAAAATGACATATCACTCGTGTTGTTATCTAGTCGTTAAATCGTCTACGAGTCTATAAATAATACCCTAAAATAATATTTTGTTCGTACATTCGTCGTTGTATATATTAATAAGGTTATTTAAATTTATCCCAAATGTAGGCCTCGCAGGTTACCTGTTTTTTATGACAGTTGGCAGAATAGCAAAATTTAAAAATATTCACTGTTTACGTCTATTTAACATACATAGAATATATTATTATTTTCGACTCACGGGTTGGGTTCCAACAATATATTATTATTACGTGAATTGATTATTTTATTATTTTTTTTTTTTCGTCTATAACGTGCGATACTACACATAATTGCATATTGTACTGTAATTGTAACCCATTCGGAATTCACCCTGTATATTTAAAGACGTGTGCGTAGTGCACACAATAACATCAAGTGTGTTTTCCATTCGCAATATGGTTCGTTTTCATTTAATATAAAACAATTTAACCTTGAAAACCTCTAAAAAATAGTCTATATTATTTTTGCCATTTTCTACTTTGTGTATTTCCATAAACTCGTCGTCTCCAATATTAATTGGTGCCGGTTTCCAATTTTTATTATTTTTTTTTTTTTTATTAATAATACCCTGCAAATAGCCGATTTTATTTAACAGTTTTAATATCATGCCTGTAATACACTACTATATAGTTTGTTTTTTTTTTTTTTTTTTTTAATAAAAAATTTAATTAAATTCCACGTTAAACAAAAAAAAAATCTTATGTGCATTTTTTAACTCGGTAAAATTACTACACGATGACAATAACAAGATATCATATTATGAAATAATAAAAATAATAAAAGTATTACGCGAAAAAAAAAACCTAATGTAAATATACTAAATGTCTAAATAGCTAAAATTGTTTACCTTTTATACGAGGCCATAACAGCTATTATTTGTTCGCGTATTTGTGGAAAATGACACACTGATTTCACATTTTTAAAAAAAAAAAAAAAATATCTTCGAGAATCGTAGATACGATTGGTACACGGTGAAACAATACCATGTGTGTGTCATTACTGATATGTATTCGTTTATACGAATTTCCACACAAAGAACATTGTATTGTACGCGCACTAAAAACAACTCTCAGATGATGTAAACTCGACGAATTGGTAAACTAGAGGCTACGATTTTAGAGGTGAATTGATTCGTGTAATAAAAAACTTCACGTGTATATTAAATACACGTATAGAATAATGTATAATTCGTACGGGATTTTCAGAATATCGTGTTACAATGCAGTGATAGTACCTAAATAATAAATATAATTTATTTTTTGCTCAATATTGATTTTGTGTAGAAAAAGGCAATTATTTTACCAACGAATGTATGTACCTAGTAATTATCAGGTAACTTATTATATTATATTGCCAATAAATTCAAGAATTTTAAAGTTTTACTCGGGGTCGCTTCTAACGGGTTGATGGGGGGGGGAGGGGAATTGTCGCAGGGCGGCAAAAATTCAACAAAACAATTTCTTTCATTCGTTTTTTTTTTAATTTTTGTTTTTTCTTCTTCTTCTTCTTCTTCTATATACTCTATTTAGAATAAGAACAGACCGCCTTCGCGCATCGTCACTAAGCTCTTGGCGGTGCCGGACCACCTGGTGGCGGATTTGTTAATTAATCGGCAATCGCGTCTACAGCCAGTAGTGGGGACGGATGCGCTAACAACGACGTATTTTCGTCCGCCGCCTGGTCTGTTCTTATTCTGAATAGAGTGTACTTTACTTTGAGGGAATAAAATCACAAAGTATGAATGTCTTTTATATAATAAGTGTTTCGTTAAAAAAAAAAAAAAAAAAAAATATGTATTTGGTCATTTTCTTAAGGGCGGCATAATTGTATGTGCCCCGGGGCAGCGACGTACCTTAATGAGATACCGCGTTTTACTTCTTACATTAATACGTCTTAAGATCGTAATGTATAGAAACAAATATATAATTTTTGCTAAAGCACATGTAACCGTTAAGTATTAATAAACGAATTAAGCGAAATAAGCGAATTAATTAAACTATATATGAGTGGCTATATTCGACTTTCCGAATTCTTCTCTCCTTGGAAAAAGCTAAACATAAAATCGTAAAATCGGGGTATCTGTAAAATAATAATAAAATGAACAATTTTCACCGGCTCAACCTCATTCCAACGAACTCTAAAACGAAGACAATACCAATTTTTCCCGTAATATAATTTTTTTTTTTTTTATATATATACAATCTATACTAAAAAAAATGTACAACAAGTATAATGTATGATTTTAAAAATTAAATGCAATGGCTTGGGTTCTTGAGGAAAGAAACCATCCAGTGAGGGTACTTCGGCGTGAATTTACATTTACTTGGGTATTAAGTATTCACAGTATGTTTACACTTTATAAGGTTACGGGGCCATTGTCGCTTGAGTCTTCTGGGAGGATTTCCTGGGATGGAGGTAGATAGAAGCTTTTTGATATGGGGATTGATGTGATTTTAGAGACGAAACCTAAATTTTGAATACTACAGCTTGGCTGTATTAGTGACTTTAGGGATGTGAAGATCTGCATGAATAGTGTGGTTTGAAATATACAGAAGAGCGTTGGTTATAAGTCGGAGGATTTTCGATTGAAACACTTGTATTTTTTGTGTGTTTGAAATTTTCGCCGAGCCCCAGAGTTGAATTCCAGAAATAATAATAATAATAATAGTAATATAAATTGAAGTAAAAAAGTGTAACTCGTGTAATTCAGAGTAGGCCGATGACTGGTTGTTGTTGAAACGTTAACTTTTAATATTTTTATTTTTTTATTTTCACATTAAATACACAATCTATACAAATAAATGCCCAATAAGTGTATAAGATATAACATGAATTTGTTTGAATAACAAGCCAACCATTAACGACACTTAGCTAGGCATAAATATTATTTAATGAGATATTTTTATTTTAAATGGTCATGATACCATTTGATTTTGAGTCTGCGTTGTTGATTTTCAGGAAGTGTGAAGGTATGTAACTCCTTAATTAGTGGGTCGGGGTGATTTTCTAATTTGACAAAAAATCGTTTGTAAAATAATTCCACTTCCGCTATAAGCGGTTTGATACCTAGATCTTCGTGGAGAGTTAAATTAGTAACAAGCGTTAGTGATTTTCCTTAAAGTAATATTCCGAAAGACTTGAATTTTATTTAAATCAGATTTGTATTCCATTTATGTCCATATAGGCTTTTAGGTTAGGTTTTGTATATTAATAGTTTGGTTTTTAAACTAGTATGTTTATTTTTTGATAATAACGTTTTTAGTGATCTATATCGAGCGTTAAGGATCAATCTTTTAGTTTTAATACGTTTGTTCCCGGTTAATTTTTGGTCAAGAATTAAACCTAAATATTTAACGTCATCGAGGGGTGGCATAGGTATATTATTGCCCCGAAACATTTGGGGCAATGGCCGTGTCAAAGGGTAAAAGTTGTACGTGCAGATTTACTGTGATTAACTTAAACGCGTCATTTTGCATACCATTCACATTGCAGATTGTAAATTAGCAGAAGCTATAAATATAATTGGGTCGTTATGAATTGAAAATATTACTTTATCACCGGCATAACTTTTAATATAAAAATAAAATAAAAAAAAAAATAACATTAATCAACGCCCCGGTATTTTTTTTTTTTTTTTTCATTTTTTTTTTTTTTTTTTTGATTACAGGCGTTCGGACCAACCACCTGCAACGCGCCCCCAATCTGAGGGATCGGCGTACAACGTACAAGAACAGTAGACGGAACACCTCGTACGCGTCGGCCGGATTAAAGGTAAATTCCCAATGCCCGGCGTCGTTTTTTATATATAATATTTATAATATTCGGTGAATATTCGTTATCGTTCGGAAATAATCCGTACGGTGGTTCCCTTTGTTCCCGTGCATTCGTTTGTCGATAAGATTATCTGCGTGCCTGTAACACTATGTAACGGTAATAACACCGCGGGTACACGTGCTAATGTTCACGTACACGGTGTTTAAAAAGTCCGTCGTTATCGTTGTATCAATAGGCACCGCCGGAATAAGAAATAAATTACATTTTTGGCATTATTTTTTTTAAAAAAAAAATAATAATAGTAATATTCGAGACGGATGTCGTTTTAGGATTTTGCGAAATCGATATTATTGTATTACGGTCGTAATGCAATTGCTGAATAACGAAATTCGTGTCGTGTTTACCGGATATTTAAAATGCACAAATTACCGATACCATCGGACAAATGCTCAAATGTGGCGGGACGGAAAGTCGAAAAACAAAAAACGTATACGATTTAACCCTGTAGTACGAAACAAATCGGGGAGGCGTTCGAATCATCCGGATAAATCAAGTCTATCTCTAGTTTAAAAATTACAAATTATCATTACAGTTAATTTCAACGACCCAATAAACGTGACAAATCTAATATCTCTATGCGGTTATGTTCGTCTGGCCGATGAAAATAAAATGTACCCGCTAATAGGAGTTTCCTGTTTTAAAAAGCGATTCCAGAAATAATTCTGTACAATTAATCAGTAATTATAGTAATTAAGTTGAGTTATGAGATACTTTTTTTTTTTCGATAACTCGAACTTAGTGTAACTCAACACTAGTTAAAAACAAAATAGAATGACTTGTTAAGTTTTGTAAACATTTAATTTATTATTCGAGTGTAGTAAGGGATAGTTTTTTTTTTAAATAAAGTAACTTTTAAATTAACTCGAGTTATTATTTTCCTGAAACTTAATAATAATAATAAAAAAAAAAAAAAAAAAAACGACTAAACATAAATATACAATTTTTTTTTTAAAATTTTTTTTTTTATGTTGTAAAATAGCCACTAATCTCGTGAAACTGATTATTAGCTTACTCAGCTGCTATATTATGTTTTCGTTCGTTTGAAACGAAATATGCAATAGTACACTAGGCTATAAGAATCTCGGGCCGGTGAGTTTACGATGATTTTTACAGGGGGAAAAAAGTGGAATTTTTGCACGCGTTCGTCATTATTATTTTGTATAGGTACGCCTATATTAATTTATTATCGGATTAGGTCGGCTGTCAAGAGCCGTACATATTTATAACGTACCTTAATACCTATACTTGATTGTGCGTTATTTCCCGTCCGCTATAAAATATTAACAATACGATATACCGGCTTTTATTATTATACTCTTGTCTTCGTCTCGTTTTTGTCAACAATGTATTCGTTTAGGTGCATATATACCATGTAATAATAACGTATCTATATTTTATTTATTTTTTTTTTTGTTTTCTTCCAAAGAATTGCGTCTTATTTATGTCTTGTACGGTGTACGAATACAAACGACAAAAATTCCCAGACGAAAATTGCTTTTTATAGACGCCTGTCGTCCCCGCAACGAATTTCCCACCCGCCAGGAACGCCGGAACAACGAGTGGAAGGGACACGGGAAAAATTCCCCGGGGGCTATGGTCCCATCGCTAAAATATATTGGGTTTCGGCCCGTGATTTGGATATGGAATAATAATCTACTCAATAATCGAAACAATCGAATAATCGTTGACGTCCTAAACAATATGGCAAAAATGATTTAAAACAATAATGAACTTTTTGACAAATAAATTAGAACAATATTACAAAAAAATTGTTAAAAAAACGCCCGTTCATACTGCGCACCATGTGACTGTTATATATGGAAAGTTGTGTAGGTAGTATATAGATAGGAATTTAATTTATATCTGTATGCAACGGTAAATTTCAAACGATAAAACGATTCTGAGCGAAGTGGTATTAGTCGTGTTTTATCATTGTTGTCCATGGTAACCCGGAAATCAAACATAAATAAAAAAAGAAATAATAAAACTCCTCGAGTTTGACGAAATCGTGTTTATGCTGGTTTTTTTTGGTAGTTTTTCTGCCACGTTAAAAACTAATAGGTTATACCGAAATACGAGCTCTCTAAAATACCAGCTCGATAAAAATTCGCTACCTAACCTAACAGTATAGTACAGTGTATAGATCGGATAAAGTACTCTGGTAGAAAAAGTGTTTACAGCAAAATACATTTGATCGTAAGCCCACAAGACCCGACAAGCTCAGCTCAGAATCAGAAATAATTTTCCGATTATTAAATGGCGTTGTTTTCGGTAAAAACGTCTTAGCCGCACTATACAATTCGGACCCTCGCAAAATTCAATTTTACCGTAGCGAAATAAGTAATAAAAAAAAATTCCCGATAATCGTTTACACGTGATTCATTTTCGATACATCATAAGATTTATATTTTTTTTTATCGAATTACTACTGCGGCCTCGTCGTATCCCCTCCCCTCCCCCCCCCCAACCGGCTATACACGTTGAATATATTAAATACTTTACTTCGATTATTATTATTATACACGTATTGACACGTACTGGACACGTGTCCGGCGGCGCCGAAATCAATTTCGAGTAAAATATTGCCGGATTGTTAAATCGTGTTCAACAGGTACCCGCCCACCGCCGGCGCCGGCGCGATCACAGACCGGGAAAATATTTCCGTTTTCCGACATCGTTAAGGAAACTACGGTGGAACGCGAATATCAAAGTATACCGATTGCCCAACCGACAACCGCCCGTCCAAAACAAACGTGTTGCGATTTTCGGAAATATATCTTTCGGCGTATACGTATGGGTAGAGGGCCGCGGACAATTGGTGGGTTTTTTTTTTTTTTTTTTAATTTGTCGACATTCACTTTGTACGGTTTTTCTAATAGTTCGGACCTTTGGACCGGGGGGGGGGGGAATACCGTTTTTTTTAATTTTTATAAAATATAATACTCGTATACGTCATGTTTTTTTTTTTTTTTTTGCCTCTTCTTAATACCGTACAATAATACCTTCTAGTAAAAATGATCGCGTGATCGTAATACCCTACACCGCAGGCAGAACAATTGACGACATCCGATAATTTTATTTACACCCGATATAATAACAATATTGGTTCATATTCGAGTCTACACGCTCGTGTTTGGTTCGGTCGGGCCACCAATATTTAAGGGGTTGCGCGCATAGGCAATTTTAACGAAACATTTGGAGAGAAAAAAAAGAAAATGTACATTTGTCGACGCGCAAATATCCGAGTTTTTATTACCGTATAAATTTATAAAAGGTCCCCGGGGAGTCATTGTATTACCCGTATTTATAATGCTCTTGTGAAATTCGTTAAAAAAAAAAAAATTTAAAAAAACCGGGGGAAAACTGTGTAAAACAGAAAAAAAAAATGCTTTTATCGAGAACTATGTAACTTAAAGACAAACGACATTATCTGGCGCGTATGAAATATTGATTTTTCAATTTATCTAAAAACGGTCTCGTAGATATTTAAGATTAAAAGATGACCTTTTTTTTTTTTTCCTATAAAGTAATATTTAACTAAATCGATACCTACGTCGTTCTGTGTATAGATAAATTCGAGTTTTTTAATTTTCATCGTGGACGGTTCGAATCATACACGTTTCGAGGTGAAAATGATTTTTATGCTCACGCCGGCATCCTCTCAAGTCGTAGAAGAGTCAGGAGATCGACCTCGTCAGTGGTTTCTCTTCGTCATAATTTTTTGAAGGAAATAGAGCCGCAGTGAATTGCAAATTAAAAATTGATATGATCCAATAAGGTGGTTTTCTCGGAGGATTTTAAGTGAATTCGATGATTTTTTTTTTTTTTTTTTTCTAAGACAAGATATATTCAAATTTGTATACACTTTGGATTTTCAAATAGCAACCCCTCCCTCCCCCTCTGATAGATTCGAATATAGAACCTTACCTATACCTATTAGTGATGTGACAGAAATCCGGATTCGGAATTTTAAAAACCGAAATTTTGTATTTTTATGAGTAAAACAACGTTTTGCCTAGTCGGCTAGTAATATATTATGTAAATCAGAGTGTGATATGTATGATTTTTTTGTTGTTGTTGTTGTTGTACTTGTTATTTAAAATAAATTTCTATTTGTGATATTTTTTGAATTGTAAAAACGTATTTAATGTTTTACGCATTTGATGCTATTAACAATAAGATGATAATAATAATCTATAGTTGCATGGAAAACGAACTACAGAATTTATACTCTTTAATTCATTTTCCATCAAAATGTTAAAAACCGGAATTTTTCGATACAGGTAA
Source organism: Tuberolachnus salignus (assembly GCA_956483605.1). Taxonomy (NCBI): domain Eukaryota; kingdom Metazoa; phylum Arthropoda; class Insecta; order Hemiptera; family Aphididae; genus Tuberolachnus; species Tuberolachnus salignus. Next base: position 36,635,285 of record OY101436.1, on the reverse strand, counting down.
AGACCCGGTTTTTAGAATCCGAAATCCGGATTTACAATATACGTCGGAATCCAAAAATCCCGGTTCTCGAATATTTCTAAAACGTCTGGTTTTTTTTTTTTTTTGTTTTGTTTTTGCAGCCCGACGTGAAAAGGTTGCTCAGCAATAATAATTCTAATTCGGACGACGAGGACACGGCGTCCGACGAACATCTGAACTTTATGCGCAAAAGACGAGCCTTGCTGTTGGTCACCATCCAGACAATGACGCTGTTCCACGAGAATCAAATTTTGGAACGCAAGCTGTCGGCGTTACACAAAAGCGTGATGATCCAGATCCAGAAGGAGAACGAAAAAAACAACGAATCCGCCTCGGATTGAAAAATACACGACACTCATTTTTTTTTTTTATTATTATTATTATTATTATTGTTGTTGTTTACATCCGAGTATAATAAAATCCAAAATTATACGCACTCAGACGCACGCACGAGCGTGTTCACACGTATTATAGGGAAATCGAATAGGTTTAATTTTCTTGTAATTATTGTTATTATTATTATTAATTATTAGCCTACCGTAAAATTGCGACGGTAATGACGGGCATTAAGTATTATGCATGATAAATCATAATTTTGGTACAAAATCTCTCCAAATCTCGTGTACCAGTGATATTTATAAATATTATATATTATAACAAACTACGAACAAATTAAATTTTAATCTCCATAATTTATCTGGACTGAATAACATATTAAATATTATATTATTATTATTATTATTATTATTATGATTATTACCAATGTGCATTTATAAGTTAAGTTGTTAATTAATGTATTGTGCGGCTTTGCAACACTCTGGAAAATTACAACACGATTAACTCCAATGTTCACCATTGGCCAAGAAATAGCCGAATGAAACTGCCATGAATATTATTTAAATACGTTGGCTAATATAATAAAATTGTCTGGCTTGTGTTGACATTACCCGTAACATGTTATATAATTATTATTTAAAAAAAAAAAAAGGTTGTGAATAACGGTAGGTTTTTTTGTCCAAAGATTTGTAATAATAATAACATTATTGTGTGATCTGGGACTTTCGAGCAAAGTCTGTTTATTTATGTTAACCAAAGTTATTTTTTTATAACGATATCAGTTGAGATTTCCTTCTGTATCTATATGTCACACACCTACTATAATATAAATTGTATTTTTTTAAATGTTTGCAAAGATATTTCCCCTATTTTATTACAATTAGATTAATAATAGAAGTTTCGAATGCTTTACTACAATTTTAAGTGTACAGATATTTATTACATAGCTCTAAATAATTTATATTCGTGTAACTGTATAATTTGTAAATAAGAAAACAAAATAATTGTAACATTTGTAACACGCCTGTGTGTTAAACATAATATTATTTTAAGTAACCAAGACATACAGTGTACTTAGTAAATTTTGTCAATGTGATAAGTTGGACAAAGTAAATGTATGACATTTTAGCATTAAAAATTATATTTTACTTATCAGCATACTACCTAAGCGAGCTATAGAAACAAATACCACGTGAATGTGGCAAATAAAATGTGTTTTATGACAATCAAAATAGGAAAGATTAATATATATATATATATTGAAAGTGGTGTAACTAAGAGATCTACAGCATCCATGCTTACGGGGTTCGTGCTACCAACGGATAACCAATAATTAATTTTATTCTTATCTATATTCGACCCGAACACGAATTTATAATATTATGTTGACCTATTTTTATATTTTTATTTTTTTTTTTATGTTAAAAAAAATTACCAAGGAATATATTTTGTAGTTATACCATTATGATACTATCAAATAGTTTGGACAAATATACACGTTTGTTTCAGAATTGCATATCATTTGAAATCATCATTGTACATTTTCTTATTGAAGAAGGCTTGCTCGAGACTTCCTAAAAGTGTAAAAATGCCTATACCATTACATATTATTGTGAGTTTATATTATATATTGTAAGTACTTATGAATTATCAAATGTTGGTCAACTGAAATAGTAACATTCGTTATGTACAAAATATTTCATACCTGTATAATATTACGCTTTAATGTTACAATATTACTATTATTATTGATTGTTTTGTAGTATAATTGGATTTGGGATTTACTGAATTAGTATTATAATGATAAGTATATTAATTTAAGGATATAGATATTGTAAATAAAATAAATGAATTAATAAAAATTGTTCCTTAAAACATGTAATTCTAAATAAATTTTTTTACAAAAATATATATTATATTATGATAATAATAACTATTTAATTAGGTAGAACATTGCGAGATGCTCAGAAATAATAAAGTAAAATTGAAAATTTAATTCGTTTCTGGTGTATACGAGAATAATATCAACATCACCCATAAATGAAGAATCATCTGAAAAGGAAAAATAGAAATAATATAACTTAGTCCTTAAAGAAATTGATCCAAAAGTAAGACAGAGGCATAAAATGATATGTTAAACAAATCAAAAGAGCAAATGGATACATTTGAACATTCAGTTTATATATCATATTTTATAATATTATTATCGAACAAAAATGTGTACATAGAATTTTAAAAAGAAAGGATATTTAAAATAATATGTATCCAAGAATAAACATTTATTATCAAATTTGTCAAAAATACAATAATGATTGGTGTACTAAAAGAATATGTAATATGAAGAAATACTCACCACATACATAAATAATATAGTTCTTAATAATGGGTATCGCCTTAAATACATTCCTGTTTTTAAACCAAATGAATCTAAGCTTGTGTAGGCCCGCTTTACTCTTCTCGCTACGCTAGTGTCAAATGCATTTTCCAACATGAAATGAGGCACTTTAGCTTTAGCTATAAAAATACAAATATAATAATAATAGCAATAAAATTAACATTTATGACCAAGAATACCATCGTCTGTGTCATTAACATTGATCAATACATTTGCTTCTTTCTTCAATCTCGTCTAAAATGTATTAAAAAATGGTTATTAAAATTGTATAACTAAAAAAACTATTATTCACCTCTAAACGTTCAATTCGTATAGCCATTGAACTTTTTTCAGCCAATACTTGATCTAGTTCAGTTTGTTTACATGTGATGGCCTTTTTAAGCGATAACATTTGCTCATTCATTACCCCTCGACTAATTAATTCTGTGTGATTATTACAATTAGTATTTTCTGCAAAAGATTCCGAATCAATATTTAAAAGTCTTTCTTTAAAACCACTAAGATCATGCAGAGACTTCTGTAGACCACAATCAATTAACAGCAAGTTACTCTTCATAACATTCAATTTGGACAATATGTCTGAATGTTCCAATTCTGCAGTATTTAAAACCCTTTAATAATTTTAATAATTAGTGTTGGTTAATACTTTATTATATACACAAAGATTGTTACCCCTGGTCAGCGGTCACTTGTATATTTGTAACCATTTCTAAACCATCTAAACATTCTTTTAATTTTTGGGCAACATTATTTAAATTTGTTTTTGTCAGAACTGTGATTGTATCGCATTCTCTAGATAAGTTTAAAAACTGTTCTTTTTTTACACTGTTTTTATTCTCAAACTGAATATTATTGAATGCCATTTCTAAATTTAATTTTTCAGCAGCTAAATCATTTTTTCTTAATTCATCTAATTCAATTCTAAACAACATTAAATATTTTTGTTTAAACACAATATAAACTAAAAATAGCTTATTCATAAAATTCTTATATTGGTTTTACTAATACCAATTTACTTTTTGAGCAAAGTAGATATTTCTTTTTTCAACATTTGGTTTTCATCTACTAAATTGTTGTCATTAACAAAATTATTTTCTTCGGTTAATGGATCTCTAGTTTTAGATTTCTCTTTTAAACGAAACATTACATCTTGAACGTTTCGCAATTGTACTTGAGCTTCTTGTAATTCTTTTTCCATGTTAGCGGAGTGTCTTTTATTTACTTCCAGTTCCATAGATATTTGACTTATATCTAAAAAAATTAAGCAACTTTATTGTAATTTAAAATGAAGTGCTCAAATACGTCACCTTTATCTGCAGTTTTTAATTTATACTGCAATAAAGTCAACTCATTATTTAATGTTCTTATTTCATTTTTCAGCATATGATTTTCTTCAGTTAACGGTACGGATATCGGGTCAATTGAATTATCAATAGAAATAGATTGAACTTCATACTAATTGTAGGCATAATTTTACAATTAGTATCAAACAATAATAAATTAAAACAATGTTGTAACAAACTTGGGATTTAATCGATGAATCATGGCTATTTAAATACTGCAGCAAATGCTCATCAGATATGCGAGAATCGTTTTTGGGTTTCTTGAGTTTAGATTTAGTGGCAGGTGAGGTAGGAACAGACAGTATGGGTTTACTTTCAATTTCAATCGACACATTTTCTGACATAGGAGTTCTTTAAAAAATATATACATAACAGAGATGTATTTAATATAGCGTACCTTTTACTATCAATCATTAAAAAAAAAAAAAAGTTAAATGACTAAAATACTTGAAAACATCTTTTAATGGTTTCTCTTTTTGGTTTTGTAAAACCACTGCGGTGTTCTGATCGATTGTCTCCAAATAATGTTCGGCTTTACCAGCTAAGTCTTTCAGCCAAGACATGATTGAAATTCAGGCATAAGCGTTAACTGTCAATAGGTTAAAACATAATCTAAACTACTTAATTATAATTGAAATAAAATATTATTCAACAATGAGTTACTTTCACTGACTAGGAGTGATGACATAATATTAACTATGGGAGCATGATGAATCATTACGCGGATATCAGTTTTTGCCACGGCTATGTCAAATACTATCTTTAATCGTGATTTTTGCCATTATCACATTATCAGAAACATAGTCATCTATTATCTATTATCAAAAAATAATATTTATCTGTGATAAATACTATAGACGTGTATTAATATTTAAAAAATATTCATGATAAACACACTTTAAATGCTTAGATAACGAATATTATTTACGGATCCCCGATGGCAACTCGACTTTACAATAATTTATTAAATATTTTCTATCATGAAGTTCCATGTTAACAGACTGGTTTTAAGCAACCCTCCCCCCACAATCTGTAAATTTAATTTTTTTTAATAACCATAATCGATCAACAGGTTTAACATAAAAAGTAAAACACTGAGCAAAAAAAACCACCCCTCAGTAGTGACACAGTTTAATTATGAAATGTAATATTGCGATAAGTGGCGTGCATAGAAAATTTGAAGAGTTGCAAGAAATAAGAATTATTGACAATTTAATTTTTGCACAATATGGCTGTTGAACCGTAGATTTTTTCTGTCCAATTGTCTATTCCAATGCTTTAACCGTGCAATTGATGGTGGTGCGGAAATAATTTTGCAAAAGATCCTCATTTCAGCAGTTATAACATTTGCAAATTTAAAAATATAGTTATGGATATACAATTTAAATACATTAACGTACAATATGTTTAATCTAATGCATTTGGGATCATTAGATTTATTCAAATTGTTTAAACGAATATGTATATTTATTAATCCAGACAATAGACAATAGTGATATATTGAAAACTCACACACGTATAATTTATTAATATAAAATAATAATAACTAAATTTAAAAAACAAAAATAAAACAAAACAGTAGAATAAGACTAAAAAACAAATTCTATAAACTAAATAACTTGGAAATTAAATTATTATCTTGGTTTAAAATAATAGTATTTGTTTTCATATGTTAAAGATTGTATAGATAAAAGTTTATAATGAATAAAAATACAATTTGTCTTTATAGTTAAACATTGTCTGTGTAGGAATAACAAACAAAGCGAAAATTTCTATATAAAAAAAAATAAAATAAAAAAATGTATACTTAATTGTGTTAAGTTTGAATGTACGATTATTAATTGTATTTTATTATTCAACGAATTCAATTATTCATTGAAGTGATAATTATTATAAAACCATAGAAATATTAATATGATGATTGTAGATAAATGATTATCAATTGTGGTTGTGCATAACGAATATGCAAATACTAGACAAATTTCTATTGTACTTATAGGTAAAAAAACACCATGATGAACAATTAGTGATTATGTTAACATAAAAAATAAGATATAACTGTAACAAACAGTATTTAACATTCTTATAAAATGAATAAATCTTATAAACTACTGGTTGGCGTTAATAAATTAAAATAATATATAGTATAATACCTTTATTTTTCTCACTGTTAAATTTTTTTAAATACTAAAAATAGTTGATATTTTATCTAAAATCTACAACATTGACCAACAAGTTGTTATCCAATACATAATGTTCCGCAACCTAAAACAAAAATTGTATGTTTACAAAGTCATCATTTTATTTTAGATTTAATTGATTTCAGTTATTTGCAACAACAAAATTAGGATAAATAATAATAGTTCAAAATATTATAAAATCAAAAAACAATAGTACATACAGCATAAATATCGCCAACAGTGTTATGTGTGTGGAAACCACTGAAAAACTTGCAATTTGCTATAACTCGTAGGCCATGATCAGGAATCAAAAAGAAGAAATTAGACCTGAAATGAGATTAAATAAAACAATATAATATAAATAAATATTACAATATAGTAGGTAAATAATTAATTTTACTCGTTATATTTGGGTGCACAAACAATCGCAATAGCTTCTGGCATCATTAATTGATATGAATAGTGTGTATGTAAATCTACACTGGACATAAATGAGGTTTGTGTTGGATGAGTCTATTAAAAATAAATAATAATAGATAATATTTAATGTTATTTTTTTAAATTTAAGATATTCAATTGTTCAAGAATTAGTACAATGTACTTTCTACTTAATCTTACGTGTATCCATCCTAAAGTAATCAGGTTTTGTTTGTCTTGAAATTCAAATATTTGCTCTTCATTCATTGTTGTACAAGAATCAGATGTACCGCTTTGTTTCGGAATCATCAAATGTGTCATGATTAAACAGTTAGAGCTCTAATAATAAATATTAGAATATTAATATTATAGAACTGTGAATTACAAATTAATATTTTATAACATAAAACTATAATATACTATAATTATAATATTTCACATAAAAATAAATTACCAATTTTCCTGCTAATATGCCACACGTTTCAAGGTTGTTTAATGTATTACTTTGTGCTTGTTCTAGAAATCGTTTGGTTAAATTGCCTGGAACTATTATTTGCCGGAGGTTGTATGGACCTGTAGTACACTTTTGTGTTATTGGTTTGGTACTTCTATCAACAGTAGGTTTATCTCTAAAAACATATTTGAACAGTTTTCAAAAAAAAAAAATAAGTAGTATAATATATTATTAATAGTAAATGAGTATTTATTTTTATAAAACGTTATTCTGAAGTCATGTGCACAAATTTAAATTTAAATATCAGAACACTTACTGATTGGATTGTATTCGTGCATTTGTATGTGTTGGTATATCTGACATTAAGTTATCGTCATCCGATTCACTAAAACTAATTAAATTGTGATTTTGCGGTCTGAAAATAATTTCAAACACATTTTTTTTTTATTGATAATATATCAACCACTTAATTTAATATTAATCTTTATAAACTTTAATGAAGTTGAATCAACTTACATATTTTTCAAAGTAATTTAATATAAGTATTTAAATACAAAAATCATTAATCTAACCTTAAAACAAATGATGTAGGATTACTTTTGAAATAATCATCATTTAATTCTGGAGTTGCAGCATTATCTAATATTGTGTTTAAACGTTTTTCAGTGACATTATTGGTATACCCAGATAGTAAAGTATTATCATCGCCCTTTTCTTTTAACAATGCTTCTTTATCATGTTTTTCTTTAAACGTTTCTAGTGCCTAAAAAATATAATAATTGTTAAGGTATAAAGGTACAATAGACAATATTTGTTTTTAATGGCAGAAATAAAGGCAATACAAGTGTTACAATCTTACAATTACAATTACAATTACAATCTTTTTTGATAAAACTAATTTTCTCCCCATGTACAAAATGATAATTTTTCTATGTATATTCCTCATTTTTATTTTATATTCGCGTATTATTTTTTTTCACCTTTGTCGTTAGGTGAAGGGCCATCATTACTTGATGAGGTATTTATACACAATTTATATACACTCCACAGCTTTGCTTTTTTCTATGTTTATTTATTTTTTTTTTTTTGTTAAAATATTTTAAAATATTTACTTTTTGTTCTTGGTATAGCATATATTCTGTAGTGTATTGTTCTAAAAGTCTAGTTTTTATATTTTCCGTTTTAGGGAGAACATCACGCAATGCCCTATAGTTTATATTACGTTCTTCAATTGGTACATTTTTGTAATCAGGGTGTTCATTAATAGTTTCCAAAAATAATCTAAAAATAAATACATAGATAAATTTATTTTAGACTATAAATATGAAAATTATTATCTTCAAAGAAGCCCTGTGAGTTAATATATATAAATAATCAGAAGAAATAAAAACAGTCCAAGATTTGTTTTATATTGAAATAATATAGTATTTCCAATAGTAAATTTTTATTTGCCTTTTGTAGACCTTCACGATGAATTGATTTATAAAAAATAATAGTTAAATAAATGTAAAAAAAATAAATATATATGTATCTATGTAATACAAATAAATAAAATATGTAGAAAAAACTTAGCCTGGGGTATTAGTTATAGGTTGTGTGTATCATCTAATGATGATATTTTTTTAATTGAAACCAATTGTCAATACACACAACCTAAATAAACTTCAGGCTAAGTATTTTCTGCATATTTATTATTTATTTCTATTAATATATAAATATTTTTTACATTTATTTTATTATATTCAGATTGAGTATTAATTTCTAAAACAATTTTTGTTTCTGTATAACATAGTTATCAATATATTTTACTTTGAAGAATAAACATTGTGTTTAACATTCAAGTCGTATTGCAAAAAAAATTAAAATTTCCTATAGATAAACAATTTAAACGCCTAACCTACGTTTGACACAAAAATGTATACCCATTATCCGTAGAAGCATTAGAAATTTCACTAGTATAGTTATTTCAATAAATATAGAGAATAAGCTATGTGAGGAAGTTATAAAATTAAAATTCCTGAGCTCCATTAAAAAATAGTATTATGAATATATTTTATGATTTATTAATGCTTTTAATTTTATAATAATAAAATACAAATTGTGACCCATCTATAATATAGGCCTACCCAGGGGCGTCATTTCACATTTTTTTTCATAGGATGCATAACTAATACCGAAAATTTAAATCAATATGCTTCACTCGCATAGCATATTAGGGACTGAATGGACACGTTTCCATTATAAAACTCACTTTCCTAATTACAACAATATTAAACTAAAGTTAAATATCTATGTGATAATCTCATTAAAATACTGTGTTAAAAAAACAAACACGGGATGCATTTGCATAAATTTGCATCCAAAAAATGACGCCACTGGGCTTAACCGTGTTACAAAATCTATATCTTACTTTTCATCGCTATTATTGATTAGATATGATTTAAATGGCATATTGTTGTTAATTATAAGGTACGTTAATAATTTTATTAAACACAAATTAAAATATTGTTTAATTTTTTTTCAAAAAAACTAATTAAATTTTTTTTAACTCACTGTACACATTATCAGTAAACAACTAAACACAGGATTATGACAAGTGGTGTATTGAAATTATCGTCAGTTGACTTTATCAATTTTATTAATTATTTTCAAGTATAAAATGAAACTAGATTATTGTATGATAACTAATACTAATGAATTTTTTTTGTCTAGTAAATATTGAATATTTTAGAAATACTTTTACTGTATAGCATATCTATAATAACATATGTTATAATTATTGTAAATTTATGTGGAATATTTACTTTAATTTAATAAAATTGTTTAATATTAGGTAAGTACAAGTTCATATTCAAACATTTTTAAAATATTGATGAAATTTGAAAAAGGGTTCTTCGCACAGATACGGCCTTGGGTAGGTAATATTACTTTTGTAAAGTTAACGTGTAAAAAAATCTTACGTCATAAATCGCATATAAAGAATATAAGCCTGTTCCAAATTGTTTTCTTTCAAATACACATCAGCCATACTGATCATCTCTCGGCCAGACCGATAATACCTGTAATGGAGCATAATTATTATTTAATACCGTACGTCGCCGTATCATATTTATTTGAAAAACATTAAGACGAAACCGAACTTTCTAGCCGCAATGTTTGTGTTCAACTCAATGTTTGAACTCAACAGCGACAATTGTTGAATCCTCTTTTCCGGCGCCAGTATAATGTTTTCTACGTCAATCAGATTGTGAGACATGATTTACTCGGTATTGTTTTTACCAAATCGTAAAGAAACTACGGATTTTTACATATGAAATAACTGACTAGTACTCATGATTGAAATTAAGCGACAATTGTTGTCAATGTAACCGACTGTAGAAGATGCGAGATTCGAGTGCAAAATTAGTGGATAAACATTGTCTATAGGAAATTAACGTTACCAAGTGATAAGATTTGATAAGGTAAACAACATCAATAACAGACAAAAACCTATCCAATTATATTATAATCGTTATGACGACGTGCGTGTTTTGACATAGACGTCTGTCGGTAATTCCCTACGCTCATGAACGCCGGTCGGATAAAATTGTCCGGGGCGTTTTTAAATGGTTTGACAAATTTTAAAACGGTTTGTACGGGTTCAACCTGCAAATTGCTCAATTGATAATCTTCGGGCGCGCAGATTATATTTAAGTCGCGTACTTAACACGTTGATGGACACTAGAAAATATAATATTTCACCGAGCCCTACTTTAATTTGTCATCTGTTCGTTACTGCTATAGCAGTTAAATTAAAAACTACTGCTATAGCAGTATTATTAGCATATTTTAAGTCGTGTATTCCACATGCGGAGCAAGACTAATTGCATTTATTAGGAATAATCAATTTTGAAAACGATTACTGCTATAGCGGTTAAATTAAAAACTACTGCTGTAGCAGTAATCGTTTACAAAATTCATTATTCCAAATAAATGTAATTAGTCTTGCCCCGCATGTGGAATACATAACTGAAAATATATCGGTATATCAGTATAAGGTTATTTTGATTATATTCAAATATCAACTAGAATAGTATACGTTAGTTTTTACCTCTTACAACCGAAAATAAAAAATACTGTACACATAATCGACTGAAAATAGAAAATACAAATATTCGTATCTTTCGTGTAGTATAAAAATTACAACAAATGATAAATGATAAATGCATTTCTTGTAGTTTTTACAGTAATTGAGCATGGTATTTTGCGAAGCAAAGCGGGGCACAAGGCAACACGACACATATTGCACCGGATTTGAGTTTGCTTCCTATTCGTGTTTTTTGAAGCACCAGACGCAGTTTTTGAAATCTTTTTTCGAATATTATCGATAAAAACAAAACAATACAAAAGTAGACGTATTGGATATTATCTTTATTGTCTATAAACAGAAAATGGTATAATCCACTTCTATATTTTATAGTGCCCGGCGGGTCTTTTGGAATCTATATAGGGCCAGTAGGTAGGCCACTTTCTCTTCCATACGATTGGATTTAAAATGTCACTGCTACAGCAGTTATGCTATTTTGAGGACGGTTTTTTTTTTTTTTTTTTTACTAGTGCTATATAACAGTTAAAAAATAACCCCCGACATTAATTTGTATTGTTACTGCTATAACAGTAATGTTGGCGTACTGTCCACCAACGTGTTAATACGAATTAAAATAAGTGATAATTACGAGAATCGAGTGTCGTTTTTCCAATAGTAGTGACTACACGCGGCCGCAGCCGTTGCAAATCTAAAAATCTCGATAATATTATATAATAAGGTTTTTTCTCTATATAGGTAGGATACGATGGAATTAATCGAAAGCAATAGTCCATTTGCATTAAACTATTTGGTAGTTTTTTTTTTATTTCTTAAATTTATCGTACGAGTGGTTATACGGAATTATTATTTTTTGTTGGTACGAAATAAATTACCTACATAATTTATAGGTAAGTACTTTTCCATGTACTTAATTTCAATCGAACTGTGTAAACACACGTTGTGTTACGCAATATTAATTAATTAATAGTGCGGTGGTTGCTGAATATTATCTAAATATCAAACGGTGTAAAAAAAAAAAAAATTAATTCAACTCGACTATGTTATTATATGAGTAATAAATAATAGTTTTCTGTCATTAACATAGTTAAAAAAAAAAAAAACAAACAAAAAAAATACTCAATACATCATAATCTACTATGCAATTATATTTATTTGTCGTCGTTACAATTGGATAACTGGGCATATTTAGGCGATACAGGTAACCGCATATATTATAAACGCAGAACAATTTAATTTAAAAATTTTAAACATTTAAAAAACGAACAAATTCTATTAAATTTTTCATTGTAGACGGATAACTCGATAGTTAGGCTGAGTGGGAGATGTTAAAAGGCGGAGCTTTTGGTCGGTTATTTTGGTCGTCTTCGGGGTTGATAATAAATATTTTTATTAGGGTCGTCCAAGAGGAAAATAAACAGCAGGTATACTACTCTACTTAGTCATAATTCGAATTTTACCAATTTTTCGTCTTGTCAAATATAACTCGTCTATAAATATGTACTATAAAATATATTATATTATTAGGTACTCGAATTGGAAAACAAATTGGCTCATAGCAGATAAATATTAGACGGTACTTAATCTGCAAAAAGCCTTCGTCTCCCGCGCCCCCCTACACGCAAAGTAAATTGAAATAATTAATTTTGCAGTCAAACAAAGTACGAAACACCACGGTAATCACCAAGTCTCCTCCCGAAATTTCTAGAAAATTTGAAACGCATTTTATTATTTATTATAAGGTAAATGGTGACGCAAATCACAAAAATCACGATAAAAATTATTTTAATCAGGGCAACCTGTGCTGTTATCCGGAATAAATCGCGCAGTATGTTTGTTTAAATTATATAATTTGAGCGAGGTATTTTTTTTTTTGCATTACAAAAGGGGTTTTTAAATTAAGGATATTTCGACAGAGTCTAAAACGAAAGGTTGGACCTACAACTGCAACTGTACCCGGTGACGTATCCAGGGGGTGGTTAAGGGGTTTTACAACCCTCCAGAAATATCTTCGATACGCATTTTTATTAACGATTACTAACCGCAGTTTAGTATTTATTTAGGCACTGTGAACTGTACAAATATATGCTTTTATTTGTTTGTTTCAAACGTATATAAAAATCCTATATCGTGTTAAAACGCTGAAAATGTTTCGCCCAACCGCAACTACATTAACGGTTATAATAATATAATAAACAAGTCAAATAAACACACGGACGAAATTGAAATAATTTAGTGTACCCCGTATAAAAAATACAATTTTCAAGCCAACCGTGCCGTTGTGCACGCACTCCGTTAGAAACGTTTTTTCTTCTTCTTTTAAATGCTACATTTTATCGTCGCATTTGATATTCAAATGCAAATTATATCTCTCGGTAATTACCTAATTAATATTCTCCCCCGTGTATAATCTATATGTGTTATATATGCTTAAAAAAAAAAAAGGGATTATATAAAACACTCGTTAAACCGATTGTACTATACGCCCGTGGATCGTGGGCGTCTACCAAGTAGGATGAAAATAAATTAACGATTTTTGCCGTAGCGCCCTAGCTACAAAAAGTCATTGTCTTTTAGACGCATTGCCGAGCACGTCCAAGGGCATAGCGGCCCACACGAAAAGAAAAAAAAGAAAATATATTTATATATTTTACAATAATAACCGAAACCAACGTATTGGTTTTACTATGTATTTCCTGTCTATGAATAACACCTTTCGACCGGAAATCTTACACCAATCGTCATCGTAAACGACACCCCTAAGTCTGGTAACCGGCCGTTAGCGATTTTTACAATCATAAGCATAGCAAACCTTTATAGTACGGGCGCCTATAGCTCGTTTTAATACGAACGTTCTAATATCGAGAAAAAAAAACTCATAGGGAACAAATGTGGTATGGTGAAGACTAACCGAAACCCCATGGTCGGTTACCGACATTTGTTCGAAATTCAGTTGGTCAATTTAAAATTTAGGCAAACATTTTTTTTGTTATTTTCATTGTTGAATTGTCGATTATGGCCCGTGCCGTAAATAAATTTTACATTTTCATCTGGCGCGTATAATTTACGGGGTATCGGAGTGTAATATTCTAGGCTTCCTATAGTGAACCGGTATCTATTTATTATTAGAGATTAAATAGATGTTTGGGTATTAACCGGGTCATAACCAGGTTCATGGTCACCGAAATGACACGTCTTTAAAGAAACGACGCGTTGTAAACATAACCTTTATATTACGTACGATACGGTTACTACTGATAACACATAATTGACTGAGTATACAAAATTGTACCGCCGGCGACGTCAGTGTGCTGTAATAACTCATTTTTTTTCTATTTAGATTTATTTAGTTTCATGCTCTCTGTAATGGTTTAAAACGGCTAAAACACAGCGATTCACACATTTGTTCAGTGTGTTTTGTCGAGAACGCTCATCATGAAAACCGGTAAGTGGGCTACTACTGTACGGTTCTTTTATATACATCGGTATTATACCGGTATACATATATATATTATATTATATAACGTTGTCTTGGTTTTTTAGTATTTTTGTTGTCCGTTTTGATCGGTTGTCTATGCTTGTCGGCAAGTATTTCTGTCGATACATATTTGACAGCTAAAGACAAGGCGCAACTAAAGAATGTCTTGATCACCGGAATTGAAACTGAAAATGTATCTGACATTTTCTACGCTGTGGCAGGTTTAAAACTGCTTGATCAACCAATTCCTAATGTTCAAGTGAGTGTCCGCAAAATAATTAATTAACTACAGTTTTAGTTTGGTTTCTTTCCTGTAAGTTACTCTAAAATATTTTATATTGATATCAGAATATTCAAGTAAATTTTATTGCCGTATAGATTATTTCCGACATTTCTATAGACGACAAATTTAATATTTTTAATAATATTTAAAGTTACAATTCTTTTAGATATGTATTTATAAACAACGTAACTGTTAGGAACATGTTGACCTAGATGCATCTTTTTATTTAAGTTAACCATTTAAATATTCGTTTAGTCTAATGATATTTATACATATTTATCACTGTGTTGTATGTATATAATGATATTGGTTAGAATGTTAGAATTAAAAAAATTGAATGTCTTAACTAGCAGGTAGCTACCGTAATAAGAATACTATATTCGTTAAACCTTTATTTAATAGTATAAATAAATTGTATGTCAAATATACCAGGAGTAATATTTGTATTATGTTTGAATCTGATAGATGATAGGAAGACAGATATTAGTGTAATGCTAATGTAATTTTTACTATTTGGTTTGGCGAACAATCGCTAGAGTATCTTTATAATTATAATTAGGTGATTGAATATAGTTCAATAGTTCTACATTTTAAACATTAAGTTATCTTTGAGATCAGTATTTATTTTTAAATGTCTCTAAACCAAAAATATTATAATTGCAAAAACTGTATAAATGACAACACAAATGAAGTAAACATGCAATGACATTTTATATTTTCTACAGTTCACTTTAGAAAATGTATTTAATACAATACAGAATTACAACATTGTAGGGTTTTGTTTTATTAGGTTTAGGCTTTCTGCACACCTCAAATAGACACCTACATTTTTAATCTGAATTTATATAATATTTATATATTAAAAATTCGGACATATTTTGTACCAATAATACATGTTTAATTTTAAATTTTACTTATGTTTATAAGTTTATTTATTGCTACTTATATTAAATTGAATATATTCAATTTTTTTTCAGGATATATGTAATAAATTGATAAAGTTAGTTAGTAAATCAAAATCATTGGAAACTGTGTATTTTTCAACGAGTGCATGGAATTCAATTGCTGTATGTACAGGCAAATTAGCTGTTGATGAATCAGTTCAAGTAATACATTTTATTGTCAATAGATTTACACAATATTTAATTTGATTTAATTATTTAACTATTAGGATATTTATACTATGCTGGAGAAAAAAGATATCAGAGACGTACATATGTCTGATTTATATTTCGGCATCAGTATTTTACACAACCAGAATCAAAAACCCAAGAATATTACCAAACTTATTAATATTATCAAACGAAAAATGAAATCTGATGATTCTATTGCTGAGTATGCCTTAATATAATATTATTAACAAATTAAATAAAACTACTATAAACATTTATTTATTTATTTTTATAGTTTTGGTTATTCGATACATTTATTATCAACTCTTGGTCCCAATGGGCGTTTTGCTTTCAATCGTCTTTCTGACGCCCTTATACAAGTTGATCAAGTGGATCGTAAATATTTGCAGTTCGAAGGAGGCTTGTCGGTTACTGGTAAAATTATATATGATTATTTTAAACAGTATAACTGTTGTTATAACATTTGTTTTATTACTTTAGCTCTTGTGTTGACTGGAGTATACAAGTTCTGTGATGCTGTAGTGTGTAATACTTCATTCCCAATTCAAAGTGATCAAGCTCTGATGTTTAGTAATTACCTTTTGTCTCGAAAATCTGTTCAAACTCCTAAAGGAGCATATTTTTTAGTTAGTGCTCTTAAAACATTGTCCAATAACCAAGTATGTTGATTAATATTTGTATTGTATTAATATGTTATAATTGCCCTGTTTTGTGTTTTATCAGTGTAATATTTTTATAAAATATTCTAGTATCACATGCCAATTGCTGCTACACTAGTCAAACCAATGGGTGATCTAGACGATGTACAGAGAACACTTTCTGTGCGTTTCACTAGTATACTCGGTGAACCATTACCAGTATCCCTCTCTGTTGGTGTTGAATCAGCATTATTGAATAATAAAGTTGTTATGTCTAAAAATAAATTTAAGACCACTGCCGATAAGTAAGCATTTATAATATATTCTAAAGCGATGATTTGTGTATTAATCAAGTTATTTTGTCTTTGTTTTAGGACTGTGTATGAATTAGAGTTTAATGAACCAGATTTGTCTACTGGAATCTATAGTTTAGTGATAAGTGCTACACCATTGGAAGATATCAAATCTCCACTTATAGGCAATACAGCTATTCCTCTTGAAGTAAAAGTATCGGCTTCTAAAGTGAATATTGTTGATTTTAAAGTCGGAACAACTGATAACGATCAACAGACTGGCCCTACATTCCAAATGTAATCATACTAAAATATCTATAAGAGATTCCTATTTTTAAAAAATGTATTCTAATTTCAGATTGAAATATGGTGAAAAGTTGGCCACTCAATTGAAAGCAGATCATATGCAAAGAATTATAGTACGTTTCACTATTAAAGATCTTAATAATAAGAAAAACGTACAAGTGCATCAAGCATTTGTAAGGTTTACGAATAGTCGGTCAGCTGCTCAAAGTGTATTCATTGCTGAATTGGATTCTCAAAATAATTACAAGTTGGACATGGTATGTTATATATATTTACAAAACAAGCGGATATTGTATTAAATTTGGAAATATTGTATTTTAGGATTTGGGTGCTAAAGTAGCATCATTCAAACATGTGTCTGGTGTATATTCTGTGGATTTAATTATTGGTGATACTTTATTGAAAAAACCTATAGTCTGGCAATTCTGTGATGTCAAGATGAAATTTCCTGAAACTGAATCTGTTTCTTCTTGGCAATTATTTTATAAGCCAAAGAAATTAATATCTGTATGTACCGATTATTAGAATATTTCAATAATATTCTATGTATTGATATTAACACTAATAATATTATTTTAGCATACCTTCAGAGAACCTGAGAATAGACCACATCAAATTGTATCACTTATATTTACAATATTGTCTCTTTTACCCTTGTTGGTTCTGATTATTTTGGTAAATATTAATTAAAATCATAATAATTATTTATTCAACATTGTTATTAATAAAATATAACTTTTTTTTTTTTCAGTGGGCTCGTTTGGGCGTTAATATCAAAAACTTCCCGTTCAATTTAACCGCTATAGGATTCCATTCGTCATTGGCTTGTAAGTTGTGCTCAACCCATTCACTACGAATGGGTTAAATCAAATAGTTTTATCTTTTTCATTTTTGATTAATACTAATAATTATTTTTTCCAGGTATATTTGTATTGTTTGGAATGTTCTGGGTATACCTAGACATGTTCAAGACTCTCAAATATTTAACATTGTTAGGAGTTTTAACTTTTCTGTTTGGAAATCGATTGCTATCTTATATTGCCAGAAGAAGATCTAAGTAAACTTGGGAATTTTGTAATCGATTTTCCAAACCTATAATTTTTAATGACAATTTTCCCGAGTTGGTTTGGATTCATTATGTCAAAGTTAATTTATTCATTCCACTGTGTTTCAGCAAATTGCATATTCAATATTTTTTTCAATTTTTCTAGTATTTGAATCATTTCTTAAACATTATCTTCTCAGTGAGATGCACATTATGAATAATGTATTTATATTATAAATATTAGAATATGAATCATTAATTAATTTATTTATATTGCATATTTATATTATGCAAATATATCTACTTAATTTTAAGGTATACAAATATTATTATAATCTGAACAAAGCATTTTGATATTGATATACTTAATTTTATTAGTCAATTTATTGGGTTGAGCAATTTAAATGAATCTAAATGTTTAGTTAATAAATCGTTTTATTTTTATTTTTAGTATTATGTTCCTCGGAAATAAACGAGTAAATGTGAAGTGAAAACAATATTATTTATGTGTTACTGTTGAATTGTGAAAATAAAGAATAAATAAAGGAGTACATCAGTAGAAATAAATTATGGCGATTATTTTTTGTTTTGAACCAAGCAGAGTACAGATGTTGGGCACATTTTATCTATATTATTATTACAATTTTTTAAATATTGTTGTTAATTTTTGGAATATTATGAAAACATTGTACTCTGCGAGTACAGCGTCTAATCAATTATTATTTTTTTTTTTTCAATTTTGAGATTAAATAAAATAGTTGACTTTATGCGCGTAAAAAACAAAAAGAAAAAAACTGTTTTATAGTGTGTATAATAGTTGAATATTTAGTTGTTTCATTGTTTATCTCGATCGGAAAATGATGACGCGTATTACTATTTTAACGACATAATAATAATAAAAAAAAGTCAATAATTTATTAATATATTCTACACTTATGTATGCATTTTCGGTTCGGTACATATTATATAAATTTGTATATTCTGCGAGGGCGCCACCGTCTTTTAATCATTTTTTTTAATGGCAACGGTGGTGCAATTACGCCTCGGTTCATTTTAACGTGCGCATTAATCGGTTGTTAATACTCCGTCGGATGATTGTCTTGTTCGGGTTACGTTGTATTTCCCTCCCTCCCCCCCAATCTCGCGGTCGTGTCGTGTGAAGCGTGTCCACCCTTACAATATGCGTCTATATAAAAAAAAATTTAAAAAAAAAATAAAATAAAAAATGTAGGCGCACGATTGTTATTAACTCATTCCTTCCGGCGTCTGTGTGCTGTTCACCCGGAGGGCCTGGTTTTTCACGACCACGACTAACCTGTTTTTACGTCTGCAGTCTCGTCCGCCCCCCGCCCCCCCCCCCGGTTCGGTATTTCTCCGACAACGCGGGACCGCATTACAGCGTTAAAACATACGGAACATCGGTAGATTTATACGTTTTCCGTAAATTCGTGTTCATCGTTATTGGGGCTGTGCATTTTCCAGTAGATAATTTGAATTACGTAACAACAAATTAATTTATACAACGTTTATTTTGCAATTTTTGGTCCAATATTGTTTACCGTTTTCCGGTATTTTTAATCGAATACCCTTACGCACGTGTTTTTTTTTTTTCTTTCGTTTTACGCAGGCTGTACATACGTCGAATTTATATTTGATGAAATATACATTTTACACGAGCTGCATACGGGTTGGGTAACGATAAAATTGGACAATATTTTTCCTTGGATTTGCGGGCTTGTGACTTGTATCATTCACGAATTTCCAGATTAAGCCCTTCCCCGGACACGGTCAGTTTTTAGTGACAATCGACGTGATTAACAATAAAGTCTGATCATTGACTGACGATTGATAATTCCGATATACGGTCGATCAACACCGACGACAATGTTCAGTCATTCGTTTATTTGATTTTATTTAGTCAACACAATTATTACCGTTGAGAATGTAGTAGTTTTTATTCAATATTAATTGTAAAAAAAAAAAAATATATATATATATTTACAATTAAACTTTGCGTTAAAACGAATAAAGAAGCTATTGTTGGTATTGCTATTCACCCTGCGTTTGATAAAACAAAGAGACAAAAAAGATTCTGGACGAAAGAATGGTTTAGAAAAAAAAGGAACACGTTTTCCATCATACATAATCTTCTAGACCAGTGTTTCCCAACCTTTTTACCACCACGGACCACTTCGACGATATTTTATAGGCCGCGGACCACTTCAATTTTACAAAAACTAGGAATACCACCTTTTGTTTGCTCATTAACAAGAATACACAACATTTATCGGAAAATGTTAATTTTTATTATTTTACTTTACAGTTTATTACTATACTTCCACTAAATATATAATTGTACTTTACTATACTAAACAATTTACTTAGTGTGATTTTTGTGTCTGATACCTACACACTTATAATAGTGGATAATATTTATCGGTCTACAGCAGCAACAACGATAAGATAACCGTATAATATTATACGGTTCTTCAATAAGTTGTAATTTTTTTCGCTATTTAAAAAAAAAATTAAAACTAATTTGTAATAGAAATCGAAGAAAAAATCTATGGGACCGCGGACCACCGGTTGGGAAACATTGTTCTAGACAAACATCGACTATCTTGTCCTTCTGATTATAGAAACTTTTTCACTAGCTTAAATGTTCCTTTAACTCACGACGGCGATTCGATCTCAATGTGTTAATTTTTTTTTTTTGTAGTTGTATTTATGTCAGCAGTTGGATCAATATATTTATTTTCCACGTAGCAGGTTAGGGTTAGTTTACCAACTACGGTATAAATGCGTAAAATCGCGTTAAAATTCTTCATTGTTTTACTTGTTCATCATTTTTTTGACGAAGATATACAATTTACAAAAGACATAATGACACAACTCGTCCACACTATACGACTTGATTGACCGACAAATTGTACATTCATAGACATACAGGGTGCGGCAGAGCCGACTGACGAGTATTGATGGGCTATAAATGACGAACAGTAAAACTTAGAGAAAAGGTTTTTTTCTTATTTAAATCAGTATTCAATCCCATTTTTAAAAATTATTTTTTGAAAATTATATCTCTAATATGGCGGCCGTCAGCATTGATACACTGTTGTAGACGATCTCTGAAGCTCTCGTATGATTTTCGGCACATTTCGACTGGTATGGCCTCGACGTCCACGTGTAGTGGTCTTTCATGGAGCAGCCGTGGGTTATTTGTAGCCCGGTATCGAAAATTTTGTTTATTTACAGTTCCAGAAAGGTTGAGAATGGGCCTCATCGCTACAGAAAAAAGTTGATATCGGAGGAGTTTGCAGAAGAATTTGCTGACAGAGATTTTTACGGTTGCCGTAGTCAGTAGCATTGAACACTTGGACAAGCATTAATTTATAGGGATGGAATGATAAATCTTCGTGAAGAATTCTCCTCGAAGAACGGTCTGAGATTCCCAATGCTACAGCGTGTTTCCGGGCTGAGCGTCTCGGTGACTGCTCAATTGACTCTCTAACCAACTGCACATATTCGGGGGTTCTTACCGTTCTGGGTGCTCCGTGTCCAAGTCTACTTAGGGTACTTGCAGTTTCTTCCAAATTCCGTATCCACAATTTGGCAGTGTTAGCAGAAGGAACAGATTCAGCACGTGGAATGCCGGAGTGTATATCCCTTTGTGTAGCGATCACAGTGTGATTATTATCGTAATACGCACGCACGACGAGACCACGATGCACACCTGTCAAGACCCATGATTACGAATAAAAACGGCATTACCGTACAATTCAATATATACCACTTATTAAGGTCTGCCACTTATCTTATCACAGGCTAACGACCTCATTAAACTCGTAAGTCGGCTCTGACGCACCCTGTACATGGTCAACCATCTTGACTGATGATAGAAGTTCAAACACGTTTGAATATCGTCAGTCATAAAATTTGATTGTCGTTCAAAACTGACCGTGCACGCGGGACTTTAAGCCGGTTTGATTAATAATTTTAGTAGGTAATCTGTAGGAAATCTGTAAACTATCCCGGCATTGTCAATGACCCAACTGCCGGGTCAAACGGACAGTTTCGTCCGCGAATGTACAGTGAAGTGTTGTATTTACAGTAAAACGCCGAAATCTAAACCGCTTCTCTCGTCAACATTGCGAAAGTACGTCGATGGATCCAGACGAATAGAATTATTACAAAAAAAAAAAAAAACTTATTCAACAGTTGTATACATTTTTTTTTTATTTTAAAAGAATACATTTTTATCTATATAATATTCTCCAATATCGGAATAAATATAAAAATTTAATGAAAAACCAATTTAAATGCATTTTATATTGTATTTGTTGAGACTTTAAACACGTGTTTAGTGCGTTTTTAAGGTTTTTCACTGCATTAAATTCACAGCGCCAATTATTTTATTATTACTATTTTTTTTTGTATTTTCTACGCGCAAACATTTTATAAAATTGTCTCTCTATTAATTTCGCCTGGCAACCTATTCGGCACCTCCGTAATGCGAATTGTAAGGCGCGGCCGCAGTATTATACAGCAAAAATATAAATATATTAAATATTCGTAACATTTGTCTTCAGCTCTGGGGCAATGCCAACAACAAATCCAACACAAATAAAGTTCAAACCTTCCAGAATAATTTCCTTCGTAAAATAAAAAAATTCTCCACCGTACATCTCAAACCTAACTTTACATACCGATTTAAAAATGAAAATAGTCCACGAAGAAGCAGCTAATTTTTACAAACGATTCCATTCAAAACTTCCTTCTTATACCAACCCCCTCATTTCAAACCTTGCCACTCTCACAATTCCTGGGGACCCCCCACCCCTAGGAGGCACAAAACGAAATGGTGTCGTGACCTCCTCACTATTTAATCTAAAGTATTAGTATACAAAAAAAAAATAACAAAAATTTAAATCTCAAGTAAGGGTAGTAGTTGTTAGGGTAGAGCCACTGGGTGGCTCCTCCCATCAAATAATCATGTACCTATTCTATTAGCAAATATTCTAAAGGAACAGATTGTATAAACCAAATAGAAAAAAAAAAAAAAATTATTCGTAACCGTATACAATGCATTGGCCGTTCTAATATTATTTCCCCGAGTCGTTAAGTTACACCACTGTCGTCAACCGCGTAAAACACACAATAAAACTACTAGTTTTGTAAAACAAATATAATAATATCTCATTTTCCAATATATATAAAAAAAAAAAAACAAAACAATCTATACTATAGACAATATTATCGGACGAATGGGGCACAAGAACGGCTGGTTGGGCTTGCGCTGTTAATTGTACACCGTGAATTTAAAATCTCCGAAGACAATATTATCAACCGGTTTGCAAACATTGAACGCAGACATTTAGAATTAGTAATGTAATTGTCGTTATAATCGTTAGGTCATAGATTATTTAAAGTGATAAATAGTAAATGTTTGTATTTTATGTACGTATTCAATATGTACGTATATATATATATACAGTAAAAAAAGGGCAATAATTAAATGTTAACTTTAGTATTGTGTGTAACGTGAAAAATTGTATACATTAAATAAACGTTTAACCCGAAGTAAAATGAAAATCTTCAACACGTAGCCGGCATTTCAAGCTAACAATTATTGAATTATCAGTTTTTTTTTTTTATAGAACTATAACTCAATAATACTAATACCTTTTTATTTTTATTATTTTTATAATACCTTTTACATATTTTTTTTTGAGAATATTTCATTGAACTAATTATCTGAGAATCTGTAAACAAATGTCGCTTATTTAAAATACAATACATATCACTCGCCTTAGTTCATTGGTATTTAGTAAACATTCCACGGGTTACAGTCGTACCGGGTTTTTTGGTTTTATAAACATTAGAATTTTAATAATAATAATTTTGTATTGATAGTAACTTAAATCTATATATATTAAAAAAATCCTTGAAAATATTTGATTTGGTTGTCGCACCTGCACAGGAACGTGAAAACTTATACAAGTACACATTTATGCATATCGAAAAATATTATTCCCCTCTTCCCCCCTCCGCCCTCGGGCAAAAAACAAAATCCGCCACTGAATCAGACCGCCCTCTTGTACGAAATCGCGGACACCGTTGGAGGATATGCCGTGTGGATTATTAAAGCACACGCAGTGTTGTGTAGCATTTCCGATTTCCCTAAAAAAAAAATAATTATTATTGGTCCTATAACGGGTCGGGTGCAAAACAATAAAGTACCGGTAGGTACCAACGGCCGTTTGAATTGGTCAATTTCCTCCGGGTACGCTGAAACGCAACCGAATTACGGACCGTTTATTAAAAATTCTTAACTCTAAAATGTTAAAAAAAAAAAAAAAAAAAAATACTTTACGAGAGCCCGATTTTGAAGGAATATTCGAAAAATGGCACGCCATAAGAAGGTGACGCGTCGGTAAGTTCGTGCCGCAAGCTGAGCGCGACGACGAATGCCAGGCCGGGCATAGATTCTTTTAGGCGCTTTTAGATTCCGAGCGGGGCAAAGAATTGTATTAATTTTACTACGACGTGCGAGGTTTTTTTTTTTGTTTTTTTATATCTGTGATTAATTTCTCTCTTGATAGCGATTACAGGAGAGTTACAAATCGAATAATTATCCTAAGAACCGGCAAATAATAATTCGTATATTTACGGAGGCGTTGCAAATCAACTTTGGCTATCGACAATGAAGAATCAGAAAACCATTTACATAGACTCGCCGAAGCCTATCGATAGTTCGATAGTTTTTTTTCACGGTATTATGTTATTTTAGAAAATATATTTTTCCGGGTTGGAAAAAAAAAAAAAAAAAAAAACACTCGAAACGTGTGGCAGCATAATGCACGGTAATACGATGGTTTTATAATTGTCGGAAAGTTCACCCGACATCGTATTACGCGAATTCGAAAAATAGTAAAATTCATAATGGGATTATTTTACAAATAATAAAGTTTTTGCTCATTTGTTCACCGAACACGTATTATAATATTTTATCGGATGTGGTCGTTTTTTTTTTTATTAAAAAATATATATTTATATATACTATTTAAATATATAAATGCGTTCGCGTGTTTTGTAATTTGATAAACGCCAACCGTTACGATGTTGGCACGCATCGGGCAGTTTTAAATATTGTTTTTTTTTTTTTATTTTTTTAACGCAATAATATTAATAATCGCTCTCGATTCTCAAACACGCTTTGGGTAATAAAAAAAAAAAAACCGCGCTGATATATATGTCGGTTACGAACGGATGAATTATTTATTAAGCAGTAACCTATCGATACCGTTTAACGGCGTTTTCTTGTTTTTAAGCGTGTTATTTTTTTTTTTCGTTTTTTTTTTTTTTTTTTTTTATTCTGTAAATGACCGGCGATGCAACTCTTCATGATAATTCGTTTGATTCGTACACAAGTGTGTGCAATAATATTTTATGAAAACTAGTTCTGAACGAGTTTCGACGAACGAATTCGCACGCGCGTATACACAAAAATATTCGGTCGACTCGGTTAGACTTTTATTTTTTCGGTTCACACGCGTCGCAAAGTGAGACGTAATTTTTGTTTTAAAAATACGTTTTATTGAAAACGTATTATTATAATTTTTTATTTTTCTTTTCTATCTCTCTCTCTCTCTCTCTCTCTCTCTGTCTAACCAGAACGGAAGTAAAACAAACAAAGCATTTTTACGCGCCGCCGTCTTGAAATAATAATATACAAAAAAGTTTGGTTTTTTTTTTTTTTTTTTTTTTTTGTCCGGCCCGTCGTCATCGAGCCCGCACGTGATATTTTTTTTCCCGTTGTCGTTTTCATTTTATAATCTCGGCGGCGGCGACGGCGGCGGCGGCAACGTGTCCTCGGCACGATTTTTTGAAATTCTAACCTTCTAGTGGTCGTCGTTTCAATAACAATCGTCGTTATCGTCGCGACTATTCGAAAACACTCGTACATTTAACAATAATTCGGTAAGTAACACCGTGCAATAGTACGCCTATAAATAGCCGGTAGGCACAAGTGCGTATACGGTTCTGGTTGCAATCACGAGGACCTATGCGTGTACGGACGAACACCAAAAAAAAAACACAATTTTTTACGATTGAAATCCTATTTATTTTATTTTTTTTTTTCCGAGCGACGGGTACTGACGGGGTGACGGGCTGGGCTCTTTTACGTTGCCCGGCGGTTTAAATGAGTCGGCCGGAACGAATTTTAAAAATCAACCTGACCCGGTGGGCCGCCGCGAGTGTTTTGGATTCCGGGAGGAATGCGTTGGTTTTACTATTTCCCCCCAATTTCTCTACCAGAGGTCTTCGGGCTTCGGGTTTCGAGTGTAGCGTTTTTTTTTCCCAAAAGGATTCGAATACTCGTCGGTGCACGGGGACGGGGAAACGGGAAAATGTACGGCGATAACGGTATTCCTTTTGTTTTCGATTTGATTTATTTTTTGTTACAATTCGGTTAAACGTAACAATAGTACGGATCTGACATTTTCGCTGAATATTAATATTAGTATTTTTACTCGGCCCTCATAGGACTGCTCTAGTGATATATATATATATATATATATCAGATGGCCGGTCTAAATGATTTTACCGGGTCGAAAATGCATGCCAATGCGAGATTGTCCCGTTCCAAACGTCAATATAGTCCTCCAGTTAATACCTATAATATGTATTTATTTCTATATTCGCCTAGTTTATACTAACAATATAAAAATTACTTCTGAAAATCGATTCCCACCATGCAGTCTAGTTTTCACCAATATATTTCAGACACAATTAGTCCTAACTGAAAAAGAATTTAAGTAATAAACTACTTCCAACGTTAATTCTAGTTTTAACTAAACGAAATCAGTTTTGACGAAATGGCTATGTGAAAGCTAGTTTTAACTAGTTGAAATTGGTTTTAACCGTAACATATACACCTGGTACGGTTCTACAGCACCTACTGTTCGGATAATTAGCTTGCTCGGTGTATTACTATACTAAAAATAGGGTTTTCCCGAGAAAATGAAATGGGAATAAAACGCTATTAATATTATATTACGAGATTTATTTTTTTGCCCCCGCAAATTTGTGGTCTGTATATATTATTTACGTAAATGTATTTACGAGACGAAACCACCTGTCGCCCGACCGGGTGCGATACGGCCGGCGTTCTCTAATATTATTGCAACGTATATAAGCATCACAAACTACGATGGTTTTCGATGAAAAATCGTCGTAGAAAATAAAAAAAAACATTAGAAATACAGCGATAAAGTTCTAAAAAAAATGATTAGGCCCTTGAGCACGTTAAATATAACGAAGAAACAAAATACAAAATTAGCTCAATCCAAAAATCCGTGCCTACTTATGTAGTTAACCCATAGTTTAAGTTTAACTAATTTGTTTAGATTTATTTTTTTTGTTTTTGAACAACTTTTCTACGAGAAATCTCATTTCGATTTTCAAGTGTAGCACATTTTCTGACAGCATCTTGGATCTAATGCATTGTTAAGTGGCCGTTTATTGATTTTCGTTTGGCGTTTTCTTAAAAATCGGGAAAAATGGGGAAAGTTTTAAGGCAATGATATCGATCTTTTTTTTGTTCATTTACCAGTATTTTAAAGTTTGGCTTTGTATAGCCAAAAATCTGTTAATGGCATTTCGTCGAACAGAGTTTATAATGATGAATCAATATATTGCTCGCACTCTCTTACAGAGATTTCTATTGGTTTATTTGTTTTACGTTGACGGTGGAATTTTTAAGGCAATTATTTTGTTACAGTGACGAAATCTTCACTTACAGGAACATATTTTTTCTAATGATGACAGTAGTATTCCGTGTAACTCGTTACACTATTTCGTCGTATGTTTCCGTTGACAATGTAAAACTAAGTGTATCTATTTTCACGCCGAACAACAAACCGAGGCCGCAATTAAATTTGAATATTTCGATTTATTTTCCGATCCGCGTGTGTCCGCGGAGACCCCCATATTACTGTGGCGCGGAGACCACAGGGCTCCGGGGAGCACAGTTTTAGAACCCGGCGGTTGTACTCGTAACGTAATCGTAAACTAACAATAATCGTGTCCCCGTATATTATAAACGTATTAATTACCATTCGTCGGGAGTGCACGTTTTGTATATAAAATTTTGTTATTAAGGGCACTGTTATAATATTGGTAACGGGTTTGCTGCGGTCCGACTCGTTCGAGCGTCTCTTATATAATACGACGTGGCCCGGTCGAAAATTCGAATCCTATCGACTTGGACGTCCGGCGAGTAAACTACCGGGCGCCCCGAAAATCGAATAAAATAATAATAATTATCGAGTATATAATGTCGAACGATTAAAATAATTGCGTGCCCACCGACGGGAAACTGAACGAAATATATTGTACGTAAATCGCAAATCGTATAAAAAAAATATCTCCTTGGCCGCCCCGGGGAGAGAAGGTTTCGGCGGGGGTCGTGTATTTTTTATCCGTATGCGACCCCTCCTCACATTAAACAAAACGCGCGATATGTGGACGGCACGCAATAAAATAATATCGTACAAATTATTCACTATAATTAAATACAAAAATCAATTTTTAATCGGTCTTTGCGCGGTATTATAATATTGTAATATTATACAACCTTAATCGTCGATTGAAAATGAAAAAAAAAAAAATATATATATATATTTAAACAAAAAAAAAAACGTGACTACGGATTTTCGATATTTTTATATTGCCATATATCATATGAGAACCGCGTATCAGATTTTCGTCGATTCTATTGCGATTTTTAAGAACGTTTTGGTTTTCATTACTATTATTATTATTTTTTTTTTTTTTTTGTATCTGTAAATACATTTTTCACTAGTAATCTCATTGGCAAGGTCAATTTTGATCGTTTTCTTTTCTTGTTAATTTCTTAATAAGGAAAAACGTTCCTTTTTGTTGCATTTCGGTTCAAAATAATCGTAGAGATCTGACATTTTCACCGAACACTTATATTACCCGTATCTACTATAGACGTTTATATTTTATCAACGTTTTAAGTTCAAGTTTATAATAAAATCCTTTAGAACCATTGCGAGCGATTTTCATTTATTTTGTTCGATTTTCACATCAAATTCATCAAAACACATCAAACCAAACTTCCCTCGAAATTGTTTTTTCGTTTGTAATGATATATATATATATATATATTTATTTATTTTTTTTTTATCGTTATTGCGTATGGATACAAATTAAATTACTTTTACCTTTCCAATACTTCTCACCTATATTACAACAATGGCGCACGCCGGATTTTATTTTTCGAACGGGTTTTAATTGGTTTTTTTTTTTTATAGGAGGGCGACATTCGAACCGATCTATATTTTACGCGAGTTGGATTTTCTCATTTGTATTCGATTAAAAAAAAAAAAAAAAAAAAAAATGGTTAATTATATATATATATATATATATTATGTTTTACGTAGATTTATCGTTTTTTTTTCTCGTAGTATACGTATACCTATATACTAATACGTATTACAGTTTGGTCTTGAGTTTTTGACAAACGGTTACGATAACGATTTTATACTGCGAGTAATAATATTATTAACCATGCCGATAAAATATATATAATAACATTTAATAATTTATAGTTATTATTATAAATTATATCCTCGTGTTCACACTGTCACATTTACACATATTATCGCAGTACACCGCGATGGCCGCTCAATGTCAGAGACCGCAAGCTTTTTTTCTTTTTCTTATTTTTTTATGGGTCAAGCGATCATTTCGTTAACGCATTCGATTACATTGCAATGGGACTGGAAGGGAAAATCATTTCGTTAAATTCACCTCTACCGCCGTGTTTTAACGCAATCCGAGGATTCATAAAACCCGTGGCGAGCGTTTAGGATTTATTTTTTTTTTGATTATATATTTGAAAACAATTCGTATGCGTCGCTCAAAATCTACGCGATTTATTAAACTATATGAAATTAAAACGACTTGTAAAATCTAGTACGAGTATATTTTCAAATACTATAAAACAATAACGCATAACCTCGTCTTTCGTCGCGTTTCTTTTCAACATTTTTTTTTGTTTGCGACCTAGTCATATTTATACATCCATAATAGTTGTATTGATCTAACGATGACAATTGAATATCGATTGACAATTGAATCCGATAACGGATTGTAATTTAACGTTCAAATCTAGAACTGATAAGCAAAAAAACAAAAAAGCCAATATGACATTTCCCCCGTAAATACGCCACTGTATAAAACGAAATCCAAACGTATACAAAACCTACGCGTAGTCCAAGGCCCTATGTGTTTTAGTGAATCCCCACAAAAAAAGTGTGTTCTACTATTTGTAAAATGTGTTTTTTTTTTTTTTATTAAATATGTATTTATACGTACAAATTTTAAATGCGGTTTATTAATTGTCAACAAACTACAAAGGATAAGAATTGATAAAATGTTATCGTACGGTAAAGATTTGTACGATATTTTTGCATTTTTCTATTGTACAGTACCGTATGGAGAATATCTCTTTTGCATTGTGTTTTTTTTTTTTTATAAAGCAGAAGTCTTTTAATTTTAACGGTACAAAAGTAGTACCCCCCCCCCCCCTTACATATTATTATCATCTCGATATACCCCCTAAAAAGTGTAATACGAATTTGTATAAAAAATAAAATAAAATATTCCAATACACCGTCGTATATTTATAACGATTTTCTCACCGTGTATTATTAGTCATTACTAGGGTTCGGGACTTGTAGCATTTACATCATTTTGTTATTTATTGTAAATTATAACGGTGTGCGAAATAAATTCGATTATGGTTAGGTTATCATATCAAATCTGAAATTTGAATGTGCATAATTTTGTATATTTTGACAAATTAATTAAATTTTAAACAAAAACTATACAGATTGTAATTGATCAGTGAAATGAATAGAAAAACACCTAATCGACAAAAAAAAAAAATATTAATGCAACTATGTAACCCGTAGCTGGTTATAATTTTCGCCTAGCTACGAAATAATACAGACTTCTTAAAAACGACAAATAAAATGTTTGTATTTTTAAAATTATTAACGTAACACTTATATCTACTTGAATAATAATTATTAATTAATAAATGTTTTAAATGCGTATTTTTTTTTTATAGATTTGTACGCTTTATTTTACGGGTTTTCAGTGCATATGTTAGCGTTTGTTAAATAATCGTGTTTTTTTAAATGGTTATACGGTTGTAATCTTTGCAGATTTATCGTAAATAACAATAATATATCGAAATGAAAATATAAAATGACCTTGCGCGCGCGCGTTGACGGTATCGAAGACAAATCGAAGGAATGGGGTGGGTCCGGCCGTCGCCGCCGATTATTACGACGGCCCGAGGTCCGCGTTTTCGGGATTTTCTCGGCCGAATTCGTCGTCGAAACTGGTCCAAGCCGACCAGCTGAACGATTATAACCGTAATACACAACCAGCCGGCGACGGCACTTTAACGTTATACCGGTATTAATATTTTCATAATTGTATTACGAAGGCCGAACGGTTATTATGGGCGAAAAATTACTCAATTTTTCCATCCGAACGGCGTTTAATCGATTTTTAAAATCGAAAATCTCTTTTTTTTCTTCTTCTTTTTAATGGACTCCGTATTTCGTATTATATCGTATTAATAGTATATATATATATATATATGATATTAAACAATATTTGTTTTGAACTAATTTTTTTTTTTTTTTTTGCTAATCGGATTTATTTCTACACCGGTTGCAAAGTGTTTTTTTTTTTTTTTTTTTTTAAACCAGTTAATTTATTATTATAATAATATGAAACGCGTGACTTGGTGGGACGAGGAGGTTTTCGTTAAATGTGGCGAATAATTTTCAATTGGATTTTAGTCGGATGTGTTGTTTGCCACGAAACCGATATGTACACGAAATACCGTTTCGATCGAAAACGATCCGCACTCGGGGCCGAAAGGAGGCGGAAACGCGCCCGGAAGCGTCCGCGACCGGAGACGTTTACGTCGCGGTATACCCGGGGCACTTTTTCGTGACCGTGTTATACGGTTTTCACGAAGACGATCATCATTTTCCGATCATTAATTCCGTTGTATGTAATTTATTTAAAAACCTATTGCCGACATTATTACATTTTAACGCATTATTACGTATTATTATTATTATTATTATTGTCGATAAATGATTCACGCATAGGCGTAAAAATCGTTTCGAACAATAGTCGATTTTCTATATCTAAATGTTTCGTATTTATTTAGTTTTTATAATTCATATTTATTCTGTAATAGATAAAAATAACTGTAAACGAGAGCTATATTAAATATATATGTAGTACATAAGATATAATAGCAATCGATTGATTTTTTTAAGTACTTGCAAAAAAAAAAAAAAAACGTATAAAACGTCTATCTAAAGCCAAGTATTCTATATATATATTTATATTTTCAAATTATAAATGAAATTTATTGTTACAAATGTAAAACGTTTTACATTATTGTTTGAATTATAACTCGTCGGTTGTTTATAAACGATTGATTCTCGGATGAAAGTTTTTTTTTTTTTTAGTTTATATACGAATATATTTTTACGATAATTTGTCTCGATAAATAAATACAGTACAAATCAAATGTTTTTTTTTTTTTTTAAGCGATACATGGGAAAATTCAATGAAATAACAACATTATGTGCCAGTACCCTCGACCGCACAATAAAATAAAATAAAGAATACGCGATTATTTTAACGTTAGTTTTCGTACGTTCGAAATCCAGACACCGTATTACAAAAACACGAGAAACGTGAAATATGAGTACGATTTACCGAAATAATTTCCGGTGGAATTTCCAATCATTTTCTTTCATACAATCCTTGTCCTAACAATTACAAACACAACAACAACAAGAAAAAACAGCCAAATCAGTCGAGCGATTGGCCGTGAAAAATTGAAATTACCTGTGGATTAACGCCCCTATCCCTCTCGCAACTTTATCGGCCCTATCGTGGTTTTTACGCGGTTAGATTCTTCGCGGCATTTTACTAAAAATGAAAATTAATACGCAAAACGTGCGTTTATCGTACGATATTACCACCAAAATTTCAAGTTTCTAATAGGTCCAGCGGATTGGTCTGGACGTTGTTCAGTGAGTGAGCGAGTGGTATTTGGCTTTTATATCTATAGAATAACGAGAAAAAAAAAATGATTTTTGGTAATTAAGCAACGATAGTTTCCCTAGTAACGTATTAATTATTGATTTGTGTATATTGTGTATAAAAAAAATCTTTAAATTTGCAATACAAAAAAAATTGACGGTCTCTCGGGTCGAGATATAAACTGTCCCCATACATAAATTTGGACCAAATCACACACATGAACATAATCTTATCGAAATCGGTTGTGCAGTTTTAGAGCGCATTGCACGCAAACCCGTTGTACGTTTAGTTTTTATATATATATCCCATCAACTCAGGCGTTCCTCAAGGAGCCGTTTCTTCTCCCTCATTGTTTAACATTTACATCGCTGACCAACCCTCTTCTCCACACACCTATGTTGCGGATTATGCCGATGACAAACTACTTATCTCCATTCACGAAAACCACGATACCGCTTCTCTACAACTCCAGACACACTTTAACTTTTTGCTTCCTTGGTACGACAAATGGAGGATAAAACTAAATGAATCAAAATCCTGCCACACCACATTTACCCTCCGCAAAAGAAATCCTCCATCTGTTTTTATAAACCACACAGCTATCCCCACCGACTCTAAATCCAAATATCTCGGATTAACTCTCGACAGACGTCTCACTTGGTGCCCTCACATTCACACCAAAAAACTAGTCGTACGTAAATCAGCGCCTCAGAGCTCTCCCTCCAACCACTAATCAATAAAAATGCAAAGACAAACTTGCACTTAAAACTCACAATTTATAAATCTCTTATTAAACCCATGTGGTCCTACGGCATTGAACTGTGGCGAGCCGCAAAAATATCAAATATCAATAAATTACAAACCCTCCAATCTAAAGCCTTACGTCGAATCCTAAACGCTCCTCCATATGTTTTAAATGAAACAATACATAAAGACCTACACCTCCTCACAGTTAAACAAACAGCTATATCTCGATATAAAAACTTCCATAAGCGACTTCTCAACAATTCAAACCCACTCATAACACAACTCTCCTCTCCCACCCTTCCCCGAAATCCCCCTAGACGTCTAAAAAGGTCTTGGTGTAGAGACCTCCTCCTTCAACCATAAAGATACCCCACACAACACTTAGGCTAATAAGTAACGTTCATACATTATTGTTTAAAATAAAGCAAGAGTCAGTAGGAGAACCGGTAATGATCAGTTGCTTCTCAAGTCGTTACATGCTATTATATTATTTGGTTTTTTCCCCACAATTACTTATTGTACTATTATACAGATTGTAATTATATTTTTTTCTAATAAAAAAAAAAAAAAATATATATATATAAAAAGTAATTAATGCATTGCATTCTTTCTTTATTCTAAAAGATTCAGAGTTTTTTTTATACTGTTGCCATACGCGGAAAGGGGCAAAATGATACTTTCCACAAGAACGCTACTGCGTTTAATTATATAACTATAACGCGCGTTCGTGTTATTACGTTGTACGATTTTTGTCGCGCAAAAAGTTTCGAGTGTTTAAACGTTAAAAATAACATTTCGACGTACATAATAAAAGATAACACATTACCATTAGATCACCTAGCAGATCCGCGTTGTATTTTAATAATAGCTAGCGGGCGTACCTTTTCCTATCGAAATGAAACCGGTCATAACGATTCATTTTTCTCTTGTCGTTTATTTACGCGCACTATGTATTATTACACTGTGTATGAGTACTTTATGTTAGTAAGTTGCTATAGCGCTTAAACGAAATTAGAAGAAATTTGAGAATTCGAAACACGCCTAGTGGCGTAACACGAAAATTTGCCTCCCCCCTCAAAAAAAAAAAAATACGAAAATGGGCCCTTAAAACATATCTTAGGTAAAACATAAACTGTGTGTGTGGGGAGGTGTAGACACTCATGGATTTATTTCAATCGTTTCAAAACGTTAAACTGAGGTAGATTACTTTTTTTTAAATTATAATTTATTCTATACGGCGAACGCGGGACAAAATAATTATTATAGGACATAGATTAAAACTAATTTAATTTAATTCTCCAATATTTTTTATTTATTTTTAGTTCAATTTACTTTAGGGAGAGTATTACACGAGGGCCCCAGATTATCGTAAGCCCGGAGAGTTAACTTTTTTCAAATTAAATTAGTTTTAATCTATAAAGTCCTATAATAATTATTTTGTCTGGCGTACGAACGAATAGCCAACCTGCCCGACCTATTGTAGACGATAGTAATTTGTTTTAAATATTTTTTCCAAAAATATAATATAATGATATTCAGGTATCTGTAACCGAGGAATATGTTCGTCGCGATTATTGATTTTGTTAGAATAACAAATATGTTTGCATTTCAAACCTACGTAATAGATTATTAATATTAAACGCCGACAATTGTGTTATTACTATTACATAATCACCGGCAACGGGATAGCCAATATGTGTATATTATTAGGAGGTATACACTTGCCGTCGAATGACTTTGTTGTTAACAAATAAACACAAAACGGACATAAAAAAAAAAAAAAAAAAAAAAAAAAAAACATAATACTATTATTTATGTATATTTTTTTATTTATAGATGTATTTCGTATGGCCGAAGGACAAACATTTGGCGAGTTACGGTTCAATAGTGTAAGAGGTATCGGTATTGTCGGTGTCTCCAAGACCAAATACGATGGTCAATCAAAAATTAAGTCGCATTTGGGTTATGATTAAAACAAAAGGAGAAAAAACTGTTTGAAAATAAATTTATTTATTGAAAAGTACTAGTCTCTTCTTATAGTATTTATCGACATAATTACCCAACATGTTTGTACATTTTTCGTATCTCTGAAAGAGTTTGGCAATGCCTTGTTCGAAAAACTCCCCCGTCTAACTTGTGTACTCAGCCTTCTTCATCTGAGTGTCGTCGCTCTTCCGCTAGCTCATTTTTCGTGATTTGTTGAACACTGCCAATAGAAATGTAAAGTGTCTCGACAATTTCCTCAACTGTTATTCGCCGGCTAGACCGGATAATTTCATTCATTTATCTATTCACCACTTTTTGATTGCCTGCTTGGGACTTACTTTTCGCCATACACTTCACACATCTCCCAGTAAATTTTGACCGGTTTACAATTTTTTAACCGTGCAAATCTGATCACTGCGCGAATTTCAATTTTGAACTATGTAAGCGCAGCGACAGGTTACATTAGTTAACCATGATGGTTAACATTAGTTAAACTGATAAGCTTTTCAACTGAGTTCAATTTCACTATCAGTACTTTGGGTGAACTGCTCAAACAATGTTGCCACAAGATTAATAATAAAAAAATATATGGCCCAATGATACTTATTTTTTTATCGATCCTCGTAGTTTTGGTACTTTTTTATTTTCAGACAAATCCATTTCTCACAGAAGTCCATTGCACGCACTCGCCCCGGATTTGAGAGGATTTCTCTGACTAAAGTACTTAAAATGTCGGCGTTATCTATGTATAATAATATTGTACCTAACCTTATAAAAAACGCCCAGTTTTTCAATTTCCCCTACGAAGTAACAACGCTCTTATATGCTCGAGGACAGTTAAAAAATAATAAAACAGAAGAGCATCGGCGATGAGGCGGAAAAATAAATATCTATAAAGCTAGTTGTTCAAATTGTTTCTGTTTTAAATGCTTAAATAAAAAAAAAAAAAAGAAAAGTTAATACGATTATTTCTATTTATCCTATATTCACAACGATAACCTGTGATCGTAGTACGATAACGGCTTTTGGTTTCGCCAACAATATAATTTTACCATTTTGTATGCAAATCTGTAACGTTGACAATAAATGTTCGCACTGAACGCAATTGCATAAACGGATAAATTCGAATCTGTACGGTGCAAATCGCAACGAAAATTGCATTAGCGGTTAGCGGAGTACATAAATCCAATGATCGAAATACGGTCAGCCGTCGTCGCGGTCCGGACCAGAAACGTCGTTGACTCGCCCGTTCGTCACCGGGGTCTCGACGAGGCACAAATGCCAAGTGAAAACCCAACCTTAACGTTATTTACGATAATATTAATTATTTATTGACGATTACGATGGTTCAGCGATTTTTACGACGGTTGACGGAACGCGTCGTATGATTGATTACTTCTCTGCAATAATAATCGGGTACGGCGCGACGGCGTCCGCATAATCGCTCCTCCTGCAGTTATACAATATCATTATACGTGTTTTATTCGAATAAAAACCGATTGGATTCTTTTACGGACAAGTGAAGTTCAACGCGTTCAATTACAGTCTATGATCTAAACAAAAACAACTCTATGATCCGTGTGAAAGTGCCAGTATGGTATAGAGTAGGTAAACTTCACGCCGATCGGATTTCGCTTAAGACGCGCGACCAGTGGCGTATCTAGGGCCGTGGAGAGGAGATAGGAGGTCGTAGGCAATTTCTCCGTAGGCAGCGCCTTTTTTGGAGTCAGTAAACTTTGGCAAGCAATAAATAAGCGATGGCTTGTATATCAGCCATATTGCGCACCTTTAACCCTTTCTGACCCCGGGGTCACTTTTTCGACCCACTATTTGATTATCTCCGATTAATTATAAAATTGTGCAGTGTACGGCGAACGTTCTGTATACGCATCAATGTATAAAATTCCGCAGAATACGATTATGTTATTATTATCCTCATAATGTCTTTTGGTCGGTCGATATTGGTATATTTCTAAGTAAAAGTAGAATGGAAAAAAATGTTTCGTGTGTTGTTTTGATTTTCGATAAATGGAAACGAATTTAATAATAACAGCGAATTGTATATATTTTTTTTTTACTTAGAAGAATGTAAGTTATTTAATCTATTAATATCGTAAACACTATTATATTCCCATTATATGGCGTGATAGGATTGACTGAATATTGGGTCACAAATGTGACCCACCGGTCTGCGTGACACATCGCGTTTGTTTTCATTAGTATTTATTTTCATTTATGAACCGAAACGCCGTAGTTGTATGTTCGTATTCTATACTCTGCCGTACTGTACGCACACCTACTATTATTAATTTTTATATTTTATTTTATGAAGAAATATTTTTTTAAAAAAATGTCTCGTAAATTACTAGAGTGTGATATTTCAGAATTATTACCAGACGGTTATAATTCTGATATTGGAAGTTTAGAAAATGAGGACGATTTTTTTTCCCCGAAGAGATGAGCCTCAGGATTTATTATGTGAATTTGAAAACGAGGATATTGTCTATGACTTGCCAAACATCTCTGATGATGATAATAATACTATTTTGAATGAAAATAACTATGCCGTTACGGATAAAAAAAAAAAAAAAAAAGTATAAAATGGCTTAATGAACCTTTCCAAAGTTTAAACGTACAATTAGACGATTTAGAAAATTAAATTTACCCTACATCTATGCTCTCACCAATTGACTCTTTTTATCAGTATTTTAATGACGATTTTTTCGATACTATAGCTTTTAACACCACGTTATATACGGTTCAAAAGGGAATACAGTTCCAGCCAACAAACGGCATGGAAATAAAATCACTAATTGCTATTCATATTGTAATGGGCTCATTGAAATTTCCACGGGTACGAATGTACTGGGAGGAGACATTTAGAATTAATGTCGTAGCAAATACTATGACTCGGGATCGTTTTTTTCAGCTTAGATCCAATTTACACATAATTGACAATAACAGTATCTCAATTAATAATAAAGATACATTTATAAAAGTTCGACCTTTGTATGATTTAATAAAAAAGAAGAGTAATAGTTTAGTTATGGAACGGAACTTAAGTGTCGATGAACAAATGGTGCCGTTTAAGGACACCCTTTCGGTAAAGCAATATATGAAAGGGAAGCCATGTCCTTGGGGCATAAAAATATATGTACTTGCAGGACAAAGTGGTACAGTTTATGATTTTTTATTGTATCAAGGTGCATCTACCGAAATAAATTCTGATTTACAAAAGCAATTTGGAATTCGTGGTGCAACTGTATTGCAATTAACAGGAGTAAAAAAACATTCTCATTTTTTTATATTTCGATAATTTTTTTTCTTCGTTTCAATTATTTGAACGACTTTATCAGAAAGGAATTTATGCAGCTGGAACAATAAGGACAAATCGTTTTGTTAATCCACCTCTTTTGGCAGATGAAATAATGTCAAAAATGGGACGTGGAACATCTTACGAAATAAAATCTAAAAAAATTAACAACTTTTCTTTAGGCATATTGAAATGGTACGATAACAAACCAGTAAATATAGCATCTAATTTTATTACGTCTGTTGAAGTTGAAATTATAAAACGCTGGGACAAAAAAAAATAAGTTATATGTAGTAATAGAAAGACCGGAAATTATAACTTTATATAACAAATCAATAGGTGGCGTTGACAAAATCGATCAACTTATAAGTACATATAGGACATTTATAAAATCGAAAAAATGGATATTACGACTTATAGTACATGCTTTTGATTTGGTAGTGGCTAATCGTTGAATTCAATATTTAAAAGATGCAAAGTATTTAAACATCTAAAAAAATAAAATCCTAGATTTGTTACATTTTCGGCTGCAGTTAGTTAATGAAATAATAAATCGCCGTAAACTAACAACACCAAAAAGAAAAGACAAACCTAGTAATACGTCTACTGATAGGAGTTAAAGATGTTCATCTAATTCTGAAGATGTATGCACAGAGTTATCTCAACAAATAAATACAAAACTAAAAACTGATAGTCCTATATCTCCCGATGCAGTAAGATGCGATACAATAGATCATTTGCCTGGTGTTGATAACTTGAAAAATCCTACGAAATGCAAGCATCCAAAATGTTCACGAAAACATCGAACACACATTTTTTTGTGAAAAGTACACTTGTGTTTGGCTTCAGGAAGAAATTGTTTTGCTAATTTTCATATTAAGAAGTAATGATGAATAGATATTTTTTATATATTTCATTTCATACAAGCCGACGGGTCACTTTTGTGACCCTCCTAGTTTTCTTGGTAAAAATAAATGGAATTACTTGAAACACGGTCAACATTATTTTTATACCTATTTAATAAGATAAATGAAAAAAAAGACAGGTCTGAAAGGGTTAAAACATTACAAATTTTCCTCATCATATTTTTTGAGACAAATTTATCGAATGGATTTTATATTATCAAAATCTATTTGTTATCATGGCACTAATAAACGTGTGTACTGTGTACACCATATAATAATTATCTTGTCCACATCGTGTTGTAACCCTTGATATTTATTTATTTTACATTTAAATAAGTATATTAATTGCACGTGAATTACGTGAATAATATCTTCTACTGCGGTTTTCAATCTAATGATTGGTTCGCAACAATTTCTATGTTTCCCTATCGCTGGCCTTCCTCTTCAATTCTTGGTCTTCTATAATCTGACTCGTGTATTGTAATCGTGGTCTTCCTCGGTGGTTTTTTCTATCTACCATCTATTCCAAAATAAGACCTAGCAACCCTCCGTGTCTAAGAATATGACCCATACATTCGCTTCGTCTTTTCTTAATATTTTTCCACAACGAGCTTTTCTCTAAAACCCTATCAAAAACTTCTCCGTTCTGGCGATTCTATCGGTCCAACTAATCTTTTGCATTCTCTTATAGCACCGCATTTCGAAGGCCTCTATTGTTTTCTTTTCTTCTTTTGCGATAGTCCATGTCTACCGATTATAAATTATTCGGGCATTTCTTGTACTACTTTATAGTTTGTACGGTTAGGACTATAAACCCGCATATATTTCACTGGTGGTGTGGTTTACAGAATGGAATTTCGAACCAATTATATAATATACAATATGAAAACCGATAGAGTCCGGGAGGGGCACAAATAAAAATGCGTACCCGGGGCAGCAAAATTCCAAATACTCCACTGCGTGCCGACGTACTTGCGATGGAAAAGAACGTGTTTTGTAAATCGTTAAATAGTGTAAATACAAATTTATGTTCGGGTATACGCAAATTTTAACTAATTTTTACAATTCCGTGGCATTGGCGGCCGCCGCCGCACTGACCTAGATACTAATCGTTCATGGGTGACGATAACAACGGCATTTGTAAATAAGAGACGCTAATTATTACGAATTACTTATGAATTTATGACCCGAGTTTGTTGGCAATGTTTTTAAAATGAGCAATTTTTAACGTTACGAATGATAAATAATATTCGTTTAAAAATAAGCGTATTATACATTTTGATAAATATATGTTCTTTATGATGTGCGGGTCTTATCACTAAAAAGAAAACACAAAAAAATGGCGCATAGGAACTCGGTCTTGTGTAAATAATCGAACTATGTTTTTTTATCTATTATACATGTGCTCAAAAAAAAAAAATAAATAAATAAATAAACAAATAATAATGAGAAATGCGACACTCGATGAATTTTTTAACTTCTTTAAGTACAGTATTTCATAATTCAAAAATAAAATAATAATAAAAAATGAAAATTTGATGTGGGTGATAACAATAATATTATATTAATAAGGTCGAAAGAATTTCTTTTAAATGCCTTGAAATTACATTTAAAACAAATAAACTCTAAACAAAAATAAAGTGTTATTTAACATTATTTGTCCGGGAAGATTATTATTATTTTTTTTCCGATTTTTTTATTCGCTTGACAAGTTAATTGTTTTGTAACAATGCGATGCACGGGAGTATTTTTTAATTAATTTTTTATTTTAATTAACCAAATCGATTATTATTTAATCATTATTGTTTTTTTTTTTTTTTTTTTTGTTGTTGTAAATATACGAATATTATAGTTATATAACAGTCTGATTTAGTCGGTTTTTTTTTTGTTATTTTTATGACGGTGTTTTTGTTCTTTGTTCGCTATATTTTATTATTACGAGTATATATCAACAATTGAACAATGAATACGAGTTATATAAAATAAAATCATCGCGGGGGAAAGACATTCGTTCAATTAAGTTTAAAAAAATACGTCTTTCAACGTACATAATATAATCGTATTGGTATTACTTGCTTTTGTTTCCTCAGTGGACAGCTTTACTACCGGAAATATTGCTCCAATAAAAACCGACAAGAGAGCCATTTTATTCCCGGGGAATAACCGTGGAAAAAACTGGAATGATTACGCAATAATGCGTCATCGATTACGTATTTTTGTAGAAATTTAGTTACATTTCACAAAATTTGTTCAGTGTTTTAGGAGAATACAATTTTTTTGACTCATCAAAAACGCGCGAAAATTTGACAGGCGGGGGAGTTGTACTTGATGGTTAAAACAAAAGTGAATGCAATAATTTTTTTTTTCCGTCATTGTTTTTTTAGTTAAATTTTTTTTATGATAATCGTAAAACGATTAACCGAACTTGGTTCAGAATGTTTTTTCATTGGCAAACGAATTATCATTTGATTTACTTTTTTAAAAACGCTCGTGCCATATATATATATATATATATGCAGTTAGATAACAAAGCGAAATTCGCCGCATTAGAATATAATATTGTCATTTCTTAATAATATAATAATATCGTATATTCTATGACGATATAAAATTTCAAAATATATACGTAGTTACCTACATTTTTTTCGAAAACCTTGAATGTTTGTTGC
Organism: Tuberolachnus salignus; assembly: GCA_956483605.1. Classification (NCBI taxonomy): domain Eukaryota; kingdom Metazoa; phylum Arthropoda; class Insecta; order Hemiptera; family Aphididae; genus Tuberolachnus; species Tuberolachnus salignus. The sequence goes on along the minus strand of OY101436.1, from coordinate 36,592,082 downwards.
GAACGAGGTTTGTGACAAGATTATTACTATTACTATTATTATTATGTCATAAATCTTTACTGGATAAGATCTATTTAAATTTATTTATATATATATAATCTGAAAATGACCCCTGCCGAACCCCCCCCCACTAAAAAAAAAACCGACTGGGTACTGTCTGTGTATATTATTACTAGGCCTGGGATTTGAATGCTCTAAAAAGTCGCAAAAAATGAAAAAAATGCCTTAGAAACCTCAAAAATGCTTTTAAATTTATTTTATGAATAGCTTAAACGGTAAAAAAAAAAAAAAAAAAATGTATTACAAGTTGTTTTTTGGTTTTTAAATATTATTTTACGCCATTTAATAGTTTCTTAGGTTATATCTTGTCTTATTAATACAATTTCTTAATTATTCTTTTTTGAAAATACATTTTAATATTTTAACTTTTTTTTTGTTGCTGGGTATTAATTAAATTGTTGTTGCACTGTATATGCTGTTTTATATTTTCGAACGAAATATGAATTTAAAATAATTTAAAATATGAAATATCATCCGTGGTTAAATCTTCTGGGATATTTTCTTCAGTTTTTGTCACCATTTATAATTACTGAAATATTTTGTAGTATAACGTCTCTACGTTCATTGTATTAAAAAACGCTCAAAAAAACTAAGAAAATACCTCAAAATCATCCTCAAATGCACAAATATGCAAAATAGAAAAAAATGACATTAAAATAATCATTATCACCCATACATTTTCTATTTACAGACATACGTTTTGAAACACCGGAAAAAAATATGCAATTGCATAAAAATCACAGCTCTAATTATTACATTAAATAAATAAGTGTAATTTCAACGGAATTTGTATTCAGTCATCGTACGGTAGATTCATCGGTAGGCTAACTGACACAAATATAAAACGAAATATTATAATAAAGCCATTATAGTTTTCTGTTTTAATACTCTATTAAAGTATAAAACGTACCCATATAAATATGTGTTCATTATTTACTATAGATTTCGTATTATTCGTTCAAGAACCGGGATACATATCGTATCTACCGGGTTTTTTTTTTTTAAATTTATTATTTGTATACAACGTATAGAAATCCGTTCGTGTAAAACAATACTCCACTCAAACGTCGGTAGTGTAATCTATATGTGCATATTATTAATATTATTACACTATTATTACAAAATTGTTTTCCAAGCTCTTAGGTACGTTTACGGAATTTATTATATTTTTTTTATTATTATTACTAAACACATATTTATTTTATTGTTTTTTTTTTTTGTTTTCTTCAACCGGCATTAAAAGTCTAAATATTAAGAAATTCAAATAGAGTTGCGCAACGAGAGTTGTCGTCTCGTTAGAGGTCGATAAAAATCGGTTTATATTATTACGGTTTTGCGACAGTATTACACGATTACCGCAGCAGCTGCAGTCTTTGGCGTATTTCACTACAACAATATAACACAAATTGAACAGTATCGATATAATTAAAAAAAAAAAGAAAAAAAGAAATGATAATAATAATATTTACGTTTTACGTAAAGACGCATTGTTGTATTTGGCGTGCGAGCGTACGAGTGTGTAATAGACGAAAAAAAGTGAAGGGGTACTCGTGTACGTCGCGTTTGGAATTTATAGAGATAATGAAATATTATTATTATTATTGGTATTGCGCGCCTTACTTATACTCCGTTATAGGTGTCTAAGGAAAAAAAAAATAAAATTAAAAAAAAAAAACATAATAAAAAACGACAATCGAAGATATCATTATATAACAAATATATATATATATATATAAATAAATAATATATTATTTATCGTCTTATAATAATATATAATTTATACGAGTCTCCGCGGAGATATTTTATTATACTATTCGTTAGGATTACAGTAAGGTGTGCTGTAAAACGGATTAACTCGTTTTTTTTTTCAAGAGTACGACATTATCGACTGTATCGAATATCAATCGATATACGTATATATATATATATCCGTATAATATTTCTCGTAAAATAGTAGGAAAAAAAAATTACCCATATATTTAGATAGTAATATGTTATTATTCTTAAAAATAAAAAAAATGTTTGGTTTTGTTTTTTTTTTTTTTTTTACGATAATTTAAATAATACGAAAACATAAATTATTCGTACACGTATATACTCACGCTTGTAGAATAGAATATTATTATTCGGAAATATGGAAAGCATCGATATTTGTCGCTCTAAATTTCGTAATAATATATAACGCGAAAAAAAAATTTAAAAAAAAAAAACCGTCACTGGTATAATCGTGATGATCGTATTAGATAGGTACGTATACATATAATAAATAGATATTAAATAAAACGTGTAATGTTATTAGGTTTGGCGTACGTACAGCAATTCGTCCTAGAAAGGTCGAAACGGAACTGAGAAGGCGACGACGGCGACGGTCTCGACGTCGCCGTGGGCCGCGCCCGGATTACGATACTCCAAATTTTAACAGTTAACATAAAATTGTACGCGTACGACGCATTTTATCGAAAATCAAATCCCGACAATTCGGCACGCCTGACATCACGCACGTCGTCACGACAACGGCAAAAACTTGCTATTTATTAATATACAATGTTAAACGCGATAAAATATACTGCCCTAGACACTAAGCCCGCAGCGTTGGTGGAGGCTATCCGGCAATAATATACAGGCGTAGCCAAAGGCTGGGCGGTAACCAGTTAACGAGTTAAAGTCAAGTTGAAAAAATTACATTTATCGTTAACTTATTTACTCGGCCGTTTCTAGTACCGCGATTCGCGTGTCACAATCTCAATAATTAATTATTATATTAGTTTCTTTATATTAAGAAGTAAAGTCTGTCTGTAGGCCGATAATATTATATTATATAGTAAAATTATTAAGTATTTTCAACACCCCCGCCGCCCCTTCCACCGAAGGCACGTCGTGGACGAGCAGTAATAAGTGATCAGAATTTACTGCTTTACCGCCATACGAATTGTCTTCGAGGTTTGGCAATACTTAACAAACAATTCAATCGGGACGTTTTGCTCAAAATAAATGTTTTACAGGAAAAACTGATTCGTAGAATGACATCCTCCGATTTCGGTGGTTTTTTTTTTCCCGTTTAAAAAAGGAACATCTGATTGTTGATTACGTACCGAGAATACGAGTTTTAAAAAAAAAAGCGGTGAAAACGTCGTAACGCATTTAAACTGTAACTACTGTAGCGTTTAGAAATACAATTTTAATAATCAAAGCTATCAACTAATATGCCCTATACGAATGTTTCCAACGAGAAAAAAATATGAACTAAATCGGTTCACTCTACGAGGGTTACGATGAGTTTTCCCTAACAACCACACGAAGCATTTTCGGTAACTCGAGAAGGATATTTCCCTGGCCCGACAATTGTTTCCATTGTTGTATTACCAACACGAAAATAGGTTTTTTTTTTTTTGTTATTCCCCTACGCCAAGTCCGTTAAAACCCATAAGAAGTTTAAGAAGTATTTTTTTTTTTTTTATGTCTATACCGGATTAAAGTCTAGTGTTTTTTTAAAACCGTTTTCTCGTTGTCCCGCGAAACGGACGTTTCGGTTTTGTAGAAATATATTTTTAATAAATGCATACGAAACGCATTATTTATATCGTGTACGGCAAACGCGTTATCCGATAATAAATAATAATAATAAAAAAAAAAAAAAAATATTTCATCTCTCCGGACGACGTATATTATATTTATATTAATATATACGTCCGCAAGTCTCGTCTTGTTGAACGACTGTGTGATTTGGGCAGTTGGGGGTGAACAATAAAATAAAAACCCTCGTAAACGCGCGGCCCGTCATCTCGCACGGGGGGGGGGTTTATTGTGTTTTTGTGAGGTTTTATTTTTATTTTTTTTTTTTTTTTTTTTTCCCGGTCCCCTTCTTGTCCGTCGCCCGCAACGAGAACACACGGTTTTACACCCGTTTTGAATTACTCGGATACACACGAGTATTATTATTATTATTATAGGCGGTACCCGTATATACGGCCGGGTTTCTTAGTCCACGAGGTATATTATAATACGCATATATATATATATATATATGTATTAGGTACGTACACGGACACGGTGGTATTACAAGAGGTGCCCGGCCCGTCGACGGTGTTTATAATTTTCGGTGGTTTTTTTTTTTTTTTTTTTGATTTTTTTTATTATTATTTTTTATATATATATTTTTTTTTTTCCTCGTGGAATATCATTCATTTCGCCCCACCTCGGCGTCGACCGATCGACCCACGGGCTGTGCCCATCATCGTCTTAACCTGAATATTACCTGTTGAACGCCGTCGTCGCCGTCGTCGTCGTCGTCGTCGTCGTCGGCGGCGGCGGCGGCGGCGGCGGTACACATGCCACACACCGCATTATTCATTACATTACGCCGCTTAGTCGGTGGCCGCATTCCGTGCCGAGCAGTCGTAAATTTCGCGCCGTCGTACCGTCCGTCCGTCCGCGTCCCGAGTGTTCGGTTGTTTCATTCCCCACCACCACCACCACCACACGCCATCGAACGTTTTCGGCGTTTTTCGTCTACTACGCGAGTGTTTTCCATACCGAGCGTCTATTTTTTTTCTTCTGTAAATTGTGTCGGTTATTTTTTCCATCTTCTTCTAGTATATTTCAACGGTACGGTGCGTTTTGTTTGCGCGCGTCGAAATACGCGAAAAGTGATCAGGTCCGGAAGACCCGGTGAATTCTTTGAATTCGAGTCTCGCCGCATCCGGACATTTGCAAATGTAAGTACCCATCCCGTCACACGTTTTCGTCAGTTTAAAAAAAAAAAAACATTTTAATATCACACGACGTTTTTATACGGGACGATTAAGGGGCAACTGCCCCGGGTTTTCGGTGTGGAGAGGGATGGAAAACATACTCGACATATCAAATAAGTGGTCTAACGGGCAATAAATTAGTCGAAACAACAGTCATAGCAGTTGAAAGGTCTTTCGGTGCACTGGAAAGAATATAGAGTCATAATATTTAAAATCCAATAACTATGCCGTACTATATACATGAAAGCGGAATTGGTTTAAAATATGATGCATTAATTGCAACTATAAATGATGACTTGGGTAACGCTCTTACACGTACAAAGTGAAATCAAATACATTTTTGACACTTTATCTGGCGAGTTTTCACCGAAGTTTTCGATATAAAAGGGCACAAAATTTTTTTAAAAAAATCCTTAATACACCATTGAATTATCAGACATATTCTGTCTATCGAAAGATAATAGCCTACTTACTGGCTTAACTATCGGACGACCGTAGCTATTCATTTGTGATAAAAACTTAACGTTGCTATCAAAATTATCGTTAATCCAAAGCAAAAAAGGGTTGGGCTTTGTAAACTTGGATTTTCTTCTAGAAAAAAAATGCAGCACCGATACACGGAGCGCGTTTCAATTAAAGAGCAATATTTTTGTTCCTTTTAATCGTCCGAATACAACGATTTGCGGAACGTTATAATTTTAGAAATATAGTAACAATGTAATCAAATATATACGAATAATAATAATTACCCTCGAAATTGCCATAATGCCGCATAATTTAATATGCAATTTGATATGTTTACATTTTGAACACAAACGGATGTTGACATTCCGTTATGCATTACCTATACTGCACTTTCAATAATTTCGCCGTGTGTACAATATATATATGTTTTCTTTTTTTTTTTCAACATTTGTCAACTCCGGTTAAGTGTACTGTACATATTTACAAAGATATTTATTTATGGCATTGACTAGGTGTTTTCGAAAACGAAATGGTTTTCGCTAACTTACTCCCTTCTTTCATTGGCGTGTTATAATGAGAATACCGAAACCCTACATTATATGAAATTTAAATTTAAAAGAAAAAAATCCGTCCGAAACATTAAATATTATATTAATTTGTTTTAAATTCCCGTCAGTTATTAACCACTTTTAACCTCGTTTTATTATTATTATTATTATTTTTTTTTTTTTTCTATAATTATTATCACTTAAAAATCAGAAATATAAGATACAGTATTGTTGTTCAGAGGTCGCATAGCTTTGGCCAGATTTGCTTTTAACCTCCGGACTAATAAAATATCTATACGATATAGACGCATATTTCTAAACGATTAAAATGATTTCCAATCAAGGATAACAATTAAAATCTCCCGTAGAAGTGCACGTTTAATTTTTTTTTTTTTTACATTTCAAATTGAATAACTAGAAACTGGCACTTGCCCACTTAAATTTATGCGGAGGGGGGGCAAAGGTATCATGTCAACCAAACAAATCGTTGGATCTTCTAAAGTAACGAAAGAAAGAACGCAATACATTTATCATAATGTATTTATAAGATATACATAATTTTTTTTCTCTAATATTAAGTTATTGCATACAATTTTGAATTAATTTCTCGTTTCTCCCGTTGTATAATATATTAACGTATATTGTCTCGTTATCGCATTATCTAGGTCATAAAAAATCGTCGATATTAAAGACATGGTTGGATCGTTCCTATACCCACTACTTGAAGTGTTGTGCCATCGAGTAGTTAATTAAATGTGGATAAAAATATATTTACACCTTCCCCCCCATGGTTTTGATTTTAGTGGATAAATTATTTTACCTCTAGTTTTTTACCCGGTTACGCCACCGGGCATTGTCGTATTATATTAATCGAAATGAATTGGTTTTTTTTTTCTTTTCTAGCAATATTTAACTATAAAGGAGAAACTAAAAGGGATACGTTCAATTTCGTTTCGAGTGCGTATCTTGTATAACGATTATGTTATTATTTTTCACCTGCTGGGTATATCGAACTCCAAAAAAAAAAAAAAAAACGACACGAGTATATTTAGGTGTAATTATATTTTAGTAACTAGCTAGGGGTTGATAGATGGGATTCGTTGAACGATTCGAGCGCTACGAGAGTATTGTTTACACACACAAAAAAAAAAACAAAAAAAAAACCTTAGACATTTCGAAAACCTAAGGATGTGTATAGTAGTCGCAGAGATAGTATGGCTAATAACAGGGCGGTCGTTTCAGTACCATTAATAATACACGTACTCGTAAGTAATCGTTACGAGGTAGGTACACGATAAATAATAATATTGTACAAATAATATTTTCAAAACCGCGTATAAAAAATATTTTCATTTTTATTATCGATTAGGAGGAGGTAATCGCCTATAGTCGTTCGTAATTGGTATACAATTTGCTGTAAATATCGAATATTATCATCGCGTAACGTTGTTCTTTAATTTTCACAATTTTTCTTTTCGATCAATTTTCGTTTCAAGTGAAACGGCCAAAAAAGCTGTGCAAAGTGATATTAATTAATGGACACTCGTTTCGGGAGGAGAGTGTTTTCTTTTTAGCTCGGAACACTCCCGCAGATCCCCCCAAACTAAGTTTTTTATATATGTACTGCGTTACTGCCTTTCGGGTGTTTCAACTTTCAACCCCCGACTCCACCGTTTTTATGCTTAATTTTCACCATTTTTTTTTTTTTTTTTTTTATATAGTATTCGGTTATTTATCGTTTTACAAAGAAAATCGCTATAATAGAAAATAAGCGAGGGGGGGGGAATTCGGTTCTAGTGAATCTACTGCTCACGGGTGTTTTGTTCTTTCTTTTTAATCTATAATTGAATCAAAATGTTTTTTTTTTTTTTAAATATATTTGTAAATGTGGCGTATACACTTGTCGAACGCCCACCTCCAAACTTTTTTCTTTACCGGTGTCATACGTATTATTATACCGTAGAGTAGGACGATAAAAGACGAATTTTCTCGATTGTCCTCATATCGGAGACTTTTTACACCCACCCGGCGTACGTGCTCGGCGTAAAATAGTATAAAAGCGCATTTACGTAGTCGTACGATACGAGTATACGTATGTATATTGTATACCTACTTATTTTATGTGTTTTTTGTTATTGTTTTTTGTTTTTTTTTTTTTAATACTCGATTACACACGCGTCTCGTGAGCTCATGATCTATTATTATTTAACATTTAAACAACACATTTGTAAGGGGGAACCGTACATTTATATAGATGTACAATAATTATTATATAATAGAGGCCTACGAGAGACATGCCCGTCGATAATCGAGTTTTCGAATAGGAACATTATTATTCGTATTAGCCGATTATAAGACGATTGCGAGGGGACGTTTAACAACAGTTAAAACGACACAAACACACGGTAAATAAATAATAAATGGTATTTTTAATTATTATTATATTTTAAAATACAAACTTTAGTCGCGAAAACCGGACACTGGGCGTCGTGGTTTATAATAATAATCCGGTAGAAAAACACGTCCTCCCGCGTACCCCCACGACCACGGATTGGCGTCCGCCGTAAACGACGTGTCCGTTTAAATTCAAATTCGTCCGATAAAATTACAGTGCCCCGTAACTGTTTGTTGGCGACGGCACGACGGGGGAACTTCAACGGTCTGTTGTGTCGCACGAATTGTGTACCCGCCTATACCTATCGTTGCAGCGGCGGCGGCGGCGGCGGTTTTAATATGAATTATTTTTGTACAAATTTTTTTCGCCGGTCTAAAATCTCGGGTCGTGTTATTATTTATTATTACTATTATTATCGTCATCGCTGCGGCTTATATCTTATATACACGCGAGATAATATAATACGCGAGTATGTGTCGTATATATTTTATACGACGAGTGTACCGCAGCGAGGAATTCACCTTGTAACCTGTTGGCCGACCTCAAAGTTGTCGGCCGCGCGCGAGCGCGCTATAACACGCAAACTGTGAAAATCCCGAGCCCGTCCTCCTCCTCCTCCTCTTCGTCCGTATAATAATAATTTACCGATTCGTCGCCGTCGATATTTCCGTCTCTGGGTTCTCCCTCCGATTTGGGCGTCTTATCCACCGTGCCGATTAATTATTATTGCCTATCCCAGAACTAGTCAATGGAGATTTTTCTACACTTGTCCAGATGATCCGCAATACACGCGCGTAAGTCGCGTTTAAGTACTCGCGTTCATCTGGGTCAAGGATCCCGAGTAAAATCATTAATGGTCGCGTTGTACTTTTACCGCGCCGTAATCGTACGCGTTATTATTATTATTGTAAAAAAAAAAAAAAAAAAAAAAAAAAAAAGCGAAAAGAGCAAGGAATATATATATATATAAGAACGGGTTGAATGTGGATTTTCGATTTTCAGACCAAGTGGGGTGGTATACTACTAGAATAAAGATACCGGCCGGTAATAGAAATATTCGTGTTTTTTTTTTCAGTTTAAATTCTGTCGGATTATAAATGGAAAAGGCCTGCGGAAAATTAGTGCCGTTTTATGCAAAGTGATAATAACATATTATTTGACTGTGTTGGAACCTCGATGACGATGTGCGGAGTAAATAAAATAGAATTGTTAGAATCTAGAAACAAAAAAAAAAAATAATAATAATACAAAATAAAACTACGTGTGTCGTAATCGATACGATTATGTTAGTCATTATGAAATATCATGCGTTATTATGTCGTGATGTATTTATTATAATATTATTCCGTGTACCCAATCGTTTAGATATTTAAATAATCGAGTACGCTGTGTTTTTTTAACGATTTTATATATTGGTTTAATAATACTTTACGTCGAGAGATTTTTCCGATGTTTTAATGTTATAAGTACGCACCTAGCCGTGTGCTGCTAAATGATTATATATACGCGCTTATAATGCAATGTTATTGTCCGTATTAAACGGTTATTATTTTTTTTTTTGTCTTTTGTTTATTGCATTTCCCCTACCTTTTTGAATTTTTGAATTTCTATTAAACGAAGTAGATTTACCATTAAAAACGTTACGTTTTTACTACAGAAATAATATCTTTGTCTTTGCAGGCCACACCACATTTTAATGAATATCCACTGCGTATCCCATTTCCTCTTCCTTAAAAAAAAAAAAAAAAAAAAATACTCCCCCTAGAATAAAAATCAAACTTTCCCCCTTAGTCATTTGATTTTACCCAGTTACCTCTTTTCCCCTTCTTCAATAGTATTTATATACTATATAAAAACCAAACATAAATTCATGCACAAGTTAGGTAGGTTAGCCTACCTGTATAAAATAACGGAATACCGGTTAATACTAATATTAATAAATATTTATTATTATAGCGTAAATATATTTAAATATTTTATAAATATTTCTTTTTTATTCAATATATAAATAAATATTAAGAATTATACTTACGCATATATTACGCGGTATATATTATATCGAATTATAACGAAATTGACGTTACGTTTTTTTTTTTTTTTTTTTTTGCACAAACATTATAATAACGTTATAATGTTACTTAAAATAAAATTGAGAAAAAAAAAATAAACACGCGATGATTAAATAACAATACGAGGACGAATACGATGGCGAAACACCCGATATGTAGAGCGAACGAAAGAGAGGTGAAAAAAAACCAGTAGACGCGAGTCAAATTATTATGGAACAGTAATTAAAATGAGTGATGAATTGTACGGCGATTAAAAAGATTCACTAGGCGGTTCACTAAGATTAACTCTATACAGATTACCTCTATATTAATCGCGTGTTGCAATTAAATAATATAAATTATAGTGAATAGAGCCGATTTCTCGGGGAAGGGGTGGACAACGTTTTCGATTCGTGTTCCTATACATAGGATCAGTGACGCGACTAGGATTTTCTCAAATGGGTATCTGCCTAACACAATAATCCCTCCCCAGATACTTATTTCTGAACACGTCACCGGTGTCCAGCAGTGTCCGGCGTTCGTCAGACTCATATAATTTGTGTAATTGTCAAATGTCGAAGCATAATTATTTTTGTATATAAGCTTAAAGAATATAATAAAATCTCATAAATACGGTTCGATGGGGGCGCTCAGACACCAGGATCAGGGTCGGATCGGCTCGGTATCCGTGTGGGCCGTCGTAGGTGCTTTAACACATTCTGGCCGAAAGGAAGAATATTTTATTACCCCGTCCGAACAACTTTTCTACCAGAAACCTCACTTCGATTTTCAAGTGTAGCATTTTTCCTGAAATAATTTGGATCTGGTTGGCTCATTGGAGGGTGGGGAGGGGGTAATTTTTTGATTTTCGTTGCAATTTTCTTAGTAATTAAGGAAAAAACACGTAGGAAAAACGGGAAAATGTATGACAATAACGGCAATTCCCTTATATATTTGTTTGTTATAATTCGGTTAAAATTAATAATAGTAGAGACCTGAATTTTTCAAAGGTTATTAATGTTAGTCTTTTTATCCAGCCCCCCCCCACTCAGAAGATTTCTAGTGGTACATATATTATTTAATATATATTAATGATTTTTACGAACCGAAATGTATGCCAATCCGTCCCTGTATAGGATTCGATTCAAAATAATATTTGTATAAACGTCTATACAGGAGAAACGTAGTACTTTTATTTTTTTATCCGCATAAGCGTCACTCTAAGCCAACCAAAACGAGCGGATATCAGCAGCCGTATGTTGATAGCCGAGTGCTTCTTTGTTGTCCTAGTCGTCATTTAAAATAGCGTAAAATACGAACGATAAAATATCATTAGCTGATGTAACTACTATAGAGGAATCAAAGCGATGAGGAGGAGGAAGAGGATGACGGGAAACCGATTCTTTACCAGTAACAAATGCACTTGATCGTGTCAATGAGTTTCAAGAATATCAATTACATATTTTGACAATGCTGATGAAAAGTTACATAATCATCTTAGTAAAATTGAGAACTTCCTCAATTCTAAAATACATCATAAATACGAAACAAACAAAAAATCGATAATTTTTCGAAGTAGGTAATGTAAAATACATACAAGTAATAATTATTATTTACGTATTAAAAACAGTTTGAATCTGTGATTTAATCTTTTTTTTTTTTCTTTCTAAAAACGAAGGACGAAGGACTCCGGTTGGTTTCGTACGTTTGAAATGTACGTATAATAATAGTATATAGTTTACAATGTTGTATAATCTCCTTCAGGAAACCGATACGGGTTTGTCGACTGTAAATAAATAAATTCGTTTCAAGGATTTATAATATATCTAATTGTCACTACGAGTGAGATTGTTTGCTTTAAATTTAGAAACTCGAATATTCAAACGCAATATAACCGCCGGTATACTGCTACGTAATTAAATGCGTATTCATCGGTTCATTGGACGTGTCCAATGGCTTATAATAAACCTAATGCAGTATTATGTAAACTCGTAATAGCCTATGTAAATTATAAAAAAAAAAAAAAAAATAAATAAATTACAATGGTTTCAAAATCATTATTTTGTTTTCCAATAGTTCTTTTAATTCTTTTCTTTTTGTTATTTTATTTTATTTTTTTTATTTTTTTGTATGGACAAACCGCACGAATTAGCGAATTTTTAGTTTTTACCCTCCGTCGACAGACACTACAGCCGCCGCTTCTTTTAACAGTACCTCGTGATCTGAACGTCGCGGCGTTTTTCGAACAATCGATTTCGTCTAATATAATAATAATAGGATGGGCACAATGCGCGTACAATTATTATTTTTTGGCGTTTTCACCGGGACCGCGGTAAACGGACGATAATCGGTTCCGGACATCGCGGTGGGTACATTAGGGGAAAAAAAAAAGAAAAAAAAAAACAACGCGGCTTTCGGAAAAACGGTCCGCGACGACAATAGTATTTTACGGCTACCACTACCACCATACACCATAAAAAAAAAATAAAAATTAATCGTCGCCCGTCGTCTGCCGTATTTTTAATACAGTCTTGTCCGAATTGATACAGTGTGCTTGGCGTAGTCGTGTGCGCGCGCCGATTTCGAAAACGGTTTTTTCAAAGTATTGACCGCGATTGAATCGGGCAAAATCGTTAATGGCGGCCGTCGGTACGCTTTTACCAGAAACAAGTGAAATTTTTAAAACGTTTATATATGGGAGAAAAAAAAAAAACCACGTAACAAGAGTAGGTATAACTACAAATTAGACGATTTTTTTTTTTTGATTTTATTAATATACCGCCTATATAATAATATAGTCACGAGAGCGACCGCGGCGCGTGTAAAATCTGGTCGAAAAGCGTAGGTTGGTATGAAGAAAAAAAAAAAAATAAAAAAAATAGTTCTCAAAGAAAATTTCAATTCGGCCAAACAGGATTTGTATTTGCTGCCGAGACCGGACCCTAATCTAGCAAACATCGTATTACAACAACGGTAACAAATCATTCGTGGCCGTATATTTAAATTTGATTAGACAGTCCGGGGGCGGGCCAATTTGTCAGCGGAAACTAGACAACACATTTCGAACAAGTCATATTCGACAACTCGTACGTACGTATATTTTTTCAGTACTTCTTAAATCCCTAGTCGCGTTTACGCGTCCTTTGTCTGCGTGCAAAGTACCGCAGAAGAAGAAGAAGAAGAAGAAGAAGAAAATTCAATTTTCGGAACCGACCGAATCGCAAACGAGTTCCCGTATTTTTAACGTACGATTTCATTACAAGTCGATACTGTAGACAAATCTACTGTTAAAACAAATAGTTTAATTTCTACACCGGCCAATAAATAAACAAATAGCATATTGCGATAAAATAAAACGCAGTTTAAACGGATGTTTAGAATCGCCGGATTATTATATTTTATCCGAGAGAAAATCGGTCCGTGCGACGACGGTTGAACATCTAAATTTAAGCCGCCATAATATATTGAAAAATGTTCACCCGGGGGACGCCAGTTCCGTAGTGGTGTACCCGTAGGATTTTCGTTCAAGACGGATTTTATCCGTGCACAATTCAAAACAGAACGAATTTATCGATTGTTACATACTATTAAATATTGTATACTAACTAACGCGAACAAAACCCGTACGAAGAAAAACTACTATACTGCCTATCCGGCGGCGTTCCTATTGTTCTTCGACGGTTTAAATCGATTTCGGACAGGCGATAAAATAGTTGTAAAATCCGACGGCGTCTATGTACGTATATAGCGCAGGGTTTTGCCACTCGCCAAATTATATAGTTTGTCCAGGAGAAAGGCCCACTCGACTCTATAGATATTTTATACGAAAATAAGTGAAATAGTTTTAGAAGAAGGAAAAAAAAAAAAACAACAACTCTTCACGGGATTGTTACGCGTGGAAACCGCGTTTAATTGGGAAATCAATAAATTTCTCTGATACATATGTATGTATATATATATATATATATACACACATTTTTTTACGATGACGACGGGGATGCTATTCTGCAGACGGTTATTTCACATGGCGGCCGACTGAATTTTTCTGACAACGCGTCGTATTTTATATCTCTGTAGACAAAATTACGACCGCCGCGACAAGATTATGTCAATTACACGTACATTGTATTTCCGCACGGCGAAATGTCCGTATATATTTTACGAGTGTTTAAGTCTCGGCAGCAATAAAAATGTTGACGGTGTGCATACATATGCATTTTTTTTCCTCTCGAATTCTTCGGTCGAGGAAGTGATGATAATATAAATATTAAATATACAAGTGTGTCCGTTTGTTTATGATTCGTATGCATAACCTGTTGATTAACCTGTTGACAAGAACCGTTTCGTGTATTGCGCTTTACGCGTTATTATTTTTCGACGATTGCGATTCCCCTCCGCGCTCCCCTTCCCGCCAAACACTTTAATCGGTCGGGCCGACACTGGAAATGCGCGCATTGCACATAACGGGACGAGGACGCTGCACAGTATGTAAATCTGAATGATGAAATATAGTATAGACAACGCAATCAATCGATGGAACACTATGGATATTCAATTGGTGTTTATCGGAAAACGCCGAAATAACAATATACAAAATCGGGTAAACTATAAACATAGAAATATTCGCGGCAGTAAAATTTCCGACGGACGAACACGACTCGACAATTCGGTCAATACCCGAGTATTTATAAACCCGATAAATCCAATTTTACTGATACCGTGTATTAATCGACAATTAAATTTTAATAAATTGTAACCGAAATCTAATAGAGGGTACCGCGTACAATTTAAAATAATTGATATTCAAACGTTGCCGTGTTAAAAGTTTTTCCACTACGAATGTCGAACCGAAGGGGCGATTTTTTCGGGCGTAGTAGTTCGGTTCGATTATATCGGCAATTTTCGGTTCGAACAGTTTGTTACGTCGCTATACCTATACAGTTGTACAATGATTACATTATGAATTTAAATCGGGGCAAACGTACAACCGAATTAAACAATTACTAATTTCCGCTGTCGCGATGATGGTCAAAACGGTTTTCGAATTTTTTCCTCGTTATCGCTTCGCCTATAGTTACCTAATGTCCGTGATGCACCGCTGACTGCTCCTAACACGCGTATTTTTCATACGCCATAAATTTTCTTCGCTCGGGCGAAAGTGCACCGTCTAAAACCGTCTTCAATAGAAGATTCATCATCATCGCGTTGTAAATCACATAATTATTACTATCCCGGATTACGCGACGGCGAATGTAGAAAAAAAAAAAATAGTAACTTTTAAATTTTAACAACTTTTAAGTATCGTTTATTTCAAAAGTTCACTTTTTGAGATAATCATTAAAAACTCACGGATATTAAAAGCGATTCCGTTTAATTCCTAAAGACCATTTCGAGGCCATTAAAAATGGAACTGGATATCGATGGAGTAGACCGGGGTCTACGTCCGAAACTAACAATTAAACGCGAAATAATCGATTTTGTTTGTTTTTTTCAACACAATAAACGAAGTTGACAAACAAATAAAATATAAACAAGACCACTATGGATGGAAAGTTGAGAAGGTAGGATATCGAGGGAAATTTAATTTATATCTGTACGCAACGATAGGTTCATTGCTAATGAAAAACGATTCGGTTAAAACACGTCTTTTGATCAATTAAAAATTCAAAATTGTGTTTACTTGTAACTACGAAATAAATTACATATATCCATGTTTTTTCGTCTCGTATTGTTGAGCGTTGTTATAAGGCACCGAAAAAGCTTTATGCGAATAAATCGGAAAATAGTATGTACGCGAAATACCGTAATTTATACAATTTTCATCAAAATTAGAACTTAAACGCTTATCAAAAAACAAAAAATCACATAACCGTCGACTTATTTTTTGTTTTTACCACCAAGTAAAACTTTTGGTGAACTTTGTATACGATTTTCGAGCATTTTTGCTGGGCCAAAACGATTTTATTCATCAAAAAAAAAAGACGACACTTTCAAATGGCTATAAATAGCCCAAAATAAAAAATAACAGATTGCGTTATGCACGCATAAATTTGTACGTTTCTCCGACGGGTTTTTTCCCCCGATTATTAAGAAAACCACAAGGGTAATCATAAAATTACAATCGTCTCTCAAATTCACCAACTAGACAAGATTTTCTATCAGAAATCACCTCTGATCGGTTGATGATTGGAGCAAGATTACTGGTATAGTAAAGATTTTCTACATATTTTTATAGAAAAGTATTTTTACAGACAGAAAAAGAACAAAATTAAAAAAATGGCACGTCATCGCGGTATATCCAAAACCGAAACCGTATTAATAAGTATCGAAAATTATAGGTTTAATTTTACCACTATATACAATATACATATACTTTCTCTCCGTTCTGTCGGCACTGATAAATTTGATTTTACTACGGTTTTACCATTATCGTCGTACGATTATTATATTAAAACGTACGTATAGGCATATTTTTGATTTTACGCGCGGATCTTTTCATACGGTTCAGTATAATATAATAAAAGAGGCGCTCCGTTATTATACTTGTAATATTATACGGCCCCGGGGTGAGGTGTGATCAAAATGCGCCGAGGGCTCTGGTCTTGAAGTGTTTATTAGGCACCGACGGATTATAGATTAAAGTAATAGGCCGCGTTTTCAAGGTTATCGAATCGAGACGGTTACCTCTTCTAGAACAAAGGAACGTTACGTATATATTTCCCGAAAACAATTTTTATTTTCCGACGATCGTCGGACTTTCTTTTAGGGCTTTTGTCTTTGCCTCTGCGTAGTACAGAAAACGACGAGAGAGAACGAACAAATGAAACGTCCGATAAATCATTTATTGTTATAATAATATATATATATGTGTCTTCGTCAACTCTGATTGGATTACATACGTAAAATAATCGACATAATTAATGTGTGGCCCAGCGTTTTCCAACCGGGGGAAACAAAATGGTAATGCCGGAAAAAGTAAAATTTGGTGTATGTAACCATTCGAAATGGTTTGTTATTTGTAAAGTATCTAATGATTTCATAAGTGGCTTTAAACAATTTTATACTTGTCCGATGGTGTTTTTTGTTGAAATTAAACCATCTAAATGAGAACAACCAACCAGAAATTTTTGAAACACTTTTCAGAAACACATTTTCTTTTTGAGACTGATCTTAAATTATCACAAAATATTAAAGAATAAGACGTCATTTGACATTTGAATGGACTCGAGACAGTTTTCGAAAAATACTTCCCTACACGTGGAATAGAAGACCACTGGATTGCGTTCGGTGAAAACCATTTCCAATCCTCAACTTTTATCAGTCGTCCGAGAAAAAGAGAAATCGATTGAACTTAAAACGGATTTGTCTCTTGAGGCAGCATTTGATAAGAGAATCCTCATCGGTATCTGGGGTGACGTGCAAGAAGAATTTCCTGAGTTTTCATACAAAGCGTTCAATTTTCTATTACCGTTAACTATAGCATTGAATTGGCGGAGAGGGCTTCTTCGTCATACGAATATTACGTTCATTGAACAAAATAAGTATTTTAAAAGACACTCCGCAAGGTCAGACTTACGGACTTACTTACCGTCGGTGGATGCCGATTCCAAAATAATCAAGTGCGAGGAGGATCGCGTTAAAATAAAACTGTTGTTGTTATTGTTATTTATTTATTTATTTTTTTACATTGCACGCCACTGTATTTGTATGCCGATTAAATAAATAAATAAATTCCAAATTTCTCATCAGTCTAATATTGACTGTTCTGTATGAAAATTAACGAATCGACAGTGTAGAAGGGGTACGCAGAAGCAATGGTGAGAGGTCAAAGGGTACGCGAAAGGTAAAAAGGCTGTAAATCGTCGTCGTCCGCACATCTAATCGAATCGCCTCTTTCGAAACTCGTAATTAATATTATTTCCCGCCGATAATATCGTCGTAACAATTATACGAATATATTATTAAATTACAATTTTAGTACAGTCGCGGCGTTTCGGTATAATATTACCTACCTAGTTTAGAAGATGGAAAAAAAAACCGCATTGGAAACGCAGGACACGGACTCGCAGATACAATACACACGCCCAGCGTTCTTCTATAATCGTACAAATTGTGTCACACGCGCACAGTTTTTTTTTTTTTTTTTTTTCCGACCCGTTGATCAATCTTACGTTTTAATCATAATATTATCACGCCGATGCGGTTTGGGCGAAGGGCATGCCTATATAGGCACTAGGCAGTTATATTGTTCTCTTTAGGCATTTCCTCTGGACGTGATTGGAATTTTTATCAATATTGCAATAATATCATAACGTAGAATTCATTCAAGATAGGTTATGATAGTAATAATACAAACAAAACTATAGATGATATACACGTAGTGTTATTTTTATATGTTTGTACGAGTATTTTTCGAACGAAGGAATGTATCGGTTTTACTATGACGTGTATTTTTTCCGTCTGTAAACAACTCTTCTACCTTCGACCAAAATACTACGAGAGAGAGAGAGAGAGAGATTTTTTTTGCGTTTTGGACCTACAGTCGGTGCATTTGGGGAGGTCGTTTTTTGTTTGACTTGCCTCGTAGTTTACTAAATAATGGGGGAGAAGGAACCGAAATATTTACACAATAACGGGTTTCTGTTATTGTCGATTTCGTCGCAATTTAGTATTCATAAACAACACCGTAGTGACGACTTACGGGTATATAGAGACAAAATTCCTCTCTATATCTTACCCTATCGGTGGCCTACTCACTAACGCTAAATCCTGTACGAGGAGCGTAGCGACAATGTCCAAAAACAATATTAGTTAAATATTTTACGGTTGTAATTCGTTTGCTAAAAAAACGTTGGCAAAACGGATAACGTTTTTGATGAACGATTGAGTTTCTACCGACGACAATCGACGATTTTTCTCACGTATTTTTTTTTTTTTTATCGAATTACGAATATACATACGCGTAGGTACTTTAAATAAGGGCAATTTGACGTCCTATATTAAAACGCCTGTCCGATCGGGTCATATATATATATATATATATATATATATATATATATATATATATATATACTGCCGCCGCTAGCCATCGCCAATGTGACTAATCATAAAATCGTATAATCGTTAGCAAATATTTAAACACCCGAATACCGATAGGTTTGACGTGTTACGCTTCGCCCGATTTAAAGTATCGCGACGCGAACAAGCGTCTTCAACGTGATATAGCATTAACGAACCGTCAGGATTTCTCGTTTTAATGGCCGAATTCGTCCGGGGGAAAATATATTTTCTTATTACAGTGACGACATATCGGTTGTAATACTCGCGTTATATATTATCGTTATTATTATTATTTCAGATATTTATCGCCCGTGTAAAATTATTTTACCTATATAAAAGAACGAAAAAAAAAAAAACACGAAAAGTCGGGCGATCCAGTTATCCGATTTCTCGCGGCGTGATTGACGACGACACTGTAACCGTTGCGGTACAGGTTAAATCCGATTCACAGTGCGATTGCGGCTGGGAGCGGCATGAAAAATGAAACAAAACGATTACGGTCACAGCGTAGTTTTAACCGCAATATTATATTATAATATGGGCGATTGCAGCCTCGTTATAAGCGATGCGGTCCGGCCGAGATATCTCTTCGTTTTCTATATAAAATAATCGATCTGGTTTGGGAAAACTCGCGAATCCCCCTACTGCGTCCCGGTATCCCAAAGGCCTAGGTGGAAAAAAAAAAATCATCCGTTTGAGAAACGAAAGGAAATTATTTTATTAGTAAAACATTTACAGTGGTGCCGTGTGTACCGGACAAAACCGCTAGAATAATTTAAGTATCGACACGTCACCTTTTTTTTCTCTCTCTTCTTTTTTCTTTTTTTTTTAAAAGAATATACTCGGCAAATCGTACACTGCGGCGATGACAGGAACACAAAGACCCGTCATCATCTGCGGATCGTTGCCAATCTATTTAACTCGTTGTCATTATTCGTCCGTTCGTATATTTTGACGTACTAAACACGAACTACTTTATATAACAGGGTGGATTTCGTACGTCGGTTTAATATTTTAAACAGCGGTTAAAAAAAAAACCTGTCCCCTATAAAAATGTTTAAAAAAAAACCAAGTAAGATGTTTTTTTGTAAAACGGCGAGCATTTCTTAAACGCCGTGTCTACAAAGGCGTTTAATGTCGATAATTAAAATATATCCCGGAATACAACACTCGAGTATACTTTCACAATAATAATTATAATAATAAAAATCGAAAAACCTAAAGAAAAAAAAAAAATCGGTTTTTTATCGTTTTATGTATGCCATTCGGTTATTTTATACGGAATATTATTTTATTTAATTTGTTCGGTAACGTGGACAAATATCTGGCGGTTCGAATCATTTCGAGTCTATTTTACATATATAAAAAAAAAAAAAAAAAAAAATATCTTTCCTGTGAACATGTTTGACGACTGTTTCGACTCGTCGTGACCCCAGCCCGATGTCCGACGATATTTATTATTCTAGATATTGGTACGTTTCCAGAATCTGTAATCTCCGGCACATATTTAATACCTATATTATATTTTTAGTTTCTCGTGATTATTAAATCCGTCGGTGAAGAGTTCAACGCATCCTGGCAGTTGTTTAGTAAATGCGTATTATTATAATAATATATAAAATATTGCGCGTTATTATTTAAACGTACGTCGTATACATCGAGAGAACTGTAATCGTCTATTTATGCGCTCGAACAATTTTGGATTTTTCGTTTTGTAGATATATTGTAAACCGTAAATTATCGACTTTATAGCTCGTCCTAGTCTACAATCGGACCGCGCGAACTTAATATCTCCAATCGAAAATTGTTAATTTTTTTTTTAACGATTTTATTAAAAAAAAAAAAAAACACATAGCTTAAAGTTTATTTATCCAAAAATAATACAATAAACGCATCACGTCTTTATTATTCGAATTGAAAAAAAAATCCACTTTCTGGGTGGTTTATAACGTTTGTATAGGTACCATACGTCCTACTCGATTTCGTGTTGTTAACACAATTTTCAGTCGTTTGATTTTAAGAGAAACATATTATATCGAAAAAATTTCCGTCGTCACGTTCCGCCTGACCTTTGGAAAACTGTCTGCGACATATTCTATTGACCGTTCGGCCGGGCAAAATTAATAATAATAATAATAATAATAATAATAGTAATAACAAAGATCGGACGTCGTCTGGGTCTGTAGAACTCCGGGCACTTTTTCTCGTGTTTATACTACTGGAAGCAAAGAATTACTACAGGAGGAAGACCGGGGACCTACAGCAGCAGCGGCCAGCGGCAGTGGCAGCAGCAGCAGCAGCAGCAGCAGCAGCAGCAGACGACGACGACGACGACAGAATTGCCTCGTACGTGACCGTAACCGATGTGACGGCGATGGACAATAATCGTGTTCCCTAGCCGTGGCCGACTTTTGGCTGTCACTTACCGACGGAAAACTATAATAATATACAGCCGGCTCGTATATACGTGTATACACTTTTGTACATTATGTCGGGCGATGGTTTTTTTTTATTTTTTTATTTATAATATGTGCAGAAGCAGAATTATTACAGTCGCGGTGAATTACGTCAGAATATTATTATTATTTGTCGTAACAACGGCATTCGTGTTGTTCGGACATTATGAGCTATTATCGGACGGTACCCATAACTCCTATAACTCCTATACCTACACCACGGTGTTTATATATCAAAGACAAATTCGATTATATTCCCGCCGGACGATTTTACGGTTTGTGCCGTTGAAATCCGTTACGTATTAATAATAAAATATCACCACTAGATCTCCCTCCCGCCCCTCTGAAGAATGGGGGGGTAGTAGGGGCAACTTCAGTGGCGCCGGAACGATTTTCGAATCTCTTGGGCCGGATCCGCGTGGTTAGAGCATTCATATATCAACAAGAACACCGTGTAATTTAATAATCTAAAAATTATTTCAGAAATATATTTTTGTTTTTTTGTTTTTATTTCGCTCTACACTACATTCAGAATAAGAACAGACCAGGCGGCGGACGAAAACACGTCGTTGTTCGATGCGCATCCATCCCCACTACGGGCTTTAGACGCGATTGCCGATTAATTAACAAATCCGCCACCAGGTGGTCCGGCAGCGCCAAGTGTTCAGTTGCGATGCGGTCTGTTCTTATTCTGAATAGAGTATAGTAGTTTATTTGTCGAAAAAGGTTATTTTAATAGCTTGGTTTTTTTTTTTCTGGTTTTAAAATCGTTTTTCCATATCGTTTATGAAACGTCAACGTAATTATTCGATTGTTTATCGAGTTATCGTTTCAATATTCGAAACCTATATATTTTAGCGAGTGGTGGAGGGCTTGACCCCAGGGAATTTTCCACAAGAAAGCGATTGATTGTCTCCATAATTAATCCCCTAACAGCGCAGACCTTCCCGGGAACTAACACTGTTCATAGGGCATACCCCAATTGATGTACCTAAACATGGAACTTCTTGTCCGGGAACATCCTATTTCGGTCTTGGAATCGGCATCCCCTGTCCGCCGTTTTTAGTCGCTCACTTCCTCTCTTCCCCTCCCCCTTCCCTGTTCCGTATTCTATTTTAATTTTTTAACATTTTTTTTTTTTTTTTGTACACCGTCGTCAACGTCGACCGCATTGTGAAATCTGATAATGCAACGCGCGTCGTTATCAAACTCGCAGATGCATTTGTTTCGATTCGTCGGGCAATCGCCGTGACAATTATAAATAATATTATGCAATTTGTGCAACGCGTGTACAGCGTTACACATTTCGTTAATCAATAATACAAGACGACGCATATTGCACTATGTTTTTTATTATTCATTTCGTCTTTTATGACGGCCGCCACTCGGTAAAGTAATAATTTTTATTGCGATCTACACACCACGGTTTTTCTATAATATAATAACATGCGCGTATTATTATTTCAATCTCGCGGTTCGTTGGTTTTTTTTTTTTATTTTTATTGTAATTCAATTATTTACAATAGTTTTATACAAAAAACCGTAGCTGCCGATTTACGATAACGACGCTCGTAATCGTCGCAGTAATCGCGTTAACGTTGCAGTTATTACCACCCCTCCAATATGCATCGCGGATTATAAATCATCATTTTTATTTTTCTTATTATTTTTCGTGTAGTTTCGTCGTTTTTTTTTTTTTCAATTTTGCATATAGTTGTTTTATAATAATATTAATATTACCAAACGAAAATATTATTTTCAACACCGCGCGGTTTTTATTAGAATGTTAAAATCTTCACGCGATGGGTACGACGCGCGGCACGACGACGTGCGCGCGCGATGACGCAAACGCGGCGAAATTGCTATCAAATAAATGAAAAAAATATTATGTTTTTTACGATAAAAAAAAAAAAAAAATCGCGGTATATAATAGGTACAATATGGTATACCCGCGTGTCCGTTCGTTAACACGTCCCGGTCGTGTACCGCGATCGGAAGGTAAAAACGATAGTAATAACAGGCAAATAGTATATACGGTACATACAGGGTGATTCTTTGTTAGCCGCGAATCGTCTGAGAAAATGTTCGAATAAATTTCAGTTTCTGAACGTATTGGTTTTTACTTTTATTGGTGTGTGGTTTTATTTTTTGTTTTTACTGTCTATACGAACCGCTTATCTACCCCGAAATCTTGTTCCGATTTCTCGCACCGATTCTCGTAGTAATTCGCTGTAGTTTTCTAGAATCGTCGGATAAAAACGTAGGCAATACGTGACAATTTACGGTAACAGTATGCCTTTTTTTTTTCTTATTATTTTTATTGCAACTCGATCGAAAATAATAATCGTTCGGACGTAGACGTAGAGATATTATTCTGGAGATTATCCGAGCCGTCTGAAGTTGTCGAGCTTTTGTTTTAGTTTTTTATTCGGTTTTATTATGCTAGTAAAATTGTTTTGGCCGACCAGAAATGCTTGAAAGTTTTACACGAGGTTAGTCATAAGTTATACATAGTGATGAAAAATACAAATAAAACGAGCGTAATGCAATACTGAAATAATACTGGTCATTATCTCTAGTTTATATTGGTATAAAAACATTGCCGATAATCTTAAAAGTCTTTCCGTAAACATTTTTGCCTGAGTATTTTTTATTGAACACATTTCGTATATACTCATTTACGATTGGTATTCGCTGTGCGGCGAATAACAGTGAAATTTCCAAAATCAATTTGAATCCGAAATCGTCTGGGGTTTGTATTGTTATGATAAAAAAAATTCGCCCTGTATATTTGTATATATATTGCAATACACGAGATACGACATACGCGTATGTATACAGTCACACAGGAGTAAACACGACAGAATTTCTACGGTCCTCGGTTCGTAACGTGAAATTAAGTAACTTGTAACCGAATACGAATATTTAGAAAAAAATATTATTATAATAATAAGAAAAAAAAAATAATAATAAAACCGAATAATAGCGAGTATCGGCGAAGATTTACTAGATACGGGAGTTCACGGTTCCGTGAAGTGCGTTGTGCGTTTTCCCCTGCCCGAATATTTTTTACAATTTTTTTTTTTATGTCCTGTCCACGCATTTTCCATCATGTTTCTCGTACGTAAAATCGTTTGGACAAAAAAAAAAAAAAAATAAATAAATAAATAATATTATCGAATTCACATGTATTACCCGTGGAAACCCATCATTTATCAGAGCAGCTCTGAGGCGTATTAATTTCTGGCTTTTATGGCCGAAAACTTTTTAGTTTAGAGCAAAGAAATAACTGAAATTTTAAAATTCTGTACGGAAAATGCCGCTCGTGTTCAAAATTTCAGGACTCTACGCTTATGGAACGTCCGCACTTTCTATAGAGACTCCACTTCACTGGGTTTCGTTGAAAACCGATATCCAGTTTCCGGCAATTGAACTAAACAGACTTGAAATATTAAAACGGATTTATGAACACAAAAAAAAAAAAAAATTTAAATAATCATTGCCACGAAGATTATAATAACGGTGACCTAGCTATAACTATGACGTTTTAAGTGCCTTATTATATAGAAACACTTAGGCACACGGTTGGCTACTAGACGCTATTATTTTTTTCTTTAAACCACTTTCCATTGCACAGCCCTCCTGCCTCTGCCCCTAAAAAAAAATTAAAAAAATGTATTAGCTATATACACTGGCACTGGTTTACGGGAAATTCAACCGTCTTATTATATCTGTCTATGAGCTGACCTCATCGCTCACCTATCATTAATTGATCACATAAATTACCTTAGGGATAATACTGACATAACACAAGTATATTGTAGTTTTCATTAAAACGAATACACGGTACCGTAATGTATTAAATACTTGTATATGTATAACACATGGGTCACAAAAGTCCCTGGCCTAACAAAGAAAACACGGTTCTTTCATTAAAAATTGACTTTGTTCATCAACGTAATCTCCATTAAGAGAGCAACACAATCATTCCGCCGACGCCGCTCTAAAATTTCAATACCATTCTTGTAGAATGATTTATCTTTTGCTTGAAAATAGGTCTCAGTTTCACTGACCTAACTTCTTCATTCGAGCGAAATTTCTAACTGGCGAGAATGTTTTTTTGTTGAAAACTGCGGATAGCCAGTAGTCGCCGGGAGCCAAACCTGGAGAATACGGAGGATGCGGAAGCAATTCGATCTTTAATTCGTGTAGTTTTGCCATTGTTTAGAATCATCAAACGTTGTTGTTTTTGCTCAACAGTCAGCAAACGCGGCACCCACTTTGAACAGAGCTTTCTCACGGACAAACGATCAGGCAATATAAAGCCAACACGTTCTTTTGATATCTTTGCGACGTCAGCTAACTCGTGCAACTTCACTTTGCGATCATTCAAAACGATTTTGTGGATTTTTCCAATGGTTTCTTGTGTTACCGCCTGATTTGGACGTCCACTGCGTTCTGCGTCATCAGTGTTTCTACGACCACGTTCGAAGTCAGCATACCAACGTTTTATTTTTGTATCTGATGGACCGGAGTCCCCATAACACTTTTCAAACCGTTTCTTCGCTTGAACGGTATTTGTTCCAATCAAGAAGCAATGTAAAATTAAAACACGAAATTGTTTTTGATCCATTATTTTGAAAATATCAAAAGTAGCGTCACTCTTAGCACAATAACTCGACACACTTAATGAACAGATTGTCATGAAATTTTAACAGCTGTCTTT
This sequence comes from Tuberolachnus salignus, assembly GCA_956483605.1. Classification (NCBI taxonomy): domain Eukaryota; kingdom Metazoa; phylum Arthropoda; class Insecta; order Hemiptera; family Aphididae; genus Tuberolachnus; species Tuberolachnus salignus. Next base: position 36,565,573 of record OY101436.1, on the reverse strand, counting down.
TACAGGTTAGTACCAGCTAAAAATGATGAAGTGAAGTCCAAAACACTAGCGCCGTCTATGTGTTAGGCCCGGGATTTTTCAGCCCTTGTGTTATATAAGTATAATTTTTATTTGTAGGGTATCGGGACAAATATGCCCGAATGCAATACAATGCGAGTAAAAAAAAAAAAAAAAAAAACGATTCCCAGCGCGGCGCCCGTTTGACCGCCCCCCGGCACATTTAAATATAAAATTCCGCCGGAATTTTTTTTTTTTTTCCTCTCTTCGCCGCCGGCGATACGAATTATTTCACACGTCGATTCTACAACCGTGGTCGATCGTTGGGCTCGATATTCTCCCTCTGCTGTATTACTGTCGTTATTATATTATAATATAATATCGTTGCACTACGGCAGTACTTACATTTCGATGACGGACACACGACATATAGACGCTTTTTTTTATACGTGAAATAACATATTATATTATTGTCGTTACTATTATATTATTTATTGTATAACGCATCATCATATACGGTGTACGACCCGGTTGCAGGACCATCATATTATATCTACGTATTGTCACGGGTAAACGTGTACGATTTTTTTTTATTATTATTATTTCTATATATATATATATATATATTTATACGAGTGTATGTCGGTGTACGATGGAAAAAAAAAAAAAAATGAAAAAAATAACCAATACCTTTGTATATCAAATCCGCGTTTAAACTTTTTTTTTTTTTTTTTTTATAATTCGTTGGTCCGTTTATTTCGAACCTGCCGCCTAAAACAAAAAATAGAAGAAAAAAATAAACCATTCGCCAGACACTTTCCCCGGTCTGCAGAGTGCTCTCTGTAGGGGATTTTCACTATTGAATAATAGTTATATTATATTACAATACCTAGTAATAAGTTTTATACGAAAAAATAGAATATATTATAATTCACCGTCAATGCGAGACAATAACTAGTTAAAAAGTTAGGTTATTTTTTTTTTTTTTTTTTGATAACTCTTTATTTAACAAGTTAAAAAAAAAATATTACGTTAGTAACTTAGTTATTTCTTTTAATGAATAATTTAAAGCTGACTTGTTATTTTGTTCGAATTTAAGTCGTTTACGAATCCTTCTGTTAAATTAATTACCTATGTATTTTTACGACGAAAATTACGCATTTTTTACTTGAATATCATTAATACATAACACGAAGGGCAATTTTAAAAAAATGTAACGTTTAACTCAACTCAAGTGACTATTTTCCTAAATACGTTTAACTTGGCTTAGCTACTGAAATTCATTTATATTTTCAAATAATCATTAACTTAGCTTAGTTACGTTTTTTTTTTTTTTTTTTTTTTAGGATGATTAATCGGTTCACTACTTGCGCAGCTTTGTATACCGTGCAATGTTTTAAAATATTAAATACGTATGTACCCTTATACGAAATTTGATCGACATTTATAATAACTGTTTTAATATTCAATGCATTGTGAAACCGTTTTCGATTATCTAACGTTACTAATAAAACCGGCATTGCGAAATGGTTAAAATGTCATTAATATAAAAATATTTGATACTATCGCAACTCTAAAAATAAAATACACGTACGCGTGTTATCTACATGTTGAAAACACGTCGGCTTAAATATTCGACGTGAACAATTTTTCGTCTATGAAAATGTCGAATTATTAAAACCCGTCGCCATTGTCAATGCAAAATCCATATTATTGTAGAGATTCCGCAATACTCAATAACTGTAATATGCGTAGGATTATTTATTAGAAAAGATTATTGGGAATCGTTGAGGGCTGCGCGTTTAAAATGCATTAACGTCTATAGTTTTGCTACCGGAATAGAACGAAAACTCCTCCGCCATAGTATGGGCACTCGAGAATAATTGTTTGATACACAAGTGGGATTTATAATAGATAAATTCATATATATATATATATGTGTACAAGAAAAAAAAAATCAATAATTTTGTTTTCAATCTATTTGCCAGATGTGTGTACGGCTATTTCGTTATACCTACCAAATAAGTACTTGTACGTATAATAATATAATAACAATTATTATATAAAACATCATGGCGCAATTTATTGAATCGCGATGACTAATAACGCGTTGCGAACAATCTACGAGTAAATACTTTGGGCCAAAAAAAAAAAAAAAACATCATCGGCCTAAGACCATATAGTTCTACATACGAGGCGCGTTGGATAAATAAACCCAGATTTAAATTATCACAGAAAAACTTTAAATGTTATCGGTAATATTGTTGTACCAAAATAAACTAGAGACAATGACCATTATTTCGGTATAAAACAAAAATCGTTATCTTCAATCAGTCATTGACAATATACGTTCAGAGTTGGTCATTTTGTATATAATCGCGATTTCATGACGGATATTACGGAACAACGCGCGTGTATTAAATTTTGTTGAGAGCTGTGTATAGCAGGCTTAAAGGACATTTTTTTTGAAGGTGATCCATTTAAATAGTTTGTACGTTTAAAATACAAATTTTGTTTGGGTATTTATTGAACACGCCTCGTATTTATTTATTTATGGTCAAATTTACCGAGGAAGGTACACGAGGAGAGGATTTATTTCCTACATTTGTATTGGTTTTTTTTTCCGCGGGAAAAAATAATTTTATATATTGATGTTGGAAGCTCCCACACTTTTCACTATCGTGTATAGAGTTTTAGCGCCTCCAAAGTTCTGTTATCAATGTTTCAAAGTTTCAAAAAATTGCCAATCAGCCCACGACGGGACGCGTCTTTTAGGCTTACAATAGGTAATGAGTTAGTATAATTATCGAGGTAGGTTAGGTTACCCATTCGCTTCTATAATCTATCGACAGCAAAACTATATTCTCTGGGAAAAAAAAAAAATAATAATATAAAAACCGTAATATTATGTTATTTCTGTGTTGTTCGTCTCGGTCGCGTTTCGGGGCGACAAGTCCAAATCGGAGGAGCGGTGCGAAGATAATTTGCGTATTAAAATCGGATACGTTGTAATGGAAACGGATAAGACGGATAAACCCGCCGGAACTGTGCGGTTAGGAGGATCGATGAGAACTTAATAACGGGATACAACGATTCGCCCGACATCATTACCTTTGCGATTTGCTATTTTTTTGCGTTCGTCAGCGTCTTACTGTTTACGACGGCCATACGCCCCCCTCTCCCCCCCCAGAAATAATAATTAAAAAAAAAAAAAAAAACCCCTCCGGAGCGCCGCCGGCCGCGGAAGACGCGACGGAGGACTTTCCGTATTGAACATTCAGCGCGATAATAAATTACCGGACACACAATGCCGTGCGGGGCTATATTGTAATGCCGATATTGAAATCGATAACTGAGCTATACACGAAAACGGAATTTTACTACGGGCTAGGTGCACGATCGATAAATAGCTCTATAGGTACGCGACGCAAGACCTAGATATTCCGCGGACCGAGGCCGAAAAATCACACACGTTATTTTGTTATTTTTATACGTACGGCGTGTCTGTCGGGCAAGGTGGGGAAATCAAAAAAAGAAAAAAAAAAAAGGTACTACTCCAGTAATACGTATACCCGGGGAGTAATTACTTACCGCCCGCAACACGCAACAACAACAACAACAATAATAATAATAATAATAATAATATTAGGTGTAACAATCGTGTCGACTGACCAGAACGGCATATTGCAATGGGAGGTAAGCACGCAGCGCGTATACGCGTATATATTTTATTATGTTTTTTATTTTTTAAATTTTTTTTTTTATTTTTTTATTCGTTATTGTGTTATATACGCGTACTGCACCGCGGACACACGTTTAACTAGCCTACTTTTGCAGCGCGCGCGCGTGCGTAGGAATAAAAAAAAAAAAAAAAAAAACCTAATGTGTTGCAAACGCGCGATGATGAAAGTTCGTCTCCGAGTCGGACAATTTTTGAGTTTTAATTTTACTTTTTCTCTCTCTCTCTCTAATTGTGACGGTTTTTCTTCTACCGAGTGTTATCAATCCATAGCGGAATTGTCGTTTGCGAATTGTTCTGCGCGGACGATTTTATTTCACTCGCGGAATCTACGAATAATTCATACCGTGATCAATAAAATACCTGGGCTGTGTGTCGATAATATTTTTATCAATTAAGATAACGAAACGCCGATAATATGTTGTCTTTTAACGGCAATTTGCCCGTTGGTTTGAAACCGATCAAAAAAAAATTTTATTTTTATTTTATGGCATTTTGACGAAAAACACGCGTTTCGGTGATGCGGCGATTTTCGTAACGGAAGCGATAGACGAGCCACGCGTGTTTGCGTATAATTCTGTTTTAAATTTGCGGAAAGTTCTAGCGAAACTTTTGGACTTTTGCAGCAACCTATTGGAGACGATGTTCTGTCTCGGACAACGTGTTCTGAGTGGTTTAAACCTGTTAAAACCATCAGCTGACTGATGAGTTTTGAGAAGCTATACATAACGAACACAATAATACTTGGAGGAAAACGGTTTGTTTTATTCGAACTATTATGTAATCCCATTTTTTCAATTTACGTTTTGAAAATAATGTCTTCAAGATGACGGCCGTCATACATTGCTGTAGGCTATCTCTGCCGTTTCCGTATGATTTTCGGCACGATTCGATTGGTATGGTCGCGATTTCTTCGGTGATTCTTTCCTCCGGGTCCGTCTATGGTATGGAGGCGATGTTTAAAAATCTAATCCTTAAGGAACCCCCAGAAGAAAAATCGCACATGCTTAAATCGGGGGAGCGTGCCGGCCAGCTTACGTCACCCCTCAGAGTGACCCAACCGCCCAGGGAACGTTTGTCGCAAAACAGCAAACGAAATTCGAACTGTTTGCGCTTTAGCCTCGTTTTGTTAAAACCATACGTCTTCCAAGTCATGTTCTTCAGCCATTTCCTCCAACCTGTGCTACAGATAAGTTTCCGACGTCACAACATCCCCAAAGCAACCGCGTGCTTCCAGGCAGAGCGTCTTGGCGACCGCTCAATTGCCTCTCTGTCTAATTGCACATTTTCGGTGGTTCTCACCGTTCTAGGTGCTCCGCGTCCACTTAGGGTACTTTCAGTCTTTTCCAATTTTCGAACGGCATAACTGTATAATTTAAAATAGACCACTACTATAGGCCTGCGCTCATCTTATCTTAGACTAATGACCCCATTAAACACGTCGGTTGGCTCCGCCGCACCCTGTATAACGGACGACCTGGTAGACCCTCGACCAGTAATGGCTGATGATTTTTGTAAAACCGGAGCTCGTTCAAGAGGGGCGAGGGCAAACTGAAAAAAATAATTTCGGGGTCGGACCATATTTTTTAATATATCCAACTATACGGTATAATACACTCGTATATTTTTACGCTTGAACGTGTACGTTTTCCATGCTTTTTAAACAATTTCGGGGAAGGGGACGGGGGGAGCGTACCACTGGACATCCCTCTTCCCGACATTCAATTGTGCCACTTTGTGTGGTGTGCCTATACAATTCAAGGATTCGTAAAATATCATGCTCTTTGTTACCTGTCGTATTATAAGTTTCAGTAGGAAACAATCTCAACAATAAAAAATCTCAAATAAATTACTAGAGGGGACGGTCGCCACCGTTGCTACTCCCCTCTGCCCATCCAAAAATCCGCTGCCTCGGGGAGGGTGCCATAGTGGCCCTTAGCCAAGGCCGGCATTAGGGTTTTTTATCGCCCTGGGAAAGTATAATTTACGCCGCCCTTATTCGATAGTAAATTTGTTGTGGAAGAGAGTAGGAGTGACAGAGAAAAAAAGGCACAATCGTGTTTTAACGATCATTGCTTTAAAAAAAAAAAAAAAAAAAACAACAACAACAACGATCCGAGCGATCTCACAGTTTTCTAATAAAAAATAATAATAAACGTAATCAAAACAAAGTCATATTTATAACTGATGTTATACAGTGCCCATACACTGTCGTACATTGAAAACAAATACATTTAAAAATATAACTACAATATTCGAAATATATCAAACGAGATTCATTTTGCGAGCATTTTCTCGTGCAAAATCGGTCAATAAATCAAAAGAAACACAAGATTTTCCGTCGCTTCTCTAGTAACAGAAATTATAACGGGGCCCCGTTACACTTGTTTTTTTTTTCTTTCTGATCTACGACTTGCTGAACATTTGAGTGCCCGGGTTTGATAGGCACACCGCGAGCGGAGGCTACAACGCTAGGCACTAGTTACGGGCCGCCGAGGTTCAAGAGAAGTCGGAGCGACAAGTCGGTCAGACGTACTCTCGAGTCGTCATACGGGGCGCCACCCGTACCGGTTGAGTTTGAGTGTAGCACTACCCGCACCCGCCACCGGTGGGGCTTTTTTTTCCTTTTAGAACCGGCAATACCCCGTCTCCCGGAATGGCCGTGAGGCACTACTTCGGGAGGCGGGTCGCCATCATTTATCAATGAAATGAAGTACAATTAAGTATGTTCAAAAATCCCGTTTTCCCCTTCGGCCGGGCGGGCCCGCATTAAAATAATACCAACAACGAATCCGTGCCCTACAGGGGAATGAGCAGTAGCCGGGCCGAAGCCCACTTGCTGCCCTTACACTCGTAGGGAGGGACACTTCATACCGGCCCCGCGGCCGGCGGTCTGGCGTCTGCGAGGCCGCGATCAACGACGGCGGCGGCGATGCGTTTGAAGGCGCTCGACGGCAGCGTCAAAGGGCTTGGCGTTCGGCCGTTCGGCCGACTCCCTTTCCGCGACGACCGTCTCGGCGAAGTCGACCACGGCTTTCCAACGGTCCGGGGATTCCAACATGAGCGACATCAAGTCGCCCGGTTCGAAAGGACCGATCCTCCGGACCAGGCGCTCCTTGTCCCCGTCAAACGGCTCGCAGCGCACGAGGGTATGGAGAGCGCCGTCATACTCCTCGTTCTGCTCGCCGGGAAAACCGCAGTCAGAACACCCGGGGTGCGGAGCTCGCCCGATCCGGCGAAGGAACGAGTTAAACCGCCCGTGCCCCAAAAAAAGTGTCACCCGTCCGGGAGTTGAACCCGGGACTTCTAGACCTTAATCGAGAATCATACCGCCAGACCAACAAACTGTCACGTTTATGGTTACGAACACTCCGGCAGAGACCGTCCCCCGGCCAAGGTTGACCTAAAACCACAAAGTAGGTCCTGTTACAGCCACCACGAAACCAAACTGGGCGCACCTCGCGATGCGGCTCCCGCTACTCCCGTGGTACCGGTGTCGTGCCGAAGGAGCGCCATCAGCAACCCTACCGGGGGATTCGGCCGTGTACCGGGGGCTCTCCCCCTTTTATTCGCTGAACAGTGGACATTTGCGATTCCGGTATACTCGATAAATAAATAATTTAATTGGGCCCGTCCCCGAACCCTTGGGCTGCGCAGATGATATAATTATAATTATCGCGTTACGGATGTTCCGAACCGATCGGTATTGGAAAGTTTCCACGGTAATGTATAATTTAACGGCGGCGACAATCCGATGGGAAAATTATCGACGTGTTTATTGTCGCGTTCGGCAATTGTCTTTGCCCGGTCGACCGGGACCGGCGGTAACGACACTTGTTACAATAATTGTCGTTGTTTGTACGCACCGGTATCGCCTATATAGGAAACTGTGATAATTCGCGGGATAAACGCGCGCGGCGTACCGACACGGCATTTTAAACGGGCCGATTGGGGGGGTTTTTTTTTTTTTTTTTACATTTTTTTTATCGCTATTATTTTATTATTATTATTATTTTTTTTTTTTTTGTTGCGTTTTAACATCCGGTACGACGGTACACGGTTAAAATAAAAACGTATGCGTAACCACCCGTAATGGCGGTACCGCGCCGCGGTTCTGTCCGATTGCGTGCCGTTATCATTTCAGGTTTTTCAATTACAAGATCGTTATGTTAACACAAACGGATCGTGCGTGTCTATTTATATATATATATATCGTTTTAATCGCCGAGAAATACTGCTACGAAACATTATGAAAACGACAAAAAAAAAAAAAAATCGACTGTTTCGCGAAACGAGAATAGCCGAATATATCAATATTTGTCGCGTATTTATTTATTCCGTACGATCTAAATAATATTATTCGCAATGAGCACAATGGACGCAGGAGAAACATAAGTGGACTGGAATGACACGATTTGAAGAACCTATACAATAATGGTGGTACTCCACGACGCGCGATATATCAATATAAGAAACGAATTGTGGAGAAATAGAAAAAAAAATGGTGGTATTTTTTTTAAACGACGAATAGAATAGAGTAACGCTTTGGCCGCGATTTGTACTATTATTATTTTACTAATTGTTATTACCGCCCATTGTGTGGTGATTTACGGTTTTATCTAAACGCGTGTACAAAATATTCATATTGGTTTTGTTCGGATTTAAACAACGTTTCCTTTTTTTCTTATCGGGTATTTTCATTTCGATGGAAAAATGAAAAATGAAAAATCGACACCACCTGCAATCCGGTTACAACCGAAAACGCGCGGTTGCTCTACTACTAAGGCGTTAATGGAAATATAGCACGTTGATAATTTTTTTAAGCAATATCATAATATAAGCAGTTGTGTTTTTTTCTTTACACATAAAAACAATGACGGATTTATTGGAATTTTAACTGTATTTTTATACGAATTCAAGATGGCCCACAATTATTTCGTCGGCAATCCGTTTTCGATATCGAAATTCCGACAAACCGATTTGTAGGCGCGCTATAAAAAAAAAAAAAAAAAAAAAAAAAAAACCCTTTACGGCGTAAACGACAATCGACGTGACGCCATTTCGAATCCTTCTCGTGCCCTACGTGCAGCCAAGTCGTATGGCAAAGGATTTTCCATTTGGAAATACGTTTTTCACTGCCCACCGCTATAACACAATATAATGCGCACAAATCGGTAATTTTCGCCGTTTCGTCATAGTCTATTTTATTCACCGGTGGTGTCCGTATTAACATTATATTGTACTATTATCGACTTCGACCGTTGCTGATACACGAACAGTAGAAGTTATTATTATTATTATTATTGTTTTCGTGCCCAGAGAATACGTATACGTTTTCCCCCCCCCCTTCGTAACTATATATGGAAATAATGCATCACGGTGCATCGTACAAAAGTTTTAATATTATACGGTATTTAAAATGACCGAATCGGCCCGTCGATGTTATCAATTGTCGTTATCGTCGTATTCGTATGTACCGTAATATTTATACCTGTAATAAAAAAAAATTCCGAACCGGTTAAAACCAGTTTTTTGTTGTTTTTGTTGTTTTTTTTTTTGAATATTAACCGAAACTACAGTATTTATCATTTGATAAATGATAAAAAAAAAAAATACATTTTAAACCACGTTCGGTTTCCGTTGTCGGACGAGAAATAAATTGTATTTTTAAGGTTTTTATTTAATAGTATTGTGATATATTGTATTGGTTTGATCCGTTACTGGTTTTGGTTTGAAACATTGTTACCGATAAGTTTTTTTTTTTTTTTTTTAATAATATTTACCGAGGAAAAAAAAAAATAATGGATAAAACGAAACCCACTAAACAAGAAAAAAAAATCAAACAAAATAATCGTTTCGGTTTGAATGTCTATATCTATAATATAAATATTAAAGTACTCGTCAAAAATCGACTAACGAAAATACGCGCAGATGTTCGTATTCCTAAGCGTGCGATATTTGCAGTTATTTTTTTTTTTTTTGGTGTTCATTACCGGCAATACATCCGCCGTAAGGCATTACGTCGAGAGGCGGATCGCCATAATTTATTAAATGAAAAAAAAAATTTATAATTAAATACACATTTTTGTAAAAAAAAAAACATCCCGTTTTCCCCTGCGGGTGGGACGGGCTCACCATATTACTTTTACACAAATGCGTCTATGGATAGCAGTCGGGCCGAGGCCCTTACGGTCTCGGGAGTCGGGGGTGCGTTTGCCGCGTCCTCTGCAGCTGGCTCCCCGGTGCACGGCGTCCAACTTAAGGCTACGTTATTTACAATGGCAATTTGACTACGTTGCGGCGACAGCGGCCGCTGCTGCTCCGTAGCCTCCTGCTGCCTCCCAGTCCCGCTCGGCCTGCTCCCTGGTACCCATGACGTCGCACGCGAACGTCTGCACCGCCGTGGCCGGTCCAATTCCCTCCGGGGAGACGTTGCCCAGCGCCGCCTGTTCGGTGTCCCAAGCCTGGCAGTCCGTCAGCGTATGAGCCGCGTCCTCGATCTCTGCCATACAGCGAGCGCACTGGGGTTGATCCGCTTGCCAATCCGGTGCAGGTAGCTGGCGAAGCGCCCGTGGCCCGTCAGCAGCTGGGTCAGGTGGAATTCGAGTTGGCCCTGGCGCCTTGTGGCCCAGGGCGCAACCGGCCCGACTACTTTCCGGGTCCACTCACCTTTAGTGCCCGCGCTATGCCGCTCCTGCCACCGCTCGTGCGCCGCGATGCGGTATCGGGTCGAGCGTCGCCGCCACTGCCGCGCCGACCCCGGTAGGCCTCGCGCCTGTCCTGCGCGAGCACGTCGATCGGGGAAAGTCCCGCGTCGAGGGAGACCGTCCCGTATGCAGTTGAGACCCTCAACGCCTTCGGACCCGTAGCAACTCCTTGCGTAGGGAGTTGCGAAGGCACACACCACCGGGGATCCGTACAGCACGACGGAGGTTGCCACTCCGGGCTCTTCGGGGCCCCCCGCGCGTTCGGCGAGTGCCCCGCGGGCCTTGTTGGCGGCACCCGACACGTGGGCCTTGAACAATAGGGTATCGTCGAACAACACGCCGGGATTTCGTTTATCTTATTCATATGGCATATTATTATTATTAATTGGTAAAAACTTTTAAATAAACATATATAAAACTTTAAACAAGAGAAAAGAAAAGACTTTATAAACTATAAAATAAATATAAACATAACATATAAATACAATAGAGTGACTGCAAACACATCTATTTGGTCTAAAGGTGAGCTTTCAGGGTACTAAGCCAATCTTGTGCCTCGCTGTCTCCTTTGTGAAGCCCTACTATCCCTCCTTCGTACTTTGTAAGAGGGCATACCTCTTAGCCTTTTTTTTTTTTTTTTTTCTTTTTTTTTTGGCATCGATGACGGGCCGGAAACTGCCCTTGCGGAAATACTACCGGCCCGCCACCATCGTTTATTAAAACAAATCTCATAACAATTAATGTAGTCGTCGTAAAATCCCGTTTACCCATTCGCGGGGCTGGCACACAGTTTTCTTAACCTATACATACCTCTTAGCCTATCCTAACCTAACCTAACCGAGATTATATTTATTTATTTATTTTTTTTTTTACGCGTTGTGCATTTATTTAAAAATGTCCATTGTTTATTATTATTATTATTATTATGGTATACGTTTCGCAATCGCGCCGCCGTCGTTATATTTAATATTATCACACGCGCAAACATAATAATAAATAATTCCAATTGCATATGTGCGCCACGGTCAGTCGGATGCATAACATCACACACCCGGGGCACGGAGAAGAAAGAAATTAAAAAAAAAAAAAAAAATCCACGTTATTTAACGTTATTGTTATGCGCACTCGTAGAGGCAGGTTTATTTCTATATCGTTTAATTATACGTATATCTGTGTTGTAGAAACATATTTGAAATAATTTTCCGATTTCGCAATAGCACAACCGGCCAATCCGCAATCGCGCAGCCCGTACACTTCAACACTCGTGATAATGAAAAACCGCTAGGCGTTATCTTTATCGTTTTATTTTATATTTTATTTTTTTTTTTTTTTTTTTTTTTGTCGTCGTTGTCGCAAACCGGTAAACGGCACGTTTGATGCGGTGGCTTTACAATAATTATTACCATTTTATAACGGCTACAAAAAAGAATACGCACGGAACGTTTATAAGGTTTTATTATCAAAAACATTCGGAAAAAAAAAAAAAAAATATCGAGTAAGTAGTATTTTAGATTCCGAGCGTAGCCAAATATCGCGTTACTCGGTTTACTATAAATAGTGGTTTTTTTTTTTTTTTTTCATTTCTTTTTCTCCCGGAAAGCATTTGTTCGGTTTACAACAAACGTGTTCACGCCCGTACTTACTTAATTCCAACAGTTTTATCTAGAAAAATTTTAAAACACATCGGTTTTATTTTTGTCGGTGTCTGGGGTACGGTAGGGCTACAGGGGGGCACAAAAACATTCTACTCAGAATTGCAATGATTCATCGTTGCATTTTGTGCGTACGTATTAATTAAATATTATCCCGGATTTTTTTTTTTAATAATAATTCTGCAGTTAACGCATGGCCCGTATATACAAATAAAATACACGAAAAATAATTATAGTATTGTATAACGACGAAATAACTGCGGACGCACAAGAACATAAATGGATTAAAAAATATACTTTCGAGAACGGTGTCTTTATAATACCACACAGTCGAGCGTTTATTAATTACGCGTATTTAATTCCATTCATAAATATAATTTTCGTACGGCCGATATAAAACGTGGAAAGTGTACAACAACAATACAGGGTGTTCCGTGATGTTCTGTTTTCTTTTTTAAAATTTTATTTTACATAAATCACATGGTTAAGGATTTTAAACGTTCATATTTCAATCAAATTTATATGTTATGATGATGGCGATTAAAAAAAAAAAAATAAATAAATAACTTTTAATTTTATTATTTAGAATCGATTACACATAAAGAGTTTATTCTTCTTTTGGGCGTGTTCCCGTTTCGGTTATTTTTTTTTGGTTTACAGAAAATTAGTGTATTAATACACGCAATAGTGTTTTGATAAACAAAACTTGTCAGAAAACGAGATGAGATCATTTCAAAACACTACTCTGGTAGTGTACGCTTTGTTTGTTTGTAAACTGAACAAAATTATAATACAAATCGCGAGGTTAATGGAAGTAAAAAAGTCGTAACGTGAAAAATATCAGAGGAAAATAAACTCGATAAAACGGCCGTTTTCATAATTTGTCCAAAACAATAAAAGTTAATTGTTTACCGAAACGTAAAAATCGAATTAAAACACGAATACACTTTGAGTCACTTAAATTCACCTTACAGAAGATGAAAAAAAAAAAAAAACAAAAAAAACCGTAAAATAAAATATCGTTGTAAACGCCACGGGAGCAACATCTATGAGGTGTCCGTTCAGAATCTAACAGAGGGATTTAAATGTTTTCATTATCGTCTCGTCGGGAGTTCGTTGGTGGCGGTGGCGGTGGCGGTGGTGGTGGTGTGGGTTATCGACGGGTTCGCCGGGGGGGACACCCCGTATAATAATCGGGTAACGCGAATTCGGGATGATAAAAAAAAAAAAAAAAAAAAAAAATATTTATGTACACACGGTAATCCGACAATAACCGCAAGTTTGATTTCACCCGCGGCGAACGGCGGCGTTTACATAAAACATAATAGTATAATATTTCGTTGCGGTCGACGTTTGCGGAGACGACGGTGTGTCGATGATGATTCGCGTATATAATATATATATATATATATATATATATATATATATATATATATATATATATATATAGGTACGTTCGGTGGTAAAAAATTTGAAATAAATAATTTTTTTTTTTTTTTTTTTATTAGAACGTCCTGCGGTGTACATACACGTGTGTAGTTTTACATGGAAGCGATACGCCGTAGACACCTACCCCCCATTTGTGTACGTACGTATAAGTGCGCCGCGCGAGCCGGTCACTCGTGTCGTATAATACACGCGACGGAGACGGGCAAAATAAAATAAAAATAATAAAAAATTAACAAAAAAAAAAAAAAAAAGTAATAAAAATACGTCGAATTTCGTATCGTCCTATTGTCGTGTTTCGCCGCGCCTTGTAAAACGTTTCGAAACGACATAAACGCGCGTTATTACGCGTATATCATTATATATATATATATACGGGCTCCGACACGGGATAATAATAAAAAAAATAAAAAATAAAAAAAAAAATAGGCATATTATTATGTACTTTAGTGCGAGTATAATCATAAAAACGGCTATGTTGACGTGCCTACCGTATTGGACGGGGCAGCGGCAAGTGCGCCGGTGGCGGCGCGAACTCGCCCGACGAAATTCGTTCGGACCCCGCGTCCGACCTCGTTTAATCGATAGTAATAATAATAATAAAAAAAACCCGACGTCGCAACAACCCCTGCCCGCCGTTTTGTTCGTTTTCAATTGGGTCGGGCTTATTGGGCTGTTCGATATATTACTCGGGAGGACTTGTTATATAACGGTCAAGAAAATTCTCTCGCCTCTATTCGTATCGCATTACTATCGTATAATTCAGTGGCTATAACCTAGGGTGACCATAAAAATACGGGACGCTCGAGTTACCTACGTAAACATAATTATAGAAAAACAAATTAAATGTGCGCTACATAATAGTTTTGAAATACAAATAAAATATTAATATGTACAGAAAAAAAGAAAAAAAAAAAGTGTATATATAACGATGCCCGTGGTAAATTTCTTCGTCCGCTATTTTTGTGTACTCAAGCGCTGGACTAATTGCATCGAGTAACTTAGTTTCTTTTAATAAAAAAAAATATTATAAAACTCATTTACCAATAATGGTTTTTAAAATGTGTTTCCACAACGATGATTTGATAGTGTTTTAACCAAAAAGCGATTTTTCTCGTCTGTCCACAACACATTAATGGTTGCAAAAAAAAAAATCCGTTCTACTGCAGCATTTGTACCCAGAATTCGGGGCCAAAGAATATTCTTGGATTGCTGATATATTAGTCGATTTTTTTAATAAACGGTGAGGTGAAAACGGAATCAATACGGGACAAAAAAGGTTGAAAAAAAAGGAACAAAATGCGTTCCGTATAACTTTTGTCGGGACAAACACGGACATAAAATTGAAATACGGGACGTATGGTCACCCAGTAGTATAATCCCTCAAGGAACGTCTTCTATGTATATATATATATATATATATAATTTCTTTTACGATTTTTTTATTCAATTTAGTCAATAAAAATAATATTTTCCCAACGAAATAGTCTTCTTGGGCGCGCCACTGATATGATTTGAATCACACCGCCTCACCGGACGTTTATTGAATATTAAATTGAACGAAGGCAATTTTTATTATTATTATTATTTTTTTTTTTTTCTTTCTTATTGCGCACGCCTGCCCATTTTCAATTTTCCAACCGTAAATTAATTACAATTCACTAGTAACCGAATCAATTATTAAACAACCGCCATTCGGTTTTATGTTAATCTGTGGAATTACGTTATTTCGTGAATTGCCTACCTACGGTATTTCGGTTGAAGTGTATAAATGTGTACGGGAGAGAAACAATACGATTTATTACACTTCAACTAGAGTCGTTTTATGGAATTTTTTTTTTTTTTAGTTTACGCATACGCATTTCGAAAAATAAATAAAAACAATTAAGCTGATTCGGCCACAAGTACACGGCCACCTCTATTTGGATTTTGGTTATCTAACGCCCACCTAGGTGACCGAGCCAGTACAGGACTACAAGTGCAATATAAACGCCTACTTTAAAGTCCCAGAATTGTTGTTCTTGACAACAACAACAACAACAAAAAAAACTCGTCACATTTTTAATTTTATTAGCAAATAATATTTAATTTACCAGACGGTTGTTTACACAGACGAACGCGTTTATATAGTTTAATCGCATTCCGTTTAGCATTTCGATCCAACACGGCACCATTTAAAAGCGATTTATTCGTGGTTAATAGAAAGTTTGGTTTTGTGCTCGGAGTCGTCAGTCGTCTGTCTGATTGTTTCTTTGCCGTATACAAAATAACGCGAACAAGGCGAACAAAGTATAAAAAGCGTTTGTTCAGAAAAAAAAAAAAAAAAAAATGATTGGGAATTTCGAAATAGAGTACCGCGGGCCGGGAATCCCGCATGTTCGAATTCGCAAAATCCGATCATTTTACATGGACGAAACGCATCGTAATAAAACCAAAAGCTTATTATGCTCGCAATACGCTTAGGAATCGCGAAATAATCACCCTGTGTAAAATGGAATTGAATTGCCGTTGGACAAAGCGTGCTTGGTCTTCGGTGCGAATTATATTCGCGGTCTCGACCGGCGGGTGTATTTTCAAAACTCTAGACGTACGATAAGAGTTTACGAACCCAATTATGTCTGAAAGACGGTGACCGTGATTCCCGTACAATATTTATTGTACCGTCCCTGTCGTGTTTACGTACTTACGGACGATTCCAGACGATCTTTTGTTCCGGGTCGCTCCGGATGATTATTCGCTCGACGGATTGTTGTGACCGCACGCGCAGCTAGGTGTACGTCCATTATTAGTTATTCGTCGATTTTCGCAGTCGTGTCTTATTGTAAGGTTTTAAGCGCATTTTTTTTTTTTTTACGTCGCTTTCACAACAGTCAAAAGTTACAGAACTGTACAAAAGCAGCGGTTCACAAAAATTCCAACAAAAAAATAACAATAACGAAAAAACCTGCAACATTTGCCGCGAAAGTAGGACGCTAAAAACGACGTTTTAAATTTTTAATTTCACCGATGTTTGGAAAAAACGACAGTTTTTAAATGTAAAAAAAAAAACTACAGCGTTGTTGCATTAATAAATATACAAAATACTCGCCAAATCGATTATTATATTATGCCCATTAAAATATATTAAAAATCGCACTTATAATTATTTTTTACAAACACATTTGTACACTGAGCTGCGTTTATTTAATTTCTATTTTATAATAATATATCGAATAATAAATATTATTAAAATTACACGAAAACATTGAAAAACGGTGAACATTTCACTAAAATGAAAAAAACAAATTATCATAATTACATTTCAATTAGTTTAACTGTATTTAAATTAATATTTAAGTTCATTTTGTATCGAAAAAAAAAAAAAAAAAGATGCAAAAACAACTCGTGTTTTACTACCATTATTATTAATTTTTACTTTTTTTTTTTTTTAAGAAAATCTGTAGTCATATTGTTAATATTAGGCAGTTACTTATCGCAGACGAGTTCAAATAGATTATTGGAGTCGACAAAATTGGTTTTCCATTGTACGTACAGAATACAATGTGTACGTAGGTAAAGTGGTGCGGTAAAGAAGAAAAAAATAAAAAAATCGACTATACCTATAATAGTATAGTATATTTATTGTTGTGACGGTGCCGAGTGAAAAGAATACGAAGCCGATACGAAGAAGTGGCGGAGAAACTACAAATGCGACTATCGTACCGTACAATGGATATAAAATTAATTATGAATTTATTATACGCGAATAGCTTTGCATATTACATTTTATTTTATTTTTTTTTTTTTTTTTTTATCATTGTCGACAAAGTAATAATAATAAATGCAAATCTTTTAGTGCCGCGCGCGTACCCGCTGTACTACTGACTGGCCGGTCAGCGGCAGCGGCCCGTGTACCAATCAAAAAATATTATTATACCGCCAACACAATTGCCAATACGACGGCGACATTTTTTTTTTTTTTTTTAGGCTGATATCTCGGTTACATTTATTGCGCTTAATCGGGTCAGACGGGCACACACCGCCGGCGGTAACCTTCGAATTCGACTCGTTTCTTTTTCTTTTTTTTTTTTTCGGCCATACGCACAATTTTCGGTACCCGTCCGAATCGTCGTTATTATTATTATTTTTTTTTTTTATTATTATCATTTTGTTGAAATTCCGTACACACGTTGAATAATATATATATTTATATAATATTTATCCGTTTTGATCAATAGCCAATATTTTTGTTTCTTTATAGAAAAAAAAACAAATAATAAAAACTCGTACAGAATTAATGTTATTATATTTTATTATAATATTCGGTATTACACAAATATTTCATTTTTTTTTTTTTTTTTTTTGTTATCGCCGTGAAGTTATTCAAGTTCGTCGCCGGTCGTAACAATATATATATATAAAAAAAAAAAACCAACACGCACGCTGTACACAATATAATATAATATAATATTATACGTTTAATAATTCTCCAATAATATATTATAATATATTATTGTCACCGACAATAAAAGATATCATTTATTTTTGTTACTTTTTTTTTTTTTTATTTATTTATTTTTTTTTTTTTTTTTTTTTCTAACCTCGCACCTTGACTCTTTTTATGCCCGTTGTAGTACGGCAATCGATACCAATCGAGTCTATACGTTCGTCGCGTGAAGGAAATCGGAAAATATTGCCAATAATAATTTATGTTCTGCAACAACGAACGAATAGGTACGCGGTTTATAAATTAACTATACAATATTATTGTTGTGCGGCTTATTTTACACAAATTAACGAATACACGTATACAATATACACGTACAACGCATTCAAGGTTATCTCCGGTAAAGTTTCAAGGTTCTCTCGGATATAATAATATAATTGGATACATTTTTTTTTTCATATATATATATAGATATAAATTTTAGTGACTTTAACCTCACCCAACTACTTGTTAGTACAATCCCGATACAATCTCCGAACCGAGTTTACGTACCGAGTGCAAACCTAAAATCTCAGTCGATGAAAAACCACGACATGTTTCGATAAAACTGGATGGGAAAATGAAAGGCCTAGGACGTCGGGGTAGGTCACAGGAATCGAATGTAGTCAGGAAGATAGACGCCCAGAGATAAGTCAATTCGTCGGAATAAATTTTCGTGATTTATTTACGTACCCGAAACGTGTTTTACATTTGCCGATAAAAATATCAAATTGTACCCGAACGCGCGCTGCAATCCATTATAAAATATCGACTATTATATTATTAAAAATATCGCAATTTTTCCATTATTTAACTGCTTCCGACTCGCGGTCGCCGTAATAACATCAGGTAAATGTATTAAAAAAAAAAAAAAAAAAAAATTTAATAAAAACAATATATATATATATATATATATATATACTCCGGTACACCGGGAGACTGCGAGGATTATATATTTCTCACAGGACCATATACTCGAAAATCACTTTTAACGCATTGCGGACATTACTCGCACGGTCCTCGGTCATGGGATACGCATTGAAATCGCGTAATATAACCGCAACGCACTTTTTTTTTTTTTTTAAAACCGGGAAGTTATCTTAATAGTATTTATATATATATTTGCGGTAAAACACAACTTATACCAGAATAAGGCGTAGTCGTCGTGGATTGCGATTCAACGTACACACGAAGGGCTTTCTATACTTATTATGTATATAGGAAGGTCCCCCTTACGGTTCTTCGGCGTTAAAATCCGCCGGCCTTTCTCCAATAATAGTACGTCTCCCCGCACAAATAACCTAACCTATAACCCGAAATTGCGCTACCGCTGCTACGTCGGTGTGTTAAAAAAAAAAAAAAAAAAACTAATTAATGGGTTAATCGTGACGCGTCGTAATCGCTTTTTTTTTTTTTTTTTTTTTTTAATTTTTCCCTATACTCGTATTGTTATAGGCCGAAACTCTGCCCGTACGCAAATATTATCCCCGTCCCGGCCGGCGTTTTACTATAGAATCAAATATATTCGTCGGTCGTGCGCCGGGCCGACGAACGCGTAATAAAACACGCGAAATATTACAATTTTTGTACGTCCGTACCGTCCCCGCAATAAATACACAAGTCGGTCACGACTCGTTCGGTAACCGCCGCCGCCGCCGCCGCCGCATCGCCCGGGCACTTTTGGCCGCGGACGTAACCGATCGCGCGCAAATCACGACCGGCCCCCGCCGACGGTTACGCGGCGAGACCCAGACGTCGCGTCATCCGAGCAGCGGTCGGACTTTACGCGCGTTTAGACGAGCCAACGGAACCGAACGAAATACAAATCCGAATTGCGGTTTTTAAATTTGTAGTAAATTTTCTATTATTCTTTAATTCGTAAAACTATTATTAAACGCGTAACACGGAAAATACGTTTTTACATTTCAAAAAACGATCACAAATAGAAATTAATTTTTTTTTTTTTTTTAAAACGAGTAAACGACAAAATCATACATAATATTACACTCTAATTTATATAATATATTAATACTATCTGACCCGGCAAACGTTGTTTTACTCATAAATATTGTTTATGGCAGCACTCCTCGAAATGAATAAAATTATTTAACTCATTTCATAATGAAAAAAAAAAAAAAAAATTACCTAAGGATTTGGTTTTAGGTTTTAAAAATATAAATCTGTACGGTTAAACACGAATTTTGGAATATGAAATTGGAAATACAATATTTCGGAATTTGGAATTCGAAACATAAATGTCCAGATTCAAGGAACTTTGGCGAATTCCGATTTTTCCCATCACTATTAGTTAGCCTCCTAAAGTACAAGACCGTTTTGAGACGTTAAGTAAAAACTCATTGCCGAGTAAACCGTCCGAAATATCGAAAATTAAATTCCTACCAAACACAGTAATGAAACTAACAAATTAAAATTATTTGTCTAGTATTTTTCTATCGTTTTTGACGTTATTCGTTGTCGCGAAGTACATTTTTTAGCGCGCATTCGACGACTCGTCCGCGGTCGGGCGATAAAAAAAAAAAAAAAAAAATCAATGATTATAATCTTATCCAGATGTGAAATTATGGAATTTACCGCACGACCGTTACGACCAACACTGAGAGATGATCACAGTCGGAGACAACGACAAGAGTAGACCGAGGAGTCACCGAGTGTAGGCCTTAAGGTACGATAGCGAACGTCAAGACCGTACAAACGAATATCGCTTTTTTAGATCATAATAATCGGTGTTCTAATCGGCGGGTAAAAATGCAAAAATAAAAGTATTGTAATATATACGAGTATTCTGGGGGATTCACGCTAGAACTATAGGGTTTTTCAGCCCGAAATCGAAGGCGAAATTGACGATTACCCGCCCCTCCCCACTCCCACCGAATTATTGTTCTGAAACGGTGTAAAAATAAAAATAGACAATTATATAGCGATTTTCGTGTTTAGATTTTTTTTGACTTTCTACAAATGTGCTATATAACCACAGCGTTGTTTAATTATATAACGGTTTATTAGAATACCTATGTAATTCTTATTTTGCATTTTTTTTTTTTTTTTAAATAACGCAATATTTACAGATATTACGGTAGATTTTTAGGATATTTTTGCTTTTTTTTTTTTTTACTGTTTTTCAGTTCATCAGAATCATATCATCTATCTACTCGTCTCTAATATAAAAATCGAATTATGGTCGACTCATCGACTGGTTGATTTATAGATAAATTGTGGGACATTTTCCTCGACGTTGTCTATATTATATTACCTCTGTTTCGACGAGTATGGCGAAGTCTCGCGTCACGACGGTCGAGGTCGGTGGAGTTAATACTATAATGTTAAACACGGATAAAAAAAAAAAAAAAAAAAAAACAACAACAACAACAATTTTTTTCCTTATCGAATTGCGATTGGTGGGGGAAGTTGGGGGGGGGGGGAATAAAAAGAAAACTATAATAAAATTATGCGTAGGTGTCCAGAACGAATGAAAAAAGAATTTAAAAAAAAAAAAAAAAAAAAAAAAACGGGCGCACTGAATTGTCGCGTCGAATTGTGTAATTCGTAGTTTAGACGATACGTTAACATCACGAAATTGTGTTACTTTGCGAGAATCGTTCGGCGGTCTTGCGAGTTTTTTTTTTTTTTATTATTATTTTTCATCTTCGCGACGCGTTTTTTGTACAATAAAACGTGGATACGTTGTATCCATACACGCGTGTCGTATATATATATTAAAAAAAATAATAATAATGATAATAGGAGTGTTGTTTTTTTTTTTTGTACGTGCAAAGCGAAAAAAATAAAAATAAAATAATAATAATAATTTCTTACGATAATATATTCGTCCGGGAAAATATTGCCATATATATATATATATATGTATATAAATAAATAATGTAAAATATAAAACGTATTTATTGTTACGACGACGAGATGAATCCCGCGGACCCGAGGTTACCATCGAACGACGTCGTAATATTATTATAATACGCAGGTGGGATATAGGGTGGTACCGCGAACGGAACAAAAAAAAAATAAATAAAAAATAAATACATAAAAGAAGAAAAACAAAAAAAAAAATCGACGTGAATATGCAACAAGACTCAAAAGACCAAGACGTACGGCATAATATAAATAGGTATAATGACGCGATGTTTGCGCGAGCTCACGGCCAGAGACGGACGTCGTCGTTTTCGCGCCAACTATAAACGATACATCGAGCCTCGGAAGACAAGGCGAAAGGACGAACATAAAAAAAAAAAAAAAACTATTCATTCGATTACATTGTAATGATTTTTTTTTTTTTTTGATATGAAGCAAGTTCTGTCGTTTACGCCGAAACTTTTACAGCAAACCCGAGCCGTTTCCAATAAAGTAGTCGTGCTCACGCACGTTTATCGTCGATCGAGCTGATTTTTTCTGAATTTTTCGCGATATCAAAAGGCCGAAAGTGTGTCGTTTACGCTCTTTTGCCTAGTTAACGCTCGACATTTGTTTTTCACCTTCTATTCAGACTCGCAATTTTTTTTTTTTTTTTTTTTTAATTTAACGCCGTTATTACATTGCAGATTTTATTGTTTTATTCGGTGTATAATTATTTATAATTTCGCGACGGCCGTTAATCAAAACTCTACACATCTCTTTCATTTTTTTTTTGTTTTGTTTTTTTGTGCGATCGTTAGCAAAAAAAAAAAAAAAATTAATATATCGTCCGCGGCTACTCGTCGCCCGGCGAATAATGATGTTTGGCAAATTGCGCAATTACGCTCGTTTCGTATTTTTTTTTTTTTTTTTTTTTTTTTTTTTTTTTTTATAATGTCCCTTGTGTCGCCCGCAGTTGGGCGTGCATTTGTGTAGGTTTTTTTTTTTTGTTTTTTTTTTTTTTTTACACGTTCCTATAACAATGTTATAGTATTCTAAGAATTGGTTTTTTTTATATGTTTTACGCGCGCGCGACGACGACCATGAATAACCATGATTAACCATTACGGTCGTTTTACTATATGCATATGTATTTACGCTAATGTTGCGATAATTTCCCGAAACCGCATATACACGTCGTCGCCGTCGACGATTTAAAAATATATTTGTATATGTTACTGGCGAACGGATATTAAAAAAAAAAAAAAAAAAAAAAAAAATCATCGGTTGTGCGCTTATTAAGAAAGAAAGAAAGAAAAAAAAAAAGAACGAACTTGGCCATTGCAACTTATTTGCGATTCATAATAATAATTATGATTTATTGTTTTTTTTTTTTTTTTTTTAGAAACCGTAGGTAATCGTAAGTCGTAAACGCCATTGATTATTATAAACCACCCGGTACGTTGTAAACCGTAACGAATGGGTTTTTTTTTTATTTTTTTTTTTTTATTTTACTTTTACGATTATATATTTGCGTTGTCTCGTTGCGACAATGTCGCATCTCATACTTATATATTTATTCCCATATACCGAAAACGATTGCGAAACACACGCGCGCGCGCGCGTCCGCGGGTATAGCTCAATGACACCTGAAGATTTTTTTTATTTATAATATTTACATCTACAATCTATACAATTCTTAGTACAACAATTAGAGATTTGATTAAAAAAAAAATAAGAGAATATATGAATGACGGTGAATAATAAAGGATGGGAAATTATCCATCGATAACACCCAGCACGTGCGTTGGTTATTGACTAATGACTAATAATGTAAAAAATCCCTACACCGTTTTCTTTTAAGTCTACGTCCAGGGTTGTCGGGTAGTGTTTTAGATGATAATTTTTCGATTAGTGGATTAGTGTGTGTGATTGGAGTTTGTTATGAAATCCGGTGTAGTGTGTTTTTTGGAGATTTGATTTAGGGTTTGGATTTTTAGGTCTTTATGGAGGTCGGCGTTTGTTAAGTACCCAGGAGCCGAGGAAACTAGACGGAGACACGGGGATGGACTGCAAGGCCTGTATTGATCTGGCGTTGGAGGGTTATGCGGCTCCCCATAGTTGTACGCCGTATGTCCATAGCGGCCCGGGTCATAGAGACTAGAGACAAGTCTCAATGACACCTAAAGATTTTTTTTTTTTTTTTTCGATTTTGATTCTTTTCTGATTATTCGACCAGTTTCCGCCGTCGTTCGGTTTCCATAAAACACGACTGTCGATTTCACGCATATTATAATATACGGACGATTCGTCAAAGATCCGTAACGATTATAAACTTGGTATAATATTATTATACTATACTGTACTATCCGGCGGCAATATACCGACGAATTTATAGAGGGTGTTCAGATGCCCGAAAATATTGGCCGCCGTGTGAAATAATAACACGGAAATAAATCCTAACGATTCACGAATAAGTAAAATGTTATGACCCGGAACGGACTTCTTATACAAATATTTATTTCTTTTTGTCATTTCTATCGGGACAAACGTTCAAAAGATATTCAAAAACGTTGGCATAAATTTAATTTAAATTAATCATAAAAAAAAAAAAAAAAAAACAAGTTTTCATTCGGTTATATTATTATTATTACTATTTTCCATTTAACAACCTCCTCCGGCTTCGGAACTGCTGCTCAACGTTTCGCCCAATCGTATATAATAGTTAGCGTATACTGTGTAACGTATAATATTTTATTAATTAATTTTTATACCATTTTTTTTTTTTTTCTTTTCTTGCCAACGCGTTTTTACACGATTTCAAATTAAAACCGTCGCGGTATTACTATATCGTATGTTATCGTACACCTACACTGAAATTGCGCACAATCGTTAATCGAGTGTTATACCGATAGGTACGAACGAAACTCGGTATTATCGAGAATGTTTAAGTGGAAATTACGTTTTTTTTTTTCTTCTTTCTTTTCTTTTTTTTTTTTTTCCTACAATATTATATACACTTAGGACACGGTAAACGTAAATAAAATTGTTGAACGATTAAAACGCCGAATACCTAACCGAACCTAAATGATTAGAAATGTTGTAATACGATTACACAGGCCACCGGGCGATTATTATTTTTCACTGAATTACAACAAAATATCTAAATACAAATTAACAGCAAACCGTTTTTTCCCAATCGCTATGATTAGTGGGCACGAGAAAAATCAAAAAAAAAAAAAAACGACCCTCCCCCTCTCTAAACGTGTACCGACTAGACGACACGCGCTGTCCAGAAATCACCACTGATGTGCCGAGCAAGAATTCTGGTATAAAATATAAAATAAAAATAAATATAAATTAATATACAAAAAAAAAAAAAAAAGCGCACGTCACAACAAAACTAATCTTAACGATCGGGAACAACGGTTTCTGCTATTTGGTATTTTGATACATTTCTCGCTTCGTCGCTACTACCCCCCGCCGGTTCGTAGCGATCGATGAAAACCTAACCAGTCAGCTATATGCGTATGAATTTCGTTATACGTCGTGCGATTCGACCTGTAATAATAATTAATTACTTACCATATTGTATTTTGTTTAATTCGATATATATATATTGTAAAATCTAGTTTTGATAACTGTAGTACACTACGATAACAGTCTATATGTATAAATATACGTACCTAGGTCACTATGGAATAGTTATGGCAGTTACGAGAGTATTTGGTTCTCGGTGTTAATTAAGCGCAGTATAAAATTAAAAAAAAAAAAAAAAAAAATGTTCACACACTATTTTTTTTTATTATCCACTTAAATATTAAGTACCCGTCGTTATAACGACCCGGTATAATAATATCATCACGCACGGTTTTATCCTAGACACTTATATACTCGTATTGTTACACCGCCAGTCACTTGAAAATATCTGATTATTTTTTTTTTTTTTAATCGATCACGAAAATTAAACGTGATGTCGCCCAATAGATTGCCAATGTAGTATGGTCGTATAAACGAAAATCCAGATGGTTAATTTCACGATCTGAACGCGTCTGAACATAAGACGAGTAACGACGGGTCTTCGGTGTTCGTACGCAAACGGCGGAGACCACCACCGGATCGCCGTGATTGCGTTTGTACACCATAATCGCAAAATGTCGTATTATTATCGTAGCGTGTAGTTGATATCCGTCCGTGGACGTAATATTAAATGTTGAAAATGTCTGCACATTCCTCCAGGAGAGACCGAGGCCTCCTCGGTGTGTTGTTCACATTTGTTCATTTGAAAATATGTGCCCGACACGGGCTGTGCTCGGAGGCATAATCTCCGCCACTGATTACACGCACAATCCCCTACTGGAATTCGTTCGGGCCACCTAACACGTGAAATCCACGTATAATAACGGCGGTGTAGTTAGTCGCCAATCGAACCAATCGAACACGGGTTTTTTTTTTTTTTTTTCAATGATTGGCTTTTTACGGGATATCTGTATCTCCACCCACCCCCCCCCCATCACCACCATCACCAAGGTGCCGAGATAAGACTGTGAAATTCTAAAAAAAAATTGACAAATTAATACGATTAAATCGCGTGTATAAAACACTCGATAATAATATTCGGTATTTGTTTAACGGACATGTCGTCAGTTCGAATTATTTTCGATAGATTGAGTAAAACACAAAGTACAGCCGTGCGTGTAAAAATAAAATAAAAAAAAAAAAAAAATGTCCGGTTTTCGTTAGCGTAAGTTAATTTGTGCGCGCATTATAATACGGGGAGTCGTGTCGCAAGGTATGCCCACGCCGTGGTGGATTTTCTAATAATTTCAGTAGGTCGTAATCATTTTTTTTTTTTTTTAATATATTGCGTATATTTTGCGAAATTCGCCTTCGGGAAGAGCAGTGCAACGATCCGTAGGGGTTTCGTACGCAGTTTATGTCTTTTAAAACGATAATAATACCAATAACGATAATTGATCGGTATTTATAAGGAACGGGCGTAACTGTACATACACACAGACCGCGGGCCAAAAAAAAAAAAAAAAAAAAAAAAATAATAATAATAATAACCTAACCTAACGATAATGCGCGCGTCCGAATGTGTTGCGGCAGCAAAAGAGAATCGTTTTTCGGTACGCCGCCGTCGTCTCTCGACTTTCGCTTTTTTTTTTTTTTTCTTCTTTTTTTTTTTATTATTATTATTATTTTTTTTTTTTTATTTTGCCGCCGTCGTCGTCGTGTGCGATGTGTTCCACATAAACGAGCCGCGAAACCGCGTAGGTTATTGTAATATTATATACATACGCGTATAAAATAATACACGCGTATTACGGCAATCATATTTCCATCGTTTACTCTTATTTTTTATTTTTTTTTTTATGCGCGCGCGCGTCATCCGCGTTTTACGATCCGTGTAGCGTTTTAATGATGTATAAAAAAAAAAATAATAATAATAATTCGTTTTCCGCCGTTTGTGCGTACGTTTGAATTTCATTACCCGAGCGGCGCGCCCGGCGGCCGCGGCGTTTTCGTTTACGCCGACCGCCGCGGATTACCGTGGAACCGGAGAAATTTTTCCGTCGTGTGCTCGCGTTATATTTTTTTTTTTTCTATTTATTTTTATCGTATTGTTGTAGTGAATAAGTGACCGCCGTATTTTATCCGTATGTATGCACGACGAACAAACACACATTTAGAAGGAAAAGAAAAGAAAAAAAAAAATTTAATACGTTTTCCCCTCCCGTGTCCGTCCGAGAGGCGATTCGAAGGAAAGTATATCGTACGAGTAGCGGTCGTTTCGATTTTTTTTTTTTCTGCACTTAAACAAACGGACATATTATGTGCCCCGTAGATTTCAGCGGCGATGAATACTAAAAATAAAAATAATACGTGATGATTTTTTTTTTTTACATTTTTTTATAATGGTTACGTAAAATAATTATCATAATAGTTTCGATTTTACCCGTGTTTTTTTTTTTTTTTTTTTTTTTTTTTTTATCATCATTTTGTATTTATTTTATTCTTATTTTTAAACCGCCGCCGGTCGGTATAATTAATATTTAAAACGATTTTTTTTAAATTTATTATTTTATTATACTAGCCCATAACTACTTGTTATATAATAATCAAAAAAAAAAAATATATATATATATATATATCTGGTACCTACCCTAGATTTTCATACGTTTTTACATAATAATAAAATTTACAATTAACGTTTTCGTTCTTGTTTTTTTTTTTTTTTTATTAACAGCAGCAAACGTATTTTCGACGATATGTAATTAGTTTTTTTTTTTTTTTATAGATACATAAAATCAATGTATAATTGATTTTGACGAATAGAATTTTTTTTTTTTCAAACTTTCTTCGAACCGTACGCTACCTCCTGTGTACGTTATCGATTCGATCGTGTTTTATAGTATTGCCCGACATTTTTTTTTTTTTTTTAATGATTATTTGAAAAAAATAAAAAAAATAATACGAATACGAGATTTTTTTTTTTTGATTTTCTTACTCTATCGTGCCGGGTCAGCGATTAGTCTAAATTCACCACGGATATCGCTTAATGTCGACGCGGGACAATCCGATTTATCTGATTTATTTTTAATTGTATATAACTACGGATGTACATTATAATATAGCGGCTCGTCCGACTTGAAGATTCGCTATTATAGCGCACTCTAAGCGTTTTGAACAATTTTTCTAATACAAATTCGAATATATTAGTACACTATTATCACGATTTTTCTATTTTACCGTCTCCCGATTTCGGTACACGAAATATCGCAATAATCGTATCATTTTTATACGGTTGAAAGTTTTTATTCGCAAATTACTGTATATTGTAGTGGGTTTATTATGTTTAATTCGTCTATTATTATATACGCCAATGCCTGACCTATCGTAATGTTGAATAATTAGTTTTTTAATTAAAAAAAAAAAAATATATATATATATATATATTTTTTTATATATTAAAATCGTCGGATTAGTTTATAGTAAATCTTATCGATTTGTTTCCAGGTGAAAATGCAACGCCGCCCACCGTTGGTATTCGGTTGATGAGGTTGTTAGGAGGTCATCCGCGTGAAAGCTTCGGATTTCTTCATGAAAAGTATTGTTGTCAGCGTTGCAGATTTCTGTTCGAAAAGCGCGTCGGCCCCGACATTCCATCGATCAAACTGAACCAAATGCAAGTAAGAAGACGGTAGTAGTATTATTAGTAATTGGTTATTAGCATTTTTTTCGACTGACAAACCTAACAATTGTAATAATATTAGAAAAATCGTAAGAATATATTATATTCGGGGGGGTGGGAGGGGGAGAGGGGCGATTTTATAGCCTAAAATTGGCTTATAGCCGCCACCGTCGAGGGCCATCGGTTAGTTATAATCACGGATTTATAAAACAATATGGATTTAGCCCGGATAGCCGCTTGTTATGATTTGCCTATCAGAGTTATATTCGTATCAACATTTTTGGAAAAATTGTATATTTCTCGTAGTACCGACCGCAAATAGAAAGAGAACTATATTTAACCACGGTACGTACGAGAGAGAAACAAGGTTTTCTCACGGAAGAGTTAATTGAAATGTTTGTTTTCCAGTGGAATTATATGGAATTATAACACTAGTGAAGTAACGTACAAACTGTGTAAACATACCTATACTGTAAAAATGATTTTTTTTTTTTTTTAAACATATGTTTGTGAAACGTTTAAAATAGTCAAAGGTATATTCTAGTTGAACCTCAATTATAAACATTTGTATCCATTCTAATCAGAGGAACAAAAAAAAAAAAAAAAAAAAAACGATTTCGGTAACTTGAAATACTTAAACACGGTTTCTCCGCGAATCGAATATTGAAATCCGTATTCCGTGGCGTCGAAAAATACTATCGCTACTAATTTTACCGCGGAATAAACGGTTTGTTTTTTATTGTTTTTTTTTTTTTCTACTGTCATGAAAAAAAACCTCTTCGGTATCTCTCGCACCTCGTATATTGACTTCTCGTACAATAATTTATACGTGTGTTGTTCGGCGGTCTATAGTATTTTACCGTCAACGGACGGTTACGGTTCTCGTCGTTTTGCGATTCGCCCGCAGACGCGTTAGCAAACCTATTTCACGGACGGTCTAATAATTTACATTAATTTTTTTTTTTTTCTTCACCACGGCGATCGTTATTGCCCCCTTCCGTCTAGATGTTATTACTATGAAATATACGATGATTTCTGAATAACCGAATAAAATGCATGCGTGGTAAAGGTATTACGCGTTTCGATACTGTCATACTCTTGTTATAAATCAGTATTATTATCATTATTATTATAACGATTGATCGCGATACATTACGTGTACCTAGCTAGGCCATGTATAGACCTGAGATACCGGGTGTTATGGATGCGAAATGTCGTCATCGGAAGCGTTTCGACACGACGGGACTGTGTAGGTAAAAAATAAAAATAAAAAAATAAATGCAATACAATAGTGATAATTATTATAATAACGAAAGTGCGTCTTCTGAGCGCGCGCAGACTCAGGGGCGTCTCTTAACGATCATCGAGCGGTACGTACGCCCGCGCGCGCGCGAATATTTTTTTTTTCTTCTTCTTCTTCTTCTAATTATTATTACTAGCCCGACGCTCGTCGGAGGTCGCGGCCGACCGAAAACAAAAGCTATCGATAAATCATTCGATGTTGTTGTTGTTTTTTTTTCTTCTTCTTCTTCTTCTTTTTCTATCGACGAAATCCTCTCCGGGGCGGGACGGAGAGGAGAGACAGACTCCGACCGTCTCGTGTTCATATATATATATACCTACACGGTCGATTCCGTTTAATAGAGACACCGGTTAATAAGGAGGACAACCGCTTAATCGGGACAATTCTATAATTACGAAAACAAATGTATACTTGTAATGTAAAAGCACGCCTCGAATCGGGAAATTTTTATCGAGTGGTAATATCAATTTATATTTTTGGAGGAAAGTCATAGGCGTCGATCAACGGTTGGAACCTAATACCGAAGGATATGGTAACGTAAGAGTACTAAACAACGTAGAATTTGAACAACCGGATTCAAACGTGCAATGCTATGACCAAAATGAATACCGTTGATGATGGAATTATGCAATCCGCACAAGAACAACATAATTCAGACGAAGACACGGACGAGGAACCGGGTCCACCAATCCGACTGCAGGAGGCAAAGAAATCTTTGGAAAAATTGCGATTATTTTTTCTTCGACAACGAAATGAGGGAAGCCCGATTAAGTGTTTTGGATACTTGTTCGGACTACATTCGTCAACAAACAATAATATGTTAAAGAAACAATTCGTAATTTTTTTTACTAAAAAAAAAATAAAATATATATATGTACTTTTATAAATATTTAGGTTATAATACTATGTTTTTCTTTTTTGTATAATTAAATAATTTCTATAATTGTGTTATTGTAATAATAAAAAACATGAAAAAAAATCAGTTTTTCAATAAATTTATATGGTTTTTTTTTTTTGTTTTTCATTTCGGATTATTGGGACAACCGCTTTATTGGGACAAATGTATTATGTATTATAATAATATATTATAGAAACGCGATATAACGCGCACCGGGTATCGTCGTCGTCGGCCGGTACCTGTGTCCATAAATTACAATTTTATCGTTATTGTCCCCGAGTCCGTATCGCGCAATAGTATTTTTTTTTTTTATTCTACGATATCTCGATAATATAATATTATATACCTACGTACTAGTCACGGTGACGTATACACGTGTATTGGGCTATTATCGCGGCGTAGAATCGGCAACGTGGGGGTACTTTAGCGTTGTGCCATATTTTCATCCGGTCGTTTTCTCGTCCGCGGCCCGTCTCAAGGCAAACGTGTTCCGTTAATATTATTATCGTTAATATTATTATTATTATTATTATTATCATTTCGGTGTTTGCCTCGGCGTTTTAACGCCAATAATATTACTGTACACGTTAAAACGCACGCCGCCGTCCTACGATACTCGTACGGGAATATATTATTAAAAACGTACGGGCCGACATCGATCCTTCCTTTCCCCTCGCCGATAATCGGCGGCTTTATCGTAATGAAACAGAACAACTCGCATATCCCCGGCTCCGACGAACACACCCTATCTTATATTTTATATATATATATACGTATATATGTACAGTGGAACCTCGATAAACCCGAATGTCTAGTAAGTCGAATGCATTTGACAACCCCCAGGAACGCCGTGGCCCCCATGGTTTTCAATATAGGATTCAATACGGGTTAAATTTTCTCGACGAGTCGGAGTCATTTGGGTTGATGGCTCGCAACTCGAATTATTCCACCCGTACATTACCGACAATTACTGAACTATTATAATAATCGTACGTCGACAAAACATTAATCTAAACGACAAATTAATTAATACTGAGCGATTAATGTCAAGAAATCTAATCTTTATTTTATTCTGTTATTACGTTTATCTACTGTACGCTATTAATACATTTATATTCGGCCAATCGTTCAGTTGATCCGGTGGTTCGGTGAAGTCGAGATGGAAAAACGCACTTTAAAGTCTCTATGTGTCAGTGATAAAATCGAAACTATTGACAATGTTAAAAGACGATTGAAACGCCGAAGAGTCACTGCGAGTGCGTTCGACATTCGTGCCAGTACATTATTGGAAAATATTAATGGATAAGGACAACATTCTTAAGAAGGTCGGAGAAGCACTCTACTCACCGCGGCAGCAGAGATTTAAAACATCAAGTTTCCCGAAAATTGAGCAAGCTATTGCTCCACTCCACAGTGGATGAACTGAGTAAAAGATTACAATTTACCAATTTCGGGGCCATTAATCCAAGAAAAACGTGCAGGAGTTTGCAAAGAATTTAGGCATAACATTTCAAACTAGCACGGGTTGGCCTGAACAATTTAAATCGTGGACCGGAATTGTTGGACAAATAATATCAGGCGAGAGTACATATTTCCCATAACTCGAATCAAAACAAAAATAAATTCGAGTTATCGGAAATTTGAATTTTTTATTTTTTTGGTCCCCGCGCAAAAAAAAAAAAAATTGGCCAGCTCCTAAAATATATATTTTTTCTAGAATTCAATTTGCTCTAGGGAGTATTACACGTGGGCCCCGAGACCTAAAATGTTCGCCGAACACTTCTTTAGACGCGGTACAAAACATTCTGGAGGTTTCTGAATTACACATACCTATAATATTACACACTAACCTAACCTAAAAAAAAAAAAAAAAGTTTCAGTATATCGTTTAAAGCAAAATGCCCGTTAATTTGCCCGTGTTGTACAATCTATTAAATTACGTCATTATTGGTAAACATTTTAAACACCTATCAAAAATCGTCTCTGCGCGCAAATCTGCAACTATCGAAATCGTCCGCGTTTAAGTCTCCGGCGATTTGTGTAAACGGCCGTCTAAAGTTATTGTCCCGCCGCCAGTTTCCGTTGCGCATAATCGCGCCGAATGTATTTCGATTAAAAAATTAATGAAAGAAAAAAACCGCGTCTCGTCGTTATGGCGCCATATCACGGAGACTTTTCGAACGGATTTGAATTCAAAATTGATCCGCGGCGAATATATTTTCGCGTACACTGCATAGAAATGCACGTCATTTACATTTTTACGGGTTGGACGGGGTAAAAAAAAAAAATAAAAAAATAACGTATTATTAACACTATCGATTAGGCGGAATTTTTTAATCGGAACCGAATCGAGACGGCGATTTAACGCGCGAAAAACCCGGCGGGCCGCATTAAATTTTATATATTTTGGGCCGACGTACGTTACAAAAATACCGAAACCATTTAATAAAATAACGGAATCGTTATTGATGTTATAAAATATTGAAAAACGGAATAAAAACGAGATATATTATAAATCTAATCTAACATCTAAGACACCGTTCACAGTTAATCGATAGACCGGTCGATAATATAAAATCTAAATTCCAATAACAATACATTGTATTATATTATTATTATACTTACCGGTGACAGCAATGATTAGATGTTATTTTTAAAACGAAAAATCCCGGTCGTTTTTAGTTTTTCCAGCTGGAAAACAGACATTTATCGCGGTTATTCGAGTTTGTCTTACCGCAACGTTTTTGCCGGTAGAACAATTACACTTACGAGGTGTGACAATAAAATAACGAGACTTTCTAAATATAACCTAAACTATTAACGTTATCTATAAAACGATTATTGAAATATGATTAGAAAACACTTATCTAAAAGTACTATGAACACTGATGGCATCGATTCGTTTTCTTATACGTTAGTAGCCTTGTTATTAGTGCGAGTTCGACTATACTGCCGAAAAATGTTAGATATAAAAATCGAACAACATGTGTTAACATTAAATTTCTTGTTAAATTAAAAAAAACTGCCGCGGAATCGTTTCGTATGTTATGTGAAGTTTATGGTGAAGAATGTTTATCAAGAGCTCGTGTTTTTGAACGGCACAAACGGTTTTGTAGTGGAAGGGAGGACGTCGAAGACGATGATCGTTCTGGACGTCCTACCACGTCTTCAACAAACGAAAACGTTGAAAAAATCGACAAAATTAATTAATCAATATTATTATAAAGAGGTATTAATTAAATTAAGAGAACGTGTCAGAAAGAAGCGACCAGATCTATGGAAAAATGGCTGGGTTCTTCACCAAGACAATGCTCCAGCTCACAGTGCATTTTCAATTCAACGTTTTTTAACTGAAAAAAAAATTTCTGTACTTCAACATCCCCCGTACTCGCCAGACCTTGCTCCTTGTGACTTCTTCTTATTTCCTTCTTATTTTCTTTTCCCATTTTCAAACAGTTGATGACGTAAAAATGAAAACGGCAGAACTTCTAAAAGGGCTGAATGAAAGCAATTGGCAACACTGTTTTCAAGAATGGCAGCGACGTATGCAACAGTGTATTGATGCTGAGGGAAGGTACTTTGAAGGTGATAATCATTAAAATATAACATTTTTAAAATAAACAACTTTTATTCAAAAAGTCTCGTTATTTTATTGTCACACGTTACGATTTAAATATGATGCAACCACAAAAATAAAAAAAATAAAATTCAATAGTAAATTTTTGTAATATATCCATAAAATATTCTTTATCGTGTTTGTGTGCGAAGAGTTCAGCTGTATGTGCTACAACTATCACCGAGTTTTGGCGATTAACTTGGATATTTTTTAACTTTATGCGCATAGAGTGCGCATAATTATTATGCATTTTGCTAAATAAAGCATTGAGTAAAAGCCTAAATATAATATAGCCTAATATAATAAATAAATTCCTAAAATCAATATTTTTTTTTAATTTCAAATGCGTTAAGAAAAAAAAAAAAAATCAATTACCCAATTCATAGTTGAGCTGCTTGAAATCATAACTGGGTCCGAGTTTTTTTTTTTTTTTTGTATATATATATGAGTGTCTGTGAAATTCGACTCGACTTGTATTATCAATTCCGGTCTCTATTAAATAATACTGATAGAAAATAATAATTTTTTTTTTTAAATTTTAAAAAAAAAAACTGTGCATTATAAAACGGTAATGTCTGTTCTTTTCTGTTTTTTTTTTCTTCAAAATTTAAGGAACTCGTCGGTTTCCCTTTGGGTTTTCGTCAGTTAGGAAACATTCGCATATTGAGCGTACGGCACGACATGCGAAAAATATCCGGACACACGCCACCATTGGACATGTTAACAAACGGTATAAAAATTCGTAATCTTTTTACAGTCGTCTCTAATAATCCGATCGCGGATTATTTATGTATCTGGCACAGCACGGCTGTATTCGCGGACCGTTTCAAATAACGTAATTATTATTATTTTTTATTTTTTTTTTTTTTTTTTGTTTAACGATATAATTTTCAATAATCGGTCGTTCGGGGTGAATCGATATATATACACACCCAAGTGTTCTAAAAAAAAAGAATAAAAACAATAATTGCGGTATCGGTTTACGGTTGTGTCGCCCGGCGGTAAACGTGCGCGGTTTAAAATTGTCGTTGGAAAAAATTATTATCGCGGGTGTTGTCGGTAACCAATTGAAAAGTTTTCCGGATCCAAATATATGGGCGATACGTTTTATTTCACGCAGCAATTAACCGGTGAGACACTAAACGTTTAACAATTTTTTTCCTAAGTACCAATATTGTATTTTTTTTTTTTCCCCCGTTATTGTTGTTGCCGTTGTCTTCTAATTTTGTTCTTATATTCACAAACAGAGCATGAAAACGTCGAACGAAATACAATATAACGCATATGATTATATTATGTAAATTATTATTACCATCGCGCGTAATATAATACTAATATTGTATTACCCGACGGCGTCGACGAAACAAAATATATACGAGTGTATAGATTGCGAAAAAAAAAAAATAAAAAATAAAAGTATCCGTTTTTTTTTTTTTTTTTAATAAAAATTATAAACTGTTGGGCTGCGATTTTTAAATATCCGTGTACGTCCCACGCCCATAATATTGCGTTTAATGCTGCATACACACCGTAATTATATCGTATATTGTTACAGTGTAATAAATTAACTCGGTTATTGTAATGGTTTTAGATTATATCAATTAAATCATAGAAAAAAAAAATTAGCCACTTACACACGTAAGTGTTAATTTTCACTTTTAGTACACGATATCCGTTTAGATTTTAAAATGGATTGCTACTAATACCCCGCGTATACGGTTATAGTTTAAATTAAAAACTCGTTACAGACGCGTTATACAACGGTAAACTTATATCATTAGTAGTCATTTTTTACACAGAAAAAAAAAATACATTTTAAAATATAATATCACTGAATTTCAGTTTTCATCTTTCCGGTAGTGTTCTCATTCGGCGATGTTATACGAGAGCAAACAGAAAGCGATATCCTTTTTAAAACTGGTTTGAATGCGTCGTCGTATTGATTCATTTTGCTCTGTCCGGTAAAACTTTTTTCTTTTTTTTTTTTTTCTTCAATCAACTATACTAACACCATCATGACGATGACCGGTGGCGGCTGTTTGTCTACTACTCGGCATAATTAATATTGATTTTTTATACAAATACATACTCCGTCTTCCACTGCTCTATCAGAAAACCGCAAAGACGATTTTTCTTTAACACAGTGCCAAAGTTGCATTGAACCCGATACGAATTTCTTTAGATCGTTATTATTACATCTGTAAGACTTGTTGGAGTCTTTTAAAAAAATTGAAGACCGCAAGTTTTACGCGTCGATAGGCATACCGGTCGTAGTGAATAGAATATGAAATCGTTCGTTTTCTAGTCGTGTCCCTCAGTATAATATTTTAACGATTTATTATTGCCAACTCTGTAATTGAATTGTGGAAATAAAAAATTGTATTTTACGGTCTCGGTCGTTTTTACCGCCGTCGGTAAACAATTATTTTTGTTGCGTTTTACATCTTATTGGGGAGGTGATTTTTCGAGTTTTCTCGTAATAGTTTCCTTGATTTACCGGGGGGGGGGAGGATGAAATACTGTTTTCTGGTTTATTCGATTTTGTTTGTTTTTATTGTAATTCTGTTAAAACTAACCGTAGAGACTAAAATAAAGTGAAAAAAAAAAAAAGAAAAAAAAAAAGGAAATTTGATAAGACAATTAGTGAAAAAAATCCCGAAAACGTCGAGTGCTGTAGTTGTATTATATTTAGTTTTAACTGTGCATAACATTTTTCTTTTACATTTAATGCATACTTAAACTGAGAACTGGATTACTTAAATACATATATTTATTTCCCGGACATTGTTGCGTGCTCGATGTTTTTTTTTTCCAAAAAACTCGTGAAGCTACTAATTATCTCGGGTTTCCGCCGTTTTATTTATTTTTATAATTTTTAAATTACATCTCGGCGCCAATCTCGTCGTCTTACTAAATTAGTGCTGGCCGGTCGAAATGTGTTTTCCATTGCACGGCACCGCTGCACGTGTCTCGGCCAGCCTCTTAAGGATATAAACTAAAAATAATAACGGCGGCGGTTGGTCGACGGCCAGGTTTATACGGAGACGATTAGTAGTGCATTATTTCGGGAAATGAATAAAAAAAAATAATAACAATAATAATAAAAAAAAAAATTATATTCGTACAATATGTAACGAAACCCCGCGGTATACGTTTCGCTTTTGGCCAAATCGAGTTATAATTTTAAATTATTATTATTATTATATTATGCCCACATGCTGCGAAGTGTGGTGAATTATTTGTTTTATACGACCGGGCGGAATGGAGAACAATAATAATTTTTTTTTTTAACGAGATACGATTTTATCGGCGGCCCGTTAAGGGAGCGAAGCGCACCTCAGCGCGCGGGGGAATTCAATCGAGGCCCCGGCGTAACGAGAGGTTTTCTCTCCGCGACGATATTATTTTTTTTATTTTTTTTTTTTTATTATTAATTCTATATTCGAATTCGTTTCGGCGGATTTTTCGATTAAGACGACGTTTCCCGTTTCAACTACTGTAACAATCGAATCGCACACCGACGACGACGCCGCCGCCGGCGAAAGATGAAAATTAGAAAATCCTAAACCGTCCGGGGACGGGCGAACCGGGGCACCGTGGGATCCGTATTAATATGCTCAAGGATTTAATTTATATAAAATTACGATTTACGATTGTTTTATATAAAACCGACCGACGGCAGTATTCAGCTGAATTGTTTAATACCACTCTTAAAAAAAAAAAAATTATTCGGTAGTATCGAGAAAAAACAAATTTATGTACCGTAATTCTTCGGTATTAGTGAAATTGATTAATCAGAAACGATTTCCAATATACTGTACAACTATTACTCGATAAGTTTTAAATTAAAATAATTAATCGTATTTGTACGTTAACCGCGATAACTATAATTTTTGATTATACGAATACAATACAATTCTTACATTTTTTTTCTTTTTTTTTTACATTTTCTCGCGTCTATTCGAATTATTATTATAACAAGATTCGATTTTATTTTCTTCGCGAAACCGATCTAAATAATACTATTATTTTGATACTGTAACGAATTCTCTATTTAAAAACTGTGCGAACCACTCGGGTAATTATTTTTACATTAAACGTTATTAATTTTCATCGTGTATTGTGAAAATACAACCGGCAGAAATAATAAAGAACAATATAAACTCGTGTATAATGATAAATTTGATCATAATTTTACATTTCAAATTAGGTGCCGCCGTTTATTATGAATATACCGAGTAGTTTGGAATATTGTTACCATTGACGACGTTCAACGAAAATAATAATTTAATCAGTTTTTTTTTTTTTGGCATTTTTATTTTTTTATTTTTTTTTATTTTTTTTTTGAAGGAAGCTGAGCGAGCAAATTCGTTTTGATTTCACAAAACTGTTAGCCGACGGAACGTTCCGAAAATCGAACACAAATTGCACTTCCTTAAAATATATTTTAGACGAAATTGCCTAATTTACCAAAGTACCTACGATAATGATAACATTGTCGGTAATTGAAAACTAGTGATAATTAATACAACAACGAGTCGGGCGATTTTTAAATTAAAACGCTGAGCTCGAATTCGGAATACTTGCTGCAGAGTGCCAAGTTGAGAGATGATTCCTCAAGACGACTATTGCCCCCAACGCCCGGTAGCTGCGTCTCGGTTTTTTTAATTTATGTACAGTCAGTGTGCGATTATAACGTGCGATGACGTTTCACTTAATATTTTACTCGAATAAAATAATAATCCATTTATACTTGTATCGATACATTTTGGTATATTCGAATGAGTTACTAACACACAAACTATGTTCAACGCCCCTTATTAGTTTATGTAACGTAAATACTTCTCGTTGAAAACGAATTGATTTCACCTACTTCAGTATTTATTAATATTGAATTTGCTTGATTGCATTCGATGTTATTTTGTTTCATTGTTTTTTGAATAATCTATAATTTTCACGTTGACGAATATAAACTCGAATTATATTTTATAGATACTATAATATTAATCCTTTTGGTTACGTCTTAATAATAATAATTTGTTTATTGCTTAGGCACGTATTAATTAATTCGTTTTTTTACAAACGTCTTATATGAC
Source organism: Tuberolachnus salignus (assembly GCA_956483605.1). Lineage (NCBI taxonomy): Eukaryota > Metazoa > Arthropoda > Insecta > Hemiptera > Aphididae > Tuberolachnus > Tuberolachnus salignus. The sequence goes on along the minus strand of OY101436.1, from coordinate 36,525,592 downwards.
GTGAAGTATTGTGTTAATCGTGTTTTTTTAAATTTTTTTTTTTTTTTTTGGAAATACTTAATATTTTATGACCGGGTTATGAATACAAATTAAACATAGTATTTTATTTTTACAGCCGTCGTATAATTTATTGGTATTGTATATTTGTATATGTCCGTTTATTATTATTATTTTATTTAATTTACGACCGTCATAATAATGATCATATCAAATATCATCACGAATCTGAATAATAACCGCATTCATATAAATTTCCACATAGAAAATGTTTTAATAAATATCTAATACGCGGGGGGTTAGTGTTTGAAATACGTTCACTGGCCCACAGTGGCGACAGTGTCCCGTTTAAGTAGGGTCAGGTTAGGTGGCTTTTTTTTTTATTTAAATATTTATTAATCAATACAAAGGTACATTATTTTGTAATATTTTATTACTGTTAATTTTTACATTAAAAATTGTTTAGTTTATAATTTTTATATATATATATTTTTACATTAACTGTTATTACTTATTACTCTATTGATTATTATATTTTTCACTCGAATGGATTCGTCTTCGTTAGAGTTGTATCATTCTTATTTTGTTCGTAAAATCCGTTAACAGTTGAATCAAAATTAATTTTACATACCATCAGCATAGGCCTCCTACTGTATTTTCATTCGTCCTACCCCCCCCCCCCATTTAATCCGACCAAGCGTCAGTATTCATAAATGAGTTCCTGGCATACGAATATATACCGAATTAGCAGCTGAGATATATCATTGTCTTCGAAACGACAGAATACGGTATAAGAGGTTCTATACCGAAGTTCGGATGGCGAAAAGCCGCGACAGGGCGCAAATCCGTATTGATTAACCGCGTAAAATATTCGTTCGGGCCGCGAATTATGTGACGATATTTACGTATTCGAAATGGTTTGCGATCGATTTCGAATATTTTCCATATCGGCCTCGTACCAATGTATTTTTCACCGCGCAATTCACGGCACAAACAAATATTTATTTCACGGGTCAATTAATCAAATTTGAATCCGTCTCGGTATATATATATATATATATATATATATATGGCGGCCGAGCTTCAGATTTACTACTCATCGTAGAGAAGTCGGTTGTCTAGTTATTGTTTTATATGTCTACGGACCATCACGTATAATTTATTATGTATTGTGCACTTTGTGACCTGTACAGCCAAATCATTGTTGCGAGCTGTTTTTTTTTTTACAAATAATAATATTATTACAATCGAGATATATAAATATATATATATATATATTATAATTAGTAATTATTATAGTATGTAGAACATTATTAGATACTTTTTTTTTTTTTTTTTTTTTTTTTTTTCCCCCGGGAATTATTCCGATTGCAAACGGAACGCAATGTACGTGTGTATATATATATATATTTTTTTTTTTTTATTAACAGACGGCCGCCCCCTCGAGGGAAACTCGATCGGTATTCGGTTGTTTTTTTTTTTTTGTTTTTTTTTTTTTGCGCTCGCTCGCAGTGGGCACACCTCGTTGTGCACCGTTACAATCAAAGAACACTGCGGAGATCAACTAAAAAAAAAAAAAAAAACCTCGGCAGTTGTATAAAACTTGTATAATATAATAACGATCGTACGTCGTTTTCGTATTATCCGTCGTACAATATAATTATTATCCTTTGACTATCCCGTCGCGGTTATTGGCCGCTCGTATTCCCTCGGGTTAACACCATATGCATTGTAAAGGCACCGCGGAGTCATGTGCTCCGCAAACAGAATGTTTTCTTCGAACGAAATCCTGTCTCCCGGTGAGTTTCGGAAACGATGTTTGCAAGAAAAAATCCCCGACATTACCGAATATATCTGCCGGTCCGGCATTTGTATATACGGTTTTACTTTAGTCGATTTTTCAAGGCGATCGTATTGCTCAACGCGTTTGTACGATACAATTTCGTTACACACGCGATAAAATTGACCATCGACCATATTTTCGCTCCTCCGATAATATTAGTTCCGCACAATCGTACGGTTCCGCGTCCTGCTGCAACACTGGCGGACTAAATAAGCAATCGTTTAACCGGGGGTTTTTTTTTTTTTAATATAATATTAAATATCAATGTCTATCAGGGTGCCCGTTATTAGTTGACAATTTTAGGGAGTGGGGGATTTCTTCCATTACACCTCAAAATAGGGTCCGCAAAATTTTAGCTCGAGTGCACCTATTTAACAGGACGGGATACTAAGCTCAAAGTGTTTTGAAAAAGTGAAAATGTTTATCTTTTGGCTTATACTTCCTTATATCTTAATATAACGAAAAACTGTATTGAATCTATACTGAAAAACTGATTATTTCCTAAACAAATTGTCTTTTTAGACTATTTTCTAAAGTTAAACTATTCATTCGAAATCGACAAAAATCGATCATTTTTCATAATTCATGATAATTGCTTGGTATTTAGTTCTTTGCGTATATCCACGTCGTTGTTGTAATGTTTATTTCCAAAAAAAAAAAAAGAATATGTTAAAGTATTTGGTATAAAAACTGTGGTAAATTGTTAATTATTTATTTTCTTTAATTCTCTTATGTATGTTTTATTTTTAAAAACTTTGTTCGTATTATATTTTAACGCGAAATCCCCGGGTCGTTTCACGATTTCCGGAGACAATTATACCACCTTTAGAAATCCGGGTGCGGATTAATATGTATTTGTTGTCGGCGGTCTAGAGAATAAAATAAACGGTACCTATCGGACGAGTGTCCGCGGGTGGAAAACGCACGGTCGATTCGATTTGTCGTACGAGTGCATTTTCAGAAACCGTAACGCCACTGAAAATATAGGTTAAAACCGACGAACCCGATGTCATTCGTGTCGTACATGTCCGCGTTCTAGAACAAGTCTGGCCACTTTCTTAGGCCGTATCATCTCAAACCGCTGCCCGTACGATCCTGTATAAATATTGAATGAAATGCACGTGCATCATCAAAGATACGAACACAATATTGTTGTATTTGTCCAATAGCGATTGTTGACGGTTGAAACATTACGGTCTCGAATATTTTTTATTCCGCGCTCTTCCGAAGATGTTCGGAATTCGGCAGAAAAATGTAAATAACCCGAACAACCCGAACTTGTTATTATCGGCGTGGCGCGTTTGCAAAACGAATTCGAATTATATATATTATCAAATGATAATTATAACGAGTAGGTTTATATTGATAAAATATTAAAACCGAATAATTGTACACCGTATGAAAATTTATTTATTTATTTATTTTTTTTTTTTTAATATAGATACAATATTACTGTTAAAAATATATATATTATACTATAAAAGCGAACGCGTGCCCGGAGGCTCGGCACGTTAGGTTAATTATAATAATTATCGCTATACCTCGAACTTTTTACAAAGTAAATACAATACGAATAAAAATAATAATTACATTTATTAGAATGTCCAATATTATTATTGCCAGCAGCTTGCTCGGCTTAGTTAACTTGTTACATTCAATTCGATCTCGTGACATTTTCAACAAGATATCTTTTAAAAACCCCGATCGGCGTACGGTATAAATGCGATTTCAAGGACAATAATTCAAGTCGATAATAATATACAGGGTGATTCGTATATTGTCCGATTTTATTTTTTATTTGTTGTGTGCGCGTGTGTGCGTTGTGTGTCGGAGTATAATAGAAAGTCTTTAAAACTATTAAACATCGGACACGCTTAATGAATCACCTTGCGTATAATGATTTGAAAGTTAAACACGCGCCTGTACATCACACACAGCAGCAGTGTGTACGAAATATGTATTAATGTATATATATAAAACGTTTTATTTATGATTTATTATATATATATTTATATATATGTAATAGTTTTAATAAAAAATTAATCCTGTCTCGTTTGTGTGCGCATATATTATAGGCGATGGAGACGGACGTGAATCAAGACTTCGAAGACTATTGGAACGAGTACAAGATCATCCAGGAAACGAGGCAACTCGACAGTTACCTGGACGAAGAATGCCCGCCGGAACAAGATTTCGCCGTCGCTCATTTGCCGGAAGGCGAGGTGGAAGCCGATTGGCTGTCGTCCGCCGGCCTGTCGTTCCTCACCGAAGCGTTCGAAAACGGGTGCGAGGTCCCGGACTCGGATCTCGAACCGGCCATTAGGCATCTCTCAACCAGACAGGCGGACGCCGTCAGGTTGAGGGTGCGTTCGCTCAACCATACGGTCCGGCAGAGGGGCAGACAGCTGAAGGCGAGGCATAAAAAACCCGACATCAGGGACGTTTTCCGCGACTTCGAAGTGAGTTCTTGTATACTATCATCAATATAGTCAAAAAAAAAACACTTGACAGTTTAATGGTGTAGGGGGTAAGATAAAAACGGTAAAATTCATCCCCTAACGGGGTAAAACGGGAGATTAAAGTTTCTATAAAAATCCGATATTTTTTATGTAAAATTCATAAACTGGTCGACAAAGATATTAATTCCCCGTAACTTTTCTATTTGTGGGTGTTGCTGTTCGTTACGGCCCAGACGGGCAGAGAGGATGGGAATTTGAAAAATAAAAATCTATTTAATACATAAACAATAAACGCCATACAATAATCTTAGAAGATTGGGGAAAAAAAAAAAAAAAAAAAAAAACGATTTTACCGATACTATCCTCCTGAACAAATTTAATGAGGTAACGTGTAGCCAAACCCGCCACTGCAAAATGATAAGGGCGGCTTCATTTTGGCGCAACTAGGGGGTCTTGGGTCTTGTGCATCCCCTAAGTCAAAATAAGTACCCCCTATGAAAAATAATGACGCGAAAGGGGTCCCCACTGACGAGTTACAAATAAACACTCGGAGCTTGGAGGACCCCCCCCCCGTGTCCGAATGTCTAGTTGCGCCTATGGTGGCGGATTCTTTTCTGGCGTAGGGTGTCTAGGAAAAGTAACGTATTCCGTACATTCCGTCGAGAAGGTGTTATAAAAAAAAAAAAATATAAAAAAAGTCTACGTGGCGCATGACGGGGCAATAAATTGGCACGGGCAACGCGCCGGACGGGACCACGACGGCCAGTCTTTATTATATATCGGTGTAACATTAATCACAAGCCCCATTTTTTTTTTTTTTTATTTTTTTTTTTTTTAGAAGATTATACATTTACATTCAAACGAAATATGTACCCGCTTGTATGTGTAGGTATTATCAAAACATCCGTACAGACGAGATAATAATATTCCTAACGGGATACAGTTATATAAACCGCCGTATATACATTTGTGACGAGAACTTTTTTTTTTTTTTCGGTGTTACGCGTCTAAACACGCGATAATAATAATAATAATTCATGATTATTTCTCGACAATAAAAAAAATAATAAATTATTATTATACATTTATACTTACTGTGTTTTTTTTTTAGGATAATACGTCATATTATACAATTCTGTCGGTTAACGTCTGATATTGTTGTCCGTCGACGGAAGTTTGTAAGGAAATCGGAATAGACGTCTAACTTAGATTAAAAAAAAAAAAAAAACGGAGGATGTATTTTATGCAACAATATTATTCAACATTCGTGTAACACCCGGATCGTAACGATACAACGGCAGTGTTTTTAAAACCCGTTACGGAATTGTTTCGTATGTCCCCATACCTACAGTACCCTATGACCGGGTCCGGGACGAATTGGAGATAAAATGTTTCTCGGGTTACAGAACGCTTTTACGTTCGATTCGTTTATATTGAACGGTCGTTTATAAAGTCGTTCTTTTTCTAGACACATCGAATAATTAAAAATATAATTTTCTTAACTATAGGTAAATCGTCACATTTACTAAGCCAGGACATAATACGCAATATAATTAAATATAGGCCGTCGAATCCAATCACATTAAAATTACAAAATAAAACACTCATACAGTAGATAAGAAAATCGAATGGCAAACCACATAGACACAATAAAAAAAAAAAATTTAAAAAAAATTAGAATGATACAATTGTACGGCGTCGAGTTCGGGGGAAAATACAAAAATTCTATGTAATCAACAAATTCAAAACGGAAAAGAATGACAAAGCAATTGCATATGCCGAAATTTATTAAGCCCCGTTGTGATAGTATTTGGTCGACCAAACTTTTTTCAATAGATAAAAGCTGTCAGACGATTTCGGTTAATCGTAGTTCTTAAATAATTTGTCATTATCTTCAGCTTACTGAAACTCGTCTCACACGTATCTGCGGTGACTCGAGTAGTTAAAAATATTCTTAATACCACTTCTAGATTCGGATAGAAATCTTGAAGTGTATAGTAGTGATGTATACATTTAAATAAGTCTAATTGGGTAGCGGACTGAAATTGAACACATTCTTTTGTAAATGCTTAAAATTTGTATTTTTCAATTTATACAAATAATTAATCAATACAATTTTCGTATTAGAGCGCCAAATCATTAACTCGACGTTTTATTTCGTCGGATGACATAATCTTTAATGAATTTCCATTTTAAAAATTAAAATCGACTGTAATTTCTTACATTTTTAACGTCAGATATCAATCTGAAATGAAATTCTAAATACATATATCGTTTTGTTGCCCCCGTGCCCCCAAACTTGGCATTTTCAATCGCCCTAAAAGTAAAAAAATGAACGTCAGATTTTTATATTTTTTTTTTTTTTTTTTGTTTGTAAATTATCAAAACTGAATTGAGACGACCACTCGTTGAAATCGTGCCTTTGGTATAATTGTGTCCATGGCAAATGCCCTCGTGCCTAGCGGTGGCCCTGATCCCTTTTAGTATCCAAGTGGACACGACGGTTAGAACCCAAGACACTACGTTTAGCAAAATTTGACTTAAGACGAGACTTTTTACGTTTTATTTCCAATAAATGTGCTCCTTACACCTAATATTGAAATTTCTATTCGTTCTATCCGTATAAAACTTATTGTATAACCATGCGAATAAGTCTGTAAACTATCATTTTGTACGATATGAAATTAACTTTACTAAATTATTATTCTATTTCAATGAAACCTCCACCGAAACTATTATAACTGTCACAACTGTTTTAATATATATATATATATATATTTAATTGTAAATAATTCAATTCGACAATATTTACCTATGTTCGGGTATTGATTTTTTTTCGTATATTCTTTTTTATCCTACTGTCTGGATTTCAAACGTCTGTCCCCCCCCTACCTATATTTCACATTCTGAATATTGTCTATTCGGATTTATAAAAACGTTACGTTATATTATATATGTTTTTTAATGATTCCCCTGTACCCGCCTCTAAAACTACATATAAATATATATATATAATTTATATACATAAAAAGCGGACACATTACAATATTCACATTGGGTAAGCCGCTGCGGAGCGTTAAATTATTTCCGAACACGATATTTAGGCAACCATAATATTGTTAAACCTATCTACCCATAGTCGAAACCACAAAACATAACGTGTATCAAAATAAATCGGATTAGTATACGAGCATGTATTATATATGATTTATAATCGAATAAATTATACCCTGCCTTCTCGTATTTTGCCGTATGATATTTTTTTTTTTTTTACTATATTGTAAGCACATCCATCTATTATGTAATAAATACGTATTTATTTATATTTTTGTTGACATTTGGAATCCGCGGCGGCTATATATTTTATCATATTTCTAATATTTAATAATTTAATGTTTAATAACTCGTTGGAGACAATATAATGTATTGTAATAATACATATATACGCTTTTACGCCTATTCGGCGTAAATGATAAATTATGTTTCGGACTCGAATCCCCATTGTCGTGTACAGAAATACTTACAACTGCATTAAAAAAGCCAAAAAAAAAAAAAAAAAAAGCATGACCAAAAATTAACTTAAATAGAAAAGTTGAAAAATTATTATTTTTAATTAAAAAGAAAATGTACAACCGTATATTTAGTCAGATTGTCTGTTGTAAAACGTCATTATCCTGGCACAATAAACGTTATAAAATGCCAAAACTGGAATAATTGCGCAACAGAGCATTTACATTTAAATAAGCCGGAAAAAGTAAAAAAAAAAAAAAAAATTGATTTATTTAGAATCAGAATGACGTGTGGACCGGATTTATGTATAATAATTACATTTCTATCTCGTATGGAAAAAAAAAACAAGCATAGACTTTAAAATTCGAGCCCCTTACACATAATATATATTTTAATAGAATCCCGTAGAGGCGATGAAAAATACTTATACTATAATATTATGGTCTTGTTAAAAAAAAAAAAAAAACTGAACTGCAGTTGTTGGGTTTACAAAATTATTTTCGATAAAATATATATATATATATCTACTAATATTACTATACTCCCTATTAAATTCCAACGACTGTAATAAGCGATGATATGAAAAAAAAAAAAAGAATCGTGTTACAGTTTATATATATATAAATGGCGTACTTAAGTTAAACTAAAGTGACAACCTGACATTCGTTATATGTTTTTTTTTTTTTTTTTTCATGCAGAGTTTGAGCTCCAGCTCCAGATCGAGAAGCGCAACGCCGGATTCGGACTCGAACAGTCCGCCCATGTCATGGTCTCAGACAGAAATAACAGTACCCGCACCGTCATTACCAAAGTGAGTAGTCGAAATTTTCGGTTTTTTTTTTTTTGTTTATTTATATATATATATAGGTTACCGACCTCTGGTGCGCGAAAATCGCAAAAAATTACATAACATTTTATGTAAAGAGGTACGTAGTACGTTCGTACCTATAAACCTCGAATAAACAAATCGTATAGATAATAACAGAGTATTAATATATGGTACGAGTATAATAATAAAAAAAAAAAAAAAAAAAAACTGCGCATAATACGAATAAAATATACGAATTAATTACTTTATTGTGCTGCGGTAGTAGTAGTAGCTGCCGGTGATAAAACCGCGTCGCAGAAATACTCGCAAAAAAGTCTAAAATATCTAATGAAAATACTCGTACCCATAGAGAAAAAATAATAAGAACAAAAGCCATTAACGCGAAATTAATCAAGTATATTATTATCTTCAAGCGCACACGTACAAATATAATATTATTAATCGATTGAATTATACGCGGTTGCGTTATTTTTTTTATTATTAATGTTATACTAATACGGTTTCAATAGCTTTGTAAGCGATTCGTAAGCGGTTCGGCTTTGTATTGGCACGTCATTAATCAGTCGCAATAAAAATGAAAAAAAAAAAAAAATAGATTAACATTATACAGTACATACGCTTAAAGAAATTAATTCGTGATTCTTGACAGGCGTAATGCGTATATGTATGTGTATACCCTACACCCGTATTCCTACAAAACTAGTTGTGGTGTTTTGTAATTTTTTTTTTTTTATACGGAAACAAATACATATAATACATTAGGGTGTTTCAAGAATTATTTTTTCTCCTCGTGACATCGTGTTCCTTATGTGAGTTTACTAATGCGTTTTCCGATTTTTTTTTTCAAATTATTTAAATCAATTTTTTAAAGGACACGACCGGCGTTCTTATGAAATAGTGGAGTTTTTTTTTTTTTGGTTTTTATGATAAAAATAATAATAATTTTTAAGGTAACATCATCATCATATCGAAAAGTATAAGTAGAAAAAAAATCCGCTTTTTTTTCCAAATTAAATATTTTTAATTCTATACCATTGGTTCGGGCTATTAAATGTAAATTTGTTGATCGTTTTGCTAATTCAACCATCGAAACCACCTAAATGTTATCCATACATTTACTTTTTAATACCCTAATGAGTGTTAAAATGTAGAATATTTAATTAGAAAAAAAACAGATGTTATTAAACTTTAAGGAACACGATATCACGAGAAGAAGAAAATCTTATAAATAAAAAAAAAAAATCCCTAAAACACTATTTTCGTGTTTTCGACTTTTGAGAGTCTCTCGATTTTACCTCCACATTTTAAAATATCGTTTTAGGGGTTGCCCGCCCCCCTCCCCTCGAAGTTTTAGGAAAACTATTAAGTAGATAAATGGAATTGTTGGTTTTATTATTATTTTATTGTTAGGTATATTTCTATAATTGTCATTTCGAATTGTTCGTGTGGTTTTCCTGCTTTTAGAAAATTAAAACTGCTACGGTTAAAATTAACGTTTTAAAATATTGTCGTTTTTGATGAGGTAAATAAATCGCCTTACAGTTGCAATTATGTAAACTCCTTGTTATATAAGTATGAAAGTTCAACCCCCTGCTCGCCCGCAAAGAAAATATGTGTCTGTACACAGATGTACCGTCTTCACCGGCTGACAGTCGGTTCAAATGGAAAAAAAAAAAAACCGTATAAATACAATCAGTTTACGCCTACGTGTATTGCCCGATCGCGATGCCAAATGTTAATACGAAATCGACTGGACGATAATATTATAATATTTATAACACCGCGTGCGTCCGATGAATTTCGCCGTACGTGCGCAATATTATCGGGGCACGCCCGTGCTAAAAAAACGTGTAAAACGGCCAAAAAAACACACACAACAATGAAAATAATAATTTTAACGTTTACAAAAGACCGGGTTGTGGGGGGGGAGGAGGATGGGAAAAATAAAATAACATAAAATGTAAAATATTACGAATCGCCGCGACTAGTACGTATACTGAATTTTATCGGCCACGATGATGATAATACGTAATCGGCTGTCGGCCAAACATGTATTATGTCGTACATCGGTTGAATATAAAATAAAAAAAAAACGCGACTGTATAATATATACCAGATATCCTACACCCGGGGCAGAAAACGACGGCGGTTGCCGGCATATTATGGCCGTGCCCGAAACGCGCGAATCGGTGGTTTTGATTTTGAATATTATCGAAAAACGAAGAACGGAAAATTACTACCATGTCCCCGAATGCTAAGACGGATTATCGGACGAGGATTTTTACTCTTGACCGCACAAAATAAAATCTGCCCCCTTTCCGGTCAGTCCCCTAAACCCGTCTCCCTCGAAATATCAGTAAATACGAGGTGCTACAATAAAATAACGAGACTTTTTGAATAAAAGTTGTTTATTTTAAAAATGTTATAATTTAATGATTATCACCTTCAAAGTACCTTCCCTCAGCATCAATACACTGTTGCATACGTCGCTGCCATTCTTGAAAACAGTGTTGCCAATTGCTTTCATTCAGCCCTTTTAGAAGTTCTGCCGTTTTCATATTTACGTCATCAACTGTTTGAAAATGGGAAAAGAAATAAGAAGGAAATAAGAAGAAGTCACAAGGAGCAAGGTCTGGCGAGTACGGGGGATGTTGAAGTACAGAAATTTTTTTTTCAGTTAAAAAACGTTGAATTGAAAATGCACTGTGAGCTGGAGCATTGTCTTGGTGAAGAACCCAGCCATTTTTCCATAGATCTGGTCGCTTCTTTCTGACACGTTCTCTTAATTTAATTAATACCTCTTTATAATAATATTGATTAATTAATTTTGTCGATTTTTTCAACGTTTTCGTTTGTTGAAGACGTGGTAGGACGTCCAGAACGATCATCGTCTTCGACGTCCTCCCTTCCACTACAAAACCGTTTGTGCCATTCAAAAACACGAGCTCTTGATAAACATTCTTCACCATAAACTTCACATAACATACGAAACGATTCCGCGGCAGTTTTTTTTAATTTAACAAGAAATTTAATGTTAACACATGTTGTTCGATTTTTATATCTAACATTTTTCGGCAGTATAGTCGAATTCGCACTAATAACAAGGCTACTAACGTATAAGAAAACGAATCGATGCCATCAGTGTTCATAGTACATTTAGATAAGTGTTTTCTAATCATAATTCAATAATCGTTTTATAGATAACGTTAATAGTTTAGGTTATATTCAAAAAGTCTCGTTATTTTATTGTCGCACCTCGTATACACGTGTATATGTAATTAATTTATTGTCTAGTTAAATAAGAAAAAAAATATTTTATAGCGAGTTGTATACTGCACCTTAAACCCAAAGTGGACGTGAATATGTTTGAGGATATGGTTAAGGGGTAAATAGAGATATACAAAACGAAAGGGCGGCAAATTTGGATTTTGCCTATGATAACATATTGTCTAGTGCAGAGGTTCCCAACCCGTGGTACGCGAAGACATTTTTTTTAATACTATTTGCAGTCAATTACATTTCTGCATTTCCTAATCTTTCCTCATTTATTGATGAAAATGAAATCTCTCTGAAGGAAGATTAAAATGCTGACATCTTGGAACATTTGGAAGCACTGAAAATGAATTTTTTGAAACATTTTTCTGAAGACTATTCAAAGAAAAATTGGATTAGAAACCCATTTTTGTATGAATCTTCAGACAAAGAAGTTCCAGAAGACATGGAAGACAAAGAATCGTTCATTGATATGCTAAGTGACAGCTCAATGAAAGACGCATTTAAAGGCAAAACATTGGTTTCATTTTGGATTCATTTTAACGTTAATAGTTTAGGTTATATTTAGAAAGTCTCGTTATTTTATTGTCGCACCTCGTATATATATATATTGCCTAAAAAATAATAAAATGTGTTCGTTTGTTCGCCCCTGTGCAAATGTATTAGACTGTTTCCAATGATTTACAAAAAAAAAAAAAAAAAACAATTATTTTCCCATCGCGTTAAAACGATTTAGAATAGACTTAGTGCATACGGTTTTTTATATATTTTTTTTTTTTTGTCAATTAATCGCGTTCATTAATTTCCTATTGACATTTTTTGAAAATATACAAAATATGTGTGCCTACGTGGCCGTCGTTAAAATTCTACCGGTTCTCATTACTAACTATATATTACTAGTACTGATGTGTTTTTTATTATTATTTATTTTGTTTTTTTTTTTTTTTTTTTTTTAACGGACCCGTTTGTAAATTCCTACACAAATCGACTTGTCGGCGGGCGTCCGATGGAAATAATATTTTAATATTGTTACAACGATAATATGACGCGTGACGCGGCAGTGATTGCGGTAAACCCTCTTACGGGCATTGGTAACCGAACGGACGTCGTTTACGGCGTAACAAGTGGCGCCGCGCTGTCGTACAACACTGCTACCAGTGCTTGTGGACATTGTAAAAAACAATAAAACTCTAATGGGGATGCGGTAAATACTGTCGCACGGGACATATAATTTTGTCCGTAATAATAATTGTCTGTCGATTTTTACCGGTAAAAATCGCTGTGAGCGGCGCCGATAGTTACCGGTACAAAGACGACGCGCGTTACAGTAACGCCCGGACAAAAAAAAAAAAAAAAAAAATAATAATAATTTCACACGTGAATGTGCAAAACGCAATATCGTTCGTGATTTTCACGTCTACATAATGAGAAAATATTATATTTTCTTACACCGTCAATATTCCGCTCCATTGTACGCGAGACAAACCGGATAATTTCGTGTCGTGTTCCGACGATAAAATTCCCCAAAACACGAGATTTTTGGTTTTGTTAACTTTTGTAGCTATTTTTGTAAACAATAAAAAAATACCTACACCAATGCGGCAGACCGATCGCGGTTTAGGTATTGTTAAGTTTCTCCTACGCGAGTAACACCGGACGATTCGTTTTAGGATTAAAATTCTTCAAACACTTTGAATCTTAAAAAAAATTATAATAACTTTTGAACAGATTTTTATACAATAATTTTTGCACAATATCATAGGTGCACAAAAATGTTTTTTTTTTCCCCCACCCGTCGACTAGGTTTTAGATTTAGGACGCTAACTTCATTTGGGCGCAGTGCCGGTTTTAGACCAACATTTAAGTTGGGCGGTTCTCGTGCCGAGAGGGTAGCACATTGTGATAATACAATGTGTTTCAAAACGATTCATCCGATTTCAAAAAAATTATATTTATTATAAAATTGGAATAATAAGGTTGGGATAAGTATTACAAGTTAGTCGAGTACATTTAGTTTTAGGTATAATATTTACAAATGTTCAAGGTGACCTCCCTTACTTGCACGGCACACATCTAAGCGATATCTCAAATTCCTCATAAACCTGTTGAAGCACGTCGACTGTAATCAAGTTTGATGGCGTATGTAATGCGGCTTTTAAATTCATCGAGACATTTCGGAAGAGGAGGTACACGAACATTGCTTTTTATGTAACCCCGAAGAAAAAAATCACAGATTGTTGTAAGGTCCGGTGAACCAAAGGGGCGGCCAATAGCAAAATGTAGCGTCATTAGCATTACAGCGACCGGATCCAGCGCTGTGGTAGCTGACCGTTAAGAAATTTGTACGGTTTATAATTCAAACGTCTCCGGAAAACACGGCAAACTGTTGTCTGTGGAATAGCGAGTTCTATGGATTCACGACCAACTGATTTCTGCGGACTTAACCTACGAAACTTTGTCGAGTTTGTCAAGCATTTTCATTCGAAGTTCTTGGACGACCCGACGACATCCCTTTACATGAGCAACCTTGGAAGGTTTTATGCCATCTTCGAATACTTTGGGCTGTCGGAGGTTAAATGTTAAACTTCGCCGTCGTAAATCACGCTGCACGGTAATAACAGATTCGCACTTTTCGAAACGGAGCACACAAAACGCTCTTTGTCGCTCGATCGACATTCCGATGACAACTAATTAAATCACGCCAATCGGCGAAGGTGCACTTTATCGAAACCTATCGGTAATCGATAAAAACTCGAAAACCCTACCACTCAGATGGTACCACAAACTACAGGAACAATATTTGTAGTGTGCTAAAAATCGTTTGAACCATTGGGCAAAAACACACTGTACAATAATTACGATGATTATCGATAACCAATGAGAACTCGTCGTTCTCGGCTGCGGCGCTGCCACGTCTAACGATTGAAATTGTCAAATACATTTTATTCGCGTGAAACCCAATGAGAACTCGAAACACTCGGACGGTTAAACGAATGGCCGGAACGTTTTTTTGGAAAATTGTACCGCGGCCGGACGGGAATGGGCGAAAATACTAAATTTCCAAACGATTACACGTAAACCGAAATGACAAGACGTCCGTTGCACGCGAAACCGAACGGCTTGGCGTGTACCCCGAGATTTACACGGCGTAGATAAATAAAATATATCGTTTTTCGCATTCTCCGGTGTTCTATCCACGTACGTTCCCGTGGTCGGCGACGGTGATTTGTCGTTTCGTATACCGTACGGCGTTCACGGACGGGCGCGTTGGAAAAAGTAAAAAAATTATTACGCGTTTTTTTTTTTTTTTTTTTTTAAGCGCGGCGATCGCGCGTACTCGCCGATAATATTTTAATATATTACGCAACGATCGATGGTCTACATCGATCTCGGCCGGCGATAATGTACGGGAGGGTCGTGGTGGGTAGAACACCGCGGTTAACGCACCTGTCTCTCTCCCCCCGGTGCCGTGACGACGGGAGGCGTCGCGCGCGGTGGCAATGCCGACCTCCTACGGGGCCGCCGTCGCTGTGTTCGGACCGCTTTTGATACCGTTCCGAATATGCTTTTCATCCGTTCCGAAGCCAATAATAATACACTCCAGTCTTATATATATATATATTAAAACTGCAGGAATGCCGCCGAACGTATACATAAATATATATATATATATATATATATATATACACATTCGTTTTAATTACCTGCCTACATATACATATATATATATATATATATATATGTGTGTGTGCCGACGGCCGAGCCCACTTTGCCGCGTTATAACGAAGCGACGGCGGCGGCGGCGGCGGCTTTAACGATATTACATTATTATTCACTATATACTTCGGGGCATATGATATTTGATTTTCGGTACGACCCGGACAATTCCAATTGTTATTATTGTTATTATTATGGGCCCAAAGGTATCCCGTACCAAAACCGTTTGACGGTATAATTAAATAGTATACGGACAGGTTCGGGCGGAGCGGAAGACCAGAGTCCGGTGGCGGAGTCCGCACCGCCGTGCCGGGAGTTTGACGGATAACGCCGTTGACGATAATTCCATAATACACCGCGGACGTATTGCGATAAAAATGTGATCGGAACTAGTCGGTTTAAATAGGTTGAAATAGGGTTTTTAAATTGGTTTCGTAACCAAACCATTTGAACGGCGAATCACGGAGGTGCACGGTTTTAGAATCACGGTCGGCAGCGATATACGACGACTGCTGGAATACATGCGGGGGCTACTGTCGCACCTGGAATTTTTTTTTTTTTTTTAAGGTACCGAAACTTGGAATTTTCCGAATTTTCCTTGCGAAAACGATCGAACAATTGTAATATTTCGTATAATTTTTTTAAGACCGTCGCGAGTCGAGTGCAAATTATCCTGAATCAAAATTACCAACTCTGGTATATATATAACAAGGGCGAATAAATACGTAAGGCGATCATATTAATATAAGGTTTTTTTTTTTTTGTGAAACCAGGACAAACAAAAAAATGATTCATATTTTTAGTTTATATGTACGAGGTCTGTTCAAAAAGTACCAGGACAAATGTTATTACGGCTAATCTACACACGATAACGTTTCAAATTGTAAATCGATGTATTCCCCGCGAAATAGTGAATATTTTAAACAAAACCCGAAGTCGCTATCTCATCTCAGTTTAACATTACACGCGGTTAAACCCGGTAAGTTTTTTTCGTTCGCCGTTTTCGACATGTCCGAAATTAACGAACAACGCGAGTGCATTGAGTTTTGCTCGAAACTTGGTAAAAATTATGCAACGGAAACGTACGGAAATGACTAAAACCTAACCTGATGATTCATTAAGGGGTTCCGTGACTTTCGGGTGTTTTAAACGTTTCGAGGATAGTCGGCGGTCAACTGAAGAAGATCCACGTTCTAGAAGACCGTCGACGTCATCCATAAATGACGATGGTGTGGCGACAATTTGCGAAAAAATGCGAAATGGCCGCCGATTAACCGTACGTGAGTTAACAAAGCGGTTCTCAATTGAGTCTTGTCGTGCAATTTCAAAGGAAAATGTACAGGTGAGAAGCGCTGCCAATTTCGTTCCGCGATTGTTCACCAACGCCAATGCACCGGCACATTTATCGCTGTCGATTCGTAAATTTTTGGTTGATAAAATAATTGCTGTGGTCCGGCGGACTCTACCTATTCTCCTGGTCAGGCCCCATGATTCTATTGCCAAGACAAAGATCTGCGCTTAAAGTACAACGATTTCGAAATGTAGAGGAAATTAAAGCGAACGCGGCAACAGAACCCATAGCTTTAACTTCGGAACAGTTCCAAAGGACTTTTGAAAAACGGCGAGATCACTGCATTATGGCCCGGATGAGAGGGTTTCGGAGGGAATATCTTTAAACAATGTGTAAATTAATTTTTGTAATTTTTAAAAAATGAAACCTCGTATTTCGTAATTAAGAATATTTTACGGACAGGTGGTGGCGGCTGGCCGCGCGTTTTGGCCGTTGTCTGTCGGTTCGCTGGGTTTAAGTGCCCGCCGTGCCGAAAATAACGCGCACGGTAGTCCGGCGCCGTCGTCCCGGCAAGACGACGACCGCGAGAAACTTTCGGTTAGCCAACGCGTTCGGTCCGAGTTAACGCGCGCGCGCACTCGTCGACAACGTCGCCGTCGTATTTTATTATTTCCGTTGATAATAACAAGACGCGTCGTATTGTATTGTACGCACACTCGTCCCGGAGAATACACGGTTTTCTAGATTCTTGTTTATTACACCCGGTTTCCTTCCTCCTTCTTAACGGCCGTCCGATTTTCGTGTAGGCGACCCGTCAGTTGTTTTTTCGTGTTTTTTTTTTTTGTCGGCGGGCACTTAATAATATAATAATATCCGTAAGTAACGATATCTGCTTGTTTTTTTTTTTTTTTCTCTCCCGCGTTTCCCTAAATATATTTCCAAGGTTCTCTGGTAATTATACGCCCGAGCTCCCGTAAACCGGACGCTCTCGCATCACACCGCAGCGGTCCACACACTCGCGCGCGCTCGAACGACTAAGTACGTATTTCATTATTATTGTCGTTATTTATTTAATTTTTTTTATGTATACATTTTTACTCCGAACGTACGGCGATTTTTCCCACCGGCCAAGGTTAGACCGCGGTAATAAGCCACGGGGACACGACGAAAAACAGACAATAGATTACGAATTTTACCACCGCAAAACGAAAGCCAAAGTCACGTTTCGTTGTTTCGTTTGTTTTAGCAAACCCATTTCGTTTTTTTTTTTTTTTTTTTTTTTTCCATTGAGTACAAATAGTTTTTTTTTTTGTCCGTATATGATATCTATAAAATAACGGACCTCGTTACGTTACACACCCGAAAACTAAAACGCCGGGCACCCGTAACGCGGCGCAAAATCAACGAGTAGACGTCGCGGACGTATTGTTTTTTGGCGGCATCGAACGGTCGCCCCTACAGAGTTCAAAAAAAAAAAACCCCCGTAAAGTCAAAATCGATTTGTCAAACCGACCATATGCCGCGGCGTTTTTTTTTTTTGTTTTAATTGCCGTGGTGTTATTATTGTTTAACAGCGCCGGCGACACTAATCTACCTGCGCATAATCGCGTTCGATAGGTCAAGGACAATGGCGGGCCGATTAAAATTACTCGTACAATAATAATAATACTAATAGCGTACTACTACGTGTGTTATTTGTATTATTTCAACGTTCACCCGAGGAAATTTAACGCTGCGCCGCATACGAGGCCTACTATTAAGTTTATATATATATATATATATATATGTGTAATAAATATCCAATTTATACGACTCCCGAGTTTTCGATTGACCGGCCCGACGGATACAATACGAATCGCCCATTGGACGCGCGGCTGCTGGTCGGCGTATAAGTTTCGACGATAAATAATTCGATTAACGTGACCTAAAGGCGCGTTCTCATGAGTCAAGTTGAGTTGACCGATTATAGTTGATCAACAAAAATTGAATATAAGTTGAATCAGTTTTTGTTCACACATTTCAACAAAACATGTTTCAATTTTATTTTCAACTCGGTTGAAAAGCCGCGGTCGACAGGTATGTTATATTAGTCACTGTCGACCTCGATATCCCTATATCAAATTATCAATACAGTTGAAAATGGCGTCGAAAGCAGTTGTATGTGAAATTGTAAATACAATAAGTATTTTAGTAAAAGAAGAATTAAAAACGATTTTAATTAATATGTGTACAAATCGCAAAAAACGTCGTTTTTGGGTGAGACAATGGATATTAAGAAGAAATCAATTGGGAGCATCAAACACTTTACTTAAAGAACTAGCATTAGAGGATAAAGAAGGGTACATCACGCTTTCAGACCACTTGAGGCTCATTTTTAAAATTAAAAATATTTAATACGTTAAAAATTAAAAAAAATACAACTGACAAAATGAAATGCACGTGTGACTGCCGGTTGAAAACAAACTGAAGGTTCAACTTGAATCAACTGTAGGCTGTTCTCACGTGTCAAGACGGGTTTCAACTTGAAAGGAATTGGAAAACAACTCATTACTTGAACGATAAAGTTTGACTGGGTCAAACTATTTTTGATCAACTAATTAGTTGTTCAATTTTATTGAAACAAAGGTTCTCACTACAGATTTTATTCAATTTTTGTTGATCAACTATAATCGGTCAACTAAACTTGACTCATGAGAACGCGCCTTAACCGAACGCTGTAGCTTTGCTGGTCTCGAAGCGTCATTACTATGCACAATAGTTACATGTCACGCACTTGATGGCTTATTTCTCGATTTATTTTAATTTCAGTAAATCCATAATTAATATCATCCATATTTCCTTTTCCGTGACGTATTCCAGACTAAGTCCAACTAGGTTCCGGAAAAAAAAAAAAAATCCCTTAACGAAACCAAACTATTAACATTTAATTTCTTTAAAATCGTACTGCGTGGTAATCGAACGAATGACGAGCGCATACTGTATTAATATCCATAACCCATTATTAATCGGTACTCATAAACTTTTTGACGTAAAGTACAAATATAAAAGCAACGATGTTTACAATTTTATTATTATCGGTCGCCACAAGAGTATTATTTATTACTCCGATACCTACATACAAGTAGAATATACTTATCGGTTGTCGGCAGAAACAACGATCAGATAATCGTATTATAATATTATCGAGGTTCCTGGATAAGTCGTAATTTTTTTTTTTTTTTTCACTATTTAGAAGAAAAAAAATAATTTCTAATAGAAATCGAAAAAAAAAAAACATCTATATGGGACCGCGGGCCACCGGTTGGGAAACACCGGGGATTAACCGCATTTTCACGTGCGCGCGTCACTATCGTTTCGGGGCGTACTTATGGTTACGCACGTAAACGCCGCAGACGGCCGTCGGTGGTATTACCGTAGTGATAAGAGTTCGCACAAGACTGCCCGCCGGGGGGGGGGGGGGAGCGTACGACACGCGCGATATTATTATACACCGCCGGACGCCGTCCGCAATCGATGAACGTGTAACATATTTTCGTTTTTTTTTTTTTTTTTTTTTTGTTCCCCCTCAGATTCGTCGATTCCAACCACGACTCGAGAATATATTCGAAAAAGGATGTCCGCCGGATGCCCAGCGCGCCGGTTTTACCGTCCAGGGACATATTCCGCAGGAGCAACCGGAGCAACAACGGTATCGTCGCTTCCGAAAGTGGTAAATATATTTTATGCGTGTAAATAATCCGGACGATAATAGTCCGGAGCTCGCGATAGTACGTGTTTAAGACAAACGAGAAACCAACGACCGTTCGAATTTCGCGCCAACACTGAAACTTTGCTCAAAAGAACACGCCCCCTTTGGCCTCGTAGAACGGTCCAATTTCGACGATTATAATACGGCCAGCGTTTTTCAAATATTCAAACGTTTTATTATATCAATTTTAAACTTTGTTTTTTTTTTTTTTTTTTTTGTTCACCGATTTGTTTATATTATTATATTTGAATGGCCGTAGAATGTTGTTGTTAATCGATTTTTAAAAAAAAAATATTATGTTGACAATGAGTCATCACAAGCAATTTTCGTTGATAAAAACGACCGTACCCCGTCCCCCTAAATGAGTCATCTGGATTAGTGGAAAAATCGTTTAATTACGGTGATCCGGAAAATGATAAAAATGATTTTCAAACGTAAACCTTTTTAAGATGTTTCGCGTAAGATGATATTTCATGACTTCAGTGACGGTGCTCTGCTGCTTACGTGTGTTTGTTTTTTCAAAAAAAAAAAAAAAAAAAAAAAAACAAACTATTATTTGACGAAGAAAAATAATTCAAAAATATAATTATATCTACACAAATCGAGTATTAACTTAGAATTACCCGGTTCGACCTGTAGTCTAACGCCCGCTGCCTCGTATAATTCATACGATTTGTCGAATAAATATATTACTACGACGTCAATCCAAATCACAACAGAACGCACGATAATACGATTGCGGTTATCGGCTATTGAAAGTTACGTTAAAAAACTGCGCATACTTTTATTCAACGCTCTTACTTCTAAACACAATCGCATTACGTATATAAGTACTCGCCTATTTCACAATAATCTCTAATATTATAAGTATGTTCTTGCTATATATATATATATATATTTCGAGAGCTCAAAAAGTATAAAATATAATGTCTATAATGTTACGATTGTTGTTTTCTCCGCAGACGGTATCACAATGGTCGGTTTTCAAAGACTGGGCACCATACGCGGTTTCAAGTTTGAACAACGACCGCTCCCTATGGTCAAAGACAGGAACCGCAGCGGTAGCGATCCACTCCATTTGTACTCGAGTTCCTCCGACGAACACGTCGGGGCTCCGAAGTACGTACCCGTATAAAATATTAATGGATTTCGTTTTAAAACACGTGGCCGACAAAATATAAAATATATTTCATTTTTTTTTTTTTTTTTTTTTGTCTTCGCGTGCACAGTATGAATTTAGTAGCGCCGCAATCCGCGGGTTTGACCCGTAGTCACGGCTGTCTGTATGAACCGAACGATAACCACCGGGACAGTTCTCAATACGTGGGATTCGAACAGATGTGGCAAAATAACAATTACCATTTGGAGGTATTTCGTATAACGTTACCACTCGGGTCATAACGCGACCGGTATAAATAATGCGTTTTTTTTATTTGTGTAAATATAGAAATCTTATTCGTCCGTCGACGAAAACACCGGGCGAACCTGGCCGGATTCCTTGAGCGACGAAGATTTAGCCAAACTGCGACCCCTGTTGTTTCTCGAACTGTCCGCCATGTTCGACGGTTCCGGCATACCGTTCCACAAGGGCAAACCGCACAAACGCAAACGGAGAGAAGGTAAATATAATAAATGCTAAACGCGGTCGTGCAATAAAATCAATTTTCTCCGCTGTACTAACAGACGGGACGATTTTCGGGGTATCGCTGTCGACGCTAGTCGACCGCGACGAGTCCATTGCCAACCGTCGCGTCCAGGTGCCGCTGATCGTCCAGAAAGTCCTCGGGCAGTTGGAGAAACGCGGTCTGTGCGAGCAAGGCCTACTGCGCATGGCGGCCCCCAAAGCGAAAGTCGACAAGCTCTGCGGGGCCGTGGAAAAGTTTTTCTACGCCAAGCACGAAGAGGCGGATCAGCTGCTGGAAAAATGTTCCGTACACGATCTGGTCGCATTGCTGAAACGTTTGCTCAGAGACTTGCCCGGACTGTTGCTCACCCACGAGCTCGTCAATCTATTCTACCAGAGCTACTGTAAACACGAACAGATTGCGCATTATTTGTTTTATTTGCCCTATAACCGTTGTCGATATATTTGCAGCCGTACCGGACACAGTGAGGGCTCTAAATCTATTGGTGCTACTGTTACCCATGGAAAACCGGGCCACTTTACGCGCCCTCCTTCAATTCATGTCCAGGCTGGTCGAATATCAGCAAAGGCACGACCTGGAGAACAAGATGACCGAACACAACGTGGCCATGATCATCGCTCCGTCTCTGTTCCCGCCCAGGTAAATCACGAAAAAAACAATTAATTATATTATATATTATACGCGTCGCGCGGAAATGAGTAATACGCGTGTTCGTGGTTCTGTAGGTCCGTGCATTTGGAGAAAAAAGACTTACAGTCGCATCTGGACCAGGCTGCCCGTAGCTGTCGTCTAACTGAAACTCTGATGAACCACATCGAAGAGTTGTGCCTAGTTCCTACCGACCTCATGACCCAGCTTAGGCATAACAACGAGCTGTACCAGTGCAGACTGAAAGAAAACAATAATCCCGTGAGCGTACACCGACAATAATAATATTATTATCGTCGTGCCATCACGACAATAAAAAAAAAAACAAACAAATGTACGGTTTTAAACAATTAATCATTTTTCTATTTACTCGCGTGCAGGTAAGAAGGTTCCTCGGAAAAAAGAAACCCGATATCGTCACCAAAAAAATCAACAACGAGGTGGATTACCAAGAGGGCGTGATTCGCGTCGACGCCCCTCAATTCCGAATTTCCGGAATACCGTTGTTTTTGTCCGACACGACCACTGTCGGTGACGTAATACTTAAGTAAGTAATTCGGCGGTCCGAATATCTTTATCATTATTTAAACATTTTTTTTTTTTTTTTTTTTTTTTTTTATGTTTTTAGGATCGTGGAAGAAGCCGCCAAGCAGACGGTAGCGAAAAACGGCCACACGGCCAAACCGTGCCGGAAGGACCTGAAATCAAGGGCACTAACTGAACTCGCTCCCAACGGAAACCTGTCGTGCTTGTTGACCACCGCCGATCCCGATATGGCCACTAGAACACATTTCCTATACGAAACTGGTGGTAATATCGGTAAGGAATACCGTAACTATGCGTTTAATCGCTGTGTTATATTTACGAGTATGCACGATTCGCGTGAAACCTTTAAAATGCCCGATGCATAGATAAAAATCGCTTGCCTATTCCGGTAGACAATACGAATCGCATTTTTTTCTTTTATTCCTCGCGATTCGTTTTAATATGTTCCAGCCCGGGTCCGTCCTCCTTCCAACGCCGCTCTTCTCTATAATCAATTTCACTAGACATCCGTGGCGTACACTTATTTATACGGCCCACTCATTCGTAACAAAACTTGTCCCAAGCGCTCTTCTGTCCCACACTATATTTAGCACTTTTTCGATTCTTCTTCAATTCGTCATTCTCTCGGCGTCCAACTCGTCAATATGTTTTGTGGCGATAACACAATATACTCACGCGAATGTGCAATTGTCTATACAGGTCAACGGCGTATAGAGCCGACCGCCAACATGATGGCCGTATACCAAATGAACCCGAACGCTCAGTGGTTTGTCAAATGTGATCACAGAAACGGAATGACGCACGTATGACACTCAAAAAAAAACAAAAAAAAAACAACAAATAATGCATGTTGGTAAAATAGATGGTGCTCGATGATAGCATGTATATTGTATATTGTTTATTATTACCGAGAGTATCAGAGAGTGTAAAACCAAAAATACAATATTTTTTTAAAATAATTGTTTCGTTTTGTTATGTTGAAAAAAACTGACATTTTATACTGTAGATTTTATATTACTTCTTACATTAAGACGACTAGATGTTTGTTAATTTTCATTTGTACGTGTATGATAATTATTTTATTATTATTATTATTATTATTATTATTATTATTATTATCATCATTATATTTTTATTTTTATTTTTATTATTATTGCTATACTACTTGTTTACGATACATCAACATTATCAACAACCATATATATATTGACGTAATCTATTTTTATTTTATTTTTTCCCGTTTACTGTCGATCAAAATTTATTATTAAATATATATATATATATACATACATGTGTGTAATAAAGAACAAGACAATAATAATATACCTACGGCTATTAAACGATTTTAAATTTTCTCGTTCCTGCATTTATTTAGAAATATTCTAAAACGTATGATCTATTATTTACAGTTTAGAACAGTGGTTCCCGACCCGTGGTACGCGAAGAAATTTGTTTTATTGCTATTTGCATTCAATATTATTAGGTTTAGTTTAGATTATTTGATATTAGCTATTAAGTTATTATTTTATCAAAATAATATGTAATGTCGACGTCATGGGCTTTGTAATCGTAGCAATTTAGAATTGTAGATAATGATAAACTCTATAGTTTATCATAGTTCTTATCGATAAAGCGCATTCTTATAGTTTTAACGTTTCATTTTGGATGTCAACAAAAACAGAATACCCATCTTTTTTCAAGCAAGCATTACAATGTTTAACTCCATTTGTCACTACTTATTTGTGTGGGAGTTGATTTTCTGAATTGCTGTATTAGAAAAATAAGTACAGAAGTTGGCTCGATATTCAAAGTGACTTAAGAGTGAAAATTAGTTCCATTCAGCCTGATATTGATGTCCTTGTACAAGATAAACAACAACAAATATCACATTAATTTTATTTGTTAAATTTTATTATTATTTATATATATTATTTTTTTTTTTTTTTATCAATTTGAAAATTTAAATATTTAGATTTAACTAAAAATTAAGATTTGTTTACTTTCATAAATATCAAATAATAAAAATGTAAAGAAATCAATGAATAATAAAATTATACGCTAAACAAATTTGGCTCCTAATTTAGTTTTAGAATTGAGGTGGTACACGCGTATTGATTGTAAAAGTGTCTGGTGGTACTCGATGACAAAAAGGTCGGGAAACCCTGGTTTAGAAGAACTAAAAGTAGTCCGTATGTAATAAGATCAACACTGACGTATGGCTATAAGGCGTGATACAACGACGGGCGGGACGTAAAGGAATTTGAGGATTTTTGAAAATCGTTATGATCATTGGCGAAAAATCTTTGGACCGGTACTTGACAGAGTCGCGGGAAATCGACGAAAGCGATATTACGGGGACCGGTATCGATGGCTTTATCGTATTTCGTATAGAAGACGAGAAAAAAAAATCAACTTTATAATGTCAATAGTTGGACACGGACGCGTCTCGAGATGGCCCGTCGAATGAAACCATCAAAGAATGTCGAAAATGATTGATTTCAGGCCATTTTATACGTCAAAAAGCAAATTCGACATTAAGATAAAGCCATCGAATGGGTAACCTACCACAAGTCAGAATCCCATGCGGCAAGCTCGGAAAACGATGAACATATAGAGTGTAGAGGAGAATTTGAAAGCGTTAGTTGTAGTCAATTGGAAGAAAGTGAAACGAGATAGAGGTAAAGATAGCCGGTGTGATATTGGTAGTGGTGGCCAGAACTCTTAGAGAGTAGCTACGTCAGAAGATTAAGTATAATAATAAAAAGACGATGACGATTTACAGTATACGAATAATTATTATAATTACTATAACATTACTTTCTATAGTAATTAAACTTTGCGTACGTTTTTCACACACGACAGATACACCCATGATAATGATTAATGAAGACGCGTGACACTTATTTTATTAAATTGTAATGCGTCTGTTA
This sequence comes from Tuberolachnus salignus, assembly GCA_956483605.1. Taxonomy (NCBI): domain Eukaryota; kingdom Metazoa; phylum Arthropoda; class Insecta; order Hemiptera; family Aphididae; genus Tuberolachnus; species Tuberolachnus salignus. The sequence goes on along the minus strand of OY101436.1, from coordinate 36,499,155 downwards.
AAATATGTTAGCGGCAATAAAAAGCAATTAGAAAAACGGAGAATAATATCCGAAGCGTGTAACAACGTTTAGTAAAAAAAAAATAAATGAGTTCGGATTACGTTACCTCTAATTAATATTATAGTTTGCTGTACAGGTCACAAGCCGCGGTGGCACTCCTTAAAAAAAAAAAAAAAAAAAAAAAAATGTTTTACGATACTATGCTTCCAAGCATATGTGTATAAATTTATAAATTAGTTACCATGTGTAGTATTTAGAGGTGGGACATTTAATAATATCTACCTTTATATATATATATATTTTTTTTGTAAACGTGTCCCTCTCTGTACGCTGCGTTCCTCTTACTTGCCACCAACCAACAGTGGCCCATGGTGTGATTGTGTGTCCGGCCTTTCCGTTTGCGAACGTTTAATGGACAAATGCGAAATATTATTCGTATTTAGCGTATAGACCAGTGTTTTCACAACCTTTTTACCACCACGGACCACTTCGATAATATTTTATAGGTCGCGGACCACCTCGATTTTACGAAAACTAAGAATACATTTTGTTTGCTCATTAAAAATAATACACAACATTTATCGAAAAATGTTAATTTTCATTATTTCACTTTACATTTTATTACAATACTCTTCACTAATGTATAATTATACTTTACTATACTAAATAATTTACTTAGTGTGATTTTTGTGACTGATACCTACACACTTATAAAAGTGGAAAATACTTATCGGTCTACAGCAGCAACAACGATAAGATAACCGTATAATATTATAGGGTTCCTCAATAAGTCGTAATTTTTTTCGCTATTTAAAAAAAAATAATAATTCATTTGCAATAGAAATCGAAGAAAAAATCTATGGGACCGTGGGCCACCGGTTGGAAAACACTGGTACAGACAAAGAGCCGAATATACTTAAAAAGAGCATCGAAAATTCATAACTCTGTCAACCACCCGTGATCATTATACAATCAATAATATCAACGCCGTCGTCGCTTCGTCACAATTCAAACGAGCGTATGGTAAATAATTGAACCTTTTGCTAAAACGAGTCATTCATATTTTGTAATATTATAACAATACTAGATAAATAAATTATCGATACGATAATACACATGGGCTCTAGACCAGGGGTTCCCGACCTTTTTATCATCGAGTACCACCAGACACTTTTATAATCAATACGCGTACCACCTCAATTCTAAAACTAAATTAGGAGTCAAATTTGTTTAGCGTATATTTTTATTATTCATTCATTTCTTTACATTTTTATTATTTGATATTTATGAAAGTAAAAAATCTTAATTTTTAGTTAAATCTAAATATTTAAATTTACAAATTAATAAAAAAAAAATAATAAAATTAATGTGATATTTGTTGTTGTTTATCTTGTACAAGGACATCAATATCAGGCTGAATGGAACTAATTTTCACTCTTAAGCCACTTTGAATATCGAGCCTATTTCTGTACTTATTTTTCAAATAAAGCAATTCAAAAAATCCACTTTCACACTAATAAGTAGTGACAAATGGAGTTAAACATTGTAATGCTTGCTTGAAAAGAGATGGGTATTCTGTTTTTGTTGACATCCAAAATGAAACCAATGTTTTGCCTTTAAATGCGTCTTTCATTGAGCTGTCACTTAGCATATCAATGAACGATTCTTTGTCTTCCATGTCTTCTGGAACTTCTTTGTCTGAAGATTCATACAAAAATGGGTTTCTAATCCAATTTTTCTTTGAATAGTCTTCAGAAAAATGTTTCGAAAAATTCATTTTCAGTGCTTCCAAATGTTCCAAGATGTCAGCATTTTAATCTTCCTTCAGAGAGATTTCATTTTCATCAATAAATGAGGAAAGATTAGGAAATGCAGAAATGTAATTGACTGCAAATAGTATTAAAAAAAATGTCTTCGCGTACCACGGGTTGGGAACCTCTGCACTAGACAATATGTTATCATAGGCAAAATCCAAATTTGCCGCCCTTTCGTTTTGTATATCTCTATTTACCCCTTAACCATATCCTCAAACATATTCACGTCCACTTCGGGTTTAAGGTGCAGTATACAACTCGCTATAAAATATTTTTTTTCTTATTTAACTAGACAATAAATTAATTACATATACACGTGTATACGAGGTGCGACAATAAAATAACGAGACTTTTTGAATATAACCTAAACTATTAACGTTATCTATAAAACGATTATTGAAATATGATTAGAAAACACTTATCTAAATGTACTATGAACACTGATGGGATCGATTCGTTTTCTTATACGTTAGTAGCCTTGTTATTAGTGCGAATTCGACTATACTGCCGAAAAATGTTAGATATAAAAATCGAACAACATGTGTTAACATTAAATTTCTTGTTAAATTAAAAAAAACTGCCGCGGAATCGTTTCGTATGTTATGTGAAGTTTATGGTGAAGAATGTTTATCAAGAGCTCGTGTTTTTGAATGGCACAAACGGTTTTGTAGTGGAAGGGAGGACGTCGAAGACGATGATCGTTCTGGACGTCCTACCACGTCTTCAACAAACGAAAACGTTGAAAAAATCGACAAAATTAATTAATCAATATTATTATAAAGAGGTATTAATTAAATTAAGAGAACGTGTCAGAAAGAAGCGACCAGATCTATGGAAAAATGGCTGGGTTCTTCACCAAGACAATGCTCCAGCTCACAGTGCATTTTCAATTCAACGTTTTTTAACTGAAAAAAAAATTTCTGTACTTCAACATCCCCCGTACTCGCCAGACCTTGCTCCTTGTGACTTCTTCTTATTTCCTTCTTATTTCTTTTCCCATTTTCAAACAGTTGATGACGTAAAAATGAAAACGGCAGAACTTCTAAAAGGGCTGAATGAAAGCAATTGGCAACACTGTTTTCAAGAATGGCAGCGACGTATGCAACAGTGTATTGATGCTGAGGGAAGGTACTTTGAAGGTGATAATCATTAAATTATAACATTTTTGAAATAAACAACTTTTATTCAAAAAATCTCGTTATTTTATTGTCGCACCTCGTATGTATTATTGAAGGACGATAAGCAAATGAAATAATTGATATTAATCATATGGTGGATATGACCACTAGATATCCATAAGTTCAATATCTATTCGAAAAGGAAATAAAATTTAGTAGATACTAATTTTAGTAGACAAGGATCTAAAACTGTTGATGTTCCTATGCCGGCCATACCAAATAATTATAGCACGTATAATCTACGTTTAAAATTAATTATATTCTATAATTAATCTTAATTTTGATTTCAGTGTATTGTACTTGTACGCAATACCGTCTCAACCAAGACTAAATCTAGTTAACTGCCCGGATATCAGCTATTACTTTTAAAAATAAAATTATTAAAATTTAATAATTAACCATTTTTTTTTTCTTGCTCGTCAGTATTTCGAAAGAGGTTTTCGGTTTTCGCGCTAGTCCAGGAAGGGACCAATATATTCTAAATACGGCCCTGCCTACACCTAGAAAATGCCAAACAATACCACTCCAGGCGTAGGCCCGAATTGTCTATACCATCCGCCGACCCTGAATATAGATATAGTTTAAAAGGTAGTGTCCGGCACACGTCAGTTGATATGATTGCGGAATATCGACAACCTGGGAATCTCGAGGAAAACGTGACAAAATTAATAATCGTACACTATTATACTGTGTATAATACTTTTGGAATAAATACGAATTACTAATCTCGCTCTTCTAACGGAACGATTACTCCTCTCGAAGAGTTTTTGCCACCATCACTACACTTCACGACACGTGTCTATCTTCAACTGCCTCTCGCCGTCCTTCGACTCCCCTGGGCTTTCCGAATCATCTTTTACCATGCCAATCCTATCTTTTTTAAGGGTCGTCCTCTAGGTTTTCATCCGTCGAGTTTCAATTCCATAGCTGGCCCCTAACTGTTTTCACCTCTTCTCGTTATGTGGTCTAGCCATCGAATTCTTAAGCCCTAAACGTAGCATATTGTTATCGTATATCTGTTTTTAAAGTTAGAAAAAAAAAAATTCTATTTTTGGCGAATTTTAAAAAAAATAAATAAAAATTGTTTACCATCAACATTTTTTTAAAAATCAGGTTTGCAAACTGACTATTTTGAATTGTTCAAAAATAAATTTAATGCAATTTAAAATGTTATATATTTAGAGTATTAAAAAATAAAAATGATATGTCCAGTAATATTATACTTATCATTATAACAATGATGAAAGTAAATGCAAACAAAGAATTATAAAACACGTACAAAAATTAAATACCGATAAAATAAATGTCAAACCAGAAAGATTTCAGACACTTTTATTAATGTTTAACACAATTATTAATTTCAAATGTATTTCGGTATGGTCCTACTAAATATAGATGTAATAACAGTAAAATTCGATCTAACAACGTCGCCGAGACGTCAAAATTAAGAAAAACCAACAAATAACTAACTCGTTATTACCACAACGAATCGACCTTTTTTTTTAATACTTATATTAGTTTTTTACATAGATTATTACTATAAGTAAATGGTCAGATATTCTAATTTCAATTATCATACGATACTGTATGGATATTTTAATACAAATATTAAACTTTACATATCTGTGTATTAGCGATTGTATATTTTAAAACGTTATATGTTCATAAATAATAATAATAATAACACGACACAATTCATATCGAGTACGGGTAAACAGCTAATGGACTGAACAAAACATTAAAAAAAAATTCATTAAAACCGGAATTTTGATTTGCTAATTGCAAAAAACCTATTTGCTATTATTTTACTAATTGTTTGTTAACTACTGGCGTTTGTTTGGAGACGGTATCGGATCGTGTGGGCGGGTTACATAGACTTGACCCTAACTTGAATTGAACCAATGTGTAGCTCCCGACACAATGATCTGTTAATTTCTTCAATAAATTTGCTAATATTTACTAACTATTTGCTAACTACCGGTATTGGTTTGGAGCCGATCGTATAAAGTAGGATCCAGTTCATGGACGTTGTTGACTCGGGTGTACTATTATGCTTATGAAATTATCGAATTTTATTCTGTCGGCCGTGTATTTTAAGCAGACGACAATAATTAAAACCGACCAATTAAACTCGCTAATAAAACATTGGAATTAAAACTAATCAAATTGCAATTAATACATATTTCAATTGGCTGTAATTATGTATTGTAAACGAAAACCTTAAATTGCACCCAATTCTAAATTGAATCTAAAAATGATAAAAAAATAATAATACCATACCGAGCGGTTGTAACGCAACCGTAATTAAATATTATGTGATTTGTGGTTAAATAATTCTGTGTGTAGTTAATAATATATTATAGTAATTATCATTCAATCTGTAACTATACAGATAAATTATATATTATCACAACTGACTTAATACATTTAATAACGTGCATTTTCAGATCCACGCATTCATAAATTTGTAAACCTGCGTGTTTCAAATATAGATTTATAGTAAAAAAATAAATAAATAATTTTATTATTTATCACAACCCCTTTTTGTAGTCTTCAATAAAATCTGTCCGTATAATTTTGCCTGGTCAAATTTGTATTGCCGACAATTATAGGACTCAAACGAGGCAGAGTTCTTTAGACCTTCAGTTCGTACCACCAAGGAACATGTACTGTAAAGTCTGTTAGCATGTTTTACTATGATTTTTTTTTCCCTCCGTTTATGAACAACTTTTCTGCCAGAAATCTAGGTCTTATCAACAACATTATAAGAACTTTCATGGAGCATTTTGGGTCTAGTGCGTTGAGTCGGTCATTTTTATTTTACTTAAAGTTTCCTAAATAATAGGGGGAGGTTAGGTTAGGTTAGGAAAGACAAAAATATTTAGGCAATAGTAAATACATTTTTTTGCAATTTTTACAAATTTAAGAAATATGAATTTAATTTTGAATTTTGTATTTACCCACTTGGACGAATTAATTGTAGAATTCGAAGGACAATTTGAAGATGTTGAACTCGTGCGTCATCAAAAATATTGGTTTAATTACCCTATGGCAGTTTAAATTGAAAAGCAAGAGACGTTTCACTTCAATTAGATTTATATGAGTTTCAAACAGATTCATTATTATCCAAAAAAGAGATTGACGTGTGCTTTTGGAGAAAATGATTTATTTATTTAATTATTTTGAATGACCTTTTGTTTGTTTGTTTTGTTTGCTTTGTTTTCTATCCTTTGTAAAGTCACATCAAACAAGCTGTAAAAATTATAAAAAAAAAAAATAAATGCTGACTACGAATAGTTATTTTTAATGGACTTTTTCTTCTTTGCTCTCTATGCTGTGGCCCGCTAGAATGTAAAATTTTAAAAATTGGCCCTCTTGGTAACTTTGAATTCGTGTTGTATATAATTACGTGCGAGACTGGCGGGGGGAAAAATAAATTAAGAGGCCCCCTAAAAAATACCAATAGTAGTAATAATGCGAGTGGTTTAGATAGTCTTGTACTATTATAACCATTTTTGAACCGGTTGTAAAAAAACGGACATCTCGAGTCTTGCCTCGTAGCCTTGTTTTCCAATATATATATATATATATAAGAGTAAATCGTTTTTAAAACGATTTCAGCGGTTTGGTTTCGATGTAAATTACGTGTGCGAATATTATATTGGAATATTTTCTAATCGATCGTTTTTGACCTCGATATTATAACGATCGACGGTAATATAATTATAGTTGTTATTTTAAAAACGCAATCGTCGGCTGACGATACGACAATATCGATATCGAGATTGGTGGTATACGACAACCGTTAACGTTCGAATACAGTGGCGGGGAGTCGAAAATCGATAATAATATTATTGTCGTCGTTCGGCCCGTTCCGCAAGGTTAACGATATTAATGTCTTAGGTGAAACGGCCAGAAGGTGCGATATTAAAACGATATTATCCCGGGCAAAGTTGAATGTAAAAGACCACCTATGTGTGTATGCATTATACTCGTAATGCGCTTCTCGGCGTTTCGAAACTCGGGTGGAAACGGCAAGTTACGTACGTACCTTACAATTGATCAAATCAAATAACTACGGGACAAGTCCATTGAAATGGATTTTATGATATCCGACTATAGGAGGGATTCGTACGGGGATCCAAGTTAAATTTGTTGGCGTTAGAACCATCCCCAACTATCGCCAAATCCCGCCTAGACATCATTGATCTAAAAATCTGAGGCGGAGGTGCTTTAAATATGTGGCGCTCCTAACAGCCCGGTATGCACTAGTGAAGATCTCACCCGGGTACACTGGAAGACAACCGAGGTACGAATGTTTATTAAAACTTCTTAAAATTGCTCGACTCTTAAAATTTTATAAAACTATTTTTGAGATTAGTTGTTTTAGGAAATATTCGAAAATCGCACACCCCAGGAGACCAGAAGCCGACGTTGATGAATTTAGCTCGTGTCAATGCCGTCAGTAACACCTCTTCAGATATTTGGATTAAGGATATCTTGACTGGATTATGTGATGGTAGGATGGTTTAAACGGCAAAAAATTTGTCTTGGACCCCGCACGAATCCATCCCGTTGTTAAATGTCATAAAATCTCTTCCCGTTTTTTTACGGTGACGGTGTCAGATCAATTATTACGAACAAAGTAATCCAATGCAATGGATCGTAACTATACACTAGTACGTATGTACGTACGTAGAACTACTGAGAGATTTTTAATATAAATAATTTGGCGAACGGTAACGCGAGCGGTTTTTTTTTGTCTTTTTGGATCATACGAGTATGATAATAATATACAGGCGACTACTGCTCGTGCATAATAAAATAATTAACTGTCACCGCGGATCTATTGCAAACATTAAATTGCGATTGGCGACCGAAAACTGTTGAAATCGTACTATAGAGTACTATTATGCGTTTATTCAGCAAAACTACAATTGTATTATAAATAAATAAGTCCCGTTTACTCCTGCGGGCTGGGCGGGCTCACAGTGACTGTACAGTAGCGTTCTGCGCAGCATTAGGGCCGAGACCCGTGTCGCATGCTGCCCTTACAATGTAATAATAATAGCTAGGCTAGCACTAGCCTAGGATTCTGGGCGGCCCCGGGTGTTCTCTCTGCGGATTTCCCGGTGAGCAGAACGAGGAGGATGACGACGCTCTCCATACCCTCGTGCGCTGCGAGGCGTTTGACGGGGACAAGGAGCGCCTGGTCCGGAGGATCGGTCCTTTCGAACCGGGCGACTTGGTGTTGGAATCCCCAGATCGTTGGAAAGCCGTGGTCGACTTCGCAGAGACGGTCGTCGCGGAAAAGGAGTCGGCCGAACGGCAACGCCAAGCCCTCGACGCCGCCGGCGCGCGCCTTCAAGCGCATCGCCGCCGTCGTTGAACGCGGCCTCGTAGACGCCAGACCGCCCGCCGTGTGGCCGGTAGGAAGTGTTCCCCCCCTACTAGTGCAGGGGCAGCAAGTGGGCTTCGGCCTGGCTACTGCCCATTCCCCGGTAGGGACGCGAATCTTGTGAACTAACTTATGTGAGCCCGCCCCGCCGAAGGGGAAAACGGGTTTTTATATCTTGTACTTATTTGTATGTGTTCATTTTATAAAATAAACGATGGCGACCCGCCTCCCGAAGTAGTGCCTCACGGCCATTCCGGGAGGTGGGGATATTGCCGGTTTAAAAAGGAAAAAAAAAAAAGGGTTCTGGGCGGCCCTCTGGCGTTGGCGTTCCCCTTCCTCCCTCGTTGACAGGACCTCCTTGATGAAGTTGCTTGTTTTCTCCCAAACGGTCCTGTCTTCCATCATTCTCCCCATTGCCATTTCCGGGGTGAAGGCTCTGTCCATAGCCGTCTCCAAGCTCCCTTCGTTGCCTCCACCATCGGTCGCAGTGGAAGAAGGCGCGGTCCGCGTCGTCCACGGGGGCCTGGTAGTCGTGGCACTCCGGGGTGCCCAGCCACCCAATCCTATGCAGGTACTGGCCGAAGCAGCCGTGACCCGATAGGAATTGGGTGAGGTGCTAGTTGGTGTTGCCAAACTTCCTGGACACCCAAGGCGCCACCTTCGGGATCAGTCTTCGGGTCCAGGCGCCGGTCTCGGCCCGGTCCCACTCCTCCTGCCACTTCCGCAGCGTTTTCGCACTTGTCTCCTGCGCCGTCGGGAGCTGCTGTCCGTTCCTCTTCGCGCTGTACGCGGCTACGCGCTCCGCCGTCTGGAGGTGCGCTGGCAGTATAACATTGTAACCTAGTTGAAAACATTTTAACAGTTTTACGAGTTTTACCGTTTTATTTCCCGTGTTCGACTTACAAGAGACGATTTCGTCTGTAGCCGGTGCGTTGTGTTCTTTCCCGGCTGCAAACAACTTTTCCACTATAGAAATCTTACTCCGACTTTCGAATGCGGCACCTTTTCCGAAAACATTTTGGATCCGGCCGATGCAACGGAAAAGTCATTTTTCGATTTCCGTTTTGGTTTTCCGAATAGTTTGGCTATAAAAACGGTACAAATTACGGCGATAATCGTTTCGTTATTAAAAATTTTTTTTTTTTTTTATTTATTTTCCTTTTTACCGTAACTCGGTTAAAAACAATCATAGAGACCCGAAATGTTCACACAGAATATTTAGACATTTTACACAAAGTACATCATAAGTTGTGCATAGTAAATAGTCACGAAAAAAAGTCGAGCATAATGCAACAGGTATTTTGTATAAACGTTTAAAGTGCACATTTTGATGAAAGCCGTAAACATTTTCGGCATTTACCAATAAATGTGAATAAAACTTACGTGGCTTACGACAATTTATGTTGCAATATCGATGTAATATAATCGCTAACAATATGTAAAAAAATAATAACACAAATATGGTCGTTTACTTTTAAAACAAAATTGTAATATGTAATATTTATATTAATATAATAATTATATTGATTGATTTATAAAACGAAACAAAAAAAACTATCACCGGATGTGCACAAATTACTCGAAAAAATAAATAATAGATAATTATTATAGGTAGGTACTTTAAGGAGAAAAAAATATATATACAGAGTGAGCAGAGCCGAATGACGAGTTGAATGAAATCATTAGTTTATGATAGGATAAACCCAGGCCTATGTTAGTGGTCTATTTTGAATTACACGGTTATGCTGTTCTTAGTCGTAATCATGGTCTGGACAGGTGTACGTCGAGGTTTCGTCGTTCGCGCGTATTTCGAAAATAATTATTCCGCGATTGCTACACAAAGGGATTCTCGTCTACATCTCGGCATTCCACGCAACGAATCTGTCCCTAAATTTAACACTATTTTATTTTGGATTCGAAAATCTAAATAGTCTGGAAGTACCCTAAGCGGGCGTGGACGCGGAGTATCTGGAACGGTAAGAACCACCGAAAATTTGCAGTAGGTTTAGAGAGACAATTGGGCGGTCACCAAGTCGCTCTGCCCGGAAGCACGCGGTTGCTTTGGGAATGTTATGATGGCGGAAACTTATTTGCAGCGCAGGGTTGGAGGAAATGGCTGAAGAACATGACTTGGGAGACGTGCGGTTTTTTTAACAATTCGGGGCTCGAGCGCGCACAGCTCGAATTTCGCTTGCTGTTTTGCGACAAACGTTCCCTGGGCGGTTGGTCTTACTGAGGGGTGACGTAGGCTGGCCGGCGCGCTCCCCCGATTTAAGCGCGTGCGATTTTTCCTCCGGTGGTCGCTTAAGAATAAGGTTTTCAAACATCACCCCCCCATACGATAGATGACCAGACGGAGAGAATCACAGGAAGTAATCGCGGCCGTACCAATCGAAACGTGCAATGTATTGTTGCTGACGGCCGCCATCTCGACGATCTCATTTTCACAAACATAATTGGAAAAAAATGGGATTTCCTAATTATTTTAACAAAACAAACCGTTTTTCTCTGAGTTTTAATGTCCGTTATTTGTAGCTCCTCAAAACTCATCGGCCGGCTCCGCCGCACCCTGTATATATATATATATATATATATATATATATATATATATATATATATATATAGATTAAAATATTGCAACTTATTAATAATTATTCAATTGCGTATGTATTGCTCGTATTTAGGTACGAATATATCGTGTTTAATATGTTATCGCGGACGACACGATTTCGAGTCGAGTCCCGGTGGTAGGCATAGGCATATATATTCATATATATATATACACACCTCTAACAAAACCGATAGATAAACACAATAGAAAAATAATGCTATCAATACTTCGGCGTTTAGTCGGCATTGCTGCCGTTCTCGTGTCCGTATAGTACCTAAATATTAATAATAATAGGTAGTTCTAGGTTATAATACCCGAATAATAGATAACGGCAAAACCGTACAGAACTCCGCGGCGGTACCCAATAATCTATTGTGCCGAGCACTTGAGGTGTGATTCCTATGCACGCGGTTAATAGCTAAATATTCATTTTTTTTTTTTTTTCAAAGTTAGACATTCGCTAGTTTTTCAGCAGCAGTCAATTGGTTTTCTAATTTTAATGCTTGGGTTGGTTTTTATGTCTTCCTCGACTAGGTTCAATACATAATTAAATTGATCGCAGATTAATCTGGACGATTCCCTGGATTTGGTTTTTCTCGCCATAAATGTTTCTCAATCGGGCCACTGAAAAACCCTTCAGCCCCCTTCCCCCCGGCACAAAGTACATTTCGTGCACATCATTTTTGTTTTTTTGTCAGAACGTATTTTATAATTGTTTGTTCTTCTCCTGCTTGTTGTATAAGAAGTAAGGTTTTAAAATACATTTTTGTTTTTTTCGTTAAGGACATGGTTGAACTAATATTAATAATAATATTTAAAAACACACTTGTATGAATATACACGTACAACCTAACCAAATAGAGGCCTTGATACAACTGCGTATACGTGCCTAATGTTAGCCGAGCGTCTCCTGACGCGTACATAGGAATCGCACCTTTAATCTACCGATCGATCCGGTTATAAAATACGTTTATTATTATATAAAATACATTTAAACTGCTATTAATCGCGGACCAAACGAAAAAAATAACTTTTTATTGTTTTACACAACCGGCAACATCAGTCGCAATTGTCTCGCGGCGTGCGTTGCGTATGCTTGTGTTTCGCATTTATATTGGACAAAAAACACTAAACACAGCTGTTATAGAGCAGTTAAAACGCTGCTCTGTTAATACAGGGTGCGGTAGAGCCGAGTGACGAGTTTTGATGGGCTATAAATAACGAACAGTAAAACTTAGAGAAACGGTTTTTTTTTTTATTTAAATCAGTATTCAATCCCATTTTTAAAAATTATTTGTTGAAAATTATATCTCCAATATGGCGGCCGTCAGCATTGATACACTGTTGTAGACGATCTCTGAAGCTCTCATATGATTTTCGGCACATTTCGACTGGTATGGCCTCGACGTCCACGTGGAATGGTCTTTCATGGAGCTGCCGTGGGTTATTTGTAGCCCAGTATCGAAAATTTTGTTTATTTACAGTTCCAGAAAGGTTGAAAATGGGCCTCATCGCTACAGAAAAAAGTTGATATCGGAGGAATTTGCAGAAGAATTTGCTGACAGAGATTTTTACGTTTGCCGTAGTCAGTAGCATTTAACTCTTGGACAAGCATTAATTTATAGGGATGGAATGATAAATCTTCGTGAAGGTTTTCCTCGAAGAACGGTCTGAGATTCCCAAAACTACAGCGTGTTTCCGGGCTGAGCGTCTTGGTGACTGCTCAATTGACTCTCTAACCAACTGTACATTTTCGGGGGTTCTTACCGTTCTGGGTGCTCCGTGTCCAAGTCTACTTAGGGTACTTCCAGTTTCTTCCAAATTCCGTATCCACAATTTGATAGTGTTAGCAGACGGAACAGATTCAGCACGTGGAATGCCGAAGTGTATACGAAAAGCCCTTTGTGTAGCGATCACAGAATGCTTATTTTCGTAATACGCACGCACGACGAGACCACGATGTACACCTGTCCAGACCATGATTACGAATAAAAACGGCATTACTGTACAATTCAAAACATACCACTTATTAAGGCCTGCACTTATCTTATCACAGGCTAATGACCTCATTAAACTCGTCAGTCAGCACTGCTGCACCCTGTATAAATTAATATTTTTCTTTTCATTTTTTTTTTTTTTCTTGACGTCGTCTGAAATTTCGATTATAGAATTGCGTTTAACGTATTCGGGATTGACGTACCGAATCCGTCCATCCGATTGTTTCAAATATTGTGTTCGGTATATTTTTCAATCCGGGATTCGGTCGAATTTCCGCTCGGCAAACCAATCGCCCCGAACCGTTTGTATTATTTTCCGTGTCGCGACCACAATAACCGTACGATTTACCGAGACAAAGCCGGATCCGGGGAAGGAGGAAGGGCACTTTACTATGATTTTTCACGTACCTAAATAATAGTTATTATCGATTTCATTATTGTATTACATTAGCAATCGCACACGAGGCACAACCAAAGTGGAATGTTTGTAACAATTTTCTAGAGCCAGACATGGTTTTGAACGGGGCTGAACGGTCTAGACCGGAGGTTCCCAAACTGTGAGTCTCCGCCCTAAGGTGGGTCGCGATTGAACTATTTGTGGGTCGCGTTTAATTTTGAAATATTTTTTTTTTTTTTTTTTTTTTCACAGAAGAAAACTGTGTAAAATCATTTTAGACGGTAATTTCTTATCGTATTAAATATTTAAATACAGTTATATGAGGGCACTAGTTTCAAAGTGCACAATCTCCATGTTCCATAAAAATTGAGATAGACATCGTTGCATATTCAATTGTCAGCGCTGAATTCGAATAACTCACTATATTTGAGCAAACGGTTCTATCTCCAGTGTATTTTAAGATTGAAAAAAACGTTTAATTTCAAAACGTACAATCTCTAATCAAATAATATTTTTCATGAGTTTTATTATAAAAATAGATTTATAAAAATACATTTTACACCGTTTTGACGGGTTTTCGAACTCAAAAGGCGTAGTGTTAGTCCGCGGTGAAGGCGTGTACAATTCAAATATTGGAATGGGAAAACCAATTACAAAAAAAGCAAAGAACATTATTAACATGAAGCCCTCCAAAATTCCAATACGGAATGTTGTCAACAGTAATAAAAAAACGGATGTAAATTACCTACTAACTGCTCATTACGGAAATGAGTGGGAAAATTTGAACAGCATTTAATTTTTTACAAATTTGTCATAGAGGGAGATGCAATACCAGGTTATGTTGAGGAAGACATATTATGTGAACGCCATACGATAGAAGACGAAATCAATGTTGCAATCTAATAAATAAATTGACTAACTTATTAATCTAAAGTATTTTTTATTTTTAACGATTTTTATTATTAAATTAAATTTTTTTGTAAACTTCTAAACTAAATAAAAAAAGAATAAAGACTTTTAATTTTTAGCTTCTCAATACCTATTTATTATTTACTAAAGTTATTTTCAAAACGAGCAATCTCCTACTGTTAGTTTTATACTGTACAATCTCCAAACAAAATTTGTCAGAACTAAGACAAAATCTTGTTTTTTTAAGCATAAAACTGATAAATCATCTCTGCATAACTATATGAAAAGGTTAAAAAAATCCGAATGGAGAAAAAACATTTTTTGATTAAGTTATTCGTTTTTTTTTTTTTTGGTTTTCTGAAAATTTAGTGAACGTGGAGATTGAAGGCACGTTGAAACTAGTGCCCTCATATATGATATCGATAAATGTATTTTTGACAAGAATTTCGTAAAGTCGTAAATATTGTTGTTATAATGACCGCAGGTCATTGGTGTGTGGTGGGTCGCCAAAATGAAAAAAAAAAAATATTCGAAAATGGATCGTATCGCGAATAGTTTTTGAACCTCTGGTCTAGGCCCGTCCTAATCGTGGCGGTACTGGACGGTTTGCCCGAAGGATTATGGGAAAGTCTGTTCCCCTCCCCTCCTTCCCAATTATTAGTTTGGCCGGCCCTCGAAAATTTGGCACCTCCCCGCCGCCGCCGCCGCCGCCGCCGCACGCGTAAACGCGACCCCGCTTGTTTCGCGTGTGTGCGAAGTATTGTATCGCGCGGTATAGGTATCTTTGGACGGCATCACGACGACGCGTGCGCGCGCGCGACCTTGGCACCGGTCGTCCGTCGCCGCCGCAGCTTTGTGCGGGCGACGACGGCGCATATGCCCGCGGCGAGCGTGCCCGCGAGCTTAGACTTGAAACGAAAAAAACAACTATGACGGCAGCGGCGGCCGCGGCGGCCACGCGATCCGAGAATCCCGGCACCATGGAGGCCATCGGACACAAGCTCTTTCAGCTCGGCGATCCCGAGGGCAAAGGGTTCATCGTCAGGCGAGACATGCAAGTAAGCACCGCGCGCGCGCGCACAACACGTAATTATATTATTATCTCCCCTAGAACGGATTCGTATTATACCGGTAAAAGAAACGTACATTTTATTTCGCGTAGATATTAAAAAATGTGAAGGACAAAAATAATATCGTTATGGATGTTGACGACGACGTCCGGAGTTCGTATCGGCCGGATTCGCGCACCGCACTGTTTACGTCGCGGCGCGCCGACGTCACCCGCGTACGGCCGCCGCCTGATAACGCGGCGATAGATAAGGCCCGCGACCAACAGGTGGTAGGTACCGTGTGTTGTCGTCAACGACTGTTTTGGCGTTAGGGGATATCTCGAAAATTAGGTAATTTTTCCGTACCGTTATTGCCGCTCCGCGATAAAAAAGAACCCATCGTTTTTTAAAATATATTATATATAGGAAAAAAAAAACAACAAAAAACCGAAAACGTTAATAATCGTCCGGTACTCGCGTCTCCTCGTTTTCTTTGTTTATCGTACCGTCCAATCAATAATAACTCGATCGTAATAATTCACAAATTATTCACGAACCGCATAGCTTTGTCGGATACGTTAATATTGGATCATGAAACATAGTTGGAAATTTAAACCGGAGCAGTAGGGAATCATAATAAATGGTAAAAATATCATAATTATATTGTATATAAATCCAAAGTCAAAAATTATCAAAACAGTTCATATTATATTATAATATTCGATTACTTATTTGATGATCTATTTCAAAACAGAATCTTAAATCAAAAACATTAAAAATATTAAAAGGACGCGAGAAAGAAATTCGTATTATCTTATTCTATTGTTTTTAATGTAGATACAAACTTTTTTTTTCTTTTTTTTTTTTTTCTACTCTCGAAATTACCGCATCGTACGCACTAGCGATTTGTATGCCTAATGGCGAACACTTGTTCAAACACGCGTTGTGTCGCAGTATCCCATAAAATATTTCGAAACTATATACGTAATCCCGAAATTTAGCACGAACAAAACTCTTTAGACCAAAAAAAAAAAAAAAAAATGATCTACATACCTACTTACCTACCGTCACACAAAACAATATTTCGAATGAGTACCCGCCTAATAATAATACACGTACACGATCACACTGTTACAATATTCGATTGTGTGCAAATTGAGACCGACCCGAAATGAAAACGGATACAAGGGTTGATGAAAAACGTGTTTTTATTTATAAAAAAAAATAAAAAAAATACTGTTTTCATATTTTGAAACATGTTTTTTTTTAACTGTTTTAAACACCATTTAATCGAGTTTAATCCAAAATGGTAATTTATTATGTACAAATATTGGTATATGGGTGTACCGACAAAAAGAAATTTAAACTAATACATTTATTAAATTATGATACTTTTTTCTATATTTCGAGAGTAAAATCAATTCCAAAGCAATTTTTTGTTTATTATATATTATAACAACTTTTATATCGTGTAATTTTTGGTCGGTGTTTTCGGATTTAAAGTCACTTTTTACACCGATTTTATATACTCTGTGTGTTCCGTACACCGATTGTTACAAAAAAAAAAACAAAAATAGAAATAGCCCGATACTAATAAGCTATAGGCGGATAAATTGTATTTTTCTGTTTTAAACAATTGTTTTTTGTTTCCATGTTGTTTAAATCATTTGTTTTAAACAAAACCATTCACCGATTCACTATATATTATATATATATATGTGTTAAACAAGATTTGAAAACGTCTCAATCGGTAATCGGTCGACGGCCATTTCCGCAGCAGCGATCGAAATACTAAATACGTTTTACATTACTCAATAATAATTTTGTAATGTACGGTTATGGACTTCGTGTATAATTTCGTGTTACTGCTCGTCAATGGCGTGTATTCGAAACCGATGTCTAGCGAGACGCATAAAATACGGCGGCGGTGCGCTCTACAAAACCATATTTTACTGCTTTTGCATAATAGCGCGGCGTGCATTCAATAATGCAACCGATCATTATTAATTTATTATTATTACCTACTATTATTATTATTATTATTATTACCGTCGGGCAAAATGATAATTATTATCTGTAATTTGCGTGTTGCGTCCGCGCGCAGTTAAAAATACCGTCCGCCCGAAAACCCGCAAAAGTTACGCGTACGCAAAATATTGTAATTATTATTATTATTATTGACGACGGCACCGGAAGGGGGACCCGGGTATATTTTTATGTTTTCGGCAATCGGCAATCACGGGCATTCCACACCCGGAAAACGGTGCCACGATGAGTAAATCATCGGCGCGACCAAAGGGGATCCTAACCGGCATCCCCCTTCTCGGACCGTATTTATGAAAATTTAATTTTTTTTTTTTTTTTTTCTTAAGCTTATAATATACATAAATAACCGTGGCCCAAACGTGCGACGATTACATAAATGATATGAGATTTGTGTACATCAGTGCCGTGCACGGAAATCGGTGTACCGGAGTTGTGTACCGGCGGACACCTCCCTCGGAAGAATCCCGATTGCGCCACTGCAGCAACGGTGGCAACGGTGTTGCGACGGTAACAATGCGCGTCGATTTTTCGCAAATTCTCATCTGCCGTCAACAATTACAAGGACGTAAACGAAGTGGTTAGATACGGTTACCGATTTACGATAATTTATATTTCGTAACATGTATTATGTTATAATTGAAATCTGTGACGAACAACAATATATATGAATTATTCAATTATAAATTAAAAAAAAAAAAAAAAAAAATCACCCCAACCCCATTAAAAATGGCTCGAATATCAAGTAAATCAGTATAAAATTTAGATTTAGAAAACATATATACTTAACCGTATGAAACGATATTTGGATAGTATTAATTTTGTCCCGTCTGTTCGCGATTATCACCCACTGTGCCCACATAACTGCCTTAAAGCCACTATGGGAAAACCGGGGAGTTGTGAAATCCCTAGTGTGTTTAACAACGGCAACTAACTAGGCGAGTGGGTTCAACGTCGAAATTATTGGCTTTGAACACCCCACAGTCGGATATAATAAAATGGCATTCGACGGGCTTTGCCCATGGTTAGTAATTGTTGATCATCGCCGTGCATCGAAAAACGAGCCCCGGACGGATGTTCTGCTTGTTCCGCGTACCTTCTACCTCTACATGCCATCATTATTTTCCACCATATTATCTTTCCGAGTTTTTATCGTTGACAATTATTTAATTGTTGTCGGCGAAACAATGACAATTGTTATTATTTATCATACAGGACGGTCGGCTAACTGTATAAGACACTCGTTGATTCGGAAAGTACTGACTTTTTCGGATTTTTTATTTTTTTGACAATATAAGAAACAAGCAGCAATAAAATGTTTCAACGTCGATATATTCTGTCACCCTTATTATCGGGGACGAAACCACTACCCACTTTTGATTTTCAAATGGCACCATATGTTTTTGATAAAAAAAAAAAATATTAATAAAACAATTTTATTTTAAATAACTTTAACTTTGGGATTTTTATGTTTTCGCCCGCGAGTTTGTCAGTAAGTTTCACTAGTTAACGTTTTCAAAACGTCAGCTCCCCTTGTCTGCTGGCGTGCAATTGTCGATTATTCCCTAAAATTACGAAAACTATAGTGCGTCGCGACAAGAGTGGCATTTAGCCAATTCGACCAATTACCGTGGGGTTACTTGTGGTATTGTAGGAGACTACATATAACCTAACCTAACATTATTATTATGACCGCGTTAAGTTTTAACGGAAAAGTTTTAACAACACTTCATGTTGTGCCACCGGGGGCGCAAATCCTGAACACGCCACTGCACTGATCCACGGGCAAATAATTTGTAAATAATAACGACGCGGTTATTTTAAACAGACGCTCGCGTGGTCGTTGGAAATTTGATTAAATTGTTTAGAGTAAAAACCCGGGAGAGTATAGCGAAATCACGGCATCACTTGTTTTAGTTAACACTTGATGTTCACTGTTAAAGGGTCGGGGTCTCGGTTAAAAAACCGTAATCGGTGTCCATCGTCGTCCGATCACTCCAAAAACTTGAATGCTATATACAAATAAACACGATGAAGAATTAATGCGATTAATTGCACTTCGAAAACCTTTAAATCTTTTACTATTTTAAACAGTCGATAAACGTACGCGGAAAGGTAGGGTTAGCCTTGAAATTTGTCGGAGGCATTGAAAATTAAACGTTATAATTTATACGCAATTTATGCACATTTATGTAACGTAATTTAGTATGTATACTGAAATCGTTGCAATCGTAAAAACCATTCTGAGCAAAGCTCAGCAAACTGGTATTATTTTTATTTTATTTCCCCCCCTCCCCCGTGTAGCTAAAATAACCTGAAAATTAACAAAAATAAAACCCATGTAAATCGTTGATTATTTTTTTTTTTTTTAGTTTTAGTTTTTAGAAAAACAGTTTAGGGAAACTGGAAAATGTTTTCAAATAAAGTACCGCGCGCCGGTCGGTATAAATATTGAAAAATGTAATAAACTCCGATTTCATAGTCGGCGCGAGTTAAGCTTACTTAAGATGCAAAATTACTTTTATTTGATTTTTTTTTTTTTTTTTTTTTTATGTACGCACACTGTCGTGATATTACAAATAAATGTTCAATGACGATAATTCTATCAGGCTCGGTCTGAAATTGGTGTCTGCGATCAATCGAGACGCGTGAACGATACACACAGTGTGTTATTTTTAATTGAAGTTGACATATTTTTGGGTATCGTACACACATTTTTTAATTGAACTCACATTATCGATTTAATACTGAAAACCGTTTGTGATTTCGTGCGATCGAAATGCCTTTTCTTCCTACCGCGTTAATGTGTTTGCTTCAATTCAATTTTGGATTCCGAACGCATTATATCGTGTTAACCGCGGGTCGTGCAGTGATGGCATTGGTTCTAATCGACGGTTTTTTTTTTTTTTTTTTTTAATTTAAAAAATATTTTATGAAACGCAAATCGTGTAGATACCAGTCGGCTGTATAAAAATCATGTTCAAGTTGTCGAACTTAAATTTCGTAACCTTCTAATTAAATCTTTCCTGCAATAAAAAAAAAAAAAAAAATCACCGATTGCAATCGAATGTTTAACGATTCTATAAAATAACTTACTACATAATTATACATATACATATCCTACGAATCCTTCGACAGTTTAAACGCAGTGCCGTGTCTAAATTCGTAGCACCGCCAAACGTTTCAGTTGTAATTTCGTCCATTTCTGCGGTTGACGATCATCCACCTATACTCGTATATTATTTGTGTTGTAAAAAAAAAAAAAAAAAACCAATGCCGTTTCATTTTGGCAGCGTTCGTTTTCCGGTTCGCATAAAAATTTACCTTATACTGCCGCGAAATAAAAGCAGTCGTATTAATTATAGAAATTGAAAGACGAGCTGTCGATGACCCCGGAACAATTGGAAATCGTATTCGACACGTTGGACGTCGAACAAAAGGGTTACCTTACGTTGGACCAATTTTTAGAACGATTCAGTGAGTATAACAATATTTTATTTCATATTATTTTCTCGCTGATTTAAAACGGTAGAGAACGGGAAATTCCCGGCGCTCGTATCGTTGAAAGTTAAAATAAAAAAAATGTCATTTTATTCGCGTCTGTAACGGAAGCGTAACTTCATGGGACGGTGGAAGGATCCCGGGGTTATATTCCCGCTGGTTAATTTCATCTAAGTAAATATAACAATATATGTAAATACTTTTTTAAAGGCGTATCGGACAAGAGACATTTCGGGAAGGTTATTATAACACTCTAATCTCACCCGGGCACGCCGCCACAGTTTTTGTAAACCTACAGAATTTACTGTGTATTCAACTGGATACCACCGATAACCGATATTAATATTATGTTAAAATATATTTTTCATTACGCCGTCAAAAACCGGCGTTTCATCGATATATATACGTAATATGATAGAATGATGACAAGAAAAAAAAAAAAAAAAAAAAAAAATGTTTGACATAATCGGACACGTTTCATTGTTCGGTTTTTTTTTTTTTGGAATTTGTTTTATTCAAAGTTGTTGACCGATCGGTGTTAACGTGTTGCACGCGTTCAGATCGGCAATAGACAAACGGTCGGCGAACAATGAAAACCACCTGTTATTCGTGATATAATATTTTAATTGTTCTTTTTGTGCGAAACTATAGCTACAGTTCGTAGATTCAATATTTTTAATGTAAAATTGATTAAATTTCCTAACAAAATATCGATTTATAATTAACATATTTTATAATAGAATATTTTACAATATCTATTTCCAATAAAGTTTTACCGCAATATATACGCGTATGTATCCGATAAGCTTTCTGTAAGATTTAAGTTACACTTAGCGTAGATTAGTGTATTGACAATATATTATTTATCTACCTAGTATTAAATCTCTTTTTTTTTTTTTTTATCATATTATAATATTCACGTCAGTATAATGCGTGTGACATGCGGTATTACGAAATATGTTTGTTCGATATAAATACTTGTATACATTATGTAAAGGCAATGTTTTTTTAAAATTTTTTTTGCTAATTTTTCTACATCATTGAATTGTTGTAATATACGCGCAGAAGACACGACGCCGATGACTTTCAGAAATACCAGGCGGAAACAGCAGCAAGAGCAGCAGAATCCTGTTACGTTCAAATGTTCCTATACAGAAGACATCCAAACGCTTTTGCAAGCCATTAAAGATATGAACATGATTAAATTGTAAGTATCTATAACGATATAATATTTCTTTTTTCCAAATTTTTTCTTTTGTTTTTTTTTTTGCCCTTCTCGTGGTAATAAAATGTTTCCCTTAAAATTCGTTAAACCGATTTCTAGAAGTCGCGAGCAACAAATTTATCAAAAACTAGCAGTTTTATTATTTTCTATTTTGTCACAGTCTAAATTAGATCTACAATCTATTTCTCAAAATAAAAACACAAAAACTCGACGATTATTTAGCTCGTAGAAAATTAAATCGTTGACGTGTCAAGGGTAGTTTTGCAGGGCGATTCGTCAAAAAGTACCACAGTTACGTAAACATCGATACATTTACAACTGATTACTGCCCCCCGCCCCGCATTCCTGTATATGTCTGATAACCTATCGTGTTTACTATTATTATCATTATTATTATTATTATTATAAATTATAATTCGTACAGAGGTGTTGGGCATTTGGAAAATATATGCAAAACGTCGCAAATCGAATACCAAGACGGTGCGGTGTTCGCGAGCCGCATCGAAGCGTTCCTCAAAGCGCTGAACACGGACTTGACCAAAATCGTCGAGCATAACAATGAACTGGAAGAACTGTTGCAGAGTCGCGAGATTCAACATCAAAACAACGTAGATTAAAATTTAAAAAAAAACTGACTATAATATGCTATAAAAAAAAAACCGCGGAAAATAATCGTACAACGTTCCGTTTGGTTTACAGATGCAAAAACTTTTTGAGGAACTCGAATCGCATTTTCGCGAAGAGCAAGAAAAGACCAAACTCGAGGTACTTACGTTTATAATATATAAGAACTCTGAATTATATTTTATAACACGGTTAAAAACGAATATTGGGAAATTGCGTCGTTGGCCGAAAAATTATGATGTGAATTCTCACAATCGGTAAACGATCCGAAAGCTTCGTGACGAGTTATTTTCTCTCTCTCTCTCTCTCTCTCTAACTCTTTTTTCCACGGTTTTATAAGAGTAACTCGGTGGCTATTTTTTTTCTCCGACTTCCCGTAGTACACAAGTGTATTGAAATTTGATTACTAATGATTGTGGGAGAGGGAGAAAATGAAACATTTTCTTATATTTATTATTTAAAATATTAATGAAGAACGTCATTTCCCACTTGTATATCTCTGACCGGAACATATTATATATTCAATAGAAAAAATAATAATAATAATGTTACGAACCCGACAAGACGTTTCATAAAAGGCGTTTTAACGCGTAATTATTATTATTATTTTATTTTATAATAATCCGTAATTCTATGATTTTGTAATTTATTATTTTATTTTTTAAGCCCACACTTAAAAGTTGTCTGTTCTAAATTTGAGGTTATTAAATTAAAATTCAGCGTTTTTTTTTTTTTTTTGTTTTTCGTTTAAACAAATCATAAATTTATATAATACGACGGATTATTATAATTAAAAGAAAGAAAAAAAAAACAATACGTAAATATTATTATATGGTTTTAAAATCCGCGCAATCGTCGAGTGACAAACATTACTAACCTAACCTAAAACCCTTAAATCATCGTTTCCCAGCCTATTTGACCTCACGGCACACTAATCCCAACCTACACCCAGCCGTGGCACATATTTTTTTTTTATTAATAATATTAGATTTTTGTCATATTAGTACCATCAGTAAATTAATAGTGAATAAGTTAAAATGCTTCGTGCGCTACATCCGATACAGCTGATTATTGTATACATTTTGAAGTCTGGCTGTCTTTTGAAATAATCAACAGGCTTTTCATCCGCGAAACCGTGCATTGTAAGTAGGTGTCTTTACAAGTTGCTCGGTGCCATAGCTTTACCGGACAGTTTTTCATCACAAATAAGACGGTGAGGTATGGGCATTTCTCCCACGGTCAGTAGCTTTCATGAAATACCGCCGAAACCCATTTGTTGATCGTACGTCAATATTATTTCCCACACTGACCTAATATGAACACGGACCAGGCAATTCCCTAACATCAACACTGTGAGCTCTTGTATTCGGGGCCGTATAATTCCCCGTGTAATTTACGTTGTTTGATTAAAAAAACGATTAATTTTACAATTCCTTCAAACGTTCAATTTTAAATTTAAAAAAAAACACAACACTATAATAACAATAATAGTAAATTAACTTATTTATCAAGATAATAAGGCCGATAAGAGAATTGGGAAACTCTGACTTATAAAATACCGGGTGGGATATATACCCATTAGGGGCGATCGAGTTAACGATAGGTTATAGTAAATTATGTCCACGGTCGAACAGGACCAACGAAAGTTCAGGACGGAACTGGTGGCGTTAGAAAGCGAACTACTGGACAAGGAGGAGAGGCTCCGGGCCGCCATATCCACCAGACAGGAATTCGCAGGGCAGTTGGTGGCGGCCCAGCAGCGGGAGCTGGCGATGATGGCGGAGAACGCGAAACTCGTCGAACGACAAGTAAGTGGTAATATTGTTCGTTTTTCGCCGGTCAAACAATACCGGATCGTTTAACGGCGCGAATAATTTTTTATGCACAAACCAATAAATATGTCGTGCATTTAGGATAAACTGTCGAACGATTTGGACGCGGAACGGGCAAAGACCAACCGGCTGAAGGAGACCATAGAGAGGGCCAACGTGGAGTCGGCCGTGGACAAAGAGAAACACTTCAAACAAGGGTTTTACGTGGCGAAAAATTTGGTCTCCCTCAAGGAAGAAGGTGCGTTCGGCACGTTATTTATTAACAATTTACTTTTAATATATCGCATATAGAAATATATTAAATATATCAAAATATAGTATTCGAAAATCACGAATACGGAGTAATTGCTAATGCGATACGTTTTGAAATAATTGGACATACGTAGCATTCCGACTGATGGTTTTCGAACACGTCCATGACCCCTTTTAATATCAAGTGGTAAAGAATAAAATAAATATATAAAACTGTTATTCGGCAAATTTTATAAAACGTTGTTTTGCAGTTTTTGTTTTACATTTTTTTTTTTTTTTTTTTTGAGTTTGAGTTTGAATATATTTTGTCTAGAACCAAATACGCAAATAACAAACAATAACATTCACTATATTCAAACCAAAACAGTAAACGCGGACAAATATGTCATAAAATACGATTTTACTAATTAAAAAAAAAAAAAACAGTCAACTCATTATTTTAGATTCTAAGCGTATTGGTTTTACAATGTATTTTTATTTTATTTTTTCTGTCAACTTTTCTACCAGACATCCTGCTCCGATTTTCAAGTGTAGCGCCTCGTCTGAAAGCATTTTGGATTTATTCGGTGCAATTGGGGGGAATATTTTTTTTTGATTATCGTTAAAGTTTTCTTAATAATTAGAAGGGAAAAAACGGGAAATTTTACGGCAATAATAATATGGTTTAATTGTTTTCGATTTTTAAAAAAAATATTGTTGTAATTCGGTTAAAAATAATCGGTATAGACCCGCCGAAAATTAATATTGAACGTTTTTCTAGGCGTTGGCGAATGTTCAAAACGTTCCGCGTATTTTCGAATTGTTTATAGGCGTTTTAAGTGTTTTCGTCCGAATCGGTTGAATAAGTCGACTTAGGTTTCGGCCCGAACAGAAAATTTGACACGAGAATCATAAAAATAAAATTAATCGTGTATCATGACGGTGGAATACACTTTTTAACGATAACGCAACAAACATTGTTGTCCGCGATATTTTTTTTTTTTTTATTATGTTAACCGGTTTAACCAATACAACCGCTTACTTCACGTTCCGCAGATCCGGTCGTTACGTTTCGCGGCCGGTCCTACACGAAACTCTCGAAGGATGTTAGCCGCGTTGACCTCCGAACCCGGCAAACGGAAAAAAATTCACCACCCGAGGGGGAGAAACCGATTACGTTCGGCAGTAGACCGGCGAACCGAAAACGTACAAACAGTGACAATCCCGACGTGTAAACAGACCGCGGGGATTAGGCAATATTAACAACTGTTAGCGATTTTAGTTAATAGAGCAGGCGAATAGAAAACGCGTAGACAAACATCAATTCGCTATTATTATAATATTATACGTATATAAAAATAAATAAATAAACAATATATTATAATATATATATATATTAGAAGTGACGTATCGGAAGCTCTATTAATGGGAAATTAAAAATTGTAATATACCTAAATATATAGGGGCTCAATCCCCCCTCCCCCGCCACACACAAAAGTCAACAGTCAACAGCGTTTTTTTTTTTTTTTTTTTTTATAACAATATTAATTTTTGTTTTATTTAATATATTACTATATTCGTAAATAACATTTAAAAAAAAAACCCCATCGCCTAACCCCTCCCCCCTTGATATACGCCAGTGTATGTCCGAGGTGGCCAACAAGGATATATTTGCGAGCCGCACCCATAAATATACTTGATGATATCAAAAGCCAAAAATATAAAAATACCTAATATTTTTTATAGTAAGTAATAAAATACCTATATTTATTACTTACTATAAAAAAAAAAAAAAAATTCTTATATAATTGTACGTTTAACATATACACCTAAAGCCGTAATATTAAAATATTATAAAATTGTAAATTGAATAAATAAAAAAAATGTCGTAATATTAATAAGTAAATTGTTATCTTCGGAAATGAGCAGCGTACGACTACGACGAGAGTCACATTTTGGCCACCCCTGCCATATTGTACATGCTAATAAAAAAATCTAATGATTTTTTCAGCAATTAGAAATGCATGGCGATAGTTTTAAAATCGAATAAATCGATTTTATCGCTGTACTTTCACGTTTTGTATTTAAAATAACCGATTTGTTGTTACGATTTCCTCGGCTATTATGACAACAACGTTTCTACATTTGTTTTCCAATTAATATATAAACTATATAATCGTTTTGGTAATTATGAAATTTAAGTTAACGCCTTAAAAGTCGAGTTATACACGGGCACCACGCCAAACCAATAGAAATATTCGCTTGTTTACCATGCGGTAAGGGCAATCACTGGATTTCATACATTAATCACTATAATATATTATGTGACTGGATTTATAAAGCAATAAATTTATTACGGTGAAAAAGTAATAGTATAATAGACAAATAGACACGTCATTTGTCGTGTATTCACAGGCGGTACTGTTTGAGCACGCCACTGCCAGACTATAATGTGTATAGCTTATCGAAACCATAACCTATAATCTAAAAATTCAATATTTTGGCCACACTATACGATTATAATTATAATACGAGGCTTATGAGTTATAACTTTAACTAGTTTAATTATATATATATATATATACATATTAACTCGCATATATTCAAACTACAAATTTATTACAGTAAGTTTAACAAGTGAAATGATAGATGCATTGATTTAGAAGAAAATCTATAACAACTACGCCTCAAACTCTGTACAATTATATAGGAACTGATTTGTATACATATAGGACATAGCCATTAGCGGAACTATGAGCGGGCGAGTGATTTGGGTCATCAGCACCCTCTAAGTCAATATAATCACCTCCTAAAAAAAAAAATCGACTTTTTATGATTTTTATTTCGTTTTAGTGGTTGTGTTTACATATATTCGAACAAAGGTGTGAGGGGGAAGGCGGGATTTCCACTGACGAGTTACCAAAAAACCTGGAGCTTAAGCGCTCCCAAATGTCCACATGTCTAGGGTTGCACCTATGGATATAATAGTGGCGGATCCAAAATTTGAGAACTGTAGGTCAGCTATTTTCGAGAGGCCACATTTTAAGGTTAAAAATTATAGGATCAAATTATAGCTACTTGTAATTGTTATTGAAAACTTTGAATAACTTTTCTATTTTTTAAACTAATTGTGGACCAGATGACCTCCTGACTCCCCCCCCCACCACCACCACTAGATTCGCCACTGGGATATAGGCATATCCTGAATATAAAACTCAGATTAATCAATGGAAATATTTTTTTTTTTTTTACGGTACACTGTGCTCCCTGCCTCCTATATACGTCACTGCAACCCATGGCAGGATACGGGGGACGCGAAGTCCACATATTAAAATACGTCTATGGTAAAAACATGTAAATCATTATTATAATATTCGACTTCGAAACGGTTCTTTGACGAAAACGATTTATAACTAATGTTTCAAACTTCGTAACATAATTACTGACACAGTAATTATTACAACGAGTTTCATTTTCTTTATAGCAAAAGACTTATTTTTTTTTTTTTTTTTTCAACGACACGTGTAATAATTCTAACGACTGTGCACGCGTGTGTTAGACGACAAAAGTATTACAACAGGAGTGGGCGTCGAAGAATAATTAGGCAAAATATAAACGTGTTCGTATATTATATAGAGTTCCGCGGCGGAAAACATAATAATGACAATAATTACTCCTGTAATATGTAATGAAATAATTTACATTTGTTATTTTTTAAAGTATACGTAAGTATACCAATATTATGTTGTAGTAGCAGTAGTGCCGCCGTTTCAATATCCGATGGACTCGGATATTGAAATTGCCTAAATGTTACCGACAATTGTAATTGTGTCTCGCTCCGCCCAAACGATTGCCTTTCGATATTTGGCGTTTCAGATTTTCGTACTTAGAAAGGAACAAGTACATAGGTACTGTACGAATACAATCCCGGGTGTTTACATGGCATTTAAATTTTATATTTTGGTTTTAACGCTAGTGAAAAATGTGGTCGGAAAATAGACGACCACGGATTACTTACTCGCGAGTGCATACGAACAAAATGTGTTTTTTTTTTTTTATATATATATATATTTCCCTCAGACCGACCAAAATGCCCTAACTCTATAGTCCATCAAGTTCGGATTGAAATGCACTATATATTACAATAATTGTTTTTTAACATCGCACACTTCAAAACGTATAGATTGAACTAGTGACATGTCCACATGTTTTTTTTGTTTACATGTTTTTTTTTGCGCGTGTACAATAAATAATAAAGTATCGTCGTGTCAAAATTTTCCAAATAAATAATTATTTACTAATACAGTATGCGTATTATAATGGCATTTTATATTCGTACCAGTCGAGTTACCCGCGTAACAAATCCGTCTAATCTTATAAAATATGGAATTATTATCGTATTTTTTAAATATTTTTTTCGTTGATAAAACATATATGTTAGCGTTAATGTATGAAATTCCGTTATTCTATAGACTAACCGGCACTTTCAGTTAAAGTGTTTGGCAATTATAAAAATACATACATACTTGTTGTATTGGAAGTTATTAATTATTACGTAGTACAGTAGAGTTTTTTTTTTTTTTTAAGTATTTCATTGGAGTATTGGACTATTTTTTATACGTGTCAAATATTTTATTTCAATTATATTAGTCGGAACGAAATATACATTTTGGCTGTAATAAATGTGTTAACAGTATCGTATCGATTAAATTCACATATCGAATAAATCGTAAAAGATTCGTAACCCTTGTCACTCCATTTTGTTTTTTTGTATTGTTATTACAGTCATTCCTGTAATTATCATATTCTCGATGTCATGATTTACCCCCTCAGAACCAGTGGCGGATATTGGGGAGGACTTTTAGGGCTTTAGCCCCCCCCCCTCCCAGAATGTTTTTATCTCTTTACTACACTTATAACGTACAATTGTAGAAAATTATCAAACGGTTTTAAACAAATTTTTCAATCGTTTTTTCATCTTGTCAGCCCCCCCCCCCCACAGATGTGACCGAATATCCGCCTACGCTCAGAAACTAAAGTTCGATTTCAGAATTTACGACCGTTGTCACCTTGTACAGTGACTTTTAAACGACTCGAAATAAAATAGTAATTATAGCGCTCTGCAATAATTCGTCTAAAAAAAAAAAAAAAAAAACTATAAAAAAAAAATCCGTAGACCTTAACCCACTATTTATTGTTTGACTCGTATAATATGCAAAGAACATCGCATTGACGTAAACAATGCAATTATATTACCTATTGTTGTCGATATTATTTGTATTCTCCGTTCCGTCGCAATCGAATGAATTTAATCGCACGCAAACCGTTTTTATCTTTTTATACAAAACCCTTGGCGAGTCGCAATCATAGACATAAACACGAGATTAAGAGGGAGACATACCAAACCCGTTGGATAGACAGAGACGGCAAATACTCTTCAAGTACTTGGACTTACGAAAACATAATTTTGGAAAACGACTTAATTATAATACGAAAAACCATTTCCCCCCCCCCCTGCACCGAGTTTATCGTATCCTTAGGACAGAATTCGTTCTGGGGAGGTCTCGATATTATTATATATAATACAAATAAAACGAACACTCTCCAATATACGAGTTACTCACTATAGATTTAGATTATATATTTATATATAAGAACTAACCTATAATTCTAACGAGACGGTTAGAATCTAATTTTCGTATTTCGTTTCAGGACTGTTGCAGCAGTTGGAAATCCTCCAGGATATGAAAAACGTACTGTTGGACTGACACGGACAGACATTTTTATTGTTTTCCGACCTTACACCTAGTCATCGTGACAACGACAATATATAATATTAATTTTATATCTATACATACGAGTATTACGAGTATTATATGACGTTTTGTATATATTATTATATAATATCATAAAATTGGTGGTGTATTTACGGTCATTTCTCACCCATCCCCTTACAAGCTCGAGAAATCCCGTTTTCCTCTCTCGAAACTCGTTCTCCCCCGTCCCTATTACCCGCATCAAACTATCAAGTTATAAGTACACGGTGTGTTTAAAAAAAAATTCCCCTTCACGTCGCAAAGTCGATTATTACCCCTTTTCCCTCCTATCACGGGATAGATATCAAAAACACTTCTCGCCCGTCTGTATTGTATTGTATTATGGAATTTTTCACGATTGTCGGCGATAGAAAAAATAAATAAATCGACGATATTGTATATACAATACGAGATTTGTTCAATAAATAACCAGACTAGAATATCGGTACGATCCCGAAACCAAAGTACAATCATCGCAATTGATGACCGCAAATTCACCTCGTCCAAAAAAATGTCGACGGTTCCTGTCAAACATCTAACCAACGCTCATTGTTCTCTTCGATTTTTTTTGGTTTAGTCCATAATGAGTTGGTACCTACAGGTCAGACGGCAAATCGAATTTTCTTTAAACAAGTACTGGAATGATTAAGAGAAAAAGTACGCCGTAAAAGTCCAGAAGCGTGGAAATAAAAAGTCGTAACTTTTGCACCATGACAATGGACCAACGCATTCAGCACTTTCCATACGTGCATCAATTTGGCATCCAAAAACCATATTCACCTGACATAGCACCCTGTGATTTTTTTTTTTTGTTTCCGAGACTAAAATCTACCCTCAAAGGTCAGAGAGATTCGAAGGCGCCAACGAAACCCCATCCATAACGCGAAAGAAGAGCTAAAGGCTATAACCGTGGAGGAAATTTAAAGGTTCTCACAAAAGTAACGCAAACCGCTGAAATGGAAGCTAAAGGGCACTATTTTGAAGGTGATCCATTTAAATCCTTTGTACGTTTGAAATAACATTTTTAATAAATTTCGTCTGGGTATTTATTGGGTGTTTATTGAACACACCTCGTATACGTTTAAACCTACAAATATTCGATAGAGAATCTAACACCTGTGCCAACACCACGGACTGACGTGGAAATTTGAAAAGGAAATTGTTTTTTTCGCCTACCGTCCGCGTACTGTCGATTTTTTTTTTTTTGTTTTATCAATATTGTTATTAATTTATATATTATATAGCGATTATTGCGCGAGCATTTGCGGTGCAGTGTGCGTACATTTTCTGTTACTATTTGCATAATAATAATTCTCGCGTTTGTCGTGTAGGCCTAGGCCGCGCAGCAGCAGCAGCAGCAGCAGCAGCAGCAGCAGTAGCAGCGCATTAGTAATGATATATGTAGTAGGAGGTGGTGTGTAATACCTGTACGACGAATAACTTATTTTCGTTTATTTTTTTTTTTTATTATTATTATTTTAAATAAATTATACCGTTTTGAAAAAAAAAAAGAAAAAAAATAGGAATTACGTAAATTGTGTTTTTTATTCGGTCGCGTACGCGTAAAACATACCGTTAATTATAATTACAATAATACTCGCTCGCGTCTCTCGGACGATCCGAACGCCGTCGTCGCCGCGGCCGCCGCCGGTAGCCAACCCACCGCGGCGGCGATGCAATTCAGACATTTCGTCGGTCTGGCGGCGTTGATCGCCGCGGTACCGCTGCAAATGTACCTGATGAAATACAACGAGAACTTTAAGGCGCTGGTGGCGGACATCGTGGAAACGCTCCCGGAATACGTGCGAAACTCGTCTGTCATCGATTTGACCGAATACGTCGGAACGGCCAGTAAGCGCTGCGCGTATATTTGTTCTATTGTAATGAGCCGGAGGCTCGGGGTTCGGGTAGCGTGTAAAAATTGACCGGCAAAAAGAGAAACCCTTAAAAAAAAAAAAAAAAAAACATCCGCCAAACATCTGCGCCGGGCCGCCCCACATAGACATAAAATATTATTCAACGTGCGCATTTCTCTACGTTTACATTAAATTCGAACGATAGTTTATGATAAACACGATATATTTAAATCTGATTTTTAATAACGTGTTAGCTTTAAAACTTAAAGCACAAAAACTCGGGAAATAGCACTGCGAATCTAAAACGCTTGAAGAAATACGCAATGCAAAATTTTATATTTGAAATTCTGGATACATAAATAAATATATAGCTCGCACTGCTATTTTTATCTATAACCTATAACAATTAGTATTAATGCTACAGAATCCCGAGCCCTGATAATGAGTATAGAGGCAGACCGTTTTATACGCGTATGTCATTTTCTGCATAATTTTATCGGTCGGTCAAACCATCCCTTACGATTGATCAAATCAAATAACTACGGGACAAGTCCGTTGAAATGGATTTTATGATATCCGATTATAGGAGGGACTCGTACGGGGATCCAAGTTAAATTTGTTGGCGTTAGAACCATCCCCAACTATCGCCAAATCCCGCCTAGATATCCTTGATCCAAAAATCTGAGGCGGAGGTGCTTTAAACGTGTGGCGCTCCTAACAGTCCGGTATGCACCAGTGAAGATCCCACCCGGGTACACTGGAAGACAACCGAGGTACGAATGTATATTAAAACTTCTTAAAATTGCTCGACTCTTAAAATTTTATAAAACCATTTTTGAGATTAGTTATTTTAGGGAATATTCGAAAATGGCACGCCCCAGGAGACCAGAATCTGACGTTGATGAATTTAGCTCGTGTCAATACCGTCAGTACCCCCTCTTCAGATATTCGGATTAAGGATATCTTGACTGGATCATGTGATGGTAGGGTGGTTTAAACGGCAAAAAATTTCTCTTGGACCCCGCACGAATCCCTCTCCCGTGGTCGAATGTCATAAAACCCCTTCCCGTATTTTTGCGGTGACGGTGTCAGAGCAATTACTACGGACAATGTAATCCATTGCAATGGATCGTTGCTATACACTAGCGTTGGGACTATCGAGATACTCGGATATTTTAAAATCCGGATAAAATTGAATTCGGATATCCGCAATCCGAATATATCCGGATATTCGTACAAACCGAATATCCACGATTGTTCGGATATCTGTAAGTACTATTCGGGTATTATACGGGTATATATTTATTTACTACTCAGACATATTTATTAAACGATAATTTATAAATGTAATCAAGATTATTTGGGTTATACATAAATGGCCACTCGCATATTAAGAGAAATATTAAATCCACAACGATAATGTTAAGCACTAATAAAATATATTTTCGATATATTTTAACGCAAAACAAAAAATGTATGTAAACACGAAAACGATTGGACTTAAACTCCGACTACAGGCACGGCGATTACGATATCTCGTTTATAACTAATATATAATTTTTTTTTTTTTTTTTGTATATATATTTTATTGTAATTGTATAACCACTTTGCGATACGTACAACCCTGAGTCTCGTGAAATTTATCTCATGGGTGGCAATATAGTGAATTAAAACCTATGAATGTATAGAAATCCAAATACTACCCTAATATCCGAATATTACGTATTGTCGAATTTCGCTATTTCTATTATCCGGATTTCGAATTTCGGTTATTCGTATCGTTGAAAAATCCGAATATATGACCCGACACTACTACTCGTAACCGTGTTAAGCCATCGATGTTTTTTTTTAAATGTTTAGTCTTCGATATATCGAAGAAAACATCGAGGTTTTATTTCGACGGTTTAAAATTTTTGTATTAGTATGTTTTAAAATTATTTAAATAACAATTTTATACATTTCTATATTGAAGCCGGAATATGGGTAGGTGATTTGCTTTCGCAGTTCTTATCGTCTGTCCCTAATGAACGTTTATTTTCTAAAGCGGGACTGACTTTGAATAAACAAAGAAATCGGTTATCATCTAAGCATTTTTAATATGTATGGTAATGGGTATTCAGTGTATGACATATTTTTAAAAATTACTTATATTTAAATATAGTAAAATTGAATATACCTATGCCTTGAACTAAATTGTTTTTTTTTTTTTTTTTTTTTTTTTTGGGGGGGGGGTAATTTAGTATTCATCCATTTTTTTTTCAAAAATAAAAAGGTTTGAAAACTCAACCCCCCCCCCCCCGGCTTATAAAAATGGGTATTTGCCTGACATAATCGGATGACTTTTTTTCTGCTTGTTTATACTATGAAATTATTTTATGTTAAAACATCGATGTTTTCCTTGAAAATCTGATGTATCGACACTATCAATGTTTAAAATTTCGATATATCGATACATCGAAACATCGATTTTCAAAAAAAAATTGCTCATCTCTACCGTGTATTAGCTGTACACAAGATACGAAAAAAAACTGTATCGAGCCCGGGCGTTTTTCACCGATATTACGGTTAGTAATAATTCGTCTTGATTTTGTCGGTTTCCAGAGGGTTACCTGCGGAGTGCGTACGACTATTTTGGTATATCGAAACCGGACGAAGACGACGACGACGACGACGACGACGACGATAGTTCGCGGCCCAGAGAATTCGACGATTTACCGCAACACATGATTCGGGATTTCAGACCGCCGCACTTGGAGTTCAGAATCGGAGACGTGATCCTCACGCGCGACATGGTCATCGGCGTCGTCATCGGGTGGTGGATAGACCGGACTGTAAGTTTACGTGGCCTAACCCAATCTAACCTAACCTAACCTAACCTTGACCGCGATCCATGGCGGCACGTCGAGGAGCAGGACGGAGGCTGTTGTCGCCGGCCTGTTAACCCTGCCGTCGACGCCGACCACCGCCTGCAGATTTTCCGCTAAAATCGCGGCCTCTTCCTCCTTCCTCACCGCGAGAATGATCCCGCCCGCACGGCTCGCGCGAGCGTTCAAGACCTCGATTTTCAAGGCCTTTTGATCAACTCCCGTGGTGATCATCCTCATCATGCCGGGCAGCGTCACTGCCGGGTCTGGGGCGACCCGGACAGTTACCGCCGCCGTTTTTGGCACCCGCTTTTGGCACCCGCTTTTGGCACCGGCCTCCTTCCTGGAGCGTGGTTTGACTTTCGGGAAGAGGCGGGAACTCAGCTACTTCGGGGCGAGCCGTTTGATAGGGTTTCACCTGGACCTGCGGCTGAACCCGAAGTTGCTTCTGCTTCTTCAGATTCGCTGTTTTTGGCGACGGGGGCCCGGTCAGCGGTGGCTGCAACACCGAGTCGGACTGACAGCTCACCTCCCGGAGGGAGGGCTTATCAACCCGACCCGTGCTAACAACACCACTTTTCGTCTTCATCGAACGCTGGAAGACGCGAAGGAGAGCACTTGCCTCGTTCATGCCGTCTTCAAGGACGACGTGGGCGTTTTGGTGCGCCTTCGCAAATTCCACCATTCGGTTCAGGACGACGCCGAGTTTTACCAAGGCCGCCGCCCCCGCGCTAGGCTTCGTCGTTGGAGGTGTGGTTTCGGTCCTTTCCTGTGTCTCCCTCTGGGGTTGTCTTTTCGGTCGGCCTTAGCCCGTCGCCCTGAACATCTCGTTCTGGGCAGCATCCGCTTTCTCGGGCCGGCGTATGGTTAGGTTAGGTTAGGTTAGGTCTGGACCTCCTGTGCTGCGGTCTCTTGGATGGTTTTCTGGTTAGATTCAACGTGGCTTTGCTTGCCCGTGCCTCTTCTCGCTCTCCTTCTTCTTCGTGGTCATGGTCATGAAGTCGGTTACGTTGTTCCACGACTGTTGGTTTTTAAGTATGACCTCCACCATGTTCTCCGGCTTGAAGTCCTGTATGCTCTCCTCGGTCTTTAGGGTTCTGCGGTCGAGTTCGACCGGGTCGCAGACGAAGATGCTGTGCATCACGTCGTCAATCGGGTGTCCGCAGAACCAACCTAACTTAACCTCCGTACCCGAGCACAGGGTGAGATTTGACATATAGATTGGGGCATTTGTGGTTGTACGAAGAATTACAGATTAAAAAGTTTGAATTTTATATATATTTGATTTTTTGGCTGCCCCCTCCCCCCCTCCCAAATACTAAAATACTCTATACGGTAATCGGGGTTTCATTAATCATGCCCGTATGCGAGTGACATTTGATCGGTTTATGTTATTTTCAATCTGATTTCTATGGGTAATTACAAATTAAGATAACGAAAACTGAGTGTAAAATAAAATACAAAACAGGCAAAAAAACTCGTATATTATATGAATAATATTATTGTTTTTGCCTGTAAATTCTCGTATACATAATATTTTACTTGTTGTGCTAACGTGTACAGAATTGTATTTTGACTTATAATAATAATAATAATAATAACAAAAAAAAAAAAAACAACATAAAATATTATATATTTATTGTTTTTTTTTTTTTTTTTGTCGCCCAGTGAAAATTTCTTATAAAATGCACAGTCGGTAGGTGGTAGGTGTAAGAGAAGTTTCTACGATAGATTCGTGAACATTATTTATGTATGCCAGCTGCATACCTTCTAAAAAAACTTTCTACAACATTCCCGGGCACGCCACTGACAGATCTCGACGATCTGTGACGAGTGCTAAATTTTTTTTTTCGCAATCGGACTAAAAGTGTGTAAATGCTGCGTAGGTCAATCTATTAGAAACATTAAAAATACCATAACCTATACGGGTACATATATGCTCATTACACGAGTTTTAGGTGGGTACAAAATAAAATATTCTATACGCACATTGTGTATCATAAATATTTAACGACCATTAATACACGAGCACATTGGTAGATATTTTTCAAAATACGTTTCTTCCCGGTTTCGATTTTGTCCTGAATCCAATATGTGCATGATAAATGCTGTTAAAATATTCAACTCTTTCAATACAGAACTAATGCGAACGCGTTGTCTTGGCTATTCAAAATCTCTTAAGTCACATTATTTATGTCAACATCAACGGTATGATTGTTTTCTAAAACACGTCTCGCAATATTAGAATATTAGGAGAATCTTTAATCTTATTTCACAGATAATATATGCCCATTGTATATAGTTTTTATGTTCCAGTTATTTCAATTATAAAATTTGATTACAATTACTCTTGGGTTTATATACGTCGGCTCCTTATCCACTGTACTCATTCGTTTTATTTAATTATTATTGGTTTTGAAACGATTAGTATGATTCTGCAATATTTTAACTTTTACAAGATCATGGATTTTTTTAATAGTTTTCCATTAAAGATTATTTTTACGAACATAATCATAGATAATGTGATGATTTTGTTTACGCTTAAGTCTAAAAAATTATCTCTTCCGCACCTTGGTACGTATCGAATTCCACAATTCAAAATGACATCAAAATAGAAACAGTAAATCAGTTAGCCACAAAACAATATAAAAAATTACAGTCTCACTTTAACCCTTTAATCGCTGAACTTGCTTCCAACTCACTTCCTAATAATCCCCCACGCCGTTTAAAGAGAAAATGGTGTTGTGATTTATTAAATGTTTGATGGTTCAAACCATTTAGCTTTAATTTAATTTATGTTAAGTTACTAATTAATAAATAAATAAAATAACATTGGGTTCTATCACTGGATGGCCTCCCTCCTCATGTGTTCAGGTTGTAAAAAATTTTTTATGTATGTGTTCAAAATTGCTTATTATGCCTTGTAGCGTAGATACATATGTAAATATTCTTTTTAAATAAAAAAAAAAAAATCTAAAAAATATAGAAAGAACAATTCAAAGGTGTTCTTATGTTTAAAAAAAACTTGAGTAACACTAACTCAAGTTTATTTTAAAGGGAGGTTATTTTTAATGCAAACCGACAAAATTCTGTTGGTTAACCAAATGACAGTGTTAACCGACACTTCAGAAACAGGCCCTAATGTTTACAAAAACATACATTTTAAAACTTTTTTCTGTACCTACTATTGATTTAAATAAGATTAATAAACTATTAAACATATACTAGATAATATATTAACATCCAAACAGAAATGTTCTTATTTTAAATTGATGGTTGTCATTTTAAAATGGTCCATATCACCATTATAAATGATAATATATTAAATTATGTGTATTAATTATAATTTACAAATTCCAAAATTATTTTGTCAAATACTAGAAAAACACAGATTATCAAATAATAAAAATTATTCATAAAAAAGTAACTTTCATGGACCGAATAAATTGTGCAATTTGCTTACAAGAGCTTTGATACAAGCACAAAAATATCAAACTAGTATTACTTCATATAAGTTCCAACTACAACACAAACAATATTAAAAATTGTCTAGAATGTTAAGTTAATACTTCAATTTACCAATTGTATTTCAATTGATTAAATATTAAGAGGCACAACTTAAATATTTTTACTCCAGAATATTTGTTAGTCAAATTTATTTTATTTTGTCAGGATCTAACTAAAGAACCAATTTACTATATATTATCGGACAATGAAGAAATTAAAGAGATTCAAAGCCAAATGATAGGAATAGAAAATATCCAAGTAAATAAAATTATAACTGTGCCTAATAATACCACACAGTATTCAATCTAACATGGACATTTTAACATTTCAGATCAAACATAAAAACAAAAACAATTACTTTAAAAAATTTGACGGGATTCGGTACACACCAAAAAAGTGGCTGCAAAATATTTACCCAAGAGATTAAATCCATATCTTCAAATCAACCATGTAATGTATACAAATCAACCATTTATAATATGATTATTATCAAGATGGAAAAGGATGTCAAATCAATTTTATAGGAAATAAAAAAAATAATTTGTGCTTTCATTTGCATTTGCTTTCTTTTAAAAATTAAAATTTCTAAAAATATCTGTGTAAAAAATTATAATAGGTTAATTAAATTTTTGGAATTGAAATCAAGCGTGTTTTGTCTAAAACATCATAGTTGTTGTTTAGTATTCTTCACCACCTTCGCCTTCTCCTTCGACGGAGTCCATGCCAACTTCTTCGTAATCCTTTTCCAAAGCGGCCAAGTCCTCACGAGCTTCTGAGAATTCACCTTCTTCCATACCTTCTCCAACATACCAATGGACAAAAGCACGTTTGGCGTACATCAAGTCAAACTTGTGGTCCAACCTAGCCCAAGCTTCAGCAATAGCAGTAGTGTTGGACAACATACAGACGGCACGTTGTACTTTGGCCAAGTCACCACCGGGAACAACGGTCGGGGGTTGGTAATTGATACCAACTTTGAATCCAGTTGGACACCAGTCGACAAACTGAATGGTTCTCTTGGTCTTGATGGAAGCAATGGCAGCGTTGACATCCTTAGGTACAACATCACCCCGGTACAACATACAGCAAGCCATGTATTTTCCATGACGTGGGTCACATTTTACCATCTGGTTAGCCGGCTCGAAACAAGCGTTGGTAATTTCAGATACAGACAACTGTTCATGGTAGGCCTTCTCAGCAGAGATGACTGGCGCATAAGTGACCAAGGGGAAATGGATACGGGGGTATGGGACCAAGTTAGTCTGGAACTCAGTCAAGTCAACATTAAGAGCACCATCGAAACGAAGTGAAGCCGTGATTGAGGAAACAATTTGACCAATGAGACGGTTCAAGTTGGTGTAAGTCGGACGTTCAATGTCAAGATTACGGCGGCAGATATCATAGATAGCTTCGTTGTCAACCATGAATGCACAGTCACTGTGTTCGAGAGTTGTGTGAGTAGTCAAAATGGAGTTGTAGGGTTCGACAACAGCTGTGGATACTTGAGGGGCAGGGTAGATGGCGAATTCCAATTTACTCTTCTTGCCGTAGTCAACGCTAAGTCTTTCCATCAATAGAGATGTGAAGCCGGATCCAGTACCACCTCCAAAAGAGTGGAAGATCAAGAAACCTTGAAGACCAGTACATTGGTCGGCCAACTTCCTGATTCTGTCCAAAACAACATCGACAATCTCTTTTCCAATAGTGTAGTGTCCACGTGCATAGTTGTTAGCAGCATCTTCCTTACCAGTGATCAGCTGTTCGGGGTGGAACAATTGGCGATATGTTCCAGTTCTTACCTCGTCTATAATAAAAATATATATTAATTAAACACCATCAACATATATTTAAACATACTATTATATACGATTACTTACCAACAACAGTCGGTTCGAGATCAACAAACACAGCCCTTGGTACATGTTTGCCAGAGCCAGTTTCACTGAAGAAAGTATTGAAGCTGTCATCTCCACCTCCAATGGTCTTATCAGATGGCATTTGACCATCAGGAGCAATGCCATGTTCCAAACAGTACAACTCCCAGCAGGCATTACCGATTTGGACTCCGGCTTGACCAACGTGTACAGAGATACATTCACGCTATAGAGATAATTTAAATATTAAATTAAAAAAGTTCAGTAAGAATAATATTAACTTCTTATTTTATAAGACATAAAAATTTTTTTAAAATTATAGGTAACCTACTCCGCACAGATCAGTACAAAAAAATCCTAAATCCTAAGTAGTACAAACCATAAGGTGGTACCTATTTTGTTCCAAAATAACATAAATAGTTAAACTGAAAGTGAATAAATAAATATTCATCATTGAATCATTTCATTTATCAACCCAAATTCAAAATAACTGTAATTTTATAAGAACATTTTTTTTTAAGCCATTCATTTATTAATTCTTGAAATACAGTGCTAGCTACTCTTATACAATATGATAAAATTGTACTATAAGTACAAGTTAATAGTTAATAAAAAATAACTCAAATGACAATTTGTTCAAAGATCCCGACGAGTTTCCATAATTCAGATATACCTACAAACCATGCACTACAACGTTAAAATAGGTATAATTTATTAATAGGCAACTATATGCAAAAATAAATTATACCATTTTTTAAATTATAAAATTTAAAATAAATTCAATTAGTTTTAATGACAAGAGCTGTTCAAACTATAAATACAAACTCAAATAAAGTATACTGGTATTAAATTCAATAATGTAGATTTGAATAGCTTAATTAGAAAATAAAAATTACCATTCAATTATTTTGAATAATAATGCTTATGTGTCAACTTTCGAAGAATTTGTTAAAAAAATAAAAAATTTGTATATGTTTTACATTAAACTTTTAGAAGCCGAATACGTGACAAATAACAGACTGCGAACTGAAGTCGTATGAGAATAAAGTAAACGTAAATTTTATAAATAAATATCTGATCAGCGTGCTCATAGCGTGATGGGTACTAATTTTTTAGTCTATAATTTGTAGATAATCAAATAATATATAATAATCAACTACTGATGATAATGTGTTATTTTGGGTTTTGACAAAAAAATATTATATTCTGGCACGCTGTGCGGCAGTATGGAAATGAAATAATAACCTAAATATATTATTGTTGCGATATTATGTGTACCCATTATTATGAATCCTATACGTTTAACCTCCAGTCGTAGACATTTCAATTAAGCAACGATTTGCATAGTTATAAGTCACATAACTACCAGGCTCAAATCCGGCAGCACTGATTAACGGATTAAAAAAAAATATATATAATTTATAAATGTAGTAAATATTAATTAAATTGAGTTAGGAATATATAAATAAATTAAATTAAAAACCCTTTTTAATTAAATCGACTACCAATATTAACCATTAACAATTAATAATATACGACTATTTATATTATTAACTACTATTAATGTTAATATTGGTAGTAGATTTGATTTAAAAGGGATAAAGTGTCTAAATAATATTTACTGCATTTTTATCATATTAAATAATAGAATTACCACGCTATAATACGGGCCAACGCCCAATGGGAAGGGGGGGCCTACCCCTCTCACCCCACCTCGTGACTAGATATTTTGTTAAAAATGTCTAAAACAAAGTCAAAAAATAGTCACGGCGAGTTTAAAAAAAAAACCCACATTCATACGAATCAGTAGACGCAGCAAACGCGTCCGGGAAAGAATTCGGACGATTTTATTATGACGCATACGGTTAGCAAAAATCTCCCAAACGGGCTGGCGTACACAACGAAACACATTCCGACGGATCGTGAATCGGTGGCGAGTGGTGAACAAAGTTTTGGTTTTTTTTTGCCGGCAAGTGGAAATAAATAATTTAAAACGAAATGCCCAACGATTTTACGCCGGAAGAGGCGCCCGTGTCATTGTGTCACAGAGATGACGCGCACGGCACCGCCGGACGACATTGTAACGGTTTTTTTTTGTGTCGGCGACCCCGCCCCGACCCGTCGCGCCAGGAAAACAGCGACCGCCCGACGTGGAAAACGCAAAAATCGTTTGGGAAAAAAAAAATGATTAAATAAATATTATGTTGAAAAAACGCGTCGCGAATATCGAGGAGGCCGACGACGAGATGGACGGAAAAAAAGTCGTCCGAACGCATGTTTACGCCTGAAGACGCGCGCGCGTCGCACGCGTTACAATCTCCGAGACGGCGGGACGCTGTAACGGTTTTTCGATGACCCCCGCCCCCTTGCCCGACGAACCGAGAAATGGCGACACCGCCGTTTGACGTGGAAAACGTTCGAGCCGAAAAAGAAGAAAACGCAAACCTTGTTCGGATATTATTATTTAAAGAGAGAAAACGCGTCGCGAATGTCGAGGCGGACGAAAACGTAAGACTCTCCGAGAAAAGAAAAACGCATATATTCTACCACGAGATTCCGATGCGTCCTCCCCCCCCGTCCCGTTAATACGTACAACACCTCCTACGTGTTAAATAGATTTTAAATAGATTGTTATAAACGTCAAGAAAATCGTGTTTATACTTACCATTTTGAAGTGTTTTCGTTAATAGGAACGGGTTAAAAATAGTCGAGAAAAACTTGGAAAGTTTTTGAAATTTGATTATGCCAGACAAGAAGCGATCGAAGCGGCTTCGTTCACGTCCAAACACAAATTGACGATTGGCCGCCCGGGCTCCGTAGGGTATACCCCGAGCACTGTGTCTGCGGACCGACGACGCGCTGTTCGGCACACCGGCAATGCGGTACCTACGCTGGCGTCGCGGCTGGGCGACTTCCCACCGCATCCGTACCGGCTATTAGTCATCCGTTCCCCGCAAACATTATATTATAATAATAATAATAATAATACAAACATTGCAAATAATAGACGAGGTAGGATCGAAAAGTTTTCATTTTATTTTTTTTATAAAAACTTGAATTTTAATTAATTTGATCTTTTAATCTCCTTCGGAACAGACACACTTACTCCGACGAATCTGCAACTGCTCGAAACATCTTCGAAATCCCTATATTAGTATGGCTCTGATATTAGCCGTCACAATGACTTCAATCGTCGCAAAATGCTGTTCACCTTTGAGTGCAAATTTTAGTTTCGGAAATAGCCAGAAGTCACATGGTGCAATATCTGGCGGATACGGGGGTCGGGGAATTGTGGGAATTTTTTTTTATCAATTAAAAATTGCTAAACTGCAAAAGATGTGTGGCACGGTGCATTGTCGTGGTGCAAAAACAACCATTTTTCCGGCCTCTTTCGACGGATCGAACTTCTTAAACGTTTTAAAACTTCACTATAAAAATTGTTTGTCCGTTTGGAACAAATTCCCATACTTATCGAAAAACACAATCAACATGACCTTAAATTTCGATTTGACAACACGTGATTTTTTCGGTCTCGGTGATGTTGTCGTGTGCGCCATTCCGTGATGACTGCAATTTTGTCACTCTTGGGTCATGAGCGAAAACCCAAGTTTCATCTCCAGTAACAATTTTTGATAAAAAGTCCTTTTTATTTGTTGATCGTTCGAAAAGTTCAGCGGCAATCAATTGTCTGTGTTCCATTTGGTGTTCGGTCAAAATGCGTGGAGTAAATTTTGCACAAACACGACGC
This sequence comes from Tuberolachnus salignus, assembly GCA_956483605.1. Taxonomy (NCBI): domain Eukaryota; kingdom Metazoa; phylum Arthropoda; class Insecta; order Hemiptera; family Aphididae; genus Tuberolachnus; species Tuberolachnus salignus. The sequence continues at coordinate 36,454,681 of OY101436.1, read as the reverse complement.
ATTCCTAAATCATCTTTCAATATGCTTTGAACTGAACCATACGATATTTCTAATGTATTTGCCATATTTTGGATACATATCGCGTTAGACGATCTGACCGTACCAAATTTTGAACTCTTTCGATTGATTCGTCATTTTTTTAAGTTGACTACTCCGCCTTTCGTCCTCAAGTGACTCTTGATCGTTTTTAAAACATTTAAACCAATCATAAACAGCTGTTTTCATTAATGCTGCACCGCCATAAAGAAACACTCAAACATTCAATCGTTTCTGCAGCAGTTTTTTCAAGTTTAAAACAAAATTTAATGTAGTCTTTCGTATAGACTCGATAACGGTTAACGAGAAACCAATGTGAGTTTTAATGATTATACCTACAGATAGTAGTAAATTATGTGTATTTTTAATTCCAATAATCATATTTGTGATAAGTAAAATAGTTTTTTTTCTATAAATAAATTCCGGGAACTTTTCGATCAAACTATGTATATTAGTATTGCCGACAAACCCGTAACTCCTCGACACAATTAACAAACCGTCGGGAGTCACAAAAGTCAGACGAGAAAGTCCGTTGAAATCCGCGTGTTATCGGGGAGAAAACTATACCGTTTGAATAAATACGATATGATGATAATAATAAAAATAATAATTATAATAATTTATATTATAAAAAATAAATTAATAATTAAATTATAGACACCTCTACTTATGCGTACAAATAAACATGAAATGTGTAGAAAATGAAAAAAAAAAGTCCGGAGAATTTATCGGTTTAAGTGTTTTCTTATCAACTATGTATTATTTATTGTTTAAAAAAATAATATTACCAATATTTTCTAGATAATAAATACGACTTCTATGTGCAAGGTGCGTTCGACAAATAACCAGAAAAAATGTATTATTATTTATTTAATATAAACGTTCAATAAAAGCGAAAAAACTGAGTTTGTTGTTCAATAGAACCCGATGATGAACAATCTAAACCATAGAAAATGTACAGGCTTCGATTTTTTTTTCTTTGTCGATGTACATATTATTTTTTATTTATTTGTATCGCATATAAATCGATAAATGCGATTGTTTTATCATCACTCCCATGGCGAGTCCATAATTATTTGTTCAAACCGATGGTCGGACGCAAGGGGGAGTGTTGGGGTCCCGAAATATTAAAAAAAAAAAAATTACCTGACCTACAAATTTAATAGTTATTTCAAAGTTTCCCGTGAGACTTACAAATAGAATAGATTATGAATATGTAAGTATACGAGTACTTAAAGAGTAATAATTTGTATGATATTTATGAACATTTTATATTTTTTCACACTCCCCGCTCTCAAATTTTTTTTCCCGCGCTCGCCCCTGTTCAAACCAGACTGTTAATATTATTTTGATCTTCCGGTCAACATTAAAACGCACCGTTATTTCAATTCTGTCTTCTGAACGTAACCTGTAAACTGTAACCGTGTACCATAATAATAATATACACAGTTTAGATTACCGTTATTCATTACCACTTATCGTAGTTTTACACTATTATTATTCTCTCTCGTTTTAAGTGCTAAAATAACGATGTACCTAAATACCCACAATTATATACTAGTTTGGAATAGGTCACTCACATCTGACCTACTCATATCTCATTAGCAAGGAACCCAGTCCAGACACTTGCAAAGCTCCCCCTTACACAATTGAGCGCATAGTCCACTGCCCAAAATACTCATCAGCACGGCATGTGCTCAACAATCCATCATCAACAGAAGAAGCCCTCAATCGCTCAAACACCGAGAACATATTCAAGTTCTTTAAACTTATAGGTTTAGAAGAAAAAAAAACTATAACCAAGCTTGGTTTATTCTAATTTAATATGTATAACATGTATTATGTATTTTATTTTCAATTTGTATATAATTTATTCCTCTAGGCTAATAGGAACCAGTATTTAATAATAATAAAAAAATATATATGCTTTAGTATATTTGTTTTAATTTACAAAATAATACGCTTTTGCCCCCTCGGAAGATTTCTCGTGGGTTTAGCAACGGCTGCACCCGCACGCCCCTCTACAAATGTCGCCACTGACGTCGAGCATTATTCTGTGCTATAAATATTTTAGTCACGAAACTTCTTTCCGGTTAGCCAAACACTGCCGGAGAATTAACATGTGTCCTGGAAGATATAATTAAATTATAATATAGTCTGGGTACAGATATAAGTTCTTATACACACCTACCAGCGTCCGGTGTAAGTAACTCCTTTTACTATTGATGGTAAGTATTCTGTTCTTGATCACGGTCCGCTCAACTTCGCCCACTTGTTCAACGGACCAAAATTATAAAATTAAAATAAAAATAATTATAATAGGTACATCTAAAGAGTATACGGTAACGAAAAATATTATAATGCACAGGTTTTATAGGATTTTAAATAAGTCAATATAAAAATGCTATTTTTTTAAAAAAATTGTTTAAGAGCTGTTCCTTTTTCGTATGACAATTTGTTACAAATACATTGGTTTGAGGGATTCCAAACATATTCTCCTCTTTAACTGAAACAGTACAGTAGTAAGCATTTGCCATCTCGGTCTTTCTAACGGGAAATACAGTCGTTTAAAATCGGTTTTAGAGATAAAACACTCATTTTAAAATTATTAGATGACCACATTTTCAAAACAACCGCATAGGCGTTTATCGTAATATAATTTATTCAAAAAGTTGAATGTTGAATAAAACAATTGCATGACACCCGCGAGTTCGTCTACGAATTTTATACTAGGTGTTTCATCTCTAAAACCGATTTTAAAGGCATTTTTGTTTTCTAATCGTATATATTTTATAATAATATTATACATTATAGCAATAGAACTTGAACCAGTTGAGTATCGGTGAAGGGGGGGGGGGTGGCATGGGAACCATGGCCCACTTTATTAGTCGTATTTTTTGTTTAAATATTTTTATCATGTGGTTTATTTTCATACCTTATCGACTAACCAAATCATTCAATTTAGTTAGTCACAACTCGGTATATTTTTAATTGTCATAAATTACCTGAATTGTTGGGTTTGTTAGTTGTTTATTTTTTTTTGTTTTAGCCTCGTCCATTGAGAATTTAATGCCACTGACTCGAACAAATCACGTCGTGTCGGTTGTAAACGCATATAACAGTGACGTATTTTAGATGATTTTTCGGGGAGGGGGTGTCCAACATTTTAGGAACCTTATCTGTTTTTAGAATCATTCACTAATACAAAAAGACATTGAACTTATTATTTTTTTTTCAAATTACAATTGACAAGTAATTTTACATTTGAAACTCTGGTATACAATATAATAGATAAATTTAAGGTTAATACTGAAATACTGAATACTAACATTTATTTTCAAAATTTCCATCTCAGATTATTAACATTTAACACTAGTTTATTATTTATTTGTCAAAGAAACTTTAGTCAATTTATAATTTATTTAACCGGGAGGTGAACGTGTCTTGATAACCCCCACAAAATACGCCATTGCATATACGGGTGGGTATTATATGTTGGTATATTGATTATACAATTTTTTTTTTATTTGTACAAACAATCTCTATATAGAATCCACAGTGGTTTATGTGCGTTTTCCGTGTACAATGGACAAATTATTATTATATTACAATGTGAGTCATTCGACTGTAATCATAACTACGAAAAAACAAACATAAGATTACTCATCGGCTATGTCGTTTCCAATGTGCGTTTTCTACAATTGTATACGAAATCAATGAAGAAAAAAAAAATGAAAAATACACCGAACAATTGTACAATAATTGCTTATTATTATATAATTATAAGTAATACAGGAGGGAGTACCAGAATTTTATTTCGTACTCAACTCGTACAAAACGAAATTATATTTAAAAGTTGGAAAAGGTGAGTTTTTAGAATTACTTTGCTGATTTCGAGTGGCACGATCACAAGCGTTCTAAATAAAATAATTAATTAATCGGTTTTTATTTTCAAAGGACAAACGCGATTGAAATTCATTCCCGAACAGCGCCGATTACGTCATAAAATAGAAAACGAATTACCGAGTTTCACTAGAATGGCGTGTCCTTAAACGGAACGTTGTGTAAAAAATCGGTCAATACGATTTAAAAAAAAAAAATAATAATAAAAAACCAATATTATAATAGTATACCACGCGACACAGTAACACTTTCCGGCTCTGCAATCTTTCTAACGAACAATATAATATCAAAAATATGTGTTTTTCGAGTCCCAACGGTACTCTGGCTCCAATAACAAACCTAGGACAAATATTTCATCGCCAAATTAAGGCTAAAACGACATAATTTGCAATGATTTTTGAAAGACGAGGGTTTTTTTTTTTATATATATTGCGTTCGTTATTACGTTAATACTTTACGATTTTACCAACGTAAAGTCTGCATAGGCAGTCACGACAAATGCGCACGTCCGACGTCCTCCTTAACTACGTTTCCATAAGGAGATAAATGTCGATCGATATTATGAAAAAAAAAATGTATCCTACATTGTGATTTGTCTGTACATCGAAAATAAATAAAAAATAATACGATCGTAAGCGGAAATTGAGAGTCGGAGGGCTGAGACCCCTCAGAGAAATTAGCCCCCCTCGAATATACTCAAACATTATACAAGTACAATTTTTAAATACAGTAAAATATTTAAAAAATATCATCCGCCTCCAAAATGATGGCAAATGTCCGCCTATATGAATTGTGAATACGACGTATTTTATTTTACCACCGAGTACGGATTTGAGTTGTGGGGTGGCAGTTACCTATTTATTCCTAGTCTTCTACACTACAGACCGTCGGTACGGTTCCACGGCGGACAAATACCGTTTTGGATAAAACTCTCCCGGGAACACTGGAGCCAGCGCCCGATAAGGGATGTATAGGCCCACCGAATTTTAAGATTTTCGCCGGTCCAAAATAAGCGAACGGCCCTCTTTACTCTATACTGTGTCTCGGTGGCGTCTTCGGGTCAGTTCCGTAGAGCGGAGGGAAACGTTGAAATAGTTCTTATTACAATACGCGACCGGTCCAAATTTTGCGCGGCCCACCGAGTTCAACCCGGTAACTAGCCGGGCATATCCGGGACTTTTTTATTTTTATTTTTTAACCTACCGATTGTGGAGGAGCCGTTCGGTTGCCTCAAGTACGGGCCTTGGATTTGATCTACTCGGGAGGGAGTCGAACAGGACGGAGGTCGTTATTTTTATCGGCCTATCCCGCGCGCCGGTTGTGGGTTTACGAGACAATAGTAATTGAGCGTAAACTTGGGCGGCGTCGAGTTGGAAGTGCCGACGGAGAAAATTGACGTTCCTTTCGGGCCGGCCAACGGCCTTAGATGGAGTGCGCCCGCGCGCGCGCGTTCGTAGATCGATCCGTCTACGGAATATTATGCTCATTGCTGCCGGCCGGACGGCGGCGAGGAGGGGCAGACATCCGAAAAGGTGTGCACGGAACACGGGCGGCTGGTCTGCGGAACGACAGTCGGCTGTTCGGCACGGCGAAACAATTCCAAATATGGACTGCGCGCGCCACACCGTACTAAGCGACACGTAACCGTCGCGCGTCGTAACCCGCCGTCCGCGGCCCACTCTTCCCATGCCTACACGACGCCCTTCACGGCTCTCGCCCGCCGAGTCCTGTCCGTGGTACCCGCCGCATTGTCGCGTTATTCGCTCGGGCGCATTTTCCCGTTTCACTCGCCGTCATCGCCGTGTACGTACGTTCTAAACGAGTACTACGACGAACGATTAATTGAGTTCCCATTCCCGAATAAAACGGTAATTGTCATTTTAAAGATACACATTTTCGATTCCAGACGAAACGAAGAGTGTATTGGTTTTACTATGATGTTTTTTTTTTTTTTGTCCCCCGTTTGTAAACGACTTTTCTACCAGAAATGTCGCTTTGGTTTTCAAGTGTAGCGTCTCAAAGCATTTTGGATCTAATCGGTGCTTTGGGGATGCAATAACGATGATTGTCGGTTTAGACATTTTGTTGTAATTCGGTGAAAAACAATTGTAGAGATCGGACCATTTTTCAAGAATACTAATATTACCGCTTTCTAGACGAGGAAAAAATGTTCAAAATATTCGGGTGATTTTTGAGTTTTTTACAGGCATTTGAATACGTTCGAGTTATTTCATCATTATTTACTTGATTTTACACGGAGAAGTTGTTTTGGCTTGAACAATTTTTAGTAATTGAAAAAAAAACTATGTCAGTCTCGTTTTCTTTTTCTTTTTCACGAACATCGATCCTGTTTTTTCGGTATACCTCTGCGATATTTGCACGGACGCTTACAATTTTTAGAAGCAATTGTGTCTTGCTGGTACACCGACCGCTCTTAAAAACCGTAGTCACAATACAATGATTTGTCATTGCATTTCAAATGTGTAATAACTTATAATAATTATGATATAGTACCTATAGCGGTTTGAGTCAGACGAAAATTAACTGAGAAACCTATACCTTCTTGGTGGCGTCTGAGTAGTTATAAATCGTATAGTTCCGTGTATATAATTTTGATGGTGGATTTTCATTTGCAATTAAAACAAATACAATACGTCGAGATTAATAAATTATACTCACCAACTTATGCATTCCGTTGTGTTCTAGCCGACTATGAAATAAAGTGGACATTCCCCCCCCCACCCATACATATAGCCTATAAATTATTATTATTAACGGTTGACGTGCCTGATTAGATAATTATACGACGATTTTTATCATTAGGAAATCGTGACAATATTATTGAGAGATTATATTATAAAACTATAACAATATCCAACGACATTGACGACGTTCACACGGAATAATAACGAAAGATGCTACGCCAAATGATCATTTTGTTTAAACGGTAAAAGTACCAGGCGTTTTCACGAAACTTCACGAGTGAACGTCTTTAAACCAAATAAACCTCGTGTTGAAAAACGTTTTATCCCGAAATTGGTGTAGGATAGTATGATGAAAATTAAAAAACTCACACCATTTATCTAGACCAGTGTTTCCCAACCTTATTACCACCACGGACCACTTTGACAATCTTTATCGGTTTTTGGTTAAAAAAAAAATATAAAAATAGCATAGAATAAATAATAAAAAAAAAAAAAAATAGGAAGATTAGGCGCAAACTCACAACATCCCAAACACGTCAAAAAGCCACTCAATAACGTACAACTGTACCAACCACGGCTATAGATATATATACTACTGATGGAGCACCATGTATATCAGGAAACTCATCATCCGTTAATATTGTGCAAAACATAGCATGCTAATATATATATATATATATATATTTGTGAACGATCTGTACACGATATCATGTTCAGTAATTTATTCGTCTAGTTGGCAAATTTAGAACAATTAAAAAATATAAACCCATAAAATAAAATATACTTATCACAATCCTTCCTTTTTTTTTTCCGTGTTATCGATGTATTCTTGATAACACGTCCAAACGTTCACACGCATGCGAATACTCATTCGTTTTGCAACAGCAAAGCGAGTAAATCCGTAGCATGGACAATAAAGACTTCTTTATTTTTTATTATCCAATGTAGAGGTTTATAAGCTATATAGGTAATGTTTAAATACCTCGATGTTATCCAAAACGAACGTACCATTTTTATCAATGGCCAACCATAATAACCACCCTTAATCGTGATAATTACACCGTCGGATAGTAATTGATAACACGGATCTGAATCTTCAAACGCCACTGAGTATATACTTTGATTTGATTTGATACTTTTACATGATCTTAGTTTAAAACATACAATTTTTCCAAATTTAAAATTAAAAATTCGACATCCCACAATTACTTTATTACTGAACTAATTAGATCGATCAGTACTTACATATGCCAACATGCTTTCACAAAATAATTCTAAAATAAATATTTAATAATTGAATTATTTTGAATTTATATATATTAAATTATACTGTTTAAATAATCATGATATATTGACTATATTTTTATTATCTTGCTCATTCCAACACACAGAAACTACTGAAAAAAATAATAATAGATATCTACCTAATTTACACCATATTGTTCAATATATAAGCATGGAAAAGTTTTGATTAGTTAAATTAATTTATATAGGTAATATAATCATTTTCTTTTGCAAATAATAAGAATGTAACTCGATTTTGAAAACAAATTGTATCAGAGTAACAAAATTAAAAAAAAAAAAAAAAAATGATGTATATGAATATAATAAATTGTTAATTAGAAAAAAAACCATTATATTATTTATGTGCATTTATAATTTGTTACAGACAACACCATGTTGGATAGTTAATTTTTTTTATTAAAAAAAAATTAATGTATTGCTTTAAGAGAACGTTGAACCTGCATTCACTGGTTGTTCATCTAACAGGCAATATAGCAAATATTTGTTTTCATACTTCTAATACTAGTTATATAAACTTGATTTTTGTACCAAAATAAACATGATTAGTTGTACTAAATGTCTATTAAACAGTTTTTTTTGAAATCATAATTTTCTAAAACATTAAAAAAAAGATAAAATAGTTTAATAGAAACTAATTTGTTATAAAGTTTATTCAAACATTTTTAATAGATAGAAATATATTTACATAATATACAATACAAATTTTTAATAGATATAAATATAATTACATAATATACAATAAATATTTTTAATAGAAATAAATATATTTACATAAATACTATATGTTCAGTCTTGAGTGATTTAAGTGTTTCTTCATAGGATTAAAATTACTTGTTATTCTTGTGATACAATATACATATGTAATTCTAAGTGATAACAATTTTCACAGAAATCCTGGCAAATAGAACAATAAAAACGTTCAGGTTTTAACTCAAATTAGTTTAATGCTAAATAATGTTCATCGTCCAATTCTTTTACTGATGATAAATTGCTCTGTTATTATAGGGTGATAATTCATCATTTTGGGTTGGACTACCTGGTTTGTGGTTGCACTAACCTTTCATGAGTTGCATGATTTAATCCTGAATAAAATTGTATTCTACAAGCATCGCATATACATTTCCTATTATTAATTTGTGGGTTTTCATTGATTTGAGAAAGATAAACCGCTTTGTTGATATTACATATATCACATTTAATTTTCCGTGGTACACTTCTTGGTAACTGATCTTCAACAATATTATTACAATTTGTCTCACTATCAAGATCATTATAAAATTGAATAATATAAAGTTCTTTTACTCGGGGATTATGGTCGGGTTTTTTATTGGGTAATTCACAATTACTATTAATATTTGATTTACGTTTTTTTTTAACGTTTGGAAGTATATAAGTGTGACGTGCACATTTGTGAGTTTCATATGACGAGATGCAATTATAGAACTTGGCACAGTCAACACAAAATATCATTCGTTCAGTTTGAGATTTAGTACTTGCTTTCATGGATTTATCTTTATGTAAGACATAATGATTTGTTACTAAGTGAATTATTAATTCGTGCATTTTATTGAATACACTACCACACACATTACAGGTTAATTTTGTATACATCATAAATGTGAAGAATCGTACACTGTGTTGAATTTTAGTGTAGAATCTGTAAATAAAAAAAATAAAATTAAGTTTGTAGGTTTGTATTATACACTAAAATTAATTAGTGTTGGTATGTTAATATAAATCTTCAAACTCAAACTCATTTCACTATTCTATTACCATCAACTTGCTGTTTTTATATGTCCAAATAACAAAATAAATAGGAAATCAATTTATATTTTATTTTAAATATGGAAAATGTATTAATGTCAATTATAACTTCATAATAGTGGTTAGAATTTTGTGATGTGAAATTTCTTGTTTATACCATTATTAAATAATATTAAATAATAATTAAATTAGTCTTAAATACCTAAGTGAAAAAAAAAAATAAATAGTCAACATATTTTTCACCATGAGTAGAAGTGGTTGTGTTGTAGGTGAGAAGTTGACATGGTAGGATATAAATTAAAAAATGTTTCTACATGGTATCCTATCCCACTGGTTTTGATTATCACATAACGCAATCAAATTTCTGAATAAATGTATTAAATTACATATTTATGTATTCTGTACTTAACTCAAATTTAAAAATATAATATAATATTGGGCTTCCGCTTACTTCTGTTACAGGGAGTTGTGTAATGATAAATACAGCACGTTTTAGAGGAATATAGTTAAACCGGATTAAATAGAAGTAATAAAAAAATACAAAATTAAATAAATATTAAATAAGTTGCGTAATGTTTAAATCAAATCAATGAAGTGTACGAGGACCCATACACATGTATGGTAAAATTGTTCCTAGTGTTAAGCATTTATAACATTTGGTTATGATATACCTATAGGTAAATCATGTATAATGTGTTTAATTTTATATCATTTTTGTATAAAATGTTTTTTCATATTTTCAACCGATTAAATAAAATTGTTAGTTTTTTATTTTATTTACAGAAAACAATTGATTTTGGAGAAATTTTGATAAATTAAAATATATAGAAGATATTATATTCTTCAAAAAAACATTTATATGTTATTATTCTACGTGCTATAATTTTTGAGTAAAAATCAAAAAACCAAAAACTACCCTATAATTGGCCATATTCCAACCCTCTAGAGGCATCGGAAGGGGGTGAGTAATCATCATTGAATTTAATCTAAATTATTTTTTTATAGTATTGAACAATATGAGAGGGACTTAGCATGAAATTAATAGAAATGAAAATTTAGGGCCACTCTAATAGTTATATGTACTTAAAACAATTTCCGTACCTACTTTTTAAATTAAAATACAATCAATTGCAAAAACAATAAGATAAAAATATATAATATATATAAATCACTTTTTTTTTTTTTTTTTTTAAATACTTATTTACTATCATATTATAAGTATTAACTTTTAAAATAGTCGTTGCTATTTGAAAAAATAACTAAAGCAAATTTTGTTCGTACTTGGAATGACGTACGTGATCGCGCAGCTCCTATTTAGGATACGTGTCCCCATCTAGCGTTTTTATATTATATTATATTATTAAATCGTCTGTAATCAATAATAAAATCCTCCCCCCCCCCTCGTACAATTTTATTCGGTGTAGTTTAGGTTCGTATAATTATATTATTGTTTCGTTATTCGACTGACTAAAGAAAAAAAAAAAATGGCGTCTATATATTATTTCGAACAATAGGTTTTAACTCCGAACCGGGTCAGGCAAGACGTATATGTGTACAGGGCGGGGGGGGGGTAAAAATCTGCGGAGGAAAGTGAATACTCTCTAGCGCCTTTACCCCCACGCCAATGTAGTACCGCCTTTGACCTTGATTCACCGGTGGAGACGCCGAATGGCTTCCAAATTATTCCTTTGAACAAAAAAAAAATGTCCGAAACGGTTTTTACACTCACCTTGTTTACAAGTCGACGAGACGAGACGTGATGGCAGACGAATATGCGAATGGCCACAACGATAAACACAAGGGGACCGTTGTTAAATTGTTATATTGGCGTGATTTATAGTTAAATTTCGTATTGTGCGACGTTAAAATCACCTCCGTAGAGCAGGCACGGACTTGACAAAAAAAAAACTCAAAAACAAAAAATGCCAACAAAGCAAACAAAGGAAACACAATGAACGGGAGAGAATACGCAAAGGTCGACCGAGCACGAGCAGGGTACGAACAAAAAATGGTCGCTGGCTGGATGCGCATCCGTTGGCTCCCTCGGACCGCATTCAATTGAAATTAATCGAAACAGGGATGGCAACACAACGGCGTTCTTCAACGGCTGTTGGATGCGTCATGGAGAACAATAAAAATGAATACCAACAAAATTTTTCAGTGGTTCGGGTTTGGTAACCGAGTTCATTTTTCCGAACAGGTTTTACAACCTTTGGTATCAAGGTTGGTTTCCTTATCACCATAAGTACGTTAGAGACCGGGATAACGCAACGTCCATTTAAAATTAAATATCCAGTTAAAACTAGATAATAACTTCGACGATTTCAGTGCCCGGAGTGTAACTTACTGCCAAGTCTTCACGGGTTTAGATACGGCAGAAGGGTAATAGAACAATTTAACCACCCGTTGGTCGAATTTAATAATGCTCCGAATAAATCATAGTGTCTTAATCCTCTGTTATAGTCGCGCGATTTTTTGCGATACAGCCGCACGCCGATAATATTTATTGTGCTGCCCATCATTCAGATTCTATAAAAAAAAAAAAAAAAAAAAAAAAAAAAAACGTTTTTCTCTAAATGTAATGCTCTCGTCGGTATTTCCCCTCGTCCGCGGTTTTTCCATACACATGCGGTGACGAAACGATTCCGACCGGACAATAAAAACCGCTCCCCGATTTCAAACAACATTTTTATTCGTATTGATAATAGGGTTAATATGATAAATCGTTTACAAAATATTAATCACATCGCTATACGCGCGTCTCGATTTCGATTGAAATGATTTTGAAACTGCCGCCACTGAAGATTCGGAGGCCTAGGTGCGGCTCAAACTTCGGGGCCCCCTAAATAGTATTATCGGTGCCGGATCTAGGTAGAGGGGGTGCAAGTTGGTATCCTTTCACTATTAAGTTTATTAAAAATAAAATTAAAAAACCATCAACATAAAATTCATAACGTATATCCAAATTTCCATTGGGTGGTGGGGGGTAAATAATATTACACATTCGTTATTTTTAAAATATATAATGTTTATCTTTAAGACTTTTTTTGTCACGTCTTTTATAGTCATTAAATTTCAATCAGTTTATTATTAGTTTTCCGTAAAAATCCACCAACCCGACGACCTACGATAAATGTACAACGACATATATTATTTGATTAAATGTTAACATTACTATCAACTACGTTATAAAAAAAAATTAGTTATTCGTGATACGAGGACTGTGCTTTAAATCAATTTATTTAAACTTTACAATTGTGTTGTTGTTATTATCATTAATTTTTAAAAGAAGAAAAAGATAATGAATTCAAAAAAAAAAGAATGTACATAAACTACCGAAAATCGCCAATTTCTTTTCAAAAACAAAAACCAATAGTAAGCAATTTGAACAATATTTATATGTAATACATTGAATCATGGTTGAGATGTTTAAAACGAATGATTTAAAGAACATGAAAAAAAATAAGTTGTTTAAAAACAGACAAATTTACTTTATCCCCGTATGTATAAGTTTTTAGTACCCACCAGCAACAATTGTTGCCCCCAGAAAAATAATAAGAACTAATAACGTTGTTAAATCCAAATTTACGAGTATATCAAATTTAATATAAATATTGTGAATTGTAAACAAATAGTTATACCACTGTTGTTATCGATGTTGTCATTGATAACAGATAATTTGCAGCAACCCCATAAACATTTCTAGATATTTTTATATTAATTCAGATACCTATTTTTATTACGAGTTGATAAGTGATTATATAATATATACCTTTGAGTACATTGTAATTTAATGAATTTCTTTCTTACGCAATCCGCCGTCTGCCCAACGTTATTAAGTTAATTATTGCATTATTTACATTCGTTAATTTTTCATATTTTAATTGTGGATATTAGATTAACCGTATACTCTTAACAATATTTATATATATAAAAATAAAAATGCATATACATGAACAAAATATTAATTTTATAAATATACGGTGGGTGAATGTTGAGTATACGGAGACTGATGGCAAATATGGCAATATGTATATTATTTTATTAACTGTTTTTGAAAATTTAAAAAGGTATTTTATTTTTTTTTTGTAAATTCTTTTGTATAAAATTGAAAAATAATATTTCATGATTGTATATCACTTATCAGGTCGTATACTCGTATATTCTAATACTGTGGTGTAATCGAGTATAATACATTTATTACGCGCTGCTGTTGTTGATAGAACAATTTACATTCTACAGCCGGGGGAGGGGAGGTTACCCGTGGCCAAAGTTAAGATATTACATTGATAAATGCTGATTCGAAAATTAAAAGATCTATAGGAACAATTGAATCATTTAAATATAAAGATGGTGATCACATGGAGGAATTTAATTAAAGATGTATCAAATATGCTGTTTAAAAATGTAAAACTAACTAGTTATTCGATAATTGTTTCGATTAATCGGTGACGAGTTGTTCATAACAATTATCTGTGTTAATCTAAATTCAAGATTATTAGATTTAAAGAATATCGATAGTTGAATTCTTCAAGATACCTGTATCCTGGATAAATCTACTTGGCCTCAATCGGTTGATATAAGGCAGTGTTTCCCAACCTTTTTACCACCACGGACCACTTCGACAATATTTTATAGGTCGTGGACCACCTCAATTTTACGAAAACTAGGATTACCTTTTGTTTGCTCATTAACAAGAATACACAACATTTATCTAAAAATGTTAATTTTTATTATTTTACTTTACATTTTATTACTATCCTTCACTAATATATAATTATACTTTACTATACTAAATAATTTACTTAGTGTGATTTTTGTGTCTGATACCTACACACTTATAAAAGTGGCAAATACTTATCGGTCTACAGCAGCAACGACGATAAGATAACCGTATAATATTATAGGGTTCCTCAATAAGTCGAAATTTTTTTGGCTATTTAAAAAATAATAATAATTAATTTGCAATAGAAATCGAAGAAAAAATCTATGGGACTGCGGACCACCTATGACTGGCCCGGGGACCGATTGGGAAATACTGATCTAGAAAATTATATACAAATGCGCGAGTGTAATTGAAGGGCAATTAGAAAAACAAAAAGTAACTTTTAATTCAACTCGAGTTATATTTTTTTTTTTTCCAGAGTACTTAACTTAATTCGGTTAAAAATATTTATCAACTTGCCTAGCTTTGCGGATAATAATAAACCTAAACGTATTTAATTAAACTGACCCAACTGACGGAATATTTCGTATTGATTTAATCTGAGGTTAAAGTTACAGTTGCCAGTTTAATATAATTAATAGCATTAGCAAAATTATGGACGATTTATTTTAAAAGTCTAAATTGCTATTATGTAATTTTAAGTCGTCTTTAGTTTGTTACGTAATGTACAATTAAGCACAATTATTTACAGTATATATTTATAATCGTATAATATAGCCTATAATATGTTAAATTATTATCGCTCTATATAGAGGCTCGAAATTTGTACAGAAAAGAATTGTATTCGTGATGAAGTGTTTTTATATTTTATTTTGATGAAAGTATAACCACGAAGGAAGAAATATAAAATCTCTTTTCAGAATTTTTATCGCTTCACTACGTATAGACCGTTCGGGATGAAAATTTGTCTTCATCGATATTATGCGGTAATATGCGACAATAGCTGCATAAACAAATTCAGCTTGACAGAGAAAGAAAATATCCTATTATTCGTATTGTATTTGTTACACTAATAATTGTGTGTGTGTGTTTTTTTTTTTCTCTAAAATTAGAGATATTTCATCAGCTAAATTACAGTAATTATATACACTTTGAACGATTATTTTACCGTATAATAATAATCTGTTGTAGTATTATAATCTATACATTTTTTAATAACGATATTTTAAGTGTTTATTGCTCAATCGATATTTGTTGATAATGTCGAATTATTTTTTATTAGAGAAGTCCATAAGGAATTAAACTGTATACGAATCATATTACTAAAAATATAGATTCCCGTTTTTTTTAATTTTAAAACTTAACCCTCAAATATCCATCCTCTTTTTTAATCGTTTTGAAAATTTAAATTAATTTAGAATATATTATTCCAAAAGTTGTACTAACTTTTATTAGTGAGACAACCTTTACGATGAAACTAATATACGATATATCGCATTTTTGAACTTTTTTTACCGGGTCAAATAAATGGCATTTACAAAAATGTACAACAATAAGCAAACTAGACAATTTTAAATTATTCTAAAAGAACCAAAATATTTTTATTAAAAGTGTACTTTGATTGTGGGCAGGTTAGGTTTATTTATTTATGCGATTCATGTTTTGAATTGCCGTGATTTATACGATTTTCATCAAAACCTGAACTTAAAACGCTTAAAAAAAGTAAGCGCCAACGAATTTATTCGAGATTTCTATATGGCCAAAAGAACTGTTTTATGATGACCCTTATGTCAAATTTACGAGCGTTTTAGAAAAAGTCAATCGCATCTAATCAAATGGCTACACAATATATATATATATATATATATATATATATATATATATATATATATATATATAAATATATATATATAAATGTCCATGAATGGTTTGAATATGTTATCACGTCTACAAAGGGGATCACACATTCGGCGATAATTTCAAGTCTCTACGATCGATTATTTTTTACTGAACGACAACGAAAAAACAAAACCGATTATAACGGAAACCGTGGTTTCATAAATATTCCAATTAACCTAACCTGAAGGTCATGTTCCCTCAATAAAATCGCCAGTGTGGCGATTTCTGGTTGAAAAGTTTGTTAAAAATCTAACTATAATAAATATTTGTATTTATTTATTTTCGTTATCGATTAGTCTTTATAATAAAAAAAAACAAAAAAAATGGCTCTCGGATGGTGGGCGCTTTCCTAATCCCACCTCACTCCAACAACGTCACTGGCTAAAACAAAAGTATTCCACGTTTTCGTGCAAGTTTTGCGTGTCAGTCTGTCATTAAAATAAGTAATATTAATGTTATACGTACGTGTCTAGATGTATTTTGTCGTGTTTCCGACGGAAAAATAAAACTGACCTTTTATGATTATTAGAAAATTGTCGTCGCGAACATATTTGCCAGTACATTTACACCCGTCCCGGTACAAGCTCTAAACGTACCCGACGACAATTCGCCCGGTGATAATCCGCAGTACAATTAATATGTAGTTCATTTTTTTCGATTTTTTCCACAAACAAAAATAAATAAATACATTTTATATTGCAAATTGTAATATCATTTGCCGCAGTGTACGTTACCGATATATTTTGTATGGATTATTGTTCTTCTACGACAGCCAAGCGATCGCTGTATAAACGAAACACAGATTTAGGAATAATACTACGATTAGATTCCTCTGGTTGGAAAGTTCAATATTTGATTATAAATTGTGAGTGAGATATTATAATAATAATTGAACCGGGCGAAGTATTGGAAATATTTCCAGAGATTAGAAATACACATCGCCATACACTTACTGGCAAAACATTTAACATAAATTAATCCAAATATATATATCCGTATGTGTTTTGTGTTGTTAAAAAAAAAGTATATAGGTATTTCAAAGAGTGGTATTTTATTGTAATTGTAAGGATAGGTAAGCTTCCAATGTCATCACTGGTTCTATTAAATTATATATATTTGTGATTGTGTGATGATCATTTAGACAACAAATTTACGAATAAGATGCACGACGTTTTTCGAAAAATTGGCTGGATAATACCGATGTACTGTATACCTATGATGGACCGGATATAAAAATTTAAAAAAAAGTACATTTTAAACTTAAATCCTCTATCATAAAAAAAACCCCACCCTTAAGAAATCAGTCAATGTGTATACTATTTTACCAATTCTGCCCATAGGTGATCTCCATCTGTATAAATTGTTTTTTTTTTTTATCTGATTAATCAATATTTCTATTTCTATTATGGACTATAAAAACTAATTATTATTTGAAATTATAATTGCATTATAATGTCAACTTGTTTAGGTGTGTATCTTTATGATGAAAATACTTTGAGACTCAATACATTGAAAATATAAGAATTATTCTAATGTATGATTATTGAAAAATAAAACTTTATTAAGAAGGTTGGAGCGTGGTCAATTCTAAGGAGAACGAATTAGGCCAGTGGTTCTCAATCTTTTTAGGACCGCGACCCAAATTTTTTTCCAAAAATCTATCGCGACCCCCATAATTTTACATTTACAGAATTAAAAAAGTAATTTCAAAAATACATTTTTTTATTATTTATTTATCGAAATATTTTTGCGATAACGACGTACCAAAAATACCCATCATAATAATTCCCGCAATAATATTCTTATATTACTTTATACTTCTATTATAGTTCTATAGTCTATACTCTATAGTCTATACTCTATAGTCTATACTCTATAGTCTATAGTCTATAGTTCTATACAATTAAAAAAAACATAAATTTCTTACAATCTGTATAATTAAAAAAATTTCTCGCGACCCCCCAGAGGGTCGCGACCCACAGTTTGAGAAACGCTGAATTAGGCTATTGATGTGACAGGTGCATTTGGCTCATGTCTACGTCGTGTTCGAGTACCGCCACTTTCTGCACCATCATTAGGGATGGATTTTTTATTATTATTATTATTATTATAGGATTCAACGTCTAAGATTATTGGCCTGTGAACATTATACAGAATTTGGGAAAAAAAGAAAAATGAAGTGTTTTTTTTTTTTAATTTTACATATTGGTTGATAGTTGAATATATTTGTTTTATTATTAAATTAAAATGAAAATAATATAAAGCCATGTTATTCTATTTCGTTGATAAGTTGAGGCAACAGATTTTCCAAATAAAATAACAATAAATACTTACTTTTATTACTCTACTGTTATGAATCGCATTAATATTTTCGGTTTGTTTTTTTTTTTTTTTTTGTGCCTATTGTGCCAATCGTTTTTCTGTTTCATAATTGTAACAAAAAAAAAAAAAAAAATCGAATCACAAATGATTTCGATCAAATATTCTTGTCGAATGAATAAAATATAATCGTCAATAACCACAGACTATGATTTTATACACGTCATGTGTTGTAAACGAGTAGTAAGATATACAATTATATTATTATTGCCAAATATTTATTATAAATTTTGGTCTATAAATGGTTTTCTTAATGATATAGTGTTGACACAAGTCAACACTGATTTGTTCAAAAGTAATGAAACCCAATATAAGTGTTTATGAGACTAATTATTCTGGTAAAATTGCGGGGCTTGAGATGACCGAATTTTATTTTTGAAAACAGATTTGATTTTGTATACTAATTGTCTAGGTTCCGATCGATGCGATTTTCGATATTCAACTTTATCGTTAAAATATTGATAGTTAAAAAAAAAAGATAAATTGCCATTATTTGTCGAATTTTTTTTTATCGAATAACACATTTAATTTTTCGAATATCAAAAACTGCCTCGATCGGAACCTAGAAAATTAGTATACATAATCAAATCCGTTTTCAAAATAAAAATCCGTTCATCTCAAGCGCAATTTAACCAGGCTTATTGATCGTTTTACGTGTTTTTTTCGACCAGTTCCAACCACCTTAATATGTTTCCTACATATTTAAAACATATAAGGATCTAAACCTTTGCATATGTTCAATAGTATGAAAAGCTAAAGTTCCCTCTTTTGCGGAAAGTTGCACATTTTCAATAAATTTAATATGATCATTATTTTTAAAAAAAGAAAAACATTTACATTTTGACTAGATGAAGTGGATTTTAAGGCTACTTGACGAATTTTTTTATTGATATGATTTTTTTTTTTATATTTTGGCTGCGACCGCTATTTGATATATCAAATTCACTTTTACATACTTCACAGTATACATTGTGATGATATATTGAAGTCGGTTTTATAAAAGTAAATTTATTCTTTTAAATTTGAATTGAATACACATTGTCTGCGTGGTGGGCCCGTAATATTTTCAAAAAAATAGTACGTCTGGTCACCATAACTATACCCGATGTAATATGGGATAGTGAGGTATTATGCTTATGCAAAATATAAAATAACATCAAACAAATTTAGGATAAATAACACTGGTAATGGACAATATATCTAGTAATACGAAATAATTACAATAAATTCAATATAAATTGTATAATGATATTATATTCATAGCGTTAACATAAAATTTAGTTGTATACTCCGGCTATCGAGAGCGCACTAATTCCTTTGTCCGTCTAAATGAACGAGCTCCGCGGTTTTATGCCCAAATGTTTCGCTTTCTACTCACTCGTGATCAGCGACCCACGTTGACGACGGTCCGCGTTGACGACGATCCGCGTTGACGACGGTCCGCGTTGACGACGGTCCGCGTTGACAGCGGCCCACGTTTGAGCAGGTTTAGTAGCGCTCTCTCAACGGCCGAAGTATAGTCCAAACAATTAAAATTGATTAAACCTAAATTTATATAAAACAGCAAGTGAACGATTACTATTAGTAAGTATTCATAATTAGTATTATATTGTTATAATACTATAAAATTTCATTCCTTTAACTACCTACCTAGCCTTATTCTTAGTGTTCAGAGTTTGTAAAACTGCCAAAAAGAGTCTAATTTTACGACCAAAAATTAGGATCATATACTTTTAAATACATGGTTATTTGTAATTACTATTAGTTTACAAATAAAACAATTTATCTGTTCTGGGGGCGCACACTATCGCTGCAGAACGCCTATATTATCTACTTGCTTTGGTTAAATTATTTCTGTCAGTTAATGGTGGCCCCCACTGGGCTGAGGATATTTTTACTATTTTCAAAAAAAGTTGTATTATAATATTTTATTGTTCAACGGTATATCAGTATTAATATTTAATATAATTGAAATTTAAAATTTAATTTATATGGTGTAATTATACGGTTAACGGAATTATGTGAAATATACTTCCGAATCCTGGGGCTTAAAAAGAGGCCAATTTTTCTAGCAATCGTCTAGTTCACCATCCTCGGCTTGTTTCGTTATATTGACGATACTTACTTTACATTTACAAAAGTATAAATAACCCATCGTAGGATTATTGATACATTTCCATTCTTGAGTCGCATAACGCTTAATGCAGTCTCGCCAACAAAATGTCCAGCAGGAAAATATCAATTGTGGAAACCAATTGGCTTTCAACCACACGTCAGTATAGTTGCCTTCGACGGATGAGTCGGTAAGCGAATTAATTGAAATACCATCGGCGTGGTTCGCATAGTACATCACCGAAAATAGAAACAGACAAATAATCGTATTATTCCAAAGGCTATTCATTTTACTTTTCCGCAATACGAAAATCGATAATAGTTTGAAAAACGGCGAGTGGACGAACTATTGTTATTGTTCGATCTATTTTGCTATTTATATAATTCAATAGAAAATAACGTAGACGAAAGACGAACTTATTTAATTACGTGAGGTTTGTGTAATATGCACGCCAGTACATGCTCAATATCACACACTGATTCGGTAATGGACAACGATCAACGAGAGAACAAAACGGCACAGAATAATTAGGTACAATAAATTAAATATAATTATAGATTTCGATTATTTGATATATTCAAATGTATCAAAGTAATTTATAAAATAATATATATACATATTACTTAGAAATGCCCTCTAGCAAAAATAATAATTGAATAATTGACAATAATCTTTAACAAGGTGATGGATCCCCCCACCCGCTCCGCTTGACCTTTTCTTCACGTACTGTTTCAAATTCGTTCCTTTGGTTAAAATAATAATCTATTACTTATAATTATTTTATTTTTAGACTAGATTATTTAAACATTTTATTGTTAAAAGTCACAGGTGGTCCGCAGTCCCATAGATTTTTTCTTCGATTTCTATTGCAAATTAATTATTATTATTTTTTAAATAGCCAAAAAAATTTCGACTTATTGAGGAACCCTATAATATTATACGGTTATCTTATCGTCGTTGCTGCTGTAGACCGATAAGTATTTGCCACTTTTATAAGTGTGTAGGTATCAGACACAAAAATCACACTAAGTAAATTATTTAGTATAGTAAAGTATAATTATATATTAGTGAAGGATAGTAATAAAATGTAAAGTAAAATAATAAAAATTAACATTTTTAGATAAATGTTGTGTATTCTTGTTAATGAGCAAACAAAAGGTAATCCTAGTTTTCGTAAAATTGAGGTGGTCCACGACCTATAAAATATTGTCGAAGTGGTCCGTGGTGGTAAAAAGGTTGGGAAACACTGCCTTATATCAACCGATTGAGGCCAAGTAGATTTATCCAGGATACAGGTATCTTGAAGAATTCAACTATCGATATTCTTTAAATCTAATAATCTTGAATTTAGATTAACACAGATAATTGTTATGAACAACTCGTCACCGATTAATCGAAACAATTATCGAATAACTAGTTAGTTTTACATTTTTAAACAGCATATTTGATACATCTTTAATTAAATTCCTCCATGTGATCACCATCTTTATATTTAAATGATTCAATTGTTCCTATAGATCTTTTAATTTTCGAATCAGCATTTATCAATGTAATATCTTAACTTTGGCCACGGGTAACCTCCCCTCCCCCGGCTGTAGAATGTAAATTGTTCTATCAACAACAGCAGCGCGTAATAAATGTATTATACTCGATTACACCACAGTATTAGAATATACGAGTATACGACCTGATAAGTGATATACAATCATGAAATATTATTTTTCAATTTTATACAAAAGAATTTACAAAAAAAAAATAAAATACCTTTTTAAATTTTCAAAAACAGTTAATAAAATAATATACATATTGCCATATTTGCCATCAGTCTCCGTATACTCAACATTCACCCACCGTATATTTATAAAATTAATATTTTGTTCA
This sequence comes from Tuberolachnus salignus, assembly GCA_956483605.1. Lineage (NCBI taxonomy): Eukaryota > Metazoa > Arthropoda > Insecta > Hemiptera > Aphididae > Tuberolachnus > Tuberolachnus salignus. Next base: position 36,432,030 of record OY101436.1, on the reverse strand, counting down.
TGTATATGCATTTTTATTTTTATATATATAAATATTGTTAAGAGTATACGGTTAATCTAATATCCACAATTAAAATATGAAAAATTAACGAATGTAAATAATGCAATAATTAACTTAATAACGTTGGGCAGACGGCGGATTGCGTAAGAAAGAAATTCATTAAATTACAATGTACTCAAAGGTATATATTATATAATCACTTATCAACTCGTAATAAAAATAGGTATCTGAATTAATATAAAAATATCTAGAAATGTTTATGGGGTTGCTGCAAATTATCTGTTATCAATGACAACATCGATAACAACAGTGGTATAACTATTTGTTTACAATTCACAATATTTATATTAAATTTGATATACTCGTAAATTTGGATTTAACAACGTTATTAGTTCTTATTATTTTTCTGGGGGCAACAATTGTTGCTGGTGGGTACTAAAAACTTATACATACGGGGATAAAGTAAATTTGTCTGTTTTTAAACAACTTATTTTTTTTCATGTTCTTTAAATCATTCGTTTTAAACATCTCAACCATGATTCAATGTATTACATATAAATATTGTTCAAATTGCTTACTATTGGTTTTTGTTTTTGAAAAGAAATTGGCGATTTTCGGTAGTTTATGTACATTCTTTTTTTTTTGAATTCATTATCTTTTTCTTCTTTTAAAAATTAATGATAATAACAACAACACAATTGTAAAGTTTAAATAAATTGATTTAAAGCACAGTCCTCGTATCACGAATAACTAATTTTTTTTTATAACGTAGTTGATAGTAATGTTAACATTTAATCAAATAATATATGTCGTTGTACATTTATCGTAGGTCGTCGGGTTGGTGGATTTTTACGGAAAACTAATAATAAACTGATTGAAATTTAATGACTATAAAAGACGTGACAAAAAAAGTCTTAAAGATAAACATTATATATTTTAAAAATAACGAATGTGTAATATTATTTACCCCCCACCACCCAATGGAAATTTGGATATACGTTATGAATTTTATGTTGATGGTTTTTTAATTTTATTTTTAATAAACTTAATAGTGAAAGGATACCAACTTGCACCCCCTCTACCTAGATCCGGCACCGATAATACTATTTAGGGGGCCCCGAAGTTTGAGCCGCACCTAGGCCTCCGAATCTTCAGTGGCGGCAGTTTCAAAATCATTTCAATCGAAATCGAGACGCGCGTATAGCGATGTGATTAATATTTTGTAAACGATTTATCATATTAACCCTATTATCAATACGAATAAAAATGTTGTTTGAAATCGGGGAGCGGTTTTTATTGTCCGGTCGGAATCGTTTCGTCACCGCATGTGTATGGAAAAACCGCGGACGAGGGGAAATACCGACGAGAGCATTACATTTAGAGAAAAACGTTTTTTTTTTTTTTTTTTTTTTTTTTTTTTATAGAATCTGAATGATGGGCAGCACAATAAATATTATCGGCGTGCGGCTGTATCGCAAAAAATCGCGCGACTATAACAGAGGATTAAGACACTATGATTTATTCGGAGCATTATTAAATTCGACCAACGGGTGGTTAAATTGTTCTATTACCCTTCTGCCGTATCTAAACCCGTGAAGACTTGGCAGTAAGTTACACTCCGGGCACTGAAATCGTCGAAGTTATTATCTAGTTTTAACTGGATATTTAATTTTAAATGGACGTTGCGTTATCCCGGTCTCTAACGTACTTATGGTGATAAGGAAACCAACCTTGATACCAAAGGTTGTAAAACCTGTTCGGAAAAATGAACTCGGTTACCAAACCCGAACCACTGAAAAATTTTGTTGGTATTCATTTTTATTGTTCTCCATGACGCATCCAACAGCCGTTGAAGAACGCCGTTGTGTTGCCATCCCTGTTTCGATTAATTTCAATTGAATGCGGTCCGAGGGAGCCAACGGATGCGCATCCAGCCAGCGACCATTTTTTGTTCGTACCCTGCTCGTGCTCGGTCGACCTTTGCGTATTCTCTCCCGTTCATTGTGTTTCCTTTGTTTGCTTTGTTGGCATTTTTTGTTTTTGAGTTTTTTTTTTGTCAAGTCCGTGCCTGCTCTACGGAGGTGATTTTAACGTCGCACAATACGAAATTTAACTATAAATCACGCCAATATAACAATTTAACAACGGTCCCCTTGTGTTTATCGTTGTGGCCATTCGCATATTCGTCTGCCATCACGTCTCGTCTCGTCGACTTGTAAACAAGGTGAGTGTAAAAACCGTTTCGGACATTTTTTTTTTGTTCAAAGGAATAATTTGGAAGCCATTCGGCGTCTCCACCGGTGAATCAAGGTCAAAGGCGGTACTACATTGGCGTGGGGGTAAAGGCGCTAGAGAGTATTCACTTTCCTCCGCAGATTTTTACCCCCCCCCCGCCCTGTACACATATACGTCTTGCCTGACCCGGTTCGGAGTTAAAACCTATTGTTCGAAATAATATATAGACGCCATTTTTTTTTTTTCTTTAGTCAGTCGAATAACGAAACAATAATATAATTATACGAACCTAAACTACACCGAATAAAATTGTACGAGGGGGGGGGGAGGATTTTATTATTGATTACAGACGATTTAATAATATAATATAATATAAAAACGCTAGATGGGGACACGTATCCTAAATAGGAGCTGCGCGATCACGTACGTCATTCCAAGTACGAACAAAATTTGCTTTAGTTATTTTTTCAAATAGCAACGACTATTTTAAAAGTTAATACTTATAATATGATAGTAAATAAGTATTTAAAAAAAAAAAAAAAAAAAGTGATTTATATATATTATATATTTTTATCTTATTGTTTTTGCAATTGATTGTATTTTAATTTAAAAAGTAGGTACGGAAATTGTTTTAAGTACATATAACTATTAGAGTGGCCCTAAATTTTCATTTCTATTAATTTCATGCTAAGTCCCTCTCATATTGTTCAATACTATAAAAAAATAATTTAGATTAAATTCAATGATGATTACTCACCCCCTTCCGATGCCTCTAGAGGGTTGGAATATGGCCAATTATAGGGTAGTTTTTGGTTTTTTGATTTTTACTCAAAAATTATAGCACGTAGAATAATAACATATAAATGTTTTTTTGAAGAATATAATATCTTCTATATATTTTAATTTATCAAAATTTCTCCAAAATCAATTGTTTTCTGTAAATAAAATAAAAAACTAACAATTTTATTTAATCGGTTGAAAATATGAAAAAACATTTTATACAAAAATGATATAAAATTAAACACATTATACATGATTTACCTATAGGTATATCATAACCAAATGTTATAAATGCTTAACACTAGGAACAATTTTACCATACATGTGTATGGGTCCTCGTACACTTCATTGATTTGATTTAAACATTACGCAACTTATTTAATATTTATTTAATTTTGTATTTTTTTATTACTTCTATTTAATCCGGTTTAACTATATTCCTCTAAAACGTGCTGTATTTATCATTACACAACTCCCTGTAACAGAAGTAAGCGGAAGCCCAATATTATATTATATTTTTAAATTTGAGTTAAGTACAGAATACATAAATATGTAATTTAATACATTTATTCAGAAATTTGATTGCGTTATGTGATAATCAAAACCAGTGGGATAGGATACCATGTAGAAACATTTTTTAATTTATATCCTACCATGTCAACTTCTCACCTACAACACAACCACTTCTACTCATGGTGAAAAATATGTTGACTATTTATTTTTTTTTTTCACTTAGGTATTTAAGACTAATTTAATTATTATTTAATATTATTTAATAATGGTATAAACAAGAAATTTCACATCACAAAATTCTAACCACTATTATGAAGTTATAATTGACATTAATACATTTTCCATATTTAAAATAAAATATAAATTGATTTCCTATTTATTTTGTTATTTGGACATATAAAAACAGCAAGTTGATGGTAATAGAATAGTGAAATGAGTTTGAGTTTGAAGATTTATATTAACATACCAACACTAATTAATTTTAGTGTATAATACAAACCTACAAACTTAATTTTATTTTTTTTATTTACAGATTCTACACTAAAATTCAACACAGTGTACGATTCTTCACATTTATGATGTATACAAAATTAACCTGTAATGTGTGTGGTAGTGTATTCAATAAAATGCACGAATTAATAATTCACTTAGTAACAAATCATTATGTCTTACATAAAGATAAATCCATGAAAGCAAGTACTAAATCTCAAACTGAACGAATGATATTTTGTGTTGACTGTGCCAAGTTCTATAATTGCATCTCGTCATATGAAACTCACAAATGTGCACGTCACACTTATATACTTCCAAACGTTAAAAAAAAACGTAAATCAAATATTAATAGTAATTGTGAATTACCCAATAAAAAACCCGACCATAATCCCCGAGTAAAAGAACTTTATATTATTCAATTTTATAATGATCTTGATAGTGAGACAAATTGTAATAATATTGTTGAAGATCAGTTACCAAGAAGTGTACCACGGAAAATTAAATGTGATATATGTAATATCAACAAAGCGGTTTATCTTTCTCAAATCAATGAAAACCCACAAATTAATAATAGGAAATGTATATGCGATGCTTGTAGAATACAATTTTATTCAGGATTAAATCATGCAACTCATGAAAGGTTAGTGCAACCACAAACCAGGTAGTCCAACCCAAAATGATGAATTATCACCCTATAATAACAGAGCAATTTATCATCAGTAAAAGAATTGGACGATGAACATTATTTAGCATTAAACTAATTTGAGTTAAAACCTGAACGTTTTTATTGTTCTATTTGCCAGGATTTCTGTGAAAATTGTTATCACTTAGAATTACATATGTATATTGTATCACAAGAATAACAAGTAATTTTAATCCTATGAAGAAACACTTAAATCACTCAAGACTGAACATATAGTATTTATGTAAATATATTTATTTCTATTAAAAATATTTATTGTATATTATGTAATTATATTTATATCTATTAAAAATTTGTATTGTATATTATGTAAATATATTTCTATCTATTAAAAATGTTTGAATAAACTTTATAACAAATTAGTTTCTATTAAACTATTTTATCTTTTTTTTAATGTTTTAGAAAATTATGATTTCAAAAAAAACTGTTTAATAGACATTTAGTACAACTAATCATGTTTATTTTGGTACAAAAATCAAGTTTATATAACTAGTATTAGAAGTATGAAAACAAATATTTGCTATATTGCCTGTTAGATGAACAACCAGTGAATGCAGGTTCAACGTTCTCTTAAAGCAATACATTAATTTTTTTTTAATAAAAAAAATTAACTATCCAACATGGTGTTGTCTGTAACAAATTATAAATGCACATAAATAATATAATGGTTTTTTTTCTAATTAACAATTTATTATATTCATATACATCATTTTTTTTTTTTTTTTTTAATTTTGTTACTCTGATACAATTTGTTTTCAAAATCGAGTTACATTCTTATTATTTGCAAAAGAAAATGATTATATTACCTATATAAATTAATTTAACTAATCAAAACTTTTCCATGCTTATATATTGAACAATATGGTGTAAATTAGGTAGATATCTATTATTATTTTTTTCAGTAGTTTCTGTGTGTTGGAATGAGCAAGATAATAAAAATATAGTCAATATATCATGATTATTTAAACAGTATAATTTAATATATATAAATTCAAAATAATTCAATTATTAAATATTTATTTTAGAATTATTTTGTGAAAGCATGTTGGCATATGTAAGTACTGATCGATCTAATTAGTTCAGTAATAAAGTAATTGTGGGATGTCGAATTTTTAATTTTAAATTTGGAAAAATTGTATGTTTTAAACTAAGATCATGTAAAAGTATCAAATCAAATCAAAGTATATACTCAGTGGCGTTTGAAGATTCAGATCCGTGTTATCAATTACTATCCGACGGTGTAATTATCACGATTAAGGGTGGTTATTATGGTTGGCCATTGATAAAAATGGTACGTTCGTTTTGGATAACATCGAGGTATTTAAACATTACCTATATAGCTTATAAACCTCTACATTGGATAATAAAAAATAAAGAAGTCTTTATTGTCCATGCTACGGATTTACTCGCTTTGCTGTTGCAAAACGAATGAGTATTCGCATGCGTGTGAACGTTTGGACGTGTTATCAAGAATACATCGATAACACGGAAAAAAAAAAGGAAGGATTGTGATAAGTATATTTTATTTTATGGGTTTATATTTTTTAATTGTTCTAAATTTGCCAACTAGACGAATAAATTACTGAACATGATATCGTGTACAGATCGTTCACAAATATATATATATATATATATTAGCATGCTATGTTTTGCACAATATTAACGGATGATGAGTTTCCTGATATACATGGTGCTCCATCAGTAGTATATATATCTATAGCCGTGGTTGGTACAGTTGTACGTTATCGAGTGGCTTTATGTCGTGTGGTTATATTGTCGAGTGGCTTTTTGACGTGTTTTGGATGTTGTGAGTTTGTGTCTAATCTTCCATAGTTTTTTTTTTTTTTTATCATTTATTCTATGCCATTGTTATATTATTTTAAACCAAAAAACGATAAAGATTGTCACATAACGTAAACATTACATTTGGGTAATTGTGTTGAAAAAGTACATAATTGAATTTAAATTTATTGAAAAACATGGTTCATGTTTCCAAGGGAACATTAATTACATGGTGAGTATAATGCCGTATAATAATATTTTGATCATTTTATTCTAGATAATCCAAGTCTTCTGGTATCTCAAACTGCTTGTTGATGATGTTTTCTTCAATAAAAAACTTGTTTTTGCACCATGTTTTCACTGAAAATATGTTTTCTGTCCAACGGTTTCCTGCTTCTTTTGCTACCTGCACAATAATGCAAAATTATATAAATAGGTTAAACTAGGAAATAATAGGTCACTAATGACAATATTTTATTATTATAACAATAACAAGTTATAACACTGTTAGTTACATACATTTATGTTATTTTTCATTTGTTCATACTCTACTGGATTGGAATCTTTATGTTTTCTTAATTTATTATCTAATAGTGACTTTTCTTTTTCAAGAATCTCGAGTTTATCCAACAAAGCTTGTCTTTCATCTATAGTGTCTTCTTCTAGTTTATCTTTTTTGATAACTTCCATATTATTATCTAGCTTGATTTGATACTCTTTCAACTTTGATCTTGCGTTATCCAATTGATTTTTCTTAGAAATTATTGCTTTGCTGTAAATTTTAATTCAATATTAAATAAATTGTATTATGTTATAGAATAGTAAGTACCTCGGGAATGACCAAAAATATACTGATGTTCCTATTTTATCAGTGTCCACTAATCCATCATCGACCAAATTTTGAATAACATCTTTTACTGATTGTACTATAATTTGTTTTTCTTTAGGTGCAATTTTTTCTAATTCCTAGACAATCAATACATTTATATCTATATACCTAATACAATACATACAAATTACAAAAAAATGATCATGTACACATTTGTAAATGCGTATAACAAAATTATATATTTTAACATTTAATAGTAATGAAAACATTGTTTACTTAGTTTCAGAGTATATAAATAAATTATCAAATATTATATTTACTTTAAGCTGGTAAAAATCTTTCTTCTCATGAAATAAATCTAACATTCTAGTACGCTTTTCCTCTGCGCTTACTTGTTTTCTTTTAGACATTTTCTTGAAATTCTATAATAATAATAATAATAATAAAACTTATATAATTGTTTTTTAATTTTGTTTTAAGTGACCAGTCAATGAAACAGTTTTTATTGCAATTAGACCAGACTAATGCTCTTGGAAAAAAATTTATACTGCAAGAACTTGATGAAGAACATTTATTTGTATCATCTGATGTATTAGAAACGTTAGAAGATCGTGTTGATGAACTAATGGACCAACTCACTTTCACCCAAAATTAAAACATCTATTTCTAATTTTTTTCCAATAGTTAAAAATGACTTCAAAAACAGGAATGAGTAGGGAATCGGGGAGGTTAAAAGATGCAGATAAAAAAAAGGTACTTGATACAGCAACCAGAAATCGAAGAGCACGGCGAGCCTTAGAGAGTTTAGAAATGGACAACTATCAACAAGATCCACATGCCGATATTGTTCTGAATAAAAAAGCTCCAAAATTTTTAGACACTATCGAGTCTAAAGGAAGTAGGCGTAAAAAGGAGAAGAGTGCTGAATATTACAAACAAAAGTAATACACATTAAATTGAATATAATGTTATATTGTTTTTTGCTTAATTGCATTATACTTTATATTAGATTTCGAAGGACATTTGAACAGTTAATTGAAGCTGATCAATTTAACAATCGAGATCAACCAAACTATGTTAATATAGAAGCACCTTCATCAAATTTGCCACGCCGTATATTTTGTGCTGTTTGTGGGTTTCAAAGTTCATACACTTGTACAACATGTGGTGCAAGATATTGTTGTATATCGTGTTTGGGTACACATCAAGCAACACGCTGCCTTAAATGGGCAACATAAAATACTGAAATTGTAAACAATTTTGAATTTTCAATCATTATTTTTTTTTTTAATTATTCAAAGTTAAAATAATAATAAAACATATTATATGTATTAAATACATAGTTTTCCTTTATATTATTTTAATTTAATATATAATTATTAAACTATTTAGTATAAATTTAAAAATGATGACTATTAATTTAATTACAAATAAGATTAAAAAAATTATTTTTTTAGTAAGGTATAACTATTGGTTTTTTATTGCGATTACTTTTGTTAAAAAATTACACAAGTTAAATTGTTTATAATTGTATTTTTATTTTCTTAAAGTATTTAAGAATTAAAATAATATTTGAGTATTGGTGAAAATTACATTATAGTGTAATCATTATTAGGTATCATGCTTTTATGACTTTATTATGTTAAGATGAATGTAGAGACCAATTATGACTTGAGAACTATTCGGGCATACCATTATCAAGAAATATAACTCAATTGTTTATAACTACAATATTTATTCAGATATACAAATTACAGTCAGGTAAATAACTGTAATGGTTAGGTTAGTTAACTGTTCTTCAACGTGCTAATCATTGTGACAACTAAAAAATATTTTTACTGATGAAAGTGTTATATATTAATAAAACAATGACTTAAGAAAAGCTTAAATTTTTAAAATCAAAACCGAGCGTAAATACACACAACTTACATAATACTCCAGGTAGGTTTATCTAGTTTATTTTTAGTTTTTTGTATTACATATAATTATATATATATATGCATTTTACATTTATTTTATTGAGTATAAATTCTAGGTTTTATCATAATATATATATATATATATACACAAAGTGATCCATTTAAGTGTCTACACTTGATATTTTTAAAAGTATTGCCTTTTTTGTTGAGAATTTAAGGAACAAGCGGCTCACTAAAGTGTTACATTTCTATTACTTTCTGTCACCCTTATTTTTGGTGGCGAAACCACTACTCTCTTTTGATTTTCAAATTGCAATCTATATTAAAAATGTTATAAATAGATGGAGTATTAGATAAAATACAATTTGGTATTGAAATTTGTAATTATTGTTTACCCGCTGACAATAAATTCCATTTATAAGTTGGTTGTTTTATGGGTAGAGAGAGAATAGTGGAGCACTATTCGGATGCTGCACCACCACACAAATGATGATCTACTACTCTCTCCTACCCACATAACGACAAACTTAAAAGTGAATTATCTTGTTGGCGGGTTGACAAAAATTAAAAATTTCAACACTAAAACTCATCTATTTCTGGAATTTTTACTATAGGTGCCATTTGAAAATCAAGTGGATTTCACCACTAAAAATAATTGGAATAAAATAAAAAAAAAACCAGTAATGAAACATTTTAGAAATGCTTGTTTCTTAAATTTCAAAAAAAAAAAAATCCTAAAAAAGTCAATTCTTTTTTAAATATTGAGTGTAGACACATAAATGGATCACTCTGTATATATATATTATAGGTATTACCTTTTAATATTTTCTACAACTCTGTTTTTAAAATTTTTAAAATATACTACAAAATAAAGGAACAAAACTTAAAAAATACAATTATTTATAGAAACAACTTTATTATAAGCTTATATTCATCACATGGTTGACTGGTTTCATTGCATATATATTAATAAAATATGAACGACTTAATTCTACAATAGTACATTATTAAAATCATCAATAGCGTTGTGCTGTTTGAATAATCATTTTTATACTTTTAAGTAATAAACTTTCATTAGGAATTGATGTCTTCAAATCAAATTCTTGATGTTCGGGGTTCAATTTGATGTTGCTTTGTTTTGGTGTTTCTGTAGGACTACTGGGTTCATAATATGTTTTACTGTTTATTTTTGATATTAAGTCATCTACAAGGTAAGTTAAACGCCTTAATTCAGCACTATGCTGTTCAGACATTAAGTTCAAGTCTCTTATAGTGTTATTTAAATCATTTTGTTCTTGTAAGCGAATTTCTTCTTTGATCTGTTCTTTTCGTACTTGCCTATTATATTCTAAAAGTAATAAAACAGCAGCGACCACAAATATAATACCTTCACCAAGAAGATTCGATCCAAGTTCAATGGCCATGGTTTCACTAAGAGGTTGGACTTTGCCAGCAGTACCAAGATTCATGAAATACATTTTCATTTTAACTTCGCACCAATTGTAAAACTGAGCTGGTGGCATGCATACATATGATCGAAACACAGGAGATTGTTTTGCACGTTCTTTAACAAAATTTGCGATTGGCTTACTCACTTGGCGCAATAGCAAAGCGCCAAGTTTGGCGGCTGGAAAAGCACCGAGTGCAACCATAATTGGTCTTCAATCCTATTAGTCAATTGAAATTTCATTCAGCGATAAAACGATAAAGCAAAAACTGAAAGGTTAAACAATTATAATATCAAGACTGACACTGTTTTTGAATATGAAAAAAATAGAAATAATATCAGTTTGATAACTGATACGCGTGTAGATAATATATATGATAAGCCAACATCTGTTAACGAGAAATCGAGAAAATTAAGTTGTAAAGGAAAAATTGCAGTCAAATGAACTAATAATACCATCACATATACAAATGCAAATGTAATAAACAAGAACTTATTCGAAAACGATAACGGCCCGATAGCGCAACTTCTATACCTATATTTGAATTTGTAAAATTTGAATACTATATATTACTATATTTAATTGTATTTAATCTTGGGGCCTTCGGGCATCTTAATTCGCCAGCTCACGTCGGACTTGTAATCGAAAATAAATTGTCTTTATGCATCGAGTAGGCTTTTATTTTAGTACGGTTAATATGCGGACCGGGGGCCGCGTTACCGAAAACGGCGGTTCTTAATTTATCATTCGGTTATCGTTTTCGAATAATTGTACCGCGCCGGTGAAAACATATAATCACCGACTGCGGTTTACAAATCGTAACCATGTGAAAAATGGTTTACGCCACTGATGTTCTAGACTCGATTCATCATAGTCGTGATAATAATAATAAAAAAAACCAACACTGTATACATTATACATAAACGGACAATATAATATTATATTTCAAATCGATACCCTTTCAATCAGTAGAACCTTGCAAGCGCAATTCTGAGATCTATGACGACTATAGATAACTATAATATTATTATAATTATGAATCATAATAATACTGTGTGTGTACAATATAATAATATATATATTAATAGACATTGGATACAATTAATCTTAAATAAAAAAAAAAATATAGTCTAGAATATAAACCTAACTAAGCAACTATACAGCAACATAACCAGAGACCGGAAGACAGTATGATAATTTAATATTATTCACAGACGAGAATATAAAAATAGCCTTCATTAATCAATAAGAAACCTTGGGTAGGTGTAGATATACCTATCACTATAATAAACATTGAGTTTTTTCAAAAAACGCAACAAGTTTAAATTATATCGCATAGAACATGATAGAAATTGATAGTCGATGTAATTTCCTATGCCTCGTCACGGAATATCGACAGAGGATAAAGTGAATGTAGTCTTACGAAAATGTGTAATTCAAGTGTACTTACATCGGGTATTTCTAAGCCAATATTATCTGTTAACTAGGTAATATTTACATTAAACGTGAGTGTAATTTTGTAGTAGAAATAAAATATGAATTTTTGATAGAAATCCACCGTGTAATAGAAAATTCTAGTTAGTAAGTATTATTAAATATTAATCAACGCACGATTATTATCATAGAACATTATATTGCATTACCAAGGAGGCAATACGCGCCAAAATAAAAATTATTATCTATGACCATGATAACAACCGCGGAACCGCTCTCTTGTTTTGTACGATACATTACACATCCCCCATTACACCATTGGCTTATTAACGCAATCCATTATTTCCCTCGATTTATATATTTCAATTTTCAATCACGAATTAAGATAAATTGTGATGTATCGGTCAATACGTTCTATACAATTTGATCGTACGATAATATAGTATATACGTACGTCGTGTTTTATTATCATATTAGATTTGAGCAATGTCGCAATATCAGCGGTATTAATATTTATTATTTAATATAATTATTATTAGAAAGAGTGTTTGTCGATTGTCATAATCGTCGAGCCCTGTTATTGTTTACCGTTTATATTGTGCACATAATAATTAATATAGTACATTAGCATAAATACTCCCTAATATTATATACAAATACCGCACACGTGTTTACTATATACTTATTCATTATTAGGAATTTAATATTGATGTTAATGCACCACCTACCTATCTATTAAAATGTTATAATATTAATTATAGTAATAATCTGTATTGAACTCTAAGACTTTTTTTTTTTTTTATCTTATCTACTGTTGTGTACCTTGTTCAATAAAAATCAGATTTTTTATTGATCCATCTCAGTGTACTCGTTGAATGTTAAATATGTGTTGTTGGGAGAAGATTTTACATATTTTTAATAGGTAGTCATATTATAATATATAGGGTTATAAATATAATAAATAAATATACATATATTACGACAATGAAATGTATGTTTTATAATATAATCATTTATATAAATTGTTACAGATTTTATAAGAATTATTTTGCAAGAGCTTTTCTATAAAAATGTTGAATAATACTAAAATATTGAGAAGATATGCCATTTTTCATAATTGTCAATGTTTGTCACATTTCTCCGGTATTTCAAATGGATCAGTATTGAAATCCAATATCGATGTTTCTTCAAAAGAATATCAGGTTAGTGTATTTTCAATTTATTTATAGTTTTTGACAATTCCAAAATATTAGTTTTAAAGTAAAATAGTAAACAATAACTGGATATTAATATATTTGTGGTTCATTATGAAATCTCCGAGAAGAAGTTAGAAATGATAGTAATATAGAATATAAAATATCAACCAGGACCTGTTTGTAGTTTTATATTCACAATATTGTATACTATGGTACTCAGATTAGATTAACCTTTTTCATCTGAATTATTGTTATAGGAAAATCAAACAGCGATGGAAATTTTAGTGTACAATTTAAAAAAAGCTGTGAGTAATTCTGTTTTCGGCGGTGATTTAAAAGATAAGTTAAGACATGTATCCAAAGGAAAATTGTTAGCACGTGATCGTATAGACCAACTTTTGGATTTGGGATCGCCGTTTTTGGAATTGTCTCAACTAGCTGGATACAATCTCTACAGTGAAAATGTACCGAGCGGTGGAATAATTACAGGAATTGGACGTATTTCTGGGTATATATTTATATAAATATAAATTAGTTTAAATAAATACTAATAATATTTTAATTATAGAAAGGAATGTATGATTATCGCCAATGATGCTACTGTTAAAGGTGGTTCCTACTTTCCTATCACAGTAAAAAAGCATTTAAGAGCTCAGGAAATAGCAAGTGAAAATAATTTACCTTGTGTTTATCTGGTTGACTCTGGCGGTGGTAACTTAAAGAAGCAGGCAGACATTTTTCCCGATAAAGAACATTTTGGGAGAATTTTTTTTAATGAGGCCATTATGTCTTCAAAAAATATAACACAAGTAAGAAATTTAAATTAGTACCATTTTAACTACCTACATTTGATAAATTTTAAATCACAATTAACACAAATATTTCAGATAGCTGTAGTGATGGGAAGTTGTACAGCAGGTGCTGCTTATTTACCTGCCATGGCTGATGAAAGTGTAATTGTTAAAAAAACCGGAACAATCTTTCTTGCCGGTCCCCCATTAGTTAAAGCTGCAACAGGCGAAGTTGTTTCTGCAGAGGATCTGGGTGGTGCTAATCTTCACTGCTCGTAAATATATTAAATAATTATATATGTAAATGTAACATTATATACTTACTTATATATTATTACAATTACATTAATGGTAATATATTTTGAGTTTTATTTTATCTTTTCTTGGTTAACCTAAATAATAAACAACAGTTTCCAAATCAAGTTTCTAACTAAATTGTGTCTATTAGAATTTCTGGAGTTTCCGATCACTATGCTAATGATGATTACCATGCATTACATATTACTAAAGTTATTATTGCAAATCTGAATAATAATGATAAACCGGGTATAAAAAATAAAATTGATGAGCCAAAGCCACCGTTATACCCTGATAAAGAATTGTATGGAATTGTTGGAGAAAATTTAAAAAAAAACTATGATGTCAGAGAGGTATTTGTATGCACTATGCATTAGTTAATAGTTTTGTTTAAAAATCAATTATTTAATTTATTTAGGTTATAGCAAGAATAGTAGATGGATCTATATTTTCTGAATTCAAGAAAAATTATGGAGAAACATTGGTAACAGGATTTGCTAAAATATGTGGCTATCCTGTAGGTATTATTGGTAACAATGGTGTGCTATTTTCTGAATCTGCATTAAAGGTATACAAATTTTTAAATTAAATATTTTATGGTAAACATTTTTTTATTTCTTTATAGGGAACACATTTTATTGAATTATGCTGTCAGCGAAATATACCACTGTTATTTTTGCAAAACATAACTGGTATGTTTTTATTGGACAAAATTATAATTTACCAAGTATAATATGTTCATTTTTTTAAAAACCAATTAATAATTCTAAATTTTATATTAGGATTTATGGTCGGAAAAGATGCTGAGGCTGGTGGCATTGCTAAAAATGGTGCTAAAATGGTAACAGCAGTGTCTTGTGCTTCTGTTCCTAAAATTACTGTTGTGATTGGTGGTTCTTACGGGGCAGGAAATTATGGAATGTGCGGACGAGCATATGGGTACATAATAAAAACCAACAGATTTTGAATTTGAATGGTTTTTTTGAAATCATTAGGAAAAATAGATTTTAATTTAAATGCAATGTTATTATTTGTTTTGTATCGTTGTTTATATTACGTACCTTTGTTTATAAATAGACCAAGATTTATGTATATGTGGCCCAATTCTCGAATAAGTATTATGGGAGGTGAACAAGCAGCAGGAGTTCTTGCTCAGATTCAAAGCGCAAAGAAAATTAGAGAAGGAAAACAGGTGAAATTATAACACATTTTATTATTGTTTAACACTGCTACATTATTTATATAATTTAATTATTATTTTTAGTTAACAGAAGAAGAAGAAAAAATAATTAAAGACCCAGTTATAAAGCAGTTTGAGAAAGAAGGAAATCCATTTTATTCCAGTGCAAGGTAAGCAAAATGCTTTTGTAATTAAATAAAAACCTTCAATTTTAAAAATACTATGATAATTATGTTGACAATAATGAATAGGTGTTGGGATGATGGCATTATCGATCCTGTTCAAACTAGACAAGTTCTGGCTTTGAGTCTGTCTGCAGTCCATAATTCGCCAGTCAAGCAGACTAAGTATGGAATATTCAGAATGTAAATGACTAAGATGTACCGATTTTAAATTGCACCAAAACAATTATGTATGATATGGCCACTCCGAGATACTGTAAATAAATATATATTTGTTGAATTTATCTTAAGTTTTGTTGCATTATTTACTTACACTAATTAGGTAAGTACGGTCCATAGTGAAGTAACCGCCTACCGTTATTTCCGGCATATCTGACTGAATAGTTTTTAAAATCATGAAAATCTATTTGTAAATATAGTAGATATAAAGTAGAAAATTACTAAATCTCTGTTGTCAAAAATTACCTGTTCCTGAGTTTCTAAACTGAAGTTACTGCTAGCCATTGACTGTATCCCTACCTTTGTTTTGAACCCCACCTACGATAATATATATAGTTTAACAACATTTAAACATAATGTATACATTTACAATCTTACAAAGTTAAACAAAATAATAAACACAAAATGTTTAAAAGATTAAAAATCAATAAAATAACAGCAAAAAAAATTTGTGTGTCTAGCTGAGACGCACGGTTATGCCTGTGTCCAATATTGAACAAAAATCTTATTAAAATTCAGACTGAAGTTTGGAATGTATTGGTTTTATTATTGGTGTGTGCTTTTTAAAAAAAAAAAAAAAAAAAATGTTTTTCTGTCTAAATCTATTTATTTCATATTATTTTTAAATTTTGATTGATTTAAAATTTAAAGTTGCAATTGGCCTTACGCATTAAATATTCCTGGATAAACTACGTTAAGTGACTCGCCTTTTGGGGGTCAGCACAGGTAGATTTCGTTTACACGTGACAGAACTACATACGAATTGATCGTGGGAAAAACATTGGACTGTCTGGTCTAAACCTGCAACGTTTAATGTTTGGCCTCGTGCCTTATTTATGATCAATGAAAAGCATAATTTTACGGGAAATTAGAGCCGTCCGAATTGGAATGGTACGGATTGTCCGGTCTACATATGTAACGACAGGACCGGTAATTGCGTCATTTCATTACTAAACACTAAATGTAGCTTTATTCGTAGTATATTTTGCGCGGAGCAGGATTTAGCGTTACGCTTTGGTTCCACTGTAACCAAAATGTTTTTTTTTGAAACACTGGGCTTGTAATTTCCGACTTTTCCGGTTTTGGACTTTCCAATAGTTTGCACAAACCACCTTGTGCTGACGACGACAACGACAAAACTAATCGGCCGAGACGTCCACAAGTGATGATCGTACGTACATGCGGCAATCGATTTTTATATATTTATACACTGGGGCCCGTTCCTTAGGTACCCACTTGAGTGGTGACCGAATACGCCGCCTCGCACAGTACGACCAGATTGACAACGGACCACGCGGCGGTCGGAAAGCATATTACGTTGTCCGGATGTTGTTGGGATGCCGATTGCTGCTGCCGGTCCGCGTACAGAGCGACGATCCCGTAAACGGCCTGCACGACGATCACCGACTGTACGGCGAAATTCAATTCGTACATTCCGCGACCGGTGTCCGTCAGCCCGCCGGTCATGTCGGAAAGTTTTCGCCAGAGTTTCGCGTAACGGAACAGTCGCAATTCCAGTGACCGGGTAGTGGTACGGCCGGTTTTGTCCGACGTAGTCGTCTGTGTGCACGTATAGAACAGTATATACTCATTATCATATTAAACGGTGATGGGTCGACGGGGGAAAAAAAAATAAGAACGGTTCGATTTTTTTTGGTATTTTTGTTGTTTAGCACATTATGTCGGTTGCGACGAGTACACACTGTCGAGTGGTGATACAATAAAAAGCGGGCAAAACGATAATAGGCCGGTTAAAGCTTAGATTGAAAATATTCGTACACGGAGAAGTAAAAATAGAAATAGTGATTACTTTAAAATGGAATTTTATCAAAATTTAAAATTTGTTACTACCCCTGTTCTTTCCCTGGACCCTGAGAAATTATTTCTCCGATTCATTACACGAAAAACCATTAATAGCATGATGTGGACATACTTTTATTGGAAACTATTTATTTATATATATATATATATATATATATTGGATATTTCGATTTCTAATCGTTATTATGTTACAATAATATTTTTCTAATGTTCACCTACAAACTCGTTATTATTTTGTTTTAAATCAATATTAATTTACAACGTGGCATGTTTTCCTAATATTTTTTTTTATCGGGACTTTCCTCCCAATACCATTGAGGTCCAATTAAAAAGTATCGAGACTGTTAAAAAAAAATATATACGTATTTATTAGATAAAGTTATTAGGTAGGACCTTACATTCAATCTTCTTCAAAATATGCTCCTTCTGAATCTATACAAGTTCTCCAACGTTCCTGCCATTTTTAGAAACACCCCTTGAAGTCACTTTTAGAAATTCCTCGTAGTTGCTCTGTCGCATTATGTTTTTATAACGTTCACATCTTGAAAACGTTTACCCTTAAGCACCATTTTTATCTTTGAGAATAAAATAAAATCGCATGGAGGTTTGGCGAAAAGGGGAGTTGAGAAACAACTGGGATATCTTTTTTGGCCAACAACTGCTGCACAACATGGGCTGGAGCATTATCGTGATGCAATTTCCAACTGCCCGAGGCCCTGGCTGCTACTCTTCTCATGTTTAAATCAGCCGTCAATATGGTTTGAACTGGTCCAAATGAAATTTCGAACTCATTACTAAGTTCCAAGATTGTCAAAAGTCGGTTAGGTTAGGCTTAGGTTAGGTATGGCTGTTCGATTTTTTTGGATCGTTTCCTCATTGCGGCTTATCGACGGACGTTAATCACTTTCAATAGTTGTTCTATCCTTTTAAAATCGTTTTAGCCATCCAAAAACGCGAGCACGGGACATGGTTTCGTCTCCACAAGCTAACAATAGCATTTGGTAGATTTCAGTAGCCGTTTTCCCAAGTTTATGGCAAAATTTAATGCTAACTCGTTGTTTTATATTTTTGCTCGTAATTAAATCCGACAGGACGTAAAAACACACATTATTTGATCGCGCCTAGCGGCCAACTGAGTCAATTTTAGTCAATTTGCACAACACATAAAGCACGTGCAAATTCATACTCATACCGGTTTACGATTGATCTTATCGGTCTCGGTACTTTTTTATTAGACCTCGTATATAAGTACCTACCAACCTACCTAGCTATATACTTACTAAAAAATTATCGAGCAACTTCTCGGAAGCCTTGGCCAAGAGACGGCAGTCCACGGCCCACAACACGGCCGTGAAGTTTGTGTAAAAATAAATGAGCCAATAAGCGTACACGTAAACGGGCGCGCTCTGTGACGTCAGCGCGCAATTGGCGCCCAACTCGAGCGCCGTAACGATCGTCCCGCCGACGGCCAGCGCGATGACAAAATTGGACGAGTCCAATGTTAGTTTTGACTCGGTGTATTGTTCGTAATCCATCTGCAAGTGAACGTATGGAATTAAAAAAAAAAAAAAAAAAAAAAAAAAAAACACAACATCAAAAAAGTCGTGTGTCTGAGTAAGGACTTGTATAGTGTGAATTTTGTGTGAATTGAAAGTTTAGACTTGAGAATTGGTCTAAGCAGACGAAGGCGGTTGTTAAGGATTTTACGTTTGGACTTGAGATGTGGGCCCCAGGTTAATCTTTTGTCTAGTGAAATATCCAAATATTTTACTTGTGTCGTTGTAAGAATATCGACTCCTTGAAGTTGAAGCGAGGGGGAGGTTGTATTTCCGAAGTGTAAATGGCACATGGAAGGAGTTTAAAATTTAGTATCGACATTCAACATTTTGGGACGGGTTTAATTCCCGGTGCCCCACCTTGTTTACGGTATATGATATATGGTCGGTGGCCCCCGAATTAGCGACGTCAGTATTTCGTATTTTACATTAAAAACACAAATATTCGTCTCGCCTGTAATAAAATGTTCACCGCTAGCGGCAGGCAATCGCCCCTCCGAGCCGCCCTCTAAATATGGACCCGCGACTGTCTGAATATATATACGCATATATAGTTGGAAATTACAACAGAAAAAAATAAAAAAAATATTAAAACCGCAGTATCACTTTTTGGAAACTATACCGATTAAAAAAATAATAGCATGTACTACTTCTAATTATACCTGATATTCTCGCCACAGTTGAATATATTTTTCTCGGTTTTCGTTCGCTTTGATCGCCGCGAGCGGGCTTATTAAAACAATACAGACGGACAACAATAATATTAGCATGCGATTAAAACTGTCCATGGACGGGTCGTCGGTGTAACGTTTCGGTATATCATTTTGCGTGTAAATCAAATCGAAAAATACCAAGCACGAAAACACATAAAACATTATTGTATACATCCATTCCAACAATAAGAAGAACGGATTTGTCGTAGACGCGGACGATGGTTTCTCGTCACCTGAAATATAGAACTTAAAACAATCATCATTGGTGATAATCAAAAACATTATAAGAAATAATTTCTGATGGGAAATATTGTCCAGTTGGTGCGTTGGAGAGGTTATTTGTTTTACGTTTGTCATAAACGTGGTATTATTTTCAAAACATTCTGTCGTTTTTTAAATTATTTATAGTTTTGTTTTTTAAATTTTCGAGTTTGGTTTTACGTGAATAAAAATGTTGTATCTTATTTTTATCAGCGTTTTTTTTTAAATTCGAATTTTTGTGAAAATCCGTTAAAAACCCGAACAACTGTAATTTATTTTGTGATTAAAAATGAATACGATTTTCAATTTAAATTTTTTAGAACGTGTTTACTCAAGATTTGCTTAGAATCGTTTTACTCGTGTCTTTTTATGAGGCTTAAAAAGCTCTTAAGAGATTTTGGATTGGAGAATAGGGTCTGTACAAGCGATAAGAAGTCATAAATGTTTACTGGCTCGATGGCCAATGCGCCGGGCTACTTAACAATTGATTATAATATGAAACGAAAATGTGGGTATTTTTCTTACGGATTCACATAAATGACAATTTTTTTTTACTATTTTTCATTCGATATAAACGAGATTTATGAAAAATACAAAATAAATCATAATATATATATATATATAATGCATATTAGCAAAACACAACATCAAAACTTGAAGAATAGCATTCAAAATCTAAAATATTTGCAAAAATGTAAAAAATAGCAATAGAAAATTGTATATTTACAGTCCCTGGGCGCATAAAACAAATGTATAGCTCATCCTGTTATTTTTTTTAATCCGTATCCTAAAATAATTAGAAAATGCTATAAAATCCGAACCCTGCTCGTCGCCCACCTACACGGTTACGTATATATAATTATAAGTATATGTGTATATTTTCGTATTGATTGTTTGCCAGCGTCGAAACCTGTAGATCGGAGCATTTTATATATTTATACGTTTATACCTACATCGAGAAATATTACGATTAACACTGTCCATTAATAGATTTATACTTACACGGTATTCTCGTAACAATACAAACTGATCGGAGTAAATAGTTCAAGTGTTTAGTTTCTTTTAAATAAACACAGTTCGCCATCGAGTCTTCCCCCAAAATATGGTTCGACGGGTGTATTCGAGACAATTATAGTAATATCTGCTTATATGAAAAACACCTAAACAGACGCACAACCGAATAAAGCGGTTTACTATAAGTGGGTGGTATATAGGTAGGTGCCCTCCCCCAATGCCTCGATGTTTTATTATTTAGGTATATTCCAATTTTGTTGTACCGCGAAAGCCTATGATTAAAATAATGACGAGGTTTATAATAGATAAAAAAAGAAAAAAAAAAACCGATTAAAATCATCAAATGCGTGAGTTCAACTATAATGTTCAATTAAAACAGACATACACACACACACACACACACACAAAAACAACAAATTACTTATATTATTTTTTAGAGTACCTACTCTATAGTATTCACGCACTTATATTAATTTGTAGATTCGATAATAGATCAAATTAAACGTATAACGACACCACAATAATGTTATATATTTTTAGTTGTGATGAAACTTATTACAATTCCTACATTGCGAGGATAATCGATATAAAACAATTAGAAATACTTGTATTTGGATAATATTTACTACTCCAATAATTCGGATAATAAATTCCCGTTCGCGTATTTTCTGGAAAATATAAATTGACACCCTTTAATTGGTTCGAAACGATTTGAACTGCCGCCTCGAGCGTGGTTCGTTTAGTTATCATTCGTTGCAATTGCATTCGACGTTGCTCTGATAACACTCTGGTACGTTTTGGGCCATCTAGACTCGGGACATTAGGCCCATGGAAGGACGGGACACTATATTTTAGCCGTCAAATACTTGCGCCGAAACGTATATTAGCCGACAAATACTTCAGTCGATAGTGCATTGGCCGAAAAATATATAGTATAGCGATTGCCAATTGCCATTGAAATTAACCGAGATAATGTCGGGAAAGTTTAGGTTCGCCGCCGTCATTTATTCGTGCTCAATCCTTATCACCCGGTTGGAAAAATAATATATATAATAGCTTAGTGATATGGTATTGATCAGTATCAACTAAAAAAAGAAAAGAAAAAAGTAAAATGTTATGATTTAAAGTTTTAAAATCTGAATTCTTACTATAGTAACTTGGTTCTGTGAACTTTTGTATAGTAGAAAATATATTATTTTTAATTAACTTATTTAGATTTATGTAAACCCTTCGGCCAATAATGACGCTGTATCATTTTGGTAACTGTGTAACTCTATTATATGTACCGTACTATTTAACTTATAAATATGCAAATTTGTAAGTACACAGTGTTAAACAATTTGTTGGCGTTTTTTAATACGATTTTGTGTTTCAGATCTGAATATGGAGCATTTTGGAAGTGTATACAAGGCGGTATTATCTATGCATTTACCCAATTGGTTAAAATGTTAATATTAGCAACATTTTTCCCGGCCAATGAAGCATCTATAAACACCTTTAGTTTATCAGTAATATCAATATGCAATTAGTTAATTAAATTATCATTTAAAATAATGTTTTATAACCAATTTTTTTATAGAATTTTTTTAAAAGTTCTGTGGACTTAGCTGATATTGCTGGTATTTACTTTATATTACAAAGCATTCCTGGTAAGGGGCATGCCAAGGTAATGACTGCGGGCATTGGTTGGGCGGGTGCTGAAATATTGTTAACAAGATTTCTACTCTTATGGGTTGGTGCAAGAGGCACTGAATTTGATTGGAAATACACACAAAAATGTCTGGAATCCAATATAAACCTGGTAATTATTATTTTTTTAAATTTACATATCATTCAACCGATTTTATATCAAAATTACGGTTGCAAAATTAAAAAAATTGTAGTGTTCAGATCAAATTTAGAATTTAAACACCCATAGTAAATTATTACAAAAACAAATATCTTAAACATTACAACTTGCTGGTTAGATAATATTTTATAATAATGCCTAAAGATACCCTCTAAACTATTATTTTCTTTAAATTGGCTTATGAATGCTTAGACTTTAAACTCAGCGTTGTATTATTGTCATAGGCGCGCATAGGTTTTCTTGACAAGGGTGGCAAGATGTTACCTAAGGAAGTCCAGACTCTAAACCCCTCCCCCGTGTTTTAACAACTAAGACCTTAAGTTGAGGCAAAAATCATTGAAATTAATCCTCATACAAAATCAAGGATATGGTTTCATTAAACTATGGTTTGTATTGTTCTATACGGTAAAAAGTTAGGTTAAAGATAAAAATAACATAAGAGTTTTCAATAAGTCCTTTTTAATAATAATATCTTTAAAAATCAATAAAATAAGAAAACATAATTTTAACTTTTAAAATAGGTAATACTTAATATTCATTAAAGTACCATGTCGTAGGGTGGTGGGATCTAATATTTTAAAAACTTATATAACTTCTTCATAATCTAAATTATACACTTGATACTATTCAATAAACATACTTAATAGTCTATCTAATCTTTCTTGACCCATAGTATTTCACAACTTTGTTTTAACACTATTCAGTTTTGAGAAAGTTGCTTCACAAGTATAACTAGTTACCCGTTTTGTAATAAATATAAATAACTTTAATGCTTTGAAGATACTAGGAAAAATATTTTGTCTATCACAACAAGAGAACCATTTTATCCATTCATCACATTTATTTTCCAATACATTTTTAGGAACACCGTCATAATTTTGTAAGAGTCATATTTCTGTTTGTAAAGTTTCTGTATCCAGATTAAAGGATCAATATAATGTTTGTAAAATTATTAAATTAGCTATACTTTTAATAATTTGTTGTTTCTTGATTAAAATGAAATTCATTGATCATTTGATTCAAAGCTGTATTAAGAATAGATTGAAACATTTTTAGTTGAAAAATAATTCTCCGGAGAAGTGGAAAATCTCGTAGGTGATGATTATTGTGTAACATTACTTGTGTGATAGACAAACGATATAACGCTTTATGGGTGTAACAACTTCTTACTTGCTAGGCACAGAATATGTTGTCCTATAAAAACTAATATTATACATATTACATATTATTATGTTTTACTTTGAATAATGCCAAATGATAATGTGAGCTTGCTCAGTGGGGCCACTTATCTTGTGAAATAACAAAATAAATAATAATAGTTTGTAGATTTTACAATTTAGTACACAAATGAAAATAAGTAGGTTTATTTTGCAGTTAAATCAAACAAAATATTATAATCTTTAGAAAGTTGTTAGTTTTATTTTACTGAAAATCTACCTACAATTGATAATGTTTGTTGTTTTTTATTATATTTTTTAGATGCACCATATAATGACTGCTGCATTAGTTTGGCTGTGGTCCAGGCACGACTTGTCTAAATTACAATCAAAATTTTCACCATTTGCTGCTGTCTCTATTCTTCTATTACTGTCTGTATACCGAACAGTGGTTATAGACTCTCTTGCTACTTGGCTTTTATTAGATCCCTGGTCAATAATCGTTACTAAAGGACTTTACACAATTGTACTTGGTTTAGTAATGTTAAAATACTATACCAGACTTTCAGCATTAATTGGAATGTATTAAATAACTATACATAATGGACATTTTAAATATGTTCAAAATATAAATATATACATTTATAATAGTTTTATTCTTTATTGTTTTTTATTTTAGAAATGAATGAAAAAAGGTAGGATATAGAAGAGAATTAAATTTATATTTATGCATAACAATAAATCATTGCTAATGAAAAAAGATTCAAAGTGAAGCTCTGTTAAAAATTTAAATTTAAAACTATTCATTTGTAACTACAAAATGAATTATAATTGTCCTTGTTTTCAGTCTAAAATTGTAGAGCATTATTGAAATGCAAAATTTTTTTTATAAAAAAATATTTTAACTTTATATTTTTTTATGCCCATAAGAACGACTTATTTTGAACATTGTTCCAAATTTTTTTGCCAAAAATATATACACACATAAAATATTTAAAAAAGTATCAGAGTGCAGAATGGTAAAACTAATATTGATTTATTATTTACTCATAGAGATATGCGAAAAAAATAAAGCAATATTTTTCATTGCTATGGTACTGACAGATATATCTGTGTATATAAATAATAAAAACTCTTTTTTTGTATCTCTAATATCCATGCTCTCTAATAATATTCATTTTTTTCATTATTTAAATTTGAAAATAATGAGTATTATTTAAAAAAAAAAAAAATATATTAAGTTTATTTTATAATGCTTTTGATTACTGTAAACAATAATTATTCTGAAATGAAGCATAAACATTTTTTCTAAAATAATAAATTTATATTAAAAAAAAAAAAAAAAAAAAAAAAAAAAATACAATGATTACATTGAATGTACATAATGTATATTATCTTATTTTAAAGTATACTTATTATTTACATTTTTAAGATAAGTCTACTAATTCTCTGCATTTAACAAGGTTAGTCCAAATTGTTATCATCATTTTCATCTGAACTAAATGATCTTCTTCTCCGCTCTTGTGCCACCTTATTTTTCACCACACACTATAAACAATATAAAACTTAAGTATTTTAAATATTATTTTATATTAGTTAAGAGAACTATAGAATATTACTTCTGAAATCATAGTTTTAAGTAAAATTTTTTATAATATAAACTAGCTGAATTATTCGGTATCACCCATTAAAGAATGATTAATCTAATTCTTATTTAAAAACTTGTTACACAAAACTTCTGGTGGAAAAATATATAAATTTGAATTTTTGTTTTAAAATTGTGTAGGGTGACACTGTGAATCACTATAACATCACGATACACAAATCTTTATTAAAACACTGATTTTTATGTCGTAGTCGACCGTTTAGAAAACACACCAAATGTGAATATATCGGATGGGAAAAACGTGTGTCCACAAACAGTGAACAATCATATTATATGATAGAAATTAAAAATAAGTTTAAATCCAACAATTTTAGTTGTATTATTAAATGAAATGAAAATATTGATAAAATTATTAATTAATTAAAATATGTATCAAAAAGTATAAAATGGAAGAAATATGAATTAAAAGCAAAAAAAATCTCAAAACATGCATTTATATGCAAAATAAAATTAAAAATCAAGCTTGGTTTTAGCATTAACCGTATTTGTTTCTTACTCTGCTATATTTTGCCCTACTTACAACTCTAAAAATTTAGAGACTTTCCTCTTGTTTTGAATGTTAAGTGTACAACATTTCATCAAAAACAGAATAAAATCATAGATTTGTAATATTTATAATACCTTCAGCAGGCAAATAAATATTTAATTTTTTTAGCTATCAAAAATTAAATATAATTTTACCATTCTTAATTTCTTTCTATTTGGTTGACGCCACATATTTGAGGGTTCCCATATTTTAATAGTGCGATCTAAGCCACTAGAGGCAAAAGTTGTTATATGTGGATGCGGCTCTATTATATTAATCTATAAATAATAATTATCATAATAAATATACAATTCCTTTAGTTGAAATGTTTAAACTCACAACTCCTTTTACATCTGCTTTTTTTTTTTGGACAATAACTTCAGTATTTTTATCCCATATAAATATATTACCACAGTCTGAACCTGATAGCACATAATCATTTCTGGGTCCAAAAAAGTTAACACCTTTAACTAAAAATAAATTGTATTAGCCTTAGTTAAGAAAGGGAATTTTTTAAATTAAAACAACATATAAAAAGAGATATATACTAGTCATTCTATTTAGGTGGCCACTGTAATGGTGTAAACATGTTTCTGTCGGGCCATTAACATCGAATAAATAAATGTCATCTTCACTATACGAAGCTAAAATTTCAGTTCCACAATAACTGTACAAAGCAGCTGTAATATGTGATTTTCCCTCATCATCAGATGATATTGATCCATAAAAACCATCAGGATCATAATCTGTCGACTAGAAATAATTAATGATGAGTAATTTAATTACATTTATTTAAAATATATTATTTATACTTACAATTGGAATCGGACGACGGAGTTCTTTAATTGATTTTGAGAGGTGTCTTCTGTCATACATTTTTATGTATTCATCATCACCGTTAATGATAAATTCATGTAGATTCATAGGATTTATGTCAATACCATATATAGCTAGTTTATCGTTATTTGTGTTTTTCAGTTTTAGTATACTAGTCAACAGATTAGTTATAGTTATGAGGAGCATTAATCAAACATTTTTTACAATTTTTTTTATGTGTTTGGTTTAACACTGGTAATTAGTAATGGCAAATATAGTTAAACAATAGTGTCAAAGACAAGTTGTAAATTAACAGAACTATAAATTAGTAATATTTTGGGTACATTAGAAGTTTAAACTTAGATGTACCTATTTAAAATCTAATTCAATACGGATAAATAAAATATTTTTAATGTAATTCTAAAATTATTCTCCCCTTAGGTAAATAAAGAAAATTGTTTTAAACAAAAATTTTATTCAGTCTGTAATCCTTGCGGAGTCCAGTCACAGTGTTGACCATGGCATTTATTAAATAGGTTTTTTTTATGTTACTAAGAGATAAGTAGATAAGTAGTTTGATAGGTAAATATATTTGTTTAGAAGTTATCAGTGGATAGAGGAAGCACACACTGTTGTTTAAAGATAGGAGTTTATTGCAAAGATGTGCTGATCAAATAAATAAGAATTCCTAAATAGCAAATACACAATGCAGTTTGCTTGTTGAGGAAAGGTTTGCATGTATCCTAACAAAAGCTTGAAAGTACGTTTTAACAGTTTGAGAGTAAAAAAAATAAAATAAACACTCATAATATTGTGAAAAGAAAATTAAATAACAAATTATATTTTTCTTACGTTGCATGTCTCATACTTTGTAATACCGGTTCTCGAATGTCAATGCTTTTAATAGTACCATCGTCTCCACAACTTAGAATCATATGTGGTAATTCTTGGCGTATACAAAGTTTGTTGCAAGAGCGTTCATGGCGTGCTATTATTTTACGACTAACGACATCTGCATTATTCAGAGTATATAATGCAACTATACCATCTCGAGCACACGATGCAATTTGGATGCCTCCTTCTGTATTAATAAATTTAGTCTAAAGCAATAATAATAAATTAATGAATTAATTGTCAATTATCTGGATTATGGAATTCTATATAGTTTGCATATTTAATTTACAGTATATATTTAATTTAAGCATTTGACCGTGTCTGGCACCCCGGATTACTCTACAAACTCAGATTCTTACCAACCCCTTACTACCTAATCATTCAATCCTTCTTATGCAATAGGCATTTCAGAGTCTCACGCGACGATGCTTTTTCTGAAAACCTTGCAATTATCGCTGGAGTTCCCCAAGGAAGCATCCTTGCTCCAACCCTCTACAATATCTACACCTCAGATTTCCCACACAACAATAACACTACCTTTGGAACCTTTGCAGATGATACTGGTATTATCGCCTCTGATACAAACCCTGAAACTGCATCATTTCTACTACAAACCCACGTTAACCAACTCCAAGGGTGGTTTCTAAAGTGAAGAATAAAAATAAACAAATCCAAATCGTCTCACATAAATTTTGCTTTACGCCCCCCCAATCTACATCAATGACAGACAAATACCGTCTGAACTAACAGTAAAATATCTAGGGATACATCTGGATAGATGTCTCACATGGACAACTCACATCAAAACAAAAAGAAAATTATTAAATCACAGACTACATCAACTGCATCCTTTATTAAAATCCAACTTACCAATTCAGAAAAAAATACTAATATACAAACTATTCCTCAATCCTATAGATACTTATGGAATCCACTTTTGGGGAGCTGCCAAAAATTCCAACTTAAAAAATCTACAAGCATTTCAATCAATATTCCTCAGAATAATAACCAATGCCCCCTGGTATGTAAGTAATTTAACTCTCCATAATGATCTTAACATATCATCCATCTCTGATCAAGCCTCAAAATTATATAAACGTTTTCACAAAAACTACATCATCACCCAAACCCTCTCATCGCCAATCTATCCACTATCGAGTTACCCGGTACAACCCGTAGATTAAAAAGAAAATGGTCCAGAGACCTCTTATCCTAAAAAAAAAAAAAGTAATAATGGTCTATAAAAACTTGAACTATGATTATTACCTAGTTTTTAGTGTATTCTTTTTTTTTATTAATGTTTTCTTTTTTATCTAGTCTTAACTGAAGAGTAATACCAATAGATATTTTCTCTTATCACGTGAACTCATGTCAAAAAATCTAATACTCAAATTTACTTATTGTATTATATTAAATATAGATTGTAAAAAAAAAAAAAAATATATATTTAATTTTACATTTTATAGACACAATAATACGTTTTTACATATCTTTAATTCCAAATACATACTAATATTAAATGTAAAATAAATATACAGCATGCAATTATAACTATTATAGTTATTAAACTATGTATTATCTTTATCCCCCTGGGTCACAATAGTAAGAATAATATTGATACTACACTTTGTACTATATGAGTAAAAACTAACGTACCTGAAAAATATTCTGACTATGTTCACTATCATATTTGAGTACACATTTTCCTTCTGACCATTTCCATAGGCATATTTTACAATCATCCGATCCACTAACTAACATATTGCCAGAGTTATTAAAGTCGAGTGAATTTACACAGCCATCATGTTCTTTTAATTGTTTAGTTAATTTAAGTTTTTGTATAGTAATTACTGATTGATTGACCTTATACTTCCACATAGCACTGTTTTTATAACCACCAATCTCTCTGAAAATTGAAAAATATATCAACCATTTTATGGAATGAAACATATAACATTTAACGTTCAACCTATTATATAGTCCATAAAGAAAATTCCAAGATTTTTTCTCACGATTGACTCTAATGGGAGTTTTATTTTCACAAATTGAATTTAGTAAAACATCACTTGGTGATAAAGACAAAGCCTCAGATTGATAACTTAAATCATCAGAAGAGTTGTGTAATTGTACATCCGAATTACTCTAAATTAGTAAAATAAAATTAATAAAAACAAAACATATTATTAAAGTTAAAAATCTTACTTCACCATCAATACCAGATGAAGAATCTTCAAATGATGCTGAAGAACTAACAATTTCCATTTCGTTATCTTCTTCATTGGGCGATCCATGAGGTAATCTCAAATAATGGTTATAATAAAGAGACATGTTGTTATCATTACTCTCTGTTGAATCAGAGTTTGTTTCAGACATTTTCCTGTGGATTTTAACAATTAATGAATTTAACAGGTGAATCAATTTATTCATAAATAAAATACCTTTGTTATATTATTACTGTAAAAGTGCATACTATTTATATTTGTTGAATACAGGTAAAATGTACTAATTATTTTCTATGTATCTTTAAATAGTATAAATAAAACTATTTTTTGCGTACCTACTGGATAATTATGTTTTGAAATGAGTCTTAAATATAAAACGTATTATCATACACTTATTTATCTAATAAGTAGATAATTATAATTGAGTTACGATAGATAGTATAGTTGCACGCCCAATGTAGTGAATTAGCAATAAAGTGCCCAACTAATTATTAGAACCAAATACTATAGACTATAGTATTTACTTGAACTTTGTAAAACTGCAGCAAGTTTAATAATATAGTAAAACGTTTTTTTGTTTTTTTATTACTAATGAATATAATTATGATCCCAACTCTAAACAGTACTATTGAAATTATATTATATTTCTTAAGTGTGTATATGTTGTTATCAGATAATATGCAGTAGTCGCCATGCATTTATATTTTTTAGCGAGTAATATGAATATATTAATATAACTAAACTAAACTTTATTAAATATCCAATTACTTACAAGGCAGTACGATGATGTTCTTTCGACAAACACAATTCAAATATAATTATAATTATGTGAAGTTAACTTCAGTAAAGTCGATTCAGATGATCAAAAACAAAATTGTGTGCAAGTTAAAATGTTATGGATTTACAAAAGAAGGCGACAATACGGTAAACGAACGGACCGATAGAGTTCTCATTGTGTTGCTCACGGATATAAGTATGGGTTGTGTCGCCTCATGTAAAATTGCGCGACGATTTGGACGTCAGACTCGGAAAACCAATATGTACGAATATTGATGTTTACCTCGTAATCAACTATAGATGACTTACCATAACCGCGGTTATGGAAACGAACTCTGAACCGTGAATATAGATAACATATAAAGATATTAGATAATAACACGGTATGTTACATAATTGTTCGGTACATTGCCGAATAATATTTGCCATAGCAATCGTTATTATTTATTTGACACGGTTCAGGGTACGGCGGTCAGCAGTTGTACACATTTCATAAAATCCCTTCCGACGGAGTAATTGCATCTGAACGGTTTGCAGTGATTTTATGATATTCGACTACAGGAGGTACTCGTGCGGGGGTCCGAGCGAACTTTTTTTTTTGTCGTAAAAACCACTTATCTATCGCCAAATTCCGCGGAGATATACTTGATCCAAAGCTCAGGAGGTGGGAGGAGGGAAGGAGACTGTGACTTTTACTATGGAGTGCGTTTAACAGAATTATATACACTAGGAAGATGCTATCGGCGTACGTTGAAAAACAAAAGAATTACGGCGCTTAAATGCGCTATACGTGTAGGGATTTCATACCTTCCTGGGAGGCTGGGATGAATTTAGGGTATAGGGGGTATATATATATCCTAGCGTTTTAATACGCGGCGGTATGAAAATCCAAGAATAAATGCGTACCGTGGGGGGGGGCGGTTATTATTCCTCAGTATGAAATGCCCGTGACACAGACTGTCCGCCGAGCGATAGATGTCCACCGCTGAACCGCCGCCCGAGATTTAATTTTCTTCCGGTCTCCCGGTATGCGATTTCCGACAATTCCTTAAAATTAAACAAGCAAACTACAAACATTTTTTTAATAAAAACCCTAGGCAAAATTGCATCTAAATTTAACGGGCCACAAACAAAAAGCCCCTTACGAAGTGTGGTTACGGAGGTAGTCTTCAGAGAATACACCCGAGTATAGGTATTACGTAAATACACGAGTAAATTACTTTTAAAACTGTCAACTATAGGATTCGTACGAATACTATGTATTCGTTTTTATGGTCGAATTGATTAAGAAAGTTCATAGCGAAAGTTATTTCGCTACATTTTTATTGTCTCTTATTCTGTGCAAAAACATAATGTTATATTTGTGATAACTGGAACAAATTCAAAATTAATATTTCAAACAAAATAATTCTTAACACCAAATTAAAATCATTTTCTGATGTCGATCAAGCAATTGCCAAACTCTCTGATGACATTAAAAAATCAGCCTTGGACTCATCTACCCCGAGTTTTACCTATTCTCAATCACCCAATCTCTCTCCGGAGTAAAGACAACTTATTGCTGAAAAATGCAGAGCAAGATCTAAATGATGAGGATAAGGCAAACTACAATTATATTTCTAACAAACTTAAATCTCTACTCAAAATTCACAAAACCAATCTGTACAATAATTACATACAAAATCTTTCCTTTAAAAATGGATCTCTGTGGCACAAAACAAAGTCAATTTAATGGTTTAAGGACTCCCCTCCTCCTTTACACCACCCAGATAACTCACTTGCTACCACAGACAAGGAAAAAGCTGATATTCTAGCTGAAGAACTATCAGGAGTATTTAAACCACATCTCATTACCACACCAGAACCGCATATGTCGAGAGTCATGGAGTCTCTTCAGTCAACATTACCTATGGCTCTTCTTGCAAGACCAACCTCCCCAGTAGAGATAAAGTGTATTATAAAAAAATTGGTAAACAACAAATCCCCTGGTTAGAACTTGTTCTCCAACAAAGTTGTTAAAAATCTCTCTGCAAAGTGATTGTTCATCTATCATATATTTATAACGCTGCTCTTCGTTTATTGTACTTTCCTACTACTTGGAAATATTCTGTCATTGTCACAGTCCTTAAACCTGGCAAGCCTCCAGAAAATCTCTCCTCTTACAGGTCCTTTAGCCTACTATCGGTATTGGGAAAAATGCTTGAAAAAATTGTTCTCATGCGTATCACCACTATAGCACAAGCAAATGACAGTATCCCAAACTTCCAGTTTGGCTTCCGTTCTCACCATGCCACAACTCATCAACTTCATCGGGTTGCGGATTTCATCTCATCACCACTTGAAACTAAACAATAATACGCCGGAGTCTTCTTGTATGTTGCTAAAGCTTTCAACACCGTTTGGTATGAAGGTCTTCTTTTTAAACTAAAAAATATTTTTCCAGCCCCTTTATATCTAATACTAAAATCCTATCTTCGCTGGTGTCCCTCAAAGGAAGTGACACCGCTCCATTTTTATATACCATATATACGTCCGACCTGCCTACCTCTGAAAATACTACAGTCGGAACATATGCTGATGATACCGCCTTACTATTAGCTTCTTCCGACTAGACGATTGCGTCTCAACAACTACAAACTCACCTAAATACTCTTTCTCAATGGTTCATTAACTGGAAAATAAAAATCAATGAATCAAAGTCCTCCTTTGTCACTGTCTCGCTCAGACCCCATAACTGCCCAGCTGTAACTATCAACAACATCATCATTCCTCACTTGAATGAAGTTAAATACCTTGGTCTTACTTTTGACAGGCGCTTAACCTGATCTCTTCATCTTAAAAACAAGCGTAAGAAACTTAACTCCAGATTCTTTCTGTGAAGGCCACTCCTTCGTTCCAACCTAACCATATCCATCAAAATCATTTTATATAAAACCTTTCTTCAACCAATATAGACATACGGTATCGTAATATGGGGCTCTACCAAGACCTCAAATAAAAGGAGTATTCAAGCATTTCAAAACATTTGTCAACGTCTAATCACTGCACCCTGGTTTGTTTCAAATGCGACCTTAAATTCCGACCTCAAATTACCTTCCATCAATGAAACTGCTGCTGCTATATACTACAAACGCTTCCACGCCAAACTTCAACATATTCCAAAACAATTAATCAACGAGTTAACTTCATTAACACTTCCATGTAATTTTTCAAATAAATTCAAATTTAAAAAAAAAAAAATATTTGTGGTACGATTCCAACTTTCGGAATTTTCATAATGTAATGTTTAAACATGTCGGCGGGAAATTTTGTTGAAATTTCAATTGATTTTTGTTGATATATTACGGATTACGGACTCTCTCCTCAACTAACGTGTGTAGAGTTTAACCCCCCCCCCCCCCCCCCCGAAGAAACTATATTCAAATTGCCCCTACGATTTGTGACGTTCGAGGGCCGGTTTGTCGATCGTATTTCCCGGGCTCTAGACAAATTGCCAATCCGTTCACGCGTGTTGGCGACAGGAATTCTCGCAGCCGCACAACAATTACGATCGGGTTATGACAGTAATATTACGAGTAAAATATTTCGGGAGTAGGAATACTCGCTACGAAACGACAACCGTAATGTTACACCACCGTCGTTTACGACAACGATAATAACACGAGAAAATAGTCCAAAAACCACGGGCTTTATCTACGACCGTGCCAAAACCATACGAGTAATTATTATTGTTTAACTTACCTCGGACGGTCGATTACCGTAGCGGACCTTTGATATTTGACGGTGCCCGTAGACAAGTATGTGCATTAGCGATATAATCGTACAGGGACCTATAATCGCGGCCACGGACAAAGGTCCTCGATCATAATAATTCTCGATCGCGATTGAAAAACAAATCGTTCGCACGGAGACACGCGGATTCTATAAACACAATCCGATAACGCGGATATACACACACTACATATACAATTGTCACGGCCGTAGTAGAACTTGATAATTACTGTGATACGACGGCTTTGCGGCAGGCGGGGGAATAGATTAGGATTTGGATAGGCGTGTTATCTCTCTGGTAGTCTGGTTTGAAATGAAACTTTTGAGTTTTCACCGTTCTTGGACGGTGGACAGTGTTCCGTCTATCGTTCCGACTAGAATTGACAATGTTACGAGGCAAAACGAAATCGACGTACTCGTGTTGTTTACGGACCGTTTGCCTCTTTAATGACGAATTACGGGCCGATGACTTCCAATAAGTGAAATCTGTTTTACCAATCACGATATTATTTATTTGCACAGATTCGTATATTTATGCTCGTTAATTACTAACAGCTTTGATGTAATGGGGTCACGGATAAGGTGAGCGGATACCTATTTATTCCATTGTTGATCTTGATATTGATAATTTTATACAAATTATTTAAAGCACTCGAAGTAAATTATAAAAATTAAACACCATTTCGTTATATATAATACTATTATAAACACACAACATATTCAAAAGTTTATAGAAGACCTAGCATTAAACATTATGTGATAATTAAACTATTAAAAATATGTTTTAAACCCTTAAGATGAATATTAATTTAAAATATGTTATGTCAGGAATGATGTCACTCATTTATTTGAGTGTTTTTGTGAAGTAGCCGGCCCCAGTAAAGAAAATAATACACCATGGATTTTACAAAAGTTTCCAGAACATTATAAACAAGATGAAATGCTTCGTACTGTACCTAATTTTGCATATCCTTGTGATTTTGACAGGTAAGTATTTGTTTTGTAGTTAATAAAACAGTCTTATTATATTAATTGTTCGTCTTTTAAGAACCATGACACAGTACTATTCATTTGTATTAACCAATATTGAATCAAAATGGACTTTCGGTTTTTGTAGACACGATTCTAAATCAGAGACTGCTTTAGTTGTACTCAGTTATCTTCCTTGGCACGAGTCTTTTTATAAGTAAATACTATAGTATAACATTATTATTATTTTTTAAAAAATTCAATGATCTTTTGTGTACTATTTTTATTTTAGTTTATTAAATCGCATATCGAATCTCACAAATAGTAATAAGTCTAAAGATCTATGGTCATTTTTAGATTCTGTATACAATAGTAAGCTACCATTCAAAGGATGCGATTTAAAAATAATTAACGATACTGGAGAAGAGGTATTGAATTTATTTAGAAAATAATTTGTATGTTACAATATTTAGTAGAATACTTCAATCACGCATAGCTATTATTTTTATATATAGTTGTTTGTTTGTCAGTCTCCAATTCAATTCAAGTTACCAAGTATTCCTGAAAATGTAAGTAGTTGGATTTTTGTTTTAATTATTATTTTGATATATATATATTATATAAGTATATTAAAATTGTAACTAATTGCTTACCTAATTGTTTTTTATTTTAATACAAAAATAAATAAGATATCATTGGGTAAATACATACGTGCTTATTATTATCTTTTGGATTTTGAATTGTTTTAGAGAAATTTGACTGAATACTATAGTGCAGTTGATAGTCAAAATATGATTATTATTTTTGCATCCATGTTATTTGAACGTCGTATTATTTTTACTTCCAAAAAATTAGACAGATTAAGTGCCTGTGTTCAAGCTGCCAATGCAATTCTATATCCAATGAATTGGCAGCATATATTTATCCCAGTATTGCCTCGATCACTTATTGATTATTTATTAGCACCAATGCCGTACTTGATTGGTTTACCTCACAGCTTATTCCAAGTAATTATATTACAGTTTTATATTTTGTTTACTTTTTTTTGTAATTCCGAACTAAATCAATTTTTTGGGGGTTTTAGAATTTGCAACGTAATGACTTGGGGGACGTTGTTATATTGGATGCAGATAACAATACTATTGAAACGCCATTTGAGGATTTAAAAAATCTTCCTGCTAACGTTGTAAGTAATATCCTTACATATAACATAATTTAGTAAATATATTTCATGTTTATCATATATATATTATTGTTTATTATGTTTGATTTTTATTGAAATGATTAACATTGTAAACTGTGTTTATTTATTAGCATGTAGATATATTTTTTTTTATAACTATGTAAATATTTTCCCAATGGTTTTTATAAAAATTGTCTCAAATTCTTGTATAAAATTATCTTTTGTTTGTTATAAATCTGATAGCTTAATGTTGTCACACAAATAAAACATGTTAGACTTTTTATTTATGTTACCAAAATATTGTAATAGTTATTAATTTAATTAATGATAATTTGTTGAAAAATAAAATAATTTATTTTATGTAATACTGATTTTTGATTGGTTTCAGTATGAATAAAATGTGCATGTTATTAATAAGAAAGTATTCATTTTATTATTTTAGAGCCAAAGTGAAATGATAATTCATACAATGATGCATAATATTGTGTAGAATAGAGAAAAATAATTTAATTGACATATTGTGTTGAAGAGAATTAGAATTAGAAATGTAAATTAATTTATAGGTTGGTATATTTAATAGTGGCATAGGATAGATTTGTAAATTAATTTGTGATGGTGAATGGTTGCATTATTAAATGTGAGATTGAGTTGAATATAGACAATTTAGTATGCTTCCTTTATAATTGATTATTAAATGATAAAAAATACATTTATCTGAAATATCTATTTACTAATATTATTTATTTTAACTTTTGACAATTGAATTAGTTTAATAAGTTCTTGGTATATGTACTGATATATATATATATATATATATATATATATATATATATATTAGCTGTTGAGTTAACACTTTATAAAAAATTCTATTGTTTATAACAGGTTATATGCAATTTCTTGTATTTTTTTATTTAAAATTAGGTGTCAAATTTGAAACAACAACTACGCACTGAAGGTACACTATTGGGTGATGGTGTTTCAAGAGCGTTTTTACATGCTTTGGTTCAGTTAATTGGTGGCTATAGAGATGCATTGAAATTCCATCAAGGAGAACGTATAACATTTAATAAAGACGCATTTATAAAGTCTAGGTCTGCTAACATGCAACCATTTTTAAAAAAAATGTTGGAGTTACAGATTTTTCAACAGGTATTATGTATCTGTATATTTACTTTGAATATTGTGGACATTCTGTTAATATAAGGAATTTATTTCTCTGTAAACAGTTATATTTACAAATATTTTACAGTAAAAAAATTAGTTTTACAAACTAGATAATTGCATTGTGTCCTATATTAATTGAATGCCATTGGTATATTATATATGTATAAATATATATAGTTTTATAATATATTGTCTTGTATTTAGTTTATAGAAGAACGATTGGAAATGTTAAATAATGGACTAGGTTTTTCTGATGAATTTGAATTGGGGGTATGCAATTACCACGAGAAATCCAGTAATAAATTAAAGCAGCAGTATAGAGAATGGACATTCACTGTAAAACGTGAAGGAACTGCATTCTTTAAATCTGTCAAGAATGTGGTGAGTGGTTAATTTTAAGAACTATCTATGATTAGTTGAATGTTCTATAATGATTGGTAAAATATTAAATATTCACAATTACAAATAGTATAAATACTATAATCATTTGAACAATAAAAATAAACTATGTCTCCAAGTTTAAATAAATACGTAGATATATTTTGAGCAGTTTAATTTGATTTTATTAAAAAAATATCTTATTGCCTCTTTCATAGAATATTAAAGCAAAGAACCATGTTTAATTTTTTTTGGAGGTAAAATTTATAAACTAAATAATACAAAAAACTAAAAACAAGATTGTTAAACAAATTAATTATAAATTGATTTGGATTTATACACTCGAAAAATAAGAAAAAAGTAGAATGGAGTATTATGTAAGATATAAGTATTATATTATTATGTATATAACTTATAAGTATTTTTATTAATTATTAAACTTTTTTATTTATATGATTTTTAGGCCAATCCTGCAGTAAAAAATGCTGTAAAAACAGTAAGTTTATTACGAGATAAGTTAAAAAAAAAAATTAATTTATATCATTTGTAGGTTAAAGAACGAGGTAGAGATGTACGATTGGTTTATAGAGGCATTCAATCAAAACTCAATGTTCAGAATAAAAATCCTCGAACCAAAATTAGTACTCAGCCTAATTCTGCGCCAAGCTCACCTTCTACACAAAGGAGATCATTAAGGCCACATACAACTGCTTTTACAACAGCTACTGCTAGTTATCGTAAAGAAACTTCTAATGGTTCACAAAGGTTAACTACTACACAAAAGTGAGTGAATATTCAAGATATTCTGTAATATGTATAGCTTGTATCAAATTATAAGGTTTATATAAATATAAATATATTTTTTTTATAGTTTACTAAAAGATTCTTCTAGTTTTCAACCACCTCAACTCAATATGGATATAATGGACGACCTAAAGGATGTTTTATATAGAAAATTACCAAGAAGTAATACACCTAGTTCTCTATCGGTATGCTCAACAAAATATTATTATTTCATGGTTAATTTTAATTAAGCATACATTTTCCATGTAGAACTTTGAAATAGTTAGTAACGAACCTGACTTGCAAGATTCAAGCAGTTGGTACTACATCACAGATGATGATGATATTTTACATCGATCTTCTGAGTCGGTACCGACCGAGTGTCCAATGGAAACTAAAGATCTTATTCAACTAGGTTCAACATCGAGTATAGACGATTTTGATCCTTTAAAAAGTTCTGTTAATAACAATGGTTTGACACCAGGAGTAGGTCTAACTAATCCGTTGTATCAATTCTGTACTCCCTTAAACAAAATCCAATCGGAAACCAAAAATAATAATGATCTGCTTCAGGAGTATGGTTTAATTTTTAATTTAAGTTTATCCGAAGAGCCCGGACCATCTGTGTCGCCAAATCAACATCCTGCACCTCCGTTACCACCAAAACCAATTAATTACAAGTCAAATTGGACCAAATTTGAATGATACTCTGTAAGTAAGTTGAGGCAATATTCGAGTTAAATATTTGTGATAACATATTTTATTTTGCAATCATATTATTAATTTAGGTTACCACTTATAATAAATTATTGTACACAATTCTGAATTTTCCATGTTATATATTTATATTTTTTTTTTGTTGGAAAACTTTTATGTACCT
Source organism: Tuberolachnus salignus (assembly GCA_956483605.1). Classification (NCBI taxonomy): domain Eukaryota; kingdom Metazoa; phylum Arthropoda; class Insecta; order Hemiptera; family Aphididae; genus Tuberolachnus; species Tuberolachnus salignus. The sequence continues at coordinate 36,391,630 of OY101436.1, read as the reverse complement.
ATTCATATATTGTTGTTAACACCAAATATTTTACTAATGGACCATAATATGTGTCTGATTTATATTGTTTAATGCTCAGCAATTTAGTCCTATAAATAATGTATTAATATGTTATATATGGTAATCCATTTTTATGTTATAATTATTATTGTTCATTATATTGTTGATTGAAAACAAAACAAAATAAAAATAAATAAAATAATCAAACATAATGATTAGCCGTTAATTATTATGGTTGGGGACATTAGGTATAGCAGATATTATTTGTACTTGGGTTTGGGAAATGATTGATGGAAGGCCATTCTCCAAAAGATATGTTTTATCTAGGGGAAAAAAAATGATAAGTTAAATGATAGTCAACTTATAAATTAGTTCCTTCTATTAAAAATTATAAGATTTATAGCTAAAATATATTCATTATAAATATGGAATTTTTTTAGTTGCAATAATATTGTACAGATACAATTTTAAAAAAACTAGTGGTAGTTTTTCAGTATATTTTAGGTATTTTTCTATTTAATACAATTTATGAGATGTTAGGAAGAAAATTATTATAAGAATACCTAAACATTAAAAAAATTGTTGTTTGGAATTTAATATAAATGTCCATAAAACATTACTGTCACACACTTTATTGTTTACAGAGGATGATAATAAATTAGGAGTAGACACACAGTTGTTTTTGATTTTTTTTTTTTTTTTTTTTTTTTTTTTTTTTAATAATGAAAATTGTATTCTACATAAAATTTTCAGTTGAGATTTTAAAGTTATACTATTAAATTTAACTATATAATTCAAACAAATATTTTAACGAAATCGTATAAATGAGTAAGAAATGGTTATTAGTAGGGAATGGATTTATATGTAAATGCATATTTTTATTATTCTAATATATTTAAAACTTGATAAGAAATGTTCACAATTTAAATCATTCTTATTAAAATGACGCCAGTTTTATTTTACATATTTTATAAGTTTTTAAGCCACATTGCAGTGAACAGCTATTTATCAGTATACGGTCATGATTAATATTTTTAGTCATAAATTTGCTCATGCTTTCCGACCCTTTTTCTATGCAGTGTAATGTAATTGCGATGAGCCTTCTAATCCAATACAACGTGACTGTGGAAAACTAGAAAAATCAAATCAGATAATAGCAAAAGTGTTTAATGACTATGAGTTTACTCTAGCCAAGTGACGTAAAATTGTCTTTTGTTTGATAGTGAAGCAGCCCCCTATATGGTGAAGGCAAGGAAAGCAGTAAATATCTTTTATCCAAAACTAATACATCTTAAATGCATGGCTTTCATTGTGTGACAGAGACAAACAGTGCAAAATTCCCTATTCTCTTATAGCTACTGTAAAAAAATTATATTTGAAAGCTCAGTTGTATCACACATTTTAAAAAAAATGTTTTTTCCCCACATATTTTGATCTTTTTAACACATTTTATAATCTAGTACATATTTTTGTATTTTTATTACATATAAATCAGTTCCCTAGATATTAGTTGAGATGATCTTCAAAATATACTCATGAGACTTGAATTAAATAAATATAGAAGGCAATTTTCAATTAAATACTGATGTATATTAAAGCTAGTATAGAGTATACTAAAAAATTTTAATTAGATGTAAAAATTAATAAATGTAGATGCACAATAATTAAGTAAAATTTTACTTTGTTTCGTCCATTTTATCTCATTATAATTCCATTAATTTTAGTACTCCAATTGCTTCGGCAAGTCTATCTAATTCATCCTGTGACTGTTTAAGTTTTTCCTTATTTGTATTTCTTACATCTTCAGGAACTTTAGTTTCATAGTCGGCTATGCTCATTGTTTTATGTAGTTTTTCCACAGTTTGAGTTAATGAATCACCTTTTTTGTTTAATTTTTCTATTTCCTTGAGTGGATCAATCAAACCCTATTTTATAAAAAATTCAATGTGAATATTATGCCATTGATTATAATTGAACACACCAACCTTTAGTACCAAATGCACTTGACATTTATCGGATACAGGTAGAATAGCACATCCAATTGGTGTGCACGATGAAACTATCAGTTTCACTGTACAACAATTGGCAAATGTAGCAATTTCAAATCCATATTTAGTCACAATTTCCAATGTAGCTACATCAGCACACTTGATATATGTTTCAGTTTTAGAACTCTTGGGAACATTATAGTCTGATAAAGCTGATCGAATGCTGTGTATAATTTTCTGAATGAATTCAAACTCATTTTCTGTTTTTAAATCTCGCCAAGAATAGTTAATCTAAAATATCCATACAGTTATACTCATATAATAATTAATTGTAAATTAAAAAAAAATTTAGTGTCGTATAACTTACTGTTATGGGATATGGAGCAACAGATATACTGGGACATCTAGTAATATCAGAATGAGGTAATCTTTGGTAAAGTTCTTCAGTAATAAATGGCATAAATGGAGACAATAAACGCAAACCTGTATCCAAACAGTAGAATAAAACATTTTGAGCTGTTATAATCTTATTTTCATTTTCGGATGTAAACACTGGTTTAAGAGATTCCTGAAATTAAAAAAAAACTACAATACTATTTCATTTTATATTAAAATATTTTAAATTACCAAGTAAACATCACATAAATCGTATAACCAGAAATTATAGCATGCTGTTGTTGCACCATTAAGTTCATAGTTTTCAAATGAAGTGTTGCAAGTTTCTACAGCTAACGATAAACGACTTAAAATCCAATTGTCCATATTGCTCATGTTTTCATTCTATGCAATTTTGATTTATTTTTAATTTATTAAAAAAGTAACACATTATACAAAAATATTTAATGGTTATAACTTGTGATGGCGGCGATGGTATAAATTCCTTTTTAAAATACATTAGTGCAAACTTTATAGCATTCCAAAGTTTATTACAGAAGAAACGATAACCTTGTACACGGGGAATACTCAAATTTATGTCATGTCCTATAGAGCAAAGAAATAATCAAAGTTACAATTTTGCATATATTTGTATTTAATTTGTAACGTACCTTGAGACATATATGAGCATAGTGCAAACCGTAATGCATCTGTTCCGCATTCAGGGATCCCATTAGGATAGTCTTGTTTTTGCCCAGCTTTGGCTTTTACTATTTCATTTGGGTCCAAGTTGCTATCATGGAGTTGTTTGTTTAAATCCTCCAATGATATACCTTTAATAACGTCTATTGGATCAACTACATTACCCAATGATTTGCTCATTTTACGACCATGAGCATCACGTACAATGGAATGCAAGAATATTGTTCTAAATTATAAATATAGTTAACTTTTAAACAAATATCTATAATATTGTTTGCTTACTATATAAATATAGAAGTGGAAAAATTGATTAATATTGAAGATTCATTATAAATATGATAGTTTAACATTGATTATAATTTATAGTTTAACTTTATTATTAATATAATAATTTTTAAAGACAATTATTATCAAGTACATAAACAACATATTATACTTACTTAAATGGCAAGCAACCCATTAAACGCTGAGAAAAGAAAACCATTCGGGCTACCCAAAAGAACAAAATATCATATCCGGTTTCCAATAGAGTACCAGGGAAAAATACCTTTAAATCATCAGTCTAAAAAAACAATAAATAATATTTTGTTATTTATACTACATACACACAAAATAAAATTTAATAAATTAGCATTAATTACCATATCTGGCCATCCAAAAATAGAAAATGGAAACAAAGCCGACGAAAACCAAGTGTCTAAAACATCTTCATCTTGTTTAAGTGTAATTTTCTCTTTTGGAATGTTAAATTTTTTCACAGCTTTGTCTAAAGCTTCTTCCTTAGAATATGCACTTACCCAACAATCATCTTCATTTAGCTAAATATTTTTGATTGAATATTTTAATTATAATCTCCATGCTTTAACTAAATGCTCTAACTTACAGGAAGTTGATGTTCATTACTATCAATGATAACAAAATATGCTGGAATTCGATGACCCCACCAAAGTTGTCTTGAAATACACCAATCTCTAAAATTTAAAATAATATAATGGAAAACTATAAATTATAATTATTATTTAATATGTATAATTTGTATTTAATAATATTTACTACCTAATGTTTTCCATCCAATGGAACCAAGTTTTGTTGTGTTGAGACGGAACAATTTTAAGCTCCCCGTTTGTGACTACTTCTGATGCTTGTTTAGCCATTTGGTCGCAACGAATGTACCATTGAGGTTTAATTAGTGGTTCAACCACATCTTTAGATCGACTACAAATAGGTACAACCATTGGGTTATCAACCGTATCACAGTAAAGATTTTTTTGTTTTAATGCTTCTAAAACAGCTTTACGGGCATCAAATCTTTTCATTCCCTTTAAACAATAAAATAAATTATTAAATAGATAAAAAAATATATATATATAAATACCCTTTGACACTTACATTAAATTGAGTACAATCACCAATAATTACACCATCATCATTGAATATTGTTATAAAAGGTAATTTAAGACGTTTCCCAACTTCATAGTCATTAGGGTCATGAGCGGGAGTTATTTTTACAGCACCTACAATCAAATATAATTAAATAATAGAATACTATTGAAATATGTTATTTCAGAGGAAACATACCCGTTCCAAATTCTTTTTCCACAAATTCATCACAAACTATAGGCAGTTTTCGGTCACAAAATGGATGTTGTACAAATTTCCCATGTAAATGCTTGTACCTAAGATCAGTTGGATGAACAGCTACAGCTGTATCTCCTAACATGGTTTCAATCCTAGTAGTAGCAACAATAATTTTCTCATTTTCTCCAATTACTTCATAAGCGAAAGATACAAGAACACCAAATTCAACTTTTTCTGTATAACCTGGTATGGATAAGAAGGTACGGCCAGGTAGTTCAGTTTTGTCAACCTATAATTTACAATAAGGTTTTGTATTGCATTGTATATTATTATAATTATAAAAGTATAAAATATTTCATTGAAACTTCAATAATACAAATAATAATAATAATAAAAAAAAAAAATCATCTATTAATAGTATAATTTACCTCAATATCAGAGATTGCACTTTTTAAAGCACACGACCAATTTACTAAACGGTTACTTCTGTATATATCACCACTTTCATGTAAACGTATAAAAGCTTCTGTGACTGCACGACTGAGTTTTGGATCCATAGTGAAACAAGCACGATCCCAATCCAATGAGGACCCCAATAATTTCAGTTGCACATATATGCGGTCACCTTTCCTAAAAAAACAATAAAACTTTTAGTAATATTAAATAAGATCTTTAAATTAAATATTTACTCTTTTTTCCAATCCCATATATTTTCAATAAAATTTTTACGGCCAATATCATGCCTAGTTTTTTTTTCTTCTCGCCACAACTTTTTTTCAACAACTACCTGAGTGGCAATTCCTGCATGGTCACAACCAGGATTCCACAGAGTAGTTTTACCATTCATTCGATTCCTAACATTAAGAATATTAAATATATGATATTAATTTCTAAACCAAAATATAATAATATGTTAAATTCACCAGCGAGTAATAGCATCTTCTACAGCGTTAGTGAGAGCATGTCCCAAATGCAATGAACCTGTCACATTAGGTGGAGGTATAATCATAATGAATTTTCCGTTTGGATTATTTTCTAATAAATTCTTTTTCTAAAACAACATAAATATTCCAATTTCATTGACACAAAACAAATTATTTCATATAAATAGAAATATTTGAATCTTTATATAGAAGTAAAAATATCAAAATTAGGTATGCTTAGGTATAATGATTAATTATTATTTTTACACCACAACTAAGTTATGTACGAACAATTAACTAAGGTTTCCAACTTAAGATACAAACAGGCAATGACAGAATAAAAAAAATATATTTACTCCATATTCTGGTTTGAAAAAACCTTCTTTTTCCCACCAACTATACCATGCAGCTTCGACATATCTAGGACTGTATGAATCAGGCATTGGGCCCGTAATGTCTTTTTTTTCACCTGGTTTAGTATCATGTTCATACAATACAACTTCTTTTTCTTTATTTAATGGCTTCTTTTTTTCTTTTTTCTAATAATATAAAAAAGTATGCACAATATGAACATTATAGCTATTAATTTACAATAAAAATGATTTTTATAATCTAAATAATTTTTAAGGTTCAATAATGGTATTAACTCTTTGGTTGGTTTCTGAATTTTGGGACTAGGGAGAAAAATGTAAAATAATCAAAATACTTATAAGTTAGCTTTTCTTTGTATGCCTTCATATACAAATGTAGGTATCTATAATTATTTATTTCAATATACATCAGTTTTACATAAGACCAATATCAAACATTAGTGTAATGTCGATTAAATAAACTAGGGAACATCAAGGGTCAGTTCTAGGGACTTAATATTTTGTTACCGAAGAAAACAAATAAATAAGTGCATACTTCTTCTTTTGGTGCATTTTGTTTTTGATCTTGTTTTTGCTTAAACTTCTCTAGCTTAGCCAATTTCTTGGCATCCTTCTCCAATTGTTTGGCCGTTTTAACTGGTGGCTGCTCCATTTCAAAATGATTACAAATTAAATTTTTTAATGTCTAAAATATAATTTAAAAAGACAAAATCGTTCAAACTACTATTGTTAGAGTAATTTAGATACAATTGGAGCCAGGAGCATTGACCATAATAATAATCACATGACACGAGCACACGCGACACGCCACACAGTCTTCGTTTTATCAACCAAATACTTTTAAACAGTAATGTAGTGTTCTATGATAACATTGTTAACGTGTACCATGACCTACTCCATAATCACTCGTAAAAAGTTCTAATCACATTATTATACATTTTGCCCAGTTATGAAATAAATATTTATTATCTAAGAGGAGATTCCGTATTAAAATCGCACCACTTTTTTCAGAGATATATACGAGAAACTTTTAGAAGAGATTTTGGTATCTCGAAGAGTGGTTAGGAAAACGCATAGAATTTATACTTAGGTATAAGGTCTATGGTAATACAAGACTTATTAAAATTATATTCCTTTATTATAGAGGACATCTGGCATACCTAGTAAGCCTAGAATTACAGACTCTCTAATCATATATGTAAATTTTAATTATTTTTAAATAATTACAAATGTATATTTTCAATTCGGATAAAAATATTTCTTTTGTATTTTTTATGAGGAAACTCGGTCTCAAAATTTCCCCTGACGAGCTACCAATATTTCACATCCAGATTTAATGAATGTAAAATATTAATTGAAACATACAATTTACAATTTATAATGTAACAAGAATGTTGCAGTATATTTATATGAAAAATATTTAATCTTGACAAACAAAAAAAAGATTAAATATGTGTCATCATAAATCATTATTGAATTTTCACTAAAAGCAAAGAATTTTGTGACTGCACCGTATTGTGTGTAATATATATATTTTTCCCACTCTTGTGGACAAATTCTAGCGGCTCTTCCTGGATCAAATCAGCTAAAACACTTACTTTTACAGGATTTTTTACATAAAGTCAATATTTGAAAAAATAGTATGCATTAGAGCAGTGGTTTTCAATCTTTTTAGGACCACGACCCAAATTTTCTTCCAAAAATCTATCATGACCCCCAATAGTTATACATTTACAGAATAAAAAAGTAGTTTCAAAAAATACAATTTTTTGTATTTTTATTACTATTTTATAATAATAAATATAATACTTAATTTAATAATGAGATGAATGTGCTTGTTTCCTGCTATTGTAATAATTTCGACAGTATACTAAATAATTATGAGACAATTGTAAATAATAATAAAATTTTAAAGCTATCCCTATATCGGGATTTATATTACTTTATACAACTATAGTTCTATAGTCTATACAATTAAAAAAAACATAAATTTCTTACATTCTGTATAATTAAAAAACTTCTCGTCACTCACAGTTTGAGAAACGCTGCATTAGAGCCTTTTCACACATACATATAATCTAAAATCCTTCATTTCATGATAAATTGTTTTAATTTAAATACCGTAAATATCTCTTACAATAACTTTCATAATATAAATTTCATTTTAGACCTAGTAATTCTTCTAAAAGAGAAGCACTTCAGATCTATGAATACTCTGTTGATAGATTGTACATCTAGATTAGGTAAACATAAATGATAGTATTAGTTGGAATGCTATAGACTCTAATTTGATTAGAAGATAGAAACACAATATAGAAAATTGAATTTAATAATTGATAATAAAAAAAAGTTACATTATTTACTTTTGGGTATTTGTATTATCATAATATTATATTAACACAGTAATTTTTTTTTTTTGCTCATGAACTTTATTATTTTCACCAAATACAATATTATTTGTGTATTTATTATATATAAATAAAAAAAAGCATTATAAATGTGTTGACTTTTATTTATTGATATTTAATCTTTACGAAGTTGAACCACACCTGACTTAATTCCTTCTTTCTTGATGATGTTGTATACTACTTCATCACCAGTATATATGTCACGCTCTCCTGCTGCAGTAAACGCATCTTTTACCAAGTTCAGAGCTTCTTCTTCAGACACAGGGTTATCTGCTGTTCGTTTTCCCAACTAATACAAACACAAAAAAAAAAAAAAAAAAAAAAAAAAATGCAAATTTTACGATTAATATATGGTACAAAGGTATTAGTATGCGACCCACTAACAATCTGTAGTTTTTTTTTTTAGAGAGATTCCTGTTAAACGGTTTAATTTTATGTATAGTTTAGTTAGATACATGGTTATGATACATGGTTATTATAGATTATAATAGTGGTTAGATAGGTAAGTTTTAATTTTAGAAAGCAATAGTATTTCTATAGGAAATTTCTAAAACTAACAATTATGTTATAGCAAATTACAGTACTGTTTTTATACAGCGATCACAACTTTAGTTAACAACAAATTTCTTATATATATAAATAGAATTCAGGGCAATCAATTTGTGAATATTATCATTAAGGTGATCTTAAATATAAAAAACCGTTACCAATTTTTGAGCTTCAATTATATTGAACACAAAGGTTTTCTTAACCATTTATTAAAAGGAAAACAAATTATACACCAATTATAAACCAGAACGCTTTTAATGAAAATAACTTCAAAACATAGTTTGAGAAGATACTGTCCTAACAGTGGAATCTTAAAAAAAGTTTAAAAAATAAGCGATAGAATCTGACTTTCTTGACTACAATAAATATTTAATAGTTAATGTGGGTTAAATGTTATAAAGTCATATATAAATATCACAATGTAATTTCTGTGATAAATTGAAATTTGAATTCATTTTTTTTTGGTTTAAATATTTGACATGACATATTCTCTTTAATATTAAACAATAACAATTTATTAGCATTGTTAAATTGCTATACTCAAACATTAAATACTAAACCAATTTTAATTTACCCAGCTATCCAAAAACGGTTGCATGAGAACACCAGAACTGCCACCAGCAGTGTAAGACACTTTTTCACAATGACCAACAGGATCATAACTATACAAACAACCTTCACCGTTATCATCAAGGCCGGCTAGTACATTGTACACATAGTATGGGAAAAATCGTCTGCTGTACAATAAAGTAGATAACAATTGGGCAATAGAACCCGGCTGCATTATTGTGTTATGATCGTACAAGTATGACTGAAAAAAATAAAATAAACATGTACATATTTTTAACGGGTGGGTTAACCAATTAAGTTTTAATGAAATACCTTCAACTGAGTCTGAACAATGTTGGTCAATGACAATGTGTCACACCAACATCCTGTGCAGCCAAGAACCGATTTGTCAGTCAGTTGGAATAACTTTGACTGCTTGCGAGTGTAAATCATATACCCTTCACTGAGACGCGTGTCTGAAGCGACAATAGCAAAATCCTTACCACTAATAGCAACAATTGATCTACAAGTATCAGACGAACAATCATAAATAATAATTTGTATGTCACTTATCCGCATAGTAGACAAATAAAAATACAAAATATTTGTTACTCACCCTCCGTTACTAGCGTATGGTTCGAAGTTACGAACTTTTGGTGCTCCTCTATCGATAATTGTATCCATTTTTAATAAGAATATAAATATGTTGGGTTGTTAAATATTCTTTAATGATTTTTGATAGGTCTATAATCTAGTACTATAAATGAACAATATTTTGAAATGACGAGTAGAAAAATTGGAACCTAACCTAAAAACATGGTATCAATTGTAAAACAAAAGGCTTGAACAGTATTTTTGTTACCAAAGTGATAATCTTAACATTGATAAGGGATTAGGGTAATTTGTTATTTTGGCAATAATAATAAAAAATATTCATACAGAACGTAGTAAAAAACATCATTACTTAAAAATTAATAATAATGTGGTATTTACATTAAATTTAAAAATTAAATTATATCTTCTCTATTTTTATGTTATCACGATAAGGTCGGCCTATGGTTTCCAGTCCTGTATATCAGCAAATACTATAGATAATAATTATAGTATTTTCAGTAGTTATCCAACATATTTGTTTAAATCATTATGATCTGTTATAATTAATTCCATAAACTTTATTATAAGTCCATGTTCATATACTTTTGTCTCAGAAATAGATTCAGCAATTAATGTTTTGCAAATTAAATATTTGTTTAAATTGTTTAATGTACCAGAATAAAAAAAAAATGTGTGAATAACAAAGCAATTTAAACATTTAATTTCTTTTCTATGAATTATTATCTATTATAATTATATATAATATATTATAATATCACAAAATAAGAAGAGTAATTATCTGCTTTATGTAAAAAGCATTTGTGATGCATTTCAATATGATTATGGTGCTTACATTTATGTGAGATTAAAACTTGGTTAACAATTATTTTGGACTCGATTCAGATTATTTTCTAACTCAAATACAAGTAGGTACAACATTTAGAATTTTGTTAAGATTTAATTATACCTACTCTGTTAAAAAAATCATGTAAGTAACTATATAAACGCATAAAGTAGGTAAATAATTACATATGAATTACATTTTTACTACTCTAAAAATTGTTTTCTAGGAAACAAAATCATTGTAAGAACTATAGCTACATTCAAAAACTAGAAAGAGAGAATTTTTAGAATCATAATTAGGTACTTAATGAATTAATTAATAATATTAAGACAGATCTATTGAATCATATTAAACTTTATTACTTTACAATTTTATTTTATAAAAATATAGTCATTTTGTCATATTATAAAAGTTCTGTAGAAATAATATTATTAGTTTTACTTTTAAATATTAGAAACGGAAAAAAAAATTAAATTTAATAAAATAGTTGAAAATGGTTGTATGTTATTCACCTGGTTATTCATATATTTTTATAAATATGAATTATGATAATATAACTATTAATTAACATGTTTACGGTTTTGTTGCAAAGTTTGTACTTACTTAATTTACTTTTTTGCAAGAAATAGAGCTTATATTTCATTGATAGATAATTGTCACAAATATTTATCCATGACATGTTATCTTGGACGTTGTTTAATTAAATGTACTAGTAAACAGGTTCGGTTTAGTAGGGTTTTAAATTTTGAAAAATAAAACTATTTTTAAATCATCTTATATTAACTTGTTTAAAATTGTATACCTACTTATTTGTAATATTTAGAGTTACTGAAATATATTTTTATATATTTAATGTTTAATTATTTTTTTTATGCACATTATCTAGAATGAATTGCCGACCATTCAAGTTGATAACGTTTGACATAACTGGCACTTTATTCAAATATCGAAGTTGTCCTGCTGTAGAGTACTCAAATGTTTTAAAAAAATATGGTATAGAAGTAAAAATATCAACTCTTGATGATTTGATTAACAAAAATTGGAAATTCATGACAAAAAAACATCCAAATTTTGGTCTTGATACTGGTATCGGCTGGGAAAAATATTGGAGAACTTATGCACAAAATGTTTTCAACAAGACATTTGAAATAGAAAATATCACTAATAATGTACCAATGAATAGTGTAATCGATGATTTGATGATGACTTACAGTACTGGAGAAACTTTCGAAGTACAGAATGGTGCTATCGAGTTATTGGACTATTTAAAAAAAGAAGGAATACCCTTAGGAGTATTGTCTAACTACGACCCAAGAATCAAGCCAATAATAAAAAATCTTGGTCTATCTCATTATTTCGAATTTATTTTGTGTTCATACGAAGTAAAGTCTGAGAAGCCCGACAGTAGAATATTCAGAGAAGCTGAATCGTTTGTCGATACATGCTCAGATCACGAGTTATTTTTGCATGTTGGAGACTCTTATTTGTTAGACTTTAATGGGGCAAAAAACGCCGGATGGTCTGCATGTTTAATACACACAGATAAAAATATAATTGATCAGTATCCATGTTTAAAGGGTTGTGTATTTGACGATTTTTATGCTTTAAAAATGTTTTTGATGTCGTGTAACACGAAACAAATGTGTTCTGGTCAATCAAATTAATATCTAGATGATCACTTTTGTATTAGCACTTAAAAGTTTTATTATTGTATTTTGTATATTTATATATATATTTACTTGCATAATAATGAGCTCTATAAGGTACAATATTAATTGACCATAATAGTTTATACAATGTTTATTGTATTGATGACATAATTAATATTATATAAAAAATATAATATTTTGTGAATTATGTTATACTAATCTGTATGCTAATCAAATGCTATTTACTCATATTATTATTTTATTATTACCGGACAGATAAACATTCTTATTTTTAATTGATACTTCATTACAGAATATTTATGTCGATTACCTTATTATCTATTGAAATAGTAACTATGTCATAATTAATAACCTACTAGTATTTTTGGCTCAATTTGTGTATTTTATTAATTGCTGTAATTTTGTCTGATGTTGATACAAGTGTTGTAGCTAGGGCTCGGAGAGGCTGGCTTAGGCCATGAGCGCATTTTATGAAAGGGCGCAATATCCAGAGTTTATTGTGTACCCAGAAGCGCTGAGAGGCCTTGTTATGGTACAGGTTGATTTTTTAATATTATATTTATCCATTACTTATATTTGAAATCTTAAAAATAAACAAAACATTTTGTGACTTAAGCACAGTTATGGTATTTTCATAAAGTTGCCTAAATGTTTACTCCTTAATAAATAGCAGGCACCGGACTCCTCAATGCAATTTTTCCTTTTTCTCTGAAAATAACCATCAATTTGAGTGGCGAACGGCGTTTGGGGTACCTTAATATTGGCCATTCTGAACTCCTGGGGAGCGATTTTAAAAAATGAGTCGTCTGATTCATACCAATACAACATAATTATATTACACTTCCCGAATTTTATAATCTCCGAAATGAGAAGATTTTTCGAGTCACAGTTGTCACTGAAAAAAACAAAATCGTAAATAGCAGAATTCAAAGCGTTATTGCGTAAATTTTCCCGTTTTATCGGAGGTTTCCTCTGGGTTTTCCAATTATTAAGAAAACAATAAGGAAAATCAAAAAAATGACCCCCCCCTTCCTTTAATGCACTGACTAGACAAAATTCGATACCAGAAACTACCCTTGGTGTTGACGATAATACATACTCTTAGTCTTAAACTAAAATTAACTAATACTGATCACAGGTATCAGTTATCTACCGATAACTGTTGTAGGTGGGAAGTTGAAAAGGTAGGATTTAAAGGGTAATTTAATTTAAACCCTAATTGCAATGGGATAAATCATTGCAAATGAAATACGATTCTGAGTAGAGCTTGTTTAACCACGTTTTGCTAAATTAAACATTTCGTCAATTTTTAACTACAAAATATTTACAATTTTTCGTGATTTTTACGGGTTTTGTCAACATTTTAAGCTTCGAGGGGCCATACAAATTATTAATTTACATAAATCAAATAATAGCAACTTATGCAAAATGTTGGTGATTATTATGAATTTCGTGAAAAAAATAAAAAAATTATGACATTATATGATTTACCAGTAAGTACAAGTTAGGTACCATATGACGAACCTTTATATCAAATTGTCGTGCTTCTTGATTAAGCAAAACAGTTTTAAATAGCTATTAATAAAACAACTAAAACAAGTAAATGTTTGGGTTTTACGACTATGTCCTACTGAATTAAAAGAAATAAAAACAGTTGGTTTTGTCGAAAAATGTTTAAGGAATTTCAAACAAGTTCTTATTCAACGAACCAACTGGATTCAATGTTATGAAAAAAATATTACAAAGAGATACAAGGGGCGGTCAAACACAGGATCGGGTATGAGGGTGATATAATATCCCCCCATGACCTCATTTCACTAATTTTCTTCAATATTTATAATTACATATATTATATTCAATATAGGTATTTATAAAAAAAACAATTACGTGAATGATAATAGTTGTTAAAAAATCAGTCTTATCCCCCAATGAAAAATTAATTTGACCACCACCGCTGGAGACCTTCCATAATGTTTTTGAGTGAAGCAAGTCTTTCAGTCGTATTCGTGTTTACGGACGAAAAAAAAATTAAGTGCAACACGTTATTTTGCTCCACCCAGAATCTATAATTTCCACTTGCTTGTTATTTTACTCAATAATTTATAGATGCACACAAATATGACAACATTTTTATTTTTAATATACAAAAATAGTAACACCAAGTATGAAGTAACACCATTTATTATTTTATAATTATTAATTTTGTACCCATACCTATATAGGCGAATATATAGCCTCGAAGGAAATGTTTTTCAAATAAATCTTGTCCAGCCTGCCACAAACTGGTTACCGCGACAACCATTATAGGGTCGGATTATTCATTATTTTTCGTGTAACCAAAGGAACCCAGAAATTAACAGAAAAAAAAAAGAAAAGAAAAAATATTTGCAAAAAGTTCAAAATTCAAGCGTGAGCGCCTCCCGTATAGAAATTTTAAAACTTGTCTTCGAGAAGCTGTCCGACTACCGTCTGCCAGCCTGTCGTATAACGTATATATATTTGCGTGCCATTTATAAATCCTGTCCAAAACCAGTGTACCTATCATTATTTGTTGTCAGTTTTTTTTTCTTTTTTTTTTCAACAATTTTCTAGAAACAAATTTTTTCGGTTCCTTGGAGATTCATGAACGATCTCGAATATATTGAGGGGGGGGATAACAATAAATTAGGTAACTAATGACAATAATGACATTAATTATAATACAAGAAAAAAAAAAAACAAATACCGAAACTTTCTTACAATTAAGCCTTACGTTTAGTTAATATATATATATATATATATATATATATAATATATATATAATTATAATAATAATACGCTCTATTACATTTTAATATATTTAGGTTTATATAAATAATAATATTCGTTAAATTTTATAATTTATTCTTTTGTTGATACAACAATAACGCCTCGTTCTAGATTATTATTATTAATATTATTATAATATTAATATTTATTATATCGATAAATAATAACAAAATAAAATAGGTATTATTACTTGTAATGTAATCACGATAAACGGTTAACTGTATATTCGAATTATTATTTTATATAATATATAACGGGGGGGGAAGAGATAAGTAGTGAGAAATATATATATATATATATATATATATATATATATATATATATATATATATACATACATACATATATATACATACATATATATATATATATATATAGATAGACATAGATATAGATATAGATAATAATATAATGAATAAGTGAGTGAGTGAGTGAGACGGCGTCAGCTGCTAGTCCATTTGGCATACGTGATTACTGAGCGTGTGACTCGACCGGCGAGTTACGTTCGGAGACGTCATCATGAGGGAACTGCCAGTGTTGACGCATACAGCACACACCTCCGGCTCCGTCGGGGAGTGTAGTACTGGTGCTGTTGTGCGCGTACACAGGGATGTCCGCCATGAAACAAAACGGACAAAAAAAAAAAAACCGCAAAATTACATTTGAATTGGCTTGAAAACATTATGGGTTATAAATTTATTAGTCTGCTCGAACCCCCGTAGCATTGGGTTACTTATTGTTACGCTGCCCCCCCCAATAAGGGTAATAAGCGACGTTGCAATCGAGAAAAACGAATTTCTTTCTCAATCGTTTTGTTATTTTTATCGCGTTATTAAAACCAATCGACAACATTAATATTGGCCAACGCTAAGTGAAATAGTGTAGCCGGTCACTGCCCTCTTTCGCTTATGAGTATCCAAAAAAATAACGAATATTTTGATATATATATTATAAAAAAAAATTCATTTTTCACATTTTGTCACTTACTGTCCTTGGGCTTATAGGGGTAGTATATAGTGGCGGAGAGTAGCTAGGATTTTGGATTTAGTATTACGAATATTATAACATAAATTTATTTTGTTCAATAATAAAAATATAATCTGTATGTTGATAAAAGTAGAAACTGACGACTCCACTGATCTATCAACGTACAAGCTAAAACCGCCGGGGCTTAGAAACTTGAAATTTTAACAGTAGGTACCTTTTATACTGTAGGCATGTACTGGCTAGGTTGTATTAGCATGTACAACCTACTAATGAAGGGTTTTTGAAAATTCCACCCCTAAATGGGGTAAAACGGGGGATGAAAGTTTATATAAAAATCCGCTATTTTTGTAGTAAAATTCATATAAATTAGTATTTGGCCTTTTAGTTAGAAATTAAGAAATAGACGGGCGATTTTCACTTTTATTTAGTTTTAAGCTACGACAAAATAATATTGGTAATATATCCCTTATGTTTATGTAAATATATATAATAATAATAAAAAAAAACCATGCCACATAACTAAAAAAAAAAATATATGTAAAAAAAAGCGTAGAAAAGAAATGTAAGTATAGGTATGGTAGATAGGTATTCAATGTTTAAGCAAATATTCTATATTTTGCAGAATTTTCACTAAGCTATAAATGAAAAAAAAAAAAATAATAAATACGATTATACACATCATGGAAATGTATATTATAATAATATACTTGATTTATAAACATGTTTATTATATAATTTTTTAACAGGCGTATATAATCACTCAACAGCACTACTGGTTTAAATAATTATAATAATCTCCAAAAAAAAAAAAAAATAATAATAATGACAAAATTAATTTGTTTTATGTATTTAAAAAAAAAAAAAACAAAAAAATAAAAATAAAAAGAACCGATTGAGCTTACATGAGTCTGGCAAAGGTTTCTCCTCAGCCACCATTAATGACGCCCTTTCGGAGGGCGGTAAATGCTCGTCTAATGCGTTCGAATAGTTTAACATACTCCTGTGAACAATATGTTTAACACTCGGTATTTTTTTTCGTTTCCATTTTTTTTTTTTTTTCTATAATAAGGCACGTAGTATTTTGGCTATATATTTTGATATACAACAATAATAGTGGTAATTATTATAAATAAAAAAAATAAACCAATACGGAATAAAATAAGAAAAAAATATTATATAATGATGTAATATTATAGGTACAAAAAAAAAAAACAAAAAAAATACATACGAGTAGTTATATCTTTTAAATAATGAAGTCTATAGCGTCTTAAATAAAATAAAATAATACTAAATAATTATTAGTAATTATAATAATAATAATAATTATAATCGTAAAAAATAAAACATGATATTTTTGAATAATATATGATGTAGGTATTATTATTATTGTATGCTGGAATTATAAGAAGCGTGTTTATCCGCGTCCTCTGATTTGTCTAAAGTGATCGTAGACGTGGTTTTATTAGCCTCGATCTCTACCAAACTGAAAATATATATTTAAACAATAAAATAATAAAAACGAATAACTCAAAATGTACACATCTAATAATAAAAAAAAAATATATAAAAAAATAAATAAATAAATAATAACGCATGCATTAAAAAGAGGTCGCGTTATTAGTGGTATGCAAAGCTTCAACACACGTTTTATCGTATAGGTAATGTTATTTAATATGTATTGTAGAAGGTAATATAATATAGTGATAAAAATGCATAGGTCAATAATAGATATCACTAAATATTTAAGGTATATATAAATATATAACATATTAGCGAAGAACGACACCGCCGTGGTTTTTTTTTTTAAATACTTGTATAGGGCGCCAACACGAGCAAAACAAAACAAAACGAATTAATAAAACGAAAATAAAAACACATGTATATCACGGAAACTTAAAAAGGTGTTTCAGCTCATCGTAATGCACTTACCCGTACAAGCGACTCGATTCCATGATGTTTCCTCTGTGTTAGCGAAATACATAAGAATTTAAAACGTTAAGAATATCAAAACAAATAAAATAAACAAATAATAGAATAAATGCAACACATTTATATTAAATATATACGCAATATAAATAAATAAAAAACAAAAAAAAACACGAAGCCCGGAGTACTTTTTTAAATCGAAACCGGTCGTATATTACACACAACTTATATTATAATACTCTAGGGGCTTTGTTTTTTTACTACATAATTTCTATTTATTTGAATTGCATACATATACGTACGTATATTTTACATTTATTTATTTAATTTTTGTTATTTTATTGAGTGTTAATCTCTAAATTTATCTTTTTTTTTTTTTTTTTTTTTTTTTTTTTTTTGACGTTAAAAAAATTGATTTAGATTAAAAAATATTATTTTTCTAAAACCAAATATTACTGTAGAATTACTAATTATAACGAACACCTTACCTGCCGTTTTGTCGGAACAGAGCCAATATCTCCTCGAACGTTTTGTTTTTGGTTTCCGGCACTTTTTTGTACGTAAAAATCCAGAAAATGGCCAGCAACACGCTGAACGGTAGGAATGTGTAATTATCCAATGCAGTCTATTCAAAATAAAACAATATTACAAAACAATTTTATAGCAGCATTTAGGTAGTTGTTATTATTTAATTTTTCAACAAGGAATTATTTGTAATAAGTTGACATGAAAAAAAAAAAAAAAATGTAATTATAGGGAGTTGAAAAAAGAAATTCGAATAAACTGTGCAGCACATAGAAATATTAATTAAAATATTATCACAATGTAAAATTAGGTACGTATCTAGAGAATCGTACATATTTTGTACATACCAAACGCATTTAACACATTTGTAAAATTGTATCGCAAAATATATTCATCTTCACTTTAGAGTAAGGTATACATTATAATCCAAGAGGAAAGAGACCCTTTGGTAATACGCGTATGGGATGAAGAGTCTCTTCAACTTTTTTAGACCAAGAGCGATGTATAAAAGTTGAAACTGGGAATCATTGGTATGATTTGGCGATGGGAATGAGGAAGTGGCAGGAAATAATATTTGACAGTTAGACCTTTATGGTCGTATATTACTAGATGATGATTCATTATAATTTAATAATGTTATTATTTTTTTGAATAATGTTTAATTAAAAGAAGTCCTTTTTGCACTTTATATAGTATTTACGTCAAAATTAAATATTATTTTTAATATTATTAATTTACTAATTGGGATTTCAAAAATCAGACGGTTAAATCGTCTCGCTGTTATATATTCAGACTTTCGGCTATATAATATTACGACGAGGAGAGACAAAATAGAAATATTTTATAATACAGTAAAACTTCCATAAAACCAAGTGTTGTGGGCAACAACAAAATAAATTGCTAAATAGAAATGATTTAATCCTGCTGATTATTATTTCGTATACGAGTAAACCATTTAAGAACAGCTCTGTTGACTTCTTCGTAAACGCACACTTTCGTTCGTTTTCAATCGCCGAGGAGAGACTGTTCTGATACTCGCTTAATTATGGTTTTATGATTTTTTTAATATGATCAAAAGAGAACTTGTCGGGATACCATATATTTTTTTTATATCATCTTTATTATCGACTTTGTTTAAAATTTCAAATTGATCGAAAATTGATAAACATTGATTCGACATTTTCGTTAGTACGTATTAAAAATATTAGAGAAAATTTGAGCACATACGTATACGACGTCTACTTCAATATTGGAACTGCAGTAATTGCAGTAAAATTAATCGGCTTCATCTTCTTACCGTCGGTATTTTATGTTTATTGGATATATAATTTTAAAACAAATTTACGTATAATTAACAATGAAGGTCGTGTTTCTCAAAAATATTTCGTTAAATGGAAGTTTCACTGTATAGTTTTTATTCTTGTTGGATTGTAGTTTATATAAACAAACATGTCAGTTTTAAACGGTTTAATATACTTCAGTAATATTTAAATGTCACTCCCGAAAACGTGTTCGGCAAACAGCCCAGGTTTACGTATTTATTAGTTTGTAAACGGTCTCAAACGGACGCCTATATATTTTATCGGAAATATTTTTTATGGAATAGACATTTTACGGAATGTGAATGTGAAAAAATTATTATTCTCGAATGATATTTACGATACTGTATGATTATTTGATTCCAAAAAACGTCTGTTCAAAGTATTTTGATTTTAACAATTGGCTGTCCCATCAAATGTATTTCAATTAAATACAATTTTACTATATTATTTTCCAATAATAATTTGTTCAAATATTGTAACTGACCTTTAGAGGTTGGAAGCCTATGCCGACGGCAAAGTTGGCCACCCAATTGATGAGCACGGCGATGGACATAGCCGCAGGCCGGGGACCCTGGCTGAAGAGTTCGGCCGTGATCATCCACGGTATAGAGCCAGGGCCGACGGCGAAAAACACGACGAATCCAAGTATGGAGACGACCGCCAAGTACGACATCCAGTCGATCATTTCCTGCACAAAACCGAAAAACTCCTAAGGGACGCTAGTGACCGGTTCAACGTTCCGTACTAAAATTCTTAGTCGCCACGACATGTTGAAAAAAAAAAACTTATACGTAGGCACTTAAGAAAAAAAAAAAAAATAATAATAATAATAATGCGAACAACAAAATCGTGGCTTTTAGAACCTTAGACGGAACGATGTAATTGTAGGGGAAAAAAATAAAAAATTTAAAAAGCTTAACGGCGAACATAAAATAACTGAAAACATAAAAATAATACTAAACATTAATGTTGGCTACCTACTCGGATGAAATTGAAATATTAATAAAATAATCCGAAAAAATGATTTTAGTTCCCGGTGAAACACAAACGTAATAAACAAACGTGGTACTAAAATTACTTATTATATAAGAACCTTTTTTATGAGACGTTAAATACGATTTATTATAAAATACGAGTAAAGAAGTATTAATTAAATAACGGGGAAAAAATGGATACAACATGTAATACGAAAATTTATTGTTATTTAGTATTTATCGGTGGTGAAATGAAAAAAGACTGATCACAAATTAATTTAAAAAAAGTTCACATATTAATATTAACGGATTCATTTTATCGACTTCCGCAATTACCAACGTAATTTATAAAATACATTTAGAATGATCATATTGTAGAAAATTAAATAGCAAATGTTTTTAGTTATTCGTTAATAACAGTGTAATATTCCGTAAATATAGATTAGGTTATAAGCTTTAAATTGAAAAATTAAAAATATGCAATATTAATTAATCAATATTTTTAATTAAACCGCCGATCTCAAAATTAAAATATTGTATCCGTATGAACGAGTTTATAAGTACCAGAAGAAAATATTGGTTACGATTATAAATAATATTTTCGGATAGGTGAAGGGATTAAAGAATGTGCGAAAGCGCATAGAAATATATAAAAAGAACGAGTGTAAGTGTACTAACTAAGTTTTACATTTGAAATTGATGTGTTCACTAAGCTGTATTTATAAAGTATATATGGACGTAACCCACGATAAAGAATCGTTGGAAAACAATATCGAAATTGATCAGTTTATAAAGAGAATATAGGTTAGGTTAGGTTATATATACAATTTTACATATAAAATGTAAAAAAGCAACACATTTAAAAATTCTAAGCTAAATTAAAAATAATATTAAAACTTTTGTAAATGATCCATTTGAATTTTTATATTTTATTTAACTTTTATCCATATTCGATGGAAATTAAACTACAGTATTATTATACTTTTAAAAACTTTTTCGGTCGATAATGTATATTAATAAATTATACACAGTTTAGATTTAATCAAATTAAGGATAATCAAATTTAAATACCAAAAAATAAATCAAATAAAGCAGCAACAAAAAATATAAATATGCATGCCTTAACCTAGACAAAAACAAAGTGGGTATACCTATTTTAGATAATAATATAATATAATATAATATCTGAAGCACACGGTAGCTCATTCGGTCAACATTTTTAGATAAACTTCTTGTACAATAAAGGTACTCTATATAGCTTGACGATCCTGACTGTCTCGAGTATTATTCATGTAAAAGTTTTGGAACATTTCAATAAATTCATGTAATTTTTGATTTGTTTACGATGTTATTTTCCACATAATATTCTTATAGTATGGTTTTTCATAATTCATAATTCCAACAGATCGGGTAGTGAATTATTTGAAGAAAAAAATATGTTTTATACATTTAAAAATTGATATAAATAGAAATTTCCGAACGTCCCAATAGACTCGAAATAGTTTAGAAAAGTGATTTTCACAGAGAAATTAATAATAATTTCGTAAATTATTGTTACTCTCACATACTATGGCAGACTGTCCAACTTTTACCAACTCACTCTCGCGCTCGTATGTCGGATTCCATGTTGGATTTCGTGTTTAACACTCATGTGACAACTTACCGTGATCAACAACGATATTGTTATGAATATTGAAAATATAAACATTCCACCCAGACCATAAAGGTGTAACGTCCTCCGGCCGGTTTTGTCCATCAGCGGCATGGCCACCAGAGTCATGTTCACCATGATCACGCCGATTCCGATCGTCACGAATTTGGCCACGTTCTCGGCCAGACCGGCAGTAATGAACAGACTGGTCGAGTAGTAAAACACCTGCGGGCACATACCATAGGAAATTGTTGTTAGGCATTTTTATTTTTTTGAATGTAGGGTTAGAATTTCGCGGCGATCGTTGGAGCCGAGCGCACTTAGGGTATTTGCGTACGCGTTAGTACGAAAGTATCCGTAAAGTATGATCGAGATTTTCGACAGTCTAATTCAAGATGTTATATACGTAGATGCAACTAGAGCCAAAATATCGGGGGGAGGGGGTGCTGAAATTACGTATAATGCATATGTACAGACAGCGTTTCATTATAAAAGATCTATGTTGTTATCTAGTCAGTATCTGCCACAAAATATCTATAATATACTATAGATATTAATTTATCTATCTGTCTGTCTATCTATTTATCTGAAATATAATATATCATTGTTGTCTGTGGTATCTACAAGTTACAACCGTACGTATCGCTGCGATGATGTAACCATACACCATTAATCTTTTTGATAGAAACGTCAGATTAAAAAAATAACCCAACAAGAAAAAAACACCCCTCCCCCCAGTTGCGTTTATGCTTATGCCATGTGTAAAAACGAACGAGTATGGACTCACGGCGTTTATTCCGGACAACTGTTGGGACAACTGCATGACCACGGCGATGACGAGCGGTTGTCTTAGAGTAGGCGAGCATAATAGTTCCATCATGGATATCGTAGCTTCGGACTGTTGAGCACGTTCTTCGGCGCGCATCTCTTCGATGTCTTCTTCGATCTGATTGGTCGCGCGCAACCTCCTCAGAGCTATATAACAAACGACGGGTAGTTAAATATGGTCGTTACGATAACCGTTCTTGCGCGACGTTATTTTAAATTACTCGGACGGTTATCGAGAATCAATAATTAAAACGCGGTGTAATTTGATTAAATTAATCATACCTACTTCAATATTTGGTAAGATTTAATCAAATTAGTTTATAATGTCAAAAAAAAAAAAAGAAAAGAAAAAGATGGTTTAGGTATTCACCTTTTCTCGCTTCTTCTTCCCATTGTTTGGTAATCAAAAGATATCTTGGCGATTCGGGACACAAAGGTAATAAAATTAATTGTAACATGGCAGGGCATATAGCTAATCCTATAAAATAGGAATAGAATAAACAATTAGAAATGTATTTGAATACGAAATTATTAATGCGAAAAAAAATGTATATCTCACCTAATAATACTGGCCAGCCATCGTCTGTACCCAAAATTTGATCTATACCCAGTATCTGGGATATGAGCAGTCCAGTGGTCACGGCTAACTGGTTGACAGTGCCGAGGCCACCTCGTAGATTGAGCGGTGATATTTCTGATATATACATTGGCACTAGTGATGTGTTTAAACCTGAAAACGAAACGATTTTTTTAAGATAAAATTAGTTGTGGGGTGGCGTTGCAAAGGTTAGGTTATCCTTCTAAAAAAAAAAAAATTAAATAAAAATAAAATTTAAAGGAATGTCTTAACCGCACAGTATTTTTTTTACATAATAATATTATTCACACATGTACCGAATTCGGTTGAAAATTCCCCGGGCGTAATGTCCACGAAAACAAAATAAATACAAATAAAGCCTGTGACAAACATTGAGTTAGAAATTTTCACATTAGCGAACCAAAAAATAAAAATATAGTAATTTAAAAATCCGGCTTCGAGATGTTGTCGAACTAGGCTATACATTAAGGTTGGACATTGCACATACACGCATTTCCTTTTTATTAATATGATGTAGATTACATTATTATTGTCGAGTATTATTATAATATTGTTAGTGAATAATATTATTTCCATACCACAATTGATTCCTATAATGAATCGGCCAACAAATAGTACTTCGTAGGATACGAAATACTTGGTGGCACTCATCAAGCAGGCGCCAATGATTCCAGCAAAACAATTCATCAGTAGTCCGCCTTTTCTATATTTCAACAAGCATATAACAAACAATACAATTTACTCGTGATTTTCATGAAAAAGTATTTGTATTAAATTACATCAATAGATTTTATGTTTAGTAAATATTGTATTTATATTACATCTGAATAAATATATCAATGATGATAAATCGATTTCATTATAAGTATATTACATTATTGTAAGCTTACGGTTTTGCTAAAAGCGGTATGCGATTAATCTAACGCATTAATATATCATTGAAATCATAATAATATGTGTATTGATTTAAGATTCGTATTTCGTTAAAATGAAGATATTATTAGTTTAATATGTTATTAATGACATGTCATTAATTGTAAATCAAACAAGTCTAAAGTATAGGTTTCAATTGTTGTTTAATAGTATTTTCATTTCATGTTTGTAAAATTAAAAAAAAAAAGAGATCTAATATTGTATTAAATCAGAATCATAATAAAAACGGACAATATTATTATGTTTGATGAAATTATAAATCGAAGCCGTTAAAATATAATCTGTTGCCCTTGCCCTTGGTGGTTCTTGAATAATATTGGAAAGGTATATATATATATATATTGCTAATATTGTTATTAGTTTTAATTTTTAATTTAAAAATCAGAACAATCAGAAAATTAAACATAAATTGTTTTAATAATGTATTATGTAGTTTTTGAATAGTGTTATCATGAAGTAACCGTAAATGATGGTATATTTTATTCGTAATAATTTTAGAGAACTTTTGTATTTCGACAGTAATTTTGTTACGTCTAGGGATTCTGATAGGTTTGAAAGTAGAATATTATATACCCGTTTAATTTATTATCTTTTCGTAATATAATACGTATATCATATTATAATAGTATATTTACTAACGATAAATAATAATAAAACAAGTGTAGAATCGTTTAAAAAGATTGATTTTTTTATGTTCAAAGGCGTTTGTATTGATTTATATTTTAAAAGACAATTGTAATATTAACATTCCTAACACGAATAGAAATGTATAGTTTCTTAAAATTTTCAAATTCTACAAGACCATTCATTGTTTATGTTTTTATTATTATTTTTTTCGTAAAATTGATCAATAATTTTAAACTATTAATTTTAATTAATATTGTTCGAAAAACCAAATTTGGGCGTGAAATATGATGCCACATCATTCGATATTTAGACAACACACTGTCCGGCAAGAATTTCTTTATTGTCCTATATTATTGATAATAATATATTAAAAATAACAATTATCATAGTAGTTAATAATTAGTATTGCCATTTAGATTACTATTAAAAAAATTAAACGTATAATATACGCGCATATTTGACTGTTTTATTTAATCGATTTTGTAGTTCAACCATAAGAAAACTATTAAAAGTATTTCTTTATTACAAATATTCGAATGCAGAATTATATTAACCTTGCCCTTATATTTACGCAGTCATCGCAGTACTGCTCAAAAACACACACTAAAGCACTTTTTTTTTTTCATTTTTATTTTGTGTTATTTATTGTCTGCGTATACACATAAAATACAATAAGTAAATGTGATAATACAATATTTTTAAGATCAGGCAAGATAATTTGAGAGAAGTAAGAGAGTAGTATAATGCACCACCACTTTACAACTGAAACTCTTATAGAAATTAATTCGATTGAGAACAAAATACAATACCATTATACAGCGGGAGAGACGAAAAAAAAACAAAATATAAAATAATAATAATAAATAAACTTCAGCCAAAATGTAAAAAGACTGAAAATGTATGTATTATCATATATTTAAATCAAATTTATGAAAAAATACACTAAAAATAAATATTTAGCAAAAAAAAAAAAAATGATTTTATTTATTTATTCCTAAATATCAACAATGTCGATGTCTACGTAAATATAGTTTTATTTATATTTGTAAAGTCGTCACGTATCGCAATATTATATATGTGATCATCGAGTTTTTTTTTTTTTTTTTTGTATTTATTTAATCTTTGACAAGCCGATAAATTTATTCAATCACGTTGTATTTTGCTCAATCATTCGCGGGTTCCAACCGTTTACATATACATTTTTTAAAAATATTTAATATTGAAAGCGTATTGTATTCTTAAACATCCGATTGATAATTATTTTTAATATTTGATAATAATAAAAAAAAATAGTAATTAAAATAGTTGTAATAATAATAAAACCGCGTTTACTAACCTGCCGAAACGGTCGGCGATGATACCGCCACTGAATCCGCCGAACATTCCGCCGATGGCGAAAATGGACACGGCGAACGAATAAAGGAATTCGGCTTGCCCGCTTTCCATGCTCGTGCCATACCGTTCAAAATGCACGTCTTTGATGAATTTCTCTATGTTCTAAAAAAATATAATAATAATGTATAAGAACCGATTGAAAATTTGTTTTTTGTTTTATCGGACTATGCAAGTAGGGGTGGGTAGGGATTAAACTTACCCCTTCGGGCGCATTTATCACTCCGGTGTTGTAGCCAAACATAAGCATGCCCAGCATTGACGATAGAATTGAATAGGACAGAGAGAACGTGAGTCCCTAAATAAAATAATTAAAAAAACATAATAATTAGTCATTATAAAAACTACATCATGGAAATGATTTCATTTTAATCGGTATAAAAATATGATTTTTTTTTTCTTCTAACTAAACAAAAATATAAAAATTGGCAAGCTGAAAAAAAAATAATAGTAATTTACAATACATTAATTACAGATATTTAAAAAAAAATATTTTTAATAACAACGCATGGAGAAAAATAATTAAAAAAAATATAAATATTATTAAACTAAATTTTTTATTATTAACTATTCAACATATATTGTGATGAGTAATTTTTTTTGTTTAATTGCGCGTTCTGATTATAGGACCGATTTTAATTTGTTATAAAGAAAAATATCGGTTATAATTTTGGATCATTCATTCTTTTCTATATGATTTAGCTAAGATAATAATATAATATTTCTGAGTATCAAATAAATAATACTAAAATTAATTCGAATGACTTTAAAAAACCAATAAAACACGTTTTAGCACTTTTATTTGGATTACATTTGATTTTTTTTTTATACTGACAATAAAGTTTGCTTTGATTAGAAGGTTTATGGTTTACTGTTACGTTTCGTAGGGTTATAATTTTGTTTTTATTATTAATTTCGTAAACGTCAACGGAGACTGGCTGACTTTAAAAAAGTTTTCCGTCAGTAACATCAGGGGTAAAAAGAGGGTACAAATATTCTGAAAAAAAATATATATATATATTTTAGTGGGGCAACTACTCAAAAAAGCGAGCATAGTTTTTCAGTTTTTTTTTCTCATTTCATACAAAACTTCTTTATTTTTTATTTTTTGTTTGTAAACAACGATAAAGTTTGTAACTATAATAAAATTGTATAATTTTCGGCGATCCATCAAAGGAAATCAAGAAAAATTAATTCCGAATGTCCGCGTGAATCATTTCTACCGTGAAAGATTGATGTACTACTACACCTATATTCTATATGGACGCATTACCCGTCTATATATTCTCCTATTATTATCGTTAAATAGGTATACATTACATTATTGTTCCCTTACTTCCCGCTATGCGTAGAAAAAAAAAAAAAAATACATTTCGCGACAAAATAATACGAACAGTGAAAGATACCACGTAAAATAAGCGTATATGATATTATATTATACTTACTATAATATGGTTAAAATGATAAAACAAAGAAAAATATCACACCATGCAGTTTTTTTTTTACATATCGACCGTACATAATAAAAAAAAAAAAAACCTTATACGACTAAGATTTTATTGAAAACACAGTACCCATGAAAGGATTAAAGAACCACTGACACAACTAAAAAAAATTCGACTTTTGAGTTATTACTAACAAATTATGCAGAATTTCATGATCTATAATTTTTAGGATACTAGTATTTTTTTTAAAGTAGTATTTTATTAAAGTCAGTATGAGACGTTAAATTGTTTTTATTTATGCTTACAATAAAGTATTATATTTTCCAACGTGATACAGACATTGGTGAGATGTGACCTTTTTCTGATCTGACTAAATGTTGTGTAGATTATTATTATTCGAGTCAGAATAAAGTCGAGTATCAAAAGTAAAGATTTTACGCGACAAAAATTGATCGATTTACAATAGTGACACGTAGAAACTTTAAAAGTCGATTCCCCGACATATTTTTAATTGTGTGTCGTCATTCTTTTAGGGGCACGACATATAAATATAATCGAACGACAAAAATCATAAATAATAAAAAATTTAATTTTTTTCTTTATACCTTTATGATTAACGGTATATATCGTCTGAATTGTTTTCAATTATTTTACAAAGTTATAATAACTACTAAACTTTTCCGGCTAGGTATTTAAAGTACGAGTATAAACTAATAATAATATTACAATACTATAACAGCGTGCTGAGCTGTATATTATACCTACTAGAAATACACATAATATATTATTCTAGTCTATTCATGCGAATATTAATATTATACTGTGCGGTGTATACGTTTTTGAGACATTTCTTAAACACACCGAACAAAGTAAAGTAGATCATAACAGAGGCGGCGTGCATAAGCGTATATAAGTATACGTTTAAATAGACGATAAAGTTGTGCGTTTCGCACACCGAGTATATTAATAATTATTTTATTTCTATATAAAACTAGTACGCAAAAACATGCACAAAAGCGCTGGTTAAACTCGTTATTTGTAATATTCACGCGATGATGTCTAATTCCGTCTACACGCGGGTATTGCGAGAAAAACGGTGACGAAAATTAATTAAAAAAATTATCATTCTATTGCGCGAATTACAAGGGGAACTCGGCTAGGAAAAAATCTAAAGGTATATGTATGTGTACAATAAGTATACGTTTATCATTGATTAAATACGAATTGAAAAATCGTGTTACTATTCCCGCCATTACTTTAAATTGTTATTTTTATAAATAATTTAAATTATTCACGAATATGTATAATATATTAGTATTCGATCGTGGAGGAAAACACGTTTCGGATAATAATACAGAGAAACAGCGAAAAAGCGTTTGCGGAAACGTGAGATTTATGAAATCCGTGTACTTTTCTCACCGACAATATAGGTAATAGCTATAGTATAATATACACGTCGTATTATTATAATGACAATCGATCATCCTACACCGGAAATAATATTTATTATTATTATTATAGTTTATACATAGACGTATAAACTATAAAATAAATATTTGTCGAAAAAAACACACTTTAAAATATTATTTTATACTCGGACGATTTTCCTGTAGCGTACATTTTTACGTAGAGTTATCACCCATATAATAAACAAAATAGATATATTCAAATTTAAATTAATTGTTATTTGTTCCTTATATATTCATCGCAGTGATATACGTAGAATTATTTTCAATTTCAATTATCTTTTTAAATTAGTTTTTTTACAACTTTCGCAAATATAAGGGACTGGGCTGCGAAATTAAAAACGAAAAAAAAACCTAATTGTATCGGCGTAGGGGGGGGGGAATAATGAAATTCATCAATAGACAATTTATTTGGCTTATATATCCAAACTGCGTACGAGCGAAAAGCGTTATTATAGGTATACAATGAAGGCACCCCACAAAATTGACAATATGCAAAATCGAGTATTGAATTTTAGTTTGTTATAAAACGATTCTAAACCGGGTGGGTTGCTAACGATGACGTAGGTAGTGATTTTTTGGACCGTTTATTGAAATCACGGAAGTGCACGAGGTTGGAAGGCCGTACGTTTTTAAATCTAAAATAGTGAGCTCCCCACGATATTTTAAACCCTTGGATAGGGTATACTACAATTATTTCATTTCGCGGGGGGGGGGGGGTTAGCGTTGGGTTATTTGTTTTTAGTGAACATCTTATCCCGTATCCATTGAAAAATAAGTAAAAAAAATTCACTTTCAAAATATTTAATATTTACTTATCTGTATAGTTTACCATTTATTCTAGTACGCCAAAATCCGTCGGTTTTGACCGTACGTCCGTATTTGGACATAAAACACCTCCTTAAAAATTACCCATTACAGGCGTTTCTCAACGTTTTAAAATATGTTTCTAACGCGTTCATAACTGAGTATAAAAACTCAACGGAGTATTTTTCTTAAATGCTTTTGGCCGTCGTTTAGCGAATGCCTGCTCGAAATGTTTAAATCGTCTGCAAACCCGGGCATTTGAATTTTTCGCTCCCTTATTGTCGTACCTGTTGACTTCTTCCACACGCCTCTAATTACTTTTTTCGGCGTTATAGAAAATGTCACAAAACAGCTCATACCCCTGCTGCTTTAGACGCGTTCTCACTTCAAACACTTCTGCCACTGCGTTCTCCACTCTTACTCGATATTGAGTATTCTTCTCCGTACACATTTCGGTTAGTCTTATCAGCTTCTTCGGGATCCTATTCATTCGTGATAATGTACAAAAAGGTTCTCCCTACAAACACCATAAGCTTTCTCGAAGTCAACAAATAACAATCGATGACAATATTCGATAGGTGTGTAGGAGTGGAAATCACTATTTACGACGAGAGTGTGTATTTACACCCACCGGAAAAATTACAGAAAAAATACTAATTTTTAATACTATAATATATAACTATGTGTATCACTGTAATGGTACATCAGCGCAATATAAATCACTACAATATTACAACGCAACTACGATCATTGTTACTACTCTATGGATGTGCGAAAAATAAACGGAAAAACAAACTGTGTACAAACAAATCTGACAATAACAACGATAACAACGTTTGCGGGGGAGGGGGGAAGAAGCATGCACTCAGATGTCCGGGGGAGGGGGGAACGAGAAACCTGTTCGAGCAGCCTGAGCTTCCGGCGTTGCGACTGCAGCTCCAGCCGGTCCACGTATTCCCGGAGTTCCTCGATTTCCTCCTTGACCTGTTGTACCGTGTCCAATTCGCTCTTGATGGCCACCATGTCGCGCTTCACCTCGGTGACCTCCGACTGGCACGACTCCAGCGACCGTGTCAGCTCGTGCAGCTGCGTCCGGATCTCGGACAGCGCGACGCTGGTCTCCACGTGGCCACGGTGTTCGGTGCCGTAGAACGTGATGGCCGGACTCGGGGACACGCCGCGCGACTGTAGCTCGTCCAGTCGCGTCGTCAGGTTGGCGCTCATGTCCGTCACCTGGTGTTGCAAGCTGCGCAAACCATCCACCATGTATGAGCTATATACACACACAACAGGGCACGTGCACATCGTTATCCGATATACTGACATTTTGGCGACGGGCGTATATATTGTTAATTTGCCATATCGTAAATGCATACGCGTTAGAATATGTGCACCTATAGGCAGTGGCGCATTTATGGGGTGGGGAGAGATTATGGGGGTCACCCCCCTATAACTTTGAAAGTCAAACTACCGATTCTCAGCAATTCAATGATAATTTAATTTCCAAAACTAATAATTTCTTTGTTTTTTACGTGATTACCACCGTGTTTTATGTTTTTGTAAAATGTATAATTTATTACTATCGTTTATCAAAGGACAAAATAATGGATAAACACTTTTATTTTTTCGAAGTCAGCAAAATTTAAATGAATTTATAGATGCACATTTTCACAGAAGTTTATTAGGGAAGGAGGTGGTTTCCCAATATAAATAATATATTTCTACATTAAAACGATACACAAAATTAATGACAAAATTGTTTAAATACATGGTTGTTATAACAGTTAACAGAACATAATATATTGTTTTATCAGAGACACTCAGGCTGATCTTTGAATTAATATTTTTTTGTTTGTTATTGCTAATTATTAATTGATGAGTTCACGTGTATAATCTATACAGTATAAATTAAAAGTAAAGTCCGATCGTTATGTTAATTATATTGAATGCGGATATACTCGTAATTATTAGGAAAACGATCTAGGAGGTAAAGGAAACAGGGTTTTAAGCAAGAAAAATAAAGAAAATGTTCAAGTATGGGCGCACCCATATAAATGGGGGGGGATATATTTTTTTTGCCCCAGGGCGTAAAAATTCTAGATGCGCCACTGCTTATAGGTGTATATATTTTTTATATAGGTAAGTGTACACCAATTTGCAGGCCTTAAGCGAATAGGAACGGCAGGCATACACTTACCCATTATAATGCACACGTGCTATAGGTAATATAGTGGTCGGAAAACGATTATGAAAGCGCTGTAATGAGTATTATATAGATATATAATACTCA
Organism: Tuberolachnus salignus; assembly: GCA_956483605.1. Taxonomy (NCBI): domain Eukaryota; kingdom Metazoa; phylum Arthropoda; class Insecta; order Hemiptera; family Aphididae; genus Tuberolachnus; species Tuberolachnus salignus. The sequence continues at coordinate 36,358,500 of OY101436.1, read as the reverse complement.
TTATCATTATTTTTCACTAATGGGTTACCTCGTATTGGTTTGTACGTTTATTATTATTGTTTCTCAACAAAACGTTCACTTTTATTAAGTTAAATACGGACGCGCATTTAAGAGACCGGGGGAGGGATTATCAGGTCACACACACCCTCCCGTGAGTTTTTGTATATATTCAATAAATAAAAAAATACTGTAGAATATATATATATATATATATATATATTACATTATGAATATATATATATATGTTTATCGAGTTCGGATAAAGTTTTATCCGATGTTAAACTTAATAACATTTGTAATGTTTTTTTTCTGGATTGTTCTCCAAGATTGGTAAGATTACTAACAAAATTTGGCGATCCCTCCCTACACGAGAATATCCTGGCTATGCGCCTGTACAGTGTATAATAATACACCTACACCAGTGCTGTAGCCCGTGCTCCACCTCCCTGGAAATCTTTTTTTTGTCTCGCATAAATTAATTAGTTTTGTGCGGGCATGAGAATATATATCAACGATACATTTGTATCAAACAACGAAAATACATCGCACATTTCGTAAGCAAGATGATTAAATATACGTAGTACTAATTTATCGGTGTATTTCATCGTTCTAACAATAGTAAGTAACAATAGAATAAGTGTTCCCCCCTGAAATTGTTATGCTTTCACAGTTTATCGTTAAAATGTTAAGCCAATAATACATGTTTCGCCAATCATATTTCTCAATACCGATCGTAATATAATATATATTATTACAGTGATTTATTACCACGCACGTATAAAACAAATCATACGCTCAATGTGTTATTATACTGTATTATGGATCTCGGATTTGTTCACGGAACATTGCGCTGGATATTTTTGATATCGACGATAATATATAGTAATATACCGATTTCTAGACGTCATGTAGGTTTAAACGTACGTATTATACGCCGCGATGTCTTGATACAAATATTACGACAAAGTATATATTATATATAATATTATTTCCATTCAAAAACACTGTCGATGCATAATAATAATAATAATAGTCACTATGTGTCTTGATAAAAAAGTCACTGAGAACTTAACTGTATACATTACTAATATATTATATAGGTACTCAATATAGACGCTCGCCATTGCATAAAAAATAAATTGAAATCTAGTGGCCTAAAATATAACGTAATACGTAAAAACATTATGCCACTATTGTAGGTGGTAAAATTGAGAGGTAGGTAGGATACACAGAGGAATTTAATTTAGATCTGTACGCAACAATAATTCTTGCTAATGAAAAACGATTCTGAGCCGAGTTAGGTTAAAAGTGTTTCAAAATTCTGTGATTTATACTGTTACCCATCACAATTTGCAAAATCGGAGCAAGATTATTTTTATTAAAAACAGGCCGGACATGGACGAACAGGCCACAGTTGTAGATGGGCGGAGTCAGTAAGCTAAAAGTTTATACTGGTACTGAAAGACACGATAGGTAAATAATTGTAAATAATAAAAAAAAAACGAAAAAAACTAAGAAAGCACAAAAAAGTCCAAAATTCAAGCGTGAATCATCGTATAAAAATTGGAATTCTAAAATCCGGCTATGAGATGTATTCGGAAAATCGTATACGGATTGTATCTCTCGGTGTTATTTCGTATTTTGTTACGGTTTTTTAAATTGTTAGAAAAACCGTTGAAAATCTAAAAATAATAAATAATTTCAAATAAAGTATCGCCGTGTGCATCTTGTACGTATAAGGTATACAGGTACGTCGTGCGAAATTTTTTTACTAACCGAATACTCCGAGAAGAAAAAATTAATGTACATCTCCGCAGGACATAATAATGTATAAGATCAGTTTTTTTTATTATAAGATTTAAATTGAACCGGAGATGAATAGATGCGGAAATTTGCCATAATTTTAGAGTGGACCGACATTTAAAAACATTTATTATATCTCATCCGTACCGTGCGAAACCTAAGTACGATTTATTTTAGACGTCCTATATCATATAATACATATACGAGTAGGTATTTATAACATTTGAGTATATTTAATGGGGCCAAGGGGGGTTAATTTCTTTGTTTTGTAAATTTTGAGTGGACATAGCCCCCTCAAGCACCACCATCCACACTAAATTCCGCCTATGCCGGAGACCCGGATAAATTATTTTCGCCGGGGGACCGACACTGCGTGCAATCGTGAACTCGCGATGTACACAACAATAACAGTCGAAAATGTTATGGCGCATATAAACGCGGTAAACGCAACGGAAGCCCGTAAATTCCGAAAACCAAGCGAATTTCGAGCCTCCGTACGAAAAACGACGATTCGTAATCGGCGCACTAACGCGTTAATTACCTACAACCTGTGGAAGACTTGTCTTCGACAACGACCGACACCCCACGGAACCCCCACGTTTGATATTTCCGCCACCGCCACTGCGTGTGCACATAATGTATACGTACCTCTACGTATGGCCAAAAAAAACGTTTGTATTAATTTAGGCGTTAATTTGTCGACGTTTTCTTCGCACGACAATAATACGATGAAAACTCCCTTAACGGACACCTCCAAGTAGCGAACGTTTTTTTCGAGAATGGGTATATTTTCACTACTTATCCATAGGAAAACTTCTAAATACGGGACACGTTTATGGTGTGGATTTTGATCATTTTTATCGTAATTGTCTAAGTATATTTTATTACAATGTACATTAAACTAGTATATTTTATCCGTTGCAGTTAATGGTTAAATGTTACTGAAATATTTTTATCGTTTATGTCACAGCAAGTTTTTCTATTCTTATTTAGTTGTGTTCGTGATTTGAAAGTGGACGTGTGTTGTCCTGCACAGTCTAATACGAAAATGGCTTGTTATACGATATGACTACGCGTCAAGATCTTAAACAAACTAAAGTAACTGATTTTTTCAATAAATGTTAGTTTCAACCGGAAAATTATTTTCATTTACTTTTTCATGCATTTTAAAACAATAAATATCCGTTGTATTATAAATAATTACACTTGCAAAATATAAATAAAAAATACAAACAATCGATATTAATTGATGTACAAAATACACTTTATTCTCCTACAACAAATTGATCCTTTCTAAATAGCGGATAAAATTACAGCGATCGAGAGTCTGGAATTTAGAGGTTTCACTGTATAGTCGTATATTAATGCGGGCATGTGATTGCACGGTTTTTTTTTTACTTAAAGCTTTTGAAAACATGATAATAAGTGCTAAAATTTGCACTATAAAACCGTAAAATAAACATACAAATCTAAATAAATATGTATTTAAAATATTTATTAATTAATTATTATTATTCACGTGAGTATAAATATTACATTAAAAATTTAAAAACAATTTTACTTTCAATTTTGAAGAACTCTGTATTATTTCTTAAAATAAGTATCTTCCTTGGCTATTTATACACAAAAATTATAACGAGCTAAGAGTTGAAGATAACAAAAACATATAATTGCATTAATATGTTTGTTTCGATTAGGTGCTTCTCTTAATTTAACTGATCCATTCAAATTTATATAGTTTTTGTTTAAAAATTTGAAGAATTTGTCAAAATATGCAGAAAAAAAGGACAAAAGTTGAAATAAAAAATCACTTTACTGCAAAATGTATAAAATATGCAAAAATATGCACATTCAAATTTCAGATTTGATATAATGGTAACCAGAAATGAATTAATTTCGCACACTGCTATATTTTATAATAAATAACAAAAGTATGCAAATGCTACAAGTCCTGAGTCCTGGTATAACAAATACAGTGCGTATTCTAAAAGTATTCGAATACTTTTTCAAATGTTCAAACATCTTTGCTCTAAATTTATTTGAATTTGTATTCTGAATACAGAATACAATTACTTTTTACGAAACCGGTGATCGGCACCGCTATATACGGGGGTACGCGTCAGTACCTTCGTGATAAATAATTGGAGATAATCAAATGTCGAACATTATTATAACACCTATTATATATAAACTTAAACATTTAAAGACTTTTCGTTTTATCGAAAATATTTTCCAATTATTAAACTTTGCGGGCGCGTAAGTCACGCGCCAACGTTATTGCGTTTATGTAGATACACGTTATACAATTATAAATTTTGATTAGAAATATTATTATAGTATACACGGTATACATAATGAGGTTATATAAATCTAATCGTTTTCGTTACTTTCACTATTCAACACTATTAAATATAATAATATAATACGCGTTGTCATTCATAGACGAGCGGAGTATTATACGGTATAGTTACAGTGGCGGTTATTAAACCAGAGAGGGCGGAGACGATCGCCCCTTTTCATATTTTAACACTATAAGCTTATTTAAAACTAGGCTTTTAGACAAAGATGATCCCAAGATCGACTTTTTGGCTTAGCATTTGCTTCGTCAGTACGTCAGTTCCATTTCCGTTAACTATTTGGCACGAAAACGGATCGTTTTCGTCTGATCCAAGCCATGATTTTCATCACACTTTGTTAATTCCATTCATCGTACGCCTCAAATGCGTTTTAGTTACTCCACGAAGTGTCTGATGTTCCGACGAAGATTTATCAATGATTTATAATTCAACATCGTTACAACATTCATGTACCCCCTTGTCAATTCAAAAACAATTATTCACAAAATTACATTCACGTAGAATATTTTCAACTCGAACTACGACTCTTCTCGAGACCACACGCTTTTAGGCCGGACACGAAATTCACAAGCATGCTTTATTTTCGAAATAAATGAAATACACGACTAGCATACACGTGTAAAGAGGGAAATTTTAGCCAATATCAGAGAAAATTGCGAAGGTAAATTATAATAACGAGTAATGATTTTAGATAGTCGATAATACTAACGACAATCAGAATTCATCGCTAATACGCGTGTTGTTATCATTTTGTCTTTATTATTACTACAATTGTAGGAAACGATGTACTTTGTTCGGCAAGTACATTTAAAGAGGAGAAAAACTCTGACATTGATGGAGAATATTACGCGAGTGCTTGTATATTGAAAAAGGACAAAATGTTATTAGTTTTTTAAAACAAATTACAGGTTTTATAAAGATCGAATTACACGAGCTGGTGTAATGGAGACGTACATCGAAGTCGTGTATTTCAAAAGCTCTATACGAGCGAAGATGAAAAGGCACCTTTAAAATCCTGTATTTCGAACGTAAACATTCGCCGAGTAAAAATTGAATGAAAGAAATTACTTTTTATTCTTTAAAACGGAAAGCCCTGTGCCGATGATATTTCCAAAAAACGCTCGTTAAAATTAATACCCGAAAAAGTTCAATCGAGTCGCAAGTACAAAATATTCGACCGAAAAACTATGTCGGCAGTTGTATTATCGTTCGCCCAGGTTTGTAATCTAACCATAAAACTTTAATTTGTACCCTATCCCTCTATCAAAAAAAAAAAACCCCTCGTACAAGTGATTTTAAAAATTCGGGTACCCTTTTTTTCGTTTTATTAAACCTATCGACCGAAAAACTCTTGCTGCCCAGATGCCATGAACAATACCGTTAAAACAAAAAAAAAAAAAAACAAAATACAATAAATCACGCGCATAAAATATTACAAATTGCGGGCGCTGGAATAACGCGACGTTGGCACCCGCATTTCGAAAATCGCTTTTACGAGGTATTCGGATGTGTACAAATTACAATTTTGCAGACATGTACAAATGATATAACAATATTGCCGACACGGTTTTCGGGTAGAATTTTCAATATACAATGCGGGTGCCAGCATAGTGGAGTTTACGGGGCTTACAACCGTATTTAACGCTTACGGAGAATGGTCGACCGAAAGTAGAAGTTACCCCCCCCCCCCTCATAGATTTAAACTCATGCATATGCACGTTAGGTTTGCACAGAGAAAAGTTGAAATCTCGATATAGAAGAAAAAGTTGTAGATGGATTCGGAAAAATAGCGTAGGAAATAAATAATCATAATATAGTTTAATAGTTTTCAATTAAAAGAAAAAATAATAATGTTTTTAATTTCTAATGGAAATGATTGAAGTTTCCCTCGCCCTGTAATTCGACCTATAGGCGCCTGCGGTCTCATGGAGGTTCAGTGGCAAATAAGTTACTTTTCAAATTCGTGGTAAGTTACGAGAGTATATGTTTTGGTCAACATTTTTAAAAAATAACTTTTTATTTTATTATTTTCAAAAAGTTTGAAGTGTATTAAACTGCATAATAGTGTTTAGATATTACACGCATGGATAGACGAACAAAACTTATCAGAAAACGAGATTAAATAATTACAAAACACTATTAGGGTATGATATTATACCCTAATATAATATTAATAGGATTTATCTGTAAACTAAAACAAAAATATTAAAAATCACGAGGTAAATGTAAATTTCGAAACGTCAACGTTTTAAAAGAATAATAAACTGTATAAAATCGTTTCAATAAACAAATGCGGGCGTAATGTTTTAAAACGAATAATGTTATAAAATATTTATTCGCGAATACTGAACGGAATAAAATGTTTAAAAAATTTAAAACGAAATGCTCTGTTGTCAATATATATAATTTATCATAACAGGTCGTGCTCGCATTCGATTATTATATTCTTCATTTGTACAAAAATAACGATGTAATAGTGTTTTGGATTATTGTAAAACGCGTATATATATATGTACGTATGTAGTTAAAATACGAATTCTTTTTCAAGGCCAATCGACAAGAAAGTAACCGGGGTTATTCAGAGTTCAAAGCGTACGCGCTCGATAAACTAAAATATCAGGATCAAAACAAAACCCGCTATTTTTTTTTCTCTTCGAACAGGCGGCACTACACACTATTATGTAACAGTAATGGAAACATTCCGATCGTCTACTTCAAAATAATACAATATATAGTCATTGAAATATAACGACGTTAACGGTGGCGGAAATAAATGTATTTTATGGACTAAAAAAAAAAAAAAAAGCCGACACACTTCGGACCACGGATGGAAAGTTGAGAAAGTAGAATGAAAATTCACTTTCGCATAAATTTAAAAATCGCACGCGATAGAATATATATTATTTATTTATATTTGATATTTTGTCGAGTATTAATATTTAAAACAAATGTTTGGTTTTTTTTTTTAAAATATATATTTACTATGACATATTTATATATACACGTGTCCATTGGATTTTTTTTTTAAAAAAAAATACCAAATTAATTTAGATTAAAACGCGATTCCTATAACGGTTTACGCACAGGGTAATGTATTTGAATAAATAAATATAATATATAATGATGCACGCTCGCCGTTATTTGAATAATATAATAATATATATTTATTTGATCAATAATAATTTACGAATTTACGACTCGTCGTCAACAGCCGCGATGGTTACGCGTGATGCCCCTCCCCACCATGGCGTCGTCGGTACGCGTTGTTCACCAACGTCCGTGGCGCACGGGTTAAGTTGGGTTAGGTTATTATCGGTTAGTGCGGATCGCATGATCGACGTGGCGATAGTCGGGAGGGCGGTCGAGGTAGCCGGCCGGATTCCCGGCGGCGGCGTGCAGAGGACTCGTTCTTCGCGTGTACATTGTATATTATAACCGCCACCGCCGCCGCCATCGCCCCCGCCTCCATCGCCGTTCGCGCAATCAATAACAAAAACTGACCCTCGCCCGCGACGGTAAACCATCGCGGGAGGAGAAGGAGGCGGCGGCGGCGGCGATGTTTAAGGGCCACCGTCGCCGAACAACCGGAGATATGGGTGCGGCGGCCGGCCAGAAGGAGCGGAACGCAGCGGCGAGACGCGAGAGTTTTTGTCATCGTTGTTGCAGATCAGTAGTATCTTGCTCGTCTCATCGCGTACCCGGTTTTATTATACGAATGTCCATACACAATTATAGCCGCGCCCACGTGTTTAAATAATATATTGTATATTATTATATAGGTACACTTGTTTTTTATCGGTTTCTTTTTTTGCGAACATTTTGGTGCGGACGTACGAATAATCTAAAGACCGCCGATGAATCTATGCTTAATATGCGGTCTCTTTTTTTTATTTTTGGTCCGCGTAACGGAGTAATGAATTTCCGGGGGGAGCGGGCGCAAGACCATCGAATCCGATTGTCTGTGTGGCCGGCCGCAGAGGACGGGGATGCACGCGTGTCCTCGCAAACACGCGACGGCCGGCCGCTCCTTAACCCCCGCGACGACCGACGTTGGCGCTTTTAAGGGCGGTCTTAATGTACGCAACAGGGGCGAATCGATTATAGCACTTCATAATATTATACATTATAAAACTCGCGAATAAATTATTACAGGATTTCTATTTAAATTACAATCTGACCGTATTTTGCGTTTTCTACCAGAAATCTTATTGATAAATGACAAGATAACGGCGTTTTTTTTTGCGTTTCGGATCCAGCCGGAGCATTGAGGTGGTCATTTTTCGATTTCCCTTTAATAATGCGAAGAAAACTGGGAATATTTACGCGAACACGGTATTTTTATTTGTTGTCTGTTAAAATTCAGTTAAAAATAATTGTAGAGATCGTAAAATTCCCGTCGAATAATTTTGTTATCCCTTAATATAGACGCGGTAAAATGTTCAAAACATTCTGGCGTTTTTCGAGTTAAACGTTATAGCTGTTTTAAGTTTTCGAGTTTTTTAAAAGTTTTTATTTGGTTTTATGTGGATTAAATTTGTTCGGTTTCTCAAAAATACTCGAAATGCTTGAAGCAAGGTTCATCGTAAATTGTTCTTTTGGCCGTACGAAAATATGGAAAATCCGTAGTCTGTGGGTTTGTAAACACTTTTTTAGGCCAAAGAGTAACATTGAAAATTCCAGTTTATTATACAATTCATTTCTTATTAAATGCAAAACAACTGATCGATTTTTAAAACAATTTTCTAGAGACACCCGTTTGTTACTTTAAGTTATTTTTAACACAGACAGGGGTAGGTAAAATTATTTTCTTTCTCTTAAACCAGGACAGTATTTACACTTTTTGCGCCTTGAGTCAACCATATTTGTATGTCGTCGTCCCGCCCCCCACCAAAAAAAAAAAAAAATTTAGATCCTTTTTTCACACATTGATTTAATAAACGGTATAGTTTTATTTATTTATTTACGCGTTACTGCAGACGTATAACACGTCAAGCCAGTCGCTTAAGGCCGGGGCTCCCCCCCTAAATGTATCGATTTGGCCGCTTAGGGCAAATGCCCTCCCCCCCACACCCCCTTAAACGCAGAGGGTAACCGCGTGCTGCGACCGGACGGACCAACCAAAGTTTGCGATACTCACGGGGGAGTCACGGCCGTTTATTATTAACGCGTATATAATATTAAGATTCGCGTGTACGCGTGCGGGCGTAATATTATTTCGCATGTAAGTCGCGTTTTCAACGTTTGTACCTCCGGACTATACTGCGGCGACACCGCACCGTTATATTCCGGCCCCGGGAAACGGCGGCGGGCATTACCGCCAGCGCAAACCGTGTGTAAGTAATAATATATTATATAGGTACGCAAAATACGGGGACCGCGGCGGCCAGAGAGAACGCTGGAAATTACGCGCGCACGCACACGCGATGTATATACTAACACGAGTGCAGAATATAATAATATTATTATTACTATTATTATTATTATATATATATATATATATATAAAGAGAGAGAGTGTTTCGTTAATGGTCGTGCCGAGCATACCGTATAATACCGTACTCGGCGGGCCGACCCGATGTAGCCGACGTTTTCGACATTTCCCCCCTACATTTCCCTATTACATACCTGGTTTTTTTTTTACATTTAGGATATTCGCGTACTTTTAAAAAAATAAATATCCCACGGTATTTTTCCCCGTTGAGTCCTCATACGAATCCATACGTTTCATTTCAGTTTTGCACACCAGTCGCTCGATTATGACATCTGGGCGGCACAACTATTTCGAAACACCCTGTATATATAAACGAAGTGTGATCAAAAAGTTCCGCGCCAACAGAGTGTCGAAGAACCGTACAATTGGCATCGCTGGTTTCTGTAACACTTCCTAAGCACATCTGTTTTTTCCATATTCTCTATAGTCTTATTTGTTTCGACGTAACAGATGTTTATGTAAAATGTTTTTCGTGCGTGGTGGTTTCAGGATTAATGTAAAAGAAAAACAACTCGACGAGCTTTTTGGCATTTTCGAGAACATTTTGTCTTCCGTTTTTGATAACCTTAATGAAATGCTGCATTTCTCTGCCAATAAAGATTCTCTCGTCACAGTGGAAGAAAAAAATCGTCTCCGACCCTCCCGAAAAGCTCGTTTATTGATTTTCTTTTAAATTCGTCCTAAAATCACCAAACGCGAAAAACATATTTTACGTAAACGTCTGTTACATCAAAAAAAAAAAAAAAAACGATTATGGAGAATTTACAAAAACGGATGTGCTTATAAAAGTCACAGAAACAGATGATGCAAGTCGTATCGCCCTTTGACGCTCTGTTGACACACAGTTCAAACATTTGGACTCGATGGAGGTCACATTATAAGGATCCGGGAATGGTTGTCCGAAAACTATAAAAGCCGAACACAGAAATTTCGCGCAACCAAACTTATTCTTCTTCTTCTTTCTGAGTAGGATTAAGCTTTTCAGGATCACCCCATTTCACACCCAGCCCTATTCTATTTTTCTCTATCCGCAGCGGATTTTGATTGACGCCATTCGAGATCCGTGATTCCGCATCATTTTTTATTAAGTCTTACCATCTTGTTTTAGGCCTTCCGAGTGGTCTTTTTCCGCACAGATTTCGATCCATAACTGCTGTTATTAATTTGTTTAAACTCCTCCAAGCATGTCCCGCCAATTTTAGTCTTCATTTTTCTTATTATATCCGTTATATTTTTACTTTGGAATAATCCAGCTCCGGATTTTTCCTATAATTACAAAATATTCTAGGGGGAAACAATTATATTTTTTTAACAATCGTGTAGGCCGTCTTTTCTTCGTTACCTTACTTTCGCTGGAGCTCTTTATAATTTGATAAACACGTCTTCTAACTTTCCTTGTGATTCTTTTTGCAACACTACTTCGTCTGCGTACGTTTATATCCCAACGGATTAAATGGAATTTTCGCATTTAAATCTCCCACAATCATAATACTTCCCGTCGAAGAATGTCGACGATTTGACTGTCCTCAAACGTAGCATAGAATTCTTGTTTTTCATCGGCACAAATATTTTCGGTTAAGTAAAATAACAATATTATTATATAATATGTATGTGTTCACTGTACAGTGTACGTGACGCGTTGCGTGTGTAGAAACACCGAAGCAGATAAGGACGTTAACAGCCCGACAACTGTTTCTGAAGAGCCATGCGAAGTAAACTATTGAAGTGGTATCGTCGTGAAGTGTCATTATTGCAATATTATACTAAATAATACAATAACATTTGGAGACGACGGGATTAAAAAACAACAAATATTGTTTCCGGGAAAAAGGTTTAGAAAGGCTCGGTATACTTGCGGTTTTTTATAATTGTTTTTATTTACGCGTCGATATTTTACACCTAACGTATTTTCAATCAGTGAAACATATTTTATTTTATTCGTGTCCAAATTCCAAATAATACGGGAAATGCGTACTTACTCAGTTCTTATCGCACAAGCATATCTATTGGCTATCTATTTATTGGTATCCTGTTTAGATTCTGCAGAGCGAGAGTGAGGACGATTTTGGTTTTAATACGATGTGTTTTTTTTTCTTTGGTCGTAAAAATCACGGCATTTCGCGTACTGTTTTCCGATTTATGTGGATTTAATTAGTTTGGCTTTAAAAAAATATTCAACAATTTGAGACGAAAAACCATGATCAGTTGTAATTTGTATTTTGTAGTAATAAATCAATATAATATTCAATTAAAATGTAAATAATAGGTTTTAACCGAATTTCTTTCGCTAGTAATGATTTATCGTTGAGTAAAGATATAAATTACATTACCCTATACGTCTTACATTCCCAACTTCTCACCTACAACAGTGGTTAGGTACTGTTCACCTATGAACAGTATTTGCTTTTTTTTTAAATTTTCGATATATTCTATAGGTATTTATTTTCAATTAAACAATTATTGATTACGCAATTTCAAAATGTCCAAACCTAGGTCGTATGTGTTATACATAAAGATAAACGTGTAAAACTAAAGTCACATAAATCGACTGGAAGTTTTATAAAAACAACGTTTGTGATAACATAAATAAAACTGTGATCTGAACCGTTTAATATTTGGTTGAACATTGGTTTAAATTGCTATAGAACAAACAAATTATGTGATTTTAGAAGTAGTCCGGAATTTCTTAGATACTTGTGCTAGATAATAAAATATAATTTCTTTTAAAACAAATACAAAATATGATAAATAAAAGTTGTTTATGTTTTAATTTAAATTTTTGTTCAAGGGTATAATATACTACATAATTAGGTATTGCACATTAATTGTATGAAATAATGAATATACGATAATGTTACGTACGTATTTTGAAACACGTCAGTTTAACATAATATGGACAAAAAAATAAACCTATTAATTTAAACGATCATGCGTGTAACAATAACATCATTATTATACTATTGTACATAAAAGTCAGTAATGATATTAAAAAAAAAAATGTAAAAAAATAAAGAAAAATAGGTTTGAGGAAGTTTTTTCTTTTAATTTTTTCCTTTTTATTTTTTTGTTTATAAAAATGCTCTGTTGACAAAGTCGAACGGTTCGAAACTCTTGAACTTTTATAAAACTTTCAACCATTGTCTTGCGGTGACACTTTTGCATTTTGCCTTTGGACGATTTAAAAAAAAAAGAAAAAAAAAAAAGAAAAGGAAGAAAGAGAAAAACAATTCCTCTCTATTTTCGTTTCGTTTTTCGTCTTAGCAGCGCGGTACCAAAAGTCAAGCGAGTCTTAAATAAAGAAAAAAACACGTCCCGCGCGTACGTCTCATAACAAACAGTGTCTGTGCCCGGTGTTTCGATCGATGGAAGCTTCAGCTTACGACTAAGATACAGTAACCGGATCGGAAATGGTAGTAATAATAATAATAATAATAATAATAATAATAATAATAATAATAATAATAATAATAATAATAATAATAGTAATAATATAGGAGGACGGGGTTTTTTCGCCTGTATAGAAGTAAAAAAAAAATTCTCGACGTACACCTAACTTAAACTAACCAAACTTTATATAATAATAATAATAATAATAATAATATTCTAAAACTTACGGGCTTAACAATAGAAAGTATAATAATAGCGATTTTCGACTTAATATAAATCGTGACGAAAATTATAAGCTAATACTATTATTATATATAATACACTCGTATAATACGCCCCGCATAGTATATATATGTTTTTTTAACATGTTTTTTTACTTAAAACGCGAACGATCGTTAAGGACTCCCGACGTTAAGGATTTATTGTTGTATCTAAAACGCGTATACACTGCACACACAATAGTCAGAATGTAATATTTTCTATTCGCCGCCGTAATACCGTAATTTTAAAAGAAAACAAAATTAGGACATGACGATTCGCGTGTCGGCCCCCGGGAAAAACTACACAGCCATACCGGATTCGGCGTAAGAACATATTTAAAATTTAAATGCGATAATATCAACGGGTAAAAACTATAGAATTAAAACGTTTCCTGCTTGCCCGTCGTTTTTCGGTTTTTATTTCCGCAGTTTTGTTGTTGTAATACTATTTATTAAACCGACTAGAGAATATTCGAAAAACGACTTTTGTAATTACCATCTTTTTTCAATTATCTATATATTTATAACCCTGCCGGACGACGTTTTCATAGGGAATACTGTCACAGGAAATGTTTTCCCGGACAAAACAAAAAAAAAAAAAAATTCCTACTGAAAATAGGTAATGAAGCTCCCTCCGCTCGTATGTTTCGAGATGTACAACATTTACTACGGGATATCGCTAAACGCAGAACCGGATAAGTTTAACTTTTGGTACTGCTCGCGGGGTAAATAACAAACCCGGACGTATTATTTGTGTGGCGGTATAGTATAAATTTATACTTGGGGAAAAATCTTTCCAAGTATATTACAGTTTAGCAACAACAATCGAGCTGTTTTTTTTTTTTAAATTATATCGCGAAAAAAATTTACTTAATTTGAATAAGAAAACAATGTATTCAAAGTAATACATATATATATATATATATGTATTACTATATACAAAAGACATATTTAATTTAAATTATTTATTTATTAATACAATTGTCATGTTATTTTTACTGTCGGATTTGAATTTTTATAAATCATGACGTTAGAAAATTGTATAGATTTTAACTAAACTATTTTGTTTCATAATTTGTACGTTAGTCAATTAAAGCGAAACGTAGAAAACTATACGTTAAATATCTTTTAATCAAATAAACTTTAAAGTTTTACATTTACAGTACACTTAATTATAAAAAAATGTTAAACGTATTGTAATTTGTATTGTATGAATTTGTTTTTAATTTTTATTGTCGTACGATTTAGTTATAAAAACAATCAAACAATATTCTTGAAAATCTGACAATTATTTATCGGATGACTTTGAAATTAAAATGAAATTCGTATATAGGTACTATAATCATCTTGTATCTTGTATTTATAATATATCTGTATACAGACTTTTTTTTATAATAAACCAGTAATTTCAGTCATAGTTCAGAAAAGTATGAAATATTTATGAATTATTTTCAACATTTTACCCATATTTTGTAGTCATAAATATATTCATAAATAAATATTAATTTTTTTAATAGCAATCTCTCATATTTGGTATTATAGTTTTTATTTTAAATGCGAATAGTGATTCTTTTTATGAAAATGATACATAAATTTAGACTATAATGATTTCAATTATTTTATGTTTCGATAAGTCTAAATTTCGTTTAAAAATCGTATTTTTCCTATATACTCGTATGTGATAATATTATGTTTTTTTTTCCATAGGTCTGTCATTGGAATTACGCGGTGTACACCTTTCGAAAAAGACGAACACTCCGAAGATTGACACTACAAACGTAGAGCAATTCAATAGTAATAAACCAGCGAAATATTAATTATTTTTATATTAATATTGTGATACATTTCTAAATATACAGTATATGACGAGTTACTTCTTTAGGCATGCCCAAACATATGCATTTGTACACATTTATATATATATATATATATATATATACACCCTAAGTATATATATATATATATCTACACAATATTTTGGTTAAACTTTACAAAAAAAAAAAAAAACCGTCATTCTAAAAATATTGTCTACTAAATAAATATATTCTAAAACAATTCGCCAAAGTTGAATGTTTTTCTACGGTTAATTTTCTTAATTTTTAAATTAAATCTTTAATTTTAATTTTTTTTAATTAATTTACCACATTTTAATTCCAGTTTACAAAATATTAACACTCGGTATTAATTTTACCGGGAAAAATATTTACGCCTGTAAATACTGTTCGGTCGGTACAATTTGTTTCAGTCCACGCAGTGCTTATCTATGGAAAGTTTAGAATAATGATTAATTATATTAAAAGCATACGGTGCAATAATATGCGCAGAGGTTTTTTTTAATGACAATTTCAAACAATTAATTTAGTATCTCAAAGCAAACACAGAATATAAATAAATAAATAATAACGATAAAACACCAGCAAAATAATCGTATGGATAGCGTATGTTATTATTCATGAAAGATATTAGTCGAACTTTCAAATTCCAAGAATGAATTCACAAGTACTTGAAGATTCGTCCAAATCTTTTAGACACGATTTTATATAAATTTTTTTAAAATCCTTATGTGAACGTTGTTCAGAAACGATTTATTATTGTTATAACATGATTGTTCAGGCCCAGCCAGACATTTTCGTCGAGTGTAATATACAAGGTGCGTTCGATAAATTCCTAGACTAAAATGATGATAGAAAAACCAGAAACAAACACCGAAATAAACTGGAGATAATAATTTCCAGTATTTCAGTGCTGAATTATCGGAGTCGTTATCTCAAATCAGTTATTGACAGTAAGCGTATCATTTCAATAAAGTTCTGGGGCTTCTTTGAAACGATTCAGACGTTCAAAAGTTACACAATAACTTAAAATTATTACCTTTGAAAAAGCTAACGTTATCAATTCATAAGTCTTAACGGTATGTTTACTGATATCGAAACGAAATTGAATACACGTGTTGCTCCGTAATAATATTATCTATTGCGAATGCCCTGGTTTAATAAAATACGACCAATTTTAAAACACGTACTATGGAATGACTGATTTGAGATAACGGCTCTAATTTCGCGCACTGGAAACCCTGGAAATTACCACTAGTTTAGTTCGGTGTAATAATATTACCGATAACAAGAACGGT
Source organism: Tuberolachnus salignus (assembly GCA_956483605.1). NCBI lineage: Eukaryota > Metazoa > Arthropoda > Insecta > Hemiptera > Aphididae > Tuberolachnus > Tuberolachnus salignus. Next base: position 36,342,073 of record OY101436.1, on the reverse strand, counting down.
TTGTTTGTTATAATTTTAGTCCGGGTATTTATCGAACGCAACGTGCTTCGTATATAATTAAATTGAATTATTAAGTTCGTGGAGTAGATTGGTGACTAGTTTTGTCTCGATTAGGTTTTACCGCCACTCCAAAATGAACGTCAAACTCGAATTACGTGTGCGGTGTAGTTTTTGTATAGGTTAGTCGATAGCGATAATTTAACGTAATTGATAACAAACTAACTGTAACTACAATATAGTTTCACGTTATGATAATATTATTGTGTAGACATGAGGCGCTTCCTAGGGGGATGATTTTTAATATTGGGTAATAAATAAGCGAGTGTGAACCAAAAGGCTGATGGCTATAATATAAAACATACACACACACACGCATACATCAAACTTTTAGCCAAGGGGAGATTATCAAGCCATCATGAATTTTAGTAATAATGTTTGTTTCTATATTTTATGACAAGTTTATATAGAAATAGGCAAGTAAAGACACCGGAGAAAGCGAGTTTTATTTTTCAAAACCATTTGAATTATCTTACTACAACAAATTCCATAGGCGAGTTATTCGTCTGTGTTGCCTCATGTATGAAATAGTAAGTAGCTGCCTTGTATGAACCAGGCTTTAATAACAAAAGTTGGCGGGTTAAGGGATGCGGTCAGTTGTTCCCTCGTACGCCCGATAAGAAAACAAATCATTTTGAACCTAACCTCAAATATTCCAATACTGCTCATGTCGGGACTTTATCGAAAATAAACCCTCGATTTGTTGTGCGAAACCACGTCGGGCAGGTGACAAGAGAAAAATGATTTCGTTTTTTCCGTGGATTTTTTGTCTTTTCTGTTTTCATGGAGGTACATCAGCCCCCGGATACACCCTTCACTCCACTCAGAATATACAACCCTGTCTTCGCATCCATGACACACACACACAACAATTTAATTATGACTATCACAGAACTAAAGGAGAATGTTACAGGCACTTCCTCGCGAAATGCTGCCTGGTTCCGTGTTTTATATAAATACAATATTATATTGAACTTTACCGATGTAGGTACATCTACCACCAAAATGCCGTGAACATCATAATATCGATACGGCGATCGGAATGTTACTTCTATTATGTTGTCCCGCTATAAGATAACAACGCAACGTTGTTTTAAATTGGATATGATGTGCAATATATATATATATATATATATATATATATATATATATATATATATATAAGTTTACATCACACGGTTATCAATACAGATAACAGTGGCCTGGTATACATATATATATATATATATATATATATATAAATGTTATTAAATGTATACAATAAAAGCGTAGTCAAGTTGTCTCGAGTATTCGGCAAGCATGCAAACTATGGTTGCGCCTAGCTTACCTCACAAGCATCTGCCTTAGCGTCGTCTCGTCGTCACTACTGCTGTCGCTGTGGTCGGCTTTGCTTGAGCCGCGCTCGGACGCTTGTCGCGACGCGAACTGTCGTCTTGCCACGCCGACATACCGGTCGCTAATCACTTCGCCTAGGTTGCTGACCAGTACGCCGGCTACCAGGCCGCCGCCGCCGCCGCTATCGTCACCACAGTCACTGCACGGGGGGCTGCTGCTGCTGCTGCTGTTGGGAGCACAACCGCCGCCGCCGCCGCCGCCACCGCCGCCGCCGACGTCACCGCGGCTTCCAGGGTCGTTGTCTTCTCCGCCGCCGATTCTGCAGACAACGCCTCCGCCTCCTCCTCCACAAACTCTGCCGCTGCTGCTCGACACTTTCATACAACGAATCCACGGCGGGCGGTGCCGTCGCACGTCGCTCCACCAGACCGGCCCGCGGCGTGCAGCGGCGATACCACGTGCCGGCTGCTATTACTCCTCAAACCAACCGTCGACACCAACACCTGAATAGCCCATATTTCATATACACATACACCACAAAGCTTTGTATTTACATCGTACACACTCGACATTCAACATGCAAATGACATGTTCAAGTATAGTGGTAGGCATAGGCGCAAATAGCGTTTCTAGGGGGATCTATTTTGCACACACTATTTTTATGAGTAAAAAAATAAAAAAAGAAGTGTAGTGAGGTACACATTGCCAATAAATAAATCAAAAATAGATTTACGAGTGATTTTGAGTAAAAACAAAATAACAAAAAAATGTCTTGTGATTTAATGAATGTTCGGAAGACCAAAACCCCCAGCTATTTGTGCCTATGAGTAGTAGGTGCAAGAAGGCAGATGATTAGTACAGGAGATTATACTAAGTATACGGTTTGGTTTATGAGTGACTTTTTAATATTTATTTTGATTTCAAAAACCATAAATAGTGAACGCTAAATATTATACAATTCTAGGAGTACCAACTAAAATGTACTCCGCTCATCTAAACTTTAAATCACTTTATAGCTATAATAAACTAAACAAACAAACTTCAATATTGGATAAGTTTAATTTTTAAGAATATATTCTCATATTAAAGTTTGTAATAGTAACCTTACTCTATTTTTAAAAATCAAAGAAAATAACCATATATATATCGTAAAACTTCAAAAATAAAGTGAAGTTGAAAATTACTCACGTCTTCGTTACATATTATATGGGTTACCCATCAAAAAAATACTATATTGACTGACCTCACACTATATCAGTTAATAGTGTCAAATTGTTTCTTGTTTTAAACAAAACTCGTCGTACGTTTTTAATAAGTTTAATTTTATTCGTGTGTTATGTAATAATTTATAATTTAATATTTTTATATTATGATAAAATAAACTTTTGCTTGTTATAACATGCAATATATTCAAAGCTGGGCAGTAACTAGTTAAAAAGTTAAAAGTTAATTTATAAGTTACTTTTTTTGACAACTTAACTAGTTCAAATAAAATATAATTTTAGAAAATAACTGAGTTAATAACCTAGTTATTTATTTTAATAAATGGTTTTAACTTAACTTAGTTATTTTGTTAAAATTTAAGTTATTAACGAATTTTTTGTATAAAAGAAAAACATGGCACCTATGGTTTTTGTATTTATTTTTCAACGAAAATTACGTATTTTTACTAGAATTTCATTAATACATAACAAGACGGGATACCCACATGAGTCTTGTTTAGTAAATCTACAAAAGCCGAAAAATTATACAGTACAAAATACGTTTATAAGTGTAGTAAAGGATAATTTAAAAAAAAAGTAACTGTTAACTTAATTAAAGTTGTTATTTTCCTAAACATTTTTAACTGAACTTAGTAACTAACCTAACCTAACCTAACCTTACTGAAATTAATTTATATTTTCAAATTAACTGAGTTAGGTACATTTTTTTTTCTTTTAGAATACCTTAACGTTAATTAATTGAAACAAATTGGGTAACTTAGGGCCAGATTTGACTATATTCATGAACATTGACCATAGTATAGTTAATAATTCTATCAGAGGTATATATACGAGGTGTGACAATAAAATAACGAGACTTTTTGAATATAACCTAAACTATTAACGTTATCTATAAAACGATTATTGAAATATGATTAGAAAACACTTATCTAAAAGTACTATGAACACTGATGGCATCGATTCATTTTCTTATACGTTAGTAGCCTTGTTATTAGTGCGAGTTCGACTATACTGCCGAAAAATGTTAGATATAAAAATCGAACATGTGTTAACATTAAATTTCTTGTTAAATTAAAAAAAACTGCCGCGGAATCGTTTCGTATGTTATGTGAAGTTTATGGTGAAGAATGTTTATCAAGAGCTCGTGTTTTTGAATGGCACAAACGGTTTTGTAGTGGAAGGGAGGACGTCGAAGACGATGATCGTTCTGGACGTCCTACCACGTCTTCAACAAACGAAAACGTTGAAAAAATCGACAAAATTAATTAATCAATATTATTATAAAGAGGTATTAATTAAATTAAGAAAACGTGTCAGAAAGAAGCGACCAGATCTATGGAAAAATGGTTGGGTTTTTCACCAAGACAATGCTCCAGCTCACAGTGCATTTTCAATTCAACGTTTTTTAACTGAAAAAAAAATTTCTGTACTTCAACATCCCCCGTACTCGCCAGATCTTGCTCCTTGTGACTTCTTCTTATTCCCAAAAATTAAAAGTTTATTAAAAGGAACCCATTTTCAAACAGTTGATGACGTAAAAATGAAAACGGCAGAACTTCTAAAAGGGCTGAATGAAAGCAATTGGCAACACTGTTTTCAAGAATGGCAGCGACGTATGCAACAGTGTTTTGATGCTGAGGGAAGGTACTTTGAAGGTGATAATCATTAAATTATAACATTTTTAAAATAAACAACTTTTATTCAAAAAGTCTCGTTATTTTATTGTCACACCTCGTAATTATCTAAATAACGAAATACCTCTAATTAGGAGTTAAATTTGCTATAATCGTATGCTATTATTGTTCCATATGCATACATACATCTGTCAACAATATAAGTATGTGTAGGTACTCGTGTACATAGTACAATGCTTACGTATTATTATTACGTGTTAATAAATCTGTGTACTTAATAACTTTAATGTGGAAAACGTCTTATTTCTACAGAAAAAATTAATTTAAACTGTAGACTCTTAGAAATCAAATTAACCACCAGGAAATGAATTATTTAATAATGAATATAAAACAATTACGCAATTATAGTTATATAAAATTTAATAATACGATGCGTGCCCTTGAATACGCAGCTAATAGAATACATAAATAATTTACAAATTAATGACTATGTAGTTCACACGAAATTAGTTTAGATTTAGGATAACAAACAGATATAATGGGAATATTCAAGAATTATCGAATACGGTCAAGTATTGTAGGTAAAATATCATATTAATCATATTAATCTTTGACGTACCTTTATGAACAGTATTATAAATTTTTTATTCAATATCGAATATTGAACATATCGATATTTTAATCCCTTACCGGGCCTCATTTCAAAAATATATATATTTTTTATTAAGGAATGCGAAATAAATTAAAATATCAAATTACTATAATGACAATCTGTATTTTGTCCATACCTATAACCACGATTGTGTGGCAACTATAATACCTTTTCAATGCACGGCAAGCCTGTATATCATACCGAAGTTCAAAATAGGAATTTTCATTTTAACAATAAAAATTGATATAGTTTTATACGAAAAAGTAGTTTTTTTTAGTTTTTACGATATATACAACGAGATAACAATTTTAATTTAGTATATTATTCAACTTGAAAAATATAAATAAAACTAAGTATATTAAAATAAAACAACGGAGAGTTATTTTTTATAATTTACTGCACACTGACGTTATGTGGAAAAGGTCATAAAGTTTCCCAACAGGCTACTAAAACTACCGACCGGTTATCATGAAACAGTTCTCAACATGATCGACGAAGCATGATAAAATGACATGAACGCTGACTCGTAATTTGAGTTCCCTTGCACTTATCCCCTGACAATTTAAATGGAAAATTATAATAATTAACTCGTCACTTATCATTTTAAATATAGGCCGTAAGGGATAGTTGTTCGACTTAATATTTTTACTGAGACATAATCCTATTAAAAAATGTCTCGTGTAATAATTATATTATTTAAATATTGTTGAATTTTTACATTGTTCCATACTGTCGTAAATGTTGTATTGTAGTAATTCCAAGATGGCACTGGCACTAGACAGGCCAAAACTTAAATTTAGTCTGCAAGACCAAGACCAAATAATACCAAATGAAACCAATAATGTAAGAGTCTTGCGGTTTTGCTAATTTTTCAACAGAAAACTACACTTAGCATGAGTATAATTGTTAAGGTCGTTTTTGTATTGCTGCAAGACCATCAAAACCAATTTTTATAATCACTAGTTTTTGTGTCTCCATTTTAGAATGTATACATTTACAATATATATATATATTTGTATTATAACCACGTTATCCTTAACTATATTATTTAAGTCAGTCAAGCCGCTAATATTAATATCCAATTAAATACGAAAATGAATTAATGAATTATTTATTATTATAAACACGCACGTATTTGAGTCATTTAATTAGTTATACTATAAAAATTTGTTAAGATAATTGTTTGTCCTTATAATACTATTCTGATGGTTATATCAATAAATATAGGAAGATATTTTTATATAGTTACAATATTATTATATTATAGAAAAACCTTAATATAGCTGATTTAATTTCATACAATTGCATATGAATTGAGTTTCGTGATACATATTTAAGGCGTTTTTTTTTTTTGTCTAAAAGTATCAATCTTTTTCCAACTGTATCTAACCTAACCAATATTCTAGTTGTCGGGAAAAACTTCTAAAAACATATTTAAATTAATCATGAAGTTTACTTGCAAATTAATTGTCTACTTCTTTATGTTTGAAATCGAAAGATTAAAACGTTTAAAATTTGATTTTTAAAATTCTAAAAAAAAAAAAATCAAAAACTGGTAGGTTTTTGTAGAATTTTGAGGAGTTTAAGTTCAAAAAATTGGAAAAGCAAATTATCGTGTAAACTCCATCACGAATTCAAACATGTTTTCAGAAGTTTTAGATCTATTTCGATAGAAATCATAGCCGGTATCGATATTATACGATATTTTGACGTTATCCGACAATAAAAATAACGGTTCCGAATTAAAATAGTAATTAAAAAAATCGTTGTTATTTTGGTATTAAAAAAAATATATATATATATATATATATATATATTATATATATATATGTATATATAGGTATATATATAAACGAAACTTATAAAAACAAAGGTCATTTACCCATACGATTGCCATAAAACGTTGATGACAGTCATGATACTCGCGTAAAACAAAATGCAACCGTTACACACGGAACAACGGCGAATGTGTGGCTACGAGCGGAAAGGTTAAGTCGAACAGGTGGGAAGGACGATAATGATAACAGGCAAATCGGGCCAGAGTCGCAACGAGCACGCGAAATAAAATCAAACCTGTGTCAGGCAAAGGGAGACTTAAACTCTGCTACTTATATGATTAATGCCAAGTGCTGAGAAAACACAGTGCACGTGTCTACAATATATAGATGTCCCTTCCGACTAGTCCACTCGTATCACGCAATACGAACGAAATAAAGTTCACGATTCTATAAAGTATAATATATATATATAGGGTATTCCTAATGAAATAATGTTACGATAACACGCTCTGAAAAAATACCTATGAGCGAAAAATAGAGAAAAACGCGTTTCGTTTGAAAATGTTTTACTCTATGTAGTACGCCCTACAAATTCGTGTTTTGATAACTTTTACTCTCGAAAGACATGCATTTATCATTCCCACATCAATCCATTTACATACTTATTGTAACTAAATTTATAACAAGTATTCAGGTTTTTTATAATTATTTTTAACTGAATTACAACAAACTCACAAATACCAGAAAACTATATTCAAAAGATAATCAAAAGATGACGTCCTCGATGCAATAACTAGATCCAGAATGCAGTAAAATAGCTCACTTGTTGATTTTTGATTGTAACAAGATTTCTGGTAGAAAGTTGAGTGTAATGTAATCATTTTTTATTATAAGCGTTTAAAGTCCCGATTTTGATGGAAACTGTACAAATTACGGAACTACACAATTTTGACTATTATCCGAACAATTGTTTTTAAAGTAGCCGCCCATGTTTGTATTTTCTAATGTCTGATGATAGGCATAAAAAAAACAAGATGCTTTTAAAAGTGTGATGAAATTTACAGAACGCGTAACACTGATATGACAACATTTTTTTTATTGTTAGGTATAGTTTTTTTTTTTATTAATCATCGCTTTAATTGGCTAAAAAATTAACGTTTTTTGTTTACTGTCGTTTCCAAAAAAATAAATAATAAATAATAATGTACCTACCTATTTGATAGAATTTCAGTTTATTTTATTATTAGTTTCATAAAAACTGAACGCGTTTCATTTTTTTTTCTTTAAAGTTAATTATTATTATTATTATTATTTTTTTAAACAGTATTTATTCTTGTAATCAATTTTGTTTAACGTCTCGAATTTCTTACAATTTTATTCTCATGTTATCCAATACATTTCTATTGCGACGAAAACGGGATTCGGAAATATCGTTTCCGGAATTTTTGATGGACCCCAACGCTCTTCGTAACGCACACACGATTTTTGGGACCGTTTCAAATTTTGGTATCGTATATTCTATAATCTATAGGTTTAAGTTTGGGTAGGATTAGGTATGCTGGTGTGCCAACGTTTCTTTACGACCGTGGAGAATACTATCGGACGTCAGAGACTGGCGGTGTAGATATGGTGCCATTCGTGTGGACCGCGACTCGATTAGGAGTTGCCGAGGTTCAACGTCACTGTGTTAAAGTACGCGCCCATTATAAGGTAAGAGTAAGTGCGGTAAGTGATAAGTATGGGTAAATAACAGCACGCAGTTTAATGTGGAATATCGCGGATCCTCGGAAACTCGAGTGGGGAAGGCCTCCCGCAAAGTCCATAGTTTGGTACTGCGGGACGCCTGTCGGTAGACCTCGGCAATAATATTTCAAAACACGTAAATATTTTAATTTCTTTTCTACAGTGGACTAGGCCTACATTAGGGGAAACCACTCTAAAAAAAACGCACCTTGTACAATACCTCATGTTTTAAGAAAAAAATAAAAAAATACTGTCAAATATGATCGTTTGACGAACTAAGGTGGTGTGGAAAATTGTACTTAATATTTATAGTTTTATATAATTTCAAGTCCGTGGAATCGTCGGAAAGCTTCGAGTTATCGAGTTTCCGAATATAATTTGCTATAGGAACTTGTCGAAATAACGAGAAAAAAAAAATTTGAATTTGGTACAGGGTTATGAAAAATGTACTCAATGGCATTATATAATTAATAAATAATACGATACAGTATGAAAGTTTTATAACGTTAAAAAACTTACCGAGAGTTAAGTGTATTATTTATTATTTTATTTTACAGTTATAACGTTGTATTTCGATTAATAATAAATAAAACGTTTGTCATAATACGCGTCTCTCGTTTTTTTCGCAAAAACATATATTATATATATTAATAAATGACAGTATAAAATACAATTGAAATTTATTCTATTGACAAACAATTTAAAAAAAAAAAAATGCATACACTGCTCTCAAGGGAAAGTTGGGAAAGTGGAATAAATAGATGCATTTTTAATTTATATCTGTACGCGACGATAAATCAATAATTGGTAGCTGTCGCATACACACTTTTTATCGTTGATAAAGATGTTTTTTCCGAATTTGTTTGATGTCAAAAGGTTATTTTGGCCAAATTTCGCGTCTTTTTGCTGCCTATTAATATATTATATTAGGTTCAATATAATATAATTTTTTTAAAAAAATGCCCCTTTGGATTTAACTCCCTATACCTTGTCTAACTCTAATCGGCCCTATCATGGTCTTTTTTCTTTCTTCACGTTAATCTCTTGAAAAAGTAGAATTTCTTGCCCTCGTGACAACCAAATCAAATAATAACAACGGGTTTTTTTTTCATCCGTATCGTGAATCTAACCCATTAATTCAATTTTCAGCAAAATGCATGTGTAAGCACACATTTAAGGGATGGATTTCTGAAAATCCTTTTTTATCTTACCCCTACATTATAATACGAGATATATACCACCAAAATGTCAAGTCTCTAGATCTAGCGGTTTGGTCTGAGCGTTGATCAACGAGAGAGTGAGTGCATCACTCTTCCATTATATATGTAGATACCCACTGTTTAAAAATCACGATAACATACGCTACGTATATAATTTATAGCCTATAGCACTCGGGGATAACGTAGCTATCTATCAGGAAAACACTTTCAGAATCGGATATTTAGTTCCGGAGATTACCCTCCCTACCCACATACAAACACACAAACTAATACATTTTATCTCTTTATAATATTATAACATTTTGAAAAACCATATCGGCCAGCCATTTTAAAATAAAAAAAAAAAACGTTTTCAAACGAACCGCGTTTTCTCTCTTTCTTTTTTTTTTTTTGCGTACCTACCATATTGCAAGAACGTCTAATTTCGAGACACTCTTATTTATTTATTTTTGCACATAATATATTATTGTATAAATTACATGGCGAACAGGACACGTGGTCCTCTCGCCCAAGCGACGATATCGTCGTTATTCAATTGTTTCGGTATATTAAAAAAAAAATAATAAATGTAATAAAATACTGACCGTCACTATTTTCGACATAACCTAGGACGGTACCCGCAGTAGTCACGGGCCGCGGGTAAATTACGACGACGGTAATAACACGACACCGTTGAATTTACGCGTATACAATATAGAGATAATCGATACGCGCCAGTGGCGATGAGGAGGTGTACAGGATTACAGGTACATATCATAATGTTATTGCTATTGTATAATATATATTTATACATACATATTACATATAGGTAATATACATATTATTATTGTGTAGCCGCTCTCCAGAGGACACTTAACCGCAAATAATTATAATTTATAGATGCGTCCACGTGTATAACGACGACATAATATTATATTATATTATATTATATTATTATATATTACGTCCCGTCTATAACGTACCGATAATATACGTATATAATATATAATACGTATAATGTGTACGAGGAAAATCCACCTCGTAATATGTGGTTTTTCATCCCGGTCAGACGGCGGCGGTACGATTCTCCAATAAAATATAAATTGGGACGGTTAAATAAAAGTTTTTGAAATGTTTACTTTTTTCTTTTCTTTTTTTTTTTTTTTCTATACATTTCGATAATACGTTAACTTACCTCGAGCCCGAATAAATAGTTATTGTTCATATTTTGTTTTTGTCCCTCTGCTGTATAGGTCTCGGGTATTGATTATGATTGCTACTTTCTGAAACACAAATCACGCGTAAAACGTATTATTATTATACACAATTGAACAAAAATATAAATTTAATATTTGTCAACTAATATTAACTTATATCGTTATTGCATATTTACTATACCCTTATAGGTTAAACAAAGTTTAATATTTTCCAACGGATATATAATATTTCGATTTAATCGATATTAGTACCCCTAGTAATTCATATCCATAAAAACCTTTAAACAAATATTCCTTACACAATGGAAAGTCTAAACTTGTATACTATTAGATTGGTACAATAATCAGTGGGAGGTATGTTTTACTAGTGTACATACAATAGAAAAATAATCTTCGAAAAAGTGTAGGTATACGAAATAAATTACCTAAATAAATAAATTTCGGTTAGGTAAAATATATCTAAGAAAGAATAAAAAAAACAATGAACTACTACAATTAGTATAATATTATCAAATATAATTATGTTTTCTGTTGTAGTAAAAGAAGTCGGTGATATAAATTTTAAATATTATTTTTGCATGTTAAATCTGATAAAACTAATTTACTATATGCTTTCGGAAAAACTGCGTTTTTAAGTAGTAAGCCATATATATATGTATAAGCTATATACATGTACCTAAACCTCTATTTTATAGTGTTCTTATTTTGGTCGATAACATAAGCCACATGAGTCCGTTTCAGTTATATTCTCGCAAAAGTAATATCGATTATAATTTATTAATTTAGTATAAATTGTTTACATTAATTGGTTTCACTACTTTTTTTAAACTGCACCCTTCCTTATATTCTTTATATAAATGTTTAAAAATATTATTATTTTTTAAATAAATATTTATTTTCAGGGATTTATTATGGGCGAATTACGGTGAACATTGTATAACCCAGAATTATTTTTATTACCTACTAATTTGTACGTAAGAGTTTTTTCGTGAAAAATGTAATAAATATATATTGTATGTTATCATGATATAATAATAATACAATTTAAAGATCCTATCATAAAGGATATAATATCAGATTCTAATAACGCATGACAGGCGCATATTGGCGCACGTATATGCTAAACACCACCTCGTTGCCTATAAAAGTCGTTATCGTGTATCGTTCATCTCATAGCAATCTTGTATTTACCCTGCTGCACCATGCAAACCGTAATATTAGCGATGTGTAATGTCTGAATTCAAATTTAATTTAATCGTGACATAAATAATCTAAAAATAATAATACGAATACATAATAATATCACGTTGGTGGGATTACGCGATAGAATATTTACAATATAAAATAAATAATAAATTATTAATTTAAATATTAAAAAGCAACGATACGTGTTTGCAATCAAAAAAACGATTCTGAGCAGAGCAAAGTAAATCGGTAAGGTCAACTGGTAATAAACGGTTTTTTCCCTTGTACACAAGCTAAATTTAAAAATCAATAAAAATAAAACTAATGTCTCGTCATTTTTTCAAGAAAAACTGTTAGTAATCTAGAAAATGTTTTTAAATAAAGTATTACTGGGTGGAAATTCCGCATATTTACAACATATGATGCAAATAATTTGGAATATTTTTCCAAAATAATAACACAAGATCTTAGTAAAACTAATAGTAGTTTATTCGCTATACGCAGAAACTAAAAAAAATATTATGAAATTAGTTAAAATAATATCAATATTGAGAAATTGATGTATATAGTTAATATCTCTTAAAACAAACACATCATGCACGAAAACGATAGCGTTTGTTCACGATGGAAATATATTAAATTGAAATTTGTACGGTTAAATAAATATGTACCTATAATATGTATACTATAGGTGTCTTGCGAAGATTTACTATTTTAAAGTGACAAGAGTAATTTAAATATCATTACGTCGTCGCTTTAAAATAGTAAATCCTCGTGGGACTCATATTGTACTTATATATAGGAATATTCATTAAGTATGAATAACCTTTTGTGCCGAGGTATAGAGGAAAATTTCATTATCCCATCGCAAAAATTGAGATATACGCAACACCCCCCGACAAAAACTATAATTATAATAGTCTCCTCGGATACACGAAATATTATTTAAATAAAAAACATACCCAATGTATATTTATATTGATTTTAATATTTGTTATAGCAATATAATATTTGATATATACCGCACCGTGAAATTATTAACAAAAAAAAAAAAAACCACAATTTATGAGGTGATAATTTTTTCAGTAACCACAATATTACGTAAATATTAATCGCAATCAATTGGAACCTTTAACCCACTCCTATTTAACACGTCTAAATCTTTAAAGTCTATTGGATAATAATTTTTCTACAAGCTTATAGATTATACTCGTACAGATACAATGACAAATTCCGCAATTTAATTAAATATGAATTTAGTGAAATTAAACACATTTTAAGTACAACCGCTACATTAATAATTATACTGTGTACATCTTAATTACTAAATAATGTGCGCTTAGCTCATAGGATACCTAAACGGGTCTTGTATAGTAAGTCTATATAAAAGCCAAAATATTAGAATACAAAATACGTTTATGAGTGTAATCGAGGTTTACGAGGGAAATTTTTAAATGTAACTTATATTTAAATGTTTCTTAGTTATTATTTATTTTCCTAAAAATGTGTAACTTAACTTAGTTATTATAATTATTTTTTGTACGATAACTTAATTTAAACTAGTAAAAAAAAATTAGTCAACTTGCCCGAGCTTTGAATATATAGAGGTACCTATTGTTTAAATATTTTAGGTATAGGACGTGCGCGCATTGTATTTATACACGTTATATAATAATTAATTGAAAATTGATGTTTTCTTACATAAACTCGTTTGTATGATCATTAATCTATCCGCACGAGCACATAAGGTATTGTAATATACTCGCGTTTATATTTCAAATGATATTTTAGAGTATATATCATTTTATAATAAAAAGATACGATATATAAGAGATCCTTCGTGCATATACTGGAACAACACAGTAGAAACATTTTATGATTAATTGTAATTCAACATTGTTACCGCAGTATATAATAATAAAAGCATTGAATTATTCATTAAACGCGCTTCATAATAATTATTATAATACTATTACCTACTACACACATACACACACACACATGTCATCAATAATTTGTATTTAATGTCGAAATATTAATGTTAATTATGGCGTGTATAAAATACAGTACTATAAATCTTTTTCGGAGGCATCTTTTACTTTGGATAAATATATCATTTATGAAATATACTAAAAAAAAATTTAAAAAAAACTGAAAACTTGTCCTTCCTTTATACTATAGGCAGTTCAAGTTGGGTTTGTTAAAGAGAGGAATAAAAACGGTTTAAAGAGCCGTTCTATATTATTATAGCCCATAATATAGACAAAGCTGGGCAAGTTAGTCGGTTTTTTTAACTAGATGAAGTTAAGTTACGTTAATATAAAAACTAATAAAGTTCGAATAAAAGTTAGTTTCTAATATTTCCCGAATGTCTAACCTAGTAAGTTAGTGAAAATAAATAACATAAGTTAGAAGTTAATTTATAACTAAATTATTGATGATAATATATCAATTGAATTGAATTAATAATTTGATAAAATGTTTGAAGTGTTAACCTTATGGAATATTCTAGTCACACGATTTCTCACATTGATACACTTTAACTAGGAAAGTTTTTTAATTATTACAAAAATAACTAGTTACTAGTTTTGTTTTTAACGCGTTAGATTAGCATGCATGCATTCAATTCGACTAGTTAAGTTACAAGTACTTCTTTGTTACTTTCCAACTTAACTTTAACTTTCTAACTAGTTAGTGCCCATATTTGACTATAGACTAATTTGTATATTTAGACATATTCACTCTATCTATATAATATTTAAATTATTAGTTTTAAATTGTTAAAATAAAATAAAAATGTCTGTTTATACTTTGTGGTTGTATACTCGTATTTGTAAATGTCATGATTAATAGTTATTATAGTTGGTCACATGATCATATTATCTTAATCGTATCGTTTTCGTGATGATACTCGTAGGGACGATTGTCCTTTGTATACGAACCACTTTGATTATTTACTAGATAACCGAGGTTTAGACTGCATATTATTTATCGTGAACCTTATTGCTAACCGAAATAAGACAGTTAATTATAATCTAACTAAAGATCATAACTTATATTACACTGTAATAAGTCGTGCATATTTTGATTGCAAGATGAATATGAAAAATTTAATGAATTCTCCACAATATGTTTTGTTTATTTTTTAAAATTCACAATTTTAATATTCTGAGCGGAGCGAGTAATGTATTTGATCTTTTACTATGGTGTGTACTTTTTTCCTGTCTGTGAATGACTTTTCTACCAAAAGTCTTGCTCCGATCATCAATTTCAGAGGTGATTTCTGCACAATTTGTTGCCAAGTATGTTGGCTTTTTTATGTGGGCAACAGATAATTAATCAAACTTTGCAAACTAGAAACTATTACAACAACCGGCAAAATTACAACGTTAATGATTTTTAGGTAAAGAACTAAATATTATTGTGTAGGTATTATACGGGTTTGACGAGGTGACCAAATTTCGTGATTATTTAAAATTCAACTCACTGTTTTAGAATTTCGTCGATAGTTATTTGTTGAATACTGTGGCTCTATTTGAATATCGGCTCACAAAATCTCGCAAACTTAACCGGATAGGTAGAGATATGTACTAATCTATAAAGCTGGACAATAACTAGGTAAAAAGTAACTTTTTTTTGATAGCTTTTAACTGAATTAGTAATAAAAAAGTAGATATTTCTTTTAATAAACAATTTTAACTGAACTAAGTTAATATCTCAAAATTTCTAAAAAAAAAAAAACAAACAAATATTTACGCCATGTTCTTTTCAGCTATTATTGCTAATTATTAATAATATATTATAACAATAATGTTTGTTATCAATCGTCATACTAAAACTATTAGTATTATATAGCTTGTGTTGTATATTAACGTACAGAGTAAGTACATAGTTGAAATCAAAATAAATATTTGTAGAGTTTACCCGGATAACGTGTTGGCTCATGTGAAATTATTAATTAATTTTTGTTGGCGTTTCGACGTGGAACACCGCGGGCCAAAACGAAAAACAATATTATTGTTATTTTATTATAATAAAATCGTTTATTATAATAATATGGTTATCGATGTCGCCGGATCGCGTAAAATACGTTTCGATAAAAATATGAATAATATTGCTACGCATATAACGAAAAAAAGTAAAAAAAAAAAAAAACTCGTGGATAGTATGACCGAAACGAACGAGAGATAACAGTGACACACACGGACAAACGAACCGCAGGACGACCGGTCCGTCGAACAACTAAACTGGCGAACGGCGGCGTACTCCCGATGTAAACGCGATGACGACGACCGTTTATTATGGGGGCCCGGCTGACTGCACGGTATACGATTGCTGATAATGAAAAAAACAGGTTTTTTTTTGCTATTAAAACGGACGTGCGACGGTTGTCCCGCGGAGTACGTCATTGCATCGACAGACTGTTAGTTCCAATAATCTGATAAATATACTATAATACATTACCTGTACACCTAACCTGAAAAATTTTCTGTAACATTACACATTTCCTTTGTTATAGTATAAATATTGCAGAGCGTTTACTATTCTTAGAGCGTCAGTTGGCACGAATATATTAAATTCAGGATTATATACAACAGCAGTTACATATATTATCACTAAATAAACAACTATATAGCAATTAATATATTTATACAATACATTATATTTGGTGCTAAAAAAAAAAAAAATATATAAAAAAAATTAAATTTTAAATTCTTGTCAGTTTTGCTCATCGCGTATATAGGTAACGTCGTTTATCGTCCGACAAAACCGTATACCGGATACTAAAACAAGAAATATAGAACGAATCAACATTACATTAATTTTTTTTTTCTAATACCATCATTCAATAGGTTGTATATATATTTTGTTTAATCTCTATACAAAATATACACATTTTAAAGCAATATTATATATGAAAAAAAAAAAAATACGAAATGATAGTAAATATACAATATTTAACGCGTATATACGATTTTAAAACGGTCATTAAATTATTTTAACTACCTGTTTAGTTGCCAAAAGCTTAAACGAATATTTTTTACATTTGACGGCTTTTGTAATTTATCAATTTTATGTTACTGGAAAAACATTACATAGCTATAGATATATATTAATAAAACCGACATAATAACAAAATTAAAAAATATATATAATACACGATGTGTGTTTAATAAATATCCAGAAAAAATTTATTAAAAATTATATTTCAAACTATTTCAATGAATTCCTTCAAAAATAGTGTCCTTTAAGTTCTGAACAATGCTCCCAACGGTCTTGCCACTTTTAGCTCATTTGTCGCGTTATAGATGGTTTTGTTAACGTCTTTGAATCTCTGACATTTGAGGGTAGTTTTTAGTCTCGGAAACAAAAAAAAATCACAGAGAGCTATGTCAGATGAATATGGTGGCTGAGGTACCAATAGTATATTTTTGGATGCCACAATTTCACGTTTGGAAAGTGCTAAATAAGCTGGTGCATCGTCATGGTGCAAAAGCCATAACTTTTATTTCCAAGTTTCTGGCCTTTTACGGCGTACTTTATCTTTAAATCTTTCCAGTACTTGTTTACAGAAAACTTGATTTATCGTCTGACCTGTAGGTACAAACTCATAATGGATTAAACCAAAAAAATCGAGAAAAAAACAATAAGCATTTGCTTTGATGTTTGACCAGACCTGACGACATTTTTTTGGACGAGGTTTTTCATTGCAATGATTGAACTTTGGTTTCAGTATCATATAATTGATTTTATAAAACTTGGGTCATTAGAAATTCGATTTTTTAGTTTTAAACACACTTCAATGCGATATTCCATTTGTTCCTCGGTTAATAATTTTAGCACTAATTTCGCTCTTTTCATACATAAGTCTTCTGATAAAATCTAATAATAAGTACCATTTGATATACTAACTTCATTGATTACTTTACTGACGGTTAATCGTCGGTCATTTCTAATTTTATTTCTAATAAAAGTAATGGTATCATTTTGTTTTTGATGTTGATGGACGCCCAGGACGATGGTCCATCTTCAATGGATATTCCACCTTCTTTAAAACGTTTGAACCAGTCAAAAGTTACACAACGGCTTAGTGGAACACCTCAAAAAACTATTTAATCAATTCAAAAGTTACCAATTTTGAAATAAAATTTAATACACGCACGTTGTTCCGTAATATTATCCATCATGAAATCACGATTTTATACAAAACGACCAACTTTGAACGCGCACTGTCAATGATTGGATATAAAGATTTTTATTAGATACTGATATATTATCTCATTATCTCTAGTTTATTTTGGTGTAACAACATTACCGACATTAACATTAAAAGTGTTTCTGTAATATTTTTAGTCTGGATAATTATTGAAAACTTACATAGGTTTTACAATACAATGTGCGTTTCACCCGAATGACAACGGGAAATTAATATATATAATATATACATATATAAATATATATTTTACACATTTTTCGATTACAGACAAACGTAAGCACGCGTAACACAAACAAATTATTAATACACCGGTCGTAGGCGGTAAACCTACACGACATTCGGAACTATAAATAGATTTGGATGCTCCACGAAAAAATTAGAAAAATGTATACAATAATCTGATCCGTTAGTACTCGTCTCGTAAACAGATTAAAAAAAAGAAAGTATAATTATAGTGTTTATGTAATTAAATTGATTGTATTATTTTCTAAACACGATATTATACTGTTTCTTATTCATGTTTTCGTGACCGTGTAGAACAAATAGTTTTCTTTTGTAATACACACATAAGAAAACTCTCTTTTGATAGGTAAAAGTTCTCATTTGAAATGATTATCCGGACTCTAAAATTGTTTCTCTAAAAAACGGACATTTCTTTTCTTTGTATATACAACATAAAATCATTTTTTGTTAGTAAATATGAATGCTTTGATTTTGTCACTCGGTAACCTATACAACTCGGCACATTGATATAATATATACCTACGTTATCAATCGTATTATTTATTTATCGGCTCGCCCTTTATGAAAATTCAATATACGCCACTAGAATCCATATAGACGGTATCTATAATACGAAGGTTCCATATACATTAACATTAACATCATTTACATCCTTACATTATCCTTAGGACGTTGTACTATGTGATTTTATAGCTTCGCGCACTATAGACTCGTGCTACCACCGACCATTAATATTATTATTATTATTATTGGTATAAACGTAAATGGTTTCGTGTAAAGGTCGGACGCATTTTTACCATCGTCACTAAATAAATTGAATTTATTTTGTGAAATTATTTTTGTAAAAAAAATATACTTAAATACACATATATGTTACGGGTAATATTAACATTTGAATAAATTAAAATTACCTATAGTAGTTAATACTATTAGGTTTATGCTTGAATTAAAAATGATTATAACAATTTTTCGTCGCTTTTTTTAGCCCGTAAAAGTATTTTGAATACCTACTCGCTGGTCTGAATTTTGTACTTAGGAGCCTGTAGTTCGGAATATATATAATTTAGACGTGTTGTGTGATGTATCGATGTTGGCCGATTTTTAAATATATGCATTTTTAAGACCGCTAACCGAACTGTTTATAGTATTTTTGTCAATGAAAAACTGTCCGACTCGGCAGTCGTCGTCGCAGATATTATTTAATATTATTTAATTGCAACCGATAATAGTGGCGCGCTCCTACGGAATTTGTCGATAACTCAATGGGACACTTGTCCCTTAATTTCGACACTTTGTCTAATGTTAACATTGTACACGATTATCCGTAATATAACACATGTGTATATAATGTTACGACCAATGTTGTAAATCTGATAATGTCGCCATAAGCCGTACATTTTGGACGATGTTAAATTTAACGCAATTACTAAAATTTTCGTAAACACACTGTATAGGTTAGGTTAGGTAGGTCAATGATACAAAAGGTGTTCAGTGATAAGGATAAATGTGATGGATGCAAATGTAAATCATCTAACATCTTGTGCAATTCAAAGTGTCCCGTGGAGCAGCAGCATGCCTTGTAAAAACAATAATTTATGTAAAATATATATTTTTATATTAATCACTATAAAATATCATTGTTGTTGTTAAAAATTGTGCCAACAACAGTCACTAATAAAATAGTTATCCCGGAATGCATTGAATGCCAATGTCATATTATTGTCCGGTGAATGTTAATAACGTATTATCCAAAATTTTAACAATATACGCACCAGTGGCTATGATGTTAAAATTTGGCCAATGTCAACATTATCCATTTGTCAACATTAGCCGTAACATATATTGTATTAATCGTGATGTCGATTTAACGTTTGACGGGAAGGCCCGACCGTCAATGTCTACCGGCGTGGCGGTGGCGGCGAAGTTTCGCAGTGTGCATAATAATAATAACAACAATATTATTAATGAGTCGACAATTAAATCTGTGATAAATGAACGGTTTAATGAGTAGTGCGCAAAATGGTTATACACAATATATTATAATATATACACGGTTAAACAGAGATAGGGCACGATGAGAGATAAGCGGTGTAATATAATATAATATATTATTGTGTAAGCATAGGGCAGAGGAGAAAGGGCAACTGTCTATTGTGCTCGCGCATATATATTATACAGTCAATACGGCGGGGGGACGGGGCGAGAGGAGGTTTAAAACGACGATATTCGATCGGGAGTTTTGATTATCGTGCACGACCCTGTCCTCCCGGCGGTTAGGTTTCGCATCTGGTATCCGTGGCGTAGCCGGGAAAATATTTCGGGGGGTGGCCAGGGGTTACGTTTGAAATTCTCACCGCAAATAATATCGGATGTTATTTTTATTTTTTTTTTATCGGTTAAAAATTAAACAAACGTCGTTGAGGTGTATCGAAGGCATTCCGGCAGAGGTTATAAAACCAGAGTTGATAATATTCATGTATAAAATCGTTTTTTTTTTTTTTTATATTCATTCTTAAAAAATTAATAAATTAAAAATACTTCGTGTTTCAGATATTGTTAGTTGGATTTTTAATTTGTATAATTAGTTATTAATTATATATATATATATATAAAAAAATATATCTGTTTGTTTGCAATATTATTTTATCATTCTTTCAAGCACCTATCTAAATAGAAAATAATGAAATATATTTTTATAATTAAAATTACATAGAAATGATATTTTGAAATTGTGTTGATAACATACTATTATTTTTCGTGTATAATTTAATAATATAAAAATGTTTTAAATATCACGAGTACAATGACTTATAAACATGTCCGCGATAAGATGATAACCATAGGCACCACAATTGTCTATTTATAATTTATATTCCCTTAATTTTGTCTTGGTTTAATATATAAACGTATTTTTGTTTATTAGGGATTTTATTTTTACAACGGTGTAAAGCGTATATAATTATGTGTTTTATACTATACCGTAATATACGTTTTAAACCCCCTGGTTATAACTGTTTACGCCACTGTTTGGTATCACGTGGGACGTTTTAGTATCACAGACCCGACAACGGTTTGTTCCCGTCTTACCGACGAAAAAAAAATAACCGGTTTTATGGGATAATGAAAACCGTCCATTTTAAGTTTAGGCATAATCGAAAACTACAATAAATCGACTATCGACAACGATTAGATAACGTTTTGAAAGTTCAAAATAATTTCCGCGCGATTGTGCCTACTAGAAATATAGTATAATAATTAAATTTATTACTATACTATACGTAAAACTACTAGTGATGTGACATAAATCCGGATTATCCGAAAATCCAATAAATCCGGATTTGGGATTTGGAAATCCAAAAATTTATAATTCGAACTACAGAATCGGAAATATTGTATTTTTATGAGCAAAACAACGTTTGCAGGTCAGCTAGTAATGTATTACACAAACTTGAGTGTAATATGGTTTTTTTTTTAATTGTAAAAACGTATTTAATGCTATTAACAATACGAAATTAATAATAGTTTTATAAGAAATAAATTAAAGAATATGAAATCACTATTTTAAAAAATGAAATTTGGATTCAGATAAAAATCCGGATTTTCGAATCCGAAAACCGGATTTACAATAAATGTCAGATTTAAAATTTCGAAATCCAAAAATCCGGATAATTGAACCTTCGGCAAATCCGGATTTTTCCCATCACTAATATATATATATATATATACGTATTATTGTGCGTGTATACTTGACATTTTCGTTTAAAATTACGTCATTATGGGATGTCGGCAAGACGGGAATAAGACAACGATTGAAAGTCGCTTATGGGGGTGGCGTGTTTTTACGCCATTTCCTATACTCTGGGGGGTGGCGGACGTATCGGTTCGCTCGCAGGAATCCGTGAACTGCTGCCAGCCTGAGTATACTGCCAGCTTAAAATAACCGGGGAATATTCAAATCCAAAACAAAGGATATTGTGGATTAATTATTATTATTTTTTTTTTTTTTTGAGATTGTCGCCTATAATTATTTAAAAATAATAATAAAAAAAAGGCTTTAGGGGGTAGTATAGGTATGTTACACCCATCGATAAATATTTTAGTATTACAGTGGGCGGCGGCGGTTTATGGAATATTTCCCGGGATCCTTCCATATCGTCTTACAATATATTTTAACACAAATCATGTATTTAGCGTTTAATCGTTTATTAAATTAATTTAAATTAACTGGCGCTTACGAAACAAAAAAACGTATTTTTATTTGTTTACTCACACGACTGTACCACCTCCCCCCCACCGTAAAACTGCCACTATTCGTGGGTATGCGACTCGACTGCGGTGTAATGTGGTTACGGCATGTGTCGTATACGTATATATTATTACTTATATATATATATATATATATACATAGATACTGTTGTACGTGTTTTATAGCGTGTTTTATATACGTTCTATATATTATTGTAGTGGTAGCGACCCGGCGGTGGCGGCGAAACGTGTGCGAAAACTTGAATAGAAACGGTGCGCGGAGTGTGTCGGTATGCGGCGGGCGGCGGTACTGCAGTGAGAAATGGTTTCCGACGTCATACGTCACAACGCGCCCGGTTTATGACGTCATCAATCTTGTTCGGAGTCACACGCATCGATTTTAAACGCACCGCCGCCGCCGCCGCCGCCGCTGCCACCCACCCGTCAACGACGTCGTCGTCGTCGTCGTCGTTAAACGTTTAGAAGAAATTGCGCCCGTTTCGTATAATATATTATTATAATAAGTTTAAGTATAATAATAATAGTAATATACATTGTACTCTTACGTACGCTTTATACATACACACACTGCTGCAAAGTACCTAGGCGGCGCCGACCTCTTAGTCCTAAACGCGTGTTAATATATTATATTATATATATATATATATATATATTCATACATACGAGAATGGTCCCGCAAAACGTCCCCGTCGACCTTTAACATAATATTATAATATTATATATACACGATATAAATGAAAAAAAAAAAATCGGACATACTGTGGGTGGGCCAATGACTGTTGTAAGTGAAAAGTCGACAATAAGCTATACGATATAAAGGGGTATTCAATTTATATCTGTAACGAAAAACGATTACGAACAAAGTTCGGGAAACATTTTTTTGATATACTAAAATTGAAAATGTTGTATTAATTTGTGCGACTACGACTATCGATACAAAATAAATTACAATCCATTCGTTTGTTTTTATCGTATCAAATCATTGTGTATTTTTACGGAGCCAAAAAAGTTGTATTCACATAAATTGGAAAATAGCAAAATACCGTAAATTTTACGAATTGTGTGAACTTCAAACGCTTATAAAGAAAAACTACAAAGTAATTAGTAAGCTCAACTTTTTTTTGTTTTTGGCTACCAAGTACAACCTGTAATGGACCTCGTGATTCAAAGTCTTTCTGTTCGGCCAAACAAATATGATCTGCATAAATACTTAAAAACACTCGAAAACATAAAATACTTATAAATAGGTCAAATATCGCCGAAATGTTTTGAAAATTAACTATAATATTCTGTACAAATTTCAGGTCTACGGTTATTTTTAACCGAACGATGATATTAAAATCAAAAATGAAACCGTTTTTGCCGTAAATTGTTGCCCAAGTATTAAGAAAATTATAACGAAAATCAAATAAATGACCCCCCCAGTGCACTAACTAGATAGAAAATGCAATCAGAAGAGGTGCTACACTTGAACATCGGATCAAGATTCTGGTAGAAAAATTGATCACAGTCGGAAAAACACGCACACATCATAATAAACCGATACACTCAGAATGTAAAAAAAAAAAAAAGAAGCGACAATCGAAAAGTGTAATGGAGTGGCATAGGTATACTGCCCACAGTATAGATATATCGATGTATTAAAACGATTTTTTATTTTATAAGTAAATATATCTACAATTTATACAATTTGTACATTAAGTAGATTAATTAATTGACAATATATAAATAGTGACAGTGAATAGATAAAGATTAGGAAGGTTTAACCAGTGGTAACACCCAGCAATTAGAACAATTACGCCGGTTATTGTTAAGTTTGATAGATACCGGGTAGATAACAATAAGACGGTAACAATAATAGAGGTTTAAAACACGGAAAACAAAGGTAACACTAGATTTACTGATATATACATAAATCCTGTTGAAGGGACGATTGTAATTGTAGAGATTAGCGAATGATAAGCGGAGTAAATACAAAATTAAGTTTGATTTTTAGTGTTGTGTAAAGGAACTTTACAAATAAAACACGGGAGACAATGTCAGATGCATCTAATGAATTATCAAGAAGGATGAAAATAAACTGGGAGTCAATATAGTTATGACGGGTATAATAGACAAAGAAGGATTATAAATTCGGTTAATCTAGGAGTAATCATGTTGCTGGCGATGGAGACTCAAGTATACGAATGCGGCGTAAATTAGAATAAATTTATGCTGGACCCATTCGAGACATAATTGAACCTCAGCATGATAAGGGTGCCAAACGACAATCCCGTCCTCAAGAATCGATCTGACAAGGGCAAAATACAAATATCGAAAACAAGCAACTGATCCGGAGGCCGTTGGTATTAACGTTTGCTAAAATCTAAAACTTTAAATAATCTACCAACGATAACTCCAACATGACAGGTAAATAAGAAAGTGTTTGGAGTAATAAATGACTAGATCTTTAATTATGGTGACCAGTTCTACCAGTATCACCGTCAAGAACGTACGAATTGCGTAAAGGGTTTGTAGATCTGGAGATGGGTGATTACAGACTAAACTTGTTAACATTAAGGGAAATTCCTAAACTGGAGGGCCACAGATCGTGTTCATTTCGCAGGAGAGGAGACATGAGTTTGAATTTTAAGAAATATTTTTTATATCAACGACGTATAGCGGGCATTAAGTTTTCTTAATACTACTAGAAATTAAGTATGCAGAGAGGCAGAACAAGGGAGGACCCGAATGATCGCCCTGCGGAACCCCTGAAGTGACATCGACTGAATCGTAGACAATATGTCTCGACTGTATATATTACGACGATTTTTTAAAATTCACTACAACGAATTGAAGTATATTGGCCGGTGAATTTTTTTGTTTAAATCCGTCACTGGACGTATATAATATTGTACCTAGGACCGAATGGGCCACCAGGATATCGGTAGGTTTCCCGGTGCGTCAAACAAAATCAAATACGTTTTTGTATCGTACAATAGAATAAAATACATACTGTTTGCAAAAGAAAAACGTGTATTCTCTATATTGATGCCACTGCTACGGAAAAAGTGATTCGATTTTTGAAAAACTTAAATTTATTAGATTTTACGACAATAGTGTATTTTTGGTTAAAAAAAAACCAATGTTACGCAATACAAATTCGATTTCTATATTAAGTTGATTAAGCTCGAGTTGTGTTTTTGCCAGCCCAAAACAGTTTTTACGGGTGGTATCAAAAACCAAAATTGCACTATGAAAAATGTTTTAGGTCTTTTTTTTCTTTTTTTTTAATGATGGTTTAATAAACAAAGAGAGCAACCATTTTTTCTATTTTTTTTTCCGTGTTATGTCATTGGCGGGAGAATATTGATTGACACCCACGGAAATTTCATTATCACGCGTCGTCTCTTATCGTAGCCAGCAGTGCGCACTACGGTCGGCAAATTTAATCAAAATCGAAAACCATTATAAACCGTCTGTGCGGAATCGCGGCGATGGGATTTACGTTATTTTAATAATATATATATACTATTATTGTATTATTGTTGTCGACGCGAATTGTATTTACGCGCGGTTTGGTCACGCCGCAGAGAAAGCGATTTTGGTCCGTTTCGCGGCCGTCAACGCCATCGTCGCCGCCGCTGCTGTAAAATCACCGCGCGCAAAAACGACGACGTCGTTCGTCCCGCGTTATTTACGGTGCATTATAATATATGATAGGAGTGCGTAGGACTTGTACGTATACAGGATGATCAACGGAACGTAAAACGCACGTTATGTCGGAATGTATTAAACGAGTAGTTCTAAAATGTTACGTTACCGTTTTTTTTTTTTTTTTTGTTTCTGTTTTGTCGACCGTATTACGTTTGACGGTGCCCATCACCACTGACCACTGACCACTACTCACGGCTTTCAAACGGCGACCTACAGTAAACAAATTCCGTATACAGATTATGTTTTAGTTTAAATAATTTTCGGCGTCGACCGGTCGATGAGATAGATATACCGATTTTAAGTTAACGGATTTCGATTAATGTTTGAAAACTTTCCGGGATAACGAGCGTCTGGAGTTTAGTCGATCACGCTGTATACGACGAAATACCGTCTAAGATTATACTGTGTCTGTCACTCGTCACCAGCACGCCAAACCGTCTCTGATTGACGTCGGTTTATATAGGTACTCTATTTACATATTATTATACGTCTTATTGATTCCCGGTCGACTCTCGCGTGTTAAATATAGTTGTTTTTTTCCTCCAAATTCTAAACGAATGCATCGGGTTTTTGTTCTGTCTGTAAACACAACTTTTCTACCAGAAATCTCGATACAATTAAAAAAACCACAAGCAAAGCTATTTTTCGTTGTATTTCGTATCTAGTCGGTGGCATTGTAGGGGAAAGAGATGTTTTAATTTTCCTTAATAATGAGGAAATACGAGAATATTTACGCACCATAAAGACTTTCTGTTATTTTCGATTTTGATTTTTTGTTGTAATTCAGTTGAAAATAATCTTAGAGGCGTGAAATGTATACCAAATACTTAGTCCTGTCAAGACACGATACAAATTTTAAAACAATCTTTTTTTTTTTTTAACTACTTATAGCCATTTGAATTTTTCGAGTTCTTTTGAAAATTGAGAAATTATAGCTTTATCATAAGTTGTACTTACGAGGCCGTATTGCTACCCGTAATTAGACTCTAAAAATGATTTTTCGCGGGTGAAAATTACTCAAGCAACAGACCTAATTGAAAAATCAAATTTTCACCATAACAAAAGAGAACGTGCACTGTGCAACGTTGGTTTTATTTTTTCGATACTACAAACACAACAAAAGTTATTATTGTAGTAAAGTCTAATAATTTTAAGTTTTTCAAACTCGAATAACTCATATCGTAATACTGATATCGAAACACTAAAACCAACGTTACACAGTGTTCTCCTTTTTTTATGGTGAAAATTTGCTTCCTAAATTAGGTTTATAGCTCAAGTAGTTTATGCCCGTGTTAAATATATTAGGTTATTTTTATTTATAAGCAAATTTTATGTGCACATTTTTATGGAAATCACAAAATTTCAAAACACGATTAACTGAACTTCGCTCAGAATCGTTTTTCGTTACCAATAATGATTTGTCGTTGTGTATACAGATAAAAATTAAATTCCTCTTTATATCCTACCTTATCGGTGTTTTTTTTTTGTATTAACCGCGATTTGTTTCTAATCTCGTTATCATATTTTATATTTAATCAACGTTAGATTAGCAATGTACAGATCGTTTTAGATTAATCCTAATAGCAAACAAAATGTACGATGTACATTTTATTTTGCTGCGATAAAATGGAAAATAATAGCTTCACGAATATAATACGTTGTTCAGTCTTCTGATCGTATCGCATATAATAACATATTCTTATAAAGGTGCCAACTAATATTGTATTAAAATATCAAGTTCTAGTATGGGTACTGAGGTGTTAACAAAGACCCAACTCATGTTACGCGGCTCGTATTAATAATTTCATTATCCTATAAAATAGGTACTTACGTAAAACAGATAAAAATGTTTTTTTTTTCATTATTATTATTATTATAATTATTAAAATCTGTATAGTAATTATACAGAGAGTTTACAAAGGGTATCCCGAGTCCATTTCTTCCATCGGTTTTATGTAAAATAATAACGCAAAAGAGCCTTCGCAATTAGCATTTTTAATTTATGGTATAATAAAGGACTGTACTACAACCCAGACCGCAGTCGTCAAAAACAAACTAATGATAAAACGCTGATAAGATTTAATGTTAAATATTTAATCTTCATTTATATATTATAACGTTTAAACTTAAAGAATATTTAAATTAAAATAAAAAAATATAAATTAATCGTATCGGTATCAATAAAACCATTTTTATATGTTACATTTATTTAATTTTTATCTCGACTACTTGATAAATGTTGAGTTACAATAACTCTAATAATCTATATTGAAATGTATTGAAATCATTTTACTGTTAAATATAAATAAAAAAACGTCATAACTAAGTACTATCGTTATAATTACTAAATAGATAATAATTATTTGCTTACCAGTAAACATGAATATGGCTATATTCAATTGGAATAACTAAGACTGGATTGCACTGCTGTTTGAACGGGACGAAATATATTCTGTTCGCGGTTGATATTTTGAAAATCTAAAATAAAATAAAATAAATTAATGTTGGGAAAATAATATTTTTTGCTTCGTTGATGTTTTCGAAATTCAATTACCATTACATTTACATAATGTTATATGCGTAATATTTATTTTTGTATCCAAAAGATATAAGATAATTATATAAATACGAGTATATACTATTCCAGTAGGAGTTATAATAGTTATATTAATAATATTTAGTTGAACATTTGACATACGAAATAAACATTATTTGTAAAGTTTGCGTATATATTATACCGTGATTGATTAAGCTATTTACTATATATACCGTTAAAATGGCCGAATCCGTCAAATTAACTGTCAAAACCGGATCAATTTACGGGGCTTAATTGGATTTAAAGATTAATACGTTTAACGTGTCAATAGTAAACTTATAATAATTATCATTAGTACACATTACTATTATTATACCGGTATTATAAAAATAATTAACCTCGAATTATTGTAACGTGATATAAATATTGATGTAACGACAAATTTAACTCGTGGCGCTTTTGCCGAAACTTTTAGAGCAAAACTAAGCCATTTCTAATGAAGTAGTCGCTTACATCTTTTTTTATCGCCGATAAAGCTGATTTTTCTGAATTGTTTGACATCAAAAGGTCATCTTGGCCAAAAGTGTCGCTTTTGCCTATTATTAAGGCGCCACAATTATAAGTTTAAGCGTTTTTATGATAAACTCCGCAACACGAACTCGACTACTCAACTACCCACTGCAGTTAAATAAATAATTTGTTTCCGTTATACGTATTCGTTTAATCATCCTTATTTATTCATTTTTTTTTTTTTTTTAACAATTAAAATGACGCGATTGTTATTAGATTGAGTCCGAACACCGTTTAGCTATACACAAGAATTGGATTTGCCATCTTGCCAAGAAGTTAAACGTTCAGTTAAATTAAACATTAAATCAATAATATTGTGTATTTTAGTTTTATAAATAATTAAAATTTAGATTTTTTTTCCTTACGAAGAAAGCCTTACGCGGGTACTATTGTACGTCATAACACGTGACTGTTATTATTTGTGTTGGTAATATTACGATTCAAGTTTTTGATCGTAAATTAATTTGATAATATCTCAACCAGAATAAAAACCTATGCGAGAGGAGGTTACATAGGATAATATTTATTTGACGGGAGCTTGAAATTTCACACAAAATTAATGTGTGTGTGTGTGTATACCTACCACGAGAATGGCGAAAAAAGATTTAAGCGCCTTTGTCGTATAAAAACCATCCGACAATTCGTCATTGATATAGGTGAAATGTTACGTTTTTTACACGGTAAAAAAATGTGTTCCGTTTCACGATATTCGCGCAAAACGCATCAGAAATAAACGGAACACGATTTATATATGATACGGTTAGGTTAGGTATCCAAAATATAGACGGCTACGTAATATATTAATCAGTCGTATCATTATACACGCCGATAATAACTTTAAATAAATTTGCAAAAATATAAGTGTTTTTATTTTTATTTTATTTTTTTTACCTTTTTAAACGTAAATCGATTTTTTCTAAATATATCATTGCGTTCGAGAGGGGATACCGAGACATTTTGATCATAATAATATAACCGATTCTGTTATACATAACGAATTTCACTAACGGTGATAACACTCTGTAATTATATTATTATTCCGATCTAATATCGCCCCGCGTAGTGTTGTAGGTATCTATATATTAAAACCATTATAATTATTTATTTTGATGTTTAAGTGTTGGGTAAATTACATTTTATCTTTATATGTAAAATTATTTAAAATTACATGTTACAAGCAACAATTATTTTTGTAATTTAAATATTTCGAATTATAATCAAAAAAAATAAACCTTATTTCTCAATTTTCAGCTCCTTCGAGCTACGGTAAAGGGTTAAGTAATCTATACCAAATTTTGCGGGTATTTTTTACTTTGTATATAGAACAATATAAGAAGGAACTGAAATTTAACCAAAATTTAAAAAAATAAATAAAAACTACCCTAATATTACATATATAATGTGTGACGTGGTTTTAAACACACTTTATCTCGCGTGTATTTCAATTTTCAAGCCAGAGTATGTGTGCATGTGAAATGTCACAGTTTAAAAACACTTATATATCGTTCGAATTAAAGTGTCGAGAAAAAAACCGACGTACAAACACTGTCACTGATGTTACGTATGTTACATTTAAGTTTGTTAGTTTGTTTAATAGGTCAATTCACGCGAATATTAAAAACTAACGGAATACAATTGATCTTGCCAATGAATGCGGATTTGCCATGTGGCGCACTCGTATGACGGAGGAGACGCGGCACGCTCGGCTGTCACGTCCTTGTAATTGTATACATAACGTTGTCGAATTTATATATTTTAACATTTTTACGATATCAAAAAAAAATTTTAAAAACGATGAGTGGAATTCCTACCCCTGTAACCCCTTCCCACATGTATATACGCAATCGCTTATATTTACGGGACGAGGAGGAAAATTAAAGTCCTGGGGGGAAGGATAAAAGTAGACGTAATGTGCAGCACTTTTCCATTTGTTCGTGGAGCCAAACGAAATCTACGAAACCCAAAAAATTATGAATATCATCGATTATAATAAATCACGACTCATAAAAAAACGATCTACGAATCGTTTGTTTTTTAATTTTTCATTAAAACACGTCGTGAAATTCTTAACATTTCATAGGATTTAATACGACGTTGACTACATCATCGGTAATGTAAAATTAACGATACAAGTAAAACATAATCATCAACTGGCCGGTATCTATAAACTCGTAATCGTCTTTGGGGAAGTCCGAGTGGCAATCAATATTATTCGAATTTAATTTATTTCGGATCTGTCCGAGGAGTCCTTGAGTCGCCTTGCCCAGCCCCAGGGCTCCGCGGAACGCGATTTGAGAACCGTAGACATAGTTCTAACCTAACCTAACCTACGCGTGTGATCTAAATCGTATGGTTCGGGATCGCGGTGCTCGCGCGAATATCAAGGGCGGTCTTGATATTCAATAGGCAATCGCGTTATGCAAATGTATTCGTTTCGCGAGAGTACAATGCATAAATTAATTTTGCATAATAATATGATTCGCGTGTAATTGGGATACGGATTCCTTTCTCGCGTCCACCGCGGCGGCGGTGAATGATAAAACTATATATGCGCCGTGTTGGGCGGATGACGCTGCGGCGGTGGCGGACGTACAAAGCGGGACGGCGGGGTGCACAACGGCAGCGCGCTCGGCGGACGGGACGCGACGGACGGGCGGGCGGGCGGCAAAGATGTGACGGCCGGTCCATATGAGAGCGCCACGCCCTGAGTTACCCTTCGCTGGCCGGCCGGCGTATTGATCCGGGGAGGGGAACACCGTACCGTAGTGTATAGTAGCGAGAGCCAGCAGCGTAATGCGCTCCGCTATCGCTTAAATATCTATACACACGCACACACGTAGAGATGCGCGCGCCACGCACACACGGGCGCACGATTCGCTCGCACACAAACGCGCGTACACTACACCCAAGTTAGTTACCCTTGTGCAAGTCTTGTATATAATAATTATTATATAAAAATGTAAATTGCACACACGTCACGAGACCTAACGTAACCGTATAATCCGGTATGATAATAATACACAACATACCGCAATATCTATACAATGATATAGTATATAATATATATAAACTAGAATTTATAGGATTTGATAAAAATATGATTTTTTTTTTTTTATATTTATTAATTTTAAATCGAAAATAAATTCGATTTGGATCGTCCTATTGCGGTAGTATTAATAATATCAGATAATCGGTCAAGAATGCAGTGGCGCGCTCAAGGGGGTGGACTTTGGGTCCGAAAATCCTCCCCTACGTTCTCGGTTAGTGTAATACTATTCAATTTTTTGATATATCCTACATACGAAAATCTAAACTAACGACAGTAGCCCACCCATGGGTGGAAGTACCATGTCCGACTTTTTTTTTCTTTTAATTTATGACCTTCGCTTCGATTCACGTAATATTACCGCAGTAGTTGACATCACACATTTTTCGTTTTATTTTTTTTTTTTTTAATTATTAG
This sequence comes from Tuberolachnus salignus, assembly GCA_956483605.1. Lineage (NCBI taxonomy): Eukaryota > Metazoa > Arthropoda > Insecta > Hemiptera > Aphididae > Tuberolachnus > Tuberolachnus salignus. Next base: position 36,309,059 of record OY101436.1, on the reverse strand, counting down.
TGGTCGTGTCTTTGTGCTAACGTTAATATTTATTCAGCTAAAATGTTATTTCGAGTTAAAAACGTTCAATTGTATTTTTATTAAACAATACAAGAAGTAATAATGTATGTAAGGTATGTATGTATTTGCATATCGGAAAGGTACAGAAAAACAGTAATTACATTTTACACTGTAAAATATATTGCGATAAAATTTATTTTTTTTATAGATTTTTATAACCACTCCCCTCCAACCATTTTGAAACTCGCAGTTAGTAAACGAATAGTAAATATATATATATATATATATATATATATATTATACAAAGTAAAATAAAATGTATATATTGTGTATGTACAATTTACTCGAAATTATTTTATCAATTCCCGCCGATTCACTTGTCTTTAATAACAATTTTTTTTTTCGCGTCAGCCTCTATTACGAACAATTGAAAGTCAAAACCCCCCTCATAAATAACCTATACCTAGGAGCTATAAACGTGGTATATTATAATATGTTCGTAGGAAAACCTAATATTATATATATTTTACGTGTACAACAAGCTTAGGTCATAGTATTATTATAGTGGTATTGATTTAACGTGCAGTATAATATTTTGACGATATATATTAGTGCCAACGGTTTTAGACGTGTATTTAAAATACACGTATACACACGTAGTATTCGTGTATAGTTTGTGTACACGTGTTTTGACACGTGTAATTAGAATACACGTGTATCGATCCATATTATATAAATACGGGGTACACCGTATAAGTAAATCTTCAAATCTCATAACTAATAAAATATTTAATAATTTCAGATTCAAAGAAACTGTGCAATTTATAGATAATCTTTAAAAACGGACGTGCTCAGGAAGAGTGACATAAACCAACGGTTAGCAAGTGGCAACCCGGAACTTTTTATAAACAAGCCTCATATTATAATTATACTACGAGTGTATTTGGATATACATGTAGTTATTTTTTACACGGATCAATACACGCGTAATAGGGATCTTTAATATATATATATATATATGTTTGTCATCATATATATGATAGACAACCGATTGAATTCTATCAGAGATCTGCTCGAGTACGAGAAAGACTTTTCTCTCTCTCTCTCTCTCTCTCTCTCTCTCTTTATCTCTCATAGTTCTTTTTTGTCGGTAATTTAAATCTCACACACAGACTCTCGCATGAGACAAAAATAATTCGAACATTTACGTTACGGTTTACAAGCGAATTCGCGTTACAAGTTATTCGAATAATAGAAGATTCGCTATGTACGAATACATTTTAAAAACTCGAAGCTTTTATTTTAGCGCTTGCCCGGCAAAATATCACCGTACGCCATCGACAAACACCTTATCGTTGACATATGTTCAAAACGCGGCGAATAATAAAAACCGAAAATAAGAAATATCAATCAGAACGATCAGTAAACTTAAACGCTGGATCCGATTGACATTTAGTCGGCCGAAATTCTGGGATTATTTTTAAACAGACTTTGTTTATTTTTTTCCCGACAAACAAATCATATGATCAGTATAGATATTATATAACATAACGCCCCTTACGGTATAATTAAATGTACGTCAAGCTTTATATTACGAATTTAAAAAAAATACAAATTTCGTTATATCTGACATTATAAATCGATCATATTTCAATTTCACAAAAACTACTGTCACAAATAAAAAAAAAAAGTTTTCTGTGTACCACACGCGTGAAAAGCGTAATAATTTGTTCTAAATTTATACCCAGAGTCACAGACTTTATTTAAATAATTTAACCTATTTTCTCAATAATAATAATTATGGTATAGACATACACATAGAACAATAGCATTTGTTATATTTAGTATTGCAAAATAAAAATGTTACAACAAACGGAAGTTCTATACGAAGGTTTATTTTAATCAAAATAATTATAATTATAGATATTTCCAAGTTCAAAACAATTATATGAATAAATCGTATTAAAAAAAACTTAATGAGATTGCAAACAGTTTGCCGCGATTATTTTTAGTACTTCTTCAAATTCAAATAAAAATATCCATAAAAAACAACACTGAGTGTGTGTGTTTATTAGTTTTTAATTTACGAATTTCAATGCAATACGGACGAACGGATGATAAATAAATTAATTTGTAATTCAAAAACACCCGTGAGCAGCTTTTATTTAAATATTTATCCTATATGTGTCACGATAGAAATAATAATACAATTGTTAGGTATACTCGTTCTAAAGCCGTTTAACTCAAAAAAAATAACGCTTTTATTGAATATCTAATATATAATTTGAATTGTATTCGATCGTTGTACCTAATAACTATTATATTGTTGTATTTGCTTCATTCGATTCGAAACTAATTGATAGGCATTGGCAATTTAAACTATTTAAAATATTGTCGACAGTATACGTAGACTATTAACGTTTAATCGTTTATTATTAATGTATTTATTTTTAATAGTTGAACATTTTTCTTATTTTTTTTTATTTATTCAGAAATTGATAATATTTATTATAATAGTGGCGAGGGCACTAAATGATTGGCGTTCGTTAATCAATAATCGTACTAAACGAATAAATAACATATTCAGTACTGGCGTAAATTATTGTAAAACCAATTGCTCGAATACAATAAAAGTGTACCCGCTATTATGTTATATGTAATCGATAAATGAAAATATATTACTCTAAAACGTTTCTCTTATTGGACTTCAAAGAAAAAAAAAATATATATATATATAGTGTCGAACATTATAATCAACTCTTTCAAGATTTTAAACGCTCCTCGTATACGTACAGACCCTTTTAAATGTATTTTTCGCCAGCTAACATACAATTTCTTCACTTATCTAACTAAAAGCATATAGTGGCGGAAAAGAAATGAAGTGGGTGAAATGGAAGTAGAACGCTTAACAATTTCCGAGTGGTAGAAATGTCTCCACCATCAATCAACGCGTAGGCCGTCCGTCCCCCTATTGTAACGACAAAAGAAGTTTCATCATCATCTTAGATCATTTATGCGTCGTGAATGAACACGAAGTTTACAAATTGACTCAGGATTGTATCGAGAACGGAACTAAATTTGATCACGTATGCCAACTTAAATATCAATTGTTTTAAGCTATGTGATTTAGGTTTAAGTAGATATTTTAGATTCGGAGCAAAGAGAGACGTTTATTTATTTTACAAACAGTATGTTTTTTTTTAATTTTTGGTTTTATTCAATTAAAGATTGATATTATTGTATACTCTATCTAATAAAACTTGCAACTTTAACTTTAAAGACTTGAAAATTGAACACAAAATTTATTTTAAACTATCATAAAAATGTTGACTAGTAGTTTTTGGATTTTAAATGGAACAAGAGAACTATTAGTTTTATAATAATGATGTATTTTTTTGTCTTGAAAAACACTTTTTGAGGTGTACCCAAATAGTTTTACCTTAGTAACAATCGTACGGACGGGTCATTAAACACGAGCTAGATAGTACTTAATAAAACTAATTCTTCGAACCTCCCAATTCAATGCCTCCGAGGCAAAAAAACAGCGAAAGACCAAACAAATAATGTTAGTCGTAAGTTTCAAATTTTCATTCAAAGAGTTACCAAAATTATCGTGATAATTGGTTATAAGAAAAAAATTGTCCATATTTTATCCCGCATGCACGGGATATTTGTACTAATTATCTTATTCTTAAAATATTCGGTTAAATAATATATAATCATACTAAATTAAATGTAATAAATGCTATCCTCGTTATTTATTTTTAATGGACATTTGAGTGGTTGAAAAACGTTTTACGAATAAGTATGTACACAACGTTATCCTGATCACAAAATCGAACATCCTCTAGAATAGTTTTCCTAACAAAGCAATTATTATAGCTTCATAGTTTGTAATAGTAATAAAACACTCGGATTTTACCGAAAGTAATTAATTTAAACAGATAGAAAATGTATTATTTGTATTCACAAATCGTACAAATACGTTTTATACACATTGTGTAAACGTGTTTTATTTTATTAAATTTGTTTATACGTCCGAGTGTGGAAAAAAGTAGAAATGTATTTTCGTACCGTGGGCTAGTCACAGTTTTAGGTAAGAATTTGATAAGATGGAATAGAGTAATTATTTAGTTTACGATTACGATAAATGATTGTATACGAAAAATGATTCTGACCGAAGTTGGGTTAAACATGTATTGATAAATTACATTGAAAATTATACTAATTTATTTCTACAAAATAAATTACAACTGTAACTTTTTTATTTTTGGTTTTGTTTAAAAGAGCTGAAAAAGTTTTATTCACATAAATAGGAAAATAGTGATTTTACGGTTATAATCTTAATTAGCACTTAAAACGCTTATACAAATCATAACTATTAAATTGATGAAAATATTTATATTGAAAACTTATGATGAACCTTGTGTCAAATTTCCAAGCATTTTTGTCCGATCAAAGCAATTTTATCCGCATAAAGTTAAATAAAATCTAAAAAAACTCGATAAATTAAAATGCTTATAAATAGCTCAAAAATCACCTGAATATTTTCAGGGCTAATATTAATATTCTGTAAAAATATCAGGTCTCTACAATTATTTTTAATCGAATCGCAACAAAGAAAAAAGAAAAAAAAAAAAAAATCGAAAATATAGAAACAAAGTTATTGTCAAACATTTTCCTATTTATTTCTACGTTTTTTTCACCATTATTAAGAAAACTAACACTTAAATCGAAAAACGATCCCTCACTCTAAGAAATCAACTAGATCCGAAATACTTTCGGAAAAGATGCTACGCGTTTGAAAATGAGAGTAATATTAATAGTTGAAAAGTTGTTCACCGACAAAAACAGTAAGAAAAAAAAAAAGCACACGTCGTTTAATAGTAAAACCAATATCAATGTGCATTTAAAAATATCAAATCTTAAGGAGCGCCCGTAAGGTAGGACGAGTAAGTGGTAAGGGAGGGGGGCGTTGAAATTTCGGGGCCGTGATGTTATTTTTTTTTTCCCAACGACTTACAAAATCCAAAACGTAACGAGCAGTAAATCGTACTTTCGTCGGAAAGCAATAATGATGACGCATATTTCCAGTCCATGTAGTCCGGCGGTTTACTACGCCACGGATGCGCGTAAAGAGAAATCACTTTGTATATATATTTTAAAATATTATTTCAGAACATTGTACGGCTTTATTTATTTGGCAAACGACTTTGTCGAAACGTCACCTAGACCGAAAATTTCACGGTGTGTTTGTTTCTCCTCTGCCCGCGCAACCGCCTCGTATTTATATCCATTCGGCCGCGAGTTCATATAGTAAGTTGTGTATAAATCACAGGGACGGTGCACCCGCGAAACCTTTTTGTGCGCTTTTGCCCGCACACTCAACGCTCGTGTAGTTGTAAATTCATACACACACGCAGATATAAATTCTTGGGACGTAGCGGAACGTATTTTATTTGAGCTTCTTGGACCGTGTTGTAAAAACGAGAGAGTGAGTGAGAGAGAGAGAGAGTGAGTTTAAGTTTTCGTAATATTTTCCTGAGATTCCTTTTTTTTTTTTTTTTATATGTATACATTCGGCGAAAAAAAAAATAATAATCAACCAAAATGTATTCTATACACAGGACGAGTGCGCACGAGTTATAACAATAAGAATATATTTTACTACACGTACACAACGGAAATTGTTTGTGAAAAAAATACACTATCTATAGATATCTGTAATCAATTTTAAAACCTTCGCGATAACAACTCTGTGTTTGAATTAAAACTGATTATTTATTTTCGGATACAGATAACATAGTAGTGATTGTATATAAGTCACGATATTTTCAATTTAGTATTTTACACTGTGGTATAAATTATTTCGTTATCTTTACTGCATCATTTTGCGTTAAAATTTCATTGCGCACAGGGGCGCCGGAAAAACGGGAACAATGGGCGCGATCGCCTCCATGGGAAAAGTTCCCTAGGAGCTAAGCCCCCACTGCTAAAATATATGAGTTTCAGAAGTAGCCGACTATGGAGGGGGATCCCCGGGTCCGAACCCCCCTTTGGGGGGTAGTATGTGTATACAATTTTATATGGTAATTTATAGTACATATGTACTAGATTTTTTCTGCAGTTGAATTGTCTATATTTAAACTATGGACCCCTCTTCTTTTGAAAAAGTTCTGGTTGCGCCACTGAGTTTTAGTGATCATCTATAATCTGTATGTTGAAAATCGAAGCAAATCTTGAAACCGTCGAATAGTAGATGTAAATCGTTCACACTGTGAACTTTAACACTTTTTAACTTTTTGTAAAATACTGACGAATAAAATTGTAACAACAACAACAAAAAAAAAAGTGTACTATTTCATTAGAGCCGTTTTAATATATTAAATATATACTATATACGTTTTAATATATACTTCGGTTATCCGCTAAAAAAAAAAAATTAAAAAAAAAAAAGTTATATTTGAAATAAATTTTATATTTTTAAATTACGTAATTTTCCTTTAAGCGTTTAGGAATTATTTTATTCAGCCCCCAGGGTTAAAAAAAATCGTTCAAACGCCACTGACCGATTAAACGCCAAAACAAATAATAATTATAATAATACACGATCGCGTTATTGAAATAAATTATCGTGAAAAAAATTAAATAAAATGTCGTAGTTATTTTTGACCGTGATCCAAAAGCGTTTCGTTCCAATTGCCTTTCTCTGAGTTTTCCCAGTTACCTTTTCCGGTCGACCATAAGTAGATGTAAACCCTTATCGTTCTGCATAAATTAAATGTTGTAAATAACGTTTGGACTGCGCCAGGTGCATTTGGGAAGCTTTATACCGTATAATCCCCTTAGCCCTCCACTGTAGACCGTTGTAAAATATTGTTTCCTCTCCGTCCTTCTCTTATGTTTTCTTGGCTTCAAGACAACGGCCGTTCCTTTATTATTATTATTATCATCATTATCATCATCATCATCATCATCATCATCATCATCGTTATCATTATTAAATATATATATATATATTTAGTTTTATTATGGGAAAAAAAAAAATTGGAACTTTCAGCGTTGTGCTGCTTCTGGTAGTGTGGTATTTTTGGAACCGGTCCAAGAGTTGCCTGACATATTGACCAAGTTTACTTGGCTCCAAAGTGAATTAACTATACGCTGTACATTTTCTGTAAACCAAAAGGGGTTCGCATTTAATACCCAAGTAACTCATAATCAACTACCGATATGATATACCTTTTAGTAGTTTACCTTTACTCGATTAGTAAAACAAAAGACAAAAATAAAACTTTTTTTTTTTTCTTACGTGTGTGGTGTAATAAGTTCAATTTTCTCGTACGGTAAAATTAAAAACGAATTGCCTGAATTAAATACAAATTAACACGAGTAGATTGCCCGTAGAATTTGCCGGTAAATTCGTACGGCGATGTCCTTGTAATTAAACTTGTTATTTTTAGATAATAAACAACAGAGTTGATGATGGTAAAACACAATGCGGGGCGGTGGGCTCTTATTGTATGTTTTCTATTCCTTCAATTCACACTATCCAACAATAGATATTTGTATTTCGTTCCTTATTATTACCGAGGTTTTTGAGTAAAAAGGTCTACAATAGATAGGCCTTTCGTGCTTTTTTTGTCCTGAGGTAATTCTGTTGAGAATGTGTCGGTCGGAAAATCTAGGGAAATGGGACATTTTATTCAAAAACCACATTGAAATAAAATTTTCCAAAAAAATAAAAATAAAATAATAATCTGGCACGTTCTCAATCCAACTAAACTTGGCAGACCGACAGTACTTTTTAATTCCAAAAGTGCGTCTTTCATCTTTATTATACAGAATATAAAGAATAGGGTAACAAATAATAATAATAACAATAATAAAAAAAAAACCACCTTAAGTAATTATTTGTAAATTTTGCCCTCTTATATAAATCATTGTTAGTTAAAAACACGCTAAATTAATCCATATCGTATTAATGCATATATAATTAAATATCATGCATCTACAATAATATAAGAATATTTATAATTTTTAATTTTTCATACCTATTATAATAATATTTATTTTCAATTAAAATATTTTAATTTCAATATTTTTTTTGTTCGTTCAGTAGCTATATATTAACATTTTATTTAATATGTGTAGGACTATAACTCATTAAAGTTAAAATGTATGTAAAACCGTAATAACGACGTATATTATATAAATTTAAATAATATAGACAATAATTTGATATATAACAATATTTGAGTTTTACGAATTTGAATTTAAAATTTAAATACATAGAAATCTTTACTTTGCTATACGATTTTAACTTCGGATTTTAGTGTTTAGAGCCGAACACTAGTGAGTTATAAAAGCGTTATCATTAGACGGTTAGATTAAGAATTACATTTGGTGCTCCAAAAAAATTGTTAGGAGATAACTTGATACAAAATATTACAGACGTTTATATTATACGTATTATTATGCATATAAACATAACAATTCGAGTTTAAAATTATCATTATTATTATTTTTTATTTAGTTATTAATTATTAGTTTAGTTGTTTTTCTACTATTTATATGTAAATATATTTCCAATAAATAATATTAAAACCGACAACGCACTGTTAAAGAAGATAATTAATGCCTGGTTATGGCGTAACAATCAAACCATGAAACGAGTTGAGCAACAACTGCGATTATAATTCGCACACAGTTGGATTCAGTTTACAAAAACTAATTAAAAGTTAAACAATGCAACGTCTCTTGAAATTGGCCTCAGCAGATTTCATCCGACTATTGTATATATTTTTATTTTTTTTTATTCACACTCTTTGTGGTGGAAAATATAAACAAATTACTATGAAATTAAATTTAAAAAAAAAATGAATTATAAGTACTAGGTACAAAATCATATAAGATCTCGAATGCATTAAAAGCTTACGTATATTATGTTATAATAAATAATTTCACAACAATCGTGTTTCGATCGGTCAATTATTATTTTATTGTACGTTAAATTCGAATTGACGAATAATATATAGTCGTTTCTTCTATAAAAAAATATATATACAAATTAAACTGGAAATTTTACTGTAAAAGTAAAACATAAAAAATAAAAATCGAATATCGACGCGCGTTCGGTTTTTATTGACAACGATAGAATAACGCGGGAGCGACCTACGAGTATAAAACCGAATGCTGTTTACTGGCCGGAATTAATGAAATAATAACAAATAAATAGAAAAAATAAAATAAAATAACCGAAAGCGTTAGAAGCAATTCGGGTCGTTTTAATCCAATTAGAGAACCCACCCGTGGTACGTACACTCTATATCGTACCAAACCCTTTTTTTTTTCAATTTGTAACCGACAACAGTGGAGGATCCGTGTGAACATTACTACCCCACATCGTACCAAACCCTAACCGTAATTTCGCTATATAAAACATGGTTGGTCGTCCAAATGTATACTGTACCGCAATGCCAGGGCAGCGATCGTATACCAATACGTAATTTAAATACTCTCGAAAACACCTTGAAATGGGCACTCAGAAATGTTATTATATATAATCGTTGTTTTGTTCTTTTTTTGTTTTTTTTACATTATAATTATCATCACAACGACGAAGAAAATTTCCGTTGGCTATTACTGCCCGACACGTCCGTCGTTTATAATAAAACGAAGAGAGTAGTTCTAGACGATTTAGACCGAAAAACCGGACAAAACTGTAGGGGGAATCGCGAAAACCTTCTGTTATTTTAAACGGTCCGTTCGTATCCCGGAGACGTATAATTATTGACGTCGTTTTTTTGTTTCCTCCGAAAACCCGATATCGGTTTATGCCGGTACTCGTCGTCGCCATTTACGTCACGTTTTTATTATACGCACGCCGCGCGCCGCCCGCATAATAATAATTATTATTATTATCGAGTTTAACGTGCGCGCGGCCGTCGAACCGGGCGGGAGGGGGTGGGTTATTAGCCCGGATGAACTTCGTAAGGTGCGAAACGACGCGGGGCGGGGGACGGGGGCGCCTACGTTCGGACGGACGGATGCGAGGCCGAGGGGTGTGCCGCGCACCGGAAGTGAACGAACAACTCGGAGAGTGAGACGCCGTCCATTCAACAAGTACGCCTATATTCGTGAACGAATTTCACAGCCCTTCGCCGCTCTGTCATTCAATCGACTGGTATATGCGTACGTATACATACGCCGACGCCGCCGCCACCGCCGCCGCCGGTTACCACGAAATTCCATTCCGAATTTTCCCCCGGCCGTTCTGCGTTTTTATCCGGGACGGTCTACCGGAGTAAATAAAATAACACGTTTTAAAACGTTTGTTTCGCCATAATTTCGTTCTACTTTTTTACGAATTAAAGACCCCGTACGAAAACGATAGGACAGAAAATAAACTATGACCGAATTGACGTTGACAATATTGTTTGGGCGAATGATATTGTTCGAATTTTTAATATTTATGAAAATAGATTTTTGAAGTTTAAATTCCACAATTGCGTACAAATTCCCTGACGATTCCGGGTTTCCAGAACCATTGTTTCGACAATTATACGAAGCTATCCAGTATACAATTATTGTTGTATTGTTTATTAAAATATTCTAAATATTACCGTTTGTTCGGGCCTTTGAAAGTAAATTATCTTGATTCGTCCTAGGTGGTTTTAATGTGGTTAATTTATCGAAATTTTGAAAAAATGTACTTTTAAAAGCCGATAATAAATAAATGACAATGTTTAGAATATTTCAATTGGAAAAAAAAAAAATGTATTTGTTGTTATATTTTAGATTTTTCTGGTACAATTTTCGACAAAATGATTTCACCTACCTATAAAATTGTTATTTGTATAAAAACTAAACAAAAATACTCGACTAATTTCCTAATAATGATGCAATATTAAAAAACCATTTAAAATATGTGCAAAAAAATTGCGGAATATTATTAAACACCGAGGAACACAATATCACGAGAATTAGAATATCTGATAACAAAAAAAAATTCTTGAAACACCCAATTGTATGTGCAGCTTTTAATATATAATGTTAAAAATCGTTTATGTATATATTATGTATCTGAATGGTGTATGGACAATAAACAAATAAACTAATTTGTTTGTATTGAGATACAAATAATTTGTACAGTTTTACAGGCATATACAAGTTAGGAACCCCTAAAAATATACCAAAAGGGTCGGCGACATGTATTCGAAGGCCACCGCGACTTTGCGCGTGTATTTGAAAGGCGGGAGTGCGTGCGGTAGGGATGAAAGACGTCAAAAGGTATGTATGGGCCTAGTTTAATGAATGCCTCGCGCGGCCCCGGACCAGGAAGCTGGGTTAACAATGACGTCATTCAGTCGCCCGTAACCATAGGGACCACCGTGAATGACGTCATTGCTGTCTCGGCGTGGCCCAGTTTCGCCGCTTGTCGGGCGCGGACGCGCGTTTGACCCGAAACCGCTGCCGCCGCCGCCGCCGCCGCCGCCGCCGACGCCGCCGTCTCTCGGCCTTGCCGGGCGCGTAGCGTACACCCCGCGCCGAAATAGAACGTTGCCGAACGGGGGGAGGGGGAGTGAGTAACCCGGTGACCGTAGGGACACCGCCGGGAGGACGATGTGGTACAGCGTGTACAGTGGTGTTGTATGCGGATAGTATTATAATGTATGGCGGCGGCGGTTGCGGTTATGTAACGTCGTATATTTTTATTCGATTTCCGGCCCCGTCAAGACCATTACCCGCCCTGCCGTGTCCCCGTAGTAGTCTGCGGATTCCTCGCTATATTCCTCGCGGAATACTCGTCCCGGTGGGGATACGCAAATTTTTGGGTACACGAATTGCAAAATCGCACGATTTCGCGGCTCGTTAGACGCGATCCCGCGCCCAATTTCTTTTGCGAAACTTTCCATCGATGCCGAAAAATTATACGGATTTGAAAGAAAAAATATAAATAAACAACCCGCACGACGCCGATAAAACCACTGATGACGAATGTACGAATAATAGGACAAAGTTCAATATCGTCCGGCGGGAATTAAAAGGGCCTGTAATTTCATTGATAACAAACTGTAATCGACGAAGAAGGACGCTGGAAATATTCTTCAAGAGCAATGAAAATAATTACAATATATATATTATTAAACATATAAATACTTATAAACATTATGATTGAGATATAAAAATATAATAATAAATTATACGTTTTCATGACATAACCTTCAAAAAGGCCATCTCTCCCGTAGAAAATCTCTTACCCGAAAAATACCGCGGCCATCAATGAAACCGGGCGAAATAGGCGTGTCCTATTCGTATATTTATGATCAATGAATAAAACGCGTAAAATGATAAAGGAAGCGAAACATTTTTTCGACAAATTGGTTGCCCCGTAAACATTTTCAAATCTGTTTATATGATCATATGCCGTTAAAAAAGTAAAGATAATTTTAAAAAATTTTCGAACACGAAAAACCCCTCTAAATATATTTTTTTAATAGGTTCGGTATTCGCTGTGGTAATCTAAATGACCTACTTTTGTAACTAGGTAAATAGGTAGGTAGCTAGTTAGAGCACTCAAAATTCATTATAAATATTCAAAATATATATTGTGTAAATTGAAAGATTTCATGTAAAGGTACTTCTCTATAATTAGTCTGGCGATGATGGTATTTGTTAATTACGTAATAAAGAGGTAAGGCAGTATAATTTCGGAAGAAAATTAAATGATTTATTTAATTTATCTACCCTAAAAAAATATTACTAAATGTTATACTACAAACTAAAAAATAAAAAAAATATAGTTTTTTCTAGTTTAAATTCCTTTTTTATCTTTGCATAATTTTTACGGACAATTATTGATTTTTCACAATATTTAAAATACAAATATATACAATTTTTTTTTTTTTTATAATTTAAATGACTCCTATAAAATCATTTTTTGGGTTTTGCAATATTTTAAATTGTGACGAGTTTTTAATTTTTACTATAGAGTAGTGAAAGAACCATAAAAGTTTTCTATGGTAACGGTGTTCTGAATTTATCTTTGAGTTTAACTTAATTTTATAAAACTTTTATGAATTTATTAGTATTAAATATTTGTACTAATTAAAATATGCCGAAAAATACGATTGTATAACTTTTTTTTTTTTTTCATTTATTCGGGCCGTATAATTTACTTTTAAATTATATTTAAAAAATCTTAATAATTTTCAACAAAATTTAAATACTATAACACATACGATATTTTCAATGTTTCCATATATTTTCTTAATTTAAATATCTAAAAAAAAAAATTATAGGTATTTATTTGGTAATAGGTAGCCTGACCCAATCGGGATTATTACTTTAAAAACTTTGCAATCGAGCGTTATTTTTATCAACAAAAACAACATCTCATGAAAGGATATTTAACAACATTTGACGATTCAAAATCGCTGAATCAACAGTTCTTTAAAAAAAAAAAAAAAACAATTCCAAGCCTAGAACAGTGATAACAATGGCACAGAGTACCACCTGAAAAATTATTTTGCGTGTCTGTCCGCTGTTTATTGTAAAAGTACTTGAAATCAATTCAGATTTTTTAACGATTAAGTGTTTTTTTTTTTTTTTACATTTTCTTTTTTTTTTACGTATGTTACTATGAGTGACATTAAAAAAACACCAATTTCGCGGAACAGATTTAATAGCCTATGATAGAGTACTTAACTACACGAAACACGCGGAAATGTTGTTATTAAATGTCACGCGATTCGAATTCAGACTTAAAAAAGAAAACTCGCAAAAAAAAAAAACCCCCATTGTGACTCCGATTCACATTATAATAATAATAATAATAATAACAACATAAAGGTAAAGTATTGCAAATGTTCCGTTATTATTATTTTGTGAGTGTTCAACGTAAGAATGTTTAATGGGCTACTATGAACTCGGTATAGCGTGTAGCGCAATACTTATGTAAAGGAAAAATAAAATAAATATAAGAATATTTGTTTTTAATTGTGCTGCATAAAACAATATTGATAAAAAAATCATTCCCGTAGTTTTTTTTGTTTCTAGAACTGCGTGTGAATTTATGACTTCGTATACGATTTCGAGTAGGAAAAAAAAAAGGTCATACGCTTAAATGCGTATGCGTGTTCTACAAAACTTTTTAGGAAACATTAAAAAGTGTAGCTAAAACATAAAAGACTAGGTTTTATAAGACCGCCAAATTTATACCCTTTAATTATTAGTATCTGACCTAACCCCTATACTGATCTATCTATTCTGTATTTTTGTTACCGGTATTTGTATTAAAGCTCTAATGGATAAAATAAATGTTGTACCGTCAATCGTTTATATAGTTTTCTATTATTAAAAATAAAATTTAAATTGGAAACGTGGCTTAAAAATAAAATGATTGAGCTATTCGATATAATAATAATATCATATAATAACATATCTGCTTAAATCTAGTTTGAAAATAGATATTGCGAATACTTATCCCTAACTAGTTATTTATTAAATATAAAATTGATTAAACCATAAATACAAAAAATATAAACAATTCTTAAAGTTAGAAAACTCGACTAAATATTTTTATTTTTTTTTTTTACATCGCTCTAATCATTAAAATTCTTTTAAATCCATAACCCTTTTAAAAAATATTTAACAAAACGTATGCATCTCTGATGATGTACAATACGGTATATCCTCAGAGACCAAGATTGTAACAAATTGTACACGATTCCCGCACGCCTATTGACCCCTCGTTAAAAACTGAATGTAGAAGTTTGTAAGAAAAATATAAAATATAAGAGATTTTAATATGTAGCTGTAAAGTGAAATATTTTTTTTACATTTTTAATAAATTAAGATCGCAATATTATTTATATTCACATTTTTTTAATTGTACTGACAATTTAAAACGAGAAACAAATTTTGAAAATAGTTTAGCGTTCGTATTTATATTGTAAATCCAAAATTAAATTGAAAAATATCTACACGACAACAACGCTTAAAAATTAGTAATCTATTTTGCACATTTATCGGGGTCAAATGTATTTAAGTACTTTTACATTCGATAAAAACATATTTATGTACTTTATTTTTTTTGAAATAATGATATTGAAAGAGTCCGTATGAATCTATTTTTTTTTTTTCGTAAATTTATTTACAACGGGTTTATAATAATAATCAATGAAAATATTATGTTAACCGTTTTCAACACGAAGGTTTTTAATAAAAATCTTCAATTTTACTAACTGTATGCCGTAATACAAGGAGGTAGCGAAATTGCCTATTCGAAACGCCCTATTACCTTCTATATGAATTGTAGGACCCCGTCATACGTTAACTATTTTTTTTCAAACTACACTCGGTTTATTATAAACGATATTTTTTATTATTTTTTTTTTAATAACTGTACGACTATAGACGAATAAACCGACTACTGCGATTTAAATCGCGGTACCACCATAAACAAGCTGTCTTAATTATTTTTAATTTGAAATTTGAATCGCGTAAATTCATTTTCGTCGTTTAATAGTAATTAACCCCCCCCCCCCTAGAAAAACCTACGATGTATTGATTAAACACATATATATATATATATAATGAGTAATACCTACCCTAAATATATTGTACTAGTTATTATTAATGTAAAAACAATATTGTTCAGCAACAATAAAAAAAAAAAAATTGCAAACTATACAGATTAATAGGTATTTGGAAATATTATCAGAGACGTTTGTAGTGCATACGTAATAGGGTTTTTTTTAATGGAAATTGCCAAGAATCGATAAATCGTGAACGATTAAAGTGAGTTTTGAGCGTAATACGATTAACAATCAGGGATTGGATTCTACAGCATTTGCTGATTATCATTGAATACCTACTGATAACAAAAAAAAAAAATAATAACAGTGTAAGCTAGAAATCCGTTTTATGTAACAAGAATTTCAATTCTAAAATTGTATACTGTATGTATATTTGATTTATTTCGTGTTTTTCGTAATTCTCGTAATTTAAATCAAAAACGTATAAAACATATTTGTGGCAAATAGCAAAATTCTTAATTTTCGTTTTATTAGATATTTAATATTATGGTGTACCGACAGAAGAAAAAAATTATATACATTTGCTGTTTGTTCATGTTTTTTGGCGCATATTTCAGTGATTTCCAATGCTATAAAATCCGAACTCCGATCAATAATAATAATAATAATAATAATAATAATAGGAACAACAATCGAGAAAATAATATAATGTAAAAACTCACCGGAAACCTGTTGGACTGACGGAACGCCGACGTATGGAAGGTACGTCCACCTCTTATCACACTATCGTGGAAAACGGGGGCCCCCGGTAGTGTTGTACCGTCGTCGTTTTACCGGTGATTGCGACGGTCACGTGAACGCCGATCAGCAGTCGTGGACGTACGGAACAGTTATACACCGGACAGCGTGTAATAATATAAAATTACACATGTATACATGTAATTATATTAAAATACGCGGACTACAGGGGGGTGTTTTGTGATTCGATTTCGTTATTCGATTACGTTACGACCCCTACGGCGTGGCGTATATTTTTCCCCCGTCGTAGTACGCGGTGTATTTTATTATCGGTGTAACGGTTTCTATATTACGGTAATAATAACATGACGTACGTTTACTTGGATTTTGGCCGTATTATACCGCGGTATAAATTAACAATAATAAAAATATTAAAAATTATAATTAAATAAACGAAAAACTAAAGAAAAACAGGGCGGGGGGAAATAAAATCAACGAAAAATTGTATAGGAACCGGAGTGGCGAAACGTAAAAACCCGGCGTGGCAAATATCGCAAGCACACAAGCAGCAGCGGGCAACTACCAGACGACGACAGACACGGACCGGCACACACATACACACACACAACCAAAGACGCACGCGGGAGCGCGCACACACACGCACGGTGCCCGGTCGGAGAGAGGATACGCCCGCCGCCGCCGGCGCATATAAACTGCGCCGTCCCTTCGATCAATAGGGCCGACCGGAGCGCCGCCCGTGCCGAGCTTTCTTTGCCGTGTTTCCAACCTCTTTGCAAGCCGCCGCGCGCCGTGATTGCGCCCGCCCGAATTATTGTTACTGCCCTCTTGTTGTTCGGTCGCTGCCGGTCTCGTGCGCTCCAGCCGCCGCCGCCGCCGCGGTTGCCACGTCGCTCCGCCTGAACCATGCACACGACGAGCGGCACCGCAGACGTGCAGCGCTCGCCGTTCCGAAAATGTCCCCCTCCCCCGTAAATGCGACGAACAATGTACGCGCGCGTCCACTATATAATAATATGTTGATCGTCACTTTTCAACATTTCAACGATATACGAACGACTATGTCTAAACAACCGAACCAATATTATTGCCGGTCTATCATCTCCGAATTTGGTTCCCTGGTTCCAAATCTATTATATAATAAATCTATTAATGTAATTTCTAAAAGACTCGCGTGCTTCGCACCGTGGGCGGGTCACAGAGTCGCGAAGGGAATTTGATTTGTACGCGTAACGATAAATCGTTGTTAACGAACAGCGGTTTTGAGCAAAGTTCGGTTAATCGTATTTTGAAATGCTTTAAAAATATATATATATATATTTCATTACGCTCGAATTTTTTTCCACCATTAACTACAATTCGTGGTGAATCTCGTGTGAAATATTCGTATCAAAAAACAGTTGTATTCGTATAATAAAACGTAATAAAAACTAAAAACATTCTATAAATTCAAATGTCTATAAATAGCTCGAAAATCGCCAAAATATTTTGGAATTATTTCACGTCTATACACGGCTAATATTAATATTCAGTGAAAGTTTCAGGTGTGTAATTGTAAAATTATGTTTTTTGTTTCAATAATAATTGATCATAATAATGCGATAACGGTAAAATTGTAATGTAATATTTTTTTTTATTTTTTTTCTCGTAACAATGTACAACACTGATAATAATAATAATAATTAGTCAATAATTCTAATCAGGGGCGGGTTGTTATGAAGGCTACCAGGGGCGACTGTTCCTGGCCCGAATATGGACGGGTGTGTACCTACTATTATAGCAGGTGGTATAAGCTAAACCACGTATGACAATGAATTTACAGCGCAATATAATTGTATTCTATACTTTTTGTTACCTATAACGTGTAGGTAATATGTAATAATCATGTAAGTTACGGCCACAATAACGTGAATCTATGCAGTGGCCCTTATTGTAAATTTAACGGACAGGTGGGCAATTTTATGAAACTCGCTCGATGTTTTTCTGAAACTCGAGCCGCCGCCACCGATTCTACTCTACCCGTTTCGTGAACAACGCACGGACATATATTTTAATCTATATAAACGAAAAATTGTTTTACGGCCTTTATTTGCGGTCCCTGCAATCTGTATTCGGCGTGTTAAACGGTGGCAAAATCGGAACCATGCGATCGTCAACTTGACTATTTTTTTTCTTTATCGTACCCGTAAAATCGCGGAACTCGGAGCTCGGGCCCCGGAGGGGAGGCCATCTATACACGTGTATTTTATAACGACAGGATTATCGATTATACAGATCGACCGTAAACCGAATCTTATTATTATTATAACGTAGTCGCGGTTTTTGACCGTTTCGGACGTCTTTGGAAACCGATTCGGCGGATGTGCGGCACATAAAACATCGGCGACCGACCCGGGACGCGGCCCTTTTTAGACCGATATATTTCAGTAAAGAACACTCGTTGGACGAAACGCCAAATCGAGAAACGATCGAAAATACTTATTTAACATTAACATTAACATAGCCCGGCGAACGTTCATGTGGTATTAAAAACTGAATGCTGCGCGTCCCGTACGGGACGTTGAAACGATGAACTCCTCGCTCCTCTCGGTTCGATAGCTCCAGCTCGATTTCGCCTTGGTTTGTTTTTTTTATAATTATCTTTTAAATTTAAATTAAAGCTCGGCTCCTATAATGTATATACGAGAATATAATATTAGGTTAGATCGGATTACGTTTAGCGCGGAGGGCCGGTCGGCTTAGCAATGACAAATGATTGCCAACGGAAGTTAGATTCTGGGCGAAGTCCGGATGAAAACGTTTCGATAAATTTAAAATCGTATTCGTTTGTAACTATAAATTGCAATTGTCCGCGGTTTTTCTTGGCTCGGGCCGTTGTTGAGCTGTTTTATGTAGTCAAAAAAGTCCCTCCCCCTATATAAATAACCCTTTAAATGGGCCGGTTATTGATATAGCTATATTATATATTACGTAAGTAATACATATTATAACACATACGCAATAATTATTATTCCCAGTCGAGTTTTTCTTTAATCACTTTGACGATGCACATGTGTTGACAGCTTTTCTACCGGAAATCTTGCTCGAATAAAAAATAAAAAAACAAACAAAAAAACCACAAGAGAGGTGGTAATTTTATTTTGTAGTTTTTGTAATAATAATTGCGAAAAACGATTCAATAGAGGTTAATTAAACGAAATTAACGATCACCGATGACAAAATATACGTAAATTGTGTATAGACCAGATTCCAGAATACCGTGGGAATTTCCCATATAGACTACTATAGTGATTACCAAATATTCGAGTTTTTGTCGGTGATTTTAACGTTTAGTGATTTTTTTTTTTTTTTTTTTTGAAACTTTCGGAATTTTGCGAATAAAACACAATACGTATGGTTGAAAGGTGTTTTTTCAGACTAATACAATACCGTATTATTATCGAGTTAATCATATGTATTGTTATACGGCTAAAATAAGAGGGCGTATCCGTTGTGGAAGCTATTCAATTTACGGAAATAAATTAGCGAAACCGACCCCGCCATTTAATTCACGTGATGGTTCAAACACGTTCCATATACCAAACAATTATTTACCTTGTTATTTGAACATCGTGTGTGGTATAGTAACTATTCTAAATCACATAAATCTCGACCTTAATATAATGCGCACGCCGTCGATTTAGTTTTTCTACTATTTGAAATTGTCAAGTTTTTGTTGTTGTTCGCGGATAAAAATGTATAAATTAAGTTTTCATTTAGTTGAAAATTTGTTTAAAAAAACACGATCAATTGCGATTCTTTTTTTTAATTACAAAACTAATATAGTTTTCAATTCAAATTGATTAAAACGTGTTTAACCGAACACTGCTCAGAATTGTTTTTCGATTGCAATGATTTGTCGAAATCTTTATTCATACAGTATACTACACAATAGGGGTCGCCAATAAATATTTTCAACGGGCTTATTAGAAATCCGAAAAGTTTCTCTTCGAGTCATCAAAATTCAAAGCGGTTCACGTTTAACTCGAGTAATTATCAAGGTAAAATCAAAAGAATAAAATGCAAAAACTTACGAAAATGTTATTTTATTTAATAAAAAAATAATACCGGAAATGATGAAAAAGAAAAAGAAAAAGAAAAATGCTCTCGCCTATAGCTGAAAAATAATTTGAAATTAGTGACTCTATATATATATATATATATATATATATATATTTATATAAATCTTACCTTCCCAACTTTTCACCTACAACAGTAAACTATAGCAATACTGGTCACGTCGGAGGTAAACTATAGTCTCGGAAAAATGCTCATCAGAGAATAAAGAGAGATGCAGAATTTAAAACTGAATATTGGTAACAGAAAACCGCCGCCGTCTGGCGAAAAACAATTAAAAAATCAAATAAAAACTTTACCGTGAAAATCGCATAGCGGACGCCGGCTACCGAGACTGGTACAGTCTATACTGTGAAGGTTTCTCTGTGTACGAAATCATCAAATTGGTTATGGTCGCCCAATGGAGAAAACGAAATCGTGTTGTATCGTACAATGGAAATACAGTTTTCCAAATACAGATGTGTTTATCGCTACCGTACGTACAAAATTGTTCGGCTTTGAAAAACTTAAAATTGTCAGATTTCAAGACGGCAATAACTAATATTTTAACCGTTAAAATTATTATAAAAACCAACAGTGAAAAAGTTTTCAATCGGAATCTATAATAAATCGTAGTTTGCCCGCGCAATACGGATTTAAAAGTTAGTAAGCTCTCTTCAAAATCAAATTTTCGCCAAAAAAAAAACCGACTAACTCCTGGTAACGTAATTTGTTTTTATTTATTTATTTTATTTAGTAGTAAACTAAAAACAACGTTTACCGAGTAAACGACAGTATATTGGCGGGAGAAATCATTTTGACATACCGGAAATTCGATCATTACGCGGCGCCCGTTTATTACCGTAACCGTTTCGGACACGGAATCTATACTATTATAAAAAGGTCACAATGTGTTAGTTTGTGGGTTTGTATGTAGGGGGTAAAATCCGGAACTAAATAACCGAATCTGAAAGTTCTTTCACGGAGTTCAATAGATTGCTCCGTTATCCTCGAGTGCTATACGCTATAAATTATATACGTAGCGTGTGGTGTTTTAGCCGACCTATCGCGGTTTTTAAACAGTGGGTGTCTACGTATCGTCGGTTAATAAGCCAATTATTCATGTTACCCTCAATAATGACATTATTCAGGACACACTAAAATATAGTTTTTTTTTTTTTTTTTTTTTTTTTTTATGGTACTGTTAACCAAAAAGCTGCTGGGCTTTTTATATACTAAAATAGTATATTTATAAAGCAATGCCATACTTACCAAACTAAATACAATATTATATATATATTTTACTCCAAATTGAAGTACCCGGTTGGTTACACTACTTGGCCTATAATAGTATGAATCATTGTGACTTGATCATGAAGTTTTGGTGTTTATATTGAAATGCTGTACACAATTACCTACATAAATTTAAAATCAAATCTATACCTATAAACTATCTTCTAACAAAATAGTCACACACTAGCATTTTAGTATGAAAATGAAATTATTGTTTTAAAATAAAATATTCAAGGTTTGTTATTACTAGATTTGTCATAAACAGTATAAACTCAATTATTTTTATCTGTGACAGTGTTTTCAACAAATAATATTGTGTAATAATTATTTAAATAATACAACTATAAATTACTGTATTCATTTAAATAAAACGTATTTGTAAATAATACCTAAGTATAATTGTATAGTGAGTTACACTATTTGACCTGAAAGATTGAAGACCACTCAAAATAATGTACAGGGATAATATGCTTGTAGGTTTACTGCTGAAAAATAAATTGTTTGAAAACATTGATATTTTTGTCGTGACTTACATTAATTTACAGTATTTTAACAGTGTGGCTTACACTAAAAAAATGTTAATAAAGTTGAATTTAGATAGGTATTAGTCTTCTGAGGGTTACAATATTTGGCCTCAATGTGTATTTCCTCTACAATTATCCATTAATTCAATCATTTGAATATCTTTGAGTTGATAAATAACCATTTTATTTTAAAAAATATTGCCTGTATGCAATGGAAACCCTCCCCCCCGGTCTACATACAATAGAGGCTGAGATTTTTAAA
The DNA here is from genome assembly GCA_956483605.1 of Tuberolachnus salignus. Classification (NCBI taxonomy): domain Eukaryota; kingdom Metazoa; phylum Arthropoda; class Insecta; order Hemiptera; family Aphididae; genus Tuberolachnus; species Tuberolachnus salignus. The sequence goes on along the minus strand of OY101436.1, from coordinate 36,286,590 downwards.
GACTGCTTTGTTATTGGACAGTTCAACGAAATTCACGTGTATTTACTCTTTGCCTTCTTAAAAATATATCTGTATATTATATTCTGAGGATAATTATAGAACTACCAAACATATGTAATACTACGACATGTTCTGAATTATATTACCTAATATATATATTGATCTCATTTCCATTTACCCTGCTCCCGCACATGATCTATATACTTTATACATATAAACGCCAATTGGCATATTACACTGTGCATGAAATAGGAAACATCAAACATATGTTGTAATACAATAGTATATATATGATTTCATAAAAACATTTTTTATTTTTCATGGAAATTGTACATTTTTACATATGTCTATAAACAAGAAAAAAATAAATAAATAACAACAGAATTACTTAAACATTAGCTGTAACTTAAGATTAAAATTCTATTAATTACAAATATCTATTGGTTTAGTTACTTAAATTTACAGAAATAAATAAATATATATATATATTTTCATAAACTAGTCATTATGTATAGGTATAATATTATTGGTGAGGTTACAAAACAAAAGAAGTAAATTAAGAAAATCACAGGTCACAAAAATAATATTTTTATTACTAGCAGGTAATTAAACTATTACATTTATGAGTCTAATGCAGTCGTAACAACATAACAAACCAATTGTTTCATCAAATATACAAATAAAATATACTTAAAAAAATAATAATAAAAATTTATATTATTTGCCACTGATTCATAAATATAAATAAATTAAAAACTGATACTATTTAGTTGGTAATAAATTATGAAATACAAGAAGTACTAATATTATCTGGTAATAAAATGTTTCACTAGTGGTTGAATTCTAGCATAATGGGGTGTTCCCAATACACAATATCATGTAGAATAAATATTTTCAGTTAACAGATAGCATAATAAAGTGTTATCAATCTGTTGAAAATATTCAATAGGACATAACATAGTGAATTATGGAATTTTTTTAAAGTCTAGTTACCACTACACCATGTATAGTATTTTTAAAATTTCTGATTGAATAAACCTGATGGTATCTTAATACCCCAACAACGGTGCAGTGGGAATAAAACTTTATAGAAAAGCAATATAAAGACAAAAAAAAAAAAAAAAAATTAACCGTTTGTACCAAAAATTATAATAAATAATAATAATAATAATAATAATAATATAATAAATTACAATATTGCAACTGGCAACTACGAATGTAATGTTAGGTGGATTACTATTGAAATTATTAATAACATTGGGTAAAATTAAATAAATTAACCACAAAAGTCTAGTTTTTGGCACAAAACAAAATATGGTAATTTTGTTCATTTTATATGGTAATAATACAAAATCATCAATGACATGATAGTTAAAATAATATTACTAAGATAATATTTACATACTATCAACATTGAGCATTGTAATTAATAAGTTCATTATTATTTTTCAATGAAAAATAATTAATAGTCTAATTAATAATCAACAAGTTTCATTATTAAATTATATTAATAGAAATTAGAAAATAAATATATTTACATTTCAAGCAATGTTATTAAATATACACTTAGAAAACAATTGCACTTTATTCACCCTCCATTTCATCAAATTCCCTTTTCCCAGTATAAAATGTTCCAAATAAAAATTATTTAAATTTTTAAATTTTATGAATGAGTAACACATCACTATCTTATCCGCTCTTCTTTAAACTTTGCACTATTTCTTAAATCTCATTCAAAATTTATAACTTAACCTTTTTTACAATTAAATGAATTACTATCAATGGAGATCATTAAAACAATATATACTTAAAGCTTTAATTGAATAAAACCAAATGATTGGTATAACGTTTGTCAACAAACTAGTTATTATTTCATAAATTGTGCAGCGCAAACATATACTTTATTTAAAATTGTTCAATGAAAAAGTAATATCATGTGTATTGAATATTTGATATTAAGTATATTACTATCAATAGAATATTTTAAATGCCCTGTTATTTTAGGCCTATGGGTTTTTCATGAAGATTTGTATAATAATCCAGCAGTGTAACTATTTTCAAGTTACTTCCTAAACAAATGTAATAATCAAAATAAGAATTGTTGTGCCAAGACACAGGAAATTTAATATTAAATATATAATACTATGTGTATCTATCAGGAAAATTGAATTGGTAACTTTTATAATAACTATAATCATTTTTTACAAAGTACACAATAAGATACCAAAATATTGAAACCAATTACCAATTCAAACACTTTTTTGACTTAAAAAAAAAAAAAAATGTTAGTAAATATTAAATTATAAACTATAATTATTGAATATCAATTATAAATAAAATTAATCAAAAATGATTCTTAACAAAATGTTGTCCAGCTATAATACAAATTTTAACAACTGTTAATCTTGCCAAACTATACGAGGTCTAATCAAAAAGTATCGACACTGATAAGATAAATCGTAAACTGGTTTGAGTATGAACTTGCACGTGCTATATTAATCAAACTTTGTATGTTGGGAAAATATATTAGGCATAGATTAGATTAAAATTGTCTCAGTCGGCTTCTAGGTGCGATTAAGTTAAGTGTGTTTTTACGTCCTGTCGGATTTCATTATGAGCGAAAACATGGAACGAGTGTGCATTAAATTTTGCCATAAACTGGGAAAAACGACTACTAAAACCTACCAAATGTTATTGTTAGCTTATGGAGATGAAACCATGTCCCGTGCTCGCGTTTTTGAATGGTTCAAACGATTTAAAGAGGGTGAACAACTGTTGAAAGTGATGAACGTGAAGGACACCCGTCAACAAGCCGCAATGAGGAAATGGTTCAAAAAATACGAACAGCAATACGAGGTAACCGTTGTTTGATAATTATGGAACTTAGTAATGAGTTTCAAATCTCATTCCGATCAGTTCAAACCATATTGACGACTGATTTAGATATGAGAGAGTTGCAGCCAAATTTGTTCCAAAACTGCTCTCAGATGAGCAAAAAGAAAACCAAAAACAGATCGCCACTGATTTGCTAGAGTGTTCCGAATCTGATGAATTTTTTTTAAAATCAATTATAACTGGTGACGAGACTTGGGTATATGGCTACGATCCAGAAACAAAGGTACAATCTTCGCAGTGGAAGACACCTGATTCACCACGACCCAAAAAAACTCGTCAAGTTCGGAGTCAAGTGAAGGTTATGTTGACTGTTTTTTTCGACTACCAAGGTGTTGTTCATCATGAGTATGCTCCAAAAGGACAGACCATAACAAAGGAGTACTACATTGATGTTCTTCGTCGTTTACGAGATGCTGTACGAAGAAAAAGACCTGAGTTTAAAGAGTCTGGTAGTTGGAAATTGCATCACGATAATGCATCAGCCCATGTTGTTCAGCAGTTTTTGGCCAAACATGATATCCCAGTTGTTTCTCAACCCCCCTATTCAACAGACCTAGCTCCATGTGATTTTTTTTTATTTCCAAAGATAAAAATAGCGTTTAAGGGTAAACGTTTTCAAGATGTAGATGAAATAAAACAAAATGCAACGGGGCAACTGCGAGGAGTTTCTAAAAATGACTTCCAGAGGTGTTTTCAAAAATGGCAGGAACGTTGGAGAACATGTATAGACTCAGAAGGAGCATATTTTGAAGGAGATTGAATGTAAATATCTTTATCTAATAAATATGTATATTTTTTATTAACAGTCTCGATACTTTTTGATTAGACCTCGTATAATTCAAATAATTATAATAGAAATAAAATATATGAATAATTCACTGATAAAATACATACATTACTATAATGATTATAATTATAATTTGGAAGTTTAGAGTTTAAATATTTCAAAATGTTTTTACCCTCAAATAACTTTACCCGTTGATTATATTACATTAAAGGTTAGGCATATATAATCAAAATAAAATATTAAAAAATACCAAATATTCCAGTCCCAATTATAAAAATAATTTACAATTTAATTTGTTTTCAATAATACACTTAAAAAAATTAATTGTAGTTTATTAGTTTTAAAAAAATATTTTTTAATAAAATGTTTTTTACGAATATTTATACATTTAATAATAAAAAATCACGGAAATGTATAATTCACCATTAAAAATCAAATTATCATATTCTTAACTATCAAAATATTTATATTACAGCTGGACAGTTGACATGTAAGAATATATAAATACAAACATAAACTAAAAAAATAAAAATAAATATGTTTAAAAAAAAGATTAAACAGAATAGTATATATAAGAGTTTTTTAAAGTTTTATTTAGTTGTGAGATCAGGAAGAAGAAAAAAGAAAAAAAATCTCAAGATAAACAAGGAGCCTTGAAACTCAAACTATCCTCCTCCTCATAACTTAACACTTATGGCAAGTTAAAAAAAAAAAAAATAATAAAACCAATACTTTGTATTAATAACAAAAATTATAATAATAATAATAATAATAAAGAAAATTGAAGTACCTAAAATAACAAAATCTTTAGAACATTCTTCAAAAAATAGAATAGTCTTTGAACTTTTTTAAATAAGTTTTATTTAAAGCTTTCGAGGTACCTGCTTATAACTAATTAAAATTCATTTGTTTTTTTTTTTTTCACCTAACTAAAATCAAATATAATAATAAATAGAAAACTAACAATTTTTATCTATTCTAACTTTCTAGTAGAAGTTTTTTGATACACTTTGTACAGTGTTTTTAAGTAAAATTAATATTTTTTCTAAACTTGCATTGTTTATATTTAACTATTTATCATGTACTCTTCATCAAACATTTTTTAGCCAACATGTAAAACAAAATACTCCAAATTATGATAAAAACAGAAAATTCTTTAGGGGCTAGTAGAATTTTATATGGTTATGATAGTTGACTACAGAAAATGCTATTGCTTCCAAAGACTAGAATGTAATACGCAAATTATTCAATAATTTAATTTGTTGTGTTATAAATCACAAACCATCACTCCATTTATCTTTATAATCTGGCCTTAAACCTTACATCCCCCTTTAAAAAAAAAACATAATACTGAAACATTATGATAACGGTAAAATGTGTTAACTGATAATATATAAGGGACATTTTAATCTTAAATATAACAGTCCCAAATATTCGTAACTCTCCTTAAACCACAATATGTGATGCAAACTAACAAATTTGATGTTACTTGTAGTCTGCATCAAAATCCAATACATACAATTTCGTTTCTTCAGTACCATTGCGACTGCCCACTGCACATACTAATTTAGTTTCATTAGCTCGTATCCGCCATACAACACCACCACTTCCGCCACTGTCGAGGGCTATTAAATTTCTAATAAATTCACCTATAAAAAAATAAAAAATTACCACTTTAAAATGAAAACAAATGTCATCAATTATTTTTTAAAACAATGTAAATTATTGTTACCAGTTTTAACATCCCATAATTTAACAGTACCATCATCAGAAGATGTGATTACAAATCTAGTGTTAAATTGTAAACATGTAACTGCGGAGTTATGTTTATTTGATCCTGTTTATAAACAAAATAAAGTATATAAAATATGGCAAAAAATAAAATAATATAACTATTAATTTTTACCTGATAAAGTCTGTAAACATTGCCCAGTAATTATATCCCATACTTTAACAGTAGAATCTGCATTTCCAGATACTAAAATATTATCTCTTAGTTCCATGCCAGATGTTAATGATTGATGCCCCATTAAAGTGTGCTTACATGAACCAGTCTCTACATCCCATACTCTGATACTAGTGTCTAATGATCCACTAACCACGTGAGTACTATCAAACTGAAAGGCATTTTAATAAATTAAATGACTGGAAAAATGTAAATTAAATGTATGTGGCGCCTCTCTCAATGGACAATTGTTCTAGATAAAGAGACGCCATCGCCCACACCCAGACACAGCGTAAACATAAGTGTTGAATAAAATGTATAGAAAACCTAACAAGGCTCAGGTCTTATGCCAGTCATAAGCCAAACAAAAATAATTTAATTGATTAAGGCTATTTTATTTAGTTTGAATATATATTTTTATTTTGTATAATCTGTATATTATTTATAATGAGCACAATAGATGGAGGAAAACATAAGTGGGCTAGATTGAAGAATCTATTCAATAATAAAACTCCATGATGCGTGAGGAAGTAGTTAATTGACTAACATGTCACAGCACTAATTACGTTTTTAACCCCAGCCAGGAAACCCTGAGATCGTTTGGGGTTTAGTGATTTGTTAGCTTAAGGTGGAAGCGTTTGTAAAACGTTTTGGACTGTCGGAATAAAAGGAGCTTTGGTTATCTGTCAGAGGCATTTGGACTGAAAGGTTTGTATTCTGTTGATATTAGTCTTTGGCTGAACCTCATAGCTGAATGCTGTAGGACCAAATAGGTTTGACAAGTAGATTATAGAGGAGAATTTTATTATTTAATGTGACAATTGTTTGTCGTTTGTTCTGTCGATAATGTTTGGACGAAAGGAGAAGGAAAAGCTGTCTTTGACGATTATTGAAACAAGTAGTTTGTTATGCATGTGGGCAGCCCATGTAAGATGGTGATCTAGGTATAGACCGAGATAACTAACAATTTGAGCAGTTGGGAGAGGTTGGTTGTTGAGTGAGATAGGGAGAGCAGTTAACGTGTCTGAGGAGGAACGTGCAGTAGATGGATTTGGATTCATTAACTTTGAATCTGCAGCTTGAATATATAAAATAAAATAACAAACATACTAATGACATGACATTTTTTTTTTTTTTATACGTTATCTATAAAGTAAAGAGGTATATTTTTAAATAATTTTTTTTTCAATTATTTACACTATTTTAAAAAAGTTTACTCCAAATCTGCATACCTACCTAATAACTATCAACTTTTAATTTACAATATTTTTCTGAAAAAATTGATATACATTAATCAAATAATCAAACTAACAGTTTATGACCAACAAAAGTGTTGATTTTTGAATCTCATGTAGTTAGTATTGTGTATGACAAATCAGGTTTGTCACATGAAAACAAATATTGTCTATTCTTAAATCTATACACCAAAAATTGTTACTGATACTTTCATATGAAAAATGTCAGTTAGGTAAGAGTCTGTGGGTTGTAAAATATAATAGTCACACAATAATTTGATGTTAACAATACATTTCGATGACAGTTTCACAGTAAGCTGTAAACACCAAGATTAAAATGGGCAATTTTTAAAATGGACCTATTTACTCACATTTATTTGCGATAAATGATTCTTGAAAAGATTACAGACGGTCCAAAAAAAAGTTAATTTGCTATTATCACACTTTTCATTGATCCACTAACAAGATTTTCATCTATTAGTACTACATTAAAGGTAAGTATCTAATTAGATACTATAGTAATTTATTAAAAGGTATTATGTAATCACAATCAGGATTTCTCACAACTGGAGAAGGAAGGGTTACATTTAACATTATATACTACTTACAATGAAATTTGAAAATTAATCACACACACTATAAATTAACATAAACATGAAATGATTATAATACAAATATTTATATATATGGCTAATGGATGGGAACTATGACCCTCATTCCCCCCCACTCTAGCAACACATCTGATAGCTAAATTAATATTGGAAATAAGAATGATTAATGAAGTAATAACAAAATTGTTGTTTTTATCTCTTATCAGCATTTTATCACATGGTAACACCAGTAACATAATTGATTATTTTAATAAAATTCTCGCCTACAACAAAAAAATGTGTGGAAAATAATCTTTAATGTAAAGTTTGAAATAAAACAATGTTTACTATTTAAAATTTACCAAATTCAACTAATTAAAAAAAAACTAACCTGTAGGGAATAAACACGATTAGTGTGACCAGATAGTGTGTGTAAGCATGTTTCATTTTCTGCATCCCATACTTTCACAAGGTAGTCATAAGCACCACTAACAATTAACCGACCATCATATTGGACACAACGTACGGCAGCCTGATGACCAAGGTATATAGACAAACACTGCCCAGTCTCAATATCCCACAATCTTAGAGATGCATCCCTTGAGCCACTTACAACTCTAAAGGAATAAATTTATAGTTAAATTTTTAATTTGGGTAGGAAATAAATAATGTAGGCATACTTATTCTTGTGTAAATGCATACAACGAACAGTTGATGTGTGACCATATAATGTATATGTACATTGACCAGTTTCTGCATTCCAAACTTTTAATGTTCGATCGGTAGAACCACTAATTATTACATTACCGGCCATTTGTGAAGACCATACTCCGCCAGTGTGTCCAACCAAAGTACGCAAACACTAAATTAATACCATTCAAAATTATCATTCAAAATTTAAACATTAATATTACTTAAACGAATAAAAATTCTTACATTTCCAGTTATAACTGACCAAACCTTAAGTGTATTATCATCAGAACCACTCACAACCTGATTTCCACAAAACTGTAAACATGTAATAACATGATCATCATGACCTTTAAGTATAATTGGCATTTTTATAGGTCTCATTCTCCAATTCATTTCAATTGAATGATGTCTCATGTATGAAGTCTAAAAAAAAAAAAAAATATTATTTAGTTAGAATATAATTTTTCCACAAGCACTAATATTGATATTTTAAAAATATACCTTCCATGGTGAGACACCATAAAGGTTTCTAAAATATTTTATATTTGATTGATCCACCAATGGTATACTAGCGTTTTGGCACTTTTCCCGCCATAATAAGTTATCTTCAGATAAAAACTGCCAACTACGGCATGTTTGAGCTGCTTTTAATAGGTCTTCGGGTTCCAAATATGATAATACATATAAAGCCAACTATAATATAACGTAACAAAACTTCATTAATATAAAAGTTCATAAAATATACAAATATTTGTATGAATATTTACTTCTTTAGGAAGTAAAGAAATAAAGTCTCTTTGGAACTGTGGTTCAATAAGCTGTAACATATGACGAACTTGAGTTGGTTCACATTCGTCCACTAACATGTCTATAGCTAACATCCTTTCAGCATTTGACCATTTCTAAATTAATGTATAAAACACAATAATTAAAAGTAAATAAACTTAAGTAGATACTTTAATTTGCTAAATAATAATAGACAATAATGCAGTTTTACAAACCGTGAAAGTTTTTAACCACTCCATCATTTCTTCAGGAGGATCATCTTTGGACGGTATACAACTCCGACGTATTTTTATTTTATCTACTTTATCTAATTCATTTTCGGGCACTTTGGGAGTCAGTCTAAAAATAAATAACATAATTAAACAAATTTTAACTTAAGTTATAATTTATTTATATTAATTGTAATGATATTATATTAATTAACAGTAAATAAGACAAGTTTGTAACAAATTTTTAATTTTCAACAAATTATTAAAAATTTAATATTTGTACTTGTATATTATTCATTGTATTACAGGTATATATTTTATTTTGTAAACCATTTAACTTTTGCCATATAAAAAATTATTTCCAATTTATTCAATTTTTAATATTTATGCTAAAACTTGTTAAAAAAATCAATTGTAAATTAAAAAATGTTTAATCGAACTTCACACAGCCAGAATCACATTTTGTTGGCAATTTTTTGTTGCATACAGAATCTTATTTCAATTATTCAACTTCCCACTTAAGTTGGATAGTGGTGGTGCAAAAGATGTCCGGATTTTTTTAAAATTAAGTTAATACTTTATGACAGAATGGCTACAATACTCTAGTGCTTTAGTACTAACATATTACCTAGTTAGCTAGTTAATTTTGATCTATGTCAATTAATATTTATTGGCTAGGCAAAATTTGTTGGATAAAATTTGATACAGAATATCACACAAAACATATAAATATCAACCAGAAAACTGTATTGTTATTCCACTAAATCATATTTTCTTTTTGTGGATATAAAAACATATATTTATTACCTAAATAGTAAAGGGTATTTCATTAAGAACGCCGGATTTAAATTGTCCAATTTTTTTTTTTTAATATTAGTTTTGCTCTGCAAGGAAAATATAGCATGTTACATACCTTTCAAGAGTCAAATTATTTTGATCATAATATTGTTTTTTGGACGGAAAATCTTCAGCCGCTATTGTTGAATTTGATATTTTTCTTTTTCTCTAATTAAAAAAAAAAAAAAACTTTTTTTATTTAGCTTGAGTTTTCACTTAAATTTTAATAATAGACAATATAGCTAAATATATTTAGTTTTCATGACAATTGCTAAGTAGACAAATAATTTTATTTTAATTTAATAATAAACCAACGCATAAGACAAATAATTTCAAAATTATAAAAGACTATAAACACTAAAATACTAGATACTTATTTTAAGTACTTTTAAAAATACATTAAACAATTAACTCGGTTAATTTCTAAAGAATAGTTCACATAATATACCTATTTTAAATTGTATTAATATTTAATACACAAAACAATGTTACTGTTCATAAAAATTCATAAATAGTATTATTGAAGCCCATAAATTTAAATTTTTAAGCCAATTTATACTATTTTTTCATCAACAATTCAATGAAATAGCTCAGTCATTTGACTTCTGTAAAATTTGTATTGTAATTTATTATATACTTATTTCCAAACAAAATATTAGTAAAATAATTACTTTGCTTACTATAATTCCATTGACATTAGAAGCATCTTCAACATGTTCACTAGGATCATCCGTCCAATCATCATTGACCCAATCACCGGGTAAGGGACTCTCATCAGAGTAAATATCCTGGTCTGTACATGTGTTATCAACTAAATGTAGGCTAAATACATTATTTATTTCAATGTTGGGTACACCAATTTCATCCGAATCAGTGGTTGGGGCAGACTCTTCTGCTATAAGTTCTTGTTCTGCTGCTTCCAATACTACAGGACACATAGTAGGACTTTGGCTAGTAGAATCAGCCCTTTCAAGACAGGATGTAGAAGGGTCTTCAAAATCTAATTGATCACCTTCCATTCTGAAAAATCATAAAATATTTTATTTACATACAAATGTTAGGTTAGTATCTTCTCTTTAAGAAATTAATTTATAAATAATCCAGATAGAAGTAAGATTAATTGGTTAAACTACCTAGATTCTTGAAAATAGTGTTATTTTAAATTTAATTAACATTTCATTATAAATCATAAAAACATTTGCTAAAATAGTGAAATTATTATATAATAGTGATAGATAATTCAAAATATACAGGTACTTAAAGGATGATAATATGATGGTATTTAATGATGATGTACATATAAGAATAAATATGGAATAATTTTATGTAATATACATCTTTAATAGTATACACTAGAAATATAAATACTCTTTAATACCCACAGGATTTACATAAAAAATGAAAAATAAAGTCTTTATAAGAAATTCTATTTTCTTAATGTTAATAAAGGATAATGGTCAAAAAATATTTATAAAATATTGCACAACAATTATTGTTAATTATAGCAGTTTATTTCAAATCTACAAAGTATAAATGACAATGTATAAACTAATAGCTACCTATGTAAATTGTATAAAACAAATTTAAAAAAACAAATACAAAATTACTAACATATTTGTTTTTAATAACAAAACAATGTATAATTAATAATTTCAAAAATAAGAGAAGAGATATTGACCTATATGTATAGCTATAATAAACCAAAAAATATTAGTTTAAAAATATTTAACATCCATACATTTTGTAGGTCAAAAAAGTAGTATAGGTAAACAAAATAATAACAGGTCATGAATTTATTTCTATTAAATGATGACTCATTCATTTAAGTGAAAATAAAAATTTGTCTTATTGCATTATAAGTTATCAAAAATGCATTTTCCCCACCACTTCTATATTTTAATAATTTAAATTAGGGTTTAGTATAGAAAGTCAAACTTTACATTCTCAGTTATAAGGAAATTGTTACCATATTATTTTTTATTATACTAAATATATATTTTTATACAATACATGTACATATATTTTATGAAAACACTCAATATGGGTTTCATATAAGATGACTATATTTAGTCACATAACAAATATTTCGAGACAAATTTAAAGAACACTATAACAGTAGACATAGTACTCAATTTTGTATAAATACCCATTGTTTTTAAATAATTTCAAAAAGGAATACCTATGTTTGAGGTTATACATGTACCAACAGTGTTGATCCAAGTACACAGCACTTGTAATGCAGGTGTTCTAAGAGATTTCAAAGTTAAAACCACCCAACAAAGTCACCCTTTGACAGATGGAAACAAGTGGACGGACAATCCGTTTTTGATCGAACATGCGCTCCGATATTTAGTACTCAATTTAATTGGTGGGTGACGTAACTGTGTTATTTTTTATTTAACACGTCAAATAAACCCTATTAGACAAGATGAAATGTAATAATGATAGTTACCATAAATATGGTCGTCTTGATGGTAGCAGGTGTCGGACTCTTCACGTGAAAATGAACCACGAAATTTCGGATACGATTGTGGAAAATAAATACTCGTCACTGGCCCCTGGACACCCTTCCTTCACCGACCGCCGAAGACAAACCAGAACGTTATCAATAATATGTTTAATGATAAGAACATTTTATTAGCTGAATAGTGAATTCAAAGTTAGAAAATTTTGTTACCCTCGTCGATTGGTCAATTACAGAATACTATTACTGCTTAAAACCCCTTACCTCTTAAAAAATTATCGATTTTAAACTACGTGATTTTTTGAAAATTACCAATATTTTTTTATGTTATCGTTAAAAATTGGTATAAATATAACCTCAAACATTATTATGTTTATTTTTTATATCAATTGATAAATCTAAAAAAAGTTATTTTTTATTTTTATTGTATTGCTTGCATGTTTACATGATAAAAAACAATTGTTCAATATTGAATACGCTTTATATACTTATATCAATATACGTTCATATTTTTACAGTGTTTATCCTTTTTTTTTAAAATTTAAAACCGTGAACTAATCGGTATTTCTTTGTAGTACCTAGGTATTTATAATTCATAATTTTAACATGGCTGTACCTTCGCCAAAATCGCCAGAACTATCGGAACGAAGTCGTAAATACGACCGGCAACTTAGGTAATTTTTATTATTAAACAGGTACACCAAAATGTATAAATTAATCTTCTTAAACATTTTTTACAACAATATGTAGTATCAAATTTAGAAATATATCTTAGTTAAACTATCTAACAATTTAAAATCTCGTTAAAATTTAAAAAAAGTTAGTAAAATGTTTTTTTTTTATTTTATATAATTACTACCCATTTGATATTCTTCAAGTTTAAACTCACAATCCAATGTATAATAGGTCTAATTATACTACATTAAAAAGTAAATTTAATTATAATCAACACATTTCTTGTTGAGTTTTAAACTCATTTTGTAGTTTGTGCTATCTATACTAAATGGATATAATTTAATTTTTTTTTACTAGATTTTAAAAACCACATAAGAAAAATTGTATGTACTTTTGATTGATTGTATAATACAAAATAGTTTTTATATTTTTTACTGTAGGCACTCACAAAATATTTATAAGTAACATTGATAATAAGTATACTCTTAATTATAACAATGGGTAAAAATATTTTTTCCTATAGTTAATTGGTTATAAATATCTACACTTCTACCAATTTGGTTAAAACTATTGCACACATTTTGACATGTATATGTCTTATGGCTGGGGGTCATTCTGTTAATTTGTCTGACACCGAGAATGTTACCGCGACGCTCGTTTAAAGAACAAGCTCAAAATCGTCATTCCGATAACCGAACCGCCACGAAATGTCTGTATTGACGAATTTCCCGTCGCTGATAACGAATTCAATTTTCGTTTTATCCAAAACAAATTCGGTGTTTCCTGCGCTGTTTGCGATCGCCTTTGGTTCGAGAAAGATATGAAGCACGTTCCCCAGAAAGCCGTAGATTTTTTGCTCGAAAAATACCTAGACTTAGATTCTCATAATATGAGCGTGTGCAATACTTGTTATAAAACTCTGCTCAGTAACAAAGTTCCCCGTTTTGCTACGATTAACGGTTTTTGTTATCCTCCATTTCCATCTGATTTACCGCCTCTCGATCCTATCTCTGAACGATTAGTGTCACCGCGTCTTCCATTTAAAAATTTAAAAAAATGTATACTCAATAAAAATAATTGCTGTCTTTGAAAAATAAATAAATAATTCCTATCTTTGAAACTTGTATGTTTTTTACACGTGTTAAAAAAGTTACCTACGGTTTAATCCTCGTCTCCTCGTATCTAATACCAAATTGACATCGACATTGTTATATCAACTATATTCAGTAGAAACAAGACATATACATGTACCGATGTATCTGTATGTAGTGTAGATACTCTTAGTTTTTTTATAAATAGACTGGTAAACCTATAATCATAGGTTTAGAAGTTAATATAATATTATATTATATTATATTATATTACATTTAAATAATCATCTGACAAATTGAATTTTAGACTATGGGGTGATCAAGGTCAGCAAGATTTAGAAACGTCTCATGTATGTTTGATTAATGCTACAGCATTAGGGACAGAAATATTAAAATCATTAGTCTTACCTGGTATTGGAGCGTTCACTATAATCGATACTGAAATTATAACTGAAGAAGACATAGGCTCAAAGTAAGTATTATAATAATACAATTAACATTATTGTTATTATTAATAAATTAAAATGACAATTATTAAATTGCTCTTCTAGTTTCTTCCTTACAACTAATAAAATAGGAGAAAAAAGAGGATCGGTGGCTTCACAACTTCTATGTGAGCTTAATCCAGATACAAGAGGTCACTTTATTGATGAATCTTTACTTAAGTTACTTGACCTAAATCCTGCCATGTTTAATACATTTACTGTCGTTGTTACTACATCTTTACATGAAAAGTAAACACTTAAATATCAAATATATAGATGAAGTAAAATATTGTATTTTTTTTTTTTTTTTTTAGAGAAATAATTGAATTGTCTCATAAATTATGGGCATTTAATATTCCTCTTATAGTATGTCAGAGTTATGGATTTTTTGGTTCTATGAGACTCCAACTAGCTGAACATACTATGATCAAAACTCACCCTGACAATCAAAATCCAGATCTACGATTAGATTGTCCATTTCAAGCACTTAAAGAGCATTTTGATAGTTATGATCTAGAAGCTCTTGATCTTACCAACCATTTACATGTTCCTTATCTTGTTATATTGTATAAGCATTTAGAAAAATGGCGTTCAAATATAAACAATAATAATGCATTACCGGAATCATACAAACAAAAACAAATTATTCGACAAAACATAAAAAATAGTGAGTATTATATTATTTTACAAAGTATTCGATGTAATTATTACATTATGATTAAGTTGGTCTGAGATTAACTCTGAAATTAAGTAAACTACACCATATTTATTGGTGTTAAGTTATTTATCATGTTATTATTATTTATTTGTATTAACTGAATTTATTTTGAACAATTTAATCTATGAATTAATTTTACAATAATATCTGTGTAATTCTGTATATACTTTAAGGTATAAGAAAACATGATAATGGTACTTTGTATCATGAAGAGAATTTTGAAGAAGCTATTAGATCAGTTAATTTTGCATATAATCGAACAATTTTGCCAACAGATATACAGGGTATTTTTAAGGATGAAAAATTGTTAAATTTAACATCTTGTGTAAGTAAAATATAAATTTTTAAAATCATCAACAATATTGATTGACTATAAACTAATCAAGAGCTAATCTAGAGTCAACCATTTTGGATAATGGTGAAAGCACTTAAAGATTTTGTGGAAAACGAAGGATATGGAAGACTTCCACTTCGTGGAACACTACCAGACATGACAGCTGACACCTTTAAGTATATAAGTTTGCAACAATTGTAAGTATATCATAATTAAACATCACTTGTCCTATATGTAATAATATACAGTGCATTCCACTTAAAGTGGGTAGTCGCCTAATATGGGCACAATAGTCTAGTCCAGATTCCAATGTATGTCGACAAGGTCAAAAAACATTGTCTAATGTCTGCACTTGATTTGGTTTATGTGAGCAGTTTTATTTTATTAAATCTAAATATAAACTATATTAAGTGCTAAAGTACACATTACTCAGATT
Source organism: Tuberolachnus salignus (assembly GCA_956483605.1). Lineage (NCBI taxonomy): Eukaryota > Metazoa > Arthropoda > Insecta > Hemiptera > Aphididae > Tuberolachnus > Tuberolachnus salignus. The sequence goes on along the minus strand of OY101436.1, from coordinate 36,270,410 downwards.
TAAGCAAACTCAATTGGATTTTACCGTGTTGATAAAGGTTGTATATATCAAAAGTAATAAAAATCATTGATTCTTCACCAGTTTAGCCATATAAATGGTTAACAAACAAACACTGCAACAATTCAATTAGTCTTTCCGTGAATTTCATTCAATCATGAGGCCTCAAAAAGATATTTTCCTTGATAATAAAATCGCAATTTTGGATAAAGTGAAAAAAATACACTTTTGAAATTGAAAATCTTTCTGTATCTTTTTACTAATTTATAATAAAAAAAAAATCATGTTTTCAGATATCATGAGCAAGCTACCAAAGATGTGGAAAGAGTCTATAATCGTGTTCAACAGCTACTTCGTAACTTTAACCTTCCAGATGATACAATCAGTGAACATGATATTAAAGTATTTTGCAAACATTCTTCTGAGTTGTGTGTCATTAGAGGTACACGAATAGCTGATGAATATGAACTTAAAGGAAATGCTGACAATGAAATATGTGAGTGAAATAATAATAAATTATATCCAAAACTAATTGGAAATATATATAAACACTTGATTTATAGTTTACCATTAATTGTCATTTAGGTCAAAGTCTTGAAGATCCTGACAGTTTAATTGAACACTATATTATATTGCGTGGAATAGAGAGATTTTATTCAGAATATTATACATACCCAGGTGAAATTGATGAACAAGTAGAACCTGATATTCCTAAACTAAAGGTATATGCTATAATTTATAAAATAAGATTTTTTGTAACACATCTCTCAATGCATTTTAGTCATGCATATCAAAATTATTAAATGAATGGGGTTGTATGTCTTCAACAAAAGAAGATTGTATACATGAATACTGTCGTTATGGCAAGTCTGAATTACACAGCGTATCATCGTTTATTGGTAAGGTTTTAATATTTTTTTGTATTTATATATCATACAAATTATTCAACAAATTATATTTAAGGTGGTTGTGTATCACATGAGATAATAAAACTTATAACACAACAATACAAACCAGTAAACAACTCGTTTGTATACAACGCTATTAACTGCAGTACAGAATGTTTTACATTTTAATCAACAATATATATTAAAATTATTATGATAGAAATATTATTTATTTTTAAACTTAAATATATTATCTATGTTACCGATTAGATGATGTGTATTTTACTTCTTTAATTATTATGTTTATTCTTGATTGTATTAGTTTGTGATAATATTGTAGAAATATTATATTTAAGAAATTATATCTCAACAAAGGTTAAAAAGAAATCAATGTGATGTGCAAAATTATTAATGTAGATTAACATACAATATTTTATGACCTATGCACAATATTTAATTTTACACCGTGTTGTATTGTAAGTATATTAAATAATTTTGATAATTGTATCATTTGAAACTGTTTGATGTTTTATTGGTTGAATACTAAATCGTTTTACCATAGAAAAACAATATCAACAGGCTGTTCCGCCAAAAGGTAAATTGTATAATGATATATGAACATGTATGTCAAAACAACATGTAATATTATACTAATATGTATATTGCTTACCGACAGGATTAAATAAACAAATATTCAATTACTGAAAGTGTGTTATTGTCTTCAAGACAATAGATTCACCAATATAATATTAACTGCTTATGATTAAATGTTTAAATTTAGTATTTAAAATGTAATCATTTCTTATATAAAATAAAATAATAATAAATAAATGTAATATATATTTTATTTCCAATATTAACAATACTATATTTGATTGAGAGTATAAGAATATTAAAGACAATATTGTCTTTTATTTATTAGAGAGCAAAATTAAAGACTAAAATAATAAACAAACTAAAAAAAATTATTTGATATTCCCATTATAATTAATATCCAACATAAATAATAATTATAATTAGTGGTAAACACAACACAATAATTAATAACACATAAACTTACTAACTTAGGCAATTTAACTTACTTCCTTCATCTTTATCTTTATGTTTTTGTTTAATTATATCATCATTATATGTACCTGTTTGTTATTAATCATGTATTCCTCCAGTGGTCACTGCTTAGTAATGAAAATTGGCAATGTTTCAATAGAACAAAATTTTAAAAATAGTTGAATAAAATACATTTTATTTATTATCAGATAGGTATTAAAAAGTTGAAATGATCTAGTATAACTTTCATAAATTTTTAGCATTATAGAACTATGGACCTAAATTTTGAAAAAATATTTGATTATAAGTATAACTCAATATTAAAATTGTTTCATGTCTATTAGTGTTGGAGTATAAATCTTTCATTTTTTTTTTTTCATAAATTATTTTTAAATTTTAAAACCATGAGTGTATTTACAAAGTATATGTATAAGTACAATATGTATATGTCAATTTAATACAATAATTAACAACAAAATACTTTAAATAGGTGCCTAACTTAAATCAGAATTACATGGTAGACTAATGGAAGTAACCCAAGTTAAGCATTTGTGAATGATTATTTATATTACATAAGACATAAGTTAGGTACCAGATATATATTTATTTATTTGTTTATATAACTTTTAATAAATCACAAGAAGGTATTTGATGCAACATAAAATATAACAATCTAGAAAAACCAATGAATAGTAAGTTTTACTACATTTTGACCTATTAGCATAAGTACAAGGCAGACAGCCGCTTCCTTTGTGAGATTTTCCGCCAATATATATATATATATATATTTTCAAATTATTATTCAATAGTTAGATAATGCAATTTTAAAATATAATAATATATTATAAACGTAAAACAACCCATGTAACTTTAACCTAACATGGTGTAGAAGTTTATAAATTTGAAAAACATTAATTTGTTGATATCGTAAAAGGCAAAATGTTAAAATTAAGTAGGTAAAGGGGTGCTAAATAACCTTTGTGTGTATTTTTATTTATTTTTTTCATTTCTATTTATTTCCTCATTGAGGACGGTTGCAGTACTTTTTTTTTTGTTTTATATCAAACCGTCTATAGACTAAACACTTTTTTCATATGAAATCAGAGAAATGAAAAACGTGTGTTTTAATATAATATAAAGTCCAAAGTCGATAATGATTTTGTGTCACTATTTCCTCTGCAATGAGGACCTGCGCACGCTTATGCCTATTAGTAAATATTAGTTTACAAATAAGGCTTTAAAAAAATTATTACTATATTAATATTTTTAAGCAGTTACTGTTATAAATTATATACTAGGGTATAGAATGTCTTTTTTTTTATATTTATTACATAAATTAAACAAGGTTTAAAGGAGCTGTTGTGTATAATGACTATGAGGTAGTGAGAGATATACCTAGGTAAATATCTATAAACACTACCACTACCAAATGCTAATTTTATCAGTCAATTTATGAAGCTATTTTTATTTTTAAAACTTTATAGGTACCTCCTCGACCTACAAACACCCACTGAATTTATGTAAGTTTGAAAACTAAATAAAATACAAAAAGATAAATATTAAAGAGGTTAATATTATGTATGCAAATATAATATCTAAAAACGAGTAGTACCCACCCGTAAAGGAGATGTAAAGAAAGAGGAATAAATATTTGTATAGGTATGTATTTGTAGGTAGGTTTGGTAATTCAGTGACTAATAATAATAAATTATTATCTAGCTATAAACGTCAAAATGATTTCACAAAAAAAAAAAAAAAAATACACAGTAGCATTAAGGCCAAACAAACTCGCTAATTTGATTTTTTTATACAGAACAAAGTTTTGGATCGGTACATTTAAATTTTATTTATGGACTGCTGTGCAAGCTTAATAGTAGTCTAGAGCCTGTGGAGAAAATATACTATAAATAATTATTTTATATATGCTAGCACACTGTACACGTGTTATAAGTTTAAAAATAACAAGATATACATAATGGGTACAATACTATTCGCTACCACACTGGTTTAATAATTTTATAATAGAATTATTTAAATATTTTACTAAATATTATACACGATGAATCGTAGAAAAGAATTAAAGTTTTATCATCAATGTATTATATTGCTAGATAGTATTAAATATTTTATTAAAAGATATTTACAGTTTCGGAAATCAATTTTGAGTTTAGATAAAAATAAGTGTTAATGCTTCCCTTAATTTCTAGTAGTTTAAAAATTAAGTATTTGTACATCAAACTGGGAAATTATAAAAATAATATTTTACAAAACACCTCGTACCTACAAACTGTGCTCAATATCTGGTAGGTACAATATTGTAGTTACCTAGTGAAAATTGTTGAAAAGTGCTAGAAGTAATAAATATAGTTATGAAAATATTTTAATAGCATTTACATTTTAATTCAGTTAACTATTGTTTTTGTTACCTAAAATTGAGTTTAAGATAATTTTTGTACAGCTTTTTATTGTATCCTAAACTCACAAATTAAAATGTTAGTGAATGCCTTTGATTAATTAATAAATAAAAATCTGTAATACATAAAAAAAAGACATTGAGATAAACAATAAATCATTGTTTTAATTTAACACACTGTAACACGAGTTGTTATAAGCATACCAATGATAAATTTCTATTAACGCTAACATAAACCATAAAAGTGCATATTCATATATAAAAGTACATCAATACTTTGTCACCATTTACAATATGTAAACAAGCCTATTCAGCATTGATGTGTTGTCAACAGTTTTAAACCATTTTATAAACTAAATTATAATTTAAAAATAATTTTAGTTGGTACTTTCGGAAACCGATAGTTTTAGTTTTATGTCTTTCATAAATTCAGTATTCTAGAAGAATTTTAAAAACTTTCCACATTGAGCAAAAAACCACAATTTTTTAAAATATAAACTTCAGTAAAAAATTAGAGAATAAATAATTAATACTTTTAAATAAAGGGCATATTTTAACAATAATACAAATTAGGTGATGCTTACATAACATAATATAGGTTGATGCACTTATTAATTGGTTTGCAATTTTCCCAAACAAAACATATTCTATGTATATTATGAATAAAATGTATAACATATTTAATAAAATGTAGTATGTTTTTACTTTGAACATAAAATGTTTTAAGGCAATCAATTTTTTTAAATATTTCTTTATTCTATTTATGGGGGTGAAAATAATAATTTAGTTATTCTTTATATTATATAATAATTTAACCAAAATATATTATTCTGATTTGAATTATTTTACTAAAACTTACTTTATTCGATTCTGAGCGAAATGTATAATATATTGGTATTACTGTTTTATTTTGATTTTGTCTATAAACAATTTTCCTACCAAAAATCCTGCTCTGATTTGCAAGTGTAGCACTATTCCTGAATGGATTTTGGATCTATTCAGTACATCAAGGGGTGATTTTCATTGTAGTTTTCTTAATAGTTGAGAAAAAATTTAACTTTACAGCAAATTTGATTATATTCAATCTATTATTTTTATTGTACCTAGGTTAAAAATAATTGTAAAGGCCTACAATTTTAAACAATTTATAAGCATTTTATGTTTTCGTGTTTTGTTAGTTTTTGTTTGGTTTATGTGAATAAAATTTGTTTAGCCTAACAGTTAATTGATACAAGGTTTATCAAAAAATGTAGTAAAAAAAAAAAAATGCTGAGAGTAATGAGAGTCCTAATTTCTTTTTTATAAGCGTTTTAAGGGTAAATTTTATTCAAAATTGTAATAATTACAGCATTTCATAACATGATCAACCAAACAACACACAAAATTGTTTTTCATGAGCAATAATTTATCCTTGCGTACAGATATAAATTTAATTCCCCTCTTTTTCCCATCCCAACTTCCCACCTATAACTGTGATCTACCTTATTTATAATAAAAATATCATTTATAACTCACTCTGCTTAATAGCAGATAATAATATATTAACATTATGAAGAAAAAAAAATGTGAACAAATAAAAAACAAAAAATGTAATGCATACTGTTTAAATTTTTCTTTTTTTAAATATGTTAAAATAAGTCAGCCAATATTAAAAAAAAAAAAAAAAAGGAATAGATTGTGTAGAATACATAGGAATGGATTTTGTTCAAATCAAAATATTTTGGTGATAATATAATTTGTATAGTTTTTTATTAGTCAGAGTATAAATATTATGATATATATTATTTATTACCTTAAATTTTGACATAATATTAGTAATACAAATATATTTACTATATAATATTAATTAAACTTCTACTAAAAATTGAATAAAGAATTTATTTTTAAGTATGTACAATAGTTTAATTGTTTAAAATAATATTTTAATACTTTAATACATGAATTAATTTTCCAATCTTTGTTGATTTTTATCATATTATAACCAGTTAAATGTGTATAATAAACAGGGATAAATTAACATACCGGTTTCGACATATGGACAGCAAAATAAAAAAATGGATTGAAGCTTATAATAAATAAACATTACATGTTATTATCATAAAATAGGATCTAATATATTTGTATTATTATATAATGTTCTACGACAGAGTTTATTAAATAAACATTGAAGTTACAACATATTATACAGAAAAATTAAAGATAAAGAATATCCTAACATTGAAGTATTTTACTAATTTAATTAGTTGTGATGTGTTGACATTAATCTAATAATGATTATTATTCTGTCATACCAATAGACAACATTAAAAGTATATGTTTTAAGTTAAAAAATCATTGTTTTTGCAATTGAGAGTATCATTTATATTGTTTGTACACATTGATTAATATATTTTTGCCGTCCAAATGTATCATCCATTTATCCTAGACACAGTGTGTATATAATTTATAATAAAAATGGAAATCCAGTTAAATGCCTACCTATCTGAACGTTTTCTCATAAAGGTTTTCAATTATGTATTATATTTGATAGGTTTTGCTTAATAACACATTATTTTTCTGAATATGTATATATTTCACGAAAAATTATTAAAAAAATAATAAGAGAAAAAAAACCAATAAATAAGAACTTGATATTAATACATACAAGATTATAATAAATTATTATTAATAATTAAATATATTCAGTTGGAACTGACAGAAAAAACACATAATTTTAGAAAAAAGATAATAAATTCTGTTTGTATACAATATTAGTCTATTAGAAAAAGATAGAAAGATAAAATAAGTGTTCCAATATATTTAGCTGTTGGCAAATATATACCAGTAGTTTTAAAAATTGATATTAATGAAAAAAATAAAAATAAATTTCACAGAAGAAAAAACAATAACCAATAACCAATAAACTAAAACCTGAACCTTAATAGGCTTATAAGCTAATTAATCTGTGCATAAACAAACATTTTTAAGTTTTTTTATTAATTTATATATTCCCAATTTAATATGCGCAAAAATATGAGTAGGATAATATAAATCATAGATGGCAACTTAATGTATAATAATATATATGTTTTCATTTTATGAAACTAAACAGATAGGACTATCCAGAGAGGACTATATGCATAACAAATTTACGTTAAAAATTTAAAATCCAATTTTTGCTTTTCATTTTATAAATTAATATATTAAACTTTTATTTTCCAAAATGAAATTTTTTTTTTTTTTTTTTTTTCCAGAAGTAATATTAAATAATCTTACTAAAATACATATTTTCCAGCAATAATACCCAATATGGCGACTACTATCGCCAGACCAATCATCAGGGTAATATTGGCATTTCTGTTTTGCATATCCAAATGTTGATTACCACCAGCAGAGCGTTTTTGAGATTGCGAGTTATCAATTACAAATTGAAGCTTCAATATTTCTTCCTGAATTGCATTTAATAAAATTCAAAATTAATTTTAGAACTTAAAAATAAATAAAATAACTAAAAATATCTCACTCTCAATACAGTATTTGCCTGTCTTAATGAGCTCTCCTCTTCACGTAATTCTTTAAGTTCCGCAGTTGCTTTTTGTAATTCTGTCTCGACATTTGTTTCACATTCAGCCTATTTAAAATTATATAATATAAACATTAATATACTAGTCTAACTAAATTATAAAAAAAAGTATTTACAGTTGTTTCATCAAGAATGTTTTTAGATTCTAACAACTGTTCAACTGTAGGCATTTCAAACGAGCATTTCAGTTTAGAATCCATTATTCTACTTTCATCAATGTCCTTCCACTAAAATGAAATAAATAGACAAATATTTAAAATACATACAACATATTATCTAAATAAGCAAATAAAAAATGTACCTAACAAAAATGAATAATTTAATTTAGAAATGGTAAATTTGTCCATTCATCATAGGATAATTAAAAATAATTTGATGCTATTTAAAAACATTTACTTAAGAGGACATGATACCGCCCATAATTTAATTGTAAAAACTATATTACGTGGACAACTAAATTTTATCTGTAATTATAGTCGAGTAACCAAAATTCCAAAACACATTAAAAAAAAAAAAAAAAATGTATTTGTCATAGCATGCTATATTATTTTCATAGCAATACCCAATTATTTTTAATAAATAAATTTAAAAAAATCAAAAGTTTACCAACAGATAACTTTAATTGTATTTAAGTTAGAAAAAAATAAGCAAGCTACAACACAAATAAAGTTTTTCTTAATTTTTTTGTGAAATATGGGTAACTCTACTATCAATACAGGTACAATTATCTTGTCTCGCACATTTTACTTTATATAATGATTGCACAAAAAGTACTTGTGATGACAGGGGACAACTTGAACATTTATTTGATAGTGAATTTAAATATTTTTGAGTTAATTATCATTTTCAAAAATTCATCAAATTTGCCTATACACAAGCCCTTAATTAATGATGTTATCAAGTCCTCTTATAAATAAACAAGTGAGACATGTAAGTAACCTGAAAATTTTTGCCATCTTCTCCATAGTCAGCAACAGGGTCAATAACAACTGTTTGTACTAAAAACTTGTGTTTATTTCTTTCATTGGCATCATATTCGAATGGTTGCAATATTACTGGATAACAAATTTATAACACACACCAACAAAACACAAGTTAGTAGATCATTTGGGAAATAATAATTTAAAGGTTCATTAAAATAGTAAATAAGCTTGGTAGGTGATTAAAATTAGACAAACAGAATTGAAAGTACTTTTTAAAAAAAATGTCAATTTAAAATCTTGATGCAAATCAATATATCTAAATATTTTATTATTTATTATACCTGAAATTTCTGATTTTTCTTTAGGAATAAGTTCACCGCAATTTGGCCTGACACAATAACGTTTTGGTGCAGTAGTTTTTATTTTAAAAGCAACTTTTTTATCACTTGAATTCTTTAAAGTCATAACAGTCATAACAGGTTCGGTAAATGGACCTAAAGAATATAAAATAATTAATTTTTCTTGTAATTTGCATATTATTTTAGTTAAGAATGTCGATCGTACCAATAAAACCGAGGTCATATATGGATACAATAGTTCAGAAAATATAATTACCAATAAAAGAATTATCCATATCTTATATGACACATTCAATTTTTTTAAAACAATATATTTATTAGATAAAATGTCAACAAAATATTAAATATTTAATCTATCTAAAATTATCTTTATCTTATTAGTTTATAGGTTGTATATATTATCAATAATTCAAATGTTTAAAGTATTACACTCCTTCAAATTTCTATAACATTTAATGTACCCATACTTATTTAGCGACAAAAAGTTATCTAATTTTAATACAGAACCAAAAACATTTAAACAATGGTATTCAAATTTGATTTACTATCTCTGTGTTTCTCATTATAGATAATATATTATAGGAACTAATAAATAACAATAAGTCAAAAATATCTAATTCCTAACTTTACGGCTAAAACTGTGACATTATAAATAATAAACAGTTATAAATATATGTAAATATACATCTCCATAAATTATAGATCCAATGAGTAATTTTATAAATAAATGAAAATAATGAAGAAAAACAATTTAAGTTAAAAGTTTAAAAAAAAGGTATTTTTTTTTTTTTAAATTAACACCCCCCCCCCCCTCACAAATTGAACAAACCCTGGATCCGCCACCGATATCAATATAATATCCTCAATAGGAAGATATGATTTACGAATAACAAAATTTCAACGACAAACCTAATGGTTATTACATTATTATGGCGATAGTACATAATGGCTAACGAGAAATAACAAGAAGCTGGACGGTACATTTAAGCAACTCTATAATATAAATTGACATGTATACAATAACAATATTTATAATCTTTAGTTATTAACAGCTTATGTACGTGTTGAAAAACCAGTCTGATGTTAATATGTCTAATAATAAGAAAGTTTGTGTGAATTGTTTACCGTTTAACATATAATTCACACAGTTATTTTTCTAAATTTGTTTATTAATTTTTTGTAGATAAAGATGTACGTCTATGTATTGACAGGTCAAAGTAAAGATAAACGCTTCATATGATTTTATACAAATTGTTTTGTGTTGCGTTACTCAAAAGTACCGTTTATTGACAATGGGTTAATAATCCCTACAGAAACTAAATTTGATTAAGTACTAGGCAGTTAACAATTGTAATTTGCTCTAGATACTTACACCAATTATAACATTCATTAATATTAAAATCGTTTTAAACGGAAATCAGTCGATATTTTAGGTTGGTTCGTTGATAAATGGACAAAAATTAAATCGGTAAACATTGAACGGCCGGAGTTTTCGGGACATCGGATTGTATAGACGATCAGTCTAACGGGACCAACAATTCGAATAAAGTGAAATACTAGCAGGAACACAAAGTGCCGACTTCCTTACAGTCGGATTTCGGAATGTGTCGAACGCCATAAAGTGCGAAAAGGCTCGCGGCGGGGCGAATAAATACCCACGCCTCTGAACCGAGAACCGATGATGCGCCCGAATCGGCGTTAATGTTGACGCGAGCGCGCTAAAGGTTGGCTAACCTTTGAACTTGAGCTCGTGCGACGGCTCGATAAGCAAAATCTGTTCGACTTTCGACGACATTTTCCCGGTGAGGTCTGTGAACATTCGGCCGTTGACTCGAGTGGCTTCAACGTCGGCCGTTGCTGTTGCAAGCTGCTTGCTACTGCTACAACCTACAACTTACTGTCTAACTGCTGCTAACAGAACGTATCTCGACAGGAGTAGACATAAACGCTTACACTACGCACACAAAAACTACACACACGCTCTCACACGCACACGCGCACACACACAACAAACAACACACACACACACACACACACACACGCGCGCACACACAGTCACACACACACACTCGCGCGCCCGAATACACGTACACGCAGCACAAGACACGAGCTCGCGGATTACAACGAAAAGTGGATTCGCGTCAGAAACGAAACGGACGAGACGACACGACGGATCGTGTGTCACGGGATGGTTGGTCGTCGGTGCGGTGAATAAAATACTGCACGGACCGCGGTGAACGAGTGAGGCCGGACAAAATTATACGGAGAAAAAAAAAACACTTTTGCTAATCCGTGCGCATGAGTAAAGGAAAAATTGATGTCTGATGATTAGGAAAAAAAACAATAACACCACAACCGTCTGTTTGCCTGGAACACCAGCTGTTGCTATGAGGTTATGAAACGGCGTTACCACAACCGCGGTATCGCAATCTACCACCCGGCTACCGGCGACCAAACGTTAAACAATATTATTGGCTGGATCGCCGCGACGTTCTGGCGGCGGCAGCTACGACCGTTTTATATTTTACGTCGTGTAGTATGCGATTCGCTGTACCCAAACTCTGTTTGCTCAAACGTATTTCAATGGTTCCGGCACGTTACGTCGAGTTTCGATTATAATTCGTACGTATCACAGCCCCTAATAAACGCCGTCCGTGTCTACGTTCAAATTTCGATTGATTTGTTTGATCGTTTGAAAAATCGAACGGCCACGCTCGGCGCGCCAACGTTCTCTATTAGGTCAATTTTTTACATAATATTATTACCAGCGTAATTCTAACCTAACTTAACCTAACAAACGTATCCGATGGGGGTTATAGCCCTCCCGAAATGTCTTCGATATACGTTTTTCTTTTAAAATAATGTTTATTAAAAACCAATAAAAATAATATCCAATTAGTATTGAGAATTTCAAATGTAACCCCCCTCCCCAAATATATTTCTATGTCTACGCCACTGATTGTTATGTATATGAAACTATGCAAGTAAAATAAACTACATATCTATCGGATTTCGGTATTAAAAAAGTGTTAATCGTCTAAGTTAAAATTTAAATCGTTCATAGATAGGTTTATTACGTACGGAATCTCAAAATGGCCAATATGAAAAAAATAAATAAATGTATACACTATATATTCATTATATTATTAGGCATCTGTTGATGAAATAAATGTATTATTTTAAATAGGTAGGTAGGTTTTCATAATGAAAAATATATATTACATATATATATATATATATATATATATATATATATATATATATATATATATATATATATATATTATGAAACCCTATACATTTATTAAAACACTTTGAAAAAAGTGAGTCTAATTTGTATTTTTTTGGGGGGAGGGGGGTGTGGTAGGCGACGTATATGGTTGACCAAGAGCGCAAAAATTGTAAATAAGACGGCTCCGATTGTCTGGATTTTAATTTATTGGAATATAAAGCTAATTGCAAATGAAAAGGAGATTGCCTGCAGAATAGAAACTGTCCGGAACTCGATAATTTTCTGGAACGGCAATTCGTTTTATTAAAACGGTAAAAACTTTCCGAAATTGTATTTTCCAGACAATCATAGGCTAACCAGAAAATTAGACTTTCAAACTATTGTTTTCCAGTACACATTAGACGCGTCCCGCTATAGTCGACGTGGCTGTATAGTTGTACTATAGTTGACGTGCCTGCATGGTTGTGCTATAGTTGACGTGCCTGTATGATTGTGCTATAGTTGACGTGCTGTCTATACTCATCCCGGTTACCTACCGTTTATTTGCGTTCGTCGTTTTGGCCGTGTGCCCGTGGCCCGGTGACCGCACACCGTCTACTCAATTATAATGTTATGTAATAGAGTATTATTACAGAACAGTATAATCGAATATAATTACAATTCTAGTCTCTTATAAAATTATTATAGTAATTATCAAAACGGTGTGATAATAATTGATATTTTTATACATATATTTTGATATTAAATAACAATTTTATAAAACCTAAACCCTTTTTAATTTATAAATGAGTATTAACTATAATACCATAGTATGCTATCTCAATTACATCAAGTTTCGAGCTATGCAATTCGTACGGTTTTACGGTACCTATAAAGCTTTTTTATCGCATTTTTTTTTTTCTACACGCCTGAATTTTGCATTAAACTGTATTATTTATAGAATAATATATACATCATAAAATCGTGTGTAATCGTGTAGGTTCCTATATAATTAGCGCCAAAAATGACTCAGGATTGGAACAATGCATAAAACCACGTCATTTCCTTTGTAGTCAGCTGTTAACGTGTAATTTCCGTCATAAATCACGAATTACGACAATTTTATTACGTCGTTTCGATAAACTCTTTATGTATTATTAATTATCATTTTATATTTAATTCGGTTTTTTTTTTTTTTTTTGGAATAGGCCGTATTATTATATTTTTTTTTCAATTATATTGTCTGCGACGAACTCCAATTCTCATTAAAAACAGTTTTGTGATTTGACATAATTAATGCCTATATTCTATAGCAACGGACAAAGGTACTAAAAGCCAACCTATTATGGCCCTTTGTCATATTATGAAAATAATCGACTCTCGATCTCGAAATGTCGTCATATAACTATTTTGATATAATATAATAAAGACTTGATATAATAGAATTATTATTATCATTGTAATTTAATCGAAACTCGTTAATATTATTTTGTGTTTACCAACATTAAATGCTGTAGTGTTTAAATCTGACGAAACATAAACGAGCTGCAGAGCCGTCCTTTGTTGCTATATCAGAATATTAAAATTTAATTAAATAATTTAAATTTAAATCGAATTTAAAATAGGACAACACTATTTTTATGATTACTACACAAATAAAACTCGTAGTTTTTTTATGAAACAAAATATACAAGTATTTTTTTAAAATTTCACTCATAACTAATATAAATATGCGGGATTTCCTTATTTACTCGCTGCAGTCAGTCACAGGATTGCGCCCAGTTTTATCATTTTACCTGCAAAAAACGCAATACGATTTGCGCTCTGCGAAATATAAGTGTGGTGTCCATTTTTCACCCACCGCAATCTTCTGGTTTGTATAAAATAATAATAAAATACAAATTTTCTTCTCGATTTTACTCACTTTATTTATTTACTTTGAATATTTCGTTAATATTTGATACATATTTTTTTTTTTTTCTGTCTAATATACTGTATAATATTAATACAGAAAACCATCGGGAAATTGAACGGCGGAGCGTTATTCGGATGTTAAAATATAAAATGGGCGGTTTCGGATGACCACCACACGATACCTGGCGGCTCCACACGGAGCTTAATATTCCTGTCTCAACTCGCACGGATTCTGGTGCGCGGTGTTCACGTCGCCGCGACGGTGTTTGGCGGTTAATTGACGAGAGTTGACGGGAGAGTCGCCGAACGAGAGCCGACCATCCGGAGAGGGTAAAGAGTGAGAGTGATCGAGCGAGACCGGGAGCGAGTGAGAGAGGGTAAGCGAGCGTACGGGAGCGACAGAGCAGGCAATATTATGTGCGTATGAGAGGGAGCAGTGCTGTCGGTCGTCGCGTTGCGAGTGTTGTGTACGCGGAAAACGCGTTCCGATAGTCGTACCCGACGCATCATCAGTTTGAATCGGTCGTTTCGCTAGGAGTCGTTAATTTTTATATACCTAATAATAATAATATAATATTATATAATAATTATTATTATTATTCTCCCTGTCGCGTGTTTTCGTCTCGTCGGATACCACCCGACCCCCCCCCCCCCGGTACTACGCGGATATAAGCGCCACGCCGGTCACAGGTTTTAAATTTTTATTTTTTTTTTCTCGTTTTCGTTTCGTCGCGGCCCGTTCAATTCTACAGAACATAGGTCTCTATATTATAGTATCGTCACAGACGATCCGGGTTATATATATATATATATTTACGTAATATTGTCGGCAGTTCGTATTTGAAACAATTATTCCGCGCGCAAACGTTTCATTTTTTCCGCCGAAAATTCAAACCGCGCCGACTTAATTTCGACGACGGCCAAACACGGTACAACACGACAATAATAAATCGCACCGGGTGCGCATCGATCACGTCGTCTCTTTCCCAATCACACCGACCGATCGTTCACCTCGCTCCGGTTTTCCCGTCTCTTCTCCTCCCGAGGACGTTTTCCGCACAATAAAGGTAAGTTCATTTTAACGGGGTATCCCGCGAAGTCATATCTGTTGCTACGGTGGCGCGACTAGAACTTTTTATATACTTTAAATATAGACAATTCAATTGAAGAATAATATCTGGTACATAAATACTATAAATAACCATATAAAATTGTTATATATATATATATATATATATACTGCCCAAAGGGTGATCTGGACCCGGGGACCCATTCCCCCTGGTTGCTATATATATATATATATATAGGTATTAAATTACCTATTCGAAGATAACAGCAGACAATCTAATTCGATTTTTTTCTATAACACTTGCATTTTTAGAACGTTCGAAAACAGCCATTTTTATTGAGTTAATCATTCTTTTGAAAAATATGTCGACGTTTTATTCTCATTATCCTCTTGATTTTTTGTAGTTTACAGACAAATTGCGTATAATTTATGATACCGCTACATAGTAGCGTTATAAAATGTATTATCTCGTCTCGTTTTCTGATAAGTTTCGTTTATCAAAACACTTATGTTATATCACAGCACTATATTATGTTTAATATAATATTAAAAATCATCAGGTCAATGAAAATAAAAACGCTGTAACGTCAACATTTCCAGACTCATAGAACATACTCTATGTATAAAATGGATATCTACAAATTATTTCGAAAATAATAAAATAAAAAATTATTTTCGAAAAATAAACTGGGTTCACTTATGTGAGACACTTTGTGTATATTATAATATTATCGCACATGTCACGTTTCGGTTTCAAAGTTATTATTAATAAATAAAAATCATGTATCTACTGAGCGTAATGGGCGTCTGCAAACATTTTTCCACGAGGGGAAGGAGAGTAAAGGCAATTTAAAAAAAATGAAACGACGTTGACTCTAACCGGGAGAAGGCCAGTCTTTCTCCTCCCGGGTACGGGCACTTGTGCATATGGTAGGATTCACGATATTATATTTTTTGTAAAACAAATAAAAAATTAATTCAGAGGATAAATAACTAACGAAAACCAGGGTACCTACAGATGTTTGGTTAGGATCTTATTGGATAACTTTATGGGAAATTTGGTAATCGTTGAGCGGTATTCTGGACTGTGCAGGTGTACACAATATTCATCAGTGATTTGAATCCCCTTGAATTATTTCGTATTCTGTGAACTACAACGTTCCACTCGAGATAATTCTAGACATTAAAATAACAAAAACGGATATACTTCGCACCGTGGGTGGGTCACTATTGTAGGCGAGAAGTCGGGAAGGTGGGGGGATATACAGGGTAATTTATAGTACCCTGATCAAAAAATGCAAATCTTTATTCAACGAATCAAGCTTTTCCTTATAGCCTGGCCGAAACATATACATTTATGATTAAATTATTAATAATAAATACTTATAAATGTTGTCCCTTATCTCCTCTTGCGCACGCCAATGTCTACTATTGATTTTAACTCAACTACTCCAAGAAAAATACAATTTAAATTAATAGGAACCGTTATTAATTTCAAAATTTTCCCGTTTTTCCGACTTTTTTAACCGGTTTTCCCTGAAACTGCTAGGAATGACCTTCTCGATTCAGCAACTAGATACAATTTGCTACCAGAAACCACTCTCGAAGTCGATGATCGGAGCAGTATTTCCGGTAGAAAACAGACAGAACATAAAACACCTTATATGAAAACCATTGATATGCTCGGAATCTAAAACATATTGTCACGAAGACTTGAACGGTGTTATTAAACAAAATATGTTTCGAAACGTTTTCTACTTGCGATCTCATATTATATTTTTACTCTAAATCGCATTCCGAAAAAGTGGGCAAATATTTATAATAGAAAGTGTTTTTAGACATATTTAGTCGCTGAGACTCTATAAGTATTAATATATTATGTATCATATATATTTATATAATAAGTAAAACATATTCGTGTAGTCTTAAATGTGAAACAGAATACAACATTAGATGATTAATCAAATACCTAAAAAAATGTTTAGTGAAAAAATTAATTGCATGTCTCACGATATTATATTAAATTATGTTTTCTCTTTTTTAGTTTTATGCGTAAATTGTGTATACGTATATAACTTGTAAACTATAACGTTATTGTCCTACTTTAATGATTTTAATGCTTCCTAAGCTCTTTTGTTTTTTTTTTTTTTTTGGTTACTATGATATGTGTTTTTTTTCTGTCGATTAACCATTTTTCAACCTGCAGAAATCTTGCTCCGATCATCAACTTCAAGTGTAGTTATTGTTAGGTCATTTTATCTAGTCAGTGGTTAGGAAAGTCATTTTTTTTTCTCCTGTAGTTTTCTAAAAAAAACGCCAGAAAAACCGAAATATTTACGTATAATGATTTCTGTTATTTTCGATTTGGTTTTTTCTTGTAATTTAGTTAAAAATACCCCTAGAGACCTGAAACTTTCACCTATATTAGCAGTTTCTAGACGCTATACAAATTTCTACATATACTAGTTTTTTTTTACCCACCCATTTATAATTTTCGAAAATTGTATACAAGGTTCATCACAAGTTATTCTTTTGGCATTATAAAATTATCGAAAATCCATAGTCACTATTGTTTTTATAACTGTTTGAAGTTCAAATTTTGACGGAAAATCTTAGCTATTTGACATTGTCTCTTTTAAAAGTTCAACTGTATGTTAAAATTCGTTAAAAAAAAAAAAAACATCATCAATTTTATCTTTAATATAATACAGTTTTAAATTTGAATTTATCAAAACACGTTTCACCATACTTCGCTTTGAATCATTTTTCAATATAAACTAAATTATCCTTTACATACATCATACCTTCCAACTTCCCATCTATACAGTTTGAAGTATGCCGGCTTTTTTTTTTCGTTTGGCATATTACATTATACAGGGTGATTATTTTATAATGTTCCATTTGTCGGTATAGTAACTACTCATTACCATCATTATTATACCTTTCCCTGCTCTTCTGGTCTAAATTCTAAACTGACATTTAACGCATAAACAGTAAATCCAATACTAATGGCATGCGCATATAAAACTTTAAAAAAAAAAAAATTACTATTTAAAAATCAAAATGTAATATTAATTTAAGGCATAAAGAGCAGGGATAAATGTTTGAAAATAGTGTTGAAATATAGCTTAAACTTGTCCATAACGATAAAGGGGAAAAAAATAAAACCATGTTTATTGAAATTTTAGTCGATATCGAATTTAAGTTTTGACATTTGGTATTATACGATATAAAACAATAAATAGTTGATGTATACGGTAATAAACCGTTTATAACTGAACATATTTAGGTTGGTGTAAAATTCAATAATTATTTTAATCATTTTTGAAAATATTGAAGAGGTTTCCGGACCCCGGACTCCCCTCGGTAACGGCTTTGCTCGTAATATATACTCGCATATAGGTGTGTATATATACATACAGTATGGCGATCGGAAAACCGATATAATACGGCAGTAGATATAGTTTTAGGCCAATAAGCAATAAAAAAAAACGCCGACTAAACGCGATATAAAGTTTCAAGTTAATACTATTATTTTATTTTTTTAACGTATACATTATTCTACTACGACGTGCGTCGTTAATATTATAATAATGTTGACATTGTGTTTAAATACATATGTATATGTCGTATAATTATTAATCGACTTCGTATTAATAGTATTCGTAATGTATACTTCGTATAATATATATATACGTAAACCTACTTTTTAGTTCGCTTCACTTTGTGGTAAAATACGTACACATAGGTAATTTAACGACAAAAAAAATTATACATTTTTTTTTTTATCATTTCAGCAATTTTTAATCGATTCTCATTTTTTTTTTTTTTTTTTTTTGTTTTATATGATTATAGTCAATGACGAGATTTTATCATATCGCTAAAAGAGCAATATTTATCGAAATGCGAATTGTATTAGGTTCCGGAACCTTTAACCTTTTTAACGTTCCGGCATTGATGAACGGTTTTCAAAATGTAAATTGTAATAATATCGTGTTTGCGACAATAAATAGAATAATATTACGTTCTATAAATTCAAGCGAATCGATTATTTATTTACAATATTAATAACGTCTCCCGAAATAAAATATTATTCAAATATAACTAGATAAACATATAAAAAAAAAACACTATTTTATCGGTAGAACTGTTATTGATGTAAACGATTTAATAAACCGTTTATAGCTATCGAACAAAAATACGTAATCGGTAGGTATAGGTTTATACAAATTGCATTTAAATATTTATAAGAATGTAGGATACCGGTATTATATTAGATATACAATTCAGTAATGCGCAATATTATGCAAAATATAATAATGAATTATAAATTAAATAAATATTATCGTACCTTTCGGAACAAGGATATTATTAATTTATATATTATACAAAATTATTAGAATAATTTGCATGACATTAATATATTAATATACGTATGCCATTATACCGCCTGCGAAGCCTCAACGTATCAACACAGTAACATTTTTTTTTTATTTATCTTAACTGAATTATAATTTTTGCAGCTACTGGTATTATTATTTGGTAGTAAATGCCCATTAAGGGCGTGAACAACCTCGACTATAATACAAGGACAAATGTGTCACAAATCACAACCGTGGTTAAAACTTATAGATAAAAATAACATCCATAGCAGATTTTTTTCTACAATCAGCGTCTAAATGACCTAATATTACATTTCATACAGAATTTTTCCGGAAAATATTAAAATTATCGCATTTTAAACGTAAATTAATGTATCGAAATTTGTATTTACTAAGAAAAAAATGTATAAATGTAAAAAAACAAAAAACGTAAAAAACGACTCTAGACATTTTTTTAAAATTTATTAAAAAATCGGGCTCTGTCAGTATTTTAGCGTTTTTAAAGAGAATGGTGTTTAACTGACATAGTGATCGAAAAGTGCAGGTATACGCTGATTTTTTTTCTTCAAAAATATCTTTAAAAACATGTTACATGCTTGAAATAAAATTGTATAATCGTATACTCAACGATTTTAAAATGAATTTATAAAGACGATTATTTAACAATCTGTGGTGAAACTACGAAAATATATAATCCCAATATCTAAAATTACAGCCCCCCCCCCCATATAACCGCCACTGAATTGACATAATATAATAATAATCGATACTATCGCGATGTAGATGTATCTAATCGATTTTGAACTAACACGTTTTTTTATGAAACGTGACGTGTACGTATAAGTGGTGGGAAAAATCCGGATTTGTAAGAGTTCGATAATTCGGATTTTCGGATTTCAAAATACGATCGTTTATTACAAATCCGGACATTGTAAGAACGGGCCCAAGTAAAAATGTCAAATAATGCTGAAATATGGATGAAAGAAAAATGGTTTTTTTTTTTTTTTTTGGGCAATAGATATTACCTATTTTATTCAATAGTAGGTATACGAAACGCGGAACACGATATAGGACGTAGTTGAATTGACGTGGGTCATCGGGGAAAAAAAAAAAAGAAAAGATATGCCACGACGACGGTATACCCACAGATATCCTTAGTCCGTACAATACTGCGGTAAGATGCGGTCGTTTCAGAATATAATATTTGGCCTTGGACAGCGGCGGTTCGGTGTGGGAGACAAGCGCGCGCGCGCGCGCGCGTCAACAAAAGAACCCAAAAGTGGCTGGCGGGCACGAGAGACGGTAGAAAATACGTGGAAATCGGACTGCGCGGCGAGGAATGCAATTGACCCTTGGCGCGCGCGTTCGGTTTTCGGTGCGTGTACGTCGCGCTTGTCCATTGTCTTTGCGGACGGTTCCCGTGCTCGTTGTAAAACCGGTTGTGACGTGTAGCGCGCCGAATGTCGCCCGCCGGTATTTTTCGGCGCGGCCCGTTTATAAATAAAATCCGTTCGCGTCCGTCGTACACGCGCGGTCGTGCGCACGACAGAAAAACAAATACACCCCAGACCAGACGACTCTGTTTGACGTAATAATTATTATTTTCGTTCGGTCACCACCGCGGTCGTTCGACGAATAAATAAATAACGCGCGGCCCGCCCCGGTGTGCCCGTGAGTAATGCGAGTGCACGCGGCCCGCCCAGGTTTTCGAACGGCCCGCGCCGCACGCCGCCACCCCGTCGCTGTAGTGACACTTGGCGACGCGGCAACGTACACTACTGACATCATTTTCGACAAATCGTTGGATTGCGGCAGTGCCGTAATAACCGCGCGCGCCTTGATTGTACGAATCGAGGCCACCAAATTATCGAGGCACCCGGTTGAATTCGAAAAGGGCCTCGTGTTTCGGCTATGCATCGACTCGTTTTTAGTTACGGCACCGACCGGATTCCCCGTCGATCGGTGCTCGGTAAGATCATTTTTAAAAGAAATTCGTTCGTGTTTATTGTTCCTCGAGTTTAAAAAGAAATATTTTTCGTTCCTGAAATATTTTTTTAATCACGTATTAATGTACTTTTTTCCAAACCTGATATACGTATGTTAGAAAATTAAAAATAAAATACTATATGCAGCCAAAATTTTCCGCCGCACCAGCCACCGCAGTACACCGTATAAAAAGTGTATTTAAAAAAAAAAAGAAAAAAAATTGTTTAAATATTAGTGTAATTTAACAATATTTACCTATAGTAAATCATAAGTTATAAATTTCTAAGAAATTTCTATGGTAACGTTTCGGAAAATGAATTACGCACCAGTAGCATAACTACACTATAAGCAATTCGCTTACTAAACGCGAGAGTTTTAATCGGATTTATCGATTTTATTTATTTATTTACAAGTACAAACCAAACATATAATAATGGCGGTACTTACTTATGTAGTTTTGTGGTAAGTATATGTAATTTGTAAGGTATTACTTGTGGTTATCGGATGTTGGAAATGTATATTTTAGAAGGCAGTTTATAACCTGTCCAGTATCCGCCTACTTTACCTCGGATTCTATCTAAAGAGTATACCTACTGTGTGTTTAACTCCTATTGAACATTGTATATCAATAGTTTAATTATCGAATTGTAGTAATAAAAAAAAAAAAAAACAATCCTACTAGTGATAAATTTAGTATTTATTTATATAATAAAATAGAATATAGTTAAGTATGATCGTTCGGTACGTAAATAAGTAGTAAATTTACATGATCAATAATTATTGTTTGACAACGATATTTATTCATTATGTATACACTTACAATATATTTACATAATGTACAAATCGAAGTACATAATAGTAATTAAATAATAATAGTTTAAGCTATTTTTAATATTTAAATACCCATTAGCACGGAAGCTCTTATGGTAATTCTCAGGGCGGGGGGGGGGAGACAAACTAAAACCAGGTTTTTTAAAAATTTACAATAGCCTAACTGTGAACCGTGAGGTTTATTACATATATAAATTTATGTAACAAAATTATAATAGGTTTAGATGAGTTCTAAACATGTTTATCTACAGTTAGCACTGCATAATACAGTGCATAGTTTTAGATTCCGAGTGTACGGTGAGGAATGTAATTGGTGTAATTGTTGTGTGTGCTATTGTTTTTTTGTCTGTGAACCATTTTTCTACGAGTAATAATGTTCCAATCATCAACTTCAGGGACAGTTTCTGGTAACAAATTCTGTCTAGTTGATGCATTAGGGAGATCATTTTTCCCTAGTAGGTTTTTTTTATTAATTGGGGAGGGGAAACATCGAAAAAACAGGAATATTTACAAATTTACAAAATTTTAAAATTTTAAAATATTTTAAAAAAATAAATTATTGTTTATTTTTTAATTTTGGTTTTTTGTTGTAATTCAGTTAGAAATAATCGTAGAGACCTGTATTTATAGCATTTTAAAAATCACAGTTTGAAATACTTTGTTAAACGTAAATTAATATAAATGTATTTATTTTTTCTTTAATACGTTTAATTACAGGGTACCTATACATTTTAGTCTTTATTACTGATGAAATAATAAGTGAGGTTTACAAAAATATGTATGACTATTAAGATTACGATAATAAACAAGTATAACTTGTATAGTTTTATCTTTTATAAACTTAGTGGCTTTGCGCATAGTACATTCTAGAGATAGTATTTCGTGTCAATCGTTTTGTAAATGTATACTTTTTTTTTTAATTATACCTATAAAATAATACGAGCAATAATTGTATTATACAGGGCGGTCGACTAACAGTAAAACGCTCGTTATTTCGGAGAGTAATTTTCTGGTTAGGTTTTTTTTTTTTTTTTGTAAAATTTAAAAAACGAACAACTCCAAATTTTACATTATCGATTATTTTTTTTGTTGTCACTTTGATATTTGAGGGTGAAACCACCATCTAGTTTTGGCTTTTAAATAGCAACCAGTATTAAAAATTCCATAAATAGGTATATTTTTTTTTCACTGTTTATCCCAAAATTATTACATAATATATAATAGTATATCCCAGTTATGGGATTTTCCCGAAATTTTGTATTTAACGGTTTTTGGACATAAAGATTCCATTGAACCGAGTCAATTTTTTTTGGAAAAAATCAGTTAAAGACTTGTTTGTGTACCGTCGGCAACTTTCAGATGAATAAAATACAGCAACACTAAATCAGATAACACCGGTGTCAACGGGTTGTTCTAGTATCTATGTCAATGGAACAGTTGATAACAGTTGATTAAGTGTTAACAATTGTTAACACTTTATTATTATCTTTATGGCTTTGTAAAACTGTTATCTTGGTGCTCTTAGTAAATTTAATAATTTGATTTTAATTTCTGCCGGAGAAGCCACTTTACTATTAACCGTAAGTTTATTACATACTTGTTTTATCTTTATGGCTTAATTTATCAAATTTAAATCCACTGTACTTTATATCAATTTGATATTTAGATAAATTCGATAACACGGAGATAATTTAATAATTTAATCTGCCAACTTTTTATCGAACATCTTTGCATCGACGGAATATTGTTGAAAAAAGTTTACTATAAAAAAAAAATCACGATCGAAAGCACTCAATTTTGATTTTTTTTTTTTTATATAATAAAGCATAATGAAATTTAAAGAAGGTTCTAATAATTACCGTTTGACTTGTGACTGTGTCCAAGTCAAAAAGCAAAAGATAAATCGTTTGACCAAAAAAAAAAAAAAAATACAACGTGCGATATCCAAATATTGTCATATTAACAACATAACACGGAAACTCAGTCTCGATATTTTGGGTTTTTTGAGTCGGCAGTGTGTTGTTTGTAAAATTTAAGTGTTCGCAATCGTTCGGCCGAAGAGGTATAACGTACTCGATCGTTCATCAATAGCCGAATCTATTGTTCTAAAATCTAGTTCAGATTTTACCGAAAAGCATCCACATCTCGCTTACTATTTTGAGATTTATGTGAAATTAATTTTTTATATTTTATAATATTTTAAATGAGGTAGGTCAACATTTATTTCAAAGTTATTTAGAAAACGAAAAATGCTAACAAGTGCTGGGTATTGGGCCAGTTGGAAATTAAATATTGACTTTAATAAATAAATATGGGCGTATATTCAACCAACTTACAAAATTGCACTTGGGCAAGGCTCGTTCTCCAGGTACTATTAATATGACACAAATATGAACACAAGCCTATGAAGAAACATTTAGTAGGTATAAATAGTTTATGCTGTATACAAGATAATAAACTTGAAAAATAATAATTTAGTTAATACATTTCCCAACTTATAAACATAAAAATTTAAATCACATGTGAATTAAACATTTTTCATTTTGCGTCATTGTGTATGTGTTTTTAATTTTTAATTTATTTTTACTATATCTATTTAGGGTGAATTCGGTATACTTGGTAAGGTACGATCAATTTTGTGATATTGAATGAGAAATGCATTTTTGGTCTGAAATTCTGTTTTTTGTTAGGTTCTAGATACAGTTATGCAGTTTTTTTTTCAGATATGTTAATGATACTATTCGATACGTTTACGTGTATTAGTAAATGCAAATGTTGGTCATGGGTCGGCCTTGTATGACATATACCGTATATACATTATTTAGTAGCAATATAATATTTATGTGTTTGCTCACTCAATAGGTAAACCACAATTATTTTTAAAGGAAACATTTTCTCTTGTTAAAAAAAAAAAAAAAAAAAAAAAAAAAATACCCCAAATGAATATAGGGAAAACGTAATTTACGCAATACTTTTTCTTTTGAAACCGCAAACCATTATTTGTTGTTATAGTCAAAAAGAAATTAGACCTCTTAAACATAACCGACTAATAACTATTTTCCGCCGGATATCACCTAAATTTGACGATCATAGCACATCTTATATTGTATAAAAACTATATAAGAGCTATCTATATTAGTAGTATTTTTTTAGTCGATTTGATAAGTCTATCACTTTTTTAATCATTTTTTTCTTTATATTCTATATATTTCTCGCATCCGACGAAATAGCGATTGGCATTCTAACAAGTACCTACAATTGTCGATAGTTTCACGGCGGTTTTAATAGAATTATATTCTATAATGGATTATCTATACAGCATTTCATGACATCGAATCGATCAAATTAAAAGAGGCACCTTAAAATAATGAAATATGATACTGTTGAGGTAAAAAATGTAGTTGGTCTATCCGTGTGTTGTACGAAATTTCACGTCTGTTTCCCTCGTGATCGGCAATTTTCACGTTTCACAAACGACCGAACTTTTATAACTTTTTTTGTTCGCGTGCCGGATGGTTTTCTATTATTCATGTCTAATTGTTAGTTTAGTACAACTATTATAAAACTTAAACTACTCGAGGTATTGTTTTTTTAATACATTTTTTTTATTGGCATAATATAAATTGTATTTTACATGCACTTTTTTATTGTTACATCGCTACTATGTTTCATTGTATTCACACGTTTTGTTTAAATATGTTTACTGTATTGGAAACCAGCAGAGACCCCCCCCACGAATATACCAATACAAATAATAATAATCACGTTTTTTTTTTTTTCATTCGAGTAACACCATAAGAGAAACCCGTTGAATCCTAATCAAATTAAATCAATTTAATCGTGTTTCAAACTCGCTAGTCCAAAATTTAAACGTGAGGCGAGAGCATTGAGGATTCGAGGGACCTCGTCTATCGCAAATACGCAGACCTGCACTTTTATTATATTAGATGACAATGAATGAAGTCGTTCCTTATTACATTAGGCAACACGTTATTACATAGTAATTAATGTTTGAAAAACTATAGTTGAGTACGTAATGTGTTATGGGCTTAATTAGGTATTTAGTGATAACGTGATTATTTGGTGTACCACTTCTATAAATTACCGACACTATTCAAATAAAGTACTAAAAGTGTACAAGACATTTCTTTCCGAAACAACATTTGTTTTACCGATTTTCTTAGGAGCTAAATAAAGCCTTATGATATAGCATACTCTTTCTATTCAAAATTTAAAAATTAAACGGAATACAATTCTGTGACTATACTGGAGTATTATTGTACTTGAGTATTTGTCTCCTTTCTCTTTTATACTTCAGTGTAAGACGGTAATAATTGAACTTGATACAAGACAGATTTTAGAAATAATATTTTATACCAGTATTTGTTTTAAATAATGCCACTTTATGAAACAGATAGATTGCCAATTCGTCGGACCAGTTCATAATAAGTTCAAGCGTTGTAAAATTATCTTTCGCAAACGTCATTATAACCGGCATTGTAAATGTATCCGTACAAAATTACCATTTTTTACCAACTATCTAATATAATACAATAAAGTATGTATTTAACTCTCATTAATATACTTAACTGTATACGTATAAAATATAAAATATAAGGTATTTAAATATTGTATAAATAAGAAAAAGAAAGTATATTTAGATATGCTTTAAACAATTATGTACATACGAGGATTTTTTCTAATTATAAATTTTTGGCTAAACATATTTTTTTTTTATAAGTGTTTTATGATTTTTTCATGTAGGTATATAAAATATTTTAACAAAACAATGACTTTTTCCCGATGTTATTGCAGTTCAAATATTTACTAGAATACAATATGTTTGTCATTATTATTGTTTAGTATGTCCTTCAAATTGTAAAAAAAAATGTTCTAAAAAATCTGTGATACGGAGTTTTTAATTTATTATTGATTTATTATATGTACTTTAATAAATTAAACATTATTTATCCGTATACACCACATTTCATAAAATACTAAATGACGGTAATGATAAATTTCTTGTAGTTTTTAATTTCCCAATGTATTTTTGCAATTTGATAATTGGTATAATTGGTACAAAACCCATAATATATATATTTATGTGGTTTTCGACAATGCGTAGATATTTTTAGGTCGATTAAATACATATATCACAACCTATCACATAAATATTTGTATAGATTTTAAATAAATAATTAAGCTGCATATAGACAATATACATTTGAGCAACTTTTTATTGCCTTTTTTTTATGTTATTTATTAAATCAGTTTTAAACAAATATTTGTCAAATAAAGTTGTATTATTTTAGAATAAAAACATATTGTGTTAGATATTTTTAAGTGGTAGGAAATAGGAATATCCTCTCCTATAGTGTGAACACCTTACTACACTTTGTGCATACTAACAAATCGACAGTTATGTGTTCATTGAATACAAATTGCCTAATTAAAAATCCTCAGGGTAAAATGAATTTTTTAAAATAATTATTAATTATAGCGAAACTAATATATATAGATTAATTTTGTTTACATTTTAAATTGTACGGAATTAATAATATACATATATCATAGATTTTTAAATACTATTTAAATAATAACCATTTATTTGATATACACAATTATAAACTTAAAAGTATTATTACTTACTAATGATAATGTTTAAAGTTTTTTTAAATAAAAACGTGTGATTTTGTAAATACGATAGGACATTTATGACTAAAAACAAAAAATAAATAATAATATTTCGGAAAATCAGAGCAAGATTTCTGGTAGAAAAGTTATTTACAGACAAAAAATGTTTTTTTTTTTTTTCAAAGTAGGCATATTAGTAAAACCGATACACTTCTTGCTACTTCCAGGATCTAAAATAATAATATATCTATTAAAATAATTAATAATACTACCTTATACATTGTAAATACCAACATATTAGAATACTATATAATGTTAAATTATATAACGTCCGCATATCTGATGATAAATGTATTTTTAGTGTATACTGTATAGAGTATATTAGATAGTATGACAGATTGTAATCGGAAAGAGTGAATGGACTGTAAATTAAATGTGACGTTGAAGAAATTAATGATGATAATTGATGACGATTTATTTCTTTTGGTGTTTGTAAATGTGCGTTATGGTTTTCGGTATTCGTGATAACAACCTAACCTAACAAAAACGATAGACACGAAACCAAAGCCTAAACATTCTATATACCTATAATTATTACTCAATGTCCGTTTAGAAATACATAGTTATATTTTGATTACAATCGCTATGTATTATAAAACTAATAAAACTAAATAATACACAGCAGAAATAATAATATGTTTTTTGTTTTTTTTTTTTAATTCATTAGTATTTTGTAATACGTTAGATTCTACGACATCAACGGTTAAAATTATGATTATTAAATTCAACCAAAAAACAAAGAAAATTGAAAATTGAAAAGAATCGAACAGATCTCTCCATAAATAGTATTAAATACGGATAATAGATGATCAGTTTCAATCCAACCCGTATTATATTACTAAATATTTTTATCCATATGAAATAATATAAATTGCTACATAAAATGATACCGTCTAAAGTAACGTTTTAATTTTCCATAAAAACAATTTCCTTCTTAAAATGCTTTATTTAAATTTTTTCGGATTCGATACAATAAAAAAACATATCTATCATAATAATATTTTCAGTTACATATTAACACACTACGTCATTATCCATCCAAAATTTTAGTGGTCTATTTATACTATCTATAATTTATATAGTAAATAGTAATGTCAGAAGAATGATGGTTAAATGTTGTATATCTTTACTATGCAATATTATGTAACTTTTTTTACCAATATAATACGCAACGACGTATTACTTACAGTATTTTTTAAAAATAATTTATATAATAATCACGGATAACAATTTAATTGTATTTTTACTATCCAATTATATAATTGTATCAGCTTTTTAAAAATGATCAATATGTTATAATAAGTTATTTATTATTTAATTACGATTGTACACAACAACAAAAGAATACAGTTTTTTTTTTTTTATAATACCACTACAAACATAATATTAGCTATAATATAGTTATAGATTTGACTATTTTAGCCATTCAAGGCAAAAAATATTTTATCCAATTAATTAACGTACAAGTATGAAATATTTTATTGCAGTAGATCTTAATAGAACCTGGCTAGTTTTACGCATGAAATGTTATAACATATTTCATTATAATATTCTATTAATACGTACGTATAAAAAAAAAACTACTCGAATTTAGAAAATATGTATTTATTGTCATTTTTTATATTAGTTAACAACAAGTAACACGTAAGAAAATTGCTTATTGCACATTGTATGTTAATACGTTACTATAAAATATTTATGAAACCATGACCGTGACAAATACTAGTCCGTTCCAGATAGGAAAAAACATTTCTGGTTCTGGATTACATTGGTTTATTTTAATGGAATAATAAAATTAATATATATATTTTAAACACAGTATGTCATTAAAATTGTTTTTTTTTCCTGATTTCAATACGTAATTGTCGTAATTCGTTTGTTTTTATATATGCTCACCTAAATACAGTGTAAGTGCTTTATGAACTAGATTGATTATTCGTCAAACTGAATTTAATGTGTTGCATTTAGGTATGTAATTTGCATATCATAAATTTCGATTAGATACGTGTACGTGTACGTAAAGTATCGTTTAAAAAAAAATGTTACCTAAAGCAAAAGTTTTTAAAGCGGCCCTTGAAGAAACGTAATATTGATAAACCTAAAAATGTAATATGCAAGAGAACCCTCCGTATATTCCTTTTGAGCGTCGAACATTAATTTTATTGCGTCCTCGGAGTATTATTTATACGTTCTTAACGTATTTTTATAGGTTATAATTTGTTTATGTACAATTCCGAAATTCGAAGATATTTACTTAAAATGATTTTATGATTTTCCGCAAATGTAATTTTATCCGTAGGTACTTACTACTGCAGACAGAGACAAGTGATCGCATTTTATTTCTTAAATATAAATAATTCTGTTTAAGAATACAAAAACGCAGCGACTCGTGCGAACAAAAAAAAATTTTTAAAAAATATGGTTCCGAACATAACTCAAAAATATTAGAGCAGGTATTGAACAACAATAGTGTTTAATAAGTCGATTGGCGCGAACATTTATGTATAAAAAAATATATATATATTGTTACAACACGCGAGAAATACAAGTATGTAGTTATTTCCCTTCATTCTTTTTACGTTATGAATACGATAGCAATATATATTATTATCAGACGTATCGCTCATAATAACGTTATCAGAACATATCTGAAATAATGGAACTCGTGGAATTCTGTATAGTTGAAAACTATTGAATTTTGTATATAAAAAAAAAAAAAAAAAATAAATAAATATGGAAATATACTTTATAGCGTATAGATACTAGTTATTATAATTTGTACATCTCGCGCCATTATCTATCCATTTATATAGGTTGACGTGGCTTGCGCACATCTACTTGAATATTTCGATATATATATATATATATTTGTTTAATGATTTTAAATATTTAGATAAGCATATTTTTAGTAAACTAGTTTCAACTAGATATCACTTTCTATATCCTAACCCTAACTATATATGTAAATGTTCACGTTTTGTAGAATATAAAACATATTTCTACTCGTTTGACCGTATAGTAATCAAATATAACGTTTTTATTATGTTTTATTATATACAATTAAATATGCACCGTCGTTATTATTTTTATTACATCTGAATTCGACAAATGTCAAATACGTTTTTTTTTTTTTTTTTTTTTTTTTGCCATTTTTGGTGTTCTACAAATGTAGTGTATTATATTATTATGATATATAGTACAAAATGAAATATTTTATATTATATATTCTTCGAAAATTATTATAATTTAACGTGCAAGGAAACGGTGGAAGAGAATTCGATCTATTATACTAGACGTAGTCACAAATCACAATTTAATCGTTTCCGTAATATATACGGGCTGCAGGATCGTTGAAAACCGTTCGTTATTACAATCAGACGCTGTAATTATTATTATATTATATAGTAGACGAATTGAAACTCACGATTCCACGAGCATTCCATTTCATAAGGCACCGAAAGTGACGATTTTTTTTCTCCGAAATTTAATTTCTTTTTTTTTATTCTTTGTAGCGTAAACGCATAAATTCGGTAGGTATAACAATTATCATATTTTTAAACGGCCCCGTGTAAATTTCCCATAAAAAAAAAAATGTTTCCATTGTAATACACGTACGATGTAAATTACCCAAAAGCAGTGGTGACTTCTCGCGCCCAGGTTTACTTCTGCTTACCACCACCACTACCACATAACATTTACTTAAATAGTGACTAAGTGCACAATCCTAGTTGGAATTCTAGTCCATATATCCCTCACCCTCTCGATCATAGACAAAGATTCAGGGAGGAGGGTCTCTATAAATTTGAGAATATTTTGTAAAAAAAATGACCCCATTCATTTTTTCAATTAATCTTCAACATATAATCCACCGAGTTTCTTTTAACATACTGCTAATTAACTATTTTTTTTTTTGTATTAGTTAATCGTACAAAAATATTTATTCTTCAATAAAAAAAAAAAAATGGGGGCATGGAAATATTGCCCTGGGCTTCTACATGGGGGGCTTCGATATTTTGGGGGTTAAGCTGCAGTTTTATTTAAAATCATTTATACAAATTATATTTGAATAATTATTTACTCTGTCTAAATTGATTATTTACGAAAAATGTTCAGGGGGAATTACCATTGTCCCTTTATATGACGGTAAAATTCCTTATAACTTTTTCTTATGAATTATAATAGATGAGGGAAAAACTAAACAGTTTTACACAAAAACCCAGCGGTGAATTGAATTTTGTATAAATTTATGATGCATGTAAAATGTACGTAACATTTTTTTATTTATTTATTTTTTTAAATGTCATACTCATATACTGATATACTGTCATAATCTCATTTCGATTAAAGACCCACAAGGTTTTTTTTCTCCTGAATTAACCTTCAAACACAAATGTCATTAAAAATGTACGCGTGTTTTTAAGCCCCGATTTTAATGTAGATATAATATTTTCCGGGTGTTCTAAAATAATAAAACATTACAATAGCGTATAGCTTTAAAATACTACGAAATTCAATATATACCAGTATGTGTACGCTTATATTACTAAAGTTATTTATATAAATATATATTTTATTTTTATTTTCCAAATGTTTTAAACCTTTTTCGATTCTGAGCGTAACGGGGAATGTATCGATTTTACTACACGGTGTGTTTATTTTTTTTTTTGTTCTATCCGAATTTTCTATACCAGAGACAACCTGCTCCGATTTTCAACTGTAGCAACACCTTTTCCGAATGAATTTTGGATCAAATTGGTCCGGTGTTTTTTTTTTTTTGTTGGTAATCTTTTGATTTTCATTATAATTTTTTTAATAGTCGGGGACGATTTACGGCAATAATATGGTTTAATTATAGTTTTAGAATTTTCCTTTTTGTCGTGACTCGATTAAAAACCACGGCCCACCCCTTTGCCCGTATTTTTTTATTTTACGATTTTTATTGCACGGATTTATATATTTGGATAAATTGAGGTAGAATACAGGCCGTAGTCATATATTGCTATGTATTGCTGTATTATTTGCACGTGTTAGCTGTCTGTTAAACAAATAAATTAATAAATATAACGCCGAAGACATACTCGGTTCCTCTTCGGTTTTATTTTTTTTAGGACGTTAAAGTAGTTGAAATCTATTTATAATCACGTACAGTATGATATAATGAAATAAATGACAAATTATTTCCGTCCGTCCTGACGTCGTAGAAGTCGTCATTCGTCGGTGAAATAAATTTACAAAGTAGCTACACAGTGCTGAAAGGCCAAAGCCAAAGTAACAATGTGGTATACCGATTAAATTTTACTGTTTTACCAATTCAAGGCCCAAAACAAAAAAAAGTAATAAAATAAGATAAAATTAGATTCTGAACGAAGCGAGGAATGTATTAGTTTTACTATGAAGAGTGTGATTATTTTTATGATTTTTTCCTTCGGAAATTTTGCTCCAATCAAATAACGACAAGAGGGTTTGTTTGTAGTATTTTGAATCTAGTTAGTGCATCGAGGATGCCATTTTTTTTTTTTTTTTTTATTTCCCTTGTTATTTCCTTAATAATGAAGGAAAATACTCAGAATATTTACGCAAATTCGGTTTTCTGTTGTTTTTTTAATTGCAATTCAGTTAAAAATAATCGTACGTTTTCACCGGACACTTATATTAGCCCTTTATAGACGGGGTAAATTTTCCTAAACAGTCTGGCACTTTTTGGCTATTTATAGCAATTTTAAATTTCCTTGGTTT
Source organism: Tuberolachnus salignus (assembly GCA_956483605.1). Lineage (NCBI taxonomy): Eukaryota > Metazoa > Arthropoda > Insecta > Hemiptera > Aphididae > Tuberolachnus > Tuberolachnus salignus. The sequence goes on along the minus strand of OY101436.1, from coordinate 36,236,399 downwards.
TTTTTTTTAGTATTTATTTTGTTAAAACAGGCCCAGTAACTCACAATCTAGTCATTTTTTCGAAACGTTTGTAATTCGTATAAGACATTTTTTGCGCTAAATATAACAAATAGGCGTTGCTGTATTACAGAAAAAAAAAAATAATAATAATAACCAAAACGATTATTAATATTGGGCCCTTAGAATTGCTGAATTGAATTTGGCGTTATTCATTATCTTTTTTTTACTTCCTTTCAACAATCGTTATTATTTTTACGATTTCGTTATTTTATTGAACGATTGTCTGTATTTTGCGGCACATATTATCGAGTATATATTAATAATTTTCATCGTACCAAAATTATAAAATTAATCGCGGCCCACCGAGTTTCGCTCGGGGGGAACTCGCCAGCCCAGCCCCCTCATCCACGCGATTCGCTCCCGGATATAGGTATCCGGCCGGGTCCCGTTGGCGTTTTTGTTATTTTTATTATTGTTATTGCGTATCTACATTATTATTATTTTCACCGTGTTGTGAGACGTCGCGTCGTATGACCGCGGTGAAACGACAACGAGGGGTTCGCCCCTTCCCTACGACCGCGTGCGAACGCGCCGGGCAGACCAGCAGCGGCGGCGGCGGCGGCGGCGGCGGCGGCGGCGGCGGTGGCGGCGGTGGCAGACGGTCCGAGAAACGCCGCCGCTGCCGTCGTATCGTGAAATACGGTCTACGATATTATTGTAAAGGAAAAACGAAACCAGTCCCGCGCCGATCTCCTTCGCCGCCCGTACGCCGTAGTAGTCGCGTTGCGTCCACCGCCGTCGTATTTCGTGTTTTTACGTGTGTAGTCCGTGTTTCGCCGGTTTGTTGCCGATCGGGAACCGTTCCATAGTCTGCGCAGTTTGTCGCGCGCGGCGCAGGCATCGCCGGTATACAAATACCCATCGTTAAAAATTCGCGCGAAATGTATTCCGACAAGGTGGAAGTGCTCCGGTTCGAGACGGAACCTTACAGGAAGCTCCTGGATCAAAACGGCGGTGGTACCGTCACGAAAAACGGAACATCGCACTACACGGCGCAAAAATGCATGCACAGCATCAACAACAACAACAACGACAGCAACAACAGCAACAACAATTACTTCGTCAATACATCGCCGAAACACTTTATCCACCACAATGGTTATCACGCCGCGTCAGTACAAATACATAATAATAATAATAATATATTTATATTGCGCCTAGACCTTAGACCAGTTGTAACGTTTACAATATTTTTGAATGTTCGTCGCCGACGGTAATCATCCCCTATTTACTATAACGACAAACCTTTTGTTTACTACTCGCGGTTTACGCGTAACGCTTCGGGGCAAAATCGCAATAAACCCAATTCGCATTATCTAATCAATTTTCGTATCCGATCCGTTTCGTCGAGAATTAAAAATCGTTTTATTAATGTAAACCGCGTAAATCGTCATAATCCCGTTTGGCCGCGGGATACCAGCGGCCAAACATAATATTATTGTTTTTTGCCGTCGACCGTGATAAGAAATTCGCTCAAATAATATTGCCGAGTGATATAATAAAAGCGTTGAAATCCATATAAAATATACAAAAAACAACCCAACGAAATTCTATCGAGTTTTCGAGACTTGTAGGGGAAGTCCGGTGGTACATAATAACAATATATTTCGTATTTGGGTTTATTGACACCGGGCAACCGCCCGTGGCGTTCGTGACGTTTTGTCGGTTAGGAGTTTTATCGCAAAGTTCACACGGGTATAAAAACCGTACACTATACTACATACTATACACATAACAAATACGAAGAAGAAGAAAAAAAAAAAAAAGGATAATTCTCGGCTGCCGAAAACCGAAAACCGCATTTTTCTTTTTTCTTTTCTTATTTTCCCTCTGTGCCGCGGCCGAATACGTCGTATTATTCACCGGTGTAAATACGGAGGTACTTAGGAGGATATTATAGTATTATATAGTGCGTATCTCTCGTAAAGGAACCGGTTTTTTGTGAACTAGTCTAAAGAATAAAGAAACCACCACCACCACCACCGAACGCGAGTGTGAATACTCTCCAGATACACGATAATATTATTATTATTATTATTATTATTATTATCATCATCCTTACACACACACACACACACGTCACGACTACGTTTTTAAAAAAAAAAAAAAAAAATTGTTTTCTTATAGTTATCCTCGTGATAGAACAGCCTACTGGCTATATTATTATTATATACGAGCGGGACGTGACCTTTGGTGCATTCCGTCGGCGCGACGGTAGACCGACTACTATAACGCCTCCTCCTATATCTCCGTATTACAATATTTATTACATTATTCGTTATTTTTATATTATTATTAATTTCGAACGGGTCGACGCGGAAAACAATAAAACGAATTTGAAAAAAAAAAAAAAAAATATTGAAAAATATGTATTTATTATACGATACGCTGCGAAATAAAGTTTGCCCCGGTATTATTATTTATTTTTCGTCCATAATATTATTACTATTATTATTTTTTATTATTATTGTACACCGCGTATACCGCTCAAGGTCGTTGGTATCGTACGCGTTTGAATGGATGTTTTTCTTTCACCGACCGCCCCTCCCCCCACCCCGTGTTCATTGTGCGTTTTCGTATGTTACACACGGTTTTGTCGGTTTTCGTAAAAATTCGCTAAATTAATATATTTTGAACCGTACGGTGTTTTTTTTTTTTTTGTTTTGTTTTCTCAATTTTTCGATTGATTATATATATATATATTTCGAGTTCCGAGTACGACTAAAAGAATTCCGTGGTAAAACAATCGATTTCGCCGACGACGTACTCTATACGCGTATAGGTTTTATTTTGTATTATTATTATTTCTCCTCCTCCCCCCCCCCGACAATTATATACGTAAAACAATGCATTATGCAGTAGGTACGTGTTAGGTTTTAGGTTCTTTATTTATAAACGTATAATAATATTACGTTATTATACACATAAATCCGACGCGAAAAATTACAAATAATAATATAACAACTCGGCCGGCGGTAATGACCTCGACAATGACCCGACTCTCGGCTGATAAACTTTTTAATTTATTTGATTACCGCTGAATATTTGATTAATTAATTGTATATAATGCATACGGTATTGTTATACAGGTAGTGATTTTATTCTATTCTTTTTTTTTTTTTTTTTAATTTACAAACTCCACGGTATACAAGTAATACATTGACCCCTCCAACACCGGAATACACACTTTCGGTTAGTAAAAATGATTTTTCAAAAAAATATGGGGAATTTTCGTTCGACGGTACTACTTTTTTCCGTTAAAAATAATGCTGGTCAGCCGATTTCCTCGTACGCCCGATAAGAACAAAATAATATTGAACACAACATCAATTATTGCAATATTTTTCGTTTTGTTCCATTTGATCACTCCGTGAGCTCGTGCGGGAACTTGTTCGAAAACAATCCTCGATTTGTCGCGCAAAACCACGTCGTAGGGTAAGTCACAGGGCAAAAATGATTTCGTTTCTTCCATGGGCTTTTGCTTTTCTCCGTATCACTGGGGAAGGTCTGTCCCGCGCCTTTATATATCAGTTGATACGTCGCACATAAGCCATACCCCCTCCCCCCAATTGGCCGTATTTGTGTAAAAAAGAAAATTGGTTTAATTTTTAGTCATAATCGTATCGTATTTATGTCACTTTAGTTCCTATTTGATTCTTATTGATAAATGAGTTCGATAATTTCGTTGTGATGACTATAGATAATAAACACGGGCTTATGGAATTATTATCCATGTCTCTTAACATGTGGTTTTTTGTCCCCCCCCCCATCCCAAATAAACCCAATGCTTTTGGAATGTCTGCGAAACATTAGCGAACCGGAACCGAAATTCTGACGTCGGTTTATAAATACGGGGAATCAACTCGGACGCGGGGGTCAGTAAACTAAATATCCAATTACCCCGTGTATACCTCCCCGAATTCCCAGCTATAACAGTGGCCTACCCGTGGCGTGAAGGATCTTTTGTTGTTGTTTTTGTTGTTGTTGTCGTCGTCGATAATATCGTATATTCCTACACCACCCGCTATTTATATCCACGTGTTCCGGCATGGCGCATATGTATTATACGTAGTGAACTGATCACTAAGAGACTATGCACAGTTAATGCTCGTCGCATATTTCATGGGTCACGGTTTAGTCATTGTTGTTGCTGGAGAGACACAACAGGGTAAACAAATACCAACTCTTCGCTTTACCCGCTTAAAGTAATAAATCGTTCGCCTACAATTCTAGGCACTTCGATCGGCACACAATAAACCTAACCTCTATAACGTCTTACATATTCGTATTTATCCTAGGGGACACATTTCGGAATTCGTATAATAAACTCAACCTACAATAAGGCTCGACGGCCCGAAAAGTACCGTACGCCAAATGTTTGTAAAACAACTATTTGCCCGTGCCGGACCGTCGTTATAAATTGTATTGTTGTATTCGGATTCTATAAAGAAAAAAAAAATGTTTTTGAATTCATCGGCAGTAAACACGGAACAAAAATATTTACCGTGTCCCGGATATTATGGTGCCTATATCTGAATTTACCGCGAACGTCCAAAACCGATTTTATATATTAAAATTATATAAATATTATAAGCATTAATGTGTTAGGTGTCGGGTTACACGATTTATTATGAGACGATATTTCATACGTCGGAGGGGGTGCAATACCCATTGCAGCACCAATGTACAGCAGTGGTTTTACTAAAAAATAAAAAGGAGTGGGGTTACCAAACATGAATATTTGTATAGTATTGAAATCCGGCCGCCCTAATTTGTCAAATATATATCAGATAAATAAATATTTGTTTCTAATATGGCTCGTAATACAATATTTATAAACTCGAATTTTAATTTTTCCTAAACAAGTTCATTATTATATGTATAGTTAGCGTGCCTACATATTATCATGACAAAGAGAGAGGTCAACTTGGCGAACGTTTTTTTATTGGCTGGCCATTAATGGTCTCAATAACATAGATAATGTATTCTAATTATATCTATGCCTGATAAGTATTTTATATGTACGCATTTGTTTAATTTGTATAATATTTAACGCCGACAATTTAATTTCGTATTTTTATTAAAATTATTCTAAATTTTTCCGGATTACATTTTCCGAGAGAAGTAAATTCTGTTTGCTTAAATGCGTTAAGAAATGTAGATATTGTAAATTATTTACTATAGATATCTCATGTTTGTGGAAGAACAAAATGAATATTTATTCTGAAGCGCACTTGTCTTTAACCCAGATATCGGGGGAAATTTAAGATTTAGCCGGTCGTGTAGGTTACAAGTGAAACAAGTGCAAAGCCCCGAGTTAAAATGTTTAAATTTAAAAAAAAAAAGAAGCGGAGAATCGTGTAAGGAAGATTGATGGCCGTTAATCACACACCAGTTGGCCAGTGTTATTATTATATACACTCTCTAGGTATAGTATTGTATTACGTATTGTTGTGCTTAAAATTGCTCAGGGTCGTACGCACTCGATTCACGGTACGTATAATATTATTCCATACTGGCTGCGCGTCTTTTGCTCGAAAACTATCGTTTGCTCGATTTCGCGCGCGATATCTGGCCACCCTGCGACGTAATAATTTAAAGGAAGGGTCCCGGTGGCGTGAAGCGCGAAGGTCAATGCCGTGCAGCGGCGTGCTTTAGTTGTACCGTGCGCGTATAAAAATAATGGCGAGTGTTTTTGAAAATATCAAAACTAGAATCGTTTTGCGGTTTGCTAAGTTCCGATTTTTAATGTCGTCTGACGTTCCCGCGATACGCGTGTACGACCGGCCGCAGCGGTATGACGAGAAAACGGCGGAATTCGCCGCGAATTACTACAACCGAGGGATTAAAAGAAATGATCGATGATGCGGCTGTTATAGTGGACCGGCAGAATCTCTGCCGTCTGTGGACGGAAATGGAATATTGGGCCGCCGTCTGTAGGGTTGTAGATAACGGGCACGTAGACTTACTTATATATGTATATATATACGTTATATACGTTATATACTTTTATAACGAGTCGTTTTTTTTTTTTTTTTTGTATTTCTGTTTGAGATATTTATTGAATTTTCAGCCGTTGAAATTAAAAAAGAAATATATATTTATAACCTACGTTGTCTTTGCATATTATACACGGTGCAATTATTGACAATAATAATTTTTCGAAATAAATCTTATGCATTTACAACAAATCGTAGTACCTAACTTAGTTACTAATTTATTTGAATTACAAAGATAACAAAAATAATTTGGAACTGCAAGTGCAGAATAATTACAATTTACAATTGTCAACAATAATATTTATCGCTGAGTTACACTAAAAGGTTCGGTTGTAGTCATAAATAAATAGGTAATAACTAATAATCAATAATAAATTAGTAATTCAATGTGCAGCCAGTAGTTACCAATAATTAATTAATTAATTATTTAATAGTAAACGAAATTAAAAATAAAAAATCTCGAAAGACTGTTTGTTCCAATTGGTCTATTTCCAATGTGTTCATCCATTCGTAAATACGCAGTATAGGTACTAATTTAATTATTTGAATTTATATTTAAAAAAAACATCACGTTTTATTTATATTAGGCAATATCAAATGCTCGAACATTTTTAATTAAAGTATTTTTCTTGGCCCGAGGTTTTAAAATAAGTTTTATTAAGCTACAATTGATATTAGTTGATATTTTATATTAAATGTTCAGAATTTCAACATTAAAATATTAAGGTTAAGGCTTTGCATTGTAATATAAAATTTAAAATTATGTTATCTGCGTACACTCATTTATTATCTATTCAACCGTAGTGTTGCGTTACAATATTATTCGCGTAGTGTTACTTCCACGGTACTTATAATTATTATAATATCGCATCCAACATAATATACTCGTATGTTTTTATCGTTCAAATATTTAACTTTGCAAAAATTGTTTTTCACCTCTGTTTGGTTAACATCAAAGGTTAAAATATAGTCAAACGCGAGTTAAAGATTGAGATAATATTTGTTGAATTTTCTTATAAATGCATTTATGCGCAATATGTTAGTGTATTTGTTATAAATTAAATATTACGATTTTTTTTTTTTTTTTTTTATAAAATTTCGTATTTTTCGTCGAAAATCCGGAAAAAAATATTTCGTAGAGTTAGGGTGGGTTAAAGTTTTAATCCTCGTTCACTTGAAAATAATCAATTTTCCAGAAATAAAAATTGTTTACCTCTTATGTTGAGTATAATATAAGATATAACCCGTCTGCTTTTATTCGTATCTGTTTCTTAAATTATATTTTTTTATTACCGTACTCATACAATCGTACGAGAATTATAATCAAGGTTGATAATATACACGTATAAAACGTTTTATGCGTTACACGTATTGAATGTAACTTGTAAAACGGTATGTTTTTGTTTTTGAAATTCATTCTTAAAAAATTGAAAATTAAAAATACTTCATGTTTCAGATATTAAGTTAGATTTTTAAATGACTTAAATGATTTAAATATTTTATATTGCGATAAGATAACACCACAATCGTCTATTTACAATTTATATACTATTATTTTATTGTTAGATTGAATTATAAATGTATTTTTGTTTATTAGAGAATTTATTTTTATTGGGTATAATAATACGTGTTCTACGTTATACGTTTCAACCCGGATTGTAAATATCATACTCGAATTCGAAATTTAAACAGAGAGCCGCACGTTTTTTTTTTTTTTTTGGACCGGTGTAAGTTTCATTCATAAACTCTCGGTCGCCGTCAATGAGCGCGTTACGATACGGTTTATCGGTGACGGTGCGCAGCGGGTATTATAATATTATTATATTCTGTACGGCCGGGTGGGTAGTTGTGCGGGGAAAGGGTGGGATACGTCTTTCGGCTGGTTTACAGGAGTTTTCGTGCCGACTGCACAGCAGCTGCCAAAGAACTTGGGAAGGATGGGGGGAGGGGGGAAATACCCGAATTCGTCGCCGGACGTGGTTTCATACAGAGCGATTGTTTTATCACCGCGAACGACAATAACCACAATCGTATTTACTATTCGAATAACAACAAACGCGCTGTACGCTCTCGCCTCACCCCCCCCATTTCCCCCGTCGGTATCCCGAGACGGAAGAACAATCGTACGGGCGGCGGTAAATATACGGGCTTGACAAAAAAAAAAAAAAAAAACAACCAAATTTGACGTACTTATATTATTTTTTTACCCGTCGAAAAACTCAGCTTTCGTCGCGGTAAACGCGTAAACGCAGTCGTATCATTCCGTATTGTCCTTATAGTCAGCTCTCCAGAGTCAGGAGGGGGATTTACGGTCCGATGGGTCTTTCGTTGATAATGCGAGGTACACCACCACCACCACCACCACCATACCGTCAGTTTTCACCTGCTCGGTCACGGGACATTATGCGAATTATATTTCATTGTACGCGTATAGAGATATATTTATGTATTGCGTGCGTATATTATTGTTGTGAGATTTCTGTTCGGTAATTTTTTATTTTTTTAATTATAACACGGATATTTTCGTTCGTACAACACAGGCGTCGACGGAAACGCGTTAACATTTTTTAGGAAGTTGTGACCGTTTCGATCTTATAAATTATAAAAAAAATCTATTTGTTGGCAAATAGTAAATAATAAAATAATTTTTTTATAATTAGAATTATAGAGAACAAGACACAAACTAATACGCTAGTCCAACGACTTACAAATACGTTTGCGATAAGATAGCACCACAATCGTCTATTTACAATTTATATACTATTATTTTATTGTTAGATTGAATTATAAATGTAATTTTGTTTATTAGAGATTTTATTTTTATAGGGTATAATACGTGTTAGGTTCTAACTTAACCTAAATATTTTTTTTCCCCCATTTATTCTTAATTTTTAATCAAAGTCGATTGTAGTGGCCAGTAGGTCAACAAACTAAAATTACTGTAATACAAGATTTGCGGAGACGGTAATCGAAAAATATTCACAAAAATATGCCGTGTTTGTTTCACGCTTAATTTATATTTCATTTTGATCGTCTTATACACATAAATATATTGACATAATAAAATTATATTTACGAGGACCGTTCTCACGTTATTATTATATAAATATTTTCCCCCCCCCCGCTATATTGTTTTTAGTATCTATATCATATTATATTTGTTCGTCCACTATAATAATAAAACATTATATACTAAACCGATCCTAATCGGAAATAGTCTTTGTGGGTGTGACCAATCGATAACAGGAAATACAATATTTACCTACTCGAAAATCTAAACCTTATTTCTTATATCCTCGTATAGTCGTCGACGTTTTTCGATATTTATCACAATTGTACGTGTTGGCAAAACGACAATAGCTTGTTATAAAAACCGAACCAAACAAACTGCCCACCACAAAAAAAAAAAAAAATATATGTATATATCCGCAAGACACGAATTCGCCATCAGTAGTCGGTTTGGAAATCCGCAGTGGTCTCAAAACAATGAAATCGAATATAATAATAGTTTATCGAGTTTTTAAAACGATATTTTACGACCTGTGGGCATATATCGCCGCGTATAGAATTTAGACGATTGCCAAATTGTTGAGGTTCACATCGTTGCAAAACCAGACTATTATAACGTTTTCCAGCGGGAAATGGTTTTTCTCGCCGTCGCCGGCGCGCGCAACAGGTCAGCGGTGAAAATTCGCCATAACGATTATTATACACGCGAGTGTGTAATAGTATAACGTTTTATATTTACTACGATACTACTAATAATAATATGTCTGTCGCATGTATTTGTTCTTTTTTTTCCGTTCTTATCAACTCCTCAATTGACTATTATTTTCAATTCGATTCGTAACGACGCGAACGACACGTCTGCAGCGCGTGTACGATTATTATTGACCGCGAAAAAAAATCACGCATCTGCAATAATAATAATAATAATAAATATATATATTTTTAATATAGGTATACCTATTAACTATACCGCAGCAGTATAGTCCCACCGACGTCGTGGCACCTTTTTATTATTCGTTTTTTTATCATCGTACACCTTCCTGCTACGCGATACTCTCCAATAGACGCGTCTATATAGAGTAATAGTACGCCTACTCTGATATCGCGATGAAAAAAAAAAAAAAAATCACGTAATTTTTTTTTTTTTTTTATTTTTTATTGTCTTAATTATGTCCTAAACAACTGCAGTGTGCAGTTTTTATTGCTGTCCAATCGACCGATACCGTTCTTGGCGTGAACAACAGCAGCTGCTGTACATTTTCGTCGCTCGAAGCGATTCAATACGTTCGTATTATTTTTTAGTGTCAGTCGTATCTTCATATTGTTATCGTATCGATTTTTACGTTCGTTTTTCTCGCGGCATATTTTTACGATGGGAAAACGCCAAATTGTTTGTAAACACGCCGCGTAGTATATAATAATACACTATGGAACATATATATATATATTTTTTTTAAATACGAATTAGGGTTTTTTCGTTTTGTATTTTTTTTTTTTTTTTTTTTTTTAATTTTTCATCGGCGACGACGCGTCTAATGTATTTTTTGAAATTCCGATCGACACACGGCGACGGCGATATGATGCCCGATTAACGTTCTTATCAGAAAGGTTAATGCACGTAATCGTATACGACACGACATTTATTGTTGTCGCGTTCCTATACCCGCCCAGTATCATGTCGTTGTTATGGACGCCGTTGAGGTAAGTCGTATTTAGGACAATTTTCTATATAGTGGAACTCCATAACAATAACGACAGGTGGTGTATTGTGTCTACGCCGACGGTGCTAATGGATTTTTTTTTCCATAAAATAGGCGAAACGACCGTTTTCGATCGTTTCCAAAAAGGTATTTTGGAAGTAATAAAATATAACGTGCGGCACACTACACGCCCTCTTTTGTAGTCATTTACACGCCCGTTTGTATCGAGATGTAGGTAGGTTTTTTTTTTTTTGCGTTTTTATTTAAAATTGCGATACTTACTAATATTATCAATACGACCGAACTGAGACGAGTATATTGGTAGCACCTCCAAACGGAATTTCCTAGTTTGGCTTTTTTATTTTAATACGAAATACTACTCTATATTGTGTCATAATATGTCTTTTATCGAAAATGCATATTATACAACTTGACTAATATATATTTATCTATTATAGTGTAATCCGCCTGACGAAATGTTTTCTTCAAAATATAATATTTATAAATAATTACGATTGTCGTTGAATTTTCTTCGTGTGTTTATTACAATGACCCGCGATTTCGCCTTGTTATGAACGCAACAGGCAACCGAATTCACGTCGTGATGTGCCATCCAACGTTTTTAATAATATTTACCGCAGTGGCATTATGTAATATTATATATTTATAAAACAAGCATAATCAATGTTAGGGTATTAAATTAATTAACCATTTTCAGACAAACCCATGCTAATAATCAGAATACAGTTTTACGATAAAAGTCTTATCAACGATGATAATAATAACTTGTACATTTAAATTGCATACGCATTCGTTGCTAGGCTAAATCATATGAAATCGTTGTTTTATAATAAATATATTTAATTTACATCATACGCGTTGCCGTGTTACCTATCAGAAATAATCGTTTTGTATTATTTTGTTGTATCTATAAATATTTAACAGTTTACTATAGAAGATAATCGATTCAATATTTAAGTAAGTAAACCAATTCAAATATGATGGTTTTCTAATTTTCTCTAGGATTTTTCACGTATTGAAAATCAAAATCAAAAATCAAGCGATTTTTATACGAATATTTGGATAGTTGATGCAACCAATGATGAAAAGGTACCGTTAATAATTATACTGATTTGTATTGACGTATGCAGGTTTAAAATACAGTAAATATAACAAATTTTGAATAGATATTGTAATTTAAACGAAATTCCTTTTTAATAGTCTTAAAGATATAGTCATGTCACTTGTTAAAGGTGCCTCAAATTGAGGTGCTCTATTAATGGCTACAATTAAAATCGTACCACGACAATAATGTGAAAATTTCAAGTCTCTATGATTATTTTGCACAGAATTACAAAGAAAAACGAAATTGAAATTGAGAGAAATAGTTTTTGAGTAAATATTAAATGTTTATCGTTTTTATTTAGGTGAAACTGCGCTCACTCATGCCCACCTTCCCAAAATGCCGCCACTAATTGTGACCGCATCATTCAATACGAACGATACTCTATAACATACAATTTTCGGAGCTGGCGCTAATAAAAATCGATTGAGGTGTGGTTAAAAACTTGCCGATTTTAAAATTAAAATATGGTTGGATAGCCGTGTAAATTTAAAATATGTTTTGTCACACATTCCCATCCCCCTATCACCGGCCCTGACCATCTTCATATAGGCGATGAAGACTTCGAAACTTTTACATCCGTCATGAATGCTATGCATTTTTGGAAATTATTGAAAAATATTACGCATATTATTGTACTCGTATTATATTAGTAGACACCGGAATAATATTCTCTTAGAAAATTGAAAATATTCTTTAAAAATCGTAGTAAAATATACTTTTACATAAATATATATTCTCTTAAATTCAGAATATGCTTTAATATGCAAAGCAAATATTGTTATGAAAAATGTAATATATCTTCAGGCCTCTTGCAAAAGGACTTAAGAGCGAGGTTATAGAGTATATAATTGTGATATGTTGCTGTTATTTAAAAAAAAAAACATAATACGCAGTACTTTTTTATAACCGAATACTAAAATAGGTTAAATTAATTATTTAGGCAATGGATAAAATTAATCGATATATTCTCTATTATTCTTTATCATAATTAAAAAAAATATAATTGTTCTTTTATCTTGAAATATTCTCAAATTTGCGAGAGAAAAAAAAATTGTCATTGTCATTGTCATTGTATACGTTACACAGTTCGTAAAGATTTCAAACCCTCGTTTGACTGTATTCAGATAAAAAACAAATCAAAAAAAAAATATACAAACGAATATTTATTGTTTCGACTTCTAGTTATTAGTGCCCGTAATTATTTATTATAACATAAATATTGTTTTGAAGTGAATTCCGAAAATTAAATTATACATTTGTATGTTGGCAAACGAAGAAATATACCTATTACAGCCAAATGCCCTGTATTCCATAAGTAGGCATACGAGAAACTGGAGTGAAAGTCTATTTTAGAAAGAAAAAAAAACCACGAGAAGTTAATATAAATCGGGTTAGAAAATAAGGTTAAGCTAATCTAGTAGGATTAACGTGAATTCAATATACACGCACTGCTGCGACCTATTTATTATATTTATAGCAAACGATAAAAAAGTACAAAGTACAACACGTACGTTAATGAATTAATAAATTTGCTTTGAATTTATCGACTATAAATAATAACTAATTTACTATATCGGCGAATATTATTGCACAAGGCGTGCAAGGCTGTACTCTTTAAATTTTATTGTATTGTGAATCTTCTATAATTCTACGCGTGTAGGAAAAAGCCTAAAAACCCCCTGCCCTATTTGTTTTATTATTATTATAGTATTTACCTTTTAGCCAGTACTCGAAATGAAAAATGTACTAAACACGTGATTTTTATTTATTTATTTTTAATAAAACAAAACTAGTGTAAATCGACAGGCAGGTATGAACAGATTTAAAATGTTACTAAAAATCAAAGAATATCAAGAAATAATAAACCGACGTAAAAACACACACGGTTCTTATTTTTTTATTTGATAATTGGACAAAAAAAAAAAATAAAAAATAATAACTGTCGGCAAATTACCCGGGGAGAGAGGGGTTCCAGAGAGAAATGAGAATTTGTCCTCGGAGGGGACTGTCGCCCCTAGTCTTCCCTTGCCCATTTGGCGCCGTCTCTCCGGCGTCTCTCCCCCAACTCACACCGTTCTCCTCCGGCGCCGCCGAGGTTTTAAATTATTTTAAATTTTTCTCTTCTGTATATATAATTATCACAATACACAATATCGTATTACGAAAAGGCACTCGTGTGAACCTAATAACCCCATGCGCGTATTATAACATAATTAACAATAATTGCATATAATAAAATAATTATACGCGTTATTGATGGAATTATCGGTATATAATAACCCGCCGAGGTTTAAAATGTCGTGTAAATAATACGCTAGTTGTTATATAAAAAAAAAAAATAATAATAATAATACAAATTATAATAAAAATATATTCCCGTGTAGAATATTATTCTGTCGTAGAATAATATAATATTAACGCTCTGAACGTCGCATGTACGGCCGCGGACAATATTATTCCGCGCGCGCACTTGGTCCGGGCTGATAAGACGTTTTAAAATAAAAGGTCGCCCGTTAATGTGAACATTGAGACAAGAGACTGGTGGGGACAACAAATAATAATATAGAAAATAAATATATAAATAAATAAATAATTCTTATACATCTAAACGAATTCGTTATAATATTTCCATTAGTAAATCGATCGCACTGTAAATATAACAGTGTGGCGCGATATCAATCGGTTTTTGCGTTCTGTAAATATTCCGTAAAACCGTCTGTGCGTTTTCAATAAGCTTAATCGGCTGGATTTTTAAACATTTTTTTTTTTTTTTTCTCTCGTCTGCCCGCCTACGGGTATAATAATAATAATAATAATAATAATAATAATATATTTTACAGAGTTGAAACGAGATCTTTGTTTCGTAACCCGAGATCCGACGTCTCTTTTCTTTTCTTTTTTTTTTTTTTTTTTTTCGCTCGATAATATTTCGATATTTTTATTAACATACGCCGCGGCGGTAATAATTATCGGAGGAAAATGAAAAATGTGCGAAATCGTCGTTTAGTAGAAAAATAGTCTATAATAGCGCGTCGTCGTAAAAAAAGATAAAAAAAAAAAAAAAAAAACAATATTCGTGTACGTTCTACGTCAGTTGTCGTATTGTAGTCGGTACGGATAAAGCCTAATCGCGAACACCGTGCGCTCGGTAACCGAATAATATCCGTATATTTTATTATTTTCAATTAAAAATTATTTTCAATTACGATTTAATATTATGGACGCGCCACAGATCGCGGACGAATTGCAGCTCGTCTATTTCCAATTGTTGATTTTTTACTACGCGCTGATGAAACGCCAAGAGAAATACGACAATGCGAATAATTATAATAATAATAATAATAATACTACTATGAATAATATGAATAATAACAATAAAATGTTTAGTAGTTACCTATGTGGCGGGCTTCGCCCGTTTACTACTACTGTATAGCCCGGTTTTACAATAATACGTTTCCGCAGGCTGATCGAGACGGACAACAAGACTACTATTTCGTCGCCGGCGACCGGCGTCACGACCGCGGTACCGTCGCTCCGCCATCACGCCCAGCCGCCTTCGGACCCGGCCATAGCTTCGGTGTTGCACCCCAGACAGAACCCGCGGCCCGGTCGTTTGCTCTTGGAGAACGTCAACAACCGACCGCGGACCATGGACCGGGGCACCCAAGCCAACACGGACGACGCCCGGGACAACGTCGCCGCCGCCGCCGCCGCCGCCGACGACACCGTGATTACTGAGGCCCCGTCCACCAGCAACAATGATCCGATGATCAACAACGAATTGGTCAGTATACGATAAATACGCGTGGTGGGTGGGTGGCCCCGTCGCGTAATCATGTGGTGTGGATATTGTGTACAAGTCCACGATGAGTAGCGGGTGTAATAGATACAAATGAGAATCCGTTTGGGAGCAGACGCTACGGGCTGAATATGACGAGAGAACGTGACATTTTGGTAATCGGGAAGAATAGGTGTAAATATTGACCGATATTTCATATTACAATAATAATTTTATGTTTGGTATAAGCCAAATTTTAAATCACACAGCCTCTTTATAGATCTGTCTTCCAGTATATGCCCCACTGTATTAATTCATCGTTTGGTGTGAATTTCCACATTTGCAAGCAACTGATTCTAGCAAAGGTTTTTTTTTTTATTTGTACAACAACCGTCACGTATATTACAAATCCCTTCACTTGGTGTATTGATTGGTTAGGCCACTGTCTGTAGTTCTAATATTTTTGCAGTCAATTGTCTAACCTAATGTTTTATTTTCTTAACAGTACCGGAACGCCAACATTAGCGGTTCAGAAAAAAAACTGTTGACCAAAGGTGGTGATGACTCATCTGTGGACAGTCTCAACAGTGCCGATTCTGCAAAACAAGACAGTGACGATTCTGTTATTGAACGAGCAGAGTTCCATCAGCCAATGATCACCAAAGACGATACCGACGGACACGCCATGAGCAACGGTAATGGCAAGTATTCAGGTACCGGTGGTAAACTTGTCAATGGTGTTGACAAAGAACACCCCGTTGATGACGATGCCAATATCACCAGTTGTGGAATGGAGTGTTTATACTTTGCCATGCAATGTTGTGAATGTTCAATAATGTAGGTAGGCAATGAAACCGCTCTCTGTCTCCTTAAAGTTTCTTATTTCATAATTATAAAATGAATAACTCAATTTTTTTTCTTCTATTATATCCATTATTATTATTATTATTGTTATAAACAACAATGTTCTTGAACATGTCATAGTAACATGTTTATAGTGTGACAAAAATTATACAATTGAAATACAATAATATTTTGATTATTATTAACTTTATAATATTACACTATTAAAGGTTCCATTATGTGTATTTAAAAAATAAAAAAATAATAAAGTTATTAAGGATCCAACCTATAACTCCTTTTGTTTATTATTTAGAAACCATTTTGATCACAAATATGTAGAATACATCTTAAATGTTTTTCTAGTGCCATTTTTTATTACGCTATATAATTTGTAATGTATATATATTTAAAGTCTAAAAATTATAAAAATAAATATTCTTATTTAAGATTTTATACTGTTTTTGAACTTAACATAATTATACAATAACTTTTAATGATTCCATTAAAGTTATAGAAATTATTATGTACTTTATTTCCATTTATTACAAGTTAATTTACATTAATGAATAAATGTATAGTATTTAAGCTATATTTTAAATAACATGAGTACATTGAATTTTAATTATTTTTTTTATTTTACTTTATAAAAGTAAATCAATTTTACAAATATTATTTTGGATTAAATTGTGATATTATGTGTTTTGTGTCCAAATAAAGTTTAATAATTAATGATAAATGTAATAAACAAATTTTTTTTTAATGTTAAATTTTATAATATTCTTTACATTTTTTAAGAGTTTATCATTATAATTTTCTTTGTATAATTGAATAATATCATATAAAAAATCTCTTTTTGTATTTTAATTTTTTATTATATGAAGATAATTTTTTATTTTTAACAAGTTATCATGTGAAGTGTGGTATTTTTAAACATTATTTTTATAACTATTTTATATCAGCTTATTTAAATATATACGATTATTGATCATACAATATTTTTCTATTTTTCTATTGATTATATTATTTCATTTGTATAATAATTATTATAATATGACAAATAGAAGTCAATAAGATTAAATAACATAAAATATGTAACATATAGTGCAGTCGATTGTATTTATATATTTTAAAATTATTATTGAACATTAAATTTATTTGAGTGGTACATACAACTTTACTTGATGGAATTCTTTAAGTTCACTTTTGCAATTCATATATAATGCACATAGATTATTTTGCCGGTTATGAGTACTTGGGGATTCCAGAAAAGGGGCAAAATTTACTTGGAGGTTCCTTAAAAATAAAATCGAATTGTTAAAATAACAATTAGTAGAGTGATAATAATAATAACAATTATTTATTTTTTAAATTCATTTTGTTTAATTATTATTAGTACTAACAAGTAATACTGTACTGAGTACTGTTTTATCTCTTTCTTTTTCTTGTCTTGTTAATATTCGTCTTATTATATACTATCATATTTAAGAATATGAAAAATATAGTATAAATAAGATATCAAGTATTATTTAAGTCTCACAAAGTTTTGAACTGCATACAAAATAACAAATTTATGTGGTGGACTTCGGCCTCATAACTTATTATCTCTTCAGGCCAAAACTACTGATTGAGCTGAAACTTTGCATTGATTTAGTTTTAGACCAGAAATATTGGCTATTTCCTCCCCCCCACCTCGAAATCAAATCCAAAAGGGGGTCTGACACAGGGTTATTGGTATTAAAAATTAATTACTATTGCTGATTAATGGGATACCTCAGTGATACTGGATAAATTAAAAGAAAAATTTAAAACAAACAACTTATTGACGAAATGACCGTTTTAAGTGCCTCTATTTTTACTTTGAGTACAATGATAACAGAAAGAGAAAAAAAAAATAGACTATAATATAAAACATCTAGAGTATAATATAAGAAAACTTTTATTTGACAAACTTGATTATAAACCCGATATATAATTAGATAAACTGCATTTTACAATTACATTTATAATATTATAAGCTGTTCTTCATAATTTTACCACGGCCACGATTTTAAACATGTTTTGACTCTTCGCGCGGCCACAGATAAATATTATAGTTACTATTTTATATAGAAAATTAAAACACGTGATACAAACAGCAAACGTTAGACGAATATAAACACAAACACGAAAATATTCGTTACGAATTACTCTAGTTATATAGGGTAGATGCACAATAATAATTGCCGAGTAGTAATATTTTTTTAAAGGCTTATTTTTGGAGGCTTGAAGTTTTCCAATAATTTGTTTTTAAAATTACCTTATTAATTTTAATACAGCTTGTTTATATTGCATTTAATGTCTTGTGGTGACCGTTGTCGACATTTTGTTTATTATCGGATTGGATCGGTCGGGGGCCATTTTCGTTTTGTAGTTTAGTCAATTTGATTTCCAGTGATTTTTGGTGGTCGTAAAAATGAGTGAAGATCGTGTATACAATTGCACAGCAGATCGCTAACATCAAGAGATAAAATATGAATTGTTTTATTTTCGCAAACTTCAATCTGATAAACTTGAAAAAAAAAAAAACAAACATAAAATTATATAAACATTAATATTTCCTCAATACTTATTATACTATATATATATATAGGTACTTGCAAGGCCCTACTTACGTAAGAACATTAGTAGATTATTACCCAACTTACTTACGCAAGTGTATTTGCCCAAGACCCATACGGATCAGGGGCCCCACCTATTGGATTCAATTCTTTTAATTTTAATTAATCCTTGTAATATCTATATTCAATTATGGTTTAATTTACTATGAAGTTATTATAATTTAATTTACAATTCATAATAATAAGCCAATTTATTTTCTTTTGTCACATGCCTTAAAAATTCTAAATCAGCCTCTGGGTACCTATGCAGTTTAATAGTTATGTGAATTGTCAATTCAAACTAGAGGATCCTATTTCACGTGTATCTAAAAACACTGATACACGGGTTCTTAACAAAACGGTGTTTAAATCGGTGCAAAATACACGGGTAAATGAACTTTGGCATCCGTGTACCCGTGTATTTGTTTCAGTTTTTGCGTTAATATTTGTATATAATACTTATATTTGTCTTTTTGGTATTTTTAAATCTCAAAATATCCAACTATCTCTTTCATCCATTCTAAATTCTAATTCTGAAAAACTCATTCTCCATATGTTGACCTTCATTCTCGAGGCTGTTTTTCCTATTCAAGTCAAACGGTTATTTAACTAATTATAAATCTTTATTATTCTTTTATTAACTGTTCTATTGGTCACACTATTTCATTATGTAATTGTAGAAATGAATTACTATGCTTAATTTCGATAAAATTGTTTATTTTTTTTATTTCTGGCCTATTCGATTCGTTAAAACGAAATTTAAATACACGTATATTTCAGATTCCCGAGTAATTACACGTGTATCCGAATTTTAATTACACGGGTATAAATACGTTTAAAATACGTGTACACGGGATGGGATCCGTGTACACGGGATGGGATCCGTGTACACGTGTTGGTTAACACTCGGTCAAAATCGCGAGCTCAAATTCAAACACTGCAATATTTTAGTCAGGGTATTTTGGACACCACTGACAGTTGGCCATATTAGAGAATATCTAACACTGCATACAAATTTATACTCGTGAAAGTACTTGTACACCAAATCATTGGCGTATTAAAATAGTGAAAAAAATTAAAATGTTAATCGAATATATGTGGTTTTTTTATTTTTTATTTTTTTAGCTATCGTGTATACAGTGGTCGCCGCTTATAAGACTTATGGATATAAGTTTCAGTCGCTTATGAGACTTCAAATCGCTTGGAACGTCCCAGACGTATCCGAGTACATTAAAAAAAAAGTCTGTTGTAAGACTGATATTCCGTAAAAAAAAAAAAATGTTAGAAAATGTAGACATTTTTGGTGAAATTTTGAAATAAATTAGTTTGAAAATGTTAATTGTGTTGTAGTGATTTCAATTCATATATCGCACTCGTTCATCACAATTATTGTTATTGTAGTGTAAGGTATAAATACACTTCCGTATTTTAATATGCAATAGTCAAAAGTAACAAAAATATCAAATTTGTTTTCGTTTCTTTCCCCATTTCGCCTATAAGGTCCATTTGATTATCTGTGCCGGTCCTAAAGTGAATCTTATAAGCGTCGTCCGCTTACATATATGATAAATACAATGGGAAACATGACAGGCAGAGTGGTGTACCTATCTATACGGTTTTTTATCTGTTGATTATTTTACAGCGACCACCGGATTCGATGATCTCCTAACGTTTACCGAAAACTTTTTATTTAAGTTTACCAAACATTTGTAGTGATTTACCCTTTGGATTTTACCATTGATCTGTGTACGGTATAATTTGTATTCACGTGTTTAATACTTATTGGATTGTAACATTCTAATAAATATTATTATTATTAGTTTATTATAGCGTATCCAATTACTCACCCAATGAACGACTCTTTTTTTGATGAAATTCGAATGATTTGTTTTCACTTCGGCCGACTGTGGTACGTTTATGGAGACTTCTTTTGCTTTACTAGTCATATTGATTTAGCGTTCTGACCTCGAACCAATATCGGATAGATGTTATATTTAAAAAACAAAACAAAAATTAACAATATAATATTACAATTATAATGTAATTGAATTACTACAACAGTTAAAATATTATTCTTGGGGACCGGTTTCCAAAACGTATTGAATATGTATATATAGGTTTCAGCTGAACAAATTAAATAGCTCATAAATTCGTATAAAACATCAAAAAGTCATACGGTTATAATAATAATAATAATGTACGATGTTACATTAAAATTTGTGTTCCCTTCTCGTAGAACTCGTGTTAATAATTTCTATTCCAACTGCATACAATTTAAATATTTTCAATTATTTAAATATAAAAAAAAAAAAATTATAACTTACGGTTGACAAAAAATTAAGTATTTTCTCAATTTGAACATAATTTTTTTATAATTTAGATACACTATTAAATTAATTTAAACGAATTTTATTTTAAATATATTAGGTATTTAATTTATTACATAAATAATATTATTTACCATGATGTATCCAATGCAATTTAAACTATAGCCAATAATTATATTTAATCGGATAACATTACGAGAAACTAAAATTTAAAATAATACAAAATTATGGTCGATTTACACAGCTAGGGATTTATGTTTTTAATATATTATATATTTGATCGATATTGGATAGAGGTATTTTAGGAACACATGGATTCAGTGGCGCAACCAGATGGGGGGGGGGTATTTTTTGGTGTCTGGACACCCCCCCCCCCGAACCGTATTTTTGATAATTGGATGCTTTCTTTTTAAGCCTATATACGAAAATAAAATTATGCCTTAACATTTGACAATTACATAATTTTTACGAGGTTTCTAACTATGCGTTTTCCAGTCTATCGAACGCCGGGCAGTGCGGAAACCAATGGCGCGTTCAGAAATAAGTAACGGGGTGTTAGGCAAACACCCCTTCGAGAATTATCCTAGTTGCGCTACTGCTTGGGTTTAATTCACTAGTTGCCTTTGTCTGAAATCTATTATTTTAAGATTTAAAAAAAAAAAAAACAGAAATCTGTACGATCAAACTCAAATTTTGGATTTTGGAATTCGAAACGTAAATTTTCGGATTTTCGAATTATCCGGACTTATGTCACATCACTAATAACTGCCACAACGTGAATCATGCGTTATTATTCTTCTGTTTCTTCAATCGTCGTTACATTTATAATTTTCCAGCGACGGCGTACGCAGGCAGGTACCTATATCATAGGGTATTTTATTATTATATAAATATATAAATGAAGTGTAAGAACTAAGAAGTGTATTGTGCAATGGTGAATTTCCTAGTCAGTAAAAATGGACGTTGTTCAATTTGTCGACACGTTTACATGCTAATTTCGTAAATAATAATTAATAATGTTATATCGGGTCCGTAAAATCGTCGGGTCACGATCGTAGATAATAAATGATTGTTGGTCGTGTCTATGGTCACATTTAGAGGTGCGTGGATTATTTTAATTATTTTCGATTATATAACCGCGATTAACCGAATATCAATTTTTTTTTTTTTTTTTTTTATTTAATTCGGAGGGAAAATGTTCATAAAAACGGCCCTGAAAAATCGACGAATTCTTATTTAAATGCAATTATTGTAAAATAATGTTCCGATGCGGTTGCCTTCATCCGTGCTGTTCATTCCCGCTAGGGCATCGCATTTACAATTTAAATACATAAGCGCTACATTAAACAAACATTCGGATTATCCATTGCACCATTCCAATAACGAATTATTGAAAACAATATTAGAAATGATACACAGTTGTTGCGCGAATTATTAAGTTTTGTACTCAATAAGAGAGCGCCGGCGGAATAATATTTGTCCGTACGCAAGCCGTGTAACCGCCGCGTGTTGATTGTTCAGATAAATTTCTTCGTTTGCATTAGTGAAAGTGGCTCTAAAAATCGATTATTTTTAATCCGTCAAAAATTAATCGGTTAATCGACAAAAATCTCGCAGTCTTAGTAACAACACGATTCTGGGGAGACGTTCCCATTTCCAGACCGGTCACTCGGCCCCTGGAATCTAGGCAACCTAACGTACCGGATTACCGTTGTTCCCGCTAAATCGTAGGTGATAATAGATTTTGTCGTTATCACGGCATGTGCAAAACCATAGACATAGATAATACCGCAAATGTTATTTATTTTTATTATGTAGTTTACCCGGTCTTTTTTTTTGTTGGTCAGTAATTTCGTATTGACCTAACCCATAGCATTCGTTTTTCTTTCGAAATAAATCGGCCGGTAACATTTTAATACCATCTACTTGTAATTTGTTGTTATTCATTCATTTAACCCTTTGAGCCAGTTATGTTATTTTACTAATTTTTTATTTTTTTTTTATTACGTTTATGGAATTTACAACAAAATGAAGATCTTGCAAATTTGATGTCTTACCCGTCTATACATTTACCATCATGAGAAGAAGTCGTGCACCGTCTCAACAGTTTCCACTTGTTCCTAAAGAAGACATCGGTAAATATAATGCCGTTAATAAATTATCTATAGTATTTTGGTAAATAAGTTTGTTTTAGAATTTTTGACTAACGCTTTATTAATTTCAAACATCCAATTATTCATTCTAACTATTATTGTGTTTAATTTTTAATTTTTTTATTTAGTTATGGATCAATTAATAAATTGTCAATAGTATTCTGAATCAACTAAAACACAAGACTACCTACTATAATATCAAATTGTTAACTTAATAATTAATTGAATATTAACATATATTATTACTATATTGTGTTACGTTTCTCATACTTAAACATAGTTAATGTTTATAGAATATTAATTCATGTTAATAGTTCTTAAATTTATACACACTTTTGGTTTCTTAATTATTTTAAATATATAATTTTAGAAAAAGGAGTGACAGTGGTCAGATCACCTCTTGAAGTTCTTGCACTCATTAAATCCTGTAGCGATACCACTAATGAAAATGTGTTTGAAGAAGTTCAGCCCGGTTGTAATAGAATAAAGAATAATTGTGAAACATCTCGTTTGAAACTTCCTCAAATAGCACCTACAAAAATACTAAAAGATATTGGTTCAAAAAGAAAATTCACTACAAATGTGCGCGTGTCTCCTTGGGTGTCTGAATCTAAAAGTGAACAAGAAAATACGAATAGTAACGAACAGCTAGTATCTACTCAAACAGATAGTTTAGGAAGTAAAAAGTTGGTATTTTCTCGTGTTAAATATTATTTCATATTTATGTATTAATTATAATTCATTATTTTAGGTATAATGTTACATGGGGTAAACAGACAACAAAAAAGCACAAAACATGGGAAAATGACGGATATCTGATTGTAACTGATAAATTAGCAACACTTCAGGTAATGCTATAAATAAATATAATGTTAAAGTTTTATAGTTAATGTACATTCAATTTCAGGATACAAATGGCCATAAATTAGGCAGTACTAGCGATGTAAACTCTTTAAACTTAGAAGACGGTTCAATTATTGTTGTAGGTAGTAAACAAGTCCAAATATTAGATTTAGTTAAGGAATCTGATACTACAGAGTCGGCAAAATCAACTGTGAATGCCTGTCATTTACTTCCTCGTAAACGGCCTAAGACGATGTTGATGATTGATGTTGATTCTCCAGATGTATTCGTTTTGCCTGAACCTAATATTGATCATCAAGTAAAAATAAATTAATATAAAATTACTATTGTGTTCTCATCAGGTTATTGTTATTTATAATTAAAGTATTATTTCAACAAACAAAATGAAAAAATTACTCCAGTTGTGCTTGAATCTTTCTTAGCAAAACACTTAAGACCTCATCAAAAAACAGGTGTAACATTTCTGTATGAATGTGTTTCTGGATTTAAAGCTCATGAGTATTTTGGTGCTATTTTAGCAGATGAGATGGGTCTTGGAAAAACATTTCAAACTATTTGTTTAATTTGGTAAATATGTATTTTATCACTTTTTTGGTTTTAGATCCCTGAGCGGAGCAAAGTAGTTTTGGTACTTTAAGTAGTAATTTTCTTTTAGTTACCGTTGTTTAATATATCACCCAATTATTAAAACATAGAATTTAACAAAAAAATATTAAATTTTAAACTTCTTTGATATTATTTTTTATTTAGAAATTAATTGTTTTAAATACCTTAATCAAACCAAAAAATTACCCTATCTACCCAATGGGGAACGTATATTTTATTTTTTATGACTAATTTTAATTATAGGATCCTACTAAAGCGTGGACCGTATGGAGGAACACCCGTGGCCAAACGAATATTGATAGTTGCTCCTAGTAGTCTTGTAGGAAACTGGGAAAATGAATTTATAAGATGGTTGGGAAGAGATAAACTAAGGCTATTTTGTGTTGATCAAGTAAGTTGTTTTTAAATTTTAATAATTATCAATGTCTTATTATTGAATATTAATAGTATATGTATTTGTCAATGTATAGAAAAAAAAGCCTTCAGAGTTTACTAGATTACCTGCTCGAAACTATCCTGTAATGATAACTTCTTATGAAATGTTGGTACGTTATAGCCAAGAAATTGAAAAGATAAATTTTGATTTAATGATATGCGATGAAGGCCATCGGTTAAAAAATAATACTACTAATACATCAATAGCTTTAAACCAAATTAAATGTAAACGAAGAGTTTTATTGTCTGGTACACCGATTCAGAATGAGCTCGCAGAATTTTTTGCACTTATAGACTTTGTCAATCCTGGAATATTGGGAACTTATTTAATGTTTAAACGTGAGTTTGAGGATAAGATTGTTGAATCTCAACAACCAGAATGTCATCCGCAGATAATGGTTTTGGGAAAACAAAAAGCTGCAGAACTTAATGAAATAACTGAAAAATTTATTTTAAGAAGGACACAAGATGTTAACAACAAATATTTGCCTTCTAAACACGAATCTGTAGTGTTTTGTGCAATGGCATCTCTTCAAGTAATAGTTTGTTATAAAATGATCATGAAATCATATAATATACAATACTATTTTAGATCCGTTTATATGAAGAAAGTGTTTCGTACTGGGAAAATCGTGTACAAGAATTTGGTTTGAGTACTATTTCACATTTTGGCGTTATTTCTATGTTAAAGAAGATTTGCAATCACCCAGAATTGGTATTGAAAAAAAACAATTCTGATACTGATACTACTGAAGTATGTTAAATAAAAATATAACTTTTGATGTTGTGTTATAAATAATTGAACAAAGTTAAATTAATATTTTATAGGAAACCCTTAGTACGCATTTGAATCGTACTTTTAGTTTGAAGCCTTCATTAATAGAAAGTTCAGGAAAGCTAGTAGTTGTTGACAATATACTAAAGGAGCTGCATAAAAATGGCTCTGAAAAAACAGTTTTAATATCATATTATACTCAAACATTAGATATATTTGTACAACTATGTAATATAAAACAATACAAATATTTGAGACTTGATGGAACCACTGCTACTTCCCAACGAACTGATATAGTTAAAAAATTTAATACGGCAAACTCTGGTTATAGTAAGTATTGTTTTTATTACAATCACCTATTCTTTTTTTTTTT
Organism: Tuberolachnus salignus; assembly: GCA_956483605.1. Lineage (NCBI taxonomy): Eukaryota > Metazoa > Arthropoda > Insecta > Hemiptera > Aphididae > Tuberolachnus > Tuberolachnus salignus. The sequence goes on along the minus strand of OY101436.1, from coordinate 36,209,715 downwards.
TTTATGTTCAGTCTTTTAATAAAGTATGAATATTTCTTTAGGTATCCTTTTGTTAAGTGCAAAGGCAGGTGGTGTTGGCCTTAATCTTATTGGTGCATCAAATTTGATTTTGTATGATTCTGACTGGAACCCAGCATCTGATCAACAAGCTATGGCTAGAATTTGGAGAGATGGCCAAAAAAAAAGTGTCTATATTTATAGGTTACTAACGAGTGGTACAATAGAAGAAAAAATATTTCAAAGACAGATCAGCAAAACTGGTTTGAGTGAAGCCATCACAAACCCCGATGCTCAAAATAATACAAAACTGTCTTTCAACGAATTAAAAGTATGGTTTCAACAGTTTGTAAAATGACAAAGCTATTAATGTATATAATGTTTATATTTTAGGATTTATTTAATTTCAAAAAAGATGCTTTGTGTGTGACTCACGATTTATTAGAATGTGACTGTGGCGGCAATGGGCTAGTTCTCAATAATAGTGCAAATGAATATGATGGTGAAAAATCTGAAACACCACTAAGAGTTAGTGAACTTATGAAATGGGAACATCATTCATCACCTTTTAACAACAATGTTTTAGAAGTATGTATTAGTAATGTAATGTAAAAAGTTTAGATTGACCACATAGATTGAAAATTCTGTTATTAATACAATTTCCATTAAACAAGTAACAATTTATAAATGTATGTCTGGCATTAAGGTAATTAATGGCTAAAATATTTTACAGACTTTAGATTCTGATCGTATTGAGGAATGTGTTAGTCTTATTATGATTGTGCATTATTGTAAACATTATCTTCTGTTGTACGTACAATTTTGTTCACTAAAATATTTGCTCCAATTATCAACATTAGGGATGGTTTCTGGTAGACAATATTTTCTATTTGGTGCATTAGGAGGTCATATTTCAATACTTGTTATTCTTTCCTTATTAGTTCCAGCAAATCATTTTGATCATTTGAACATTTTGCAATTGTGTTAATTCTAGTAACGGACACTTTAAAATACTTTATACTATCCATATTTTTCGATAATTTGGACACACTATCTAACAGTTTGATAGTAACTATTTGGTTGTGCCCATCACTAATTTGTTCTTGATTTGGGCTATAGTACATTTTAGATTATTATAGATAGTATATTTTGATATTTTAGTAAAAATGTACTCAATTTATAATTTCTGTCTTAATGCCAAGACAGCAATATCTTTAAATATAGTTTAATTGTCAATTATATTTTGAATTTAAAGCCAGTAGTTTAATAAAATGTATAGTTTTTTTAAATATTTAATTTTTACATATCTATATATCAATATATTTTTGTTATAATAAATGTTAAAGTTAAGTTAATATTTGTATAATTGTTTTTATGTTATAGGCCATGAACTTATCTGGAGTATCTAAAAATATTCACTTCTTATTCAGAAATAAAACAAATTCATTGTAAATCCAATCTAACCAATTTAAGAAGAGTCTTCAAACTAATATTATGTGTTTAACACTGACATTATTTATTTCTATAGTCTATTGTTAATTATTATACGAAGATTGATTTAAAATGAATAAGTAATTTTAAGATGGTTTTTAATTTTGTAATATCATATGAATATTATGCACAATTATACCTATATAACATTTAACTTTCAGAATTTGTTTCTCATAAAACGATTTACATGTTATATTTTATATTTTATACTAATTATTACATAACCCATAGAGGTTATATACTTATATACTTTTTATTTAGAATTAATTAGTGATTTTTATTTTTACATTGTCCAGCCATTCATTTAATAACATTTTGTTTTACTTATTAAATCTTTAAATGCTCCTGGAGAGGTCTGGAGTTTTATACAGTCAATATTAATATCCAAATTACTATTTAATAAGTTTATAGAATGAAGAAACGGATCTAATTGTTCGTCATCAATATTTTCTAAAAACCTATCTAGTGCCTCTTTATCAACTATATTTCGATCTATTGTTAGATCTTGTCACTAGATTCCAAGTCGTCATCGGAATCAGATGGAGGTTCATTTTTCAGCAATTGTACTATTTCTCTATTAAATAAAATTATTCTATACCAATTTATGATGCATAAAAGTAAAATAATGAAACACTCAAAACTACGACACTGAAATACATCAGGGAATAATATACGTCCCGTGCTAAATGCTAAATGCTTACTGTTGTGTATGAGCGACAACTGTGCATTATTGATTTATAAATATAATATTCGACTTATCTGTATATCTTTGGAAATTATCTAAATTGTATATATAAATATCTCAACATGGTTATATTTTTATTGTTCTCTATAGACATATTTTACGGTCATAAAAAAAACCCCAGAATATTATCACATTCATATGTACCGATCTATCGATAAATAGTTTAATTTCATCAATAATATTTTGCCATATTCTCTTAATCAAAGCCTATCTAACTGACCGCCATTTCCAAATTCGTTGTGGCTCAGTATTTCCAGGTATTTCTTAAATCAATGCTGGAGCACCCCAGGGGTGGCATATTCTCTCCCATTTTTTTTAATATATATATATATATAACCCACTTTCGGTGGGAAATGATTTAGTAGCGGATTATGCAGACCATAAAGCCATAATATCGATTCGTGATGACCCCGGAACCGCCTCAGCTAGTCTACAACGCAGTCTTTTTTTTTTTTTTTTTCCTTTGAGCCGGCAATACCCCCCCCCCCTGGAAACGCCATGAGGAACTACTTCGGGAGGCGGTTCGCCATCATTTATTGATAAAATGAAAATACAATTATTTTAGTAGAAAATCCCGTTTTCCCCTAAGCGGGGCGGGCTCACATTAGCATAATTACAACGGATTCGTATCCTACGGTGGGGATGGGCAGTAGCCAGGCCGAAGCCCACTTGCTGCCCTCACAGGTTATAGGAAGGGGAGAACTCCCTGCCGGCGGTCTAGCGACTGCGGAGCCCCGATCAACGACGGCGGCGATGCGCCTGAAGGCGGCGCACTCCGGCGACGTCTAGGGCTTGACTCTGCCGACTCCTTCTCCGTGACGACATTCTCAGCGAAGTCGGCCATGGCTTCCCAGTGGTCTGGGGACTCCAGCATGAGCGGCACCAAGTCGCCCAGTTCAAACGGACCGATCCTTTGGACCAGGCGCTCCCTGTCCCCGTCAAACGCCTCGCAGCACATCAGGGTGTGGAGAGCGTCGTCATCCACCTCGTTCACCTCACTGGGAAATCCGCAGTGAGAACACCCGGGGGACGGAGCTTGCCCGATCCGGTGAAGGAACGAGTTGAAGCATCCGTGCCCCGTGAACAATTGAGTGAGGCGGTACGTCATGGAACCGTGCGGACTCGTAACCCACCGCACCAGCACGTCGGGGGGATGAGCGAACAAGTTAACGCGAGCCCGCTCCCCTCCGACGCTTCCGTAGTTCGGATCCGGCGCGTCCAACTGGTCACGAGGCAGTTCTTTGTACGGAGTGCTGACGGGCGGGATTCGTCGCCCGCTGTAGCCCCCAACGCGCGCAGAGCGTCAAACGCCTTGCACCTGCGAGTGGCCAACAGATCGACTGACGGCAGTCCCACTACGATTAGCGCCGCCACGTGCGAGACGGTCCTGTAGGCGCACACGCTCCGAAGAGCTGCACGCCGCTGGACGACCGCCATAGCAGCGAGGCCCCGGGGGCATAAAAGTAGGAAGAAGGCCCATGTGGGAGCGCCTTACAGCAGCACGCTGTGCACGACGCTCACCAGTAGCCGCCTCCTGCGCTCCCGTGGGCCGCTGATGTTGGGCAAAAGCCGACCGAAGGACATCACGCGTTGGGCCTTGTCGGCCAAAACGCGATAGTGCGTGCCGTACAGAGTCCCCTTGTTCTCCAGCATAAGGCCGGGGTACTTTAGCGACTCGCTAGGCGCGATGAGTTCGCCGTCGAGTCAAATCCGTGGCGCCGTCGGCCAGCGCCGGTTACTGAAGGCCACGACCGACGTCTTTTGGACGGCCAGTCGTAGCCCCAAGTCCCCGATGCCTTTGGAGACGGTCACCAGTGCAGCGTTGGCCCGGTTTTGAGCGCCCTCCGCCGTGTCCCCCTCCGCCACGATCAGCGTATCGTCCGCGTAGCCGATAGTGATCGTGCCCCTCGGGAGGGGTAAGCGGAGGACGGCGTCGTACGCGATGTTCCAGAGGAGCGGCCCGAGAACGGATCCTTGCGGTACCCCGCAGGTTACCGGAACCGTCTCGAGACCGGTCGACGGGTCGTCGCGCACGACCAGAACTCGGCCGTAACGACCCGATCATCCGCCTGATGTATGGCGGAAACCTCATGCGCGTCAGCGCGGCCGCGATTACCTCCCATCCGACCGTATTGAACGCGTTTTCAATGTCCAAGCTCACGGCGACGGCCATCTTCCGGGCGTTGCAGGCCTCCATTAGCTTGCGGTCGAGGGTCCTGAGCGCGTCTGCGCGTCGAGCAGACACAGCGGCCGGTATGAAGACGGCAATCCCGCCGGTTTGTTCGGGTTTGGTTAGGTTATTCACTCCCGAGGCAGGAGTTGAACGTCGCGACCACCCTAGTCGGTCTCGCGGCGTGGATGATGCCCCAGACGCGGCTTGGAATACCGTCCGGGCTACAACTCAGTCTGAACCTAATGGCTGACTGGTTTAATAAATGGAAAGTAAAAATAAATAACTTTAAATCAGTTTTCATTACCAAACGTTTTTCTAAACAACATTGTAATCCCTATTTCCGACACGCTTAAATATTTAGGATTCCATCTTTGACAAAAGACTTACCCGGATCACAAACTAAAAGATTAATCGAATTCTAATCGCACGATTCCGTTTGCTAAAAATCCTAATTTCAAACAACAAGTTCGCCGAATTGAAAACTAAATTAATAATCTACAAATCATTTTTAAAACCTATTTGGACATATCATGTGTTCTTCAGCTTTGGAGCTCGGCCGAAAAATCTAATACGAATAAAATACAAACATTTCAAAAACAAGCGCTCCGTGAAATTACTAACGACGTTCCATTTTTCGTTTCAAATCAATTGACGAGGAAGCCAAACTGCAGTGCACTTTTTAAGGAATTTTCACTGGGCGACAAAAAAACGTTCTCATATTCTACAATAACAAATGCATTTTGTATTTAATATCTGATAATATGACCATTATTATATGTACCGACAAATTTATTGTAATCATTACCTAATTATTATTATTATTATTTTTTTTTTACATACAATAAAAATTCTTCTTTTAAAAATTGTGTCGCCCAGTCTTTGAATATACGACAGTATACTAGGTAACAAAATATTTTCACCGGGTGACATTTCTATCGTCCGGTTTACTAGCTTAAAAAAATGTTCCGTCAAACTATACTACAGCCGATTCTTTAATAAACTTGCCTCCCCCTTACAACCCACTCGTAAAAAATGTACACATGCCAACCCTTGCCGGAAAACCCCGTCGCAGGCTAAAAAGAACACGGTGCTGCGATACCCTTTAATATTACCCGAATAACCCCATTGTATAATGAACAATCCAAATTGAAGTGTCACTATTGTTGTAGGGAGGTGGCTTCTTCATTCAACTCCTCTCACGCCTGTGTGTGTCATTTATCAAATATTCTTACTATGCATTTTTTGTATTGACGGTTTATCTCAACAAAAAAACAATTTTTTTTTTTTTTTATAAGATATATACAATCTATAGTGCTTAGCGTAATAAGTATACGCGAAGAGAGGCAGAATACACGGTTTGCGTGAATAAGAAGTCATCCTCCAATTCGCTAATGTGACTCTTTGCTCGAGGGTTGAACGAGGAAAAATTAAATAGTAGAGAGAAGAGACATGGAGAAAAGAAAATCGAGTGAATTAATTCAAAGATCTGTATACCACCGCTTCCGTTTCAACGGACCACGGCGAGGAATATCGGGAACCGTTAAGGTATTTAAGTTACTGATTAGTGGGTTATTGTGGTTTGTCAGACGTGAGTAGAATATACGCTTGTAAAATATTTACAGATTCTTCTTCGACCGTTTTAACATGTAAATCATTGTGGAGTGTTTGATTTGAAATGTATGGAGAAGCATAAGTAAGTTGACGTAGAGTAATATTCTGATAACTTTGCCGCGCCCCACAGTTGACGGCCGTAAGTCCAAATTGGTTCTGTAAATTAGGAGGTTGTTTTTTTAAACCAGTGCAGTTATTTTTTGACAACAAAGTTTTGAGCATCTCGTGATCGAGAATTTTAAAACTAATTTTATTGACCTTACACGTGGAGTCCACGTTAATATTTTGTTTAATGCGTGACCTAAACATTTAACTGAATAAAAACTGAAAAAAAAAATAATATTCTTGCCATCTATCGTTTTGATAGTAAATCATGTAATAAATTATCGTATTTGTGTGTGATAACAGCTGATATTTATTATTTAACATAGATAAATATCTGATTATAACCTAACCTAACTGTTCTTATCGGTTATTATCGAGAAGCAACACTGTGCCATTGTAGGGTTAAACATAGAATTCAATATATATTTAAGTAAAGCAATATACAGTTGCAATTATTTTCAATTAAGAATACTTACAGTCTCAAACAAAAAAAAAAAAAAAAAACAAGCAGAAGTAAATATTAAAATAAACGTCTACACATTCACGTAAGTAATCATTTTTTTGTTTTTATTAAATACTGATTCAAACAGGATACATAATAGTTAACAATATTTTATTTTTGGCAAATAAAATGTTTATCCGCATTCTTAAACTAGTGCATACATAGGTAACAGTTATTATCATATGATTTAATATAAACCATTAATTTATAAGTCTTACAAATTACATTTAAAAATATATCTTTCACAAATTAATTCAGCCGTATAATGTATTAATACTGATACTTTTCTTATGTGTTATTTATTCATGTCGTAGTTATTCGATATAACCCTTCAATGACGTTTGATTTTCTACTGATAACTATTGAACAATTAATCTCAACAACATGTTAAATTCAAATATCGAACGTTTGTTATTTGAAAGCATGCGATTGACGAATAACAATAATAAAAAAACCATTGAAATTTTGACACAAAGAATTTGACAAATACGTAAGTTCGTGGCACTTATAAATACCGTTCGGTTAACGCGAGAGATAGAGAGATTGCTGTTCTCTTCTAATCGATTAGGCTGAACGCCTAACATTAACGTTGAAACGTTAAAAATACCTAAACACAATTTTCTTTGGAAAAAAAAAAAAAAAAAAACAAATGTTATTACACACTTTCTTCACAAAGGAGGTGCCAATAATTCGTATGGTATGCCCGACACTTGTGCGAGACATATTACGTTTGTTATTGGTAATAAGTTTCGCCGAGAGTCGGTAAAAACGAACGCGCTCGTGTGATTTCCTCGACGGAAAAAACAAATTGTTTGAAATAATATCCGATAACCGGCGATTAACGGCCAAAATAAACGGTACGTCGGGTCGGTGGTTACGACGATCGATTTGTCTCTTTGCGCGATAAATCTTTACGCGGTCCTTGGAAAGTGTTTGAAAATCGAACGGAACGCAATTTGTATAATTTATCGGTATACCGTCGCGTACGCCCGTACGTAATATTTTTCGATTTTTAAATTTTTTTTTAATTTATAACATATAAATATATAAATATATATCTACAGCGTTCGTTATCGTCACAACGTACGTTTTATTATGCAGTCGCGACTGACCCACTAGAATACGTATTGCACGGTATATTTTAATAATCGATATTTTCACCGTTCTGTCCTGTCCCGACCGGTATTATATTATAGGTATCGAACGGTTTTTTTTTTTAATAGTATTCACTATTTTATTATCACGTACTACCTATGTATATAAAACATTGAATCAATAAAAAAAAAAAACCGTATGTGAGTGTGTGTGTGTGTGTGTTTTACGATTGAATTACAATAATATTATAATTATATATATACGCAAATGGACGGAAATAATAAAATGGCGCGATTCGTATTATAACAATATATTATACTCTGTTTGGCTAAACGTAGGGGGACAAAAAAATCAAAAAAAAAAAAATCACTCCCAATTTAGGCGGACCGGTTTTTTTTTTTTTTTTTTTGTATCTATCCCGATATCTTCCGGTTCTCTAATATCTATCGTCTATACGAAATTTCGATATTACCGACGTACACCTACCTATAATATATATTGTATAATATATGTCGCACCCCTCCAAAGAATATAATGACACACAAAACAAAAAAAAAATTCGACTTTCCAGTTATTTTACACATATCGTAATGTCCGGAATTACTTCCTCGATTCGTTTACTATTAAAATACGGCGTGAGCTAAAATGTCCGATAACAATGAAATATACTTTACGATATATAGACACTACCGAAATGTGCGGAGACAAAATTATGTTCCGGCTATAAATGTCGTTTACGTTATTGTTCAAGCCGGAATTAAGTCGTATCTCGAAAAGTAACGCGTTCGCGCGGATAAAACAAATCGGTTTAAAATATAGTCGACACGATGGAATTTTTAAGTTCCATACATTTTCGTATTTCGAGTCGTGTTCGACAACTATTGTTTCGGGGGCGCTGCGCACAGATTCGACTCGGGCCCACAATTCGCCATCGTTTCAGATGCGGTTAGGTCAAATGGGTTTGATATTTTAAAATCGGCCATCCGGCCGTCGCCCTCGGATATTTTTAAATATCGGCGGTGGTGGTGAGAGGGGGAGGCTATGGCCAAATGGGAAAACGAGGAAAAATACAATTTTTTTTTTTTTTTTTTTTTTGTCAGCGATTAGACTCTGCAAAAATAATCATGATATTAATCGTACGCGTTTTTATAAAGGGGCCCGTTGAAAATCTTTGTGCCGGCTGGGCCCCCCCCCCCAACCAATCGTAAACCACCTGCTGTTTACCATATTAAATCAAAGCCGCTCTACGTCACGTTTGCGAAAATCGTGTTGCCGGGTGCCCGGCAATTTGATTTACTGCAGACGTCTTATAATTGTATCGCAGGTGTGTGAGCATATTTATATATTATATTTCTAATTTCTCTGGTTTTACATTTCGAGCGGACCCGGCCCGCTTAATTTCCGCCTACGCGCTCATAGGTTCCCGCGCCCTTCTACAGAAGACTTTCTCGCGAGCTTACTATCACAAAAAAATAGGCGAACTACCCGTCTTGCCTATTATAATTATCAACGTTCGTTACCCCGTCGGCCGCAGACATTACGGGATAATATTACGTTTATTACGCGGTTAACATGGTTAATAATACAGTAATAATAGTAGTAGTAGTAGTAGTAGTAGTAGTACGACTATGGCAGTGTGTGTTATATGCAGTGTGTAACGCCGTGGGTCGTGGTTTGAGGCGCCATCGGTAACGTCACGTCCACCCTGGTGCACTTGTTATTGACCTCGCGATCCGAATGCGTCTGGCGGCAACAAAACACAATTCATTTGAATAGAAATTTAAAAAAAAATAATAAAATAAAAAAAAAATTCTCTACTTTTATCCTATACAACGTAACGGCATAGGTCCCGGTATTGGTTCCGAAACGTCCAAATCGGTTCCCGGAGCGTTACGAAGGGCATATCCGAATTGGTTTCCGGAATGTGTTTCAAATGCGATTTCAATTTTCCTCGATAATTGTATACAGACACAGGATTTGGGACCGTCTTCAAATGTATTTTATACCATTTTGTATTGTTTTTTTTTTTTTAAATTTTTTTTTGTTTCAGTAATCGACTATCGCGCGCGATATACAGTAATACGATTGTAACGTTTTAATATTAACCTAACCATAACTATATTGTCTGACCATCACTCATTTGAAATATGTTTGTACGGTACTTTGATTCATTGCGGTAAAAATGTAACCTAACCCCTAACAACAAATATAAGTTATGGGTTTTATATGATACGAGTCGATTAAAACCGAGTCGATTGGTTTCGTTTGTCACACGTGGACGCATTTTTATCTGAACAAAAAAACTATTTACAGCATTCATTTAATACTATATAAATATTTAAATACCCGTACATCACGGCGGGGACATTTTATTAGATAAACGGTAATGCCTTTTTCGGAACTCTTTGGAAATTTAATGGGAACCATTTCGTCGGACGTGTGTCGCATAAAATATCGGCAGCCAATTCGGACGCAGCCCCCGCGATAAAAGAAGAGACGGGCGTGTTCCGTATTTAAGGCGATTTTCTCGAAATGTTCGGAAAATAAAAATGAAAATCTACCGAACGAAAAGTATTTCAAAAACATTAGTTCTACACGTAATCGCGTATCGTTATCACTAGCATTTATTTACATATTAAACAAAAATGTTTAGCGCGACCAAAAACCACTAGAGCCGCAAACCTAATTGTAACATTGGTTTTAGGTTTTCGTTTTTTTTTTTTTTTATAGTGAAACCTTTGGTTTCTTGATTGAGTATATACAGTGGTGTATTTATGTGGGGCATCGACGCAACTAAAGCCCAAATATTGGGGGTGCTGATATGGTGTAATGACATGACAAACAGCGTTTTATTATAGAAGATCTATGTTGTTAACTAGACAGTATCTGCCGTAAATATCTATAATATACTATAGATATTAATTTATCTATCTGACTATATAATATATTATAGATAACAGTTGTATCTATAAGTTACAACCGTTTTCAGGAAATATAGCAAATAGGTACTATCTTAAAGGGCTGCAACGATGTAACCACGAACCATTAACCGTTTTGATAAAAACGACAGATTAAAATAAAACCAACAGGAAAGAAGAAATCGGCTTTAAATTATATTTTTGGTTTATTAGGACTGAGGGTGTTGAATTAGAGATCGGAGCCACTGATCTCTGGATAAATACACATGACCCCTCAAGACAAAATCCCAAATACGCCACTGGCTCGAGTAGTTTTTGACCGCTCAAAATCGTTTTTACAATATAATTTCGGATGGATTCTTAAGTGAACTCGAAAAGGATATTTTCTATCTTTGTCCAAGCATAGCATACGTATTATTCTACGCGCCATCGGTGTATTTAAGCGATAAGAATTCTGGAAACAGATTTGTTAATTCGACGTGAGGTGTACGCGAGATGATAGGCCAGACAACTTTTTCAAATGTTGTCGGTATTTGACTTAAAAATGTATAAAAAAACTAAAACTAAAATATATGGACTAGAAAATCAGTCCGAATATTGCCATGCAGCGTACGTGTTAGACAAACACAGAGAATGTCCGTTTCGAATCTCATGGGGATTGCGAATTTTCGTAAAAATGACCTATACTAAAAAAAATTCGTGGTACTTTCTGTGGTTTTAAGAAAACGTATAGAACAATGATGTATGAGTTTATAAACGAGTTTACTTTGCACGGGCATATATTTTTAATTTTTTTTTTTTTTATGCTATAACACTGTCGTTTACATTGTTATTATATTTTAGCTTTTGTTGGGTGTTACATCATATATTTACAATAAATTTCAATAAAAATAATTTAGCAGCTATGTTTGATTTGATGACGTAAGCGACAAATGTTATAAAAATTAATTGCCCCCTCCTGCCTATATCTAAACATATATATATATGTTATTATATATATATATATATAGTTATTTTCGTTATAAAATTATTTCTCATTTACGTTAAAAAAAAAAAAAAAAATATTTAAAACATATCCGTGCGTGAAAATATCAAAAAGAGACGGGCCCAAAGGAAATACAAGTTAATAAGGGGACGCTAAAAAAAAAAAAACAAAAAAAAAAAAACGGAAAAATAATTAGAAATCCTCCGTCCCCCTGCGCCTCACAACACTGGGGGAGGGGGGAGCGAGTTCGAGTACTTTGAATTGTCTTGTTACTTACGAATTTCGTCGGCGACGTGGGCACCGGGACGTACTTGACCATCGCCGGGGTCCGGGAACAGCAGCATTGCCTGATCACCGGACAAAACGAACCGACGACGAACAGCATGACGGCTACGCCACCGCTACGACGAAAACACAAAATTATTTCAAAATATATATTAAAAAAAAAAAAAAAAAAAAATGTAGTAAAAGAACAAAACAAAGCCCGAGGAGTATTATTGTTGTTGCGAGCGAGTTGTATTTTTGTTTTTATACATTTAAACAGTTTTGTTTTATATATATATATTGTTTATTTATTATTTTTATTATTATTATTTTTTTCAAATAAATGCTGATATTTTATCGAGTGTATTTACAAAACATTTTTTTTTTGTTTTTTGTTTTACAACATTATTGTTGACTCGGGTCCGTAAAATAAAATAAAATGAAACTGTTTTAGCGTATTAATGTAGCAACGTCGAAAATTACCACGGGCCTTTTTTTTTCTCCCCCTCCCCCGTGTCGGGTTTGGACCGATATTTCGGTTTGAATACGGTACAAATTCGAAATGGCAAATGGTATTATGTGCTTTTCATATTAAAAAAACCTTATTTCTAATTTCGGCATTGTGATTTATGGTGTAATAGTAATTTTGGTTACTGATATTTCCAACGTTTAAGAAATAAATCAATTATGACGACTTTCGCAAGACGTAAATCATTCGGTTCACAACCGAAATGGGTAAATAAAAAAAAAAAAAATAATAATTATTATATATTTTACTATTTCACAGATTTCACATTTTGTGAAAGTCATTAAAAACCGAAAAAAAAAAAAACCTCCACAATTATCCGGTTTTTTTCCAGATATAAAAACGGCGTTATCTTATCTTTTATCCAAATAAATATCTTTTAGTGTTATCATTATATCTTATCTAGGCAATTTTATATCCGTGCACAACGTTGTTTAAGCATTACAGCAAAAATGTGTTTTTATAAGTTCAAAAGTACACAGGATCTATTAGACACGGCGACTCGAAACAAAAATCATTTTACCGAATTAAAAACGACAACGTTCACTATAGGTATGTTTTCAATAGCGATATTCATTCTGCAATAATTAATTAATCTATTAGTATTAAATAAATACATTATTTTTTTTATTAAGTTGGGCTTCTAACCTATGAATTAGTTTGTCTATGGGAAATAGATATCGAAAAATGTCTCTTTGAAAACGTTTTTCTTTCAAGTTTATTGTTTAAGTCCGAGAATGAAAATTTAACGAAAAAAAAAAAAAAAACCGTTATTACGCAGACCTTTCGTCCTGCAGTGGCGTAACTATGGAGAATTGTATAGGCGGTGCGAAAATCACAAATATCACAGAATACACGTCTGTGCGACGCACAAATGTGGACATTTACATAGTTTTTTCCATTATTAAATCCATTAATTTCGTAAAACATATACAAGTACCTCCTTATATATTAATTTTCGTCTGTTTTTATTTCTTCGGACGAGCATATTAGTTTCCGCGGGTAGTTTTTTTGAAAATTTAATTCTAGAGCAAAGTGGCGTAGTCTAAGCACGTTCACTTACCACAGATACCAGAGGCTGTACACGTTGTCGCAGCACAATCCGTCGCCGCAGCAGTACTGTTCGCGCGTGCACAAATTCGATTTGCATATGGACGCGGACGCGGCGCCGACGTCGAACAGGACCAACGCCAGTACGATTGGCAATTTGAACGCGGCTGTGATGGCGACGGCGGCGGCGGCAGCGGCGGCAACGATGGCCAGCATTGGCGGCGGTGGCGGCGGCGGCGGCCACGTCTGTACAGTGACCGTCGCCGTCTCGATTGTCGTCATTATCGTAGTTCTAATTGACGGAACACGGACACGCGTCGGCGACATGTGGTGTTCGTCTATGGGTACCACCGCAGACGGACGCGGTTGACGGCGAACAGCCCGATCCGGAACAGAGTCCACGACAACGAAGCGGCGCGGCGGCTCTCGCAGCCGATGAACCGGACGGCGGCGCCGAGCGTTATCTCGCGGCGGTGCCAGTCAGCTGTTCCCGGTCGCCCTATTGCCGTGTACGCGCGAAGAAATCGATACGGACCGTGGCCGCCGTAAAATAATAATATTATCGCCGCCGCCGCGGGTAAGTGGGTAGGCATAGTGTATAACTGGCGCGATGCCGTCGCCGCCGTTGCGTCGCCCGCCCACTCGACGATTGCAGCACCCGGCGCCGCAGCCGGCACCCTGTCTGCCGTTATAATGACGCGCCGTCCGCGTATCCGGGTTCCGTCGCGTTGTCGCTACGTCGCCCGTGTCCGCCGATCGTTACTATTGTTTCCTACGATGCGCTCCCCGTTCCGCGTACGTACGTATTAATATTTTATTATACTATACGCAGGCAGTTATAACTACATCATATACAGGGCGATCGATCTTCCAACAAGACAATATGTATCTCGGAAAGTATTTATATATATATATATATGTAATAGTAATAATATACAAATTTTGTTCGCGTTTAAATAGGTTTTTATTTTTTTTTTATTTTGACACTTCGAGATTGGCGCCCATAGGGGCGATTTCACGGTGGTCGTTCAATACGAAATCCGCCAATAAAAATGTATGCAAGTTCGTATTATTTTTGGGGCTATCGCCTCGTCTTGCCTCTCCTCCCCCTGACCGTGTTCTATTTCGAATATTCGTGAAAAAGTCATATGCGGCTCACCCCGGTAATAATTATATCCATCCAGGACGTTATATGTCGTGGCCGGTTTGGCGAGAGAAGAGTTATGTGTAACCGGTAAAATAATTCAAAGAGACAGATAGATCGGCGGAAAGTGTGAAATATGGGAACCGACAATATTACACGCGAGGATTAATAGATATTTGCGCAGGAACTCGGAAAATATTGCAAAGGAATTTCAAATCGGGAAAATAATAAAAGATTATGGACGTACACCAACGGAAATGACATATACGCAAGAAAAGATGACGCGTGGATTTGAGAGATAAGTCGCCTTATTATTTTCCCCGATCATTTTCCATATCGTTTTGCGTTATGTTTGTCGAGCCTGTCGGAATTGTCGTCTGCATAAAAAAAACGTGTGGTTTACACACCAGTAAGTTTTTATGCCGTTCGCGTGTAACCCGATTGATAATAACGTTAACAACAACGATATCGGTGAAAAACCGTAGAATACTATACAAACACGGCTTTCCCCTGTAGTACGTTTTTCCGCAAACGTAAAACGGAGATAGGGTTTACTCTGACGCACGACAATCGGATTCGTGATTATTTATCGAAACGTTGTGTACGCAATAATTAAAAATTTCATTTTAAATTAGGGCGATTTTACGGTTTTATCGATTGTTTCGCCTATATATTGTCGGGATATCGGGTTCATAATAATATTCTGAACGTTTTGTCGGGGGACGAGAATCAGTAAGTTTGGATCAGAACGGTTTTTGGACCGTGGGGGGCTGAACGTTGTGCCTAAAGCATTTTTACGAGTCTTGTATAACGCGATTTAATAATAATGTAAAAATTATTTCAGAAATACATATGTAATTTTTTTTTTTAATTTTTATTGTGAATATATTAATACTTCGATTGATTCGAGTTTCGTTTCAATGTTCGACGTACAAATCGCGGGGGACGACCGTAACTTAAATCAATTTCGGAGGCTGTACACTTGTCCCCGGAGAACTTGTCCCGCGATGGCGATCGCCGCCCCCCTCCCCCATTGAGTCGCTGTTGCGTTTCGTCGCTAATAAGATTATTTTTTTTTAAATCATATTTTTTACTTATTTCTATAAATTCGATGAGTTTTTTTTTTTTTTTTTTTTGGGCCGTGTTTTATTATATCTCGGGGTGAACGTCTGTCGAGCACATTCGCCGCTGCGCTCAAGCCGCCGTCAGAGTATTTCCCTAATCGTTTTTTTTTTTTTTTTTTTGATAATTTTTTCCGTTTTCCCGCGTATAATTCGATTTCACGGCGACCGGTTGACGGAAACGAACTGCCGCAGTAAACGATAAACGTTAATTATTTCCTATTCCGATTTATTCGAAAGCGGTTTTTTTTTTTTTTTGCTTTTTTCTCTCTCCTCTCTTTGCCCCGTACGCCGTTTACGAATTACGACAAAATAATATGCGCGTTTTACATGTAATAATAACAATAATCATAATTATTCGTATATAATGTACTACTTATGCGCCTACGCCAAATCCTGCCAATTTTTACAACGTGCCAATAACGACGACGACGTCAATACAAAATATAATTACAGGTATAATTCAATTCTCGACCATATAAAATGAAGACTGGAAATAAATAACGGGTTAAATGTCAAAAAAAAAAAAAAAAAAATTGATTTAGACTCGAAAAACCGAACTATGTGCCATCGCCATCAACCTATAAAGAGGGCTGTATGCCACGACCATAATATTGGTGTACAAAAAGCCCAAACAAATGTCGTGAGAGCTATGCGCAGGGTGTGGCGATTACGGGCCACATGTCATTTCACGAATGCAACAAGATATCAACTATTTCATCTCAGCTCCCTATTAGTAACGAATCAATGTGTTCAATAGATCTTGAACAAGTTCTGTCTCTTCCGTTTTTTTAAACCATGGCCAGATATTCTATTCACGTCAGCTTTCTATGTTTTAATCAATGTGTTCGTGTTGGCGACAACAACGAAGGGCTCATGTTTTTGCGGCATGACGGTGTGAGTGGACGAGGTGGTAATGAAATTGCTTCATGCCTCTAACGCACTCGGTAGTCCTGCTCATAATAATATCACGATTAAAAGAAAACTGACCGTCTGGTCAGATAATCGCATCGGACAAAATGCAAATAAAATGATGTTATTTGACGATTATAAGCAAGTACGGTGAGATAAACCATACATTTTTGGTCTCTGGCCATTCATATTTGCCGTGTGACAGGGATTTTGCCAAAATCGAGAAACGCAAAATGCAAATTTTTTTTTTTTGTTTTTTGTTTTAATGCTCGGTTAGGTTAGGTTAGGTTAAATAAATGTTTTTTGTGTTTGACGATTTTATGTAAAGAAAAGCGACACTACGAGTTTTTATTTTTTATTTTTTTTTTTTTGGAGGGGGTGGAGAAGATTTTCTTTTCCATTGTGATGACAGAACCTTTGTCGACAGAAAAATTCGACATTTCATTTAGTTCATCAAAATGAAAGACAAAAATGGCGTGTTTTAGAGAATATTCATAGGCATTGATTTTGGTGTACATAACGAAGTCAACGTTTACAGTAATTCTGCATTGGATGAGTTGCGTATAATTTATAAGACAAATAATTTAAAAAAAAATTTGCCAACCCAATATTTATGTTAGATAATATGTAAAACGTTTTAAATCTATGTCGTCTGGTATTTTTTAAATTTTTTTTTAACAATTTCTTGTTTTAAAATAGGTTTACGCTCGATGTAAAGACGGTAATATTTTCTATGCATTTTTCATTTTGTTCATTTTATATTCAGCCGCGTTGTATTTTTTCGTCTTTGTTGTTCTATTACCCGATGACGATTTTTTTTAAATCGAAACCGGTCGTAAATAATTACAACCGATATACTCCGGATTAAGTTTTTTTTTCATCATTATTTATTTTAAAATATAATATTCAGAAAAAAAACTTAGTAGGTGACAGGTGTGTGTGTGTGTGTGTGTGTGTGTGTGTGTGCACAAGGATATTATATCGAACATTTTTCTTGCAATATTTTTAGGTTTAATTTTTTCAGATCAAAATTGGAAAAAAAAGAAATCATTATCTATGATTGGATATTATTATTTTATACATAGTCAGTTAATATGGTTTATACGATAAATATTTAATTAAATTTTATTGTCCATATTGTTGCAAGCAAACAGCGTTTTTAACTTGTTGGGTTACGATTTTCATGAGCAAATGAAAGATTTTTATGAGCTTCTTTGCTCCGCTAAAAACTTGCGGTAATATTTTCTTAGTTCGTTTTACACATTTAACGGCTGCCCCTTTTAGCGGTTCCGGTTATGCAACCGCACGTACACCACTTTTAATATATTTTGTCCGCGTTTTACCATTTGAAAAATGATAAAAAAAAAAAAAGAAAGAAAAGAAAAACCTTTTAGATTTTCGAAAGAAATAGGTAATCTATTTGAAAAAAAAAAAGGATGGTCAAAACGGTCCAAGGGCACCCGTAGAGTGGTGATTTTCAGGGGAAAAACGAAATGAAATTATATAATACAACAAACGCACAATATGTATAAAATTATTTTGTTTTATTATTATTATTTATTTATTATTATTTTTTTTTTTTACACAGATCGGCAGTTAAAACTACCTGACACCCCTTGACACCCCTGTATTTTAAACGCCCTTTTTACATATTCCAGAGACATTGTTGACGTTTTTTTTCTACCAGAGATATCGATTTTGAAAGACAGAAAAAAAAAAAAAAAAAATATCCCCCCGATATCCGGCCGATACCTGTCTTCACTATAGTTTCACTAGACACCGAGACAATCGCAAACCCGAAACAGTGAACAATATTATAGGCTTATACGTACAAAATTTTATAGTCGCGAAAATCGGACACTAGCGGATTGTTTCCCAGAGGGTAAGGTGGGGTCATATGCCCCTCCCTTGCCCCTACCCACCTTGGCCACCTGTGCGACAGGTCGTTTTTTTTGTGCACGGACCTCGAGGAGAGGTTACGTTATTTTTAAACGATACAGATCGTATATCGCGAATAATAATTACCGACTGCCCAGAGGGTGGCGGATGTAATGTAACATTATTACGTGTGTACGTTTCTCGTTTCTTCTCACCGGTATAAAAACGTACGTTCCCACTGTCGAAAATATATTATATATATTGATTATAAAATTCAAGGGCAAAACGTTATCGCGGTAATCTTTTGTTTGCAGTCTGCTCGCATTGATCCAATATCAAAATATAATAATTTATAATATAGTTTACGGGTCATATATTATATCGTATTATACGATTCACAGAGATAACATTATAAATATGTATTAATTTGACTACGTATAATAATTATTACTATAGCGTTCGACTGTACGATAAAGGGCGGTTTTTTTTTTTTTAAATCTGATCTCGCGATCAATTTTCAGCGCTCGAATAAATATAGGTACTATTTAATATCATTTAAAAACAAATAATCGATCAATCAAATTCGCCGAGACGTGTTTGAACTCGGGTTACAGTGGTATTAGCTTTTAGTACCTATACCACCTATGCGCACACTAGACAATATAATCGTATATTATTTCGTTTAATTAGCGACTTTGCGATAGATTATAATTTTTAATATTTTTGCAGGTGTTCGATTTCGAGATCGGGAAACAGATTCGACTAATGTGTTGTGCGTACGCCATCTCCGTCAGACGTCTGAAACACCAGTATTTTTGATGATTTCCAGCGGTAAGTACGAACACGACTACTTTGAGTATTATTACAATTTATAGGCATTGCGGTTTGTATAATAAATGACCTATTCAATCAAATTATCAATCGGGCGCTTTTTTATTTAAATTCTGAGCGAAGCGGAAAACTCATCGGTTGTTCACTGTAACGCTATGCGATTTTTCAAACATTTATTGCTCCGATGATAATAGTTTAACAACTATTCGACCGGGCATCTCGCTCTGATCAACTTCAGAAGTGGTTTCTGGTAGAAAATTAAGTAGGCCCAGTTTTATTAACAACAAGGCAACACTGGAAAAACGGGAATATTTACGCTATAACGGTTTCTATTAATTTCGATTAGGTTTTCTTGTGATAGTTCAGTGAACAAAATTCGTAGACACCTGATGTTTTATTCAAGGTTTTTCATAAGTTGTACGTTTTTACCATTACTGTTGAATATGACATAATTAAAAAGTTATCCTATGACGACATGATTGATATGAATATGCAAAGGAACGTAGACAAAACTCCATTGTCACTTATAATTAACAATAAAGTTTTTGAAATTAAATATAAATTTTTTTTGTTGTTTTAAACGAGAATGGTGGCCCTCTTGAAGATCAAAGTCCCCGGCCCCGAAATCTGTAAATCAGGCCCTGGATATGTGAAATGGTATTTTGTTGGTCACGAGTAATTTCCGAAACTATCGAATTGATTGACTTGAATTTTTTTTTTTGTTTATATATTCATATGCACCTAATCAAAAAACGAACAGTATATAGTGTACCGTGAGGTGTTATAAATTGGGTCTTGTTAATCCGAACGGGCTTGAGAATTATCGCATCACTATATTTAGAGACATATTTTTCCTTAGACCCGCACAATAATTATAATTAAAATAATCACGATTGTACATCTCACGTGTACGCCGTTTGGATATCATTAAATGCGTCGATTACGTTTGTCAGTTGTGTGTCGTCCTACATAGTGATCGTTTCACACTGCGTGTTTGATATTAGTTCGTCAAAATGGCAGGTATGAAGCGTTTGATCAGCATATAGGAACCAAAAAAAAAAAAAATAACTTAATATTTTTAAATGAATATGTACGCGATTCAATATAATAATAACCATTTTTATTGTAATTGTATTCGTTGTCTTATTCAATTACAGATGAATATTAATTTTAAAGTTTAAATTGCAAGAAAATTGATATTTATTTTTTAAATTCATCGGCAATCCGTACGACTATTTTCGCCAATCCTGATCGGATTAACGAGACCCCCGGCTGAACGTACCGAAAAGTATTAGAATTCATAAAACTACCGTCCCGTGTGCCCGTGTCGATGTTTTTTTTTTTTTTTTGTCTAGCTTCGAGTGAAAAATCAGCTTTGATCGATCCAATACAAACCATCTCTATTCGAACTTGAATTGCAAATGTAAAATTACGGACAAATTATATTAGCGGCCCTTGTGTTGAATTCCGGATTATACCTTGACTAGAAATTCGCAAACAATTTTCAATAAACTCTTTTTACAAAAAAAAAACCAAACCAAACCTATTAGGTAACTCGGACGGAGCTAGTACATCTATCTATATACGATATAGGTTAAGTTAGCTCATATTCTCGGGACATTGTATGTATACGACGCGTGTGTTTGCGACGACGTAACTCGGTAACGGTATACCGGGTTTGGTCAAAGCGGTCGATACCAGTTGTATATATATATATATGTGTACGTATTTTTTATTATAATACTGAATCCGGCGAGGCATTCGCGTCCGGTCTTCCGGTTATCCCGCGCCGGTATTACGCCCTATATATATATATCAGCATATACGTACGTACGTGTATAGGTATAATATTTTACACGCATCCGATGCGTGTGTCCAAGACGGACGCGGCCGAAGTTATATCGCAATGGGATCGCGTAACAAATTGTCCGTACGATGTGGCCGGCATTAGGTCAGACGAGACCGGCCCGACCGTAAATGTCGTTAACAGCTATATAAATAAATCGTATACGTATAGCATACGAGTATACGTGTGCGGACCCGCGGCCATCTTCCCGGCACAAGACAATGGGAACAGTCGAAATTATATTACACGTCCGTTGGTTGTATTGCGGTATACACAGTTAGAAAACCCGGCTAATTCCGTCATAATTCGCGGCTTTTACGGGTCGGATTATCAACAATAACACCAACAATTGTAAAGAAAAATTGTTTTTATTGTATCGTTTCCTACGTACGTACATATTGCATAATACTGACAAATTAAATCTAAGCCTGCGTGTAGTAAATAATTACTTAGAAAATAAATAAGTCAATTGTAGATTTTTGGTTTTTTACCCAACGTAAAACGAACGATGTGTACTGTAACGAATGCACATGTAAAGAACACTGTCGTAAAAAACTGCACAGAGTACAGTACAAAAAACATGCACGATGACAGTAACGATACGAACGGTACGACGGAACACTAAAACGGACACAACCGATAAAGGAAATGACGATTAATGTTTTTTTACCTACTACAAATCGGTAAATCCGTATGTATTTTTTAATAGCAATATGCACATTGTGTACTAAATATCGATAATAATACGGTCTGATCAACCAGAGTGGCGGACCAGTCGAGGATGGACGAGAGGGGTTTTACTTTATATATATATATATATAAATATATATATACATATATATATATATATATATATATATAATATATATATATTATACGTATATATTTATATTTATATTTGTATATATTTATACGTAGTGTGTTATAATATAGTTACACCTATAGTTATATATTAGTATGGACCGGAGGATTTTTGTTTTTTTTCCCGTTGTTCTTCTTGTGATAATCTCGTTTGACCGGATAAAAAAATAAAATTTCCTCCTAGAATTTTCAGGTACGTTTCCCTAGAGGTCGCAAACATCAAATTTACCGAAAAAAAAAAAAACAAAAATACAGCCGTTTTATTAGTTTTTTGTTTAATTTTTCACCATCTAAATTAGTAATTTCTCAAAAAAAGAATAGCCGCCTGTTTAGCTCGTAGACAATTAATTTGTTGACATTTCAACAAAAACCCGATACATTTAAATTTTAAACAAATTCGATGCTCGTGACTTCGAAGAATCGTTTTAAAGATTTAGAAATTTGAGGGAAACGTTTTTTATTCAGCCGAACATAATACCACGAGAAGAGCAACGAAATAAAAGAAAATCCTGGTTTATATAAATATTACGGTGGACCAAAAAACATTTTTTTTTTTTGTGGCGGGCGTATCTTCATAGTTTATTTTTACAGGTGTAACAATATCATAGAATCTCGTTTTGAGAAAAAAAAAAAAATGTCCAGTTGGTGAGCAACGATTTTAGAAATATTGTTTTATTTACGGTTCACATCAGGATGAAAAATGAGAACAAATAAGAGCCTGACAAAGTTATTAGCCACGAAACATAAAAGTATAAAATATTTTTAAGGAGTGTTTCAGGTGATGATTTATCAGCATTATGTAAACTTTTATGTTTCTTAACAGTTAACCATTTTGTCAATATTGATTTTTTTTCTTATCGACTATTAGACCTTCTTATTTGTTCCTAATATCTTAGTTTTTTTTGTTTGGCGGCCATTTAAACTGTAAAAAAAAAAAAAAAAAAAAACCGTAAAAATTGTGTTTTTCACCTAAAATTGCTGTTCATGAACAAGACAATTTTCGTTTTCTTTAAATCAGATTCTACGGTATTGTTACTCGTGTTAAAATAAAAATATTAAGATATGTTCACGAAAAAAACAAAAAAAATTGTTTGGCTCACCCTAATATTTTTTCTTTTATTTGTTTTCGGTCTTCTCTTGGAAATACGTTTATCTATAGATCCAATGATATCACCTTTATTATTACATATTTGTAAAATAATTTATGTTCGGAGCGTTCAGTAGTTTTTTTTTTTGTTTTTAACCGCTGTTAATTGATTTTTTTTTTTTTAAAGATCTAAATATTAGTTTTTAACGTATGTAATATATATTATTAGAAAAAAGGAACAAACTCATATATTTTGTTTTAATTAAAACTAATAATACCACTAATTTACTCCTTTCAAAGTAAAATTAGTTTGCTAAAACTATAAAAGTAAAAAGTTATTCTAATATATACGCTGTATATTATACAGGGTGGGGCACTGAAACGGCCGATTTTAAAAATAGATTTTCTCAGTAGTAATTAAGATATGAATTCTCACTAAATATTATTAGTTTAAAGACAACATGCCATTTAGTAAACATGAAACAGTGGAGTGGTAAATAACCTGCCTATGCAATAAAATATGTTTTACAAATATAATGACAGTTATGTGTTCATTTCGTTTTCATTTTATCCTTAAACGCCATGATTCGGTACGATCAGCTAAGGCTATTAAAATATGGATAACCAACTTTGAAGGAACAGGTTCAGCATTAAAACAGAAGCCGGTACGAAAAAAAAAACCATTCGTACACCTGAAAACGCTACTGCTGTCGGGGCCACTCTCATAAAGAGTCCAAGACGTTCTGCACGGAAAATGCGTTATCGTTAAATTTTATCCAGTAGAAACCTACGTCGGATTTTGCATAGCGACCTAAATTTTCACCCATTTAAACCCAAGTAAAGTCTATGCACAGAAACCTCGAAATATCGATGAACTTAAAACCAAAATTCAAGAAGGAATCGCTAATACACATTTGAAAGTGATACAACGTGTAGTGGAAAATATACGAAGTAGGCTAGAAAAGTGCTTGAGAAGAGATGGCCGTCATCTTGAGAACATAATTTTTTTTTAAATAAATGGTAAGTTCATTATAATAAATAATTAATTTATATTCGTTTTTTTTATTTTATAATTTAACTTAGAAAATCGGCTGTTTCAGTTTCCCACTCTGTATAAGGTGTAATAAATAGAATCGCAGGGCGATTTTTTGTCTTTTTATCACAAACCAATGGTTATATCGTTCTAATATTTATAAATGATGGATTTCGTGTCGATTTGATTTCGGCAGTTTTTTTCCTGTCGGTTATTATGTTCTGTAGAATCGTTTAACCGCGAAATTTTATTTCGTTTCCTTTATTCAGTACAAGGCACTTGTCATAAACATAAATATAACAGTTATATCAACTTTTCATAATCCAATAGCAATCCGAATACATCGAAATTCACATCGTTAGAAAAGAGAATAGGATGAGAATACTTATACTAATTAATACAATATTTCATAATCGTCTTTATGC
Organism: Tuberolachnus salignus; assembly: GCA_956483605.1. Taxonomy (NCBI): domain Eukaryota; kingdom Metazoa; phylum Arthropoda; class Insecta; order Hemiptera; family Aphididae; genus Tuberolachnus; species Tuberolachnus salignus. The sequence goes on along the minus strand of OY101436.1, from coordinate 36,185,115 downwards.
GTTAAGAAATCCGAGGAAAGTATATTTCCGAAATATGTATTAATTTCGTAATCTTTATTTTGAACACATTTATAACGAAAACTCTTATAGTGTTATAACTGTTATAACTGTTATAAGATAGGTAGTATCCGCTTAGAATTAATTTGATTCATTTTTGGCCACTTAGTGCTTAGTGCTGCAGATGATTACATCGAAGCTTATATGATTAAATTTCATAAACAAAAGTGTATAATGTACCTCATGTATAACTTAACTACCTAGATGTGAACGTTACATTACGAATATGTATTCTGGATTTTATTTCGTTTTTAATTTCGTATTTACGAGGTATTTCTTCTCGTATATATATATATATATATATATATATATATATATATATATATATATATATAACTCTCAGTTTTAACACGCTTATTATAACGATATACACACTAATGCACGGAATTAAAAACGAAATATACCCAGAATACGTATTTGTAATGTGACGTTCACATCTAGGTAGTTAAGTTATACATTATGTATATTATATATATTATAAAGTTTATAATAATTTTCGTTTTTTAAATTATTTGTGAGTGGAATTGGTTTTAGTTTTTAGTTGTCTTCCAGCTAAAAAATATAAAAAGAAAAGATATACGACAGTTCAGGCGTAAAACCACTGATAATAATACTTACAATATACGAGGTGTGTTCAATAAATACCCAGACGAAATGTATTAAAAATTATATTTCAAACTTATAAACTATTTAAATGGATCACCTTTGAAATAGTTACATTTAACTTCTATACAGTGCTCTCAACGGTCTTGCCACTTTTGAAAATACCTTTGAATTTCCTCCAATATTATAGCCATTGGCTCTTCTGTCGCGTTATGGATGGTTTCGATATGTCTTTGAATCTCTGACCTTTAAGGGTAATTTTTAGTCTCGGAAAACAAACAAATCACAGGGAGCTAAATCAGGCGAATACGGTGAGAGGTACCGTTGATATATTTTTAGATGCCAAAAATTCACGTATGGAAAGTGCTGAATGCGCTGGTGCAAAAGCCACGACTTTATATTTTCACGCTTCTGGCCTTTTACGGAGTACTTTCTCTCTTAATATTTTCAGTACTTATTTATAGAAAACTTGATTTATTGTTTGACCTGTAGGTACAAACTCATAATTTACTAAACCAAAAATATCAAACAAAATAATGGCGTTGCATTGATGTTTGACCGGACCTGACGACATTTTTTTAAACGAGGCGAATTTGCCGTCTCCCATTGCGATGATTGAATTTTGGTTTTGAAATCATATGAATATACTTATATTTCATCACCCGTAATAATTGATTTTATAAAACTTGGATCATTAGAAACCCGATATTTTAGTTCCAAACACACTTCAATGCGATATTCCATTTGATCCTCGATTCACAATTTTGAAACTAATTTTGCGACCACTCTTTTCATATTCAATTCATCTGATAAAATCGAATGACAAGTACCAATTGATATACCAACTTCATTGGCTACTTCTCTGATAGTAAATTGTCGATCATATCTAATTTTGTTTCGAACAATAGTAATGGTATCATTTGTTTTTAATATTGATGGACGCCAAGGACGATGGTCATCTTCAATGGATATTCTTTAAAACGTTTGAACCAGTCAACAGTTACACAACGGCTTAGTGAAACATCTCCAAAAGATAATTTAATCAATTCAAAAGTTTTCGTAGCATTTTTACCAAATTTTGAAACAAAATTTAATACACGCGTAATTTATAGTTAAATTGCAATTTTATACAAAATTACCAACTTTGAATGCGCACTGTCAATAACTGATTGGAGATAACATTAAAAGTTTTTCTGTAATAATGTTTTGCTTGGTATTCATTGAACACACTTCGTATAAAGTATTCTAATCCTATGAACATATTCTTGAGAAATAAATCGACCATAAAATCAACGACCTTCTACTAATCTTCGATAAACATTATAGATAGACGATACGGTTCAATGGGCTAAACGCTTTAGGCACTATTAATAAGATTGAACAAAAAAATAATACGAACATACTTTTCACCGTGGGGGTGGACCACCGTTGTATATACGGTAATTTAGTTGATATCTGTATGCGCAACGATAAAGAAATCATTGCATACGAAAGACGATTCTGGACGATGTTCGGTTAAAACATATTTTGATAAATAAATAATGAAAATTTGTAATTATAGAATAAATTACTGTCCGTGTATTATCGCCTTGAGTTTTGGAACATTTTTTCAGAGCCAAACACATTTTATTCACATAGGTACGTTGAAAAATAGTAAGCGAAATTTGAACTCAATAGTGTCATTGAATCAATATATTTTTGCTTTTAAATATTTGTGAAAAGTTGCCAATTTGTTTAATAATTAATAGTAACATTCGTATGATACATTCCTATATATTGGCTAACACTCTATCAGTAGTAGATAATATAATTATTTTTATAATAAACAGAGTTTTTATCGATAGAATGTTTTACCGGATTATTACCTATTTATTGCTGTTTATGATAAGGCGTTATCTATAATAGTTTGTCATCGAGTTGCAATCTATAATATGATAAATTAATATTTACAGTTTTTATAGGGGAATTTTTTTTTTTTTACTTATCTTATATACCGCTTTAGTTAGATGAATACCTTAGATCAGTGGTTCTCAACCTTTTTGGATTCATGTCACCCTCATCTACGATAACCCAACACTACGTCTCCCTAACATCAAAATAATAATAATATAAAATACAAGCCCTATAAAAAATACAGTACGCAAAAAAATAATAACTACACATTTTATTTTTGCTTTACTGTTAAATAAACAGTGAAATTTTAAATTGGAAAAAAAATAATTAAGATTATTGATAATATATAATAATTGAATAAACTATGAAATTTAAAAATTAATGAGAAGTTTGACTCTGATGATTTTTACATAGTTGTGGAATTCGAGGGTTGATGGTTGAAAGAGCGAGTCTCATATCGTCTTCTAGTGTGGTTTTTGTGAGTCTTTGATGTTTTTTTTGGTTTTAGATAACACAGCGTTGTCGTACGTCGAACGGACGTATTTATGTTATTAATTACCAGTATTAAATGGTGGAAACTCCCTAATTATAGGAGATAATGTATATTATATTTTATATATACAATATACCTAATATACACGGGTCGGGTATTAGCTGGAATGAGAATACATATTACGATAATCTAAAATTTTAAAATTAGACAATTATATTTTCTTATCGGGATTTTAATAATGTTTCTACACGTATCGGTGAATTATATTTGATTTGACGGAGTCTTGTTAAAATAATATATTTTATTCTCGTGGTTTTAAATAACGATCAATAATCGTTATATTATTAAATTTTTTTTCAATAATACAACGGTTACAATAATACGATTTTTTTTTCAAAAAAATGTCTATATTTTTAAACTTTTTCCAAGATTTTCTTGTCACCCCTACATTGGATCCATGTCACCCAAGGGTGACATGTCACCCCGGTTGAGAACCACTGCCTTAGATGAATTAATAGTATATAATATATTATGCATTTTTCGGGCCAGCGAAGCTAACCTAACCCACGATCATGAGATCTAACGAAATATATAGTGCAGAGAATAAGGCCAATAAAAAAACCCGTCGAAAAATAATCGTTTCCTGTTTAAAAGATAAATTCCGAGGACCAAATTCGGAGCTGTAAACGATACAGAGGCTGATGACGCTAAAGATGAGTGGATAATAAGAAAGAACGAAGAACTAGAATCACTGTTATCGAAAACTGAACATCGTAGAAGCCATCAGAAGTAATACGTAATTGGAAATGGGCATAGCACGCCAGAAGAAGCCAAAACTAGTGCCGGAAAGGAACCGGATAGGAACCTAACCGGAACAAACCCTCGGAAAGATCGTGAAAGAGATGGGAATACGTATAGCCAACGGAAACGTGGAACTAGATGGAGAATTAGATTGGGAAACACGAGCATTAAATAGATAAATGGAGTTCAAAGATATATGGCTGAAGGTCTGTGTGTTTATACCGGAATGGTCCTAGACTCCGATTTTGTTCCCCAGAGAAGTAGTATTTATACTTTTCGTTAGCATTTTTAATTGTACCGACTCCGGCGAACGATAGTATATTATAATAAATTTTAATTACTGCAATGAAGTAATGTATTTGTCATATTATACAATATATTACCTATATTATACCGAGGTCATGACCCGTGTACAGACAATAAACCGTAAAAGACGATTAAAATACGTTCGGATTATTAGTAATAATTAGTCTATCGTTATCTTTATCATAAGAATTTTTTTATGACAGCACATATTTTTTATTGTTTTACAGTATCGCATTTTCTACAGTCTGCTCTATTCATATAATAATAGATTACGATCGGTAAATTTAGTATATAGGAAGAAATATTATTACTATATTGACGTATTGAAATAATAATTAAGTTATTTTGACAGACATTATTAGATTATAAAGATACGGTAATTATTATAAAATAAGGCATTCATTTAATCCAGGCATAAGGCATCTGACTTATAAACGAAACGTATGTACAGGTATAGAACTTGGTTAATTATATGACGGACGTGGATAAGGACTGTCGCGAGGATTTAAAGGGATAATCTACAGCACACCCAATCGGACGGTTGAAGACGAGAAAAAAAAATTGTACTTTTATAAATATAAAAAAAAAAAAATCGACCGGTGGTTTATTTAAAAAAAACTGCAGTGTGATCAATTTTCCACAAGACATTCATAATCTCGGAAAGTATAACTGTTAACTTTTTTTTTGGAAAATAAAAGATGTATTATAGAAGCAGTTTTGAAATGTTACATTACTCTTATATCCCCTCCCCTTTATGTTCAGATTTCCGAATGGCAACTTACACGTATGACGTTAAAATTTCATAAACCGATGAGATGTTCTAGTTGTTCATTGTATTTCAGTAATTTTCATCGAACCGTTAACGAGATGTACCTGCATTTTTTAGTTTGTTTTGTACGCCCTCAAATAATATTTCGGTTCGTTTAGCAGAAACCGTCTCGCTTCGTTTGTTTTCTATAAATCCGTTGTTTGACTAAATATCAAAAAGTAAATACGTATATCGATACAGTTGTATAATTATTGACGTAGGCCCAGTGCACGAATTGGAAGGGGGAGGGGGTGATTCAGGCGGACGGCATCTGCTTTCATTTTTTAAATAGATTTGAGCGTTCCTCTTCATTTAGTTAACCTAGGAACGCCAGGAGAGCTCTTGTAGAATGGCGTGGTGGTACAGTTGTTCGTTGTTCGAATATGATAAGAACCGAGGACCAATAAATGACGACGCACCGTATACATCGCCAGCCTAAAATTTTACAACATTTTATTTGAAATAGTTTTATATCCATTGTAAGTATTGCGTCGAGAGGACTCTTTTTAAGCCCAGTCCCCTTGCGCCCCCTCACTTTAACGCCTGACGTAATCTTAATTTTTTTTTTTTTTTGTGGCGCACGCACACGGTTTTTTGGCTGCGGCGTTGACAGCTACAGATCTATGCCTAATAATAATAACAATAACAATTTGATAATTACCAGGTTTCTGAAGACAAACGAACTATTTTGATAACTACAGTAATACAGTCGTAAAATTACGACGATAATAATAATTACAGACTGACAATAAAAAAGCATTAGGTTGTCGTCAGATGGCGCCCCGTCAGCACAGAACGGAACGTCGCGTAGTCTCTTGTCGGCGGGGCACCACCGGCGGCGGCGGCGGTTTCACCGGCAGTCACGTGTGACTTGCCGTCCAGTCGGTGCGCCTCGCGACTGAAAACGTAACGTGCGCTGTCGTCGATTATTATTTAACATTACATTTATTAATATTTCGGTACAAATCCCTTTTTTTCCCTTTTTTTTTCTCTCCATTTTCTCAGTCGACTCAGTTTTACGTTGTTTATGACGCTCGTTTAATATTTTTCTTCCTGTAATGTTGGTATAGGTCGTGGTGAACCGAGTGCTCCGAGTGCGCGTCGTACACGTTCGTTGGATTCACCGTTCGCTGCGGAGGAATCGGCGGGCCACAGCACCAAGAGAACACGGACGAAGAGTGAGTACCATACTTATACTCGCATATAAAAATAATCAACGATTAGGTAGACACACAATTGTAATTGAATCGGTCATATCGTAAACGGCACGAGTCGTCGTAATTTACATTTACATTCAGGAACCACGAAATACAATATTTATCCGGCATATTTAATTTATTTTGCATTTTCATCAAGCATTTATTCGTATGATCTGTGGTATTCAAAATGTATAGTTATAATTTGTCCACCGCTAACTATCAATAAAAGTCATTTTTGAGTAACCAGTGACTTGTGTCGTTTTCGAAATGACCGATTAAATTGTACTCCTCGTGAGTCCACGCCTATAAATACTTATAAAGACATATCTAAGCGTAATATTTATTCTCGAAAAATATGTCCTCGCCTCAAAAAAACAAATAAAAATGCTAAAAAAATTACTCTCGTAAAAATCGTGTAAATAAACCGTATAATATTTCATTCTTTACCGCAGTTTCGCAATAATTTTCATAATATTGTCATCCGAATTAGGCTTTTTATGCCATTTTACTTGACGAGTACAGTTTTGTATACATACAATTATAATGCTATTGATTGCTTATTGAACTAGAAAACTTAAGTCGAAAAAATATACTATTCTTTGCCCGAAACATTTTTTCCCCTAACAAACGCGATCCCATTTCTTGTACAAGAAAATCGAACGAGTTCATAAATTTGTTCGAGATTAAATATATAGGACGGGTTCTATATCATATTGTTCCCATTTTACGTACAATTATTATTACTATTTCGTGCGATAAATGATACATCTCTCTCGCACAAGAACTGGAATTGTGTGTATACTATATAGGTGTAAACTTTAAAGCATTTTGAACACACAATATCCTCCGCAGTGGCGTATTTTAACGGCGGGGAGGGGAATAAAGGGGATCATTCCCCCTGACAGGTTATGGTATTAAGCAGTTATTGCAGCTCAAGAAGTATGGCGTACGGTCATTACAACGGCGTAATTATGTGGAGAGGGGGATACGGGGGATAAATATCTCAAGAGGCTTTTTTTTTTAGCAAATATCCAACTAATATTATAATTAAATTCCTGTATAATGTTAAAATTGTAACAAAAAAAAAAACAAAAACCTTATTTAAGTTTAACAGTCAACTTTTACCACTGATAAATGATAAGTTTAACGTTTCACGTCTGTCATCAGTTTGAATTTTAAAATCAAATTCTACAAAATAGTATGAGCAATCCAATAACCATCAGCACCCCTTAACTTTTTAACGTAAAATAATAATTATTTTACTTACTTTGTCCTGCATAATATGCAATTACATATCCCCCCCGTCCCAACAAGTTGTTACTTACCGCTTCCAAATATTGTTCTATGACCGTAATTAATGAATTATGAAACTTAGAGTAATTTATTGTTGGATCTCTATATTTATATATAGTGTTGTTTTTTTTCTATTGAAGATATTGTAGGCAGTCAGGGACACGACCCCTTTATTTTTTTGGAAACTTATCTTCACCCTCTCATCATGAAAAAATCCTAAATTCGACACTGATCCCCTGCTATGTGTATATATGTATAATATCACGTGTAGGTACGTACGATTTGCCGATCGCGCGCGAGTTCACGAAAATCTCATTTTCGCTCGTAATTACTGCGAGGCCGTGTTCGTGTGTACGGCTGACGAGCGAACGCCGAGTATCACGAACAGACTGACGTGCGGGAAAAAAAAAAAAAAAAAAAAAACTGGTCCAGTCCATAACTTTTTATTTTTATATATATTTTTTTCGCCGTGTAACGTTATTATCGTCGTCGTTGTTATGTACCTACATAATATTATTATAGTACGGCGCCGGCCGCGCGGTATATGATGATGTTAGCTTACTTGACAAAGTATAACTTTGTGAAGACCGCGGTGCCGCCTATTACCGTAAAGTATACAGATATACTCTGTAAAATACTGTTAAAGGAACGGATCAAAAATCCTTAGGCGAAATGGCGAAGGGAAAAAATGTTAAAAAATAATAATAATTACAATACAATATAATACCTAACCTTGGGTACGATTATCGAGTCGATATTATATAATCGGTCCTAAAGTTTTTCGTATACCCTCTACGTATGGACGGTCGAAATAGTGGGGTCAGCCAGATACCCGACAATCTGTATTATAATAGTATCATTTTAAATGTTCAAACACAAATATATTGAGAAAAACGCACGAACATCCGTATTGTCGACAAACGATATTATTGTATAGACGAATATAATTTAGTGATGTTACAAACAAATAATCTAACCGAACTATAAATACTTAATTTAATATTTCACGAATGTGGGTAGTGGGTACTCTCCTTAGAACCACTACGCTGTCTACGTTTTTCAAATAAATGAATATAACCTATCGTATAAGGAAACATATATGAAACAAATGATATCTGGTTTTCGAATTTGTCTATCATAGACGACATTTTTCCCCCATTTTTTTTTCGTCGTCATTTTCATCGATTAGGTTTACGCTTAGAACACTTGGAACTTCCTCGGAGCATTATCAAGTTTGGACCAACAGACGATGGCTTTTCATCGATCAAGTAGTAACAGTCCAGGTTTAAACCAACAGTGTTTTTTTTTTTTTTTTTTTATCGACTAGGGGGCGGAAATGGACGATCCAGCCAATCGGACCACGATGGTTCTGAGAGTACCTATTCATATGTAAAATACGCGAACCGGTGAATATCGTTATGGTGTAGAGTTATACTCGAATTAGGGTATTTCAGGAACATCATCAAAACGTGTAGTGAACGAATGTTTTCTAAAGTTGGACAAATGGTGATAGCCAGAAGGCAAAGGCTGTCTCCACAGTCCACATTCAGCGGAAAAACGTGTGTTTTTACACGACAACATTTGAATTTTTTTCTGTCAACTGTTTTAGTCGTATTTATTTAAACAACCAATAAATACAACAGCACGGCGGGTGCCTATATAATAATCATAACGATGGTTTTTCGAATAATGCGACGTATTACATATTGAACTTTATTGGTTAGGGTTCGTTAATTTAAAGAAAAGTTCGGTTCGATCTTAAAAATCAGCATTTGTAACCATCACTATAACGTATAAGTATGTGGTATATATATTACTATTAACTCCCAAATCTATCCGTAGTGAACGACAATAGTCTGTCTCATAAAACGAGAATAATTGGCCAAAGTATGCTGTCTGATTTTTATCGGTAAGTCGAGTAATACAAAATAATATAAATTCTGCACATAGAGATTCCTAATCTCCGGTCATTTGCATTTTATTATTTATTTTGAAGATAAAAATCGTACGACTATTAGCATGCATGCATGATATGCTTAGATTTTTTAGAAGACGTACTATATACGGACAGTAGATCACAACAATAATATTATGTAGGTCGTTTTGATTACACTTCGAACATTTCGTAAATCGTCTAGAATTTAAATTCGACGGAACCGACGGCGAGCGGCTGTAAATAATAATATTATGGACATTTTGTGAATATGGTTAGAGCTCGTTCGTGTTCTTCGTTCGTAACATATATTTTATTATGGATTCCACACCGGTGTTTATTATTATTATTATTACTTTTTTTTTTATATATATATAATTAATGGACGTGGACCGTGTAATATAGTCGACGGCAACTATTATATACTCGTATACGCCGATCCGTCGTTGAACTTTTTCTAACGGAGCTCGGACAACCGGACCACGCATAGTATCTCGTATAACTGACACGTGTTGCTCGCGACGAACATGTTATTAGTATAATATCGATAGACAAAACTTCAACGTGATATTAATATGTAATATTGCGGTGTAGGGCGCAATATTATTACCTATAATATTATAGTGTTTCGATCGCGGCAAAACTCAAATTCGGGCGGCTCTTTTTGTGTGGCGTACTCGTAGGGAATGGGCGCTAAGGCACCCCCATCGGTAATATTTAAATAAAAACCGAACTGTATAAATTATTCGGTATTGAATATATATATATATATACTATACATACTAACTGATGGCCTTGCTTGGGTCAAGTTAGATAGTTATCCAGAATCGTCTAACTGTCCCGCACATCGTATTTTTAAAATCCAGAGCGAAGTGTGAAATGTATTTGGTAATTGGTAAATGTAATTGGTTTTATTATAATGTGTGCTTTTTTTTTAAACAATTTTTTTCTGTCTAAATCTAATTAAATGTTTTTTTTTTTAAATTCCATATTACTTTTAAATTTTGCTTTGTTTACAGTTTTTAGTTTCAATTAACCTTACGCATTAAATATTTCTGGTATCAGCACAAATCGATTTTGTTTGCATGAGATACGTGATAGAGCCACGTACAATTGAATATGGGAAAAATATTGGACGGTTAAGTCTAAACCTGCAACGTTTAATGAATGGCCCTGTGCCTTATTTATAGTCATTGAAAAACATCATTCGTAGCCGTCTAAACTAAAATGATAGATTGTTTGGTATCATTGGTATTCTAGGGATCAAGACCGTTTCCCTAGCAACACAGCCATTAAGGATCGTATACTTAAGCAAGCAGTTTTTTGAAGATTTTATTCCTCAATTCCTTGCAAAGAAATTCGGACCGTTGATCACGTAGAGTAACATTCTTAAGTAAAAACATTCACTGTTATTCGGATAATACTCGTATAGCTTGCCAAGGGCATCCGTTTTTTTTTACTCCGGAATAACCTTCGACGGTGGTTCCTCGTTTTCTTCATTAGAATATTTTGGTAGATTGTCCGGTCTACATATGTATCGACTGAGCTGAAATTCCTTTACTTCATTTTAAGAGTCTAAACTAGATGTAGCTTGATCACTACTTTTGTTTGTATATTTTGTGAAGGAGGATTACCGATTTGGCGTTACCAAACTCGCTGTTTAATTCTGTATAGTTACTTATATTATTTGGTTTCTATGGTTATCAACAAATTTAACTGTTCTTTATTTTCATCTGTATCACGAAGGTGACCCATAAATCAACAAAAATAATTTGATCGTTGTACTAAAAATACCAATAACCATGTGTCAGCCACCCTTGTAACGCCATCTATCCGGGTCCAATTGTGAATATAAACTATCCAGGGACCCATTCAAAAACACACAAATGTCATCAAAATTAGTCCAGCCTAGTTTAGGAAGAATTCAGTAACATACACACGGACGGAAGAAATAAATAGAAAAATATTTTGACAAATCCTGGGTTCCTTTATTTTACATTTATATATTATATCGTTAAATTATATCTCTGTTGTGTTTTTAAAAACCGAACATCTGAACGATTCTCGATTTCGCGATTTCTATCGAAGGTCAGGTGCTTAAAAAAAAAAAAAAACTATTCCAGTTTAATAATTTGTGCCTACTATATCTACCTATACATAGGTTAGGTCGGGTTAGTTAATCTATATAATAAAAAAAAAAACGTTATATTTATACGTATTTTCCTTCCGGGGGAGTGGTTTGACATGGCTTAACACCCCTCGTCTGGTCATGGCATGACACGGGGTACCTATATAGTTTCGGAGGGCACGTCGCATCTGCGATCGGGTGTCACGATGACACCTGCGGCACACGCTCCGAGCACCAGCCGCGTCAACCCCGAGACATAGGTGCCGCCGCTAACGTCAGCTGTTTTTGTAGGGGTGCACCTTCATCACACTTCCGGTATTGCAGTCGTGTGCGCCACCGGTTTCGTTTCGTTTTGTTATCTTATTAACTTATTTGTGTTAGTGACGTTTTTTTTTTTGTTTTACAGGGTTCGTATTACTCACTTTTGTTTTCTTTTTCACCTCCCGCGTGTTATAATAAATAATAATACATTGCTGTGCAGATGGGAAATCGTCTATAAGCATGCGAATTAATTTTGAAAAGATCAGTGTGCTATTGGCAGGGTTTCATAATAATTTATGATTTATCGAACTCAATTGTTCCACAATATAGTATGATAAAAAATGATATTATTAAAACAAAACTTAAATAGGTACTTCGATTTTGAAACTAAATGTGAATTTCTCGTTTTTTTATATAGTTATTATTTATTTACATGCATTTGGGTTTTTTACATTTTTTTTATTTCCGTATTTTTGTTGTATTCATATAATAAAAAAAAAACTTCTTTTGAGTACCTACGGCAGCGTAACGTCATTATTATTATGTCATTGTAATGGTTTTATGTTATTTTTTATTTGTAGTTATTTTTATTGCCTACTAGGTATTTGTGTACACGAAATGTGATAAAAAAATGCTCAACTACCGTATATACCAACATTAATTTATTGTGACGCCGTGTTTTTTTTTTCCGAGCCATGATGACCTTATATACAATCCACACCGCATTATAATTCAAATAATTTAATGTAAAACCCTGTACTTGCCAGTATTGTGGTAGATAATGTAGTAAAAAGGTTAACATTTATTTTATAAAGCCACTCGAAGAATAAATCGAATCATTTCATATATATTTTTAAAAATATGTCAACTTGTTAAGTTTTTTCCTTTTTACTACGATAAACAAGCTATACAAATATATAAAACATTTTTTGAATTAAAAGAAGTATTTGTTTTTTTTTTTTTTTGGTCGGTTTTGCTATCTACTGAATTTTTTTATTAGCTACGATATTGTATACGGTTATACTGCAGATTAAGGTTCCTTGAAAATGTACTATAGCATAGCCTCTAAATTAGTAAAAAACTTATATTTTTTTTTAAAAAATAAATTATATAAGTATCGATTTGAAATATCCTCGATTTACTACAATAATATTTATAATACCATGACGAATCTTTGAGATGGTTCATTACCAAAAAAAAAGAAAAATATATGTTTGGAATAAAAAAAAGACTACGTACATCGTACCACTGTTGTATTGTGAAGAAAAACAATTCTGAGTGAAATTCGGTTAAACATGTTTTGATAAATATTAATTGAAAATTGTATTAATTTGTAATTACAAAACAAATCGAAGTCGTTCGTGTTTTTATCGAATTTTTTATATAAATTCAATAACAGAATTCGTATATACGAGAATATTCCCTTTTTTTCCTAATTGTGTAGAAAATTTACAAGGAAAATCAAATGATTTTTCCAATGCACCAATAAGACAAAATTCTCCACCAAAAAACATCTATGAAGTTGATGATCGGTGCAAAATTCTTTATGGATAAGTTGTTTACGGACAAAAAAAAAAAAAAAGCAAAAAGCACATATCATAATAACAGAACCAATACTTTTTTCACCGCTATGCTCAGAATCAGAAAAAAAATCCAATCTTATACGATATATGACGAATCGCTGACGTTTCAATAAGTTTTTGTCAATCACGAGTTTCGTTATTGTACAATAATAATGGCGTTTCGAATATATTTAATATTAATATTCTCTTCGAAACCGCAGTTACGGATTTCGCAGGTAAAACTGGAGTCGGGTTTCGAATGCTGCCGCTGAATTTTTCGAAACAAATAATTACTCGCGTATTGTTGCCGAAAAAAAAAAAAAAAAAAAAAAAAAATGAAAAAACGATATAACAATGGGTTATTATTTTTTTCGATCGTTAGTCACTATTTGCTAACGAATACTGAATGCATTCGAGAAATTATTGTTAATAAGTGAACATAGTTGAATATAGTGAATATACTAAACACGTATATCGGTATATGTATACCAGCAGCTATAGGCACTTTACCTCTCGTTATTACACACGATTTATATAATTAAGTGCATTGAATTCGCGAAGAAACCGTCGCCGTCTGAAATTCATTCATTCGTTTGCAATTAGTCCGTTGGGTTTGACCTTTGAATTATTATTACGAGCGGGTACGTATGGGTCTGTACTCGCATAAGTACAAATTTGTTTCGCGGCGTTACCGGACTAAATATGGAATATACATTTCACTTTGCATATTTTAATCGTGTTTTATCTACCTATATGTATATACGTACCCATACCCGATGCCGGTACTACCGCGGCTAATTTATTACATTTTATTATAATAGACAGTAAATTATAACGATATATGTATATAATATTGTTATAGGGTTCACCGCGTATGTTTCAATGAGCACACACACACACACAAAAAAATAAAAAAATAAATAATAATATAATACTGTAGGTACCTATATTATTATACATAACCTATAAATTATTCGTATACTCGCCGTATGTCGTTGTTATTTGAACATTTGGTCGTCTGACTTATTCTCGTGGCGTTGTCGGCCGACGTGACATATTATTATTATTAGGACTATATGCACGTTTAGAAAAAAAGAAAAAAAAAAAGCAAAAAAAGCATGCGAGCCGGGGTTTCGGGGACTTACTTTGCACCGCGGGTAGGCTACTGTTGTAAGTCGGAAGTAGGAAATTAATTTAATTTTTAATAATATTATACCGTATGCGCGATGACATGGCGAACGTAAAACGATTCTGAGCGGAATTTGGTTATAAAATAGTTATAGTCTGGGATTATTATCGGTTTTAACAGGGGTCACTGGGACTGGCGGACCGCGAACATTATGTTTACGGACCCTTATCTGGAGTAGTTTTGACATTTTTATAATATAAATATAAAAACTATAAGTGTGTCATATAAAATATTACGACCGAAAAATTAATTAAGCAACTGAAAATCAACGGTATTTCTATAATCATAAATGGGGGAAAGCCATTATGGTGACATCAATTATAATTATATGCTCAAATAAATATACAGAACTAAAAAGCCTGGTTACAAAACTGTGTACGATGTTTGGTTCAACATATGCTTGTGAAGCCGCTTTTTCTAAAAAGAACTTTATCAAAAACAATTTCGGATCTCGGTTAATAGATGATCATCTTAATCAGTTAATATAAGGTCAGTTGCACCAAATTCACACATTAAGGAGCTTGTAAGAACTAAAAAAAAATGTAATTTTTCACATTAAAAATGAAATGTTTCCTCGTATAAACGTATTTTTTTTTTCAATAATTACTATAATAAATGAATCAATAAGTACAAATACAAATTTTAAAAAAAAGTGTAAAAGTAATTAACTGTTTGAGACCGCGGAAAGTTTGGAAAGTTTCAAAACGGACCTCCATAAAAATTAGTTGGGGACCCCTGGGTTATAATATTGTACATTATTATAAATGTCACAATTATAATCCTCCTTGTATTATAACAACGTATTTTATTACTCGTTTATTTTATGTATTTTAGTTTTTTTTTTCTTTATGTTTTATCATTTTTTAATGGTTTTACGAAGTTCGGCCTGCCGTCTGTACGGGTTATATAATTAAGCAATCGAAATTATTGTCGAAACCAAGCAGAAATTTCGTACACAATTTACAGTTCTGATTACAATGTAAAAAAAAGACTAAACACCATTGTTGAAAAAAAAAAAAAAAACTATTATTATTATTTCAATTCAGTCTGTATATAAATTATTGTTGTTTTGTTTTCTGCCAAATTGTTTTTAAAATTAAATCATCGATGATTTAATTATTCGTAATCTATACGAATCGATAAAACAATAGTGTACTACCGCAGTGCCGCCGGAGTAATATGTTTGAAAATAATTTTTATTATATTGTAAAAAAAAAAAAAAAAGTAGTTCACTATGTTGAGTGTTGATGCATGTTTTGTTAATTCCCGACTTCCCGTTATACACTTACTCGTGCAGTTATTTATTACTTTTATTTCGTGCGTATTTTTTTATTATTATTTTGTATCTACCTACATCAATGTTGTTAACCAACGTATATACGATTTGTAGTTTCCTATCGATAATTCTCAAGTGATTTTCTATTTTAAAATAATATATTTGTTTAATTTCGGTCACGATTTTCGTACGATGTGTAGTACTCGTGGTTTTTTTATCGTGACAATTTGATGATTTTTTTTTTTTTTTAACACATTTTTGTATTGTTCAGGCACTTAATTAATATTTAAATAATTACTATATCTCAATCAATAGGAACTATACTGTACACGAGTGTATAACGGAATATTCCTATTGAATATAAACAAGACCGCGATATAACCGTTATCGCTTATTTCTATCTAAGGTTAGGTTAGCTATTGCGGCAGGGTTTGTCGAACCGTACGAGTTCGATATATATATATATATACTCAAATAAAAAGTTAAGTATCTATACTTAGGTTTTTTTTTTAAAAATCAATTGTGATGTGCGGCGAATTCCTCGTTGCTTTTAAGTAGGATTTTAAGAACAATTCAAAACGGCCGTCGAAAATTCACCGTCACATTTGAAAATCGTTTGGTAATGGTAATATTACATGTTTAAGAAAAACAAAAAATATATACATATATCCCATATTCGATATTCATTAATTATTCTATATAAATAAATATATATTCCAATAATTTGTCACGCGTTATTTGTTTTCTAAAATCTTTTTGTCTCTTTCGTTACAAATACAACATTATTAATGGTTTTTAAGATTTACGAATACATTTTTTATAGTATTTTGTCTTCCATTATATTAAATCGCGTTACATAATTAGTAACAAAATACTATTACAATATTTTTGTACGGAGTTAAAATAATGGTATTCTAAAGAAAAAAAAAATGATTTAGTCCCTATCGTCCCAGTTGTAATAAGGTACCAACCGCGGGTATATTCTTAGGGTTACTTGGCATTCTTATCGTGATAATTTGTATTTGTTTTTCAGGAATGGGAATGAGATGAGTGTAGAGGCCGAGCATGGCGGGTGTTGGGACAGTTGCGTGCGGCTCATGTGCCACAATCACCCGTCGTCGCAACCGTCGAACCACCGACAGCCCTACCCTGCACGTCACCTCTACGCCAACGGCTACAAAAACGGCTTGAACGGACACGTCAAAGGTTAGTGGATTTAATATTTAATACCTAAACTACTATTATTATAGTTTTTACGTGTTCGGATTGCGGAAAGTTCCCGTATAGTTTAACAGTGTGATTTAGCCGACGGCAATAGACTACAGTCGTGATCCATTTCGAATAAACGTATCTGTAGGTGTCTTGTGTCGTACAGTGAGTAACAATTGTTATTTTTTTGTTCTTGTTAACAAATCCCGTGAATTATTCAAACAATAATTAAATTATATAAACGGGGAGTACTGCGCAGCGACTAGAGTCGAGTAAACTAATAGCGATAGATAAGTCGTTTATTCGTATCGAGTCACGGTGGGACTGGACGATTTGCGGCCGTATCCCAAAAGAGAACTCTTCCGGATACATACGGATATATATATATATATATGTATATTATAATAACAACCTGTTGTATACCGGACGCTACTTGTTGATTTGTGACACGGCTATCATTTTTAGTTACGATTTTGATTGTAGATAAATAATATAGGCAACGTGTATACGTACCATCACAACATCAGTGTAGTATATACCTTATTATACGCATATATTCTCTCTCGGTGACCCCTTTTGCGCACGTGCACATAGGACCAAAAAAAATTAGTAAATATAATAATTATAATGACTGGTTGTGCAGGCGGTTTATGATTTACGAAGAGAAGCGATGTGCGAGTGAGAAAGAGATAGTATTTTGCGCGCGCATACCTATGGCGGCTGGTCCACAGGCGTCCGAAATCGTGAAAACTTGAATTGTGGGCCAACCGCTGATGCAAGTGACTGCTGCTGCTGCAGTTTATCACGATCGCTATAATAATATTATAGCGCGTCTCCATAAATAATGATGATAATAATAATACGTGCCTAAGGGGAAAAGAAAAAAAAAAAAAAAAAAAATTAAAATTTGTAATCCTCGGACCATTTCTCCGATTCGGCATCGTCGCTATCTGTAGGTCAATGGCGCAACTTATAAGGGGATAGACTCGGGATCTGGACGCCCACTTATCCCTTGTATAATACCATATTATATAATATAAATTATGCTATTGATATTATCAGTGATGAACAGTAATCTATTATAACATTTTCAAGTAAATATAAAATGTATCTCGTTACGATTTGTTTTGTAACTCGTAACAAAAGATACACGTAACCCAAGTTACAAAAATTATCTTTAGTCGTCATTTTGGGAATTGTCAATTATTATTCTAATTGAAAACTGATAAGAACGACTAGCCAAAATTGTGTGATTTTTTAATTTGTGATAAGAAAGGAATAATGGGTGCGGAATAACTTATCACTTACTAGTTGTGTTATCAATTATCATTTCGTTTATTCGTTTTTTAAAATCGTTAACAATTATTTAATACTTAAGATATAGTACATGTGCTCAGTCATTAGCACCACAGTCGAGCGATTATTTTCGTTTGTTGGATTTATCCACGTGCAAAATAGATTAAATTTATCTAATACCAGTTTCGAAAAACTTGTGACCCAAAAGGAAATCATCACTGTAATCTATAGTATAAAACAATACATATTCTATAGAAAAGGAACATCTTTTTCCGTTTTATCAATTGAATTTAATCTTATAAAGTTAGTTTATATATTAATTCGTTTTAACTTGTAATTATCGTATAATATTATAATATTATTTTTTTATAAATATAAAATAATTTGTAAATTATAAGTTATAATAGATATTGTTATACGATAATTTAACCTTATCGATTTATTAATAAATTGAAATACCCCTGACAACTTATTTGTTTCATTGAGTTTAAAATGTCTTAATAATTTACGAAATTCTTAATATTATCAGATCCTTGAAATATGCTCTAAAATCGCACAAAATCCTAAAATATACCCTAAAAGTCTTAAAACGCCAATATATGCAAAATACAATTTTTTTATATAAACTCATTAGGTTATGAAACACATTTTAGTATTAACTAGCTATTTTTTCGACCAGCCAATAAAAGTATGCAAATGCCCTAATTATAACTTAGCAACAGTAACTGTGACTTGTATCCAGTTACGCTATGTACTGTAACTTGCTCATCCCCGGTTGTTATGGTAATTTTAACAGTTACCTACCGTCACAATCATATTTAATTTGTGGTTTTTTTTTTTTTTATACAGCACATTTATAAGATTATTTAAATTTTACTTGTATACATAAAGACGTTAAAAAAAAAAATGAAAAAAAAAATGTATTCATAAATCATAATATTCATAAGTTTTTTTTTTATAATTTTTTTATCGATACAAATCATATGTATTTTGCATTTATAATGGGTACCTAAAGCAACAAATGACAAAAAAAAAAAAACATTGATTGGGTTTTGCCCTGTAATAACTTTTAAAATATTTTTCATATACTCGTGTAATAATGGTTTTTAACATTTTTTTTTTTTTTAATTTTTATTGTCGTTCTCGGACCTCCCACCCGCCCGGTCGCGGCACTCCTATGTAGGCCTATGCGTACACGTCGCCCGGAAATACAACTTTAATAATATAGGTATCGGTTCGCGCATTGCGTGTCTTTGCCCGACAGCGATTGTATCTCTCCTCCGCACTGTCACGACCGCACCGTGTTTTCGTTTTTATTATAATATTATTATTATTATTATTATTATTATTATTATTTCAATGAATGAATAAACGTCCCCCCGGGGAGCGTCTTCTTATTAATCGCGTGTTACTACAGAATATTATAATCTTTTTACCACGATAACGACGACGACGACTGTGACGACGACGGCGGCGGCGGCGGTGGCGGCGGGTCGGAACCGATTCCTCCGGTATGCAAATCGTTATCCGCGGACATAACGGTTAAAACTCCAAAAAAAATTAATACCACCCAAACCAGAATCGTAAACACAAAGTTGCCTCGTGCAGAGGCGGTTTGACGATTTCGGTCGATCGGGGCAAGCCTAAAAATATATATATACATATATGCCTACCACGACAACAACCACATAACCAATTTGATATTTTATTATATAAAACACCAGTTGCGCTAATAGTTTATTACCGCTATACAATGCATTATACTATTTGATCGCGAAACACGGTAATTTAATTCAAATATAGTACACGCAAATCCGAGCCCTAGAATCGGACAACTCCGTTAAAGAAAAATGTTCAGGAAACAATTTATAACTCCGGGACACTCCGGGTTTTGTTCGTAAAACACAATAGCAGACAGCTGCAAATACTTAACGTTATATTTCGTTATAATTCGATTTGTCTTTTATACAGATTATATATATCTAACTATATTTCTCATTGTCAGTATCTTAAAAACCAACAACAGTTTAACAAAAAAAAAAAAACCTATGAGCCCTTCTTCATATTAGCACAACACTATAATAATATGTCCGTATAATCTGAAGATTTGTTAGCATATTAATTGGTTTTTTTTTTTTTTTTTTTTATAATTTCAATAATCTTATAAACAACAATAATGGCCATCCGCCTTAAATTGGGTGCCCCGTGGTAATTGACACGTTTTCGTGAAAACAGTGATTGTTATTATTATTTTCTTCCCGTATCTGTCGTAAATCTAATGTTGTTTGTGAAATAATTCTCGTGTATTATTTTATTTTGCCACCCGAAAATCTGTAACACGGTCTCGCACGGTGTGATTTTCATAATATTATTTAGTATTATTATCGCGGGACAAACGGCCGGTGTCGACGAGCACGTGCTACCGCGACGGGTACGGCGGCGCGTCGGCGGTTGTGGCGATAACGTCCAGAACGATCGTTTTATCTTAATTGAAATCGGTTTCGATTTAAAAATCTCAATCCGTTCGCGTTGTTCTATAATATAACCGGCGTGTCAGTATCGATAAAAAAAAAAAAAAAAAATATATATATATATATAATATTATACACCGAGTGGACCACCCGCGAGCTCGCGCAATATTGATACTTAATTATTATGGCCACGTGACCGGCGTACCGACGACGTTCCGGTAGGTGTTGGGTAGGTAAAAAATATCAACAGCCATAAAACAAGATTATTACCGTAATTAGGCTTGTAAATGTAATACCCTATAAAACTCTATAAAAAAAAAAAAAAAATGTTTTTATGCCCCGAAAATTCATAATAATGCATTCAATTTTTCAAAAATAATTATGTTATAGACGATATTTGATAAAATTGAAGAAAAAAAAAGTTTGACTTGAAATTCAATTAATCTGGACAAATTCTTTTTTTTTTTTAAACATTTCATTTTTTAAAAAAAAAAAAATAAAATAATGATATATGTTAAACCGTTGATAATAATATCTTAATTAAACGTATTTTATGATATACAGTTTGCACTTGTACTCCGGACGAAATTTAGCGGACAATTTTTATAATTTCGGTATAAAAATTGAACATGTTATGTGATTTTGATTATTTTTAAAATTTTAATTTAGAAATTATACAATCTATACACAAAAAATAATAGTAGCATAATGTATGTTTATTTAAAATTAAAATGTAGCGGTTTGAGTGAACTTGACGGGAAGAACCAAAAAGAGAGGCACTTTGGCAGTCTTTTAACTTAATTTTAACTTTCAATACGTGTTAATGGCTAGCTTCATTCTAATATTATATTATTGTTGTTTAAAAATCAAAAAAAACTATATATTATAATATTTATACATTTCAAACAACGTACCGCACTGATTATACAAAGTATTAATATGAAAAGTATAGCCGTGCCGATGCGTAGGTGTATAGAAACCAATATAAATGCAAATACGAGGCCGATCGATAGCATGAGCCTTCGTGGCGCAATGGTTAGCGCGTTCGGCTGTTAACCGAAAGGTTGGTGGTTCGAGTCCACCCGGGGGCGAAAATTTTTTTTGCAGCCGCTAAACCCTCAGCCGCCTTCAGTCGCACCGCCGCCGTCGTTGATCGAGGCCCCGTAGCAGCTGGACCGCCGACCGTGAGGCCAAGAAGCGTCCTCCCCTACAAGTCTAAGGCATCAAGTGGGCTTCGGCCCGGCTATTGCCCATTCCCCTTTTTTTTTTTTTTTTTTTTTTTTTTTTTTTTTTTTTTTTTTTGGTTTCTTTACCGGCTATACATCCGCCCCCCGGAGCCGCCGTAAGGCATTACGGCGAGGGGCGGATCGCCATCATTTATTAAAATGAAAAACAATTTATAAATAAATACACATGCTTAAAAACCCGTTTTCCTCTGCGGGCGGGGCGGGCTCACATTTAATTACACAGACGCGTTATGCCCTTACATTCTCGAGAGTAGGGGAAGGGTTTGCCGTTTGCCTAAAAAAAAAAAAAGGTCGGTCGACTGCGAAAAAAAGTCTAAAAAATTTCTTCGGTGATTGTAAAAAAAAAAAAAAAAAAAAAAAAAAAAAAACGGTAAAATACGCATTTATTTTATGGTTTTGGTTCGATTACTGACTACTTTTGTACGAATTATATTCTTGTAGGCAGGGACAGACAGTAATCTGTTGCATCTTACTTGTAATCTGTTACAATTTCAAATAACTTTAAAGTATATCTCGTTACAATTTGTTTTGTAACTCGTAACAAAAGATACACGTAAACCAAGTTACAAAAATCGTCTTTAGTCGTCATTTTGGCAATTGCCAATTATTATTCTAAGAACGACTAATGAAAATTATTTTAATTTGTGATAAGAAAATAACAATGTGTGCCGAAGAACTTATCACTTACTAGTCGTGTTATCAATTATCGTGTCGTATATTCGGGTTTTAAATCGTTATCAATTATTTAATATTTAAGATATAGTACATGTGTTCCTTTACCAGCTCCAGTCGAGCGATTATTGTCGTTTGCTGGATTTATCCACGCGCCAAATAGATTAAAATCTAATACCAGTTTCGAAAAACTTGTGTTCCCAAAAGGAAATCATAACTGTAGTCTATAACATTAAACAATGCATATTCTATAGATAAGGAACATCTTTTTCCGTTTTATCAATTGAATTTAATTTTATTAGGTTAGTTTATATATTTATTCGTTTTATGTTTGTAACTATTGTGTAATATTATAATGTATTATTTCACCGGACAACGGTTTTATTTATTTTGTATAAAAATTAAATAATTTGTATTTAGGTAACTTGTAACTTATAATATCACTATGTCACTCACAATATGTGTAACCTGCATTTTATAATTGATCACCTGAAATAGTGGAACTCATTCGTATCTATAGTTATACTATTATACTGTCACTCGCCCATATACCTGCATGGCAGGTGTATTAATGTACGGCTCTGCTCTTACTCCGGTTTGGGTCGTATATTACGATAGGACTTGAACTACTTATGTACTTGTGTATAACGCACGCATAGGTAGGTGGTCGTAAAACACCAAAGTATGACGAGTTGAAAATTATCTCGACTTGGTGTTTTTATCAATAAATGGCAGGTGCGGGCGTGGGTCAAATAAATTAATCGTTGTCGTCTCACACGCGATAATATTTGTGTCGTCGCACGAGGTGAAAACACAATAATAATAATTATACTACGTACACGTGAAAATTCAAATACATAGATACACTAAATAAATAATTGGGGGCCAAGTCCTCTAAAAATGTGCATACAGACAGGTTGGCGCCCCTCGAATATACTCAAATACCATACGTACTCGTATATGTCGTTTGGTATAGAATGTCTAAAATAAATGTTATTTACGTAACCACTTAGGTTTTGCATGGTAATAGATATTAGTAATGTGACGTAACTCCGGATTATCCAAAAATCTAATAAATCCGGATTTTGGATTTGATAAACCGACAATTTATGTTTCGAGTTTCAAAATCCGAAATTTTGTATTTTAATGAGTACAACAACGTTTGCCGGGTCAGCTAGTAATATATTATATAAAATATAGTGTATTATTATGTATGATTTTTAAAATATATGTCCATTTGCGATATTTTTTTAATAGTAAACACGTATTTAATGGTGTACATACATTTAATGCTATTAACAGTAAGATGATAATAATAGTTTTATGAGAAATGAATGTAAAATCGCAATTTCAAATACCGGGGAAATCGGGGTTTACAATAGCGGATTTCGAATTTCGAAATCCAAAAATCCGGTTTCTCGAATTTTGGCGAATCCGTATTGTTCCCATCACTAATTGATTTACGATTATTGCAAGGGCGATGGTAAAACGTTTTCAGTAAAAATCAGCCCCCTATCGGAACGATGGCGAATTTCGATATAACACGTCTATTATATCATAACATACACTTTTGACGGTCCCGCGAGTGTCCGTTATTGGCGGGTTTCACCGTATTATTATTATTGCTTATTACCCATATAGACGTAAAAAATAAAAAAAATAAATATTATATAAAGAAAATATATCGCGGGCCGCAAACGAGACGGTTTCGCGATGAAAACTATAATTAATTATAGGCCCCGCCGCGTCCGTTTGCCCCGGTTCAGAATGTGCCGCCGAACGGTGCGCCGCCGTCGCGCCGGTTGTTACGGTATTTATTTATATACGTATATACGTATGTACGTTTTATTTTATTTTATTTATCTCTTATAATAATATTATGGTATTACGATTTTCTATTGCTTAGTCTTCTTCCGCTCTTCTGTATATATATATATATATATACGTATTTTATCTCGTATACTCGTACGCCGCCGGAGGAGTTTACCGAGAATAATAATCGTCCGCGCCGGACATCGGCGGCGGTAGTCGTCTGCCTCTGCGAAAACCCGCACCAGACCCAATAATACGAGTAGTAATAATACTGTAAAGCTCGACGTCCGCAAAAGAATCCGCCGCTCTTCATTAGCGGCGGTTCATTATTATTATTATTATTATTTTTTTTTTTTAACTCGGCATGGTCGGTATAAACGTCAGCGTCGGGCCGGAGCATAACGCCGTACTTTGTTCCGCTTCCTCCCACCGTCCGCCGTCGATAATTTCCCTTTTTTTTCCCTCGCCCGTCCGACGAGAGCGATAAATAACGAGACGCGTCGACCGTCCGGCAAACGGCAGTGATTATTGAATCCCGCGCACTCGCCCAATATATTTAATAACAATATTATCGCGACGAGTGCATATAGCCGAATATATTATATTATTGCGTGTCTCGTACACGGTTAATACGCGTGCTGTTTTAATATAATTTCGCCGGTTCGGTTTTAATTACGAGAGAGACGGCGACGGCGAACCGTTAATCGGCAATTACCCGGGAATCCGGTCCGGACGGCGGCCGGCAGCATCACGTGCCGCGCACATCGTCTCGGCGTATATATGGCGCGCGCGCGGGGTACACGACATCTTTGGTCAGCGCCGCCGCCGCCGCCGGTATTATAGATTCGCAGTGGAATTACTACATAATCTATGTCTATGCACGACGATTGTCCGTTTTTAATCCGTACTGTATATATTATGGCGGACTTTTTAACATTTCGTTTTGTTTTAACGGTAAACAATTGCCAAGTGCACATTGGCCGACACAAGACGCTATAAAATAGCGTCCGAAACTCGGGTGTTACGAATCTCCCGAACAGAACGGAACGGAAAATGTTAACGTTGTGGCGGCTACAGGATTAACGAAACGTTGAAAATACGGACGACAATCGGGAAGTGAAAAAATAAATTACGGTTGAAGGATTTAATCGAAGGGAAACTAGGAGACGTGTACGAAGCGAATTATAGGTTGGACGTAAACAAATGGACCCTGTAGAGAACCGAAGACAGTCGCTGTGGATAGGGAGAAGCGGAGGAAAATCGCGTCATTAAGCCGATAGAAGACATATAAGATAGCGTTTGGAACTCGGGTGTTGACAAAGGGCATTCCGAATCTCCCGAACAGAACGCAACGGAAAATGTTAACGAGGTAAATACGGACGACTATTCGGAAAGAGTAGGAATACATGACAACTCATAATACAAGCAATAATACGGCTAGGTAACATTTATAATTGAAGGATAAATCAGAGGGAAATTAGGAGACCGAGGCAGCGTGTACGAAGCGAATTACGTTGGATATAGGAAAAAGATCCTATGGAGAATCGAAGACAGTCGCAATGGATAGAGAGAAGCGATGGAAAATTTCATCATTATACCAACCTAAGGACTGTTGAAAAAAATATATAAAAAATTGTATTCGTAAACTATAAAATATTGTAAATATTATATGTAGGGTTGTGAATTTCTAGCGATTTGCGTTTTTGTTTAGCTTTTTATAGAATATTTGACAAATAGGTCTACTTTTGTCTCAAACTTCGAATTATGTAAATGTGAACGCGATTTTGAAACTTTTTTTTATTGGATTTTTACCAATTCTGTTTTTTTATTTTACGTTTAAAAACTATATCGCGTGTCATGAAAATAACAAGTAATTTTTGAAATGATTATGAGACAACCATAAAAATCATATTAGTTAATCGTATAGTTCCGAAATATTGTATTTTACTGAAAATGTTTCAGTGATTTTTGTTATTGGAATTTCGAGTGCATTTCGAGCGGTTTTTTATTTTTGACGAATTTTAAGAGCTTTTCTTGGTAAGGGTATTTATTTCATATTTACAGCGGTTATGCGGTTATTTTAGCGTAGCTATATATGTTTTTCACACCTGCAATAGACCGGTTTGGGATCCAGTAATTTTTTACAGTCTTCGTTAACGCGACGCAACGAGGTTCAAGGCGAACGTAAACGATTACTTTTGCAGTTTTGTTTTTTTTTTTTTGTTTATTAAGTTTTCCAAACGTGTCATTAACGCGAAAAAAAAACACAATAACAAAGGAATATTATGTGTACATACCGAATGTTGTAGAATTTTAAACTTTTCTGTAAGACTAAATGTGTTTTTTTTGTATATTTTCGAGAACGAATTATTTTTAAAACATAAAGGTCACTATAAACGTATAGCGTAAAGCTTTAGTTTCATATTTATCGATATACTTAAACTACGCCGGAATATTCTGTTTAAATTAACCAAACATAATTTTGTATTCCCCGGTGCATATAAATTAAAATTACCTATACGGTTTTTATTAATATTGCTAATTGTTTTTTTTTCTCGTATTTTCGAAGACAATATTAAAAATAATTAGTAATTTGTACTTATTGTGTACTCATATATATTTTCTCTAGAGTTTCAACTCAAACATTTTCGATTTAAGATTCAGAGTGTAATAGTTTTACTGAGATGTAGATATTAGGTTAGTTAAACCGATCCGCTTTGTTTACGCAGTACTTTAAAAGACGGCGGAATTACCTACTTTATTTGAACAATATTTTTCTAGGTTGCCAATAATTTGTCTAAAAAAACTAAAAATACTGAAAAAAATATAACGGTACATCATCATCAGTTTTATTTTTGTTCATTTCTGACTTATACTTTAGGTACAAGGGAAAAAACCACTGCTAATATTATAACCTTATGAGTTCAGCTGGCTACGTTCGGAATCGTTTTTTCAGCGACGATGATTTATCGTTGTTTTCGGTGTATAAACTCAATTATCCTATATCCCATACTGTCCCGAATTCCCACCCACAATAGTAGGTACAACAGTTTACCCAGGGTATATCGGGTTTAATTTTTTTTTCTTCTTTCGCTCGATGTATATACGATGTTTTATATACACGTAATTTTGTAAAACACATCATGCCTACTATAATAACTATGATTTTTTTTTATTATTTTCGTTTGTGCCGCGATAGGGTTCGTATAAAGTCATGACACCTTTGAATATTGATATCGAATCAAGCGCATTGTTGCGTTATTACGCGTTACAGCTCGATAAACAATAGAGTTAATTTTTTCCTTCTGGGCATCCGGCGACGATTTAATCGAAAGTTTGTCTCATACCGTGATAGCCTTGGGTAGAATAAAAAATAAAAAAATAAAAAATGATTCCGAAAGAGTGAAAGCCCACTGTCGCCCACCTCTGCGTTTTATCTTCCGTTCTCGATTCGTCCGCACGCGCTTTATTAGGACCCAGGGTTATTTGATGAGCGTTTTTTTTTTTTTTTTTGCGTATAGTAGATTTACATTGTTATATTTTTGTTGCCGTTTAACTACGGGCGAACGTGACCTTACCAAAACGTTAACCGAAAACGCCGGGTCACAACGTAGTGGGCCGATTCTGTCTTCCGAATAGTTCGCGATTCGCGATCGGGAGAAAAGTGATATTTTGTTTTGTTTTTTTTTTTTTACGTTTTTCCCCGCAGGCCCGCAGAGTATCATTTTCGTTTACGTCACTACTATTATCGTAATAAATTATATTATATTATTGTTTTACATCGCGTATTATATATATACATATATAATGAACGAGGAATTCATCAAACCATCGTTACAATATCAGCGTTATCACTCCTACACGTTGTGATTTCGTCGAACCGAAGTTACCATTGTATAATTTTTTTTATTTTTTTTTATTGTTCATTCGCGCCCACGGTAATTCGATTGAACGCCATGACGTTTATAACGCGACGAGGTGCTGCTGCGAATCCAACCAAACGATAATAATAACTATTATTATTATTATTATATTCACTTATAGTTCTCGATCTGTTTGTTTTTACGGTTCATAGTTCGAAAACACCTTTCGTCTTTGTAGTTTATGCAATTGTTTACCGCAGTTATAAATATATTATTTGTAAAACGTTATTTCAAAACGCACACAAGCAAAACCTGATTTACAGATGTTGTGGCTAGGGACTTTGATACACATTAAAACAAAAAAAATAAAAAATGTATATTTCAAAAACTTTATTGTAACTTTTAAGAACATGGATTTTTTTTTTTTTACGTTCCTTTGTAAATTCATCAATTCGTCATAGGATATTTTTTTAGTTATGTCATGTTCAACAGTAAGGAATGTCAGATTGTCTAATTTATCTTGAGTTAAACACGATCTCAAACGAGTTTTAATATGTTTGAACGCAGAAAAATAGTGTTGCTACTACAGTTTGTACAAGGCGTGGTTAAATATATTTGTAAAACTGTTTAAACCAATCTTTTATGTTCATTGATCTCAGGTATTTAAGTTGATATTGAGGATCACACGTAATCTCACCGTTAAACATCGACATTTTTAGCTCTTGAAACTGCAGAATTTCATCCACAAAAACGTCTTTATCCAAGTCATCAGGAAATTGTATGTACTCTTGATAATATTTGACTTTTTCATATAATTTTTAATTTTTCTTATATAATTATAATTTTAATCGATACGAAAATGCTATGCCCTAAAACGACATTGGTCTATAATAAAATATAATAAATATAATGAAACAAGATGAGGCGTTTCAATAATGGAGGCCACGTGACTAGTCACCAAGGTGATACCAGCCTAAATCAGGGCCTGTACACACGAAACTGTATAAACGTATCCAAAATTTAAATTATCATGACGTCATTATATAGATCAGTAACAACTATAATTTATTCTAATTAGGTACGTTAGGTAGCCAAATACGTTTATTCCCAACCTACCTAATTTGAATATATATCGATTTTAAACGTATGTAATACATAAACTTGAATAGAACGCGTGTTGTACGAACCGAGCCGCGAACATCCCGGCCGTCACTGTTTCTTTGGGTTTTCCGTTCGACGATTTCGACGGTTAGAATGGAAAACGTTTTCTCGTCAGCCTTTAGCGAGTATACAGAAATTCGCGATAAATAATAATAATAATAGTAATTTACGACGTTTATTGTTGAAGCACGATTAAAATTCCGCACGTATCTTATTGGTTAACGCGTGTAAGTTCAACGGATCGTTGAAAAACATATATATATATATTTTTTTTTTTCATACATTTCGGGACAGCGTTGTTTTTTCGCGTTTAACCGTTTGCCATATTTATTTTTTTTTTTTTTAATAATATGTACGGTATACCTACGTACCTCCGCGCGGCGCGCGTGTTTTCTCAACCTGAATAGAAAAAAAAAATTTAAAAAAAATAACAATAATTACCTTTGAGTTTATTTCGTCTCACGCGCTATATAATACCAACACGCGATTATATACCGACGACTTAACGAGGTTGTGAGATGGGGGCGAGGTGACGGGGGGAGGATATACAATCATCTACGACACCGTACCCGTATAGCCGAACGCGTGTTGCGCAATCACAAACACGCTGCGTGCCGTGTCCCGATCGTTGCGGCCGATACGAACGCGCGCGCCGCTGCCGTTTGCTGTCCGCGATTCTGCGCCGATTAAAACGGACGCAACGAAACGCGCGACGCCGCCCGTTTACCGAACCCCGTACACGTATTACCGAACCCCGTGCAGGATCCCCCGGGGCCGCGCGGTCAAATACGCCGCTCCGGTCGGCCCGTTTGAATTTCGCGTGTACGCGTAACATAACGAGTGCAAGTGGACGGGTAGAGTCGTAGACACAAGCTCCGGGATGACCAAAGTTAATAATTTTAATTTTAATTTTAGATAACCGGTTACGGGTCGCGGGTCACGTATATTCCGAGCACTCAACACGGTTACAAGTTACACGTTACAATACGGATTATCATATATATATATTTAAACAAATTTAAAAAAATAGTCATTAAAATACAATAAATTGTCCAAGTTTATATCGATAATAAATCGTGGTCGATCGAAATAATTATTATTGCTAGTTGCCAAAATGCCGGCGCAAGACGGTTTTTATAACTTAGGTTAAGCGTATTTTTTTTTTTGTTATTACAAGTTACAAAACAAATTGTAGTTACGTTTATTTTCAAACACTATACTTTGAATTGAATTGTTAGACATAACTATCTATCATAAATTGCTGCGAATTGATTTAATAGTTTTTCGGTATCGATTGCATTAGCCAAATCTCTTTCAATGTTTTATATGACACTTAACTCGGCGAAACTGGCTACTTCATGGCCACATTTTTAATTTTCTCGTTAGGGTAACACTACGCCCACGTGTTACTAATATCACGTGAATAGTTAACGCGATTTGCATAATTTTGTTAAGGTCAAGACATATTTCTTTATTAATTACTCTTTTAATGTCATCGGTATTGTGTTTTAAACCACTTGTTTGCAATAAATTTCATTATATAGTTTAAACTATTTGAAACGGACTAGGAGATGCTAAATAGAAAGTTGGAGATGCTATAGCACCCCCTAGCATCCCCGGAGTTGCGGCACTGCCGTAAAACTGAACTACTACGAACATCTTCCTACACATTGTTACGAATCTAAATTACATTTTTAACATTTGTTGGTTCAAAAAAAAAAAAAACTAACAATGTGACAATAATAAGTACACGATCTGAGATATCGCCATACCGGGGTTACGTCATTTTAGAGCAGAAAATTCGGAATTATTGCCCTTTCGTATTCGGAGTGATATGCGTTCGATGTACGTAAACGTATACACATAGTAGCAGAGGTTTCTTTGGTTTGATGCACCGCAAGCGGATGCTACAAACGGATACTACAAGTGGATGCGTACCGTGTGTTAGCGCTTGGCGCTAGTTACGAGACGCATAGTCTGGTATCGGCGTTCCACTACGCGCCTCCCGAATTCGCAGTCTCCGCCGTTGTCTGGTCAGTCGCCAACTAACTGAACACATCTCCAGCGAATACCACGAGCCCACACGCAGTGGTCACGGGCAGTAGGGTGCGCGCAAGTGCCGCGAGGATCGCTGTTCCAAACCGTGAGTGGACGGCATCGTGGGCCAACGATCATCCGTGCTAGCCTTCATAAAGTCACATGGGTCGGACATTTCGCGTTCCCAGTTGCTAGACGTGAATTAACGAAAATAAACTCGACTAAATCCAAATGAAAAACAGGAAATCCCTAATCGTCATTGTTAACACTGCCCGGTTCCTTGGGGTGGGGGGGATTACCGGGAGGCATCCCGCGGTCGATTGCTCGAGCACGCAAAGACCTCCGGTAATTCAGGCGGGAGATTGGACTCGTAATTCATCATCCCCGCCCTGAGCACGGAGCACGGAGGGTAAGCCAGGGCACAGGTCGCAATACCAGAATTTACATGAATTTTTGCATTTCTTAGCTTTCGATTACCCGAGAAATATCGACTAACCTACTTAACATCTAGCACCGCGAGTAGGCGAATGCCGTCCCCAACAGCCGGGTCGACGCGCAGACGACGCGACTATCAGGGGAAGTCACCCTGGGTCAAAGACCTAGCCGTGACTTCGCTAGATATACACAGTAGCAGTCGAATATCGTGATGGCCGTCGACAATGATCTTACTCGGCCGTTTGTCCGTTTAAGCGACGCTCCTAATGTTTCACTATTATCTCCATAAACATTGCGATAATCTCCCGATACGATTTTTTTATCGTGGAGATTCAAAGGGTGGTCAACGAGATCGGCGGCGGCGCTGCGACACACTGTGTAGGGTTCGGTAACACGCACCCCGGAAACGATAATATTATTATGTATTATTATTACGGTTATTGTTGTAACATTGGAATAGATAAAATCGTATATATATATATATATACTTTCGTCGTGGTATTTGCGTATATAATAATATAGATCATCGAGTCGATTTCGTCAGGAATAAGGACCGACACGACGCACTGCCGGACAAACGGGAACGTCGCATTCCACCTGATTCGTATCAAGGGAACAAATAATAATCGTTACAACTCGTCGGTACACGCAATTGGCCGAGTAAGTGTAGAAACGGGCATTGTGTAGAGAGCAATCCTGCGGATCCTGCGTCCGTATTTATACGGACAGGATACTTACCGTAGGCGCAATTAGGGGACCAGACCGCTTAGAGGGCCCCCTCGAAAACCACGACTAGCGACTTTACGAAATCGTTTTCTGCTCCGGCCCTCCGAAATTTTAGGACTTTGGTCGCGCCTGTGCGATTTAATATAAGACGAACTAATGGAATTGAATTGGTAATGTTTTATAGATACGGCGCGCACAAAACCCCATATTCGATATAGTAAATAATGTACTTTTTCCTTTTTTTTTTTTAATAATGGGGACGGAAATATCGCTTTCTACGAACACGAAAAATCTGAAATGTAAAAATTCGGATTTTTTAAATGTCAATGTTAATTTATATTTTATACATTAATCGCGATTTCGTCGACTACCGATTTAAACTTTTCGACAATTATAATTAATACGATTACTTAATGTAAGTAAAATAAAAATCAAATACCATTTACTGCGAAACATTGTTTAGGTTTTTTTTCGTTTTTTTTTTTATTTTTTCTTACAGTACCTCTATTCCGTAATCGATTTCACTATAGTGCATTTTTACCGCGACAACGTCCCCGAGCCTTCTCGGAGGTTCAGACGACGGTAACCGGGTATAATATTATAATTTATACACGTACGTTTTATAATATAGGTTTCGATCGAATCGGCCAACGCGTACGGCGTATATATATATATATATATATATGCTGTAATATTTTTAATAACGCGATATATAAGGTATATTATTTCGATTTAAAACGACAACGCAGCGCGTGCCCCGTGCTGCAGGTGGTTGCCGGCAATCGTGATATTTTGACATCGGTATTTTATACAATAAAATAAGAAGCCCATAAGTTACGGCACTATTGCCGGCGATTTACAGCCCCTCGAGCTAGTCGGTTTTTTTTTTTTTTTTTTAGCCAGTATACCTACGTAGAAACCGATATGTATAAATATATATATATATTCTATATTATATTGCTCGTCGACCGATTCGCTATTATTATTAGATCGCACAGCAGCCTTGGGAATATATTATCGCGGACCATTAACACGTCGATATAATAATACTGAGTGTATGACGGCCCAACACAATATATTATATACGCAGCCGTTAGTTGCTAATTATTATCGCGTCGCGCCCCCGCATCGATATTTTTTTTTTAAACATTTTTTATTTTTTTTTTATAATTTTTCCGTGCGATTTCGTATGTAATTATTATACCGCGGGAATTTCGCACTCGGACACGGGCGTAGTGTTTAAACGCGCATCTCGAACCTACTAACCCCGAAATATTATATTTATTAATGTTCACACTACTATATTTGAACTACACTCGCATGTCCCACCCGCGCGGTATCTAGTTTTTTGATCGCACGCTCATAATCGCTATGTTTAAAGTCTGTTTGTTGTATACGCAAGTATGATAATTGTGAGAAACACTCGGCAAAACCATAATAATTTGTGATTCGGCGGTCTAGAATTATATATTCGTCCAGTAGGTCCATTATCTCTTTTCTCCGTCTGTCTTTCGTTGGCCTTAAACCGGCGGTCTATCATTATTATACGAAATACGACCGTTTATAATACGTACCTACTTAGGTACATATATTTTAAAAAAAATAAAACGTTACTTAAACACAAAACATACGACTTTCGACGCGTCGAAAACGTTGGAGCGAGCTTACCAAGACAAATCGAAATGTTCAAATAACAATATTGGACAAATCTTTCGTTACGGGTTACATTGTTAAGTTATTTGAAAATGTTGAAACCGAATGCGAGTTACAAAAGTAACCGAGTTACGTTGGTTTGGCACGTGCAATTGATTTATCGTCCGTCCTTTGAATTTATATAGGTATAGATGCGCCGAAAGAAAAAAAAAAAAAACGAAAAAGAAGAAGAAAAATAACAATCGTCGTCGTCATAATAATAACAATAATAATAATAATAATAATAATAATAATAAAAAAAAAATAATAATATTATTATTATTATTACGTGTCGAGTGTGCCGCCGCGGCCGGTCGCCGATCGTCGGGGGGCCGCGGCCGGCGGGCGGGTAGGTAGGTTAAGGTATAAGGTATACGTAAATAAATAATAAATTAAGTTCGATAAACAATCTCCGGAGAGCGGTAAAAAAAAAAAAAAAAAAAAAATAAAAAAAAAAGAAGAAAAAAACCGGACGCACGACCCGTCGGGCAGTATTAAATTCGAAAACCATCGGCGATCGCAATCGCCGCGGCACGTTTCTAGTCCGGTACAGATTAAATAATATTACAACAACGTTGCGTTATCGTCCGTTGTTTCCTCCTCGCCCGGCCCCGTTCGGCTCGTCCGGAACGTTCCGGTGTTTTATGCGCGCGCGGCGGTTTACAAACAGTCGGGAGGCCGGCGAGCGGGCTGCGGCGTAGGCATACGCCCGCTGCCCGCGCGTAAATACGAACTGCGGGCAGAAAAAATCAAAAAAAAAAAAAATCTTCAAGAGCCGATCTTATCGCTGGTAATGCGTATTTCTCGAAATAATCTATTACCATTATTATCATTATTTTTATTGTTAAACGCGCCAGACGTTTGCTCTTATTCTCTGCCTTTTTCTTCTTCTTCTTCTTCTTCTTATTTTTATTCAACCGTATTAAATATCGCCAGTAACGACAATTATTATTATCGTTTTTTCCCCAGACGATCGTGTATTATTATTTTCCCGTTCGTATTTCCTCCGCCGATCACGAAACAAACCGGGAGCGGACCGGATTCATATTTTGAAAAACACGTATACTCTCAGAACCACTGCTCCCAATACGCTCTTTACTTAAGTTGCTTCCTTATCATTGGAGAGTTCATTTTTCCCCGTCGTGGATATTCATCGACTGGGTTTCACGTCTGCGCTCAGAACACGAATTCCGTCGAACCAGTATTTTTCACCGACTAGCGGAATCGGACGATCGATCTACTCAATCCGGAGTGTAGTGGTTCCGATAGAACATATGCAAACCGATCCGACCAATCCGCCGGAAGGGAAGCTCGGATCAATCGGATTGCTGTAGCACAGGGTGTCAAACCCAGATTGACGTGATAAAAACTTTACTTCTCTTAACCTTACAATTGTTTTTTTTTATGAAACAATTGTGTAATTGTTACTCGTGTCGTGTGTTTATAATCATCAACACCTATAACACTTTCATTTTTTTGTTATGATGGCGGTATATCTTTATCGAGACACTCGTAATATGTTGTGTTATGTCATAAATTATAATAAACTTACTTCGACTGATAGTCATATGCCTAGTAAGTTAAGCTAAAATGACTATTCAAGTCCAAGTCGACATATAGAGTCAAGATAAATCCATAGATTATTCGTATTGAAGCATAAATAACGATAAGATAAAAATATTTGATGGTATCGGGTATCGACCGACGTGTTTGATCAAAATTGACCGAAATATTTAAAAAAAAAAATTGTATTTTAAAAGTGTTTTTAAATTCGTTTCTCGTCCATTAGGCAATTTGCCGGATCGGGAGATGAATTTAGAAACACGCGCATTATTCGGGTCCAAATAGACGCCCCGGAGAAATCTAAACTCCGCCCAAGCCTCCCGTCGGATCTCGGTAAAATAATGATTTAGAAATCATATACATTACGATAACGTATGATAGATAAAAAAAGAAAAAGTTCGTCGATAGTGCAAGGTATTTAAAAACGTAGACAATTAAATGATCGTACACCGACATTTGCTGCGGTATAATATTCGTAACCAACCGAGAGTTGTTAATACGTCCGCATAAAATACAGACGTTGTTGTTTGGGCACAGACAGTCTCATAAACGAATCTCTGTATTTAATTGGTAAAATATATATATATATGTGTTAATCGCGCGTATCTAATAAGTTATAAGAAATAATGAAAGCGCGCGTACCCCGAGGGCCGAGGCGGCGATGGTTTCAGTTCTGTCCAGTAGGTATTGGTGCCTTATACGAACTCTACGCCATTTCTCGACCATACAATATCTACACGTTCATTATAACGTGAAATTAAACATACTGAAATCCTTGAAAATCCACTCCGGATTTCGTTTTCGTTTTGACCATTTACAAGCGAAATCCCCGACGTTCCGGGAATATCCGATTTAAAAATTGATATTTTTTTTTTTTTTTAAGATTTACACTTGAAACAATTGTTACTAGCAGTGATGTGAATCCCGCCACGTTTAGACGCCCTCGATTCCTTCTCATAATTACCAACGCCGCCGTTATTCGTTTTCGTTCGATGAAACGGCAGCGGATTGTGTGTAAACACCGCGGCAATAAGCGACTAGTGGCGGCTAGTACAGCGGAAGTTTTACGATTCAAATATTTTCGTAATTCTCATTTGTATGGGGCCTCACGTTTGCGATTTCACCTAGTGCACACTTGACACACAAACAGCTCGAAAACGATTGAATTCGTTTCGTACCCATAATACAATATACCTACCCGTAACGACGGCGGTAATGCTCGACGATTGCATGCCCATAAATTACCGTCACTTACTATACGAGAATCTTTTTATCTTTTTGTCGCCTTGAACACAGTCAACGGACTTATCTTGGGATTTTTTTTTTCGACGCGTCGGCGTTTTTCTCGAGTTTGTTGCTAGGTGCTGCTCGGGAACCTCTGCCCTTGACTCGGACGAAATTCGATTCGGTTGGTTTTTTTTCAAGGGGTATAATTTCCAAGCGGCCAGATTGCCGCGATTTTTTTTTTACTCCGCCGAAAGTGAGGCGATCGCTACTGCTATAAAAGAAGAGGAGGATCTGTTTTCCGTCCGTTATTCGTATTATCCTGCACAGTCTGCGTGCGTATTCATTTCATCGTCACCGTGTTTATATTACGGCAATATTATAATATACGATTTTTTTTTTTAATCGTACTTTTCCACTCGACACACTAACGTCGGTCCGGCGACGTCGTCGTCGCTCGGGCGAAACGTTTGAATTCGTTCTACGAATTACGAATATATCGTCAAAATCTCTTAACACTGTCCGTGTAATCATTCTGGTTGTTATAACGGACGCGCAAACATTATTGTCGATTATCGTTATCGTTTGGTGGGTTGTATTGTTGCCGTATAATACGACGACACGATATCTCCGCTGCACCTTACTTTTTTATTACCGACCGTTCAACGGGAAAATCGGCTTGCGCGCGCGCGCGTTACGACCGCGCGTAATTCGTGCGTTTTAATAACAATTATACACGGTAATAATTATAATATTGTTTTCTCTCGAAGACACACGTAGAATTTTTTGCCACACGGCCACGTTTGCTCGCAAAATGTGATAGCAAACGATATATTTGCCTGTTAAAACACTGGACAGTATTTGTGCCAGTTATAAATTCGGTATACACTAAATAATGTTTCGGGGGGGGGGGGTGCTGGGAGGGAGGATTTTTTCTTTTTATAAAACACGTAGTTAGACGGTTATATTTTATATATTTTGATATTATCATTATTTATCGTGAAAATTGAATACATTAATGTGTGCATTAGTATATTACTGGTAAACCTATGGGAGCAAACGACGTCTAGAAAATTTTATAGGATATGTTAAGCAATAAGGATAGAAGTGAACTCCTCCACGGGTCGTAGTTAAATATAAAATTCAAACACCTCCCACCCGTTCCTTTTTTAAAAAAATCCCGACTGCGCGCCTGGTTATAGTCGCCCGAAACATCTCGGTGTCGGTTACGCCCGGAAACGACGGTTTGTTAATTTTTTTTTTTGTACAAACGTGCGAAAAATACGAAATCCCCGAAGTGTGTAACGATCCGACTCGTAACGATCGTCCCGGCACTAGGAAATGGAAAAACGATTTTTTCTTCCCGACCGCCACCCCACCGGATAACACTAATCACAAAAATATTATACTCTTCGATGGTTTTTGTATAATTCAAGGCGTATAACCGTATATATTGCACACGAGTGTAATTTACGCGAGCGCACGACACCACGGACGAGATAATAATATTATATTTTATTGTATATAATATAACGTAGCAGCAGCAGCAGCAACTCGCATGCTCGCCCGTAATTGGCGACCCACATTTAGGTTCTTTTTTTTTTTTTTTTTTTATCCTTTTGAAAAT
Source organism: Tuberolachnus salignus (assembly GCA_956483605.1). NCBI lineage: Eukaryota > Metazoa > Arthropoda > Insecta > Hemiptera > Aphididae > Tuberolachnus > Tuberolachnus salignus. Next base: position 36,146,278 of record OY101436.1, on the reverse strand, counting down.
AGTTTTTTATTTTTTTTTTTTTTACCACCTCCCCACTACTTTTCGCGCCGATTACCATAATGGATTTCGCAAAATAATAACCCGTTGCGGGGGCCGGTCCGCACGACGGTTGTGGTCTACGGGAGACCCGATCGGAATTTTCGATATTGTAATATAGGCGCGCAACACCGCGGCGCAAAACGACACGTACGGCGGACGGGGCAGCGCCGCGCCGCGGACCGTCTCTCTCGCGTGCGGATTGAATTCTCTTTGATCACGCCTGTGCTTTGGTGTAAATTGCATATTTTCCATTTGACGATCTCGCACGCGCGCCATATAATGTTATATTGTGTGTTCCTCAACGCGTATCGGTGGTAGGCAGGCAGGCATACACGCGACATACGATTGGACGGAGGAGTTCATTTTGTATCGGCAATGTGAATTCGATAATAAAACGACGACGATATTATTATTGTAGCTATGTTCGGTTTAGTCCTTTAATCGTTGCCAAAAAAAAAAAAAAAAAAAAAAACCGGCATTCACATTTCCCCGTGACGATTTAATCGAATTCAGGGATTAACTACTGTTATTTTTTTCATCCGAATCACCGAGCAAACACCCATAAATCAACGAAAATTATTCGATTTTCGTACCAAAAATACCAAATCAGCCCGTGCCGGTTTCCTTTAATTTTTTTTTTTTTATTTCAGTGTAGCTTTCTATTAGTGAAATAATTTTTAGTAATCAGTTCAGTCGTTCCCGAGAGCACCCTCCACATGTAAACAGACACATTTTATCTCTTTATAATATTAGTACAGATATAATAATTCCGGGGTTTGTCGTTACGAAACAGACTTTTTCGACGTGGAATTACTGCATCGTCGTCGTCCAAGGCGCTACTCTGTCGTCCTTTGAACCCGGATCTCTGTCAATTTTTAGGACTATAGATGTCAAAGTAGCATAAAAATATTAAATTATTAGAATCCGGCGTTAAAAATCAGCGATTTCTTTAAAAAAAAAATGTAAGTTTTATTGCGCTTGGAATAACACTGCAAAGGTTAAAATTCAAGTATATCCGGTACATCCGGCTGAAAAATTTCGTTTTACTTGAAAAAATGATCACACTCTGTATACGATAGGTTATTTATAATGATAAAAAACAAACACTTATCTGTATAAGTGAATCAAGCAATCCTTCCTTAATTGTATAATATCGTAAACACCCCTGTATTTTTTAATCTACCTATATGTACTACCTATATGGTAGTATATATGATAAAGAAATAATTAATACATCAATATTTGATACATTGAAAAAAATAATAATACCAATCTTGATTAGAAGTGAAAAAATTATATTATTAAATAGTTATTTTTTTTTTTGTCACTTGTAAGGCATACCTGTTTGGGATTTATTAAATACCTATAAATCAAAAAAAAAAGAAATTGATATTTTTTTCTCACATACCTAAATTCATCAACTAAATAAATTCGAAATGAATATGAACATCACTTCAAATATCTATAGTATAACTAACGCCACACATTTGTTTAAATTGGATAAATTCAATTTTTAAAGAAAAAATTTAAAGTTTATAATTCGACAATGGAATAAGAAAATATTACGTTGTTTTAAAGTTTAATTTTAAACCGTGATAACTATGCGTAGGGGATGTGATTACAAAAAAAAAAAAAAAATATAACGAAATATCTTTACATTTCAGCCGTGTCTAACGTCGTCGATACGACGATAGACGGAAATTATCTGTTTTTTTTTATTATTATTATTTTTTTTTTTTATCGATTCGTATAATACGCGTTATATATTCTTATAATAATAATAATAATAATAAGAATATAGTATAAGTATGCGTATACTCGCCGGTATCGCGCGCGTGATATTTTAATAATTTCAAATTTGTTTGGGTTTCATTTACGTTCACACGCGTATACATCGAGAATATTGTGGGTTTTTGTGTGTGAGAGACGGAGAGAGAGAGAGAAAAAAAAAAAAAAAAAAAAACGATTTTTCGAGGATTCACGCTTAACCGACGTTGTCGTAATGTTGGTGCTCGTGTGTACAGTAAAATACACATATACACGTAATGACCGTTGCGGTTTACGATGGGCGACCGCAGACGGCGGTGCCGGAACTTCGATGAACCGTGGAGATCGGTAGCGGGAGACGGTGCGGAAATTCGTCGGTCTGCGTGCGCGCACGCCGCGCCGCGTCGCCTAGTAGTTTTCCCATTGTCCGAATACCAAAAAATAGGTATATACACGGAAAATATGATTTTTTTTTTTTTTTTATTATTATATTTTTATTTATACGGTTCGATGATCGATGTGTGCCGGACGATTGGAGTAAGTCCACCGCTCTCATGGGGGTGGGGGAGGGCTATCATTAGTACACGTAGTCGTATAATACCCACCCATACGAAAAAAATCGTCATTTTTCCACCATTATATTTTGCGGAAACCGAACGCATCCGAGAACGGTGTCCCGTGAACGATTCCGTTCGGACGCCGATAATTTTCCACAATAACAAACGGCCGGAAAGTAGGAATCCAGAAATTAGAACGTCCACATCGCAGAAAATATTTAAACCGAGAGTAATTTGACCAGAAAGTAGAAATCCAGTTAGTAGTATCATAATAATAATCGGTATCATCACTCTTTGATGCGTGTTGTAAAACTATTTTCTAACATTTTGAGAAATAACTTTCTGTTGATTTTATTTTCTGAATTTCTAACGTTCTGAGCAATTATTTTCTGGAAAATTACTGGGACCACAATAATAGATCTTCCACCCCTGCCGGGCGGCTGACAGTGTTTTTTCACTGTTAGTCCAAACCCGATACTGCTCTAAGGACTTTAGCATCCTAAGCCTAAAAACGTACACTATTCCTATATAATTAACGAAAAACCACCGCGGATTCAAACAAAGCACTGAACCTACCTCGAAAATAACCCGTTATTGCCGTAGATCGTATTCCGTTTTTCCGAAATTTCTCCGTTATTAAGAAGGTATTATCAACGCGTCAACTCAATACAGACACACAATTTCCTACCGGAAACCACTCATGTTGGTCGACGGTCGAAGCGAGAGGATTATGGTAGAGAAATGTTGTCAACGGATAGAGAAAACAAAAAAAAAAAAAACAACCGCTCAATACATACGTCGCGACGATCGGAATTTAAAACCGATCCGTTAAACGCGTCCGCGCACACAACGTTTTCGTACATAGTAGAAATTTAATCGTCGGCATATAACACCATCGCATATTTTGCGGGTAAGACGATATTCGTATTCGTCGTGTGGAGTGCGCACATGTATAGCCCAAGCACCTGGGCGAGGATATTTTTCAACGTCCGTATCATTATTTGTGCGAGACGTACGAGTGAAAAATAATCCGCCGAAACGTCCCCACGGTGGCGCGACGACGGCGGCGACGGTATCGGCGAGCGTTTGTTGCGATTGAGTTCGCGTGCACAGTTTTCAGTAGAGAGCGAGCGGTAGATAGACGAGGTACCACACTATTATCTTAACTTGTAGCGTTATCGTATATTATCGCAACAGTATCATCAATTGCACTACCGATAATGGCAGCGCACTCTGTTTTGTATTTTTCAACGATAGGGTCGCAATAATAGGGTGTATAATGGTATTTATTAATCGTTTAAAATACGCGATTTAAATTTAACACGGCCCCCGTCGTTCGGTCGTTTTGAAACAGCAACTGAGCGATTATTTGAACGATATTTAGAATACGGTTTGAATTTTATAATAAAAAAAATATAAACACAAATAAAGAGTAAAAACTTGGCCCGTGAGAGGCCATTATTATTTGGTGTTTTTATAAACAATTAACTATTGAACTATATGTTTGTTGAGGGGTGTGGGTTAGGTTGAGCTTAATGTTTGGCAAGGGACGTTAATTTCGGTTAAAGTCTCATGGTCGTCCATCTTCTATAAATTGTCCATTATTCGAGCACTGGCGTATATATAAGATAGAAAAAAAAAAAAAAAATCTTCATATTTCTTTACGGCATTGTACAGCGTTCACCTATTAACCCGTTTAGATTGTATCTGTATAGGAGGTGCCTACCTATACGTTTATCGTTAAAATATTGTTGTGTACGAGTAAAATGCGCGTTTATTGCACACAATTTTTACAATAATATAATATAACGCGGCGTTTTATGCAATTTTCTGCACCCCGTGACCTTCCCTAGCTCTATATATATATATATATATATATATATATATATATATATATGCGCGTACAAATACAGCAAGTTCGATTTATGGAGCGTAAATGTATACGTATATAATTTGTAGAGAGAAACGAGTATTTGGTACAATAAACCGCATTATATTATCCATAATGTATTGTGACCGAAATAATATTTGTCTATAATACCGAAACGGTTATGTTCCGCAGATAACAAACAATGTTTGCGCTATATTGAATTTTCGAGTATAAACGAGTGCGAATTATTATTGGGGTGTATTAAAATCGATCGTGCGGTATATTTTTCGGCGATTTATCTCGAGAAAAACCAAAAAGATAATAAAATGCAGTAAAAAAAAAAAAATGTTAAAAATGATTATTATATTAACAACCGTTATTTGTTACGATACAACAAGCAAACTGGTGTCGATTGTTTTGTCGTATAAAATGATTTTTTTTTTTTTTTATCAATAACTGGCGCACAGAGTCGTATAGACGTGCGAATTATCAGTCATTATGCCGCGTGATCTTCCGTAACGTTATTATTATTATTATTTATTTATTTTTTTTTTTTGTCAAGGATGTACGTTTGACCATCGTTATTTTTTTTTACAACGACGTCGTTATGCGACAACCGTCAATTTTAAATAACCGTTGTATTTGGTTGTATTTTTTTTTATTTTTTTTTTTTATATTCTTTATAATTTTAGTTTTTAATGTACTTGCGCGTTTAAAACGGCACGTCGTCGTCGTCGGTCAATTGGTTTTTAATAATTATATGATTTATGTGTAAGACATACACTGATTACATCGCAGCTAGGACCAGCTGCTGCGGCACCAAAGAACATTATTTATTTTCGTCTCGTTGCTATACAATATTAATAGCTATTATAGCGATTTTCAAATTTGTTTTTCTTGCGTCATCATTGTGCGTTCTATAAACTAATGATTATTGTAGTTTCCGTATTATATTCGCATTGAAAAAAAAAAAAAAAAACCATAATAATAATAACGAAAATACACTCGCAAACGATTTCTAGCGAAAATACGATCAAACTTTTATTAAATCAGTGCGATCCGGTACGAAAATGAGTACAGCGTTGCCGACGAGTTTAAAGCCGGGTAGCATATATTTATATATGTATAAGCATTTTACAATATATTTTTTGAATTTTTTTTTTTTCCGCTTTTTCTAAACCCATCGTGGTTTTACTTTGGTACCATTGGGTTTTAGGTTTACACTTTAGACACTAAAGTTCCCTTGGTAAGTTAAGATTTTTCATTCAAGGAGACTCCTCTTTATCTAAACCCACAGTGGCTTTTCGTTGACTAGGTGTTGATGTACACGGGCCACACTGACTTTACGGGGCCTCGGTAATTAAAAGCTAAACATTCGAAATCGTTGGTTTTTTTTTTTTAGTTTCCGGGCAATGAATCTCTGTAGTTGAGAATCGTAGTTTTATGTCGATATAATTATAGTTTTGTGCTATTAGTTTTAGTATTCGAGCGAATTGACATTTTATCAAACTTAAACGTAAGCACATTATTTGCGTTTGTGCGTCCGTTTTTTGAGTATTTTAATTTTTAAACGAGATACGAGCATGCGTAATATCACAAATTAAAAATTCTTATATCTCGCTACAAACACAGATAATGTTCTTACCTTTTTGAGTTTAGGTCATTTATCGTTCTTATATTAATCCTATAGTATAAAGTTGGCTCTGCTGAACGCCATTTCGGTATTTTGTGCGTTTGTAAGACTGAGACAATAAATGCATGCTTGCCCTCTTAATACTGCAGGCGAAAATATATTTGCGGCCTCAAAATAAACCTTTGCGCACACGGACTCTAACCGTTTAAACACCGATAAACGAACCCTTATTATAACAATAGTTACAAAATAAAAAAAAAAGTTTTGACTGAAAATAAAATACCGTTTGTATTGTTGTATCTGACGAAACAATAGTTTTCACGTACCGTACTCGTAATAATATATTCACAGATCAAATAACATATTATTCCGTCCAAAGTAATAATATTATATTACGACGTACCTACTGTTTGAACGAATATTGTTCTCCGACAACATTATACAGTATGTACTATACGTACTGTTCTATAATATAAGAATATATATATATATATATTATTTGTTTTTACATTGTTTTTTACATTCGTTATATTATTATTATTTGCTCATTATTCGTAGTATGCCCGTGTTATACGATATTTAATTATTTGTTCTTAACTTCTCAGCCTTGAAATTAGTTTTATTTTAAAATAGACCATACTTGTACGTTATAATATAATATCGTTCTAAAAACAAGCCGGGTGTTATTATCAGAATAATAATATTTTTTATTTATTTTCGAAACGTGCCGGGTCCTACGTACGCACGTCATATACACACGTGGGTACGGATGTAAACAAAAACCGAATAATACATACTAAATATCGTATTTTTATTACTAACGGAAGACCGTGGTATATAGGGCAGTTATTAGTTTAAAAAAAAAGAACGTGTAACTTTACTTATACATAGTTATGCTCAAATTCAATTATATTTCAAAATTGACTTCAACTAAATTAGTAAATGGTTTTTTTGTTTCTTTAAGATAACTTAACTTGAACTAGTCAAAAAAAAAAAAAAAATCGAAATCGTGTACATATGTCGCGTCCGTATTTATAGGTTAGGTTAATGGACACGTGTGAGTTGACTGACCGGATCATCAATATTGACAATTGAACCTTAAAAAAAAAAAAAAAAAAAAAAAAATTAAAAAATTGTATATATTGTAATACAACAGTTATCAGTTTCTTATATTATTGTGTTTAAACTATTGAGCTTTATAATTCGAGTAATTGCGTTCACAGCGAATTGCAGGCTGTGTTTTTCCTCACATATACTACTGTATTTATTTTCTCGTTAAAAATATCGGACAATTTTTACGATAAATACGATAAATCCGACCGCATACGGATAAATTTAACATTTACAATTTGCGTACACGATCATATTCAGTTTCTGGTATTGTTTTAAAACGATTTATTAGAATATCATTTTTTTTTTTTCTTATTAGATATTATAATTTACACGCATCGTACCGTTGTGAAATTGTTGTTTATATAGCATAGACATTATAATAGGTAATATAGTAATGATTAGTACAATTTGCTCGAATTTGATATTTTATATTGAATATGTGATTACACAAGATAATTATAAGATCTCGTTAATAATAGCGGATCGATAATCGTTAAATGAATTTTAAATCGATTATCGTTTTATAAAAACATAGTCTCGGGTTTATAAAATATAGTTGCACTGCACCCGCACTGGGTATATGATTAAGTGCGCGCGAATAAAATGAAAAACTATAACTACGGTACGATAAAAAAAAAAAAAAAAAACCGAATGCTTAATCGTAAAATACGACCGTACCTATGTAATTTCGGTTCGGCAAACAACGACGTTAACAACGATAATAATTATTAATCGTACGGTTTAAAAATTAACATATCGCGGCGTTAAACCTTATGATTATCTACCGATTTTTTAACAATTTTTTTTTTATCGTATAATATATATATACGATAAATCGTTGCGTCGTCGCTGAGATAAAATCTGTACGTACGCTTCTGGAAAAAAATTCGATCGATTTATTATCAATATAATATCGAAACAGCATACTTAGTTGAATTTGTTTTAAATAATATATTCATATCGCGCGAACGTATATTATTCATGAATTATTATATTATTCGTATAACAAATATATATGTATCGGGCACGTACTTTCTTTTTGATTGTATTGCGATATGGTTGCGTTCTATACTATATATATATATAATACGTACTGCTAGGCTAATGGATCGTTTTTTTCTTTCTTTTTTTTCTTTTTCAAATACCATGTGCGAACTACTGTTTATATCTTTTAAAACGCTCGCGAACGTATAATATATATATATATACATTATATAGAAACACAACGCGAAAGTATACCGATTCTCACGAAAACCGTATGCCCGAAGTCTTCACCTGTGCTGCAAGGAGTACAATATAATAAGTCTTGACTGCCGACTAGCCGTTCCGAAATGCGTTTCCGTTGTTGTTATACTCGGAAGATATTAATAATAAAAAAAAAAAAAAAAAATTATGTATAGGTAAAAGAATTCATTCACTTTTATTATATGCCGCGTGCACACGCGAGTCGGAAATAAATTACACATATTCGTCAATTACAAACCGTGGATTTTCTCACCGCGTGTAAGAGAAAAAAATACGTCGGCCTAAAATACCACTGTATAGTATTCTAATTTAAATGATGTATTTTAAACGATCGTTAACGGTTTTTTAAATATACGAAAAATATATTACACTTATCGCGCGTTTTTTTTTTTTATAGGCCATGGCCTACAATACTAATATTACTACACTGTATTACTATACTGTAGGTTAAAAATGTTCGTATTATACCAAATGTACCCGCGTTTTAGAAAGGCAATCGATAAAAAAATACTTTCGGGGTAATATACTGTAGATACTATTCGTATTTGAAGCGATTATTTACGAACGATATTCCGTGCCTCCGCGCACGGGGCGATATATTCTTAAAAGAAATAATATAAATATTATTTAATAAATTCGTTTTTCAAACGAGTTTCGAACGATGGGATTTTTTTTTTAAAAAACTTGTACACACCCACGACACCGGAATTACGAATATCTGCACGATTGTATTCGTATTATCGAGTGCTTGTGCACTATGCGCGGTATATATATATATATATATATATATATATACGCAATCCGACGAGTGTGACGTTCGAAAAATATGATTATTTCATAGACCGAATTTTGCATAATCGTGATTTCGCACATTGGGCGAGTATTATTTGTGCATTGTAAATTGCGATTATTTTTGTTGTTGATTTTTTTTTTTCAATCTCGTCTCTCGTCGTAATAATATATTATCCGAACCTGTTGGTCGTAGCTGTTAGTGTAATATACACTAGTACGACCGGTAAATTTGCTAACCACGGTTATTGTAATATATGTTTCATTTTATGATACGAAATATGCGATAATTGGAATACGTTTCCGACAATCGCGTGTATAATATTATATTAAACGAAATACGAATGGTATTCCGATGAGGCAAAACTATACAAAACTATACCGCGTTACGGTTAACGCGATATTTAAAAAAAAAAAAAAAACGGAAAACGATCGGGAAACGTCGTTATTTCCCTGTCAAATCGGCCAATGTTGTTTAATTCGTCCCGTGTTCATTTCGAACGATTATTAGAATATTTCGTTACCTTTCTACCGAGTAAGTTATTATTACAGTCCGACCACCGGTTATTACGCTGTGAAAAAAATAATATACGTGTAGGCACGTACAAATAATAACGTATTGGCAATGCATTACCAAAATCCTTACAATAATTTAATCTAATCGAATATACATACTGTAATAGTATTGTGTAAAATATTCAAATTTTTAATTTCCGTCGATTCGTGTAGGTTAGTGCCTATTTATATACACACACTTGGACAGTAATTAGATTGAGTCTTGGAAAAAATCGGGGAAAAAAAACCGTATATAAAATACGGTAGAATTCGCTACACCGCCGTACATAGCGTAACATTATAAACTATATGTTGTTTAAGTTGTAAAGTGCGATTTTTTATTTTTATTTTTTTTTTAATTTTATAATTGTACGCACATTCCTAACCCGCAGAACTCATAGTAATAAATACTGTTTCAAGAATATCGTTGTTATTGTATTTAATTTTGTTTTTTGCACGTGTAAAATTCCGTACTTGTTAACAAATTGCTGCAATGCGTATATATTACATATAAGCATAAATGCATAATAATATATTGGCTCATATCGTATGCTATTATTTCGTTTCGAGGGTTTATGTCGTTATTCAACAATATTTGGCATAAAACATTTATACAATTTTTTTTTATTAAATATTTCAAGTATAGAAATAATGTCCCACCTCCCCGTTTGAAATGAAATTACTTTTAGTTTTGTGAATGCACATCGTCAATTATTCAGTATATTACCAGTCGGTACGTGAAAATAATGGCTTACCTACGAAGTTTTGTTAATGGAACACTGCGATTTGTCTAACAATTACTATACTATTGTTTTGTAATATATGAGAAAGCGAAGAGAAAATAAAAATGTTTATATGCATTTTTAAATTAGCGATTTCGTGAATGCGTCATATGTTCGAGAAATAAAATATAGTTAGTTATGGAAATCGGTGGCAACTGTCGGTTGACAATTATTGGTAAAATGACGAATAAGACTAAAAATAGATAATTTTTTTTATTGAAAAATTATGAAAACCTGATGTGAGTTTTATTCACGTTGAAATGTTTCGAAAACCGTAATAATGCAGTAAACTTATTATTATTAATTGTTGCGTATCCTAACTAAAGTTGGTTTTTCCGATTTTATTCTCAAAAAGTGTCCCGAGGTTACGTTAAATCCTTATGTAATATAAGTATCAATTATTATTACTTGACTCGTGTGACGAATATTGTAAATATTATTGTATCCGATAATAGATTAGAGTACAGTAATAAAATATTAAAAATAATTTGATAAATTATTATAATACCAAATGATGTGTTCCATCATCTATAAACCGTATATTATATACTTGTAATTATTTCGTTACTAATTTTTATTTTATATTACTGCGTTGTGATGAATATTATAATACGTGGATTGTATTAATATCTAATATTCATAAGTAAGTATATTATGTATTGTTTTTGATTTTAATATTTTGCGAATAATATATTTTTTTTTTTTTTTGAAATGTTTAATTCATAACGTAATTTTATTTATGACGACGCAAGAGATATCGTTGTGAATTTATAATAATTATTATGGGAAGACTTTTTTTTTTTTTTTTAATAAACTCACCACTGAGAAATACCTCTTAATCAAAGTTGGAGTATTTATAAATTACGACAGTGTAAATAAGATATAATATAAATAAATTGAACGTATATAAAATATATACAATATATACAAGTGAATGTCTGTCTGTATAAAATTAATAGACTTAAAAACTATTGGAGTGATTTTTACGCGGTTTTTTGCAAAATGTACCGCGTTGTCCGGAGAAGGTTTAAAGCTATTGAAATCCGTTATTGAATATTAGCCCCCTAAAATTGGGATTTTAGGTATTTTTAGTACAAAAATCGAATTTTTTTTTTTTTTTGATTTATGAGTTACCATGGTGACACGGATGAAAAAAACTAATATTAATTATTGTAGTGCAATCCCTGTGCTGTGCGGGTATTTACGGCAATAAGTCAAAACACGTAAAACCATCAGATTTGTTTGTTTACGCGCCAGATAATAAAACAAAAAAAATGTCGTATACCATAAAGCATCGCAATGAACGAAATGATTATGTCGCAGCGAAACATAATAAATAAACATTTGTTTGACATGAAATTCTGACTTCAATTGTGACTTAAATTACTTTTGTTGATTAGCGGTTGAAACGACAAAGTTTCATTTTAAAAGAACACTTTTAGTCTGCCGAATGTGGACTATCCACTTTCCATCTATTTTAAAAAAATAAAAAAAATAGTGACATGGACAGACCAGTAATACATAACGATCTAGCAATGACTGATCATTGCCGGGTCAGCTAGTACAATATATACGTAGAAATAAATAAAAAAAAGCTTAGGAGAAACTTGGCCTGGAAAAAATCATCATCACCCGATGAAAGAGAGGAGCAACAAAAGTAACTTTTAAAAGGTATACAAAGTCAACAGTCATAATATTATACTTGAAAGGAAGATTTATATTGATCAAATTATAGCCACGATTTGTGATCAATTTCAAATATTATTCGTGAAATCACATGATTCATGGGATAAACAAGTATTTCGTGGGTTAAGCAATATAACTCGCCCTCTCGGTATATGGCCGACAAGCTTCAGATTTACACATCGAGTCGACTCTCTACTCAATTGTTTTGTATGCCTGTGATTAAATAATAAATAATTTGTGTATTTTCTAATGACCACCATAATGATATAAATATTAACGGAATACTTTTTGAATTTCACTTTTTGTCACCGTGTAAATATTTAGTTGTAAATGTATTAAATAATGCAAACTGTAAACCGTGCAGTGTGACAATTATAATTTATGATTGTTTTAAAAAGCGAGTTCATTATAAGTTACCCAATACTCTACAGAAATCGCACGTATTTCAATGTTAAACGAACTGTAAGACAAAAAAAAAAAAAATGAAAATGTTAGGTATGCATTTTTCTATATAATATTATAATATTATTATATGCGGTTGGTTACACTAAAATCTTTCAACCGTTGAAAATGCAAATAATTGAAATTTGCAGTTTGATGATTCCGCGGTTTTTCGCGATGTTGCGTAAAACATCGAAAGTAATTACACAATTATATTTTTTATTATGTCCGGGACTATTAAAAAAAAAAAAAAAAAAAAAAACAATAATGTTTATCAATATTTTATCGTTTTATTTTAATCGTTTAATTCAAACGTAGAGAATATCGAAAAAATAAAATGTTTGTAAATTCCGTACAGAAAACCTTCTGTAAATCGTTTATTTCAGATTTACTGGTTTAATAACATAACGTACTAATAACGCTCGTCGTATTATGAAAAAAAAAAAAAAAAAACCGCACATACTTCACACCATGGGTAGGCCATCTGTTTTAGTTGGAAAGTTTCGGAAGGTATGGGAGAGCATAGCAAAGATAAACCATTGGAATCAAAGACGGGTCGTATAGGTAACTCAGAAATCAACAAAAATTAAACCGATGTATCGTAATCGTATGTTGTCGGTTTTTATTTATTCTTTTAGAAAAACCGTTGGGAGTTTAGAACAAATTTTTAAATAACAGCAAATCAACCGGGTGAAAAATCTGCATCTTCTACGGCTCGGATCTAAAATCAAAGAATTTTACGATTTCAATATGAATGTCTACGCACGTAACGAATCATCGCTCTCGTTCCGTTGACAGATGATTTTTCTATTTTTTTTTAAAAATTGTTTAATAACCCAAATCGTTGAAACCGATCAGGTCTCGCGGAAACGTTAACGCGCGGCGAAGAAACGTTTTTTAAATTTTAATTGCCGAATTATTTTGATTTGGTTTCAACTAAATACCTATTGTTTATTGAATACATTATATGATTATACGACCGGAGGGGGGGGGGAAATACGAAGCCGAAGGAAATTATTGTATAGCATAAACGAGAATTGATTCTATTATTCTATTGGCGTTCTGCGCGAGATTGTCATCAGACATCGCAAAAAAAAAATGTTTGCTTACGATTTTGATCGCTACATCGATATGATAATTTACGGTTTATTCGTTATTTCGCATTCAGACACGGCACGTATCCACTCGTTATAATAATATATTTTATAATATTATGTCATTTGTTACCTATAGGTTCGATTCGGGCGGTAGATAGGTAAATGATATTCGGTTCGTTGTGATGAGTCGAAATATATTATTCGATTACATAGAGACGCGTCTTATTTGTTGACGCGGAGTGAATTATTGAGTTAGTGAGTTATGTGAACCCCTATTCTGCAAATATTATTCGGAGTGTTTCGTAAAAAACCAAAAATCGTTCGAATATACCTACGGTTTGTATGTATGCATCTGTTTATTATCTGAAAAAAAAGACTGCGGATTAATAGTGAAAAAAAAAAAACGTGTACTTATCAATACTAAACGCGACCGGTCGCGCGAGATAGACGCGAGTATAGCGAATGGCAGAAAATGTCTTATTTGCACTATCGAAACTCTTCGAATAGAAAACCATCTCAAAGGAAACTAACTACTCTCGCGTACGGATGCAATGCACGGACAATGACAACTATAACATAAATGACGAGGCTACGAACCTTTGAGAACAATGTAGGCCGATACGTATAGACAACATTTACGACACCGAGACGAAAGGCTAATGGACGAATGGAGAAGGAAGTTTAATAAGGTAATGCAGGGAGAAATCGTTCTAATGGCAGTTATCGGGTGCATAAAGGGTCAAAGAATAGAACAGCGGTTGGGACGTACGACAAGAAAAAGCGGAGATGATACAATTTTGAAATGGAAGCCGAAAGGTTCCACTTCAAAGAGACCACGAAGAAGATGGGTTGGGTGTAGTAGGAGATATTTAAAATTCTGCGAGAATGGAATGAAAAACACGGAAGGATGCCAGCGATGGCAACGAATTATTATTATCTATAAGAGAACCGTATATGACAGATGCCAAATGACGACGACGACGATCTATTATTTGAATTTTTTATTGTTCGCAACAAATATTCGATTAATTTTTAATAATCTCTCTCGTTTAAATAATCATCGTTTTAATTTTTATTATTATTATTTTTTTCATTAAATACGAGTTATCGAGACCGGAAACGTTTGATGAAATATCCTGTAATATTATAACGACGGTATTTCACCGATCCGTGGCGGTAGTCGTCGGTATGTACGTGTATATTTAATATTATAATATATTGTAGTCGGTATTTTTCTCCGTGTTTAATATATTAATGTAAATATTATAATAATATTCATTATATTTTATGCGAACGGTCGAACGCAATCGGAACTTGCGGCGCGCGCACGTTTTATCACAGAAAAAAAAAAAAAAAAAAAAAATTAAAATTAAAAATTATTCACGTCACGAGATCCGTTGCGCATTGTTCGCGATACATTATCATTACTGTTATTATTATTGTTATTATTGTTATTATTGTTATTGTTATTATGATAAATGGCACGACGACGACGACGACGACGACGGCCGACGCGGGGCGCGCGCGAACGAAACCCAAGCCCACGCGACGGAACGCATTCCGGAACGGTCGTCCGTACGAAAAAAATTACGTATACGAGTCCGTTTTTCGTATTTTTCCCGCCGCGGGGCCCCGATGTCTGACCCGGTTTTCGTGCGGGCCTATTGTTATCGCCACTCGTTGATTTGCAACAACGATGTTAACACTAATCGGCGAGCGGTCAAAATACAATAATTTCAGGATAATATTCGCGCGTTTTCATAGTAATAATTATTATTATTACAACTATTGTAGTTTTTATTTGCCTCAAGAGTACGATTTTGTTGTATTTTGCCAAATTTTGTGAAATTCGTACGCATTCTATAGGCGAATTGTTTCGTTCGCTTGTATAAATCATTATATATTTATCTACCTAAAATTGTTTTTTTTTGTATATACCTCATACGTACTAGAATTATACGGCGGAGTCGTGAGAGTCGTTTTGCCATCTATCCGAAACACGCGAATTCATTAGCAATACACCCCAATATATTACACCGATATTGTGCGAGGTCATCTGTACTCGGCCAACGAGAAGAGCATGGCCGCAGGCGAATGCAAATTAAAAATATGTAAAAGAGCCTATTGTATATATGTAGCTTCCACGTAATGTAAACATTAACAAACATCGATCGTAACGTGTACGATGCTTTTGAGTTCATGAAATCGACATATTACTTACAGAAAACCTTCTGTAAATCGTTTATTTCAGATTTACTGTCGGTTCAATAACAGAACGTACTAATAACGCTCGTCGTATTATGAAAAAACCGCACATACTTCACACCATGGGGGGTAGGCCATCTGTTTTAGTTGGAAAGTTTCGGATGGTATGGGAGAGCACAGCAAAGATAAACTATTGGAATCAAAGACGGTTCGTGTAGGTAACTCAGAAATCAACAAAAATTAAACCGATGTTGTATCGTCATCGTACGTTGTCGTTTTTTTTTTTTTTTTTTTTTTTTCTTAAACCGTTGGGAGTTTAGAACAAATATTTTGACATATACTTTGTCCGTTTCGTGAAATGGAAACTTTTATTTTATACTTCGTGTAAGTTTATTAAAAAAAAAAAAAAATTACACGATATGTAAAATAAAGGTTTGACGATTATTTCACGAAATTGATAAAATTTGTGTCCATTTCATCGACTCGACAACACCATCATGCACGTTATGATCGAAGTTCCATGAAACGGATATCCAAAAATGTGAAATGTGCGTTTGGATGCTCGCCGAGCATATATATAACGAAAGCGTCGTTAATTACAGATTGTACCGAGTACAATTTTAAATATGAGGATAATATTATCGTTTTGTAGATAACAAAATATCGTCGAAATTCCACGACGACGGTGTTTAATGTCGCGTAAATGTAAATCATTTTGCAAACTTTCTCAAATGGCTCAAATAGCTTGGATTTAACGATTTATTGTTTAAGCTTTGTATACAAAATTCCAATTAAAAAATGTATTTTAAGATTTTTACACGCAAACGTGATTTATACATATAAATATAAATAGTGTATACAACAAACTATTCAGTAGGTACTGTAATAACAAAACTTAGATAATAATTTTTCTCCAGATTAAAAGAAGACCCGGTTCAATGGCTCGAATTTAAAATGTATTGATATTTTTGTTTTAAATTTCATTTCTTTATCAAAATTATTTAAAAAAAATATAGTACATTATTTAGAATTTTTAGGAAATACAAGCATTCTTTAGGATTTTATAGATCATTACATTCCTAGCCCTGATTATCATATTCAGGTATGATATTACCACACGCGATGGGAGTACCGGTACCGACGCAATCACGGTACTCGTTTGTTTTGTGTGTTTCCAACGTTTTAAAACCCTTGGCGTCCACAATGCTCAAAATTCCTTTCGGCACAATTACTGAGTTGTTGAATTGCAAATTTCTAAAAGAGATTTTTTTTTAAAAATTGACATTTTCACTTTATTTTGCCATATTATATACACGAGAAGAACCCGTATCTGGTGGTTTAACAGTGATGAAAAACACCAGACTCCCGAATTAAGTTTCGAATATAGTAAAATTGTTCAATAGAAAATCAGTGTTTTGTGTTTCACGAACAATTTTTAATTTCGAAATTATCATTTCAATTGTACTTTCTCAAATAAAAATAAATCATTCGAATCGATGAAAAATTGACTTTTTTTTTATACTACGACTAGTAACTTGACAAGAAGAAACGGGGGAAAAAAAAAAAAAAAAAAAAAATGAATTGTTGATCTCGTCCGATGATCCGTCACGTGGTCGTCATACTTGGCAAGTCAATTAAACATTTCAGCTATTGTTATGCGAATATTTACAAGGAAATATGAATTAACCCCGCGTGTGAACTGGGTTTTAAAAATAATAATCGTATCTAAATCGTACGTTAGTCCCGAGGTACGCAGTTTTCGTATAATATCCGTGAAAACGTTCTATTATTTTCGCACGTAATTATATTATTATTAATACAACACATTATGGGCGTTTATCATTTAAACATTGTTATTATCGTTTTGGGGAATCGGACACAGAGTCGTCGGTAGCTCCCGTTTTCCGGTAGAAAAATATCACTTTTGCTCGCAAACAGACTACACGTCGCCGCCACCGCCGCCGTTCCGATTCTCCCACGCGCGGCCCCGCGATCGAATAGCGTTCCCTCCCACGCACCATAAAATTACAATACCGCCATGA
This sequence comes from Tuberolachnus salignus, assembly GCA_956483605.1. NCBI lineage: Eukaryota > Metazoa > Arthropoda > Insecta > Hemiptera > Aphididae > Tuberolachnus > Tuberolachnus salignus. The sequence goes on along the minus strand of OY101436.1, from coordinate 36,128,457 downwards.
TGGTATTTAATACGAGTATAATTATATTGTTGTAAACAAATGTTTGCGATTTAACAAAAAAAAAAATTTTAAAAAAATTCTAGTCGTTTTTCGTCACTCGCCGGCCGTCCGTCCGTTCGAAACAATTCGAAACGCATTCGAATTATGTATACGACGTACCAAGGCTGGGCAAGTTAATGAATAATATTAACTCGGTCAAGTCGAATTAATTGAAAAATATAACCGAGTTCATTGTTTTATTAACTATAACTTAAGTCGAGTTAAATAAGTCAATACGAACATTCAATTAGCACGTCAACGGAAGTTAAGTTAATATAGGTTCTTTTTCTTATAAGAATCTCGATGTACACAGGACGAATTTGGACATCTCTTTTCCCCTACAAGAATATTCATATTCAACTAGAAATGCACGCGCAGACTATTGCAGTGTCACCAATGTATTATGTATGTTAGTGTATAGTACATAGATAATAGAAAGATGTTTAAGATATTTATGCGCGAAAACGACACACTGATAATAGCAACCTCGGTTTCTTATCTATAACCGCGAAAACAAGCAGAAATGTAATAACAAGATCGTAAAATCACGAAGCCGAGATACGAATGAGTGTTATGAGGTCTTACCAAAGACTGCAGATAAAACGTAGTGTATACTCTTAGTGTCTTAAGATTAGTGAAATAGTGATATCACTTCTCGTATTCGTCGCGTTAATAACTATTATTATCATAAATGTACATTTAAAAATATTTCAAATTTATAATTATCATGAAAAAAAAAAAAAAAAAAAAAAACATCAACAAATAGGCATATATGTTCTGCCATGAAAAAACCCTCTTTATTGTCCGTCTTTCTCGCCCATAATAATATGTTGGTTTCAACCGTAAGGCGTGTCTACGGTCCGTGGCTATCACGACCTGCGGAATTCGACTAAACTCGTTTTATCAATTGCGGTTCCTAATCGGGTTTAATCGGGAAACGTAATAAATCTTGTACTTTTTTTTGTTATATTACCCGAGCCGACTCCCGAGCAAATGTAATATTATATTACTGGTAAGAAAGAAATATAAGAAGAAAAAAAATGGCAATTTTCTTACTACAACGCGACAATGGAATATTTTTTTTCTTTAAAATTTGGCGGCCCTTTAACGTTTCGGTTATTAACTTTCGGTTTAATTCTAGTCGCCGGTTTCATTTTTTTTAGCTCGTGCACGACATGGCGAAAACGGCCGTTTGAAATGTTAAAACACCACACCCTTAGAATTTGTCATGAGATAAGTGATAAGGATGTGTGAATCCTCCTCCTACCTTAGGCGAGCTGCACACTCAAGAAATTGGTTTAAGAAACCAATTTAAGAAACCAATTTCATGAAACTAATTTCATATTTGCGTACACTGGTGAAACAAAAATATGTATAGTTTCGACAATTTCGTCTGATGATGAGGATGTGTTAATGTTGTATTGGTGGCTTCAAAACAGTCGTATCCTTCGATTGCTTCTATTAATTTAGAATTGAAATCTAGAACTCCTTTCCACATCGTATTAATTAATTTAATTTTTCCTAGCACTAAGGACAACTCAAAAACAACTACTCCGAACGATTTATGATGTGTTATTAAAATAGTAATATGGTAGATCGTCACAAACGATATTTTGTATAAAATCAAAAAAAAAAAAAACAACGATAATATTGGTCAAAACGTCGATAACGTTTCCATTTATGGGATTTTATTATGGGGATTATTATATCGTATATAAACACTATTAAATTAGTACGATAGTATTTTTACTATTGTTACTATGCTGTATATACTACAGTGTATAGTGTATATATATATATAATACTAAAATATGATAAATATAAATTCATAAATAACATGAACATACAAAATTTATAATAATATAATATTATTATTATTATTTATTTATAATTTATACGAAACATTATTGTTGAAACCAAAATTAAAAGTTTCATGAAACCGTGGTTGCGCAACTATGAGAAAATTTTGTTTCATGAAACTCAGCGTGCGGATCTACTTGATTTTCAATTGAATGGTTTCGTCAAACTAAAGTTTCACATTTCATGAAATTAGTTTCTTAAAACTATTTTCTTCGGTGTGCAGCCCGCCCTTAAGTTGTATTCAAATATAAAGTGAAAACACCTCTTGCCCCCTTTTAAAAAAATGCTGGGTACTCGCCCGACAAGTATGTCTTGTCTAACACAAGATGCCTAAACCACCACCAATCGCCGTCTTGGCCATCGTCAGCTTCCAAGACCGCGATCCTCCTCCCTCCCCCCCCCGGCACCCCGCCCACCCCGTTGTACCAAGACGGCGATGATTGGTCGTGATGGCGGTGGTGGCGGTGGTGGTCGTACGAAGATTCTTTCTTATCGGGGCGTCCCTCTTAATTGAACGGAAATATACGTTTAAAATGTCGCCGCTATAGTATTATAATAATTATTATTATAACGTCGTCGTCGTCGCCTGTGTAATAATAGTAATATAGAAGACCACACGCGGCAAGGAGAACGTGATTTTCGCATTGTCGGTTTTACATACACGGAGTTACCTATACCTATATAATAACATACGTATTATTATTATTATATTATACACCGGGGTTACGGTAATACCGTATAATAATATTATAACGTCTTAACTACTTCATTAAAGCGTATATCGGCCGGCCCGGTATTATAATAATATTGTTATATAGTCGTATACCGCCGATTGTTATCGATTGTGTGTTACGCCGGTTAACGGCCGACCGCGATACTCGCCGGGATTTTTTTTATTATTATTTTTTTTTTTTTTTTTTTACATTTGTAATAGTCCGTGTCGCGGTATAATATAATAAAATTTATGACGTAGTGCGCACGTCGCGCATGTTCGTCTTACCGCCGATAATAGCAATAGTAATAACAGTAATAATAACCGCGACGTCTTTGAAATGTATCGAAGAAAGTTTCCATACCGATCCGAATGGCTACACTCGCCGCGATCGTCCTTTGTAAAACGCACACGAACCGTTAAAAAATTATGAATTTTATTGGCCATGTATTATACTTATTATAGTTATAGTTTCGGTGTGTTCAATTCGATTTGTTTCCGACCCGCGTCTATATTATATTATATTTTTAGATTCCGTGAGTAGGAACGAGCCACACTATTTAACTATTTATTGACACGTGCGTGTGTTTTTTTTTTTCGGGAAATACTTTTTCCGCCAATGCTCCGATTTTGTTCACGTCGTACCTTAAAAGATACGGATGTTTTACCCGATGGTGTTTTATTTGAACAATTTTCGAAATTCTCGATAGATATTCCAAAAAATTGCTTTTTACGTTTTGTTTTGTTTGAAACACTTTTTTTTCAGATAGTAAAAATGTTTCAAACTATTCGAATCGTACCATAAAAGATGGGGATTTTTCCCTCGGTGATACTTCATTTGAAAAATATCTATAGATTTCCAACAGTTTTTCTAAACAAAGTTTTTTCAAAAACACTAACAAAATATGTCGGTACACCGGTTTTATTTTGATCGATTTCTTAGTTACTTTGGCTACACGGAAAATAACACGACTAATACTACTCCGCTCAGAATCGTTTTTCTTTTATAGCAATGATTTATCATTGATTTCAGTATATATAAATTTAATTAACCTATATTTTTGTGTACTCTATATGTTGTCACGACTCACGACTGTATCGCCGTATTGTTGATTATCATTTAAACATTTATTTTATAGTATTCGTTGCAAAAATCAATTTATTACATTCAATATTTTTCTTATACTATCGATGACATTAAAATATATAAACTATTTTTTAGTTATATAATTATAGTTTGTGTAGACATTATTAGAATCCTATAGAAATACACAGTGTTTAAGTGGTTGATTGTGGTGGTTATTGGTTAGTGGTTTTATCTATGTGTTTTTTTTTTTTGTTTATCTGTAATTTTAATTTTTCGATCAGAATTCTTTCTCCAATCTCATCGATTTCAAATTGTGGTTTCTAGTAGTGAATTTTTTCAAGTTGGCGTACGCCAAGGAAGCCATACGGTGATTTTTTGGATTTATATTTCTTTCTACTTTGCAAAATCGAATATAACGGGAATATCATTCACGAAACACCGGTTTCTGTTTAAATCGATTTTGTGTAATAATAATCGTAAAGACTTGAAATGTTCATCGAATATTATAATCTATTAACGGTAAAATATTTTGACGTTATTCGAGTTATTCATAGCTTTATCCTAATACGACCGTCCAAACTTTTAACCTCCAGTATACCTGTTTTTTTTTTCACACATATAGTTGAATGTAGAGAGTCTAATATATACACTAATAGAGCGGTCACACCCGACACGGAGCTCATATTAATTAAAAAATTATATTGATAAAAATAAAAATATTTTCATAAATGTTGATAATTTACAATATTGCAACGAACGTTTTACGTTAAAACACAATTGTAATGCATTATTATATTATAATCAATAAAAAAAAATAAAAAAATTTGTTTAAAAAAAGAACACCATTTATATAGTGATATACGGCTCCACTATAGGGTAGCCGCCACTGTCACTGATAAGTTAATAAAACGATTACGACGGTGCCCGTAATCGACCAGATAGATAAGAGCGGCGATAAGGGACGCGACCGCACGCGGCGCCACATACGTATTGATAACGACGCGGGTATTAGAACACGGCACTGTTGACGGCGGTTGTAGTTGGTTATAGATAACAGTTCAACCAATCAGCGTGCATTACGCGGTTGACTACCACTCTTTTAATATAATATTTTATATTTTTTATCTAGTCGAATGCGTTCGGACAACGCGATATTTTACCTCGTATATAATTGTTCCGTGCGAAACATTAATTAAATATATACACGTATATATATATGCCTACGACGCATCCCGGAGTGCGGTCAAACCGTTTCCCGTGACCGCGGCGGGACTGCTTGCGTGTTCGGAACGTAATAATAATATTATTCGAGTGCGCAATAATAGAGAATTGAAATGCGCGCGAACCATTTTTGTTTTCTCCAAGATAATAATTTTTTTATTCTCCCCGCACAGTTTCGCCATAACGACCGCGTCTTATGTAACGTCCGCACGCTCGCATAATACACCCTCGGGGGGGAAGGGGGGATATCGAAAAATAAAAATTGATCATGCTCACGGTCGGGTTTATGACATTTTACGTGTGTGTATCAAAAATAATAATAATAATAATAATAAAATTACCACACTGTTATTTACACTTTTTAAAAAATAAACTATATATATATATATATTTTCAGAGTAATAATTATGCAAATAAACGGGATCGAAAAACGCATTATTATTATTATTATGGTACATAATAAGTATATTATGTTATGTATACGATTGAACGCCACCGTCTACCAGAATATTATGCGCGTATCGTGTCGGTCATCGCGTCGTTTATGGGAACATTCTTCACGATTCGTACCAACGCGTCGAACAACCGTACTTTGGATATATGATTATTGAGGTTTAGTCGGTTTAGAAATCCGAGCGTAGATAATATTATATATTACAAAAACAAACCGTTTAAAATCTTGTAAAATGTATAGTTTGTACATAATATTAGGTATACCCACAATTATCAGTATATAATTTTGTTCGGTCCTAACACAAAGCGTGTTTCGAAATACTATCTATTGGTTCGAGATTTTGTCTATTCCGAGCAAAGCAAAGAAATGTATATTATTGGTTTTTTTAAACTCAGAAAACATTTTTTCGGCGAGCAAACATCAAGGTTACAAAGGGGGAAATATATTAATAATACCACTAATCACCAACATTACTCGATCATCCCGGACAATCGTCGTAATGATAAATTAACATTTCGCAAGTGTTTTTTTTTTGGCCAATTTATGTCTCAAACGAAACTCCTATGATATTATTTTAAAGATCTATCGGAAACTAATGTTATTTCGTTTTGTTTTCTCTCAAAATTCTCGATTCCTCCTGGTCATTTCTACAGTCGGACGGATGTGTAGAAACGGGGTTTTTTTTTTTGGCTCCGGATTAACGCGTCTATAACGGCGAGCCGGGAGAAATACAGTTTTTCAATAGAAAAAAAGAAAAAAACGATATATATATATATATATATAAATGTTATCCGGACTCAACGATGAACGGGCGGAAACTGTAAAAACTTGCTGGGAAAACGGCGCGCGGAAAAAAAAAAACTGCGTGACGACGGCGATGATACGTTTTCGCGATGTTATTTTATTGTTTAATATTACGGAATCATATGGAATCAGTTCATTCGCTTCGCCCGGTACGTATAATAATATAATATTACGGTGCTGTAATAATGCCTACACACAACCAGTGCCCGAAATGGTGGACGAGCACACGGTCCGAGTAGAAACTCTAGTCTCAGTGATCACCAATCTTTTTAAACGGCGGTGTCTTTTTTTTTTTAGATAGAATTCAGCCACGGTGCCTTCCGGTGAAAATCCCGAAGAAGTTTGAACTTTAAACGCTTATAAGAAAAAATACCAACATAACGTCGGTATCATTTTATTTTTTTTTTTTTTTTTTGTTACCATTCGGTACAACTTATGATGAACCTGGCGTCAAATTTTTGTGCGTTTTTATGGGGCCGTTATAATTTTTATTCACATTAAACCACAATAAACTAGAAAATGTCAAATATCTATAAATAACCTAAAACCATCCAGACTATATTGAAAATTGCACCACGTCTAGAAAATGCTTATATAAGTATTAAGTGAACATTTCAAGATTATTCATTACAGAATTAAAACAAAAATACCGAATCGAAATCAATAGAAACCGTCAACATGCGTTTTCTGTTTGTTTCGGGGTTTCCCCGTTTTAAAGAAAAGTGTAAGACAAAAAAAAAAAAAAAAAAAAAATCAAAATTTGACCTTCTATTCAACAAATGGATAAAACGTTTGCCAGAAACTACCTCTGAGATGATATTAATGATTGAAGCAAGACTTCTGGTCAAAAAGTTAATTTCGAATAGAAAAAAAAATGCACACATCATAGTAAAGCCAATACATTTTTCGCTTAGGTTAGGTCGGTTTAGGCTATTGTGAATATACATTTAATTTTTCGTACGGGCCGCGGTGTCCCTGGAATCGGCTTGTGGTGCCGCTAGGGTTAGGTTAGGTCTAGTCTATATATTTGCCCTCCCCGGCACATATTTAAAAATTTAAAAATACTCTGTAAAATACGCCTCCGTTCTAGTTTTAAAATAATCTTCAATACTGTAGTCCACCGCCGTGGGGAGTATCTTGTATATACTTTACTGCTATTTATCTTTTTTTAAAATTTTTTATTAATTAATTGTACGAATAGGCGTTTACACGTGAGGTCCATATATTTCGGGGGGGGGGGGCCCTTGTACGCGTGCACTGATTGTACTTGCGTTAATCGGGGCCGAACATGTTTTATGACAACCGAATAAGAGGATTTCATCGTAATCGGCTGGGACGATCGCCCGGATTTGTAGAGACGGTTGCTTTTATATATATATATATATATATATATATTAGAGGTGAGTCGGGAGAAATACGAGTTATTTTTTTTATTAATCTTATCCGACTCGGAGATTCCGGGGTAACGCGTGTGTGCGGAAACCGCTGAAACGGAAAAATACAAAAAAAAAAAAAAACCAACCAACTCGCAATGACGACGACGATACATTTTTACGATATAATATCAGGAGGTACTTCTATACTTACTCGCGATTGCGCAGTGGATCGGCCGCGATCGTCGGCCCGACGACGTCCGAAATCCTCGAGGAAGAAAATATCATAGGAAAAAATACGGCGGACGACAGACGGCGGTTTCTTCTGCGCGTTATATATCGTAAAACGTCGTCGGGCGGCAGTAGACAAAAAAAAAAATAAAGAAAAATTTCGAATAGAAAAAAAAAAAAAAATAATGTAATAGAATATACAAGTATACGACGATATTATATTATTATTGTTTCGCGCGACGATTGCTAGGCGAAATCCTTTGTGCCGGCGGTGACGGCAGCGGGTACCGGAAGCGCGACCGGTGTAGTTCCAAGTAAGTAACGCGCCGTGACAGATCGATCGGCATTCCGGAATCGTCTGCAATATTATCGTGGAAAAGAAAAATCGCGACAATGGCCTCCGTTCACGGAGGTTCATGGCGGCGACGACGACGACGACGGAAAAGAATAAAACGACCGAGGGATTTTTTTTTTTGCCGCCGCCGCCGCCGTTTATTTTTCTTCTATTAATGCGCTCGTCGCGCGTACGACCGCCCCCCCCCCCCGCCAGCCCGTCCGACTGGTTGAGATGTATCATTTTTTTTTTTTTTAACAAATTTCTCTCTCTCTCTCTCTCTCTCTCTTTCTCTTTCACTCTCTCACTCATTATAACCGCGCCGAGTCGTCACCGGAATAAAGTCGGTACAATATCAAAAATAATAATATTATGTTACGTAAACCGTCGCGCAACAATAATACGTATAATAACGACCGCGAAACTATACGGTTATATTCTTTTATTTATTTTTTTGTTTTCGGTTAAGGCCGTCGAGACCGTCCCGCCAAACATAATCATCCTCCACATAATGCATCTTTATTTTGTATCAATTTTTTCCCGATCGCCCGACCCGATTCCCTACGTACCGCTACTGGAAAAGTCTGCCGTCTCCCGAGTGGTCTTGTGCCTCTTGGGCGGGGACTATCAAAATAATAGCTTCTCTTTTCTTTTTTTTTTTTACCGTTTATCGCGTCTTGTTGTTTTCCCTAACGCCCATTCTAGCTCCTTTCTTTCTAAGTCCCGTCGCTGTTCGGTGCAACTAGAGTCCAAATATTGGAGGTGTTGAAATTATGTAATGCTCGCAGACAGCGTTTTATCATACAATTTTTATGTTGTTATCTAGACAGTGTCTGCATTAGATATACTATAGATATTCATTTATCTATCCGACTATATAACATATTATAGATAACAGTGGTATCTATAGGATACAACCATTTTCAGGACAGATGGCAAATAGGTACTATCTTGTGTAAAGATGGAACCACGGACCTTCTTTCATCATTTTGATGAAAACGTCAGATTAAAAAAAATATCAATAGGAATGAAAGAAACGGCTTCGAATTGTTTTTTGATTATTAGGACTGATAGTGTTGGTTTAGGACTGGGGGGTGCTGAGTTAAAGCTTCGGGATGTTTCAGCACCCACAAGCACCCCCCTATGATTTGCATCTATGATTATCCCTCTATACATATACCTACGACGGACTAGTTTATTAATTATAATACATGTTGGACGTCACGACGTTTGTCGAGTTCCCTATTTTTCGTGTTTCAGTTACCGCGTTTGAGTTCAGTTTTCATATTGATAACGATACAGATTATAATAATTACTATGCGACGATAACGAACGGCCGGGTATTATGAGCAGTTCAGAAACCGAATTGTGTATTTAGTGTGGGTAAACGTTGGCGGAGGGCGTCAGTATATTTACGAAATATTACGCATACCGGTAGTAACTATACAGGGTGACGATTATAACCACGTCTATAACGACGACTAACACGCCGGTTGCGCCCTGTATATATGCCGCACAATTCCGGTCGTTATTATTGCGGTTGTACGTTGTTACCGTACGGGTTTTTACTTTCAAGAAATCGCGTTTCGCGGGTCAACTCGATTGTTAACAGCAGCAGCAGCAGCAGCAGCAGCAGCGCAAGAGAATAATATAATAATAATATAATCTCGTCTCGGACTTTTCGCGTGACCGGAAACGTCGGTGGCCGGTAAAATAGCTACACACGCGGGCGCAGAGCTGTCAGCTCTCTGCACGCAGCCGGGTGCTGCCGCGACCCCCCTAACAAACACGATAATAATTATCAGTGGCGGATATCTTTTAAATTGGAGGTGTTGCTGGAATCCGCTGTACGACCACCCACCCGTTACATATCGTCGCCGATACGGCAACAAAACCTAATTCAACATTTCACAACCTATATGAGCTGTATTAGTATTGCACTGGTTTTACAAAAACGCGTTTCGGTTAGTGAACAGTTTCGGATGTTTCCGTTTTATACCATAATTAATGCGGATTTTTCGCACGACTTCGCCCCACGTACTTTATTTGACAAATTTTTCGAAATTCCCAATTCCTTTTTGGTTTTTCAAAAAAATCGCTTTCTATGTTATTATTATTATTTATTTAAAACAATTTTTTAGTCAAATATTTCATACCCGTAGCACTACTGTAATATGCATATGGTCTAACCAACGCATAAATTTAGTCTGGGACACAATTCTATGGTCACCGATGTTTCCCGTGAAAACTATTCACATATTACGTATATATTCACGGGATTTGAACGCTTTCTGTAAGGTGATTTCGTTAAACCTATTAATCGGTGTAATAGGCGGATCGGTCGAGTTTCCTTGTTGCATACGTATATGAATAATAATCAATTCAAACATCTAGATAAAGATAGATAATTAATCTAGAAGATGATAAAAAAAATACATTAAAATGTAACTATCTAGATAATCATGAATAACGACCATTTTAATTACCTATTTTACTATGAATATTTCTATGTGTTCATATGGTATATTTCTAAATTTAAAAAATTGGTTGTGTAATCGATGTACCATTATATTATAGTAAAGTAAATATTTTACCTATAATTTCTAATAAATATTGGTGCCATATTGGTAAATACTTTTACACTGTAAAGTTTACAGTAAAATTATACCGAAGTCTCGATAATGATGTTATATATATATAAATTATCTAGATAAGGTAAAATATTAAAAAAAAAAAAATATATATATAAATAAATATCTCGATGAATCACATAACGCTGTTAATAATTATCAATGTTTATGTTTAACTATTAGTAGACATTTTTAAATTTTTTATTTTCTGGACGGATGGCAAACGCGGAAATATTCTAATATCGTTTTGTGTTTCGCAGATGGAATCGCCAGGAACGCGGCCAAGACGAACGGAGTTAGGCCCGAGGAGAAGATATCCACCGTGTCCCGGTAAGATTGACGAGTCGTGTTCTGTAGCAATACTACTAATAATAACAATGCGATTGCGGGCTGTATCGCGCCTGTAAGGTCAGATGTTAGGCATTGCGTTCACGAAATCGCGGTAATTTTCGTTACGAAACATTATTTCATGGATTCGATATATATGTAGGTTTGAAAAAAAAAAAAAATTTTAATTATACAGACACAAATTTGTATGCTATAAAATAACACCGCGGCGGTATTTTACCAAATCCGTGGGATCGCGTGCGCGGTTTTTTCACCGTTTTTAGTCGTACTGTATATTACAATATTTTACATAGACGAGAATGAGAGAAAAATTCTCAACGATATCGTAACTCGTCATTATTGTTCCATGTAAAAAATATTAATGGTTCGATAATGTAATCGAATAATTGCAAGTGTTGCGCGCCAGTTCGAAATATTTTTTTCCCCCCTACAATTGTCCACTATATACATATAATAACTATCGGCTGTAAATATAATGCACTATAATGACGTTGTGCATATATATATAGCTGCAGTATGCATGCAGATTATCAATGCTGGTGTGTGATGCGGTTTACAGTACGAATATTTAGAATGTTAAGTGGACGCCGAACGTGAATTTGCCGGCTCTGTCTGTCTATCTGGTGGGTAACGTAACAAAAATGTTGTCGGACCTCGTCGGTCGTATACAAAGAACAGTTTTTTTTTTTTTTTTAAATCTTAATCTGTCGGATTTTCTATGGTTATTTTAGAAATATTTTAGGCAAATTTAAAAAATAAAATAAAATCGGTTTAAAAAAACAAATCAAAATAACGACTTTTAATGTTGATTTTGACATTGAAATTTAGTTCGTACCACCGACGAGGCCCCCCGAGTACTATTGAAAGTATAAAAACATATTTTCACCATATTGCCTGTTAGATAGATCGATAAATACGTTTTCGGGTTTCTGTTATGTTTATTCAGTTTAAAATAATCGTAGACAGTAGACATTTTCACCGAATACTTATAACATCCCTTTTTAAACATGATAAAATTTTCTAGGCATTTTGATCATTTTTGAACTATTTATACCCATTTGAAATTGAAGAGTTTTTTTTTTTTAAATTTTCATTTGGTTTTATGAGAATTAAATTTTTTTTTTGTTTTTCAAAAATGCTCGATAATTTAACACAAGATTCATCATAAGTTGTTTTTTTTTTTGGCCATATTCAAATATCGAAAATCCGTAGGAGTTTTTTTTTATATATATTTTCGTTTAAAGTTTAGATTTTAAAGGATATCGTATAAAAAAATCACAGAATTTCAAAACACAACACGATTAACGGAACCCGCTCAAAATCGTTATTATTTTTGTTGACAATGATTTTTATTTTCTATTTGTTCTTTCTAAATGCCGAGTATGAGCGTGTGGACCAAAAGTCAGCGTTCGCCGTATACGCAACGAGGTCAATATTTTTTATAAAAATTGTGTACTATTATTATTGTGATTACGAGCGGAATAAATTAAACCGACGTACGCAGTACGCACGCTCACGTTCACGTTCAAAATGCCGACTCCCCAAGGTCTATACAAATGAAACAACAGTAAAAAAAAAAAAAATATCATAAATATCTCGTCATTATTTTTATTTTTCCACATAAACTTACGGACTTTACTCAAGGCTGTCCTCGGGCACTGGTGACCGATTTACGCTGGCCGTCGTCGTTCCTCGAATGTGCAGCGTAGGTATACAAATAAGATGGAATAATATGCAAAAAGTGATGGGATTTTCTGTACGTTACGTAAACCGCCGACACGACAACGACGCCACGACCGACATTAGAGACGACAATATAACACGAACGTGCGATAATATTGTAATATATCCGTAAATAGGCGAGTGTAGGAGTAGGTTTGTTCTGTTAACAATTTTTGGACCGGAAATCTTGCTCCGACCGTCCACTTTGCCGGGGGTGATTTTCTACCGGAAATCACCCCATTAGTTGTATGCGTTAATAGTTCCTCTTCAACCGTGTTCCTGGCACCGCTTTTCCCGATTTCTTTTTTTTTTTAGTATTTTGACAAACCCCGTTAGACATGTAATTTTTGGAAAGTCTTTGTAATTTTCATATAATAATAGAAAAGAAAATCTAATCAGACGATACTTGTTAATAATTTTTGATTATGATTTGTTCGTTATAATCTATAGTGAAAAACAATCGTGGAGACCCGAAATTTTACTAAATTCTACTGATGTGGCGGCGTAGATTTAAAATAATTATTGTGTATTATTAAACCCGATATATTTCTGAATTTTTTCTCACAACAGCGTGTGGGTGCCGCTGTTCGAGTAACCCAAAGTCGATATCCGTCTATAGTATCTGTGTTTGTATTGAAACCTGAGTAAAGTTTTGACGAATAATAGATACTATATTATACTATGTTGTAATAAATATAGGAGCAGTCGTGATAAAAAAAAAAAAAAGAAAAACATCCCGATGTGTACCTATTAACTAGCGTGATGCATTTCCTCGGATTGCGTACGCACGTCGCGGACGTCGACGTGTCTTCCGTATTCCTTAGATAATATTATAATAATAATAATCGTCGTAATAATTGTACGTACGCGTCCATGACCGATGGTTTAAAAAATAACTGTTTTGACCGGCGGTGGCTGTACTCGCAAATGAAGTCGAGATCCGAATAATATATACCGTATTTACTGTACGGCTACCATTGCTTCTACGATTATATTGTATTATTAAAAAAAAAAAAAAAAAAAAAAAAACTCTATAGATAACGAACGATATTATTTACGAGCTGTTGAGTGGAACGGCGGCGAGGGGACGGCGGGCGTCGTACGAATAACGTGCCCGTATAATATACGGTGAGCTCTCCTATAACGTGCAAAACGATCATCACGGTTAATTACACGGTGTATACATCGACGTGTGTACATCATACACACAGACGCGCACAATAATATAACGTAATAAATTCGAATGTGCGCTCGCGCTTAGTTATACCTCATTGTAAACTAGTGGCAATCCATCAAGTCGCGAGTCCGTCGAGGAACGGCGGTTATGCAATGCGTCTTCGCGGGAGACTTGAACGCCCGCCACCGTCGTCGTCGATGACCTTTCCGGGCCAGTCCCGAAAGGTTACAATACATACCGAGTGCAAAGCCGAAAAATAGTGTTATTATTTAATTTACGAAATTATTATTTCCTCCTTTACACACACACCCCTTCCCCATCCACCCGAGAAAACGTCCGTAATTCACCTCTGGGATCGTCGCCGATTTCGACCGGACATTTCAATCGTTCGGTTTTTCTATACGGTCTTATAGCGTGTGTTGTTTTATCGTTTGTAACGCAAGACTCTATCTAATAGAAAAATAAAACATCAAAGCGAGTCACTGGTGGAATTTTCGATCTATTCTTTGCGGTACCTTGTACCATTGGTTTTTTCTTTAATAATATAGGGACAAATTGACAACAATAATGACAGTATACCGAAATCGATGTGAACACAACGGTTAGACATTTTGAACACATGGGCAGACGAATGATTGGGTTTCGACAATGTTTCGTAGTCGGGTTTCGAGATTTTATTTGCATTTGTTTTTTTTTTTTGTTATTTCCTGGTTCCATTGGTAACTCGGCGGGAAACAACCACCCACTCTTCCCACTCATTTCCACTTTTAACCCAGTGTACCTATACATTTTTATGAGAGTAGTATACTAAACTGACTGGTGCGTGAATATGAGTGTTGTATTTTTTTGGACATTGAAATAAAAAGGGGATTATGATTACATGATTACAATTAATTATAACAAAAAGATGAAAATGTTAACACAGATCTTCTATAACCGATCCGTTATTTAGTGAATATCTACTGCGTGTCCACTTCCTCTCACTTCAAAGAAAAAAAAATAGGTCCACGGGTAGGAAGACACGATGATCTCAATGATTTTCGTAGGTACCCATATACGTCTAAAATATTTTACCATTTTATTCCCGCAGTGGAGGGCACAGAGTACGCAAAATCGTTATCACCTGGGCCGTGGGGTAGGGGGATGTCCAACGGACTTTTCTGTCATTATGGACACGGAAAATTTACTTAAAAAAATGGATTGTCCGGTATCCACTACAGTCGGTTCGAACGGAAAAACCTTCTTATTATAATCGTATACTATATTCCTGTACTCGCCAACTATACTATACGAAAACGCGCAGTCTTATATAAAGTATAGTAAGTACCTATACAGTCTTTCATAAAAAAAAAAAAAAAAAAAAATTAAATAAACCGGTAAATACGGTAAACTTCGGCGTAGAAGAGACGAACGGATCACTTGGTTTATGACGTTATATATTATGCGCGTAGTGTTTAGAGACGGATGCGACGGAATGCGCCTGTGTTGTACCGCGTATAATACCGTTTTGTCGCTGCGCAGAGTTTATCGTTTGGCCGGCTTTCACTTGCCGCGTTTATATTATTATTATTATTATTATTATTATTATGTCGGACATAGTCGTCAGTTTTTTTTCTTTTTCTTTTTTTTTTTTGTCGGCAGCGCTATTTTTTTCCTTTTTTTTCTTCGAGTTAATCGTTACCGCGCTAATTGGCCTTAAACATATATACCTCTATATACGCGCGCACACACGTATTGTAATAAACGTGCGCGCGCACACACAAATGTATACTGCACGCGCGTGTGTACAGCGGAAATCATCATTTCTCCATATACGAAAAAAAAATAAAAAAAAAACCCGACGTCCATTAGCATATTTTATACGATTATATTCCTTTTCCGACGCTCGTGTTCCGGCGTCCGTGAAACGGCACGTGGTTATTAGCAGCGGATCCGCCGAGGACTTTTCCGGTGGCACACTTACGTCGTGATGCCCCGACGAGGTCCCCCGCAACATAATAATAATAATGCGCGCGTATAGTTTATTGTAAACCGACGGTGGTTCCCAAACCGCGCGTTTGTATGGAGAGAGAAAACTGCACATTTTGTGGTCGAGAGCAACAGAGACTATACGTATATCGACTACTGGTCTTGGTATTAATGGCCAAATCCAAAATGGCCGCCTAAAACATCGACCGGGTAAAAATGGCCAGAGGAGAGTATGGCCGGAGGAAAACCCGAAAATATGGTCATGGAAATAATATTATAATAATATTTTCTTCTGGTCGGTTTGGTATAAAACACAATAGTCCACATGGCCGTTTTTGATTTGACCATTTTTACCGACTATACAACTTACCCCGGACCATATATGATACGGATGAAGAATCAATTTTGCTTATCCCGTGAACATTTTTGAAATTATCGTATCGTTATCGCGTTATAAACAAAATAAACGAATAATTTAGTTGTTTCTTCCATGAAAGTTAATCGGGGTTATAATTACAAAGTCCTCATTGTGTATCGTCAGTCGAAACCGCGCTGTGCGTGTTTTTCGAGTTGTTGGTAAAACATACAAATTGAGTTGGACTTACGGTTCCGCCAAATACAAACTATTTTCCAAGTTTAGGAATCCATTTTAAATTCAAACAATATAATAATCATCCGTTGTGACGACCAAAAGTTCTTCCTGCGCCGCCGTCCAGTTATGCAGACCGTACGCATGTTATTACGGTTTTTGTAGATACAAATGAACAATGATAATATTATAATAATTATTATTATTATGGTATCGTATACAGGATGATTCGTTTATAATGATCCATTACCATAATTTATTATGATCAGTTAACTGAACCTAAACTGTTATAACTCAGACGAGTATAAACAGTCAATACAATATTATAGTTTTATTATGCATATATTATCAATATTTTTAGAAAAATATTATTTTTCAAATCTATGTTGACTAGGGGAGGGGGGATGGTCATCATTTGAAAATCAACAAATTTATACTCATTCGAGGTATAATGAGTGGAATGGGGGTTGGGTAAAGTAATAAATAAATATATAAATTATAATTTATATATTTTAATATATATTAAATTTTAAAAACGTGTTAAAATCTTCAACAGAAATTACTTACATTACAGAGAGTTTACTTAAAATCTTCATTTAAGCATATATATCCATAATTCTGATAGTTCTAAAATCGGTTAATGTGTTTTAAAAAAAGTCTAATGGGATCGATCAGCACGTCGCCCTCTCCCTCATCAATCCACCCCTGAACTCAATATCAAACAAATAGGGAATATTTGTATCTATTGCGTTTTTAATATTCGTGACTATTTGTTGATTGTATCTAACTTGTTAAACAACTAAATAGGTTGGCAATAGGCATGTGGCGAATACAGTCACGTAGATTAGATCATCTTGGATAACTGCGATGACAGAATGGCTAATGACTATTATTATTCTGATATCATACGAAAATAAAATCAACATTGTTTTTCGTATCAGTATTTCTTTATTTTCCGGTCTAAATAAAATGTTCACGACATTAAGAATTTTAAAGAATATGGAAATAATTGAATATTTTTATGTTTGAAAATAATATAATTTTTACAACTTTTTACGATTACGAATTGAATATTACTTAACGCAAACCAATTGAATATTTTTCCCGGTCGTGATTTTTATTTTATATTTTCTTGTGTTTCAATTCATTATCAAACCATACAATTAATCGTATCGGTTAAAATTCACGCGGATTATGGTTTTTTAGTAGTACGAGTATTAATAAATTGTTTTAATATTTCAATAATTATGTTTTCATACCCGAGAACTGTTGTTTGTTTATTTGCTCTTATCGTCAAATTTTAAATAAAATAGTGCATAAAAAAAATTAAAAAAATAAAACTAGTTGGATTTCAGAAGACGATCGTTTTGATACTCGAGACTGTACTACTCATTTGACTGGCAGGTCTCGTAAATTTGCGGTTTAGGTTTTTAAAATTATTATATTTATTCCGAATGTTTAAGAATATTATTACAAACTCCTAACGTAATTAGATTTTTATTTAGTGTTTTATTTGGATATCGTATATCATACGTTTTTTAAAATTTTTTATGATTTTTATATTCGTTTAATCATCGTTTAATTAGGTACATGTTATGTATATAAATTTCTAAATCGAATAAACACATAAAAAGTTTACTGTGCTCTTCAGTTCTCGCTGTTGGAGGTTTTTATCGCGTAGAATGTGAACACGCGCATTTATTCGGTTGATTTTTTTTATCACTAATTTAAATTAAAGACGATTAAAATGCGCGTTAGTTAAATGTGCGTGTTTTCGTGTCGGACGTACAAGTAATAAAATACAATATGTTTGTAGTGTAATTTGTATAGGATTTTTTTTTTCAATTTTATTACTCATTGTTATTATTAAATTATAGTCTTTTTCGTTTTTTTTTTTTTTTTTTTTTTAAATAATTTGTTGTCAAAACATTATTTAACAAATAAAAAATAATATTATATATATATACTTAGAATTTTTTGTATATTGAATCATTTCGTAAAAAAAAAATAAAAAATAAATAAATTTGTTTAAATTTAACGAATTTTATTGATACCTAATGTATTTCGAATAATATATATATATATTATTTTTTTTACTTTAAACCGAATGTTTTTTATATATTTTTTGGGAAATAATTCCATTGCATTTCAATTGAACGTACACATATAATTGTATTTAATTATTAACTATAAATCATATTCTCATAGTTAATAATAACTTAAAACAGTTATATAAATGTTTTGTTATTGTATTTTATACATATATATATATATATATATATTTAAAAAATGATATGCGATCTAGTCTAAGGGCAATGAGACTTAAATTGTTTTGTTCTATAGATACCTCCTATGTTTAATTGATTTTTTTTTTTTTAATTAAAACAATAAAATATGTACCAGTCGTTTTCACAATTACTCCATTTTCACTTTTTAATTAACTATATAGGTATCTAATTGAGAATGTAAGTACCTATAATTAAACATGCAACACTCGGATATTGACTATTACGAGAAAGCCTTGTAGTTTTCGCAAACAATCAGTTTTAAACCATCGTGTACAACACAAGTACACGCCGTGTTATTGGTGACCTAAAATACGGTTTTTTTTTTTTAAAAAAACATTTTTTTTTTTTTTATTATTTATAATTTTATAATGGATTTTTATAGTTACCGTAGTAATATATTTTGAAACTTATATTTTTCTCGTAAAAAAAAAAAAATTGTATTATATTGTAATGTAAATATATCAGATAACAATATAATAAAATACGCAATAATATACTGAAATATATTATGATTAAAAATATAATAATCGTCGACAACTTATACGGTATTCTTTGATTGGTATATATAAAGTCAATTTTTGATATTTTTTTTTTACACCTTTTCTAAAATTGGGGAAAACCGGGAGATAATTGACGCAAAGTAAAAAATACGAAAGAAAAAACCTAGTGAAAATCATTTTTCTTTTGTTTAACTATTGAAATAAGCAATATAAAAATTAAAAAAAAAAAAACACTTTCAAATTTGATATTTAAACCAATTGTTATAACATTATTGTATTTTAACCATCTATCACAAAATATGTACTCTACTACATTTAACGTAGAGTCAAAATAATAAGGAAATGCTAAATTTAATACTTGTCTATGGATACAAACGATGTCAATCAATATTGTCGTGCTAAAAACAGTTGATAAGAGGTCAACAGTGTGTCTGTCCGGTATGAAATTAGTTCTTACGACAATTGATTATTCTTCCAAATGTAAACACAAATTTTAATTTGATCAGTACAACCAACCCCGTATAACTAAAATATAAAATCAGAGCGTGGGGCGGTTCTTCCACTGTGATAACGGAAAATCAAAAATCCATAGAATAAACGATATCATTTCTCCCCTGTTACTTACCCGATGTGGTTTTGTACGACAAATCGAGATTTTTTTTCCAATTAAATTAAGGGGGACGCCAAAGTTCCAAAACGTAGCAATATTGGAATATTTGAGATTATGTTCACCACAGGCAATGTTTTAAATTTTAATATACGAAATGTCTCTTGCGCGTTTTTGGTAAAATCGCTGTTGACACAAACAATATTTTAAAGGTTATGTAACATCTATTCTTATCATACGTTATCATTTTTTTTTTTTTTTTTTTGGAAGATCTGACCCCATCTCATGCCTGTCATCTATGAGCTTATATTATTAATTATTGCCGTTTAATAAACGTTTTCGCGTACCTGCCCGTGGTCGAAAGCGCGAAACGTCAAACGTTGTAAAACTTATGACGGCCATGACTACGGAGAGCCTATGCATACGATATAATATTTTTAATATCGCGTTAATATATATTATTACCGTATATCCGAAAAAGTATTATAATAATATGCTCCGACGCCTATCACATTTTTCGGCGCGACGTATACTCTCGTACAGACGTAAACCTGTTCCGTAAAAAAAAAAAAAAAATAAATTATTAATTCGTATAATATAACATATAGGTGTTTAATAGTAGTCACGATTGAAATATTATTATTATTATATTTACGCGCGCGTATATTTATGAAAAAAGAGAGAGAAAATAAGAAATAGATTGGGACATACTTTTCACCGCCGGCTTCGTCCTCTAGCTTTTCACTTAAATTCCTCATATTTGCCGTCTCTCGTTATACGTTCGGGGATGTCCGTTATCCGTCATTTCCTCTTCTTCATCAAATAGCAAATTGTTTTCCGCAGGGACGGACAAGATAACTGGAAACAGGTATTATACAAGACGTGTCCCACCCATTCTCGAACATTTTCGAAAAGACACGTACTTGTTTTAGGAATAATGCCATAAGGTGAATTTAAAAAAAAATTATTCGAATCGAATAAATTATATATTATGAATTTCAAATATAAAATAATACTCCGTTTGTATCTTTATACAAAAAAAGGAGGGGAAAAATAGAAATTAATTTTAATTACAACGATGTAAACATAACTATACGATTTTGTCCATACCTATAGATTTCCGACCGTGCGTTCACACTACTTTTTTTTATATTTGATACAAATATCGTTTAAATTACGATATTACGATATATACGGGTCGCACGACGAAAAAAAGTACCTAAATCTTAAAAAAAGAAAAAAAATAACAATTTGCCGTTTTGCGGAATCATGTTACGCGCGTTTCATGAAAAAAAAAAATAGAATAAAAAAAAAAAAAACATCGCCAAACAACGCTTTTATTATATAACAGGCGTGTACGTATAATTGTTATTTACCAACATAGTCTCGCGGTCGTACTTTATATCCTAATTCGTCACAATGATGTTATAAAATATATTTCTCAATATTATTATTCTATTGTAAAAATACAGTAATGGTTTTCGTTCAGACGTGCAGTCGGTCGCGAGAAGACAATGTTAATATAATAATAATAATAATAAAACGGGTACGCTTAGCGAGCTAAGATATATTATGAGAATTATACGCGAGTGTGTGTGTCAATGGACTCGTGACATTTATCTTTCCTTTTTTTTTTTGTTTATTATACAACAACAAAAAAAAATAAATAAATAAAAAGAAGTAAAAGAAACACATTTCGAACGCAATAATACAATATGAAAGTTTTGTTATTTTTTTTTTTTTTTACAAATCGCTAATTCACGAACGAATTCGTTGTCCAAATAAACCCGTGGCCGTGTAATTGTCATTTTTTTCGAATGTTTGTATGAGCCGTGAAAATTTTTCAAACCCTAAGCAAATCATTAAAATATAACCTAAAATTACCACCCCTTTCATATATTTGCCATTATATTTATTTATATATATATATATAAAAAAAAAAAAAATAGTAGTAATTTTTCTCTTACGACGGTGGTCAGGGGCGGAACGTGTGAATTAAACTTACCCATGTACGAACCACAAATCATATGCACGACTAAAGTACAATTTTGGGGATGCTAAAATTATTATAATAATTATTGGTATGCCAATATGACTTTTTCCCGATATATGCTACCGATATAAAACCAAAATCATGAGCCGATATTGAAATTTACCTATATGTCTGTTGAAAACCCTATTTTATTTTTTTTAAAACGTTTCTTTCATGTCCCGGAGATATTATTGCCGTTTATTCTCCAAAAATATCGGGTCGAAAATCGGTTTTGGAAAAAAAAAACCTCCCGATATCCGATATGCTGATATTTTCAATGTCGACCGGTACTCACCACTACTATTAATACATATTCGTATCGAAAAACTAACCAAATCGATACACATGTTAAGTAGGAGTAAATGTCCTACTAGTATTGCACCGTTTAAAGTTATATTATTGAAATTCTGGGTTTAATATTCAGAGTTTAATGCCCCTCTCATCCCCCACCCCCACCACCGATGTTTCAAACTGTGCCAAAAATATAACATTGTTTCTTTACAACAGAAAACAATGACGTTAGGAATTAAGTACTGTTTTTCACCGGACAAATCCTCTAAACGATTCTAATGTCATCATTACCCGTGTATTTACTACGTACGCCGGACCGATTTAATACGACTATACATTTCAACTGAAATGATTAACGACGATTAAATACCTAAAACAACTCGATGCACATCAGTTCTCCACGAGCGGTTTGCTTTAGATACTTTACGTAATAATAAATAGATGTAGCCCGCGCGAAGACCAGGTCATCAGCCCCGGTTTACGGTCCGAATGCAACTCGCATTTCGATTGGCCCGTACGAAGTATTGACCCGAAAATCAAGAAAAGTTTTCGGGGATTTCGATCGCGAGCGTTATTAAACGGGTACCCGTCGGTTTTTTTTTTTTTTTTTTGGTTTATTTTTTTTGTTTTGTTTTGTTTCTTACAATAACAAATGAAACGAATTTTCGACCGCACGGTGACCCGAAGTTCGGAGTCGGCGGTCGAGCGGCGATCGGGCGGCGGGAAGGGGCGTGCGTGTGTATTCGGCGGCGAATACAAAGTGAAAGGGGACTCGGCGGCGGACGACTGCCGCGGCCGAGCGTTTTTATTTTTTATTTTTGCTTTAGCCGGCTTATTACGGGCCGCGCGAGAAATGGCACGGAGCCAGTCGTCGTCGTCGTCGGTTTACTCTTTAAACGCGCCGTTTCGGGCCCCCGGGGCGGAGGCGCCGCCAGCCGCTTCACGAGTCCGCCGGGCCGTCGTGACCGCGCGCGAAGACGGCCGGCCAGGCGCTCCGGGGCGGAGCACCAGCGGCGGGCGGCGAATAATAATAATAATATTTCGTAACGTCGTCGCCGCTTTAAATACATAATATTATGTAGGTACTCTACACGAGTCGATTCCTTTTTCTTCTTCTTTTTTTTTTTTTTATAAACGTGTGGAAACTTCGAACGTATATAATAGAATATTATATATGTATACGTATGTCCATAAGACATAATACTCACGAGTATATAATAAATTAATTACTTCGTGGTCGTAAAGCGACGTAATAAGGGTGCGCGCAGGGTGCGTAGATCCCTCCGAGTCTGTAAAATGTTAAAAATGTAATAAAAAAAAAAAAAAAAATTTATACCGCCGACAATATGATTGATAAAAGCTCACGGCTTCTATATATTATCGTTTCTAATGTGACTTTCGAAACTACACGACCGCCAAAAAAACGTAACCACCCAGCTTAACGAGATTACTATTATTCATAGAATAATTCGGCGGGGGCTGTTCTTGACAAGCGTTTAGGTGGTGGTAGAAATAACAATAACACTACAACGCAATGTTGTGTAACATTTTCATGAAATTATTATGCAGTACTGTTTTTAACAATAGTTGTTACTGAGTAGACAATAACGAGAAGAAAAACCAATTTTCACTTTGCCCGTTACTCGTTTCCAACTTTGTCGATATTTCTTTTTGTTAGGAAGTGTCGGGTTATATTTTTGATGTTTCGGATAAATATAAAAAAATATATATATTTACACATGTGTTATGTATATAATACGTACGAATCTAAAAATGTCGGAGTTCCGGTTACTCGGCCGAAAATGTCCTTAGACGTCATTTGGCTTATAAGAATATCTGAACCTCAAAGTTACAACAATACTTAAGCCGAACCCGTAATACTCAATAAACTCTCGTTACGTCGAATCTCACGGGGAACGGGAAGAAGTTTGAATTTTATTAAAATAAAAACATTTAAATATGCGTTAAAAATACATAAGTATATATTTTTTTTTTATATAGCCACGAACTACGGTTGTTTGTTTTGGCCTCTATCGTCGACGATGTTTTCCAAATTAGAAAACGCAGAAATTGTATCGTCTTCGCCTTCCACACATATAATAGTATCAACGGAATTTCTCAACGCTGAAACCGTTTTTAACCATCAATAACGGTCTTCCTCACTTTTCTCATGGTTTCATTATTCAACATCATAATGTGTTCTGTTTAATAATCGACGATGACGGAATTACAGTGGCATGTTAAATTCTTCAGCGATTTCACATTTCTTAATACGGTCGCCCAACCAACGCTATTAATCGTACGAATCGTCTGTAATTGTATAAGAACGTATTTAATTTACTATTTTATTTTCTATTTCGCTTGTACGTACGCGCGCAATCACTACGGCGAACGCAATGCACAATTTTCAGTTTCTACTGTATTAGAAAAAAAAAAAAAAAAAAAAAAAAATGTTATTCGTATCCTCAAGATAACGATTTATTTTATAACGCTGTTGAGTGCAATGGTAGTTCAAGGGGATTTCGACGTAGTTCGAGTAACGAACAATTCGAGATAACGACGATCGACATAATAAGAATCTACTGTAATACGGAATTTTGCGGTGTACCGGTGTCATTAAAACGGGTAAAACGATTGTAATTTTTTTTACTGGTTTTTCTTTCAACGTGTCGTCGTTATTAATAACGGTTTCCACCGTACAATATATTGAAATATACGTGTAATGTTATTATATATCGCTACACGATATTTTTTTTCCGATATATTCAACCGCAATTTATTAACCTTGTCCTAACTAAACAGTAGGTTGGTATAGTGTAGTTTAACGATACAAATACATTTTTATCGCACGGAATATTTCCGATCGAAGACCGACTTGTCTTACATCAGCTTGTTAAAATAAATAAAACTAATACGGGGTTGCCGGGACGATTTTTTTTTTTTTTTGTCGTTTCCGAATAATCGGATTAATATTCTTCTATATTTTCATCTATTCTCGTTAGAATACGCGATTTCATAAGTTTTTTAGAAGAACGAAGGTAATTATCACACACAGACACATAATTCTAGTAATATTATGCAATACCTTGGATTGCCTAGTATCCTCTAAGTAACGTTTAGAAAGAGATTACCAACACCAAGGCATACAGGGATAAAGGATATTTTTCTAGAAATGTTGTCGGCCTTCGGATCGATTTCCATTATCAATCGGTGACGTAATTAGAGTATTGATTACTTGGGTTAATTTTTTATGTCCCCTCTCACAAAAAAAAAAAATGAATGTAATTCTTAATATAATAGTTTCCGCCGTTGTTCAAACTCGTCGTAATAATAATTGTAATAATTGCTCGTAGGTGTTCTATATATTATACATTTTTTTTTTTTTTTTATACTTGTAATAACCGCAACGTACAGGTGTAGGTGTATATAATTAAACCAATTAAACGAATTACCGTTTTCCGTAAGCCCGTGTAGCAGAAAAATATGCAACCCGTAGTGCACAACATTAACAAAAAAAAAAAAAAAAAAATACGCGTTTTACCGTTATAACCGCAGCGGTGACTTTTTATGTCATTATTTTCCGTTTACCGTCGTCGGTTGCGGCGCGGCGGCAGCGGCAGCGGCGGCGGGTCGAATATTTTTTGCCTTTTATCGTTACAAATTTATTTTGTGTTTATTTTGCGTGACACGTCATTATCGCGATGATAATACTAAATACGACCGCGTGTACGTTTTTATCCCTATACAAAGCCGCGGCCGTTAAAACGCGTGACATTTTGGAAAACCGACGGATCTTCCGTCACACACGTCACGAAACGAAATGCCGAAATACAAAACGAATACTGGAATCCTGGACTAAATAAACGGAAATCACCACGACTACAATTGGAGGAGAATGTGAATTTTTAGGTAATTCGAATTATAACGGAATTGGCACGAGACTCATATGGAACCCACACTACACAAACAAACAAATGACATCAATTGTGTAAAAAATTATCACGATATTATGTTGTATATAACGATAAATATTGTCTAACTCTGTACAGACTGTTGAGGCTTTTTGCACGATTTTACCAAACTTCTTCGCCTATCCCGATACATGACGCTATCCATTTACCATCTACCTGTCGCGGTATCCGATAAATCCATCTTTATCCTCGGACGCTTTTTGGTTGGATTTGTTCTGGTCAGGACATTTCGTATAAGTCTTCCTTGTTGGCCCCTCTCAAAAGTGGCCAGCCCAATCGTTTTGCAGTATACGGCGAGCCATATCTGAGACACGCTTTGACATCGCGGGCAGAATTTTCTTAGAGAGTGTGATAGAGTAGATTAGGTTAGGTAATCGAACAGTACATCAATAAGAATTATTTTATTTAAATATAATTTTACAGAGGGAAACATTTTTTTATTGTAATACTGTTACTGTTACTTAACGAGTTGTTAGGAATTGTTTGTCTTTTAAAATTCCGTGGTAGTTTGGATTAAACTTGGTTGTTCCAACTGGCAGCGCGTCGCTTGTAAATGTTTGTTATTTAAGTTGGTTTTATACTATGCTTTACACGTATTTCATTTTTGAAATAATTTGCTCACATAGAGGTAAATATTGAAATTATTTCATGTGCACATTTTTTGAAATTTGAAATAGAGTCCTGTGGCAACATAGCGTAAATTGTTGCAATCCGGTGTCCTGGAAACAGTTTTTGAGCTGGTTGTTTGATGCGAGCTCGATTATTTCCAGCCGAAGCTCCGTTGTTAATGTTTCGAATTCTACGGCGAACGGATTTTCGAAAATTCGAATGCCCCCAAAACGAATTAACAAAACATCAGTTAACTCAACGGGCCGGTTAAAAAAGCTTGACGAGCCGGAACAGCCCCGGGAGCCGTATGTTGGAGATCACTGCTTTATGGGAACCTATTTATATTCGATTCGGTGTACAACATTTCAAGATCAACGTTCTTTCGTCTCTCGTATTCCCCATTTTGATTTTGCGTGAATTTTCCGAAAAACTTTCTTTCGATGGCGAGTAATTTCTCTTCATTACATGGATAGTAATCCGCCTTCCACGTGCATACATCATTACTACCGAACCGCACGACAGCAAGCTGCAGTTTCTTTTTTGTATCATTGAACGATAACTTTGAACTGGGCGTCTTGTTCAAGGCGAAATAGTCCTTGTTTGCCACGCATATTCGTAACTGTGATATTCGTGTGATTAGAGTGGACATACACGACACAATTTATAATTTTTCGGACGTGTTACAGGGGTTACTGGACCGTGGAAAGACCCAGGCAGCAACCCAACTATCATGCCGTGCGCCGTTCTTGCCGGGAACGCGGTGCCCTGTTCGAAGATCCTGACTTTCCGGCCGGTCCCAAGTGTCTGTACAAGAACAAACGTCCGGCAATCCAACCCATCGTATGGATGCGACCGCACGTGAGTATTTGTCATTATCAGTATACGGTTTTTTTTATTATTATTTTTATTTTTATAATTGCCATTTAGACTCTTGGCCGTAAAAACTATTTCCTTCTGCTGCTCCCTATTATACTCCTGTTCCAAATTCTTCGTGTTATCCTCGGACGTCATCCTTCCATCTACTCCGTGATATTCCCCTGGGTTCGTTTCCCATCATCATTGTCCGTCATTGATCTTTTCAACATACTTTTATTGCCGTCTTATGGAATGATTTATCGTTGCATACAGTTATAAACTACCCTATATAATATATAGTATATATCATACCTTCCCAAATTCCCACCTATAAAAAGTGGCACCCCCTTGGTGTGATGTGTGTTTATTGTTTGTTTTTTTTTTGTTTTTTTTTAAACATATAATGCCTTGTTTTCACGTAGAGTGTATATTATAGCATTATTCTTTACATAATGTACGAGTAGATACAAAAAAAAAAAAAAAAAATGGGCGTATAGCAAGTAAACGATAATTTTTTTAGTTATTCTGCAGTTTTCTCGAGTACAACACGTATTGTATTTTTTTTTTTTTTTAATTAGTAACGTACAAACATAGCGTTCAAATGTTTATAATATGTATAGGTAATATACGTTTTCATAACGGGTCAATACACCGTAATAATAATTCTTGTGTTTTTTTTTTTTCACTCTTTTAAACGCGGTATATAATTTCGTTTTAATGGGTGATGCCGAATAAATGCAACGGAGAGAAGATAAAAATAATGGAAAAAAAAAAAAACGGTACATATCATTAGGTACTGTAGAGTCCTTATAACAATTTGTATTCTGTACAAGAGAAAGATTTCTGATTTAAAGCACACGATGCAGAAACAAAAAGTATTTTGTATTTGGTACGTTAAAAGTAATTCGAAATGCGGGTTCCAATTATGGAGACGAAACTATTAAGGTTTTATATAAAACAAATATATTGATTAATCATTGTACCGCGGACAGTGCCATCTTAAGGCATTGGCTCGGAATTTTGTGAGACTCAAATTTATAAAAATTACATTAATCACAAAATACCTACCATAATTTTACATTTTAATATGATTTCTCGTTTGGAAGAGTGTGGGGAGTGGTTTTCAAAGGCGAAAATCGCAACCCTCTCACAGTACGTAATTTCAATTTATATTGAAATTAAACCCTCACTTCACTTGTGTTTTTTATAACGCTTTTCGTTGTTGTTGTATTTCCTCCCTCTTTGCATAAACCAGAAAAACGGTCTCTGATATTATTCACGTCAAAGTTGAACGACATCGTCGTAGTCATCGTCATCTGCCGCAGACGGCATTATTGTCGTATTTCGAAAACCCGTATAATATACACGGCGGTACGACGATATTTTATTATCATTACTATTGTTATTGTTGTTGTTTCTGTTGTTGTTGTTGTTGATGTTGTTATGTCTCGAGGGCATTGTTGTGACGGTTCGATTATATTGCAGTCGGACGTCGTTGCGAGACGACTTAATTAATGTTCCATTTAGATTGCGTTCGCGTATCTAATAATCATAATATTAACGTGTACGCGAACACGCGCTAGTCGCCTGTCGTCGTGGTAAAAAAAATAAATAAATAAATAATAAAAAAAAAAAAAAAATTGTTAAAAAAAAACATATATATATATATAATAACCCAACGAGAGAGCGCCTGCGCTGAATCCGAATAACACGCGCGCCGTCGTAAATAATAAATCATTCCGAACATCTCGTCGCCACGATGAACCGACGATGACCGCCCTTGCACACCGTGTACACAGGCACAGTTTTAATTAATATTTCGGAGATTAATGAAATTATAGTGGCCGGACCAGACCGTTTTTCAGTGAACACTCACGTCTCCCTCGCTTAAAAAAATAGCTCCGAAACAGTATATCCCAATCGTCCCACGCGTAATTGTTCAGTCTGCTCGCCGGTGCTTAAACCGGATGACACGGGGGTCGCAAAAGAGTGTAGAAAAAAACACCAAAACTCCCTGCCGGAAGATTTATATTATATTCATGATGTCTATTGGGCAAAGCAGAGTCGGGGTACGGTGAAATATTTGTATAAATTGTTATCGTTACGATATTTAAGATGGCCGCCTCACGCCCCATGTTCAAAGTCTTATTGCACGCCAATCGAATTTACTTTGTAAATCGGCTGTGAAACTGATTTTCGAATTTGTACTTTTGGACGTCAGTTATAATAATTAACTATTTGAGATGTTTGAGTTTAATTTAAACCATCGCTGGGCCGTTTTGAAACAACAACTGAGCAATATTTGAACAATATGTTTCTATGATAATTTGTAGTTTTGAACTTAGTCCGCCACAAGCGCTAGTGATTAGTTTTATCATGCAAGTAATTTCGGTTGCCACGTAAGCAAGTGTCGTTAAGCAACCGTATTATTTTAAATCGTTCTTATTATTCAACATATTCCGTGATAATTGATAACTTTAGTTATCTATTATAATATATACAAAAAAAAAAAATAAAAAAATACTGTGTGTGAGTGTATGTATTATCGTAATCTCCCAACAACGGTAATTCGTCGTTCTCCATTCTTTTTGTCATTTAAAGTCCACTCGAATCAAGCTTTATGGGTTTTTTGTACAATTTTACTGGATATGCAAAATCGATGTGTTTTTCTATTTGTGCTCAATTAAGACTATCGTGAATTACTCTAGTTTTACTAATTTATACTATTGAAATATAATGAAAAATAATCGAAGGTAATGAAAATTATAAAAAATTAATAATATTGGTGATAGTTTGGTTATGAAATGATTATTGTTAAATTTTCAATAAAAAAGGGATTATTCGTAAATATTAAATTTCATCATCCTGTAACTCTGCCAATTTTGCAATTAAAAATTAACTTTTTATAAGAAAATTGTTTGAAAAAAATTACTCTACCCGAATCTGTAGAAAAAAAAATATAAAATATTAAGTGATATCTCATATAGTGAACACACGGTATACTGCAATTTACTACCTATTCGGTTTTTGTTTTACTCGATAATCGCTATGTTTGATTTTTATTTAATTGTTTTATTAGCGAATTCGAAAGAGTATAAAGGTATGCCTATACTGGTTTTAATTTTTTAGTTTTCTATCCGAATATCTATTAAAATGCACACACCACACACACGCACTGTTTTATTGCTCATGTCGGAGACCAGCGACAAGTCGTTTTATTCGTTATTACGTATCGTTTTATTTTATTACATTCGTATAACCTCGCGTAAAGGTTAAGTCAATATTATCGTATACCGGCGACTGTAATATTTTTTTGCTGATTTTTTTTTTTGTCGCCGTTGTCGGAACGCGTATTGTACCGTCGTCGTCGGCTATATATGTAACGAAATTATTAGGTATATATATATAAATAAATAAAATGTGTCAAGTCACCATTATACAACAATTAATACGTTAGAGTTTACTGCGGTCGACCGGAATTTATATAGGTAGGTACCAACATTTTTCATTTTTTTTTTTTTTTTTTATTTTTTTTTTTTTGTAAATCGTATTCAGTGACGCGCGCGTTCAAAACGCACGGAGAGTGTCTGTCGCGTCGAATTATTTCCATCGGCGGTTATCGATATTATGCCGTTTACGAGTTACGCCGTCGAAGGTATTTCACATTTAATTGATAAAGCGTTGAATATTTAACGAAATAAATAAAATATGTTTTTTTTTTTTTTATATATACAATTTATACTAAAAAAAAAGTACAATAAGTATAATGTATGATTTTAAAAATTAAATGTAATGGCTTGGGCGTCTTGAGGGAAGAAACCATCCAGTGAGGGTACTTCGGTGTGAATTTACATTTACTTGAGTGTTAAGTATTCATAGTATGTTTACTTTATAAGGTCACGGGGCCATTGTCGCTTGAGTCTTCTGGCGGGGGATTTCCTGGGATGGAGGTAGATAGTAGCTTTTTGATATGGGGATTGGTGTGATTTTGGAGACGAAACCTAAATTTTGAATAATACGGCTTAGCTGTATCGGTGACTTTAGGGATGTGAAGATCTGTATGAAGAGTGTGGTTTGAGGAGGAGGAGGAGCATTGGTTATAAGTCGGAGTAAATAAGAAAAAAAAACAAAAAAAAACAAAAAAAAAAAACGTAAAATAGCCCGCGTTCCGGCCGTTGTTGTTGGCGAAAAGTTTTAAAATGATAATTTAATATGTATATATTGTGAAATTATCATTGCCATCGAAAGGAGATGCTGAGCGGAGCTCGGTAAACTGGTAAGGTATTACAGTATTTTCTAGTGTTAGTCGTGTTTTATCTCCCCCCCATCCTTGTAACCGGATATCAACCAAAACAAAACCAACGTAACGTGTCATTTGTTGTTAGTTTTTTTTTTTCATTTTTCTGGTTTGGTTTTTTTTTTTTTTTATTTTTTATTTTAGGTTTATCTTTATTCGACATTCGAACGAATACAAAGACGAGATCTCAGTACTCAATCCGTACGGGTTTCGATTTAAAATCGAAATGCACGCGTCACGAGTATGTCGAGTATTTTTTAACTATTGCTGCAGACGGTATTAAACGGTGTAGGAATAATGGTGTACGGTCGTCATAACGGGATCGGAATTAATATTATATAAATGTATAAACGTTTTTCAATAATATATTTAATACGTTTTATTTATTTTTTATTTTTTCCGTGCGTATACGAAGATTTATCATAATATTATTTTTATTAGTCATCACTTAAAAAAAAAAAAAAAAAAATCAAAACCATCTTCTATATTTCCTACATAGAATTTACTTCTATCAATAACAATAATAACAATAACAGACATATTATACAATATTCCGCCAATCCAATACACTTTTATAATACACTCTCGGGGATGGAATACAAGTTACAAGTTACTCTAATTTTAGGTAACCGATTACAAGATTTCTTAACTTATCTTAGGTTACGGGTATTTTTCGTTGTACAAGTTACAAAACAAATTGTAACTTTTTCACGATAAGTTACAAAAGTAACTGAGTTGCATAATTTTGATACACGTAACTAATTCTGCACGGGTCCTATTGACAGAGGAAATAGCGACGATCTTTGAATTCATTTTTTTTTATCACAAAATCATGGACGACATTGAATGCTGTGTATTAAAACGTATCAACTAAAAACGCTCGTTCTTTACTCCTCTATTTTCCGTAAGAAAAGTTATTGATCTCTACGGTGAGGTATAAAATAATTACTATACATTTTTAAATAATTTTATAAATAATAAAATATCCTGAACTAACTGTAAATTAAATAAAAACATAATTTTGAACATTTTTTATTTTTACGATAACAACAAACGAATCCTTTTTCTTATTCTTCATTTAGGTCTCGGCCTCTAAGACCAGCCCTCCAACCTAATTTGTCACCACTTTTCCCCTATCCTCTGCCGATTCTCTCCATAAAAACTGAGGCGCTCGGGCGTTACAAATAACGTTATTTATTTTATTTTATTTTTTTTTTTTTGATAATTCCGCAGACAATTGTTATTATTGTGATCAAATTAACGTATTCAACGAAAAATCTGAAAAACGAACTAAACACAATTATGATTCAATAGCAATACATATTTCTCTCGGTTTTATTATTCGGACCATAATAATTAATTTAAATAACGTACAAATTAACGCGTTACTTCTTAACAATTACATTTGAATAGCGATTTCTTTACAAATCGTCGGGTAGTTAGAAAACAAAAAAGAGTTATTATTAAATAACGTGAAAAAAAAAAACGCAACGTTTTATTTACGTTAACGTAATAAAGAAAATAATTATTTTGATACGATATTAGAATACGAAATTTCGGAATACATTTTCATTCTGTCCTTCATTACACACTACACTCATATTCCTTGGTAAGCGTACTTACCGCGTTTTACGGAATTACCATAAGTGGATATACTCGGCCGGTATATCGTAACGCCGTTTAGCGGTATGCGAAGAGATAATCCCTTATAATAATACTTGAAATACACTTAATCGTCAGTTATTTGGATATAATATTACACGCCGGCTTACGATGATATCGGTTGAATAATAAAAAAAAAAAATATATATATATATTAATTTCGTGTGTGTGTGTGTGTGTGTTCTCTACTGGTTTTGTCGTAAACGAGATTTTTTCGAAATATTAGTTATTCGAAAATAAAATACCTACAATCGTTCCCTGGCCGTCGCCGCCGCCTCGGTACTTAATACGATTTTTCCGTGTTCGGTTGACGCGACGCGACATATTGGTTATTTATTTTTATTAATATTATTACTTTTTATTATTATTATTTTTTTTTTTTTTAATTTATATCTGTTGTTTTTTTTAAGGATTTCGACGGGTTCAAATTTCTCAGCGCACACGAGACTCGTCGAGTAACGTTACGACGTC
Organism: Tuberolachnus salignus; assembly: GCA_956483605.1. Taxonomy (NCBI): domain Eukaryota; kingdom Metazoa; phylum Arthropoda; class Insecta; order Hemiptera; family Aphididae; genus Tuberolachnus; species Tuberolachnus salignus. Next base: position 36,094,325 of record OY101436.1, on the reverse strand, counting down.
GTATTATATTACCAATATAATATTATAATATACGAGTATATACTCGCTAATAAAAATAATACAACAAAAAAAAAAAAAAAACCCAAAACGACTGTTTAATATTATAAAAAAAAAAAAAAACATATTATTTTCCGTGTTCAGTCCGGTGTGCGTTGTATCTATTGTTTTTCCGTTAGATATATTTATGCAATTTGGAAAAAAATTAAATTGTTCCAGCAAATATTTAGCGACGTGACATAAATCCGGATTATCCGAATATCTAATAAATCCGGATTTCGAAATCCGTAAATTTATATCTCGAATTCCAATATCCGATATTTGGTATTTTTATGACTAAAACAATGTTTGCCGGGCCAGCAGCTAGTAATATATTACATAAACTTGAGTGTAATATGTATGATTTTTTTTTTTTTTGAATTGTAAAAACGTATTTAATGCTATTAACAATACGATTTTTGGATTCCTATCAAAATCCGAATTTTCAAATCCGTCATCCGGATATACAAAAAATTTCGGATTTCAAATTTCGGAATCCAAAAATCCGGATTTTCCCCATCGCTATCGGATATGTTGTGTAAAGATACCAAATAATGATTATGATATTCGTATTATTATTGTTGTGATCTGTAAAAATCAAATTTTTGATCGGGTCGGTTGATGTTCGGTGCATTTATTCAATTGGAATGTTAAGAAAGGATAATAATAGGATATATAAGGCAATTTAGGTTCTATACATGAACGTCGAATCATTGCAATCAAAAAACAATTCCGCCCTGTAAAATTGGTTCGGTATATTCGTGTTTTTTTCGCTTGTATGGCAATGATGGTAACACCCACGAATCATTAACAAAATATAAAACCAGAGTTTTTTTTTAAATTTTTTTTTGTTGAAAATTCGTTTAGAATAACTGTGGGCAATCTATAGAAACCAGCGTCTTTTTGTGTACGACGTGAACATTTGAAACATATTCGCTAACCGAACAAAATAAAAAATATGCGCAACTTGGTAAAACTAATAACCGCAAACATTGTTTCCAATCGATTAAATGGCTAAGCGCTTCAAAGGTTCAAAATTGTTTCAAAGCACCGCCATGCTTTATTGTCAATATTCGTTAACGACAATATTTTGATATTATGTTTAAATTTTCCATATGTGCACACTAGAACGTTGCAACAGTAATTGAATTATCGACTGAAATCGTCACAAATCACTAACCGAAAATTCAATTTACGGCAAACGCAAAGCGAACTGTATAATTCGTGTACTCATTACGCTACGGTACCTATAATATCATCGTTATTATAATATATTTTTTTTTTTATTAAAAGTAGAACGGAATGTACCTCATAATTATTGTATAGCGGGCTATCGTAGAATATTTCGTTATAACGGTATTTGCACTCATTAATCACAGAATATTAGTTTCCAGATACCGGCTATTTGTGACGCGTTCTAGTAATTTCCTTTCGAAATATCGAACGAATAACGTAGGTATGATATTTTATTGGTTTTATACTAAGACGTGTGTATTTATGCGTTTCGGTTAGTAAAAATCCTACGATTCTTTTCACGTCGTACATTGAAACATGCGGATTTTTCTTCTGACGGTATTTCGTTGGATACGTTTTTCGATATTCTCAACGGTTCGCCGCCGACGCCCTTTTTTCCGTTATTTTCCCTAGGACGACACTATTTTTTACACAGTAAAAATGCTCAGAGTCGTCCTAAAATTGTCGGTTTTTGTTTATCCACTGTTTTTTTTTATGTAAAAACCGAAAACAAGTGACGACGATACACGGGTTTTATTTTTGTTGGCTTCCGGGGGAAAACACGACCAATACAATACTCGGCTAAGAATAGTTATTTTGATTGCAATGATTTACCATTACCATCGGTGTGTAAATTTAAATTGAAATGAAGTACGCCCGGGGCTTTTTTTTTTTCTTCTTTTTTTCGTGAAAATTATTCAGCGTCTTGATAATAATATTATTATTGTTATTATTATTATTATACTAGTAGTGTCTGTCCGCGGTGCAGTGGATTTTATATAGGATAAAAAAAAAAAAATAAATAATAATAATAATAATAAAATAATTATAAAACAATTTTATTATCGTACTATTATTATAGGTACTTTTTTTTTTTTTTTGGGTTTAACATTTACCATTTTATCATTATACGGTCATAAATCATATTGGAATCGTTATTTTTTTCTCTCTCTCTATAATATACGCGTATAATTATTTTATTTGTGCTGGTCGACCGTAAACGTTGACGAACGTTATTATCTCTCGTACGCGCAGGTATAATATTATTATTTATATTATATTTTTTATATATATATATATATATATCTATATATTTTTTTATTTTTTTTTTTTTATTATTCTATTGTGTCTGCGCGTATGCATCGGCTGCGAGGCGGCGGCGGCGGCGGCTGTGGTGGTCATTAGTGCGTGTTGATATTTTTCAAAGATAAACTTTTTTTTTTTTTTTATGGAACCGCATAATAATAATAATAATAATAATAATAATTAGCGTTCCGAGTGAGTGTAACACCTTTTTTAATGCAGGATAGACGGCGGCGGCGATATTATTACGGAATTTTTTTTTTTTATTTTTCCATATATTTTATGCGGGGTTTTTAGCTTTCGAAAGCGTGTAAAAAAAATTAAAAAAAAAAAATGATATATTAAAATATAGGCAATAACTCAATAGTATAGTTTTCGACAGCGGTACTAACTTTTTACCGAGACGACGTTTTACCCGACGATCTGGTCAAACGTTTCCGTACGATAAATTATATACTTACCCGTAACCTCACCCCCCCCCCCCGCACACAATGGTTTTTATGACCCCCAGCGTTTGTTGTACTCGCGCGTACGACTGAAAAAAAAAAGAATAAAAAAAAAAAAAGATAAAAATCACCCTCAAAACCGACAGGTTCGTATCTCTTACTTATAAATAGCGTTTGAAAAAGTAGAAAAAATAGCGCCGTCTACAAACCGAACGAGCCCGAAGTTCGGGCATTTATTTTATGCCGCCGTGTATCGTTCTGGTTTCGGTTACCACGATGTCCGGTAAACAGCTGTTGTCTTTTATTTTTTTTTAATAATTTCATTCGAGGGTAATTGTAGCGGCGAGACTATCTGCCTTTGTTTAATCTAAAGTCTTTTTAGTATGGCTTTTTTTTTTTTTTTTTTAGGATTTAGGGTTATATTTTTTTTGGTTTATATTTTTGATTATACAATCAAAAATCCGGGAAAGTCTATTTCAACGACGAGGAATTCAAATCTATTTTCCGAATTCTCTTAACGCTTCACTAGACCATCAATCGGTACGTCGTAATCAAAACTCGTCTAAATTACTGTGTTAGACAAAAACGGAATATCGCCATTTCCAATCCCCTTGAATTGATTAATTATTTTGAATATTTGCGGTATCTCGGTGATACGAGTTACAATAAAAGGCCTTTGCCGCAAGTGTGCCGTTTTATTTTTGGAAATGGCACGTTTCTAACAGAAACACATCAATTGAATCGGTTATTTTAGTAAGGGTCTTTCAGGAAAAAAAAACTATTCGTGCCGCTTTCAGTGCTACATTTTAACAAGATAGTTATTTTTATTTTTTTATCTCGTATCTAGATAAATGCAAAATAAATTATTTCGGTAAAATTAACGTGTGACAGAGGATCCTCTTTTAGAGGATGAATTTACAAAAAATATTTCTTATCTCTCTCCTACACCATAACAAAACATATATACCACCAAAATGTCGAGTCTCATAGGTCCATTGGTTTGGTCTGGACGTCGATTAGTGAATGAGTATGTGAGTGTATCGAACATAGTCCTTAATACATATATAAAGTCTGTTGTGTTACATTTACCGTTATTGTAAATTTAAAAAAAAAAAAAAAAAAAAAACCGAAAATAAATTCGTATATTCATTAACGAAACTCCGCATGTATAATTGTATACCGTTAATAATAAATTAAAAATCGATCAACTCTCAGCGGTGGTTCGAAAATTAAATTGTATAAATTAATTATTATTAAAAATAAAAATAAAAACCATTTGTGTCGTTTCCAGTGTTGTATTTTAACATTTTTTACTAGACATATATATATATATATATATATATATATATATTATCTTTTCTATCGATAAATGAGTAATAAATTATTTCATAACCGATTTCCAAGATTCACAGTTTCATCGTCTAAAATATTCAATTTATACACGAACAATAGGAATTATTATTTTGAGAGTCGCCGGTATTATCGGCAAATCATCTCGTATCCTCCCGTTGCAATTGTATTTAATTCCTTAAATCATTTACAATAATGTTAAAATTCTTTGATATGTATGAAACAAGAGTTACACAGTTTTGTATGTAAAATATTGATTTATTTCTTTCGGTATATTAGATTATTATTTATTTATTGTATTTTATAACGTAATTATTTAAACTGTTATAAGTATTATAATTATAATTATACATATTTTGTTTAGTTAAGTCTACAATACAAACTAGGACGGAATATAATTGCATTATAGAGACTTACGTTACTGAAAAGTATTTACATAAATGACTCGTGTTTGATTTTTTTTTAAACTATAAATGTAGTAATACACGAATACGAATGTATTTGTTATTATATTTGTATTCGTATAAATACATATCGGTTTACGCCATAATTTATTATGCACAACGACCGTAGTGTTTTATTAGCAATAATTATTTATTATAATTTCTCGTTACAGGAAATGTGCCAGAGGCCCAAGTTCATGGTGGACCCGACACGTCTGGTGTCGCAGGGAAACGGCGTGGTGTCGACAGGCGGCGGCGGCGGCGGTAGCGGCAGCGGCGAACCGGCTCGAAATGGTACGGTGGCCGGCGGAGGCGTCGGCGGCGGACGGTGCGGCGTGGAACCCGGCGAACTGGGCGATCACAGTTTCTTGGCGGCCGTGTCGTCGTTGACCCTGACGCCGAAGTTCCTCGACCGGGTCGTACCCCTCGACCAATCGTTCGACACCACCACGTCCTATTGCGGCCTGTTCAGGTTAGGTTACTCGATAATAATAATAATATACGTATTAATGTTTCGCTTGTTGAACATGAAAAAGTGAAAAAAAAAAAAAAAAATAACTCCCGATACGTCCGGTGATTTTTTTTTTTTTTTTTTGAAATGGTGTCAACGTATCGGACGACGGCGAAAAGGCCCGATTTTTTTTATTTTACGAAATTTCTTGATTCTCGGCGAAATTAGTCATTATTATAACAAACGTAATCGGCAATCTCAACGATTATTATCACGATAATAAATCGGCTGTGCAATGCTGAAACGCGTAACACATTTACGTACTTATTCGTATAAAATATATCAGATTATCAAAGAGGAAATATTAACAATTTTTTGGAAAAAAGCAACATCTAAATTTGTGATTAATTTATTATCAATTATTTTTTTTTATCATTATACGAATGAAAATTGTCACTCCTGCCAGTTTTATAACAATTTGTTTGTTCCATTTTATCCGCGATATTAATTAATTTAATTTTTCTTAACAAATTAAATTTTATAATAATAATTATCCGGATCGAAAACATTATATAATCCGGATTAGCCCTTACCGTTTCGGTCAATCCGGATTTGTATAAGTTCTCAGAAATATAATCTGTACTAATATTATAAAGAGGTAAAATTCGTTTGTTTGTATGTAGGAGGTAATCTCTGGAACGACTGAACCGATTCAAATGATTTTTTCGTTAATATAAAGTTACACTATCCCTGATTAACGTTGGCTATATTTTATTCTGATAACAATAAATTAAAGGGAGCCGACACGGAGTTGTTTGGTACGAAAATTGAATCTTTTCTCGTTAATTTAGGGGTGTCGTCGGCGATTTGGATGGAAAAATAACAATTTTTATTCGATCCCAGTCGTCACGGGGAAGAGAGTGCCTTCTTTAAAATAGATTAACAAAAAAAAGTTTTGACCATTTTTAGCAACGATTCTGGATAATCGAACTTGACCCGAGTTGGCAGCTAGTATATATGTGAACTTAAGCCCTTAAGACCGAACTCGAGAGGTCCACGTAGACGATAGACCGTACGCCGCCGGTTCTCTTTTATAAATTATCGTCACAATCGTATATATTTTATGAAACTTCAACGAACGTTATTCGTCTCTCGACGATTCAATAATAATAATATATACGTGTGCGTGCGTGTGTGACTACCGACTTTACTACCGACCGTGTATGACTCTTTACTTACGCGAAGCCCTCCTACTAACGGTATTATCCGTCCGTGATGTCCGACGATATAATAAAAAAAAACAAAATAAATAAATAAAAAAACGTCGCCGTTCCCACGGCCGTGTTTGCGGATAGATCGGTTCTCTCGCTCTCTCGCTCTCTCTTTCTCTCTCTCTAGTGCCTCGCCGCCGCCGTCGTCGACGCTGCTCGCATTATGAATATATTTTATAATAACGACCAGACGACGGTGCATTCGGTACCTATGCATATACGCCGATATGTGTGGGCGGAATTGCGTTCGTGAAAAAAAAAAAAAAAAAAAGAAAAAGAAAATAGTAATAATATATATCTATAGAAATTTGCATTCGTCTATTATCATAAAAGTACACTCCGCCGCCGCGGGCTTACCGGGCGTTCAAGTCTCCCGGCCGAGAGGCGTTTATAGTAATTTTAGTCGGGCGGCTAAAAACCGGATAAGTGCGGGACGAATAATTTTCCAAATGGTTTGTTTTTTTTTTTTTTTTTTTATTGTGTTGTCTTTTTCTCTATTTACCGATTTGATCGCACCGCCGGTATACACAATTACATAATATAATACGCGTAGATAATAATATAGGTGTACATTTTACACGGCCACAGGACGTGCTATTGTGCTCGAAAAGTATATTTGTTACCAAAGTGGTAACCTCGCCGTTGATAAGGAATATTGTAATTGGGTATTTTGGCGATAACGATAATAATTATGTTCACACCAACCGCAGTATATAAATAATATTATAATAACATAATTGTTTTAAAATCAAACGCAATTGTAATGTGTACGTTAAGTTAACAAATTAGACCTTATATGAGTTTAAAATATCGGCAGATCGAACAGATAGCAGATTAATAAAATGTATTTTTTTCGGCCGTGAACAACAATAGACATTATGACATTAACACAACACACACACATATATATATATACGTATATGTATCAACCGGAGAATATTATTATTTTTTTTTTTTTTGCATACATAATACGTATATAAATGTTAATATAATTATTCCCCTAGTAGTTATATCAGGCAATTTTGTCATTATTATTTTTATATTTTAATAAATTGTTCTTTAAATACCTACTGGTTTTCATCCAGACTTTGGGCACACATTTTAGGCCAGGCCACCGCGGGAATCCTCGGTAACATTATTTTAATTTTGTTGTTTGCGATAATCGTCAAAAATTGTTTATTATAAGCTGGTTTTGCCCGTTTCTTATTTAGTCGTTTATCCTCCCCGTATACTCGCGTACCGTGATTTACAATAATATAATATTATAATACACGCCGCCGTTTCGTTAAACCACTTGGTTTTGACGTGAGAAACGTAAAAAAAAAAAAAAAAACAACAAAAATAAAATGATAAGTAATCGGTGTAGAAGGTCGTCTATGCGAAACACATATAATACTTAAACGATTCTGCGGCGATAACGTTTTGTACTTATTTCGGGTTACGCGTAGTTGCGCCACAGTATTTTCGTTGAAGGCACAAGAAGAATTTTCGCATGCGGTTTGGAATGTCATAATTTTTAATTCAGAATGGAAAAAAAAACCATACGTCCCACGGCGAAATGGAAAATGGGTTACACCCGGAGGAATACTATTTAAATCGATTAAGCGAATACAATTTGAAAAAAAAAATAAAATAATGATATCACAACCGTATTCTGCAACAGGTAAAATCGAAACATAATATTTATTATATAAAATAATATTATGTTTATAAAAATATAGAAATAAATATATTTGATAAATTTGCGGTCGATGGCCGGCCGAGAGCGTTTCTCGTTATACCGTCGATTAAAATATTGTGTTTATTGTTTCGGAAGATACCTACGCATAATACGGTCGTATTATACAAACTACAAAAAAACGACTGTAAAAAAACCGTTTGGCGCGGCGGCGGTATGTAAAAATGGCCGCTGGGTGATCTCGCTCAAGGTCACGGTCAAGGTCGTCACTCGTATATGATAAACACGCGACTCTTCTGGCGATTTCGCTCTCGAGACGCGCACACGCACACGACGTCTCGACCGATTATTACGAACGTAACGTTATCGAATCGCGACACGTGTAAACTTCGAAACGCGTTTGTCGGCCACCCGATAAAAATAATAATAATAATAATAATAATAATAATAATTGTTTTACACGGTACAGACACTGCGACAGAGAAAGAGAGAACGAGAAACAGAAACAGAACAGACGAAATTATCATAATCATGTTCAGCTATCGTTACGTCCGAAACATTTCGTTTAAAACGCGCAAATTAAAAACGTTTTTAATGTAGGAAATTCGCCGTAAATAAAATCGGTGTAAATGTTGATATTTAATACGCAGAAAAAAAAGAATCACTGTCCCGGCCATTATTATTAGGTTAGATAATAACCAACAATACAGAAACTAAACTTAACAAAATCAACACAGATCACAACTAATATAATCTAATCAAAATCAAATAAAACGAATATATTTAAAATAAAAATAAAAAAATCATTATAATTAACATGTTTTCAACTTGATAATAATTAAATAGCAAAAAATACGTTTAAAACATAAAAGAAACAATGTTAAAAACACTTTTTAAACATTTTTATTATTAAAAACATATTTTTAAAAAACGGGTCCAAGTTAAAAAATGACAGTATTTCAAAATAGAAACAACATTTAAACAACTTCGGTTGAGGGTCCGGGTCCCATGGACCTCCCTACTTCCCCTGGCTGCGTGACTGCAGCCACTCTTTGAAATGTTTGCATTTTATATTCATAAAGTGCACACAAATCGTTAAAGCTCCGAGAATTCTAATTTTCACGATTCCTATTTTGAATACCGGATCTTTTATTACAGTAATAATATCGAATTTGTGACGGCAGAACGTATAAATCGAAATTGTTTCGATACGTCCGGGAAACGCGACAAAAATAGTTTATTATAATTGAATATATTAATGTTTTTTAACGGACCTGTTTTGCCGGTCCGTAAGACAAAACCTCTGTAGGACAACACATAAAATAAAACAATAAAAAATACTCGTTTATCGTCGTCGTCGGGAGGGTAAACGTTCCTGTCCACCTCTTCGGATAATTATTTTTGTATTTATATTCTTTTATTGGGGCTGTTATTTTTACCAATCAATATTTTTTTTCTTCTAAATATATCAATTTTAATATGCGCAGTGGCGCGTTCAGGGCATTTGCACCTCCTAAAACATCATAGTATAACATTGTTTTCCCTTGTATTGAATACTGAAAAGATAGTCGTATTTATTGCTATGCGCATTTTTATACGCGACGTTATCGTAAACGCTGCTGTACCACAACAGTATACAGGGCAAATTGGAAAACTGGTGCGAAAAGTAATAGAAAAAAAGTTGTCGAAGAAGGCATTGAAAAATGCCCCTTAAATGTTATTGTATAGATTTTTCTCGTTTGATCTGAATGTTTTTCCTAACATAAAATGTTCAGATAATAACTACTATGCCCGGAATCCGGGGGAGTTATTCTAAATTTATGGGACTGGTTTCAAGTTACAGTTAATTGACTATGTTGCATACAAATTATAATATATATATATATATATATATAAATATATAAAAAAATAAAAAAAAATAAAAAAAAATAGTTGTCAGACAGTAAAATACATTAATCTACGTTAATTTTTAAAATAATACATTAAACAGATAATTCAAACAATTATTTTCGTCGAAATAATATTTGGCAATTGCCACGGTTTTTGTAACTTGTGTTACGTTTACATTTTATTACAAAACAAGTTGCAACGGGTTATATTTTAAAGTTAAACGGAGACGTTGACACCGGGTTGGTTATTAATCGCTACAAGTCGCAAAAGTAACCGAATCGTATAAATTTGTTAAATATGCCCCGGACTCGGGGTAGCGTCCGCCATATAATAAGGGGTTTTTCAACATTTCGCCGAACGAAAACTCGGTTACGTCCTAGGGGATGGGCGAAATTCGACCTTTTATTTATTTTTTTTTTTTTTTTGGTTCAATGTAGCGAATAATTTTTTAATAATTTAATAGTCGTAGACCGTTTTGTTAATATAAAATGATAGCGTCGTTGGGAATTTGTTCTATAGATATTGATTTTTACTTACGTAGGTTTCGTAACGTTTCATAATTTAGCGGTTTAGGTACAAGAATGAACGTCGACCAAAAAAAAAAAAAAACAATAATAAACACCCTGTATATACGGACAACGCCCCACCACATTACCGATTTTAGATTATTATTATTGTTATTATTATTGTATATTTACACGCCGTAAAAACCGCTTTTTTTCTTTCTTTTTTTTTTTTTTTTTTGTATACGACTTTATATAGTTATAATTTTATAAACCCCGTCGACCGAACCGTAACCGCCGCCGCCGCCGTCGTCGTCGTGTCCGGGTATACCTATTTTTTATTATATAGTTTATTTTTTACCGTCTTTTTTTTTTTTTCGAGGGTTATTTTTTTTTCAATTAAATAATAATAACAACAACAGCCGACAACGTAACGATTACATTTTATACCGGCCGTCGTAATAATCTTTAATAATAATTATTAACTCGTCCGGTCTCGTCCGGTCGTTCTTGTCGGGGGGGAAATCGACAAGTCGGCGTCTGTGCGACCGCGCCGCGCACGTACTCCGGCAGTGGTGAGTTCTCGTTTTTTTTACGGGCCTCGTGGAATGCACGCGCTCGGGGGACGCAATAAACTTGTAACGTTTTACTGGAAACCGTTTTCCGCCGTGAACAGCGTCGGCCTGTACAGTCACTGGACCCGTAGTTGTCGTTGTTATATTAAAAAAAAAAAACAAAAAAAACAAAAATAAAACATATGAAATTTATGAATAATATAATTTAAAAGAAAAAAAAAATTGGAATACTGCTCGTGGTTGGAGCCACCACTGTTGTAGGTCGACATTCGGGAAGGTTATTGTGTAGAGGACATTTTAATTTAAATCTGTACGCAACGACTAATCAATGTTAACAAAAAAAAAAAAAACGATTCTGAGCGACGTTTAATCGATTTTAATTGAAAATTGTATTAATTTGTAACTACGAAAATCTATTACAAGTGATAGATTTTATCTTCTTAAATTATTGAACATTTTTATGGAGCCAAAAAAGGTGTGTCCGCATAAATCAGACAATTATTTCCGTCAAAATTTGAACTTTAAACGACATAAAAAAAAAAAAAAATCTAACCCGGGATAATATAAATATTCGATCAAAATGTCAGGTCACTTTGATTTTTCGTTACCGAATCACAACAAAACACAATATCGAAAATAACAGAAACCGTTATTACGTAAATTTTTCCAATTTTCCGACGTCTTCTGCCGGTTTATAATTAAGAAAATGACAATAAATCACCAACTGAATCACCAACTAGATAACATTCTCAATCATAGATCATGCTCCAATCATCAACATCGGTGGATATCTCTGATAAAAAATGGTTTACAGACAGAATCTTGAAACTAAACGAAAATACTGATGACCTTTTACGCTGCAATTAAAATCCTCCAATTCACTATTGCACTGTTGTTACTGGGTGGTTTTGGATTTTAAAATCCAAATTTTAGATTTCACGATTCGGGCTTCTGTTTTCTGTTTTTTTTTTTTTTTAAATCTGAAAATCGATTTTTTCGTTTTTTGTTTTCTATTTATATTGAATGTATTTCTAATATTATGATTAGTTTTTAAAACTATTGCTTACAGATATATTTGATTTACTTTGTAAAAAAAAAAAATATATATATATATATATATATAAAACCCCATAAAAAAATAATAAATAACCGATAATCCGGATTCCCGGTCTTGACTGGTACATAACCTTCGGCAGATTTTTGACAATCGCGTGCTAGCATCGTAATCGACCGTTACGTTAGTTTGCGTGTCGGCAATTTAATATTTTTTAAAAAAAAATGCAAAAAAAAAAACCGCGATCAGAGAGGAACTGATGGATCTCGAGATTTCTCGATTAACACCCATCTGAAGAAGACGTCCGGCGTCTATGCGGCGTCTTAGTGATGCTGTTAAATTATTATTTTATATAATAATTATTGTTGTCACTTAGGTTAGGTTATACAATACGAGAAACCGTGTATTTTTTCCTATTACACTAGTAATAGGCAAAGTCACAACTAACGCGCGTGAACGTTTGGTTGCGTTTCTAAAGGTATGTTTACACTCGTGCGCTTTCCTATTTAATTTTCAATTCAACTAGCGTTTCAACATTCAATTCCACTTTCACCTAGAGCATGTCCTCGTCGAATGCCTTAGACGCATGCGTTTTTTTCTGTTCACACCAGCGACGTCACAAAACACTCGTCTTCTAGCTTGTTTTCAATAAACATGTCGGATTTACATATACTTCTCGGTGTCAGCGTGGCCAAAACTTGATTATTGCGAGTGCAAACAAAAAACGCAGGGAGAACCGTACTATATGGATAAAAATGATTTAAAAACTAGAAATTTCGCAATTGTAGATATAATATACATTTTTGCCGCTCTTCAGAAAAGTATGATCGCCGTAAACTCTTCATTTTTGATTTTACCGCCGCCGAGTCCATATTAAATTGCTTGCCAATCGTGAGAATAACGTAATTTCTTTTAATTTGATTCGTGTAGTATTTATGGTTAGCGTCTCACAGTAACTGGAACGATCTAAAATTATACAAATAGTTAAACTATTACGTAAATAATTTAAATAAAAAAATCCTTAATTATTAATTCCGGATTGAATTAAAATGTAATATTAATATTACCACCCGTATTCGTTAATGAAATGTGTTGTTAGATTTTGGTTTTGGCCATTTTTTGTAAAAACAAATAATCAAAATCAATATAAAAGTCAATTACTATAATATAATAATAAAAATCGCATGGTATGGTGTTGAACGGATTCCCATTGAGCTCGGAAAACGTTGCGTTGTAGTTGTGCGTCACGAAAACGTAGCCGTTCATCTCGAAGGGGCATGCACTATTGCAAGCTTTTTCGTTCAACTCGCGGTGCGCTACGGCGCACGAGTGTAAACGTACATTAACACCTTTTTTCGTTCGCAGGTTTCGGTTTTGGTATTTCGGCGAATGGAAAGAAGTGTTGGTCGACGATAAGCTGCCCACCTACAGGGGACGGTTGGTCTACATGCGTTCCACCAATCCCACGGAATTTTGGGCCGCGCTATTGGAAAAAGCTTACGCAAAGTTAGTAGTAAAACCCAATAGGGTACACCGATGAGCGGTTATCGATTTTATACGATATTAGCGCGGTGTTATTATATTTATATCCCTAGATCTAAGTTAGCGAGAGTCTATTAAGTCTAATCCGGTTAACGTTTAGATTGTACGGCTGCTACGAAAATATCAGCGGATCGGGAAGCTCGACTACCAGAGCGCTACAAGACCTGACCGGCGGCATCGTCCAGAGTTTCGGGCTTTCCAACCAAGACCGATTTCTCACTTATCAAGTCCTCAACAGTGCCGTGCCCCGGTCGTCGTTGCTCATATCCACTATAACTCTGGTTAGTGACCCGTCATTGTAGTTGTCCGGGGGGGTATCGGATATAACGGTATTATTATCGTACATTGTCGTGTTCCAGAAGGAAAACAAGAGACAGTTGAGACTGCGAAACGGTCTAATGACCCAGCACGCTTACAGCGTCACGGGCCTGGCGCGGGTCCGGGGGCCGCTGGGCGACACGCCTCTAGTTAGACTGCGGAACCCTTGGGGCGAAGGCGAGTGGACCGGACCCTGGAGCGAGAGGAGCTGGGAATGGGACGGGTTGTCACACAGAGACAAGGAATTGCTCAGCGTCCGTGTGCGGAATGACGGTGAATTTTGGTTAGTATACAAACCCCGCCCCGACCGGCGTATTAAACACCTCAAGTGTTTCTTTGCAATTTCTCACGTTTACACTGTTGACGCACAGGATGTCTTTCGAAGACTTTGCCAGACATTTCACGCAGCTCGACATCGTCCACGTCAGCCCGGATGACTGGATGACCGAACCGGCGTTGCACTCGAAGCAACCGTGGCGGGCCGTGCTGGCCCGGCGGCGATGGCGGAGCGGATACAACGCCGGTGGCGGTCCCGGATATCCGGAAACGACGGCCATGAACCCCCAGTTTCACATCGGCATACCCAGGACGTCAGGCAACAAATGTCACGTGGTCGTGTCCGTCGTGCAACAGTACGAGACCGACCCGGAGGCCAAAGGGGCCCGGCCGCTGTTCGCCATCGGTTTCGCGGTTTACGAGGTGCCCCAATCCACGTCCAGACTGACACCGCAATTCGTGACGCAACAGGTAAATGCGTCCGCCGGTTCGCCGCTGCGTTCAGGTGCTACCCCGAACGCATCAACAATTTTGTTTTGTTATTTAATTTTTTTTTTTTAATTGAATAATAAGAATTCGATCAATTGTATCGCATTACAAAATACACTCGTATTGATCATATTATACCGAAACAGAAACATTTGTCCGGTATTTAATCGAATATAATCGCGGCAAATTGGTTTATTCGTAACTAAAATATATTTTGTTTTATTTTTTTTTTTTTGTCGCAGCAACCTCTCGACGTGACCAATCATTCAGTGGCCAGAGAAGTGGTGACGTTTTTCACGTTGCCTCCGGGCGACTACATTGTCGTCCCGCAAACGAACGTGCCCAATTGCGACGCCAAATTTCTACTACGGATATTGACCGACGAACAGAGCAACATATGGTAAAACGAATATATAATTATTGTTGTTTTTTTTTTTTCTAAACTTATTTGGCGGTTTTAATAAGCGTGCGATTTCGTGTTTCAGGGAGGTGAACGACGACAATATGGTGTTTAAAAACATTTCGGCCGAGTTTCTGGAAGACACGGTCATACTGGTCAGTAAACCATCAAACTATCGAATATTGTAAAACGTACCCTCCCGAGAATATATTGCAACCGCGGTATTAAAACGTGTCGTTAACGGTATGATTTTTCAGCCGGACGGAAAGCCGCTCTTGTCCAAGCTCATGGTCAAGTATCCGCCGGAACTGGACGTCACGCAACTGCAGAAGATACTGCGGGTGCACTGGAAAGCGTACTTGGCCGAGAAGCCTAGCCTGGAGCTGTGCAAGAGCCTGATAATGTTGAGGGATATCAACATCAGCGGCCGCATCAACATGCTGGACATACCCGTACTGATGCACATGTTACAATTCTGGAAGGTACGCCGGTCGTCGATGGTTATCGGTTTTTTCTTTTTTTTTTTCGTTCATATATTATTTCCTACATAAGGGTTATAGTAGGTAGGGACACTTTTTATCGACAAATACTATTTATAGGTCAGTCCCTATTTCGTTTTAAATATAAATTCGTACAAACACATTTTTATGAGTATATTAAGGTGCACGGCTCTCACACCCTATTTATACTACTATAAAATCTTTAAATTATTTTTTATAAAAAAAAAAAAAAAACCATAACAATAGTGTAATTGTCCGTACAATAGAAAACTACAAAAATATTGTATATTCATAAACGTGCCAGATCTTTACCATACGATAACATTTTAACAATTTATTTTTTGTAATTTTTTTGATAATCATAAATAATAATTGGATTTAAAATGTTTACGTACGAGCACTAGATATTTATTACGTATTTCTCAATTCCACACTGCACACTTTGTGTCAGTGTTTACTAAAAATTAGGGCCTAAAATAGGTATTAAAAATTCGCAATGTCGTTGTAGAGCTGACCGCTCAAACTATTCGTATATGTCTTTCGAAAATTCGAATAAAGTTACTTTTGTAAACGACTAACCTTAATCGATTAGGTAGTTAAAATTCCGAATGACTTTCTCAACTAACGTGTCGTATTTGGATACACGAAATATTCTTCTAATCTATAGCGCCTCGAAGAAAAAAAATGACTTGTTATTTTTCGGTTTTCGATTGTTATTATTTTTTTATTTGTAATTTGTAATACCAACGTTCCAAATAAGTAATATTTTTGTAAAAAAAAAAAAAAATATTAGCAGTTGAGTAATCTCTATGTTTGCAATATTAGAGTAGATAATTTAGTTTAATTTTTGAATGAGCCTGTTACTAGGATAGCTAGATACATTAGAATTCGTCGTGAATACGTTTTCACGTGTATCACCGGTATTTTTTTAATTTTTGTCGACCCACAGATAGCATTTCAAAAGTTCGAAAAAGGCGTGAATCCCACCAAGACGTCCAGCTACAATCTCAGACCGTTGATGTGGGAATCGGGTAGCACCGTCAGCAACAAGGTGCTCGAATGCCTGGTACTGAGGTTCGCCAAGAACAGAATTCTGACATCGGAATGTTTCATAATGGCAATGGTCCGGCTGCATTTGGCTCACGGTAAGATTGCTAAATATTGACATTGTAACACGTCGAAACCCGTTCAATATACATTTGCGTTTCCAGAGAGATATCACAGTTTGGACACGAAAATGAGCAAGGGAAATCCCCTGTCACTGGAAGAGGTGTGCGATTGTTTATTTTTTTATATTATTCTTGTTAATAACCGTGTAATAACACTGGCCATTTGTGAACATTTGTCGTTTTTATTACAGTTGATCTTGATGACCATCTACTCCTGATTTCGAACCCATCGACACGACGGCGACACGTAACCAAAGAATGAATAATAAGAATGATAGTGCCAGTCATTAAATAGTGATAAATTTAAGATTTTATTTATAATATGTATTAATAAATTATGTTAAAACCGAAATATTGGACTCCGCCTCCCCCCCCTCCCACACTCCGCGCGGATTACAATAATATTATTATTAATTCCGTAATATTTCCATTGATGTTATTATTAGACAAATATTGCTGATTATATTTGATATTATTATACGTAGTTTCGGACGTTTTAGTTTTTAATATAATTCATAATCAAATCAGGCACCGCGTGTTGTAGCGTATCGTTAATATTCCGCCTGTTTTATAATACGAGTGTTAATATTATTATTATTATTTGTAATATTTGCGTTTAACTGTTAGTTTTGTTCAAACGAATGCCGATGCGCCCGTGTCGCGTTTGTACCGAAACCGATAGCAACTTGTACTTGTTTGGCCAAAGCGAATAATTTATTTTTGTAATATTATTATTATTATTATTATTATTTTTCGTATAATAAATTTTGTTATGTTATTTTATTTTATGTACACGATTGTTGCGTTTCGCGCCGCCGGACGGTTGTTACGAAATAATATCGCGAAAATAGACGACGGGGCTCCTCCTATCGTCGGAAGACGCAAACACAAACGTACGTTTTTTCCCCAATGAATATTGATGACAAACAAAAAAAAAATCGTTATTTGGTTATTAAAACGACGGTGCCAAAAATATATATATTTTTTTCTTTTGAATTAAGAAATATTAAACAATCTGTACTCGTGGTACAATAAGCTTAAGAGATATTTGAGAATTATTATAATAATAGAATTAATACAAAACGAATATTTATATGTAACCCTATTATAATTTTACATGATATCTTGAATTGAAGAAACTGTCCAGCAACAGCACTTGGGCGAGAATTTGTTTTGTTGATTAACGTATAGACCTGTGTATTATGCTGACCAGTCTCTGGGCCGCTTGCGCTGGAGTCTCCTTACCGTATTACCCGGAAGGGAGTGTGATGAAAGATCATTAATGAGGGGATTGGCGTGATTTTGTAGTCTTTTATGGAATTTAAAGTAGCGATTTTTTGCGACTTCATTGACATACGGTATGTTCAGGTCTGAGTGTAGAGTTTCATTAGAGACGTACGGAGGGGCGTTAGTTATGAGCCGAAGAGTTTTTGATTGGGCCACTTGAATTTTGTTTATGTTTTTTTTTTTTTTTTTTAGCAGCTCCCCATAGCTGAATTCCGTAGGTCCAAACGGGTTTCATTAATAGTTTGTACAAGTTAATTTTTGATTTTAGATTAAGGTTTGAGGTTTTGCCCAAAGTACTGCGGAGAATAGAGAGTCTTCGATTTAGTTTTAGTTTGGCCGTGTGAATGTGTTTGGCCCAGTTGAGTTTTTTTGTCAAGGTATAATCCTAAATATTTAACCGTGTCCGAATTAGGGATTATTACATTATTTAGTGATATTGGAGGGGGTTGTTGCACTTTGAGGATAAAAGTGGCACTGACTGATTTCGATTCGTTTATTTCCGTGCGCCGTTGGAAGTACCAAGGAGAAAGTAGATCGAGATGTTTTTGTAGTGATGTCGAGACAGTTGAGGGGTCAGGGCGAGTGGAATAAATAACTTTACCGTGTGCGTATTCGGCGACTGATGTATCGGTTGATCTGCGGCGTATAAGCTATATTATAGTGCGGGAGACAGAACTGCACCTTGTGGTACGCCGGCTAGGATCGGAGATATGTTGGAGATTTCTGTACCCGAGCCGACGGCAAAGGAAGCCAAAAATATAAATAACTATAATACGGCGTGCCTAGCGTAGTGGCCCGTATATTGGGGGCAGCCGCCCGGGAACGTTTTCGCGCCACGGACGGTTTTAGTTCGTCCGAGAAACTTCCGAGTTTAATTCTATTTGCCGAACGTTTGTCCGCGAGAACCGATTTTGACAATATTCACGGGTTTTATCCGTCTGTTGTAGGCGCCGCGGATAGAAAAAAAAGGCCACAACTACTGTTGCCGGCGCGTTAAAAGCTAACTAAACTATTTAACCTTAACTGTGTTGTTCGCGGGTAGGGTATAAAATCGGTAAAAATTCCCAGCTCTCCCCATTGCCGCAGATGTGATCGAATGGTTCGATCGTATTGCAATACGAAATATTTCACTCGGACGGATATATTAGAATTTTTTTTTTATTTAGGAAGATCGTGGGTTCCGAATATACCGTGTAGTGAGCCTATTTTCAAAATATTTACACCCGCGGCCCCGGTGTTGGTGGGCGGCGCAAGCCAATTTTTTTTCGATGTTCGCGTACCGAAAACCCTTTTTTTTTTTGAATCGGCAATACCGCCGCCTCCCGGAAACGCCGCGAGGCACTACTTCGGGAGGCGAACCGAAAAACCCTCGGAAAATACCGTTTTTTATCTCAATTGTATTAAATACCATTTTACCCGCCGTTGAGGAATTCATAGCGGCCCGGGGGGGGGGGGCGACTTGCACTCCCAGCACACACCCACGTCGTTGTGGCGCTGATAATCGTCAGACCGGCCCTTGGTCATAGGCGAAGAAAATTAACTATAATATTTTCGATACTGTTGACCCACACGCATCAATTTTTGTTTTCATTATCGTGCAAATGTAATTTGCGTCGAATTTTACGACGATAACTCACCCCATTCGCACGCCGCGAGATGGTTGAAAAATGGTAAAAAAAAAATAATATTTTTATTAATTTTTGTACTTTATTGAACAACTATCATAAAATAATATGCGATTTTTCGGTAGCTTTTTTAATGTCTATACAATGTATAACTACACGATTTATTGTAAAGCTTTATTTTTACAATTTTTTTTAAATTTAAACGCCGCGAGATGGTCGAAAAATAGTAACAAAAAATAATAGTTTTATTAATTTTTGTACTTTATTGAACAACTATTATAAAATAATATGCGATTTTTCGGTAGATTTTTTAATGTCTATACAATGTATAACTACACGATTTACTGTAAAACTTTATTTTTACAATTTATGTAGCAAAATGTATTTTTTTGCGGTTATTTAACTATATTTATCAATCGGTTGAAGATACGAACGAATATTTAACATAAAAATGATTCAGAATTTTGAAATTCCTGCAAAAAAAATTAAACAATAATATGCAGCCGATAATTCCGGTCATATAAATATTTCATAGTTACTGTCAGAATTGTATTTATAATAGAAACGGTTTAAAATATGCCTTTACTATAAACGATATATATATATATATATATATATATATATATATATATATTATATATAAAAATCGTACATAAAACAAGTTGAGAAAACGATTAATTGAAACGAAACTCGTGTATTACGTGTAATTGTATAGTTAGCTGTTTGTTGTTTGTCTTGTGGTCATGGCGAAATCAACAGGTAAATGCAAGTACCGAAAAAGTGTAACTGAAGAAGAGTGTAGTGCCAGAACCGGGTATCTCAATATATTGAAATCGTTACGGCCGGCATATAATCAAAACGATTATAAAGTTTTATATAATATAAAGACCAAAGAATGTGATTCATATCGAGAAGCGACCGGGAAGCCAATAGAAATCGTTGCAAACCATTCGTTACATTTGAAACCGGCAGACGATAATAATAGTAATGTTTTACAGATCAGTGTATAGAACAATACAACATTTTCTCGATCTCCGGTGATATCCGGCTATTGCACCGAACTGCTGACAAAATTACTAAATAACTATTGTGTACGTTTTAATGAATAAAAAACCGAACGGAACACGACGAAGATATAAAATAAGATGCCTATACCCCCCCCCGCACATATCGTATGTTCGTTTAAACCACTATTAGAATCGTACTATCGAACCATAATGGCGAAAAAAAAATAATGAAAATTTACATTCTAGATTTTACGACTAGATTCTTATGTACTTGTAATAAATTCATTTTAACGCTGTTCCTATCATAAGTGTTTGATTTTTAGTAAGAAGGTTTTTAGGTTCGTGTATGTTTAGTTAAAATAACAATGCGTGTAATTTGTATAAAACCACGAACGATTTGCAAATCGTCTTTAAACCTGCTTAATTGAGGATTTAAAAAAAAAAAAAAAATATAACTAATCAACTGAGATATATATATATATATTTATTGATTAATTTGGATTTTTTTTTGTTTTTTTTTTTGTAAAAAGAAAAAATGTTTAGCGTAGAACATTTCTAAGTCACAACGTAGTTTTTTTAAATAATAAATAAGAATTACTGACAGAAACATCTAAAAAGTGAAAGAATATTCTATGCCACCATTTTTTGCTCTTTCTATCGATTTCATAGACATCATATCCGCATAATCAACATACCCCATATGCTTATTGTAGTCTTTCACCAATTTAGGACATGTTAGGGCGGTCGATGATCCATCTTTTGCTGTTCTCAAACAAGTTGTAAGATCATCGGGATCGTGATAATTAGAGAGAGAATTTGAATTGGACGATTGTCTTTCCATTTGATCCATGAGACGTTTGTCGTTGATATTCTTCCCTCACTATCCCCTCTTTTCATAAGTTTTTCATTAATTTGATCTATAGGGAATCCTTTCCTATTGCCTCTCGCAGTTCCACAAGCATATATATATATTATTTTCAAACAAATCTACCACGAGACCAAGTGAACAAAAACAATTTTCCAAAAAAACTCTGTGATATTTTTTGTCGGGGTTGTTACTACATGTTTGCCTAATGAAGTTTCAATTGAATCCAGTTTTTCTAGTGTATATCTCAAACTCAGAAATATACCCAGTTCCATCATAGTTGATCGTGACTAATATATTTATTTTGTCATTCATCGTAGATTCGCAGTGGTATATAATTGTGAATTCGTGATCGCTGCAAGTATTTCGCTCGTTGAATTCGTGTCGAACAAATAAATACGCGACTAAATACAAAACCGAAGCTCGGGAATACATAGAAAATAGTGCCATTTTGCGCGCAGAGAGTAAATAATTGATTTTAATATAGGAAATCGTCAACTTCATAGATCGTAATTATAGTTTGAACGTGAACCTTTAAAAAAAAAAAAAAAAAAATGGATGCATCGACTGGACGAAATTTTTTGTACTAGAAATCACCACCACCACCCCCCCCCCCCGGTGTTGATGATTGTGTTCCTCGCCACTCGCCGAATCCGAAATTCAACGGACAATAATTATTGTGGAATGCAATGCACACGCGCTAAATAGCTCAAGACGAGTATTAACGAATTTCAACTCGTTCATGTTATAATATTATGCGTTTTCGGTAATCGCTAGTAATCATTATGTTTACGGTCGAAATACGTACCGTTTTAATATAACGAATTTGTAATTTTATTCAACGTTCGAATGTCTAGCCAACGTCGCGAAGTCAAAAATGCCGTGGAGAACACCGTGCCATATTATAATAGTTAATTTTTGGCTGGCGAAATTTGGCCCGATATATATATATAATTTTTACGCCGTTATTATATTCTACCCGATGACGGTTTTCGAAATGAAATTATCGAATAATTAACACGCTCTACATATATAATACTCCGGCGCTTTGTTTTGCTCTTTTACATTCGTTGTTTGAGTTCAGATTATAATTGAAATATACGATTATACATCGCAAAACCGTATACATTTTACCTTTTTTTTTTTTTTTTTTAACGTAATACGCAGTTATTCGTATTGTTTTTTTTTTTTTTTTTTTTTTTTTAAAGGACCTGTGTTTAATTTTAATAATATACAAATATTTAAATTAGTTTTTCTTTTAATGAATTTTTTTTGTTGTTGTTTTTTTTCGTTTGTATCGCAATAGCAATAATGTCGACGAATTATAATCCAGAAGATTTAAATTTAAAACATGTATTTGTAGTGTATACATCGTAGAAATGTATTTTTTTTTTTAATTTTTTTTTTTTTTGTTATCACACACACAAATTCTACAAGTCTGTGTTGTTAGTTGTCGGATAATTATTACATTATGTGTACATATAAAAGCGTATTTACGAGTATGCATATTATTTAGTTAAAAAAAAAAAAATAATAATAATAATCTAAAAGTACCTAAATTGGATATTTTATGAACATACACCGGAATTCATTAAAAAAAAAAAAAAAAAATAATAATAATAAATAAAAATTACATTCCTATACACATATACATAGTAAAATTTTCGTTTTCTGTCTTGTCGTCGCACCATCGTCGACATTTATCTTTTTCGTGATTAAACGTAGTACTCATAATGAACCTTTTGTCAAACGTTCGTGCATTTCTGTCGGGACAAACAGATTTTGATTCGCATAAATCGGATTTTTTTACGATTTCCGTCAAATCTGAACTTCAAACAATTATTTATATATATATATATATAAAAAAGAAAAACAAGTGCAGATAAAACGGTCGAGGGTAACCTAATCTTATTTAAAAATTAAATTAAAGCGACCGCTGTAAATAATGACTATTTTGTTTTTCTCTCGTTACTTTAGATATTTAAGATAAGAAAAATAGAAAAGAAAAGAAAATAAAAAGATTAACCAAGCGTTGAAATGCGTTTTAATAAATCAATATTATATTCATAACGCTGTAATTATATATGAAAAATGACTGGATTTCTTCGTATAATTATTTTTTAATTTATGTATTTTATGCAAGAGCATTTGTCTAGGGACATCGTTAGGTCGCAAGCCGGTACAACAATATATTATATTTAAGACAATGTAAGATAATGTAACAGTATACCCTATAATATGTCTCGTATTATATTTTGCAATTTGTTTAAATAATTAATAGAAGTTTGCAGGGAGACGTTTGGAGTATAATGTTACCCGTGGCTTAGAAAAAAAAAATACTTTATAGCACTTTATAGCTGGCGGAGTAACAGCGACCAAAGATTGGAAAAACTTTACTCTCGGAATACTTCAAAAGGTTAACATATTAAAACATACAATTTTAAAAAAAATACAACATGGGTAGGCCGCTTTTGCAATTGGGCAGTTGGGAAGGTTGGAATATACCGGATTATTTTTTATACGTACAGTTTACTGAAAAGGCTGGGCAAGTTATTGTTTTTTCGACTAAATTAAATATAACCCTGAGGAGCCTCGCGACTACTGTAAATTTTAGCTCAAAACACCTAAAGTATTGACGAAATTAAAGTCGGTCGACTATGTCCGATTTCGATTCTGAAATCTGAAAATTTTTAGATTTATCTGCATATGTACTATATGACCGTACGAAATACTTTAAAAAAAAAATGTCTTTATTATTTCGCCGTAATCCGAAATTGAAAACTTGAAAACATGGATTTTTTTCAAATCGTCTGTAACAATGAAATATTGAAAGTGCGATCCGTATGCGTTTATTGCTGCTGAACTCAAAATCTGTTTACAGAACTAAAAACTGAGTGCCCCGTGTCTGTGTCTTTTAGTTTTGCCAAATCATTACGTAAAATCCAAATAGTGAATATTAACCCGTTGAGTCGTAGTGGTATGTTATTGAAACCACCTTTTTGTATTTTTTTTTTTTGCCCTTTTCGTAGTGATGGCATTTCATTGAAACCACCATTAATCGGTACGGTTGGCCACTATAGAGCCGAAAAAAAAAAAAAAAAAAATTCGCTTCAAAACTACGTTACTGATATTGAAATCCGTTATGTTATCAATGTTAATCAATTTTTTCCTCGTAAATTTTCGTTAAAATTTTGTCATTTACTGTTACATTTTTTAACGAATGAGTTTCACCGAACGTTTTTTTACTTGTAAGTGTGCATATTATTTAATTATACAATTCATTTTACCGAAAATGTATTCATTTTATATTATTTTTTGAATCTGTAGGTGGTTACAATTATGTACCACTGCGAATCTACGATGAATGACAAAATAAATATTGACGACCTTAGTCACGATCAACTATGATGGAACTGGGTATATTTCTGAGTTTGAGATACACACTGGAAAAACTGGATTCAATTGAAACTTCATTAGGCAAACGTGTAGTAACAACCCCGACAAAAAATATCACAGAGTTTTTTTGGAAAATTGTTTTTGTTCACTTGGTCTCGTGGTAGATTTATTTGAAAATAATATATATATGCTTGTGGAACTGCGAGAGGCAATAGGAAAGGATTCCCTATAGATCAAATTAATGAAAAACTTATGAAAAGAGGGGATAGTGAGGGAAGAATATCAACGACAAACGTCTCATGGATCAAATGGAAAGACAATCGTCCAATTCAAATTCTCTCTCTAATTATCGCGATCCCGATGATCTTACAACTTGCTTGAGAACAGCAAAAGATGGATCATCGACCGCCCTAACATGTCCTAAATTGGTGAAAGACTACAATAAGCATATGGGGTATGTTGATTATGCTGATATGATGAAATCATACTATGAAATCGATAGAAAGAGCAAAAAATGGTGGCATTCACTATTTAGATGTTTCTGTCACTAATTCTTATTTATTATGTAAAATAAAAAGTCAAGGAAAACCAATTCCTTCGAAGGATTTCCGATTAGCGGTAGTTGCTGGTCTAGTTGGCATTCCATTTACATCTCCAAGAGGAAAACTACCTCAATCAAAAGATAACGTAAACCATTTCAAACCTAACATACCTTTGGAAACGCGATTCGCAAATGTAGCACGCTTGCCAAAAAGTTGTACGTCTATTCGTAGATGCCATAACTGCTCCACAAAAGAAAAGCCGAAAAGAACCATATGAGAATGAACTCTAGCATTGTGCTTGACATCAGATCAAAACAACTTTTCACACAAAATAATAAACTTGTAATTACTTATAATTTAATATCGCTAGAGTCGTGGTGGTTATATGGTTATAACCACCATTTTTTATGTGCTTATGAGTTTTGAAAAAAATGTTTTATATTTTTTTTTGTAATACGATAATAAAGGACAATATGAATTCAATAAAATAAAAAAAAATAAGTTTTCTATTTTTTTTTTTTTTTTTTTTTTTAAAGTCACTCAAGGGGTTAAAACGAATATTATGTTGAAATCGTTCTGTTGGCGATGTTGACGTGATTCTATAATCAATGGTACTACCACCAAATCAGTACACGAAAACGATTCGAGAATAATGTTTTTGTCGTAAATGGAAAAACTATAATTTTTTTTTTCGTCGATCGATAATAGCTTAAACCCCGAATCCAAAAAACGAAAGAAAAAAAAAAACCGACCGGGGTGCGCGGCATATAGGTAAAACTGGCTCGGTTCGTACCGGTTCACCGCGATTCGACACGTTGTGATAAAAACGTTCGTATAATTTAATTATCAAATTAGACGTAACACTACTGACGGTGGACGCAACATGTGTGGAGCACATACAGGTTTGGTTGGAAATGTTAGTAAAGCTGTATTGGTGACTGGTACTGCAGCACCAATGCCAGCTATTCTCACTGCGTTATACACCAGCAAGCGTTGTGTGGGAAAAATGCACCAATATCTGATGTTAAGAATATTGTTGTGCAGAATGTAAATTATATTCGAAAAAGTGCTCTCAGGCTAAGAACTTTCTTGCTGAAATTGAAAGAGAGTACCCAGATATTCCCTATTATTGTGAAGTTCGTTGGCTCGGCCGAGGTTACGTCTTGAAAAGATTTTTTTATCTTCGTTCAGAAATTGACATATTTGTGACAGAAAAAAACCGCGTTGTAACTGAGTTAGCTGATTTGTCATGGCTATGGAAACTAGCTTTTCTCGTTGATATAACTCAGCTCCTTAATAGGTTAAATTCGAAACTGCAAGGAGCCAACTTGTTAATTTCAGATACATATTCCTACATTAAAGCGTTCAAATTAAAATTAACTCTATTTACAAATCAATTAATAGAAAAAAATCTTGTCCATTTTCCAACATGCAACAAATTCAAACTTGAAAATGATGAAGAATTCCCTACCGATTTTGGAGTTCTCACCTACTTGAATGAGCAGTTCCAGACGCGGTTTAGAGATTTTGAAAGTGCAGAAGACCGTATTCGAATTTTTGAAAATCCTTTTGCCATAAAAATAGAAACTTTACCGACAGAGCTCCAGCTTGAAGTTATCGAGCTCATATCAAATAACAATTTCAAAGACTATTTCAAGGAATCCAGTCTCCAACAATTTTACGCCATGTTGTCAGAGGAATCATTTCCAAATCTCAAAAAACATGCGCGTGAAATGATGTCAATATTTAGCTCAACATACTTATGTGAGCAGACGTTTTCAAAAATGAAATACGTCAAATCTAAGTACAGAACTAACTTAAGTGACGAACATTTACAAGCTACGCTGCTAATTGGAACCACGAAGTTTGATGCAAACTATTAAGACATTTTAAATAACAAGCAGTTCCAAACGTCTCACTAAGTAACTTACTCGTATCATAATAAAATAAATTTTGAATTATAAAATAAAAAAATTATATAAATAAATATACATTTTTTTAAATAAATCTCATCTATTCTTATTTATTTCTCAATTTCATAACCTATCAGCTATTCCTAGAATCCTAGATAGACAACAATTTTTTTTTTTTTTTTTAGACAACACCTTTCTAATCATCGCCCGCGATGCCAAAGCGTATATCGAATTTGGCCCGCTGTAAAAAAAAGGTTGGAGACCCCTGATTTAATATATTTTTGAACGCCTCGGCATAACGTCCGCGGAGCTGTGGGAGAGGCCATAACGGCTCCCGGTTCGCCGCGGCGACTTAGCGGTGCGTGCCCGAAGGCATACGTACGGTATTATTTTTAATAATCCACCAGGATTCGAGGACATAATCCCGGATTTGAATAATTATTCGATCGTTCTCGCTTGAATGTATTACAAACGCGTCGGTATATTATGCAAATCAATCGCGCCAGAATCGGCCGCCCGGGTTTGCTGACTGACGGCACCCGCCCCGCGGACAGAACGACAACCTCTGTACGGCCCCCGGAAACCTAAGCTACTTTTCTAATCCCGTTATTCGACCCCTACACGATTTCCGACGGTCTTGTAACGTTTAATTTTTAATTTTCAGACATATCGATTTTATATCTAGATAGATAATAAAAAGATAGATGAAAAAAAAAAAAAAAAAAAAACACTCTGTGACTAGAGTCGAATTTTCGTTAACGGCGATTAACCGCTGCCGCACGGATATAAATTAAACCACACTCCGTGTCCTATACCTTCCCAACTTTCCGCCTATGAGCAAAATCTCCCATTTTTCGAGATTTTTTTTTTAATTTTACGAATTATATTAAACTCCAACCCCCCCTGCGTTCACCCACTGACCTAACCCAATGTTTTTTTTTAGGGGCGATGGCACCCATAGTATTTATGTACGACAAACAATTTGTTAGGGCTAAAGCACCCCCCACACCCACAGAAAACCATCACGCGGTGAATAATTTGTCGCCGAGCGGTTTTAATTCTATTGTACTAAACCAAAAATGCGCTGCGATCGAAAGAGTAATATTTATTAATAATATAAAATATCAATTATATAGTCCGGGGATTTAGCACGCCCCTAGCGTGGGATTTTACTTACTTGGTTCAAAAAGTCCATTATATATTAATATAACACACGACGGTGTGGCGGGTTTACGAGGAACCTGAGAGGGCTTTTTCGCCCGGCGGTACTCGTGATATAAACGAATTGTCTAGATTCCCAACACATTCCCTATAAAATTCGAAAACCAACCGGCAAGGAAAGGAAACACGACTAATACCATCACCAGAACCTTGCAGATTTTTGATTTTAACGATTTATCGTTGCGTTCAGTATATCGATCAAATTACCCTATACCATATGCCGTTCGAAAACTGGGCCCTTACCGGAGTTTCGTGAGAAATATGTCCGGATTTTATTCGTATGGTTTTACACGCTGTTATTTGCCGTCCATTTATATGGACCTCTTTGTCGGCGATTGATTTTCCGATTTATTTTAGAGTACGTCGAAACGCTATACGTTTATATTTTGCGGAGGGTGGAAGTCTAGTGGCGTATCGTCCGCCCACACGAACGCTGAACGTTTCGACGGTACCGCGAAAAATGGATCGATTTTACGCCGCCGCCGTTCGCCCGACCTACAGTCGTAATTGAAGACCGTATTATTTTCGCCGCATTCACAATAAAACAATAAAAAAAAAACAAAAAAACCGCACGGCGTTTTGCACTTGGACGCCTATTGGTATTACAGCGGCGGCGGTCAAATAATATACGAAAAATATATTTTATTTGGCCACGTGACATAACGGGGCCCCGTCCGGGGTTATTTGAATTTTTTATTTCCATGCGTTTGTGTGTACAATTCAATTGGTCTCTCTCAACGGTGATTTGATAGGACAGCCGCGGATTAATCGGAAAACAATAAGCGATAAAAAAACAATGAAAACCCAGGGAAATGCTTTCGATTAAAAATGTTTGTAAATCAAGCCGTAGACAATTTATAATTTTCGTAAGTTTACGAGAGCTCTCAACAACCACTTAAATTTAAACTTTTGTTTTTTTTTTTACGAATAAATAATAATTAACAAAATTAAAAAACGCGTCCATACCCAGCACCGCGTGTACTCTCGTGGGTGGGAATTCGGGAAGGTAGTATACAGATATCGGAATTTAATTTATATCTGTGTGCAACGATAACTTTCAAACAACAAACGATTCCGGCCGAAGTAGTATTCCAGTCGTGTTTTTTCGTTGTTGTCATTGTAACCTTATATAATCAACATAAATAAAAAAAAAAAGAAATAATAAAACTCGAGTTTGACGAAATCGTGTTTTTTCGTTATTTTTTCGGTAGGCTTTTCTGTCACGTTAAAAAAACTGATAGGTATATCGAAAAATGACATCTTTAAAGTACTAACCGGACAACATTTCCTACCGAAAACCGCGTAAGAGGTGTGTAGTATACGTCGGATGGGAAGTCTTCTGGTAGAAAAAGTGTTTACACAAGAATCAAAATAAAAAACTTTATTGTAAAACCACAAGACCTCCTAGCTCCGGTCAGAATCGAAAATGCAATATTTATGTGTATACGTATAAATATTTGGCGTATATTAAACGAGCAGGGAGTGGGGAAGAGTAAATTTATTCGAAAACGATACGGAAACGAAATTACATATTACAGTAGTCATTCGATAATTCGAAAAACTCCATAAATCGAACTAAACGCTTAGTCCCCTGAGAAAACTTCTATAAGAAAATACAAGGTGTTCCGGTCCCCTCGATAATTCGAAATGTCTGTCGGTGGAACACACACGAGCTTTTTTTTCAGGAACCTCTGTAATTCGAATTTCCTTATACGCGATTATACGTATGTTCATATGTACAATCTATTTCACGTACTCGTAATGAAACTAATAAAAACGGCGATTAAATATTATCGTACTTTACCTACCTGGTACTCTAACTGACGAGAAAATTATACAATGTACTACAGCCATTCAACACAATTCATCGGACAATGATGACGAGGAAGAGGAGACGGAGGTTCTTGTCATATCGTTGAAAGAAGCAAAATGTTTTATGCCAGGATTGCGTCAATTTTTCGAACAATCTGGAATGGACGATAAAAGATGCGATACAATTTTCAATGCTATCAGTAAGCAAGATAACGCTATGGACCAGATTGTGGCCACCAATGTAATACACAAAAAAAGATAACAGATTTCTTTAATATGTAAAATATAATAATGTAATAAATAAATGTAATACGTACAGTTTTTCATCTCTCTTTAATTCGAATTAATTTTTTTCCCCCTCGATTATTCGAACACTCGGTAAATCGAAAACCTCTATAAATCGAATTTTTAGCTCGGTCCACTGAATTTCGAATTATCGAGCGACTACTGTATATATACATATATATATAAAAAAAAAGTTGTACACGACTGAATGTCTGAATGGGCCATCGCGAGCCCATGTCGGAGAACAATCGAGAATAATTCTCGATTTACTATGCAAAACCACACAAATGCATAAATGTACGTCACAGGGTATTATCCAAAGATAATAGATAAATGGCTAGCGGACCTTATCGGACGGGTACTGATTACTAATATTCTTTTTCTTTTTTTTAGGGTTTATCGGGTAAAATTTATTATGTGTTATAATTTTTTTTGATTATATTAAATTTAAAATTAAAAATAGAAAACTTTAAAAGACCTATATACTGAATAATTACTGAATATTGTATTGATTATCGTATTAAATTAGGAATATTCGGCGGTATTTTAATATGGTTTTTTATTTTTATTTTCAACATTACAGTGTGAAAACATAACTAACCGAGATATAAATATAAATTTTGTTTTTTTACAACATTTATTAACGTCACTAATAATATTATTTAATATACGTTTTGGGATATTCGTAAAAATATCGTCAGACGGTAAGCATTTTATCGTTTTCTAGTGGACAATCACAATCGATTATTATAAAAATATGTTTATGTAAAAAATATCAGTAGCCATAAAGTATCCGCATAAACGCAAACCGAACTAAGAAAAACGTAATATTTTTTTTTTTTTTTTTTTGTTTAGATTCTGAGCGTGGCGATGGTATTGATTTTACTACGACGTGTGTGTGTTTTATTTTTCCTGTACGTTATTAACTATACGCAATTAGTCCAATTTGGAATTTTAATGTATCAAAACATTTTTTTTTACCGAACTTCGCTCGGCGTCGATTTTGCGTACGGATATATTTTAAAAGTAAAATTTTGAAAAATCATAATTTCCAATAGACTTTTGATGATTTCTGTATTTCGGGCGGGAAAAATTTGTAATCGTCAAAGTTGCTCGGAAAAAAATACTAGTATTATTTGGAAAAAAAAAAAAAAAAAAATAGGGGAGGTGTAACTTCGCGACGGAAAACAGTGGGAAAGGAGATGCGTATAAAAACGTTTATTTTTTTTTTTGTTTTTTTTTTTTTTGTAATTTCAGTATGTTTATTACATCATAATTTATTACTCGTTTAATATTTTTAATAATAATTATATATATAAAAAAAAACGACACATGCAAAAAAAATCATTGTAAAAATGTATTTATTACATATTGTTACCATTGGTGGGAAATGATAACTAGGACTATAGAACTATAGGACTTTAGAACTATAGGACTTTAGAACAATAGAACAATAGAACTTAAGAAATGTAGAACTATAGAACTAAAAACAATGAGATATCATTTCCTTCGTGAATTGCCGTTTCCGGTAACATTAAATTTAACGTAACTGAATCCGCGATATTTGAAGAAATAATACGGTTTATACGTCGGTGCTTTTGAATAATAAATCGCCAAAGACGACGTTCGATATTGTAACAAACGCGCATTTGCGTTATGTTTATTGCGTTCCATTTATTACTCTCTCTCTCCCCCCTCCGGATATTAAATACCCAATCAATAACTTATTTCTCGGGTATTGCGTCATACAACACAACAAACTCGGCCGCGCTCTGTCGTCAAAAAAAATAAAAAATTCACGGATTTATCGGTAGTTTATTATTCAGACGGTTACTAGAAAATGAAAAAAAAAAAAAAAAAAAGAAGCAATTTATTTTACCAGACTCTTCTAACTGTCGCTCGTTAGCATCGCAGTTGCGCAACACGCGGAACGGAGAATAGTTTTCCTGTTCGCACGAATAATGTTCGTACATTTCGAGTATGCGCCCGGCCGCCATATTCATCCGGCGGTGTAACCGCGAAAAATATTAGTTAAATTAAATAAACGTAGTTTTAAAAACAAAAAAAAAAAAAATTATATATATACGAGGTGTGATCAAAAAATACCTAGTCTAAAGTTACATCTGCGTTAAAAAAAAAAAAAAAAAACCGTCTCGGAAATATACACGTATCAAATAGGAGTAGTTATAACGCTCGATTGCGTTATTCAAGCCAATAGTCACTACGATATTTGAGTAATGAACGACAATTCGTTGGAATCGTATACTTTTGTTGTGTCTGCCGTTCTGTCGTGTCGAATAAACTCCCGAGCGGCGTGTTCGCATTAAATTTCGCGTTAAACTCGGTAAATCAGCGACTGAAACTTTTGAAATAATTAAAAAAAAAACATTCGAGGATGATGCGATGAGGCAGATCTAAAACATTTGAATGGCACAAAAGGTTGATTGGGGGGTCGTGAAGCCGTTGACGACGACTCCCCGTGCTGGTCGACCACCGACATCGAGAAATGTGGAAATTGTGGCAAAAGTTCGATATTAAAGGCCATATATATTTTTTTTAAATTACGAGAAATAATCCGAGGTCAGGTTAGGATTCTACTCGAACTTAAAAGTGGCGGTCGGTTATGTAAGTCTTGATCTACTAAGTTATGGAACCTAATTCGGTTAGTTGATGTGAGAAAGACTTTTGGAGGAGACATACGGATGGTTGGGGAAGCACCGACTGTTAGTAGAACTGCTGAATGGTCGGGATTTAGATCTAAACAATTTTCCGGCAGACAGTATAGGTTACTTGGAATGTCAGCAAAAAATATGTCCAGAATATCAGGTTTTTCACGTGGTGAAGACGGCCAGTAAGTCGGACCTGTCGGAGCCAGCAGTGAACATTTTTCGGAATCGATTTAATTGAAAAGGACTACCACCCCGTTGGGGTTTGTTAGCGCGACAACCCCAACTCTGATGCTTCGCGTTAACGTCACCGCCAATTATGAAATTTGAAGTAATTGTCGAGAAGAAGTCGTCGAATTGAGAGAATATTGAGATGATGAGTCTCGGGGGGACAGTATATTTGAAGCAATCTTAATCGCCGATTAAGCATCACGCCACAATCGCGAGAGGCCGATATAAAGCCCAGTGCCGGGAAAACGCATATAAAAGGCCACGGATTCGGACCCGAGTCAGTTCTAGGCAGTTCTAGAAGTCGGAGAGTAGTAGTGCTAGGTGGAGCTGAGTCCACAGAGGGTTAGGCCCTCGTCGAGCCAACCCGTCGCGTCATTCGAATTTCTTAACAAGTCAAACGGATTGGCCCGGGTTCGGTAGCTCGTACCGTTAAATTACACGATGTTTTACTAGATTTGTACATTGGTAAAATATATACACCCCTTTTGAATAGTTACAAATTGAATTTATTATCGATCACATATTTCTACCTGTTCCTTGACCGTGTTCAACTGGCACGCAAAAGTACGTATGTGTACGTATACGTGTTTGTATGATGTATAACAATTATAATGCGACATTTATGTGTTGCGGGTCGCCTATCATATTTAATTATTCTAGTTTAGTGTTTGGGAGGAGCTTGCACCGCGTGTTGCCTATAAAAAAAGAGATATGATTTTACATGTAAATTTATGGGGGAGGTTATCCAGATTTCTCTTTTTCGTTCTACTTGTTTGAAAATGTTTTATTTTTATAAACTTCAGATGGATTTTTCGAAGAAGAAAACGAATCGTATTATTTAAAATTGATTGGGAAAAAAATAGGAATTTTTCGTGTTAAAAATTGGTTCTGGGGCACCGCCAAAAAATTCAACTTAAACAAAATTCAAATCTTCCAATCAAAGTGTCTCCGACAAATCACCAAAGCTCCCTACTATGTTTCCAACGACACTTTACATAGAGACCTAGCCGTCCCAACAATCCAAAACGTTGCAAAAAACTACTACAAACGTACGCACTCTAAATTCCACTGTCATCGTAACCCCTTGATTTCCGAGCTATCCTCCAACTCTATTCCTGGTGACCCCAGAAGGCGTCTTAAACGTACCTGGTGTCGTGACCTTCTAATCTAAAACCTCTACCACACATAACCCTAACCTAAAAAAATCCTGACCTTAAGTGCCTCCAATGGGAGGCTTCTTATCTCCAGCTTATCAAGCCATGTTTCCTCCATCACATGCACTGATTGTAAAACAATATTTACAGATTGTGTATAAAAAAAATAAAAACAAAAAAAAAAAAAAAAAAAAAAAAAATTGGTATTTCCGTTTGAGAAAACGTACGGTTTATTGCTGGGCAGCGTGTGGGGGGGGGTTAACATTTAAAAAACAAAAACTAGGCATAAAATTTATATTTCAAAACCCCCGTTTTTTCCTAAAAAAAAAAAAAAAAATGAAAAAATAATAAATCCCATTTCAATCAAGAACCATATACGGCTGAAATATTTCGATATTTCGTATTGCCGTATTTTAACGAAACACACGAGTTAGACGCAATTTGCCAGAGTTAAAAAAAAAAAAAAACTAACGAATATTTTATCGTTGCGTTGCCGTTTTAATATTTTCCAATTAACTCATTTGACGGGGATGAAAAAAAAAAAAAAACGGGAGCTGTTTTTATAAAACGTTTTCCGTGCCTGGCCTGGCCGCATTTTCATACGGACGCCGGCACACCTATATATTCAACGATGCGTCATCGGGTCTTCTGTCGCCCAATTTTAATATCGGACCCGCACGACGGTCGCGTCGACGCAATATATTTTATACGAAAAATATTTAATTAAAAATGGATCGATCGTGTGAAATCCCGTGCATTATTCGTTTTATTAATCCAGTCGCCCGTTTCGCTGCGGTATTTTCTACCCACATCGTCTGCGCGTACTGTACCGCGGCTGCGGCCCGTCACCGGGCGTGGTACGAAACGCTACGAAACGCTACGGTTACGCGCCGGTCCCTAACCTAAATATTATTTATGTATTTTAATACTGCGCGAAACATCCGATTTGAAATATTTCTCTATCGTTTGTATTTTTTTTTAATTTTTTATTTTATAGATCACAGGGAAATTAATAGCCGATAATCTTTACTATAATATTATAAACAGTTACAAGTTGCCCGTACGTTTGTAGGGCGTGATCTCACACGTGAATGCCGATCCGATTATGAAAATTCTTTCCCCG
The DNA here is from genome assembly GCA_956483605.1 of Tuberolachnus salignus. Lineage (NCBI taxonomy): Eukaryota > Metazoa > Arthropoda > Insecta > Hemiptera > Aphididae > Tuberolachnus > Tuberolachnus salignus. The sequence goes on along the minus strand of OY101436.1, from coordinate 36,058,491 downwards.
GAATAGAAAGCTACCCCTTTATTCCCGGGGCTGTTCGCACTGAGTTTTTTTTTTTTTAATTTTTTCGTTCAATAGTGTGCAAATCTGTCTGAACGTCCGCTATTACAAACCAACGGTTTTATTCCGATATCGACGTGAAACACTTTACAACACGCTTATGGTCGTCGCTGTCTACTTTTTATCTCAAAATTTAACCTCTAAATGTGTGGCTCATCTCGATTTTTGATATTTCACCGAGGAAAAAACTAAATGATGTTTGATTATTTCAGGGTTACTTTGGTGATTTAAAAAAAAAAAAAAAGAGTGAAATGAATTGGTACGGACAACGCCGGGCGGGTCTATTATATAAAAATCAAAATAAAACGTTTCACAGTGTTTGATCAAATTTTTATCGCATTCGGAGTGTACAAAATCCTTGTGTTGGACATTCGTGTATCTATAAGTTATGCCGTATTCACGCGGATTTACTCATTGATTAAATTTTTAATTTTATTTATTAATTTCATATTTAGCCTTTTTTTTTTTCTTTTATAATGTATGCATGTAACCCTGTACAGTTTCTTATTTTAAATTGCATACTTCAACAATGATTTTTTATTTTTTTTTCAATACATATTACCATTGATTATACGAAAATTGGGTGTACTATTTTATAATCAATAATTCCCCGTAAATCATTGGCGTGGCGCTGATATAATAATTAAAAATTAATACTTTCCGAAATTTCGCACAAAATATTCATTACGTTCAAAACGAAAACGTTCAAACCATTAAACTAGTTCTTTTACGGACATCTGAGTACCAAGTAGTATTATCGCAAGTAAATTAAATGAACCGGGTTTTGAGTAAGTAAAAATCCATTTGGATATTTGTTTTACCGATTTGTACGCGACGTCGTATAGGACAGGTGTCGGCAACCTGCTGCTCTATCGATGTAAAATTGTGGCCCTCCGGTTAACATACGCACAGAATAATTGATCGAATAATATATTTTATTATGTAAAAAAAAAAATATCTCTAGGCGACATTATGATTTTCGCTGCTTTAAGAAATATGAAATAATACACCTCAACAATAACTTGATAGCACGTGCTTGATAGGCCGTCCACCGTAGTCAACTAAAATTAGTAGTGTGCAACAAATGGGGAAATCATATTTTTATATCAGATAAACTACTAACGACAAATGGTTGATGATAAACAAAAAAATTACAATCAAACGGATTGAATGGCAACAAGTTATGTACCAGATTTAAACAAACTTCCAAAAGGCGTCCATAGCCAATGTTCACAATTGATGTGACTATCTATTATTCAATAACCGTAGTTGTATTATTCGATGAATATTCGATTATTCCAGCTGAAAATACTTATTCAATATGTTTTGCACTTAAAATATCCGTATGTTTGTATACGAATAATTATTATTTCGGGTTTTGGAAGTGGTTTGTTTCAAATCGAAATTCAAGCAAATACTATAGTATATCGAAACGGGCACATTTAGCGGTTCATTTGAAAACTGGTAAATTTTCTAAATTGTAACTTTTGGCTCTACCGTGTCAAACGGTTGCCGAACACCGGTACATAGGTAATCGTTTATCGCGCCGTGTGTATATAATAAATTGCCGCGGTTTGTTCAATGTATCTTATCGGTTTTTGTCGTAGATTCTATAATGTTAAATTTATTTTTGCCGCAGTTTTCCGTCTCCCGTTTGAACTGCACGAGAATTTCGTTAAAAGTTCCGACTCACGGGCAGACGTCGGTCGGCGTCGGCTTGCGCTCGCTCCCTCCACACGTCGCCCCCGGGCGGAGGCAGACGAAGCCGTGCTGGGCGGGGTCGGTCGGTGCACGCAGCGATTGTCCGCCGCTCGATTCGCCCTGCGACCCGACGGCGCTCGGGTCATACGAACGGCGAGGTACGGTCCGGCCCGGGTCCGCTCGGCCACCTGTTTAGGGCCGGGCACGAATTTGCGGGTCTACCCGGCAGACTCGGTAGACCCGATCGAAAGCCAACCCCATCGCGCCCACCCGGCGATGGGTGGCCGAGCCCTCTAATCCATACGCCCGATTAGCAGGGGCTCGACGACGGGGAGTTCGACAACAAATTGTTTGGTCGTAATATTTAACGGACAGTGTTGTGCGGTATCTAGACAAATAATTTATCATCCTTGATCTTATCTATTTAATTAACGAAATTGGTTATCTGATGAGTTGTCTAAGATTACTGAATTGTATTATTAAATCTCATTTATCCAGGCAAATCCCGTAGGCACTTGAGTATCTATATTTTCAAAAATTGAATGCCAAAGCGCAAAAACCTAGTGTCATCTCATTTGATCGTAGGTGGTTTAGGATGAAAATATATACATAAATTAAAATGATTAAAATTGAATGTGTTTTCTTTTTCTTTTTCAATCAAGATAAATTTGACATTGTTTTATCTTCGTCTAGATAATTCAGATTTATATCTGTATCTTGATAAATTTTTAGCTATCATTGCGCTACACTGATAACGAAGCTTCATGAAAATATTAACGAAGCAGTGGTGACACAAAATCCTAATAAACAGTCACCCCTCACTGCGGAATGCAATGATAGAATATGTGCGAAAAATTATTATTCCGATCAACCCGATTGCGTAAATAATTATTTAAAATCAAATTCCCGGTAGAGATAATAAATATTCGGAAGATAATTTTGTCAAATATGATTAGACCGACGAGTTCATTTGTCCAGAAACCGGGATAAAGTTTTAAAAACCGCACAGAATGATAATCAATGTGACACAATACTTATCTTTACGGTTCGAATGAACATAAAATGTTTACCGGAGTGAAAAAATGACTGGCATAATATTTAAACCGAGTAACGGACATTATGCTTGTATTGATAAAAAATATTTTTTTAAATACTGATAAACAATGTAGACGATTTTTGAATATTTTAGTAAAAAAAAACCAGAAAAGTGATTCGCGAAATCACAGGCCAAAACGCTCAGTTTAGTTAGAAATTTCGGGGGTTAGGGATGATCCTTGACAATCCCCACCTGGAGAGGGGGGAACGAACATATTGAAGGATGGGCAATCGACCTATCTCTGGAACCGCCCGTGTCAGGGAGAAGACAATAATAAATGGATAGTAAATATTTTATAAAAGTAAATAATGTTTCCACACGAGTCCCTGTCAGAAAAAAGAAAATGTTTTGTTAGACACTTAAATGTATTAACATTTGAAATGTTTTGTTCAAAAGGTTACAAGACTAGAGATTATTGCGAAAACCTTATATACTCTTGTGCAATAATGAAAGTACGGCGTTTCCGAGGACGAAAAACACGTCGACGTGCTTTTTATTTATTGCGAATGGAATCAACGGCTAAATTGGTTTTTCAATGACGTAGTTTTTTTCTCCATCTCAGAAAAACCTTTTAACATATTGGAAAGTGTACTCGCTAGAAATAGTGAAATCTATATGCTATTCGATGCAGAGACATAATTGATAATACGGTATTTGGCTGATAAAAAAATAACAATAATAATAATAGTAATAAAATTATTATTGTGGTTATCAATCATGATCCTGAGAATTTCGCTCATCGAAAAGTTTTTCCTAGTGGAAAAAAAAAAAACCACACATTCTAGTAAAACTAATAGCCTGGTCGCTATCGAATCTAAATATATGTGTGTGTGTGTGTGTATTCGTTGTTCTGGGCATTTTAATTAAAAAAAAAAAAAAAAATAAAAACCGGAATATTACAATGTACTCGACCGTGTGGGATCGTAATTATTTGCCGGGCTTGACATTTATAGTCATCCGGATCGTAGATTATAATAACCGGACGAGTCATAACCGGCGGTGGTTATTAATTTGAAATATATTACAACAAATCATTAAACAAACATAATATGAAATATGCGACCACTACGCCGATATTACTGCGTCAATTTATATATATATACGTCGTAGAGTTTCGGGTCGGCGATTAGGAGAGAGTAGTGTACGGCCCCCGACGACGGTTAATATTACATAATAATGCGAATACGAAAATTTATTGCTTCGGTGTATAATATAAACGCGTATATACATGCCGGAGTGGTGAACCAGCGGGCGGCGGCGGCGGCGGCGGCGGCGGCGGCGGTGGCGGCATCGAACGATCCGGGAAAATGAGATTCGGTACGCGGCGATAATGCGGCGGGGAGGGGGGGGGAAGTGTACTAAAGTGGGTCGGCGAGGGATTTATAATACGGGCGACGGGACGGGAATCACGGCGGCCGACGGAGGTGGCTGCTGCGGCCGCCGCATCATCCCGCGCGCGCGACAGGTGGCGGCGGTGGCACCGCGGGCCGTTTTCCCCGGGAGGATCCGTCGCGGCACGCACGCCCGGTAATATCGACCGGGTTCCGCGGCCGCCCACGTCCGACGTTGCGGCGGCGTCGGCTGCGGCGGCGGCGGCGGCGGCGGCGGCTCGTCTTCGCCCGTCCGGGACCGGAGGGCCGGGTAGTGTAAACCCGATGAATTGCGGGGACGGGCGTAACGGTGACGGCGCCGGCGCCGCCGTAGTACCGTCACATCGTACGCGGCGTCCTGCACCGAAACCACTGACAGAACGCGACCGTCTGCACACCGAGAAGCACACCCGGAGCATCGTACCTCGTCGACACCCACTACGTCTACGACGCAGCAGACAAATATATTGAAGAAAAAAAACACCAAGTGCACGATGTTTATTTCGCGTCTTACGCTGTTGACCATCTTGATGGTGGCGGCCCTCGCGGTGCACGAGACCGCCGGGTTGCCGACGCCCGGCAAAGCGGACGCGGCCAAAATCCAAAAGAACATGGCCAAGAACAAAGGTATAAGATTATGACATTAAATTGTTGTGTATAATATTATGTAAATCCGTGTTTTGTCGTCGTGTATAACCTGTGCGTGTCTGTCTACCTGTAGCTAAGAAGACCCAGGAAGTGTTGCAGTTCGGCAACCAGCAGAACCGTCAGGCCGAGACCAGAACCTACTCGAGAGCTGAAAAGAGACGTGAGTCGTGTTCAGGGACACCGCCCTTTACCCCCCCCCCCCGTCCCCCTTTATCACCACCGCTACCACCGCCCCCCCCCCGATCCATACCGCATCCTGTACTCCCACCTACCCCACTCGCCTATAACCGAACAGGGGATGAGGGGGGTGGGGCGGGCGGGGGTTATAGTTTACGGGGCGTTGACGGTGGGCCGTCAGGACCGCTCGTTTTCCGCGACCTACTCGCATCACCTACCGCAACGTCCGCACCGCGGCGGCGGCGGCGCTTATCGATTTTCCTCACCCCCTCGTTTTCCGTTTTCCAGAAGCACCTGATGAACACCACGACCCTGAACCGGTGCCGGAAGTCAACAACGCCCTCGAACGCGGCTATCCACAGGCGACCAGGCACGAGAAGATCGCCGATCTCTTTTACAACCCAGGTGGGTGCCCCATATATATATATATATATATATATGTTATACAACAACGATAATAATCGAATATAAAATTTATATATATAGTTTAATTAATCTGCGCAACACGTATTTTTAACAATTTTTATATATATATATATATATATGTGTAAATAAATATTTAGTTTTTTAATACCGCGCGACAATCGACATCACCGATTGTATAAAAATATTGTTGTAATATGTCATTACATGTGGTTTGGTAATTATCGTGTAGACGTTGGGTCCGTCAAGTGCCTAATGTTGGCCTAATCAAATTCTCTGTGCGAGTGCTCGCTGTAACAATCGATAACGAATAATTCGAACGAGAATAGCCCCCCGAACCACACGTATCGCCCGGTAAATTATCATAGTTTGTGTATTTTTTAACGATAAACTTTGATACACTCGTGGCGATGTTCAAAAACGGTTTGAACACTCGCACACGAGTAGACAGACAAATTATTCTATACAATGTTATCGGACACGACGAATCGCATTTCGCATTGTTCATATTTTACTCTAGTTTTGTATATATAAAAAAAAAAAAAAACACTCAACACAATAACGTATAATACACACCTGGCGCAACACAGATGTATTTTCTAGACAGCCGTATTTATAATTTGCTAGAATCAGGAATTTCCGACGCATGTGACTTTTCGGATTTTTATGAAAATCTCCGGACCGGGCGCCATTTTTGGGCGTGGTCTCACTATCAATAGGAATCGGTAATTAAAAATTTATCGAGTCGGTAGTGTCACCGATGTCGGTGTGATAAAACAAAAAATAATAATACGGTCGCGTACGCGTCCGCGGCCACACCTTGTTAAAATGTTCGAATTTTTTTCTCATTTATTCAGCAGCCGATTAGTTGGCGGCAGTTTGAAAGGTAATTTTCACAATTCGCCGGCGTTTAGTTCGCCGTAGTCAAACTTAATAATTTACTTTGGGCGGGGCCGGGGACATGTATGGCGCCGACCCCACCCATGTCGCCCGTACGGATTGACAATATCACCGTACATTTACACCATAGTTTTAGCGGCCAATCTGCGGGAATTCGCAAAGGCCGCGTCCACAATATCGAAAACTATTATATTTCTCCCGTCTTTCTAATCCGTTATTTTCGCGTACCACGACTGTCTTTCTGTAAGGGCCACCACCAGCCACGTTAAGCACGTTAGGTTATTGTATTATTTCGTAGTGCTCGCGTTTTATGTGGGACGGGGTCTTTTTTTAGCGCACCTAACAGAGCGTGGCAGGGCAATACAGTTCCTATGACACTCCCACCCCCCGCCCACCGACGGTGTCCCGGCGATCGATAAACGGATGACCTCGAGACTCTGAAACCCCGTGGCTCGATAAACGCGAATTTCGGTGGAAACTCTTGTGGTCGGTGCGCAAGTCTCCCCGACTCGGTGTCTCTCGGTGCTTCAGACTCCGTACCGCCGACAAACAGGAACCACTCGTTCGAGTGTGATTTATATTCCAACAGCGGCGCATCTGGTAACAATACGTTGCGCCGCTCTGTCCAGAATTAAATTTGTCAGACAGTTTTTTTTGTTTTTTTTTTGTAAATACATAATAAACACCAATAACCAATAGCGTCCGGTATAATTTCTTGTCGCAAAATCGATTCGTGCGATTTTACCGCTCGGCGGCAGGGCGGGGCGGACGGTCGGCGGTGTCGTACAGCCACGGAACGCCGCCGGGTCCCTCCGGAGCGCGACCGTCAGCCGCCGTCCATTTCCCACCCGCCGAACTCGACCGCCGAGCGTACCGCAGGCAGGACGATTAACAGCCCCCGCCCTGCCACACCCGATTTTATCGTAAATCCCGATAAATTAGTGAATGCGAATAATAATAATATAAAAAAAAATAATATTATTATTATTTTGACCAACTCCTTCCTCCTCGGTCGGGGTTCGCTCGCTGTTTATAACAATAATCGATAGTCAGCCCTCCTCCGCGTGAGTAATCTGTGCCTACGCCTCTGAGTGTCGGTGACACGTGTAGCAGTGCGAATTATCGTGTTTAGACGGTAAATCGTAATACCGCGCGAGCAATATAATATTGTTCCGTGTGACGAAATTCGCGTTGTACGTGTGTTTTTATTGAAATAAATCTATCGGTTTGAATTAATAATAATAATGTGCCCGCGACCATATTGCCAGCGCTATTGTATAACAGTGCTAGCGAATTTACAGAGCGAAATTGCAAATCGTATTATCATTCGCAATAATAAAATGTTTTCTATATATATATATATATATATATATATATATATATATATATCGTATCAATGCAATACCACCGGTACAATAGCGCAATAGTTCAAATCGACGTTTCAATAAAATAAAAGACAAAAACCGCGTGCAACAGGAATACAAAATCCCGATCGATTTTTATTTTTTTATTTCTCGAACACATATATAATATAATTTAGTGTTGGAGTACGCATGTCCGTATAAACCATAAGGCGGGTACATGAATGGTATTGATATTTAATTTTTATCAATTTAATATATGCATGGATATTGAATTTGTATACTATACGCAACGATAAATCATTGCAAGCGAAAAACGATTCTGAGCCGAATAGAGTAGGTCGTGTTTCCCTCCTATTGTTGCCGGGGTAGCAGAGAAATCGATAAAAAAAAAAAAAAAAAAAACCAAAGTATCGACAAAAAAAAAAAGCTACTTTTTTAGTCAAAATCATTGGGAATACCGACAAATGTTTCAAAAATTAATTACCATCGGGCAAAATATCCACACCGTTCTACGGTGCGAAAAATCAGAAAAATCATGAAAAATCTCAGCATTACAACTAACGGAAAAAGTGTTTTCCGAAGGGGAAAAAAAACACGCATATCTTTGTGAAACTTCGTCGTACACTCGAAATCTAAAATAATAATACATATTTAGCCACAATTACGTAATTATTATATTATTGCAAACTGTCGCCGAATCCAATTGAATAAAAAAAAAAAATTTATATTATTTTCGAGAACATTTTTATTTTATAATACACTCGTATTAACCGGACAAATTCGATAAAACGATTTATTTTTTCTTCTTTTTTGTATTGTGCATACTTTACTCGTACGTGTAATACGGCGCACGTTATATTTTAATTGGACGGTAAACATATGGACAATTTAGATTGATTTTTTTTTTGGTATTTCTATTAATAAACGTACGTGCACATTAAAATATATCGATTTATTATTGGGCACCGTATTTATTTGCCTATATACTCGTATGCCGGGCGACGACAAAATATTGTAATCGTGTACGTGTATATTTAATACAAATTTCCAATTTCGAATTTCTATTTTTATTCTACTCGAATGGTTTCTCTGCAAAATATACTAGGCACCGGGTTTTCGGTTTTCGGTTTTTTTTTTTTTTTTTTATCCCCGCGATATTTCCCGGTTAACATATTAGTATGCAAATTTCGCTTTATAAATATATATGATGTATTATGTATTCCGCGCATCGTGTTATGTAACACCATTACATTATTCTTTGACGGTTTTTCTCTCAATTTTTTTTTTGTTTTTTTTTAGCTGAACCGTATAATTTATACCCAGGGGGTACCCCCTTTGATATGCAAAACTAATACTACGAGTATCTCATCAAAAAAAACTCAATATTGAGTTATATATATACTAAATTTTACGGGAAAAAAATAACGAATAACCTCTAAATGTAAATACAACGCATATTGCACAAAATCCAAAGACAATAAAAACGTTAAATACATTATCGCGTATATCGCGTTTATCGGGTCGTTAAAAATTGTAACGACGGAATTTTTAGACGAATTTCCACCTCGATACCAAAATCCTTTAACCTGCCTACGATAAGCACAATGGAACATTTTTTAAAAATACGAGCGCGGCTCGTTGGTCGTCATAGTCGAGGGGTTTGTTTTTTTTTCCAATTTCACGACACGAAAATAAAAGCGTCGACGTAGTATTGCGTATAACAATTATGGCATCGTTTTTGAACATTTACACTTCCCCGCAGAATTGAAATGCCCTTTATAGCTCTCTACCGAACAACTGTACGTTTTTCTAAGGATAAAATCCGCGTGCAATTCATATTTTTGTTTTGTTTTCTGTTTCGAACTAAAGGACTACGGGAAAACGCATTAGCCATAAAACGAAAACCGAAAATATAAACAAAACAAACTAATAAAACAACATCGATCTGTTAGAACAGTGAGTTCACTGCGGGTGGCCGCGTGTATGTATTTTCACTAATCGAATCCTAAATCGGAGAGGAAATATTTAAGTAGTACACGTAGGGGACACGGTATGTTGTTATGTCCATCGTAATGCAATCACGTCGATGGAAAAGATTTAGTCGCTAACCGCACGCTGTGTGAATAAATGTGTTATTGTGTTCGCCCGGAGTAAAGTTCTGTGAGATAGGGATTTTTTTTATTATTATTATTATTATTTTTTTTTTTTTCCAACTCTGTTACTAGAATACGCCGGACTTTTCCGTGCATTGCGGTTGCCGGCCATTGTCCGAAATCACCTCGCAAAGGACGGCGTTAAACGAAATATATAAACGCGTAAACGATAATCCGTTTCCGTCATTTAATTATGTCATTATAAAACTGTAAATCGTATTCGCGTACAATCGAAATATTCGGGCAAATATCTCTTAATGTCTAGTTACAAAAAAAAAAAAAATTAGAAACGACCGTCTGGTAATCGAAAGTAGTTATTGTTCAGTGTACGATAATAATAACACACGGCGAACAGCGTATCGGTTGGTACAAATCAGTCGTACGATAATTTATCGACGAAGGAGGAAAAAAAAATAAATAAAAACTCACGTACCTAACGGTAATATACTCGTATTGTGCGTATATTATAGCGTAAAAAAAGTTATCTACTTAAAAAACAATAGGAGAATCGTCGGAGATGATATTATAGTAGTGTTGCTGCGATAAAACGAAATGTTTCCAATTTCCTACACCGGCATCAAATTTGAATTGAATTTTCGAATTTCTATAATCGTAAAATATATATATATATATATATATATATATATAAAAGAAAGAAAAACGCATTCGACATTTAATCGGTTCTGTGCGCAATTTTATTTACGAAACCGGAATCGAAAATAATATTACACGTAGTCGGTATATACCGTAAATTATCAGATATTGTTAGAGTGCGCAATTTTTTATTTATTATTTTTTTATTTACCGGTTCAAAGCACTACGGCGGACCAATATAATTGCAATTATCGGTAACTTACGCCGTACATATTATATACAATCATTTTTTTTTTTATTTTTTTTTTTGTGTGTTCGATATAAAAATCAATACGCCTAATGGAAACGTTACGACACGAACATAATACACATCCACGTATATTTTCCTATTGTATTCGTTACGTTTGTATTACCGCGTGTACTACGTGCTTGTATTACGTTGTACTCGATTACATTGAAAATAAATGGAGAGAAAAAAAAAATATATATATATATATATATACAATAAATACAATTTACGGCACTCTAATTTAAAAGCAAACAAAAAAAAAAAAAACTATTATTTATTTGAATACAGAAAACGGTGGCGATTTCGTTATTTACTACACTGTGTTCGCTATAGTGTTCGCAATTCGTCCGTAAGTCGTTGACAAATCGAAATTGAACACCGTCGCCGGATAGTATTCCCCCGAAGACTTGACGGCGTTTACACGATTACCGGGACCCGGTGATAATTAATTACACAAGACTCTCGGGCAGACGAGACGTTTCTTCGCCGGGGCGGTATTTTATCCGTCGCGGGCACGAACAACTAACTTTGTTAGTGTTCAGCGATTAACCCGGCCGTTGTAAAATCGTTTTTAGTAGTTATTATACTAAAACAATAATATTATAAGACATTGGGTCGAGCCCCTTAAAAAAAAAAAAACTACTCCGGGCGCACGTCGTCGTGAAACGCAATTTATATACACGCGAGTCCGCGCGCATGACAAAACCGAGCCGCGGATTTCGACACACGGCCTTCCGATAAATATTTCTATACGCTTAACCGTAATTTCTATTATGTTGCCGCCGGTTGATCATTCGATATCGAAAAAAAAAGAAAAAAATTAAATTAAGAAAAAACTTCGGCGTATTTAAGAAAACCGTTAGTCAACCGCAACAGTTGAACCGTTGGTTGAAATCAGTGTTTCCCAACCGGTGGTCCGTGGTCCGGTCATAGGTGATCCGCGGTCCCGTAAATTTTTTATTCGATTTCTATTACGAATTAATTATTATTTTTTTTTTTTTATTAAATAGTGAACAAAATTACGACTTATTGAGGAACCGTATAATATTGTACTTATTATCTTATCGTTGTTGCTGTTGTAGACCGATAAGCATTTTCCACTTTTATAAGTGTCTAGATATCAGAGTAATAAATTAAAGTATAATTACATATTAGTGGAGTATAAGTTATAAAATGTAAAGTAAAATAATAAAAGTTAACATTTTTCGATAAATTTTGTGTATTTTTGTTAATGAGCAAAAAAAAAAAAAAGGTATTCCTAGTTTTCGTAAAATTGAGACGATCTGCGACCTATAAAATATTGTCGAAGTGATCCGTGGTGGTAAAAAAAGTCGGGAAACACTGGTTTAAATCGATTGAATCCGGTGAATCGTTTTAGATTCCGAACGTTATTGGTTTTACTATAACGCGTGGTTTTTTTTTTTTTTTTTTTGTCTATCCGTCGACAATTCTTCCAACAGAAACCGTCTTGTCCGCGTTATTCGTTCCCGTATTGCGCTTGTATCGATTTTAATATCGGACGAAAACCAAGTAAACGGATACTCCACAACCGTATATAAATATTATTCACACTTTAGTTTTACAAATTATATATTTTTTAACATCTAATACAGCGGTTCCCAAAACGTGCGCCGCGCCGTCGACCAGAGACAACTCTGGTCTTAAAATTTATACGAATTGCAAACCTCCCCGGGAGGTATTGGTTTGACTATTATGAATTTTTGCGGGTATAAAAATCCCCTAGGATTTTGGTTTTGCCGATAATCCTAGGTAAAATTATACGTTCAGCATCTGAGTTTAAGGGGTATACATGTCCTAGAATATATGTACCGGGATGGGCTAAAGTTATCCCAGGGGTGTGATAGCATACCAACAGGTGTCCTCCCGAGCGCCAATATCATTGGTATTCAATTTTCGAATATTCCTTATAAAATTAAATCGTTTTAAGAAATTTTAATAAACATTTTTACTAGTATATTATACAGGACTGTTACGGGCACTGCATATTAAAAAGTCACCCTTATTCCGATTTGTGTATCAAGTATATCTCGGTGAGATTTGTGAAAGGCAGAGCGGTTTTAACGTCAAAACAAACAGACTCGGAACGCCGCACAAGTCCCACCCACAGTTGGAAATCAGAAAATCCCTTTCCGTGCTTTTACGTTAGATTATGGTTATGTTCTATTAATTATCTAGATAATTTTAGATCAGTTCGTGTTTTATGTTTATCTCGATAAAGTGTAATTATCGAGTATCACAACACTGGCAGCGACGACGTACAAAACACCCGCAATGGACGGGCTTTATTTTTTTAAAATTTTTTTTATCACAATAAATAATACTATAATAATAATGTTTGCTGTGTTTCGTTTCCCGCAGATTCCTATGGACTTCAATCGTTGGACGCTGACGACCGTCACAAGAGAAACGCTTACCATTTCGGGTCTCCCGTTAAAAGGAGGTAAGACGTCGTTTTTTTATTAATTTTTTTTTTGTGGCGAAAACTATTACGAACCATGCGGTTTTTTACTAAATATATGTGTATACGGTATCCGTGCACGACGGGTACCTATATATAAGACAAGAACGAAAATGGACTCGTGAAAATCGCATTAGTCCCGGTGCGCTTTTATAGCGCATAAAATACGTATTTATATCATTTACCGTCATTTTTACGAGTCTATTCGTCGGTTCAACTACAATATTCCGGACATTTTATTTTTTATTACCGTAGTTTTCCGTAATATTATTAATAATAATAATCATTATTATTTTTATGTGTTTTTCATGTGCGTTATTTGTGATATAAAAGCGGCTCTAGAGTGTACCGTTCTTACGCCGACAGCGGCCGTGCCAAACGCGACTTGGACGTCGATCCCGAGGAATTGCTGGCCTTGATGACACTCTTGGAAGCAGAACGCAAACAGAACAAGGTTCACGAACAGTCCAGGCACGTAAAACCGTCTTGCACCGATACGATGTTCAAATTTATTTTTATCAATCAGTGACCACGACGGTCACACTACGGGGGGAAACGGGGAGGGGGGGGGGCGCGTTCGTTGGACGGGGAAAAATGGGGAACACGAAACCTCTTTTGGCTGTACCCCGTACACATTGCCGCAGTGTAAAAAAAGTTTTGTTTTTATTAATTCGTTTCAATCCAGTAGATGTGTCCAGTAGCCACTGTTCTATACAATAAACACTATTACGATAATTATAATAATTTATGAACGTCCTCGGTGACTATGATTCACGATTACCACCAAGCCGGTTGGCCCGTTGAACTATAACGTTTATACATTCCGAGACAACGAATAGTAATATTTTAATATTATACGTTTAAAAGTTATAATATTAAAATATTATTTTAACATTTTTTTATTTTTTATTTTTTTTTTTTTTTGCGTAATGCATAAACTTAATAATTGAACGGGTAATTGTAATTCGTGTACACCTAGTCACCGAGGACGTTCATAAATTATTATAATTATTATAATAGTGTTTATTGTATATAATAGGTCGTCTACTGGATTTAGACGAATTGAAATAAAATACAGTTTTGTAATTACATTTTCGTTGTGGGCGCCTATCATTTGGGGGGGTGGAACCAGGCGTTGTGATGCACAATCCGGAGGTTTCGTGCAAACCCTTGCACCAACCTATAAAGCCTCCTATAAACCCGCACACAATTGACCCTACTATAACATAATATTATAACTTATTATAATAAAATATAACTCCCTACGCGGTATTATACGAGAATGTTTGACAAAAAGTTCTCGAATTTTAAATATACGATCTAGCTTAATTTAATTATCGGTGAAAAAAAAAAAAAACAATAATTCAAAATCTATCTACGTATATTAAATATTCGGTATCGTATTCAGTATTATTCTGGCACTAATTTTTGTGTTTCTCGTAGTCTCTGAACTCGTCTATGTTTTTATTCGTTTCGAGATTGTGCTTACGAATAATTACAACATAATACAAGTGCAGTAAGAACTGTAAACGAGAGTAGCGAAACGCGAAACGGCATTAACCGATCCTCGTTGATCTACGACCAAATAACATACGATACCTTATAGATAATAATCGTATTAAAACGCCTGGCCGTGTGCATTTCCTGCAGAATACGACCGTTGTTATTATGGACTAGAAATGTAAAAACGCATCGTGTCGCTATAATATATTCAACCATTGATAATAGTCATTGATAATAACGATTATCATCTGTTTATCAATGTTGGTAATGTATTTCATTATACGAATGTTTATTACTACAGATTACTGCGGTTAAAATCAATATCATACGCTGATTTACGTAAAAATTGTATACCGGACACTCCGTCAGTGATTATTTGTCCGTGCAACATCACAGTGCATAATTACCTACATGTATCGATC
This sequence comes from Tuberolachnus salignus, assembly GCA_956483605.1. Classification (NCBI taxonomy): domain Eukaryota; kingdom Metazoa; phylum Arthropoda; class Insecta; order Hemiptera; family Aphididae; genus Tuberolachnus; species Tuberolachnus salignus. Next base: position 36,043,315 of record OY101436.1, on the reverse strand, counting down.
CCGGACAATCCATCTAGATAATAGATATTTAAACAAAATTTAAAATTAAAACGTTGACGTCTATAAAAACGATGATAGAAATAAATTATCTCTTTGGTAGGCAATTCAATCTAGATAACATAATACCTATGCAAAATTTAAATACATTTTAACCATAGTAGAAAATATACAAAACTAGGGTTTGTACACATCATGTGCACATGGCTGAGTTATGTGAACCGTTTACATTTTTATCTCCTCTTTGCTATAATGTTTTCAACGGTATAAAAAAAAAAAAAAAAAACCTTATCTATTGTCTCATTTGAGATAATTTAAATATTTGTATCGGATGTATCCAGAGTCTGGATTCCAGACGATTATCGAACGATTGTCTTATATTTTTTAGATACATTTGACTTTACCCGCGTCTGGACGCTGATAATTATTTAGCCTCGTTTACAACGTTTAACATATTTTATTACACAAAATCATTACGATAATATCCGTATATTAAAAAACGTCCGCACCGACATTCACACCGGAAATAAATAACTAATGGTTTTTTTTTTTTTTAAATTGGTGGGTAATTTTCGTACCTGCGTTACATGTATATAATAATAAATTTGTCGGCGTTACAAGACGAAATATTAACACCCGCCTACGTTTACGATATTATTATCGGATGTACTTGCCCGGCCGAACTTGAAAAGTGAGAGTTGAACGAAATGCGACCGTATTGTATCATATTATATCCGATTTTATTTTATAATATACGATTATAGTAAAGCTTGTTGTGTATCGTACAGAATCGGTTTCGTTACGAAATCGTCGAGGCCGAGCTCCGGGCGATCTAACGTAACAACAAATAACGAACATAACATTAAAGGGATGTCTTTTCTTTACAGCTACTCGTGTTAATAACGATTTACGTTACACCGTCATGTTGTGTACACACAATGAAAAACGCGGTTATTGTGATTTGCGATACTAGAATTAATTTTTTTTTTTTTTAAGTGTCCCACGGTCACATCCAAGAAGTCCTCAATACAAACCGTAGAACAATTAAACGCTCGGTTTTATTTTATTCGATTTTTTTTTCCTTCCCGTCGACAAAAAAAAAAAAAAAAAAAAAATAATCCAATGTTTGACGTTCACAGTCCTTGTGTATAAAACCACTGTGGTGTTATTAGAACAATACCTAAGGGAACAACGCCTCGATTAAAAAAAAAAAAAACCAAAACATTTAACCTTTTTTTTTTTTGTTTTTTCAAAAATAAATTAACAAAAAAAAAAATAAAATAAAATAAAATAATAGTTAGATAAAAGATAATATTATTATTAAGTAAAAATTTAATTTTAAAATACAAGGTAGTGTTACCACTGGGTGGCTTCTTCCGTCGTGCTTTCATTTGACTTTGTCTTGTATCGCATAATCGTATTGTAAAAAAAAAAAAAAAAAAAAAAATAAAATAATAATAATAATTTACATACACACTACACGAAAAAGACGATTTCAGGTTACACAGATATTGTTCTTTCTAAACGGGCAGTCAAAAACGTTATGTATCGTGTGTTATTATGTTTTTTTTTAAGTTTTTGTTTTGTTTTTTTTTTTTTTAACAAGCAATGGTTACTCACGTATTGCCTATTTTCAGAGGTTCCAGACAACATTACGGCCGGTTGAACGAATATGAACCAGAACCGTATATGGACAGTGACATACAAGAAGAAGAAGACGAAGAGGACGTCCCTGGTAAGTGTTAAAACGTCACGACGGCGGTTTTAAACGCGTAAGTCCAAAACGAGCGCATATGTTTTATGTTGCGTACGAATTCCGGACACGTTCTAAAAAGTAATGTCCAAGTTAATCACAATGATAATAATAATGAAAATTGATAGTCAAGTGTTAGTGTAGTAGAAGTAGAAGAAGCAGAAGAAGAAGGGAAAAAAAAAATATTGTATATTTACCCGCATAGGTACGTAAGCCAAACGCCGGCGCAGTTTAAACTATTAATCCGCGTACCTACGCACTTTTACTTTTGGACGTGTCGGTGTAATTTTCTCCTTAATTGGGATTTCGAGGACAAGCGCAGTATATTAATGATATTATTATTTTCGCTGAGATCATATTGCCGAGGCGCTTGGCCTATTTCCACCGCTATACCGCCACCTAGTCGATCGTTCGTATCGTTTCGCAACGCGATTTTTGCGTTACGGCGAGGCGCCCGAAACCTTTTGCGCCCCGACGGCGTACCCGGCAAACATTTTCGACGGGTAGGGACCAAAACAATTAAACGTCTACCTATGGAATAAAAAAAAAAATTCAATAGCAATCCTAGTTTTTTACATACCTATCGACTTGTTGACTGTTTTAGTATAGTACACGAACAAAATAGTCCAGTAAAATAAAGAACGAAAACGAACGTTGAACGTTTCAACATTCGCTAGACTAATAAAAAAAAATAGTCTCGGAGTGGGCATTTATCTCTAAACATCAATGGACGATTGGCGATTTTCCCTGTTGCCCCATTCGTGGTACACCACTGCTCTATACCCCCTTGGCGTACCTAGGTCTTTCTTATGGGCGACGCGGGAAGCGAAATATATTTTCAACCACTCTTTAAATTGAAAATCACTTATAAATGTAACGTCACAGCTACAACAATTTTTATTTATTTAAATATAATAATATAATGCATGTTTATAATATAAAGTCGAACATGTGATTTTTCGTATGAGAAAATCTTTCAATACCATCAACTGGTATACTAATTTCCTTGTAAATGTGCAACAGTGCAAGCCCAAATAAGCGATCATGGCCCATTTTTGAGCGTAGCCATGTTTTTAATCTACAGCACAAGCATATACAGTAAATATAAATAATTAAAAAACAGTGGGTACAAGGTAGATACTACTTATATTTATAAGCAAACTATGTAGTTTATTAATTGTATCTTATTAAATAATAATATATTCTTTAAATATTTGACGTTAAAGTTTTTTTAAGCAAGTAGTACTAAGTATAAATGCAGTAAGCAATCAATTACATATTAAAAATAATGTTAGTTGGTCCAAATATTTTAAAAACTTATCCAATCGTATTATAATAGAAGTTTTATGATAGAATACAAATACTACACTAAACAAATTGGTATTAGAAGATAAAATGTTACCGCCGTGGAGTAAAAGAGGATGTTACACTTATAGACAAGCATGCAAATATACTAAGCAATTTTTTGATATCAGGAAAAATTATATAAAGTTAATTATTTTAAAAAAATCAGTAGCAGATGTCAAAGCATTAAAATTATATAAATTTGAAATATGTTTTTCTAAATCAACATTTTTCCTCAACAATTTAGCATATTTATTTAATGGGTTCATTTACTAACTTTTTTAGTTTCATCTTATTGTCATTAACACCTTTATTGCTAAAAAAAAAAAAAAAAAAAAAAAACACAACATTTACAAAACAAACCACTTTTTGATTTTGAATAAACAAGCCACTTATATTTTTCAAACGGTGAGCGCTTAAGTAACCGTTTTTCTTCTTTGCATTTCTTAATATGTGTTGAGAGAGGATAAGCAAAATTGTTTTCTGGAATATTAAATTTCTCAAAAATCATTGATTTGATATGATTAGAAGGATGTGCAGGTTTTAAAAAATACCCTAAATCGATTTCACTGAATTCAAATAATTCTAAAGTTTGATCTTCATTACTTGAATTTCACTAAGAGCCAAATTATTAAGTACATTTTAATCTGACAGATCAACTTTTTTTTTTTTTTTTACTGAAGACGAAGTATTGGTAATAAAATCACCATCTTTACCTGTATTCAAATTAAATTTCTTACTTTCATTTGCTTTTAAAATATTATTAAATTATTTGCCAATAAAACTGTTATCTTTACTTGTTTTGTACCTATAAATCTGAAATCAGTGATAAGTATCGCTAAAACGAAATGATAACAGGAGTTAGGAGTTATATTGCGCCCCTCCCCCCGCCCATCGGCTTGATAAAACGAATAATTATTGAGTAATTCAATCTCGAAACGTTTTATATATAATTTATATATTACAGCCGAGGAATGATCCTTGATTTACTAAATAAAAATTGCCATTTTTGGATGCGGTTTTTTTTCTTCGATTCCCGCCGCCGGCCGGCCCAGCAGTATGGCCGTGAATGGCGATTCGGCGGTTTATTCGCGGTTTGAGTACCGACGTCCCCATCGAGAATTCCCGGGCACGCCACCGGCGGCTGTTGTCGTTGCACCGTACAATTATATTATATTAAAATATACGTGTCGTTACAGAAGGTTGGTTGGAAGGCCCCGTCGTACCGGCTCCGTTGTTCGTCGCCCCCAAAGATTACTACATCAACAACGGGTATACACGCAAGCAGAGGGCTCTGCACGGGTCCAAGGTATCTGTACTTAATAAACTTTATGCTAATACCGTGAAAACGGGCCGGTCCACACGTCTGTATGTAGAACGATTATTTCCAGGGCATGAACCACTACCAACAGGAGGAGCTGCCGTATTACAAGTTCTTGAACTACAACCGTCATTACATTTAAAAGAAAAAAAAAAAAAACAAGAAATCAATCAAATACACTACTACTCTATCAACAAAATAAAATATTATTATCACCCCCAATACCTAAAGCGCAGTCGCTGTTTCGCCCGTCAATAGTGACGAAGAATTTAAATAATTATTATACGGTCTACGATATTTGACTACCTCTACGTTATAAACACAATAAAATATTACAAATAAACGCGTGCTGTATCCGCGAAATTAAACAAAAAATATAATTACTATCTATATCTATTATTATATCTATTATTTCCTTTACACTCTACTCCTATATTACAATATTATATATATATATATGTACACACAGTAAAATCCGAATTTCAATACGATTTCAAAACTAATTCGGAAAACAAAAAAACCAATTGTTTAATGGAATTTTAAAATGAATAATAAAATATATACGATTTAAATGCGTTAACATATCGCGCGTGTGTGTGTGTGTGTGTGTGCATGTGATAGTATTGAATATATTAATAGTGAATAGGTACCGCCGATATATAGGTAAACGCATTCGATTTGCTAGTAACACGCGTATAAATTAATAATAAGACAATTACTATAAAATATATTAGCTGCGATTCTAAATAACTTTCTAACTTAACGCGGTATTTTTTATACATAAAACATTCCAATCCAACGCGTTTAAACGAAATAAGTCACACGTTTTCCGGTATTATTTCAAAATGCATAATTTACATTTCAAATATTTAAATCGGGGACCGGAACCGTACCGAAAAGAACCGGTTTTTTGGAACCGGAACCCATTGGAAATGCCGGATCCCGGAATCCGAATTAAAATAATTCAAAATACCGTCATTTTTACGTATAGGTTAATTTCGGTTTCGATATCGGTTCCTGTATACAGTTTGGATGTAATCACCGCATTCACATTTAAGAGTCTTTTTTTCATTTTCCACTCGTGTAGAAAATAACCACATCTGTTGGGGGGGGGCGAACGCAGGGTACCTAAGGCACCTAAGAACCGGAACCGAATCCGGATTTTTTAGTTTTTCCTAAGAACCGAAACACTTATGGAGATTACAGTTCTCGATTGAAACGTGACAATAATATTGATGATTTTGATTATACGAAGCGCCGATGATAACCAATCAGTGATGAGAATTAGAAACAATATTGTCTAAAAAAAAAAAAAAAAAAAAAGTAAAAGTTATAGACACGTAAAGAATAATGCCTAGCGTCGCCTCTAGCTCGTGTAGATGACATTTTAGTGCGGGGTGGCAATAATTCCACGACAGACGTGGGGCCTATGAGCTAGCAAAATTTCGAAATGGTCTTGTTGTAAAAATTGAATAATTATCTTCTGTAATTTCAGAACTTTAAAATGTATAATTAAAGTTTTATATTCTGAACGTAACGAGGAATGCTTATTGGTTTTACTACGATGTGTGTTTTTTCACCTAAAAATCTCACTTAACCTCTAACTTGATAAGTCGTTATTACATTCACCGGATTACTTCTAACTTGTTTTTTTTGTTCACAATAACTAACCGTATATTACATTAACATTAGCGTATGGAAATTCCGACGATTGCCGGCTACATGTACGAGGTCTGTTCAAAAAGTACCAGGATTTTATATTTAATAATTACAAAAATGAAGTTACATATTTTTTAAGGATATCTCCTTCAAAATACTTTCCTCTGGACGATATGCAGTGATCCCGGCGATCTTGCCATTTTTCAAAAGTTCTTTGCAATTGTTCCAAAGTTAAAGCTATGAGTTCTGTTGCCGCGTTCGCTTTAATTTCCTCTACATATTGAAACCGTTGTCCTTTAAGAGCGCAGATTTTAGTCTTGGGAAAAGAAAAGATCGCATGGGGCCTGATCTGGAGAATACGGAGAGTCCGCGGGATCACAGCAATTGTTTTTATCAGCCAAAAATTCACGAATCGACAGCGCTAAATGTGCCGGTGCATTGTCGTGGTGAACAACCGCGGAACGAATTTGGCAGCGTGACCCTTATCGTACATTTTCCTGTAAAATTGCATGACAAGACTCAATTGTGATTCGGTTTGTTAACTCACGAACGGTTAATCGGCGGCGATTTTGCATTTTTATCGCAAATTTTCGCCATTCCATCGTTTCTGGATGGCGTCGACGATCTACCCAGAACGTTAATCGTCTTCAGTTGACCGCCGACTGTCCTTGAAACGTTTAAAACAATCGAAAATCACGGAACCACTTAATGAATCGACACCAAAAGCGGTGTTTTAATAATTTCCGTTGCATAATTTTTACCAAGTTTCAAGCGAAACTCGATGCACACACGCGTTGTTCGTTAATTTCGGACACGTCGAAAACGGCGAACGAAGAAAACTGACTGGATTTAACCACGTGTAATATTAAAGTGAGATACGATAGTGACTCCGGAGCTTTTTTGAAATATTCACGTATTCACTGGGAATACATTTATTCACAATTTGACACGTTACCGTGTGTAGATTAGCCGTAATAACATTTGTCCTGGTACTTTTTGAACAGACCTCGTGCACCTTATAGTAAAACCAATGCGTTTCGGTTCGCTCAGAATCTAAAAGTCAAGAATATTTCATACTTGCGTCGTACTATTTCATGCTATGTACAGTTTTTCCCGAACTACTGTAACTCTCAGGTATCTCGGTCATTTGCTCGAGCGTATACGTTTGCCAGGAAACGGTTACACGGTCCCGTACCTTTTGGGATTCGTCCGTTTGTCTTGTATTTGGACGTTTTCCTATCGCAAATAAACGAAGATAATAAGAATATTTTATCGTGCACAGAGACAGGTTTTTATTAGGTTATTCGCGGGGAATACACCCGTTTACAATAGGGGAAACGTTATCGTGCGCAGATCGGCCGTAATAGCATTTGTCCTAGGACTTTTTCAACAGACCTCGTATTGTGTAGGTATTTAATGTGTGCTGACATTAAACTGAAACGCATAGTTTTGATCGTTTTACGTCTGCATTCTCCACATTCTATTACGGGCACAACACCTATATTGTTTATAACGCAACAATTAAATGTCTGTAAATCATAGGTTATGATAATGTATTGATAATATTTGGTATCGGTTGTTTCCGCGTCACCGAAAGGCAGTCGGGCAAATATCGCGACCGCCGTCGTTGTTTGTACGGAATTGTCGGGGTTTTGTTCGATATTTAAATAATATAATTGTGTAACCGTATATCATTGTACCTATTATTAATGCCCGTGGTTCCGCTACGAACGTTGAAAAATCGCGCGGGCGGTGCCCGTTCGACGACTACGCCGCACAGGCAGGAATAGAATAAAATAATTGTGTTATTATATAAGCAACATTTTCGCCGCGACAATACACAGAAAATCACTAGTTTCGGCCAGCGACGGGCCGTCAATGGCGTCGCATCGTCACTATTATTGTTGAACAAAAAAAGTCTTGTGTATTGTTCCCAGTACACGGGTTTCGCCCGCCAATGTGTTCGTACAAACGTACAAGGTATACACACTAATTTTCTGCACGCTCGCGTCCGCGATGCTCCGGATAAAAATTCCAGTGTTATACAGGGTGCGGCAGAGCCGACTGACGAGTTTTGATGGGCTATAAATGACGAACAGTGAAACATAGAGAAAAGGTTTTGCTTTTTATTTAAATCAGTATTCAATCACATTTTTAAAAATTATTTTTTGAAAATGATACCTCTCCAAGATGGCGGCCGTCAGCATTGATACACTGTTGTAGACGATCTCTGAAGCTCGCATATGATTTTCGACTGGTATAGCCTCGACTTCCACGGTGATTTTCTGTTTAATTTCTTAAGGTAGCCCCAGAGGAAAAAATCACACATGCTTAAATATGGGGACCGTGTTGGCCAGCAAGAAGAATAATTCTCCTCAAAGAACGGTCTGAGATTCCCGAAACTACAGCGTGTTTCCGGGCCGAGCGTCTTGGTGACTCCTCTAACCAACTGCACATTTTCGGGGGTTCTTACCGTTCCGGGTGCTCCGCGTCCAAGTCTACTTAGGGTACTTCCAGTGTCTTCCAAATGCCGTATCCACAAATTGATAGTGCTAGCAGAAGGAACAGATCCAGCACGTGGAATGCGGCCGAAGTGTATACGAAAAGCCCTTTGTGTAGCGATCACAGAACGATTATTTTCGTACTGAGCACGCACGACGATACCACGATGCACACCTGTCCAGACCGTGATTACGAATAAAAACGGCATTACCGTACAATTCAAATTATACCACTTATTAAGGCCTGCAATTATCTTATCACAGGCCAATGACCTCTTTAAACTCGTCAGCCGGCTCTGCCGCACCCTGTATATAAATATATATAAACAGTCGATTCCGTTTAATAGAGCCACCGGTTAACAAGGACAACCGTTTAATCGGGACGATTCTATAATTACGAAAACAAATGTATACTTGTAATGTATAAGTACGCCGCATATCTGGGCCGCGAATCCTGAAAATTGGGACATTTTGATCGAGTATAATATTAAATATTTAATAGATTGATAGTCCGACAATCGCGACTGACTCGCGTAATCGATTATTAGATTAAATTACATACGTTTTTGCTTATCGTATGTTGTAAATGTGATGTGTGTTAAATGTTAGGTTAGTGCATTAGTCGTGTTTGTCGCGCGCAGTGACGACGTCTCGTGTACGTAAAGATTAATCGCTTGCGCAAAAATTAGAAATACTAGACAAAATTAAATAACACCGGCCACCAGGCTGTAGTACTCGTCGTCTTTCGGGAATACTTTAGAAGTATCGAAATCGACAATCGCGCGAATTCGACTACAAGAACAGTTTTTGCGAGAACAAGCTCTTAGCCAAGTGACGACCCGGAAAAGGAAACGAGAGGGCAAAGATTCAAATGTGGACGAGGCACTGGTTCAATGGTTTACACTGGCTACTGGTCGGGCGCGTTCGAGTGACGGGTCCTATATTAAAAGCTAAATCCGATGACCTTGCAAGGAAAATTGTAATAATAAAAACATACAAAATCAGTGTTTCAATAAATTTATATGTTTTTTTTTTTTTTCATTTCGGATTATTGGGACAAAATAACATGCAACCGATGTGTCCCAATAAAGCGGAAACGACTGTATATATATATATATAAATGTTACAGTTAAAACACAAAATCCACAAACCCATTCGGTCAAAACCGTTTTTGTCCAGTTAAAACTAGAATTGACCGGGGCTCTCGGACGAGTTTTAACATAATTTTTTTTTTTCCAGTTAAAACCGGTCGGTCGTGTCTGAAATATATCTGTTTGAATACTAGGACTTTTGTCTAGTGGAAATCGGTTTCCGGGTGTAATTTTCATACCGTCGGCTTAAAGTAGAAATAAATGCACGTCTGGATGACTATAGGCGTTTAATGACGTTTAGAACAGGATAATCTAACCATTGTTGTTATTCGTTTCGGCGGGGTAAAAAACGATCAGCGACGGGCGTTTAGAATTAGTCGATTTAAAACTAGTCTTGACCGACACATTTAATCCTAGTTGTAACTAGTCGTAACCAATTTTGTCGATAAGGGTTTGCGAAAATCATTTTCGACTGGTCAAAACTAGGTTTCGGGTTTTAACTGTAACATACTGATAAAGTAGAACGTCAAGCACAATGCCCGGAACATTTTGGACAATGCAAAAACGTTTATATTTGAATACTGCGATTTTTCCTGTATTGACCGGGCAGGGGGAGAATTCACTGAATATGCTGATGCATCCGAGTTTTGTTCCCATAAACCTTTTTTTTTTTTATACTAATCCCGTTCCGGTTTAAAAAAAAAAAAAACAAAACAAAATATATATACAAATTCCGTCCCGGATCAAAAGAAGGGAGAAATAAAGATCACAGAAGACGCCAACCCGCGTCCACGGACAAAGGGTGCAAAAACATCGGGTAAGTAGTGTAATACTACTTATTAACTAGTAAAAAATAGAAAAAAAAAAAAAAATTAAAAGAAAGTACGTTGTACATTAACCTAACGCGGTATAATTAAAAACGAACTCGTTATTTATTTGATTTTCTTTTCTTTATAAAAGAATATTATTTTCCTTGTAAAAGGCAAGGGCGCATGGTATTAACGAGTTTATTTTTTACTCGAGCTTTTAATTTATTATATCAACTCGACTTGTTCTTTTTCAAAATTAACTTAATAAAATAAATAACGAGTCAGTTTTGAATTATACTACGGTAGGTCAATGTACAATGTACTTTCTTCTAGTTTCTTTCTATTTTCTTTCTATTTTTTTCTTTTTTATTAATTCTCTTTTGAGAAAACTATTATTTCCCAATGAACATTGAAATTTATCGTATGCAAGATTATTTCCTTTATTTGTTTACATTTTGTTTTATAACGTGTTAGTTTATTATATTTTCAAAATATTTCATTTCAGTGTTTTTTTTTATTATTTTTTTTTTTTTGTATGGTTTTTAGCCCGGTCGTATAATTTTCGTTTAATAGCATAATAATCAAACCTTTTTTTTTTTTTTTTTTTCTGTTTACCAATAAACCATTTCGTAATAATAATCACGTTTTATGGTTATTTTGCGGTATATTTGCAAGTTAATCGCGTCTTATGCGGTAATAATCACGTTTTTGCATTACGGCCGTAATGTTCCGGGCAAACCATAAAAACCTAAACGTTTTCTATTCGATTTTTTTTACGGTTTTCACTATAGCCCGTACGGTTTATAATAGAAACCCGTGCGTATGTGTTTCGGTTCCGTGTACCGTGTACGAGAAATATCGCGTTAAAAATTATTAAATAATATATTAAATATTGTATTTAATATAATATTTTCAAATACGTACGTTCCTCGTTCGGCGGTCGTTAAACGCAATTCCGTTTGATGTTCCACGATTCCGTCCGGCCGTTTAACGGCCCGTACGCCTTAACGACGCCCGCGCAAACGTATTTTTATAAACTGATTTTTTTCACTCTCGGCAAAACAAACACAATCGGTAGTGTCGTTTCGCAGAGAAACGGGGCACCGCGTCGGTGTAATTACACCGCGGGGTTCGTTTTATGTATTCCCGACGGCCGTTTTGCCATTCAAATGCATTGCGGACATTATAGACGCGGACCATTATCGTACACGGGTATTCAGCGTTCTGTTAAGTAAAAAAGAAATATTCGGCGGGTGAAATATCGACGGAAATCCAAGGCGAATCCTTTAGTGCCGACTAAATTTTTACATTTTCCAAAATTTAAACCCGGAACGAATAACGAATGGGGCGAATCGAGTAAACCTATCGTATTTGACGGGTACCGAGATGTGATCGTAAAATACCGGGATTTTTTTTTTTTAAATATTAGTCTCCTTCAAAGTATTCACCGCCTGATGTTATACACTTGTACCATCTGTCCTGCCGCTTTTTAATGAAATATCGGAAGTCTTCAATTTTAAGTTGTTTGAGTTGATCCGCAGTATTTTTTTTTTTTTTTTTTTATTTCGATATCATCAAATCGTGGTCCAATTCGATGATATTTTTGATCTTGAGATAACAATTTTGGGACCATTTTTGCGCAGACTTGTCGCACGCATAAATCTTCAGTTAGAATAGTTTGGCACGATCTATAAGAAATGTTACACTCACTAGAATCGTTCTCCAATCGTCATTCGTCGATCTGATCGAATAATTTCTCGAACTTTTGCCACCATTTCCACATTTCTCGATGTCGAACGTCGACCAGCACGGGAGTCATCGTTAATGGTTCGCGACCCCCTCCCCCCCCAGTAAACCGTTTGTGGCATTCAAATGTTTTAGATCCGCTCGTTGCTCATCTTCAAATGCTTTTTAAATCATTTCAAAAGTTTCAGTCGCTGATTTGCCGAGTTTAACGCAAAATTGAATTTATTCGACATGACAAAACGTGGCAGACACAAAAAAGTATACGACTTTGACGAATTGTCGTTCATTATTAAAAGATAATATTAACTCGTGGCTTGAATAACGTAATTGAGTGTTGTCTCTACTTTTATTAGTAGATATGTGTATATTTCCGATACGTTTATTTTTAGCGCAGATATAATTTTAGTCCCGTTTTTTTTTTTTCGATCACACCCCGTATACGTGTTATTTCCACTTAATATTTGGGCTGAATATTCGACAACATCAGATCGTTCGACAAATAGTCGAGAGTCATTGCGTACGAAGCTTATTTTATTCCTCGCGTCCAAATATTTATATTTTTTATTAATGTGCTCGAAACGAATATACACATTCAAGTAAGATGTAAAGAGCTTAGTAAAAAGTCGAAAAGGAAAATTGAGTGTTGAGAGTAACACGACGGAATTCAATAAAACAATTATAACAAGACCTCACCCTGACCCCGTTCATAAGGCCGACTCGTTGGAATATTTTACTGAATTCATATTTTAGGACGGAACTCAATCAACCATTTTTTGCTTTGTTATATAGACGGGACTCGGTGTGTACGTAAAAAAACGTTAAAATGGATTCCAATTTATCAAATCCGGCGAACAAGAAGCCCGCAGACGGTACAAACACAAGATTAAAGTTACACCGCAAAAAACGGTTGTTTTTTTTCCCCATGAACATTTTTTTGAAAATAATTTCACGTTAACGAAAATAAATATACTTGTGATGTGTTTTCCTATCAAAATGTTCGTGAAAATCGCGCCTAATCGAAACGCCATAAAGTACCGGGCGGACCCGACGTATTATTGCGCGACGAAGGTCGGGGCGGTAAGAAAAAAAAAAAAAAAAAAAAAAAAAAAAAAAATTTACGGTAACGGTCGACAGAGAAACGCGCGTAGAGAAAAAAAAAATAAATAATAATAAAGCGGTAGACTTTTGTCATTCGTCGCCGCCGCCGACAACCGCGTCGTAAATCACAATAATTAACTACTTGGCATAGAATTAGCGTTTTTTTTTTGAGTTTTGGAATCTCCCCCCCAAGCGTCACGCAACAGGGACACGCGCGGCCGTCTGCCTGCGGCCGAGGACACCACCCGGACGTAAGTATTATTAACGGGCAACGTGTTCGTGACGGAATTTGGCAACAAACGCCGTTTGGCGCGAAATCCGACGGGGGTCCCATATCGCAATACTTTTTTTTATTTATTTATTTACTCCTGTGTTAGAGAGACCACGACGATTATATTGAAGACGGTTTAACGACTTTACCGGGGAAGTGGTTCCGTTTCGAATCCGCCGGATCCCCGTATGGGGATGGCTGTTCCGAAACCGCGAGCCCGTACGTAAAATTTAAATATATATATATATAAAACCTAACCTAAACCGACCTTTTTTTTTTTTTTTTCGTTTCGTTATGGTATCGCAACGTACAACACCACGCAACTCTACCCGACAGGGCAATCCTTCCGCCGTCGTTTATTAAAAAAAAAAAAAAAAAAAAGAGTAAGATTTTCTTACACACATTTTGCACTGAAACTTACAATCTAGTGATCTTAATTCTACGATTTGTATTTACAATTTACATCGACGCGTACACACGCAATTTTACAACTCAATTCTTAATGGTACAACTACGGCTAGGCCGAACTACAACCCTATTAACTTACGACTAATTTATACAATTTCAATTGAACGATAGGATTCCGCGTTCCTCTTCCCATCTCCCTGACGAATTGCATCGGCCTAACCTACGCGAAGAACGTATCGGTTTTACTATGTTGTGTACAATTTTTTTTTTTTTTTTTTTTTTTTTTTTCTGTCCGTAATTAATTTTTCGACGAGAAATCTTGCTTCGACCATCAACATCATCTCAGAGGTAGTTTCTGGCAGGTAGGTTTTATCCATTTGTCGAACAGGAGGTCAAATTTTGATGTTTCCACTTTTCTTTAAAATGGGGAAAACCGAAGGACGCATGTTGACGGTTTCTATTGATTTCGATTCGGTATTTCTGTTTCAATTCAGTAATGAAAAATCGTGAAATGTTCGCTTAATACTTAATATTAGCACTTTTTAGACGTGTTGCAATTTTCAATATATATTCTGTATGGTTTTAGGTTATTTAACGATATTTATTGATATTTTCTAGTTTATTGTGGTTTTTGTGAAAGCTCATTTAGAAAATTCGGCAGCTAATTGCTTCCAAATATCATAGTTAAATTAAATCCAAGTAACAATGACATTAAAAAGTGCATTCATTTTTTACAAAAGCTTTTTACCGACTTACGACACTTTTAAATCATAATCGTAGGTGTGGAATGAAAATCGGTACCCGATAAAGAACTTTAAAAATCAGCAATCGATAGGCAGTGTGTCGAAGGACCTTGATCCAATCATTTGGTGTTTAATATTCAACACTCCCAGTGTCGATTTCGTCAGCAGAACGTTCTTTTTCAATTTGAAGACGATTAAAAATCTATTTGAGGGATAGCTGCAGTGAAGATCGTCTAACGGGTTGAGCTTTATCGTCAGAGTATCCCGATAAATATTGAAGAAATAATCAATACATTTTCCAGAATTCCGCGCAAGATTGACTTTGTTTTATGATTTAAAATTGTATTTGACCGGTTTTTTTTTTCATTATTTATAGTTTGTGTACGTTATTGTATTATATTTTGTAATGTATAATATTGTCATTAAAATAATAATACAATTATGTATTTTCAGTCCACGTATTAAAAATATTTTAAACTCCCCCCCCCCTCGAAAATTGATCCTGAATACGTGCTTGGTCGGGACACACCCCCGATAACAACTCTCGTAACTCCCACGGTACTGATGAGAATCGTCAATTATTTTTATCGTTTTGTCACACTCCGGACGACGTTGGACTCGGCGGGAAGGATTTGAGTGTTCGCAGGTTGGTATTCGTATTTGCGACGCCAATATCAATATCAATCAACTACGAGACGACTAAAGGAAGAACCGTACCAGAGACCCAATCTAACTACAACGGAAACAGCACGACACACTGTACTTACATAGTGTCGTGACGCCATCGGTAAATGACATCAATCTAAAGGCGTAGTCTGCCGAACAGCGTCCGGATAAATCCGGATCTATCAATTTTCGAATTTCGTTACGCTGCGATTATAATAATATGCGCATTTTTTTTTTTTTTTCGTCCAGTCCGTAAACGAGTTTTTGACCAGAACAGTCTAATCGAAAACTTCACAGGCGCTTTCTTTGTAGGATTTCCATCGGAAATCTCTCCCGACTTTTTCGACTAATACGTTTTTTCTCTCTCTACGTTTTTTTTTTCAATTATTTTTCGTAGTGTAAATGTTGAAAACATTTGCAGGCACTCGGCCACGACCACCACCGCGTAAACCGCATACAATACAATACTACAATAGTTGAACGACAACAACAGGATGCGTCGAGAGGATATTTCGCAATAACTTTCGTCCCGTAGACGATACTCCATTTTTATTCCGCGACAAAAACGCATTTATTTATTTTTTTTTATACTTTGTTCGGCAAATAATAGGCGTACAGTAAATGCATGTTCTCTTCGTCGTCTGTACGGAAAACACCGAACCCGTGTATAAATAGTATAATACCGTAGACGCAATTTACAATTTCTAACTCGGGCTGGATGGAATAACGTACACGGTGCGTCCCCCGCGGAGAGTTTCTTTTACAATTAAATACGGACTGTTTATTCGATAAAATAATAACTAATGTACAATAATTTCTTAAAAAAAACGAATTGTTTATCCGCCGGGCGTATTCGATTATAGCGGTATTTTAACGCTACGAGCGCAACTAGAGCTCAAACAGCGTCGAGGGGTGCTGAAATTATGTATTTGCTCGCACACCCACTGACAGTTTGAGCCCCCATTGTTCAATTGAATAACAATTCGAATTACTATTTTTCGAATGCACACTAATATTTTTGTATATAAAAACAGTATATTCTGTAGTGTATCTACAACCGTTTTTTTGGACAGATAAATAGGTAAATAGGTACCATTATTTTACACCGTCTATGGGTCTGCATCGGTTAATATGTTTTTGATATAAAAAGTTGGATATTTCTTTTGGTTTTCTAGGACCAGTGGTGCTGAAATAGAGCTTGGGGGTGCGCCCGTTTAATTTACGGTTCCTCGATCGAAATGCTTACAATTAGTAGACGGAGAAAATAATCGATATGTTGAAATTATTATTGTTAATATTTAAAGTTTTTTTTTTTTTTTCTAATTTTTTTTTAGGTCTTCGTCGTCCGAAATGACGAGGTCGATTTACAGGATCGAAATTTATACCGTTGAAACAATACTGAACATATTATGGGGAGGAAAAAAAAAAAGTATCGGGAAACGATCGCACCGCCGTCGGACGGCCGCGACGTTACATCCTGTACGGGCACGACTCGGAAACCCGACAAACCGGTGTGATCGCGGTGTGTGTGCGCGCGCGCGCGCGCGGCGGTTCGTCGCGAAAGGTGCACACGGCGCGGCGCGGCGCGGAGCGGAGAGCGCGCGCGCGCACAGAGTTTCGGCCCGGCGCAAACAGTCGGCCGGTCGTCGTGGGACGCGTTGTGCAACCGGTTGTGCCCGTCGTCGCGCGCTCCTCGCCCGTTCCGTTTTTTTTTTTTTTTTTTATTCGTTTACGATTTCAGATTATCGTCGGTATACGATTTTTTTTTCTAATTTTCTTTTTTCGTATAAATATTTTTTTTTCCCTATTCGGATTTCCGTCGGTTCGCCCGGCCGAATAATATTAGCCATAATATTATTCGCCCCCGTTCGTTACCCAGTGAATTCTCGTACCGGGCGAACGGTTATAACGCCCCGGACGACGACGACGACGACGACAATGGACTACCGGTACGACGTGATGAACTGCAGGACTCCCAAGGAAAACTTTGCCGAAGGGGTAAGCGAACCGCCGGCACTTAATTATCGGATCGGTAAACCTGCGTGGAAAATCGCGAAACTCTTTGGTAAATCCTACGGGCGTCCCGGAACCGAGCGTATATCTCAATTATTGGCGATTTACCACACCGGCGCAATTAACGATTATTATAATATTCGGCGGCGAAAAAATTCTATCGCGACGGAATAAATCCACAAACGTTTTTGTACCCGAGACCGGATCGGCCGGGCGGGCGACACCTGGACACTTTCCGGTGTTCGTACGGGGGTAGCTGCAGGTGTTTTGTGATTGTGGCCGAAGCGACGAATGCGTTGGTTTTACCGTGCGATGTGTGGCTGTTTGATTTTTCCGTTCATCCCGAACGTCTTTTCTACTAGATATCTCGCTTCGACATTCAAATGTAGCGGTTTTTTTCTGCGAGAATTCGGACCAGGTCGGTCCGGCTCGGGTACGGCTTTCGGTTATTTATTTTGTTAAAATTCGATTAACGCTAACAACGGTAGAAATTTGAAATTCGCACAGAACATTTAATTAATAATTATCTTATTTTTACCCAGCCGCCCCCTTGCTAGCGGTGCATTTTTTATGCTAGAGTATACTGGGCGACGTGTTTTGTCACCTATTTGACAGTATTTTTCCTAGACTGGGCGACACATAGTTTATTTAAAAGAATAATTAATATTCTATGTAAAAAAAAAAAAATATATAAATAATAATTAGGTAATGATTGCAATAAATTTCTATGTACATGGTAATGGTCATTTATTATTGTAGAATACGGGTGAACATTTTTTTTTTTTTTTTTTTTTTATGTCGCCCGGTGAAAATTCGTCGAAAAATCCACTGCCAGCCGGTGATACTAACGGGTGACGAGATATGTACGCGTGCATAGATGACCGGTCACGGTTTTTATGGCGGTGGTGGGTTGGGTGGGGCGGGGTGACAGTATAATTATACGTAGGTACGCCGACCGAAAAACAATGCGCCGCCCGGTCATCGCGCCCCGGTAACCGTTACCCGTGCCATTATTATTGTTGG
Source organism: Tuberolachnus salignus (assembly GCA_956483605.1). Lineage (NCBI taxonomy): Eukaryota > Metazoa > Arthropoda > Insecta > Hemiptera > Aphididae > Tuberolachnus > Tuberolachnus salignus. The sequence continues at coordinate 36,024,872 of OY101436.1, read as the reverse complement.
TATTGCGTGTTTTTTCGTGGTTTTTCACTTCTGCCGGCGGAATATCGGGCGGTATTCAAGGTTTTCAATACATACGCATATATATATATATATGTGTATACGGTGTACAGCGTGAATATAGGCGGTACATTCTTATGGGTAGGCAGTTGAAATCCGCACGTCCGGTATTGAACTCTGCTCGAGTGGTCAGTGAACCGGATGACCGGTAACGCACGGACCTCGTATATTATTATTATTATTATTATTATCGTTGTAAATCCGCCGGGCACGCCGTCGACCGAATCGCTAAAACCCCCCTACGCCGTAGGTCGCCGTCCGGCGGAACGGTGAGAAACGTACCTGATTTTTTTTCTTCTTCTTCTTTCTTCACTTTTCTCCGCTGTTGCCCGTAATAAGATAATTGTTATTTATTTGTTCGTTTATTGTTTTCAATCGCTGGTTTTCAACGCTACTACGGTCGGGGGTCATCGTCAATCCGAACGGGCTTGTGAATCGTTTTTATCTAGAGACACGTATTTTCCCCGTAGCAGCAATAATAATCACTATTGAATTTGGAATACGTCGATTACGTTTTGTCGGTCGTGTGTGTCATACTGCAATAGTGATCGGTTTTTTTTGATATTATTCGTTTGTTAAAATGGCCTCGCGCGAGAGCGTGTGACGTTAAGATTACAGGCCGTTGGTAATCCGGACCACCATTCGGATTGACGACCGAGACCCTACTGTTATATATACTATTTTTTTTTTTTCTATCCGGACAAACTAAACCGCTGATGTTGTCGTTCGTTTATTGTCGAGCGTCTAAACGGTACCGATCGTCATGATTAAAACACGTCGACGGATATAGCAACCGATAAAGCAGCAGTCGTGATAATTAAGTTGTGCAGACTAGGCAAGACAATTGTCACTGAAATATCAGTGGTAATCTCTACAGGAACAAATACACGCATGACTGTCGACGACAGATCACAATACAAACATTTTCTCATTCTACAGGTTATTTTAGCGTGATTTCGACTGACATTAAACTGACGCACAAAATTACAGTCGATATCAACAGCGGCTACAGGAGTGCTTGTCCGTCGAGGTGTTAAAAACAAATCAAGAAGATAACGTCGAGTTATAATATTCCGATAGAAAAGTCAAGACAGATAATCGCTGTTGTGTTTTAGTTTTAGAAAATATGCCACGAGATTGTTTAACGTTTACATAAAAAAAAAAAAAAAAAACGAAAAGTTGAAAATTCTATATTGTCGTCGCTAAACTAAATTTAAAATTTTTTTTTAATTGATCTGGTAAAATATGAGCATCAATGGCCTGTAGTTACTTTTACATTGAATTTGCTTGCATGCTATTTGGGGGGGGGGAAACAAACGTATTTATATAATTTCAAAATTTTATTATATTTATATATTTATAAAACCTAGATTTGTTCCTAAGACTGTTCCAACTTCCTTATACGGAAATCTACAAACATCACACCAGCGCTTCCATAATAAATTTGTGGTTTTTTTTTTTTTTTTCTATAGATACAAGTCTATGAAATGTAATTTTTTTGTTTTTGTTTTAACCAAAAGGTTTATTAAGAGGTATTATGAGGTTTTATTGCGTGGTCGATCAATTCAACCGATATTTTCCATACCGTATCTCGCCGCGGCGAGCCCGCTTAAATTGCCGTTCGGTATTTTTTTTTGTTTTAAAAATGTTTTAATATTCTACGTCGATAAATAAAACATTTTTCAGTTATCGTGTCCGGGACAACTGTACGCCGCCGTATTATAATGTATTGGTAAACACTCGTCGTCGGCCACACGCACGGATATAACACATAAGTACACCGTGTGTTCAAGATATGAGATACCCGGTGATATTTGCGTTGGATGATCTTAAATCGAAATGGGATTTTCGAAATGTGACGGGGGGGAGGGGGGAGTTACCGAAATGCGCATTTTAAGATATATTTCAAATTTTTAATCTTTTCGATTAAGCGAGCGTGCAATACACGATTTACATTTATTTTTAAATATTTTTTTTTTTTTTTTTTATGGCAAACGGCTTGCCATAAAACAACTACGATTGTTTTTTTTTTCTGTACAGATTTCCGGATAGCGTAACGATTTTTGTATACTATTATAAAGTTGATGGTTTTTTTTTTTTTTTTTTAATCACCCAATCGGCGGATTTACGAGTTGTTGAAATGTAACATTTACGAATAATCTGTTTATAAGATTTTTAAACTTTATCAATAATCATTTTATAATATCGAGCTATCAACAGTTATTAGTCGTATTCTAACGCGCAAATGTACTCTATAATATTACTTACTTCTACCAGTGAGATAAAAAAAAAAAAAAAAAAAATAATAATAATAATTGAAGGTAACGAAATAATACGCATGCGTACGTTGTAATAGAAACAAATGAAAAAAATCCGTTAAAATTACCGCCGTACTCGCTGAAACTATTAGGTTTAATTTCACTACTATGAGTATTTATCAAATTTTGTTTTGATTAATTAACTCGCCTATTTATTTATCGTAAGTATTTGGAATGTCTACAATTTTCGGTTCGCTTTTTAAGACCGGTAAAAACCAATATTTAAATTGATACTACCAGAGTACAGATTAACATAATAATAAAAATAATACGTACGAATGCATTTCTAATGTTCATTATATATATATGTTACAGTTTTTTTTTTTTTTGAAAAATGTACTATCTGTATTATCAAAACACAATAAGCAAATGTGGTAAAATGTAAAAACAATAATAAAGACAAACAGAAAGACATGATAAGGAGGGAGACCATCCAGTGATAGAACCCTTCAGATTTAAATTAAATCTAATTTAAAGATTTTTTTTTGATTTTTTACAAAAGACATCAGGGCCTTTTAAGGCGACGAGGAGGGTTTTCAGGTAGTGTAAGTGTGGATAGGTGGGATATAGAGGATTTTGATGTTGCTGTGATTTCTTGTGAAATTTAATGTAATAATGTTTGGTAAGTTGCTCAACAATTTGGATTTTTAAGTCCTTGTGGAGTGATTATTATTATTACTCATTATTTATGACATACCACGGAGCAGTGGCTATGAGACGGAGGGATATGGATTGGAATGCTTGATTGGTTTGTAATTGGGACGGTTTGGCGCTTCCCTAGATTTGCGAGGGCCACAAATCCAAATGGGCCTTAAAAGAGATTTGTAGATTGTTAATTTTGCGTTTATAGAAAGTTTGGACTTTATTATTGGGCGAAGTATGTGTAGGCGATTATTTAGCGATTTGCGTTTAGATTTTAAGTGTGGGGGGGCCCCAAGTTAATCTTTTTTCGATTATGATCCTAGGTATTTTACATGCGGTGTAATAGGAATACCCACACCATGCAGTTGAAGGAGCGGGGAGTTTTTCTTCTGAGTGTGAATGGAACATGAAATGATTTCTTAGGATTTATTTTGACTCGCCAACAGGTTGGCTTACCTAACTTGTTACCATAAACCCATTTCGTCACAACTGGATTTGATCAGTTATAACTATAGAATCAACATGGGCCCTGAACGTCGAAATTATAGTTTTCAATTTTAGTTTTAATATATGTTGACGGTTTCTATCGATTTCGATTCGGTATTTTTGTTTCAATTCAGTAATGAATAACCGTGAAATATTCACTTAATACTTATATTACTATTCTCTAGACGTGGTGCAATTTTCAATATACATTTCCTAGTTTATTGTAGTATGATGTGAATAAAAATTATTTTTGGCCCCATAAAAACGCACAACAATTTGTTCCCAGAGTTCACCATAAGTTGTACCGAATGGTAACAAAAAAAAAAAATAAAAAAAATGTTACCGACTGTATTTTTTCTTATTAACGTTTACAGTTCTTCGGGGTTTTTACTGTAGGGCACCGCGGCTAAATTCTATCTAAAAAAATGCACAGTTATCTAAAAATATTGGGAACCACTGCACTATAATATTAAAAATACTAAATAGTATACAATATGCTCTTGTTTTTCGTGTATAATTTAATAATGTAAGTGTTTATAAATATCAATGATTTACAAATACGCCCGCGATAAGACAATCCATAGCACCGCGATTGTCTATTTATAACTCATATAACTTTAATTTAGCGTTAGTTTAAATTATAAATGTATTTTTGTTTATTTGCGGTTTTACATTTACACGGTTTAAAACGTACGTATACGATATTGTACGTTTCAACTCTTGGGCATGTGGCAACTAGTTTTGGCCAGTGACAACTAGTTTCGACGTGTTTCGCGTTTTAACTTGTAACAACATATACGCGAGTAACACTTATACTTGAGTAAACCGATTAACCTGGGGCCCACACTTAAAGTCCAAACGCAAAATACTAAACAACCGCCTACATATGCTTCGCGCTGTACTTAAACCCGAATTATCAATCCACACAAAATCAATTTTATACATATCTCTACTAAAACGGATCCGGGCTTACGGCATACGAATCTGCGACAGCGCAAAACCGTCACGAACCCCGCACCGTTCGAGCTTTGCAATCGATCACCTTACGTCTCGTACCGTCAGCCCCACGGCGTGTAACAAATGAAGCACTGCACAAAGATTTAGCAATTGGTACGGCCGACCAACTAGCTAAAATATACTATACCGTATTTCGTACTAAATTACAGCATTATCGAAATCTCAAAAGACGACGGTGCCCGGTGATCTCTTAAACGAAATTAATATCACGTTCTGGAAGGGTTCTGTCACTGGAGCCCGTAACCTCCCTCGTCAAGCCATCATGTTATTGTCATGTTATTTTTTCTATTCTATGTACTACAATGTTATCGTATTTGCATGTTGCGTTTACCCAAATACTAGAGATTGTAAGTTTTTCTAATAAAAAAAAAAAAAACTAAACTATAACACACGCATATACATATACAGACACACACACGAGTGTACATTATTATGCATGTCTGTGGCCGCACATTGTTATTGTTATCACGGTGTATAATAATGTTTCGGTAACCGAACGTTTACGGCGTTATTTGAACACGCACCCGCATCGTGTTCGCGTAGGTGTAACGTTATGCAAGTGTATCCGTACCACTTAATATATACGGCGAGCGGTGTCGGGTGCGCGCATCCTAACGACACCGTTTTCGAGTGTAACCGCCACCCATTGACCGCGAACGACCGCGGTTTCACACGCCGCCGACGGCAGTAAGCGGGTGCCGGCGAGGAGCAGCGTTGAAAAAAAAAAAATGATAAATAGTGGGGGTCGGGTTATAATAAAATTAGATAAACACTATTGTAGGGTTTGTCGCTATCGAATAAAGAATATATTTTAGACACGATAATAATCGAGTGGAAAATGTTCAAGCCGGATAAACATTTCAGTGACGCTCGGCGACGCGCGTTGTTTGATGTTATCGGTTATAGGGGAATCGTTCAAACATTCAAACAAAAAAAAATAATCAAATATTTTACTTTAAACTTACTGGCAGATTGGTATTCCAAATGGAGATGGCAAATAAACAATGAAAAATCGTCCCACAACACCTTCACTCTCAAACAAATCACAGTACCTCCAGTCTATTTAAACAATAAAGTTATCCCTTCTACCTCCAATGTTAAATATTTGGGTCTCGCACTTGATAAAAGACTTACCTGGGCCATACATATTAAACAGAAACGTCTCGTGTAGAATGCCAGACGAAGAGCACTTTTTCCCACTTATAGGAAGGCAAGCAAATACTGACCTAAATACAAAACCTCCCATCTAGCCAATTTCGTTATACGGAATCCAATTGCGGGGAGCAGCGAAAAAATCTAATACTTACAAAATCCAAACATTCCAATCGACCAATCACTACGAATGATTGCATGCGCTCCTCCGTACGTTTCAAACCACACCTTGCATTCAGACTTAAACATTTTAACTGTTCAAGAAGAAGCCAATAAATGCCTATAAATTATTCCGTGCCCGTCTTACCTAACCACTCTAACCCACAAATCCGTGCCCGAAACTCTGTATCCATTCCGGGAAATCCGCCTAGAAGGTTAAAGCGAAATTGGAACCGTGACCTGAAATGTGGCAACACATGGGTGATCAATTCTTCGTGTCAATCTCGCCCTTCTTTTTATGTAAATCCCCAAACATGCTTATTGTAAAATTGTATTTATAGATTGTATGTGTTAAAAAAATAAAAAAAAATAAAATATTTGATTGTCTTTTCCGCTTTGAATTTAATTGCATTTAATAAATATAATCACAAATTATAAATCACGTAATGTACATTTTGGTAGACGCCACACGTCGAATAATATTCTGTTTGGGCGATTTAAAATGTTTAAATAATAATCAGAATCGTGAGTTTTTATCGTAGATGTTAAACGTCAAGTAAAACAATATCTATGTGGTTTTATTAATCGGCTCACTAACGAGTGATCAGAACTGTTAACTGATTAAACTTTTGAAATATTACGCTTTTACAGCCTATCAAGAAACTTATAAATATATCGATTTTAAAAAGGCGTTTGCATTAAATTTTTTTCTGCGGGTCCAATATGAAATGTGTACGCGTGCTACTAATTTGTTTTACCATAACGCGGGGTTACAGATGTTTGTGACGAACTTTTACGAAATTTATTTTCGTTATTAATTAAACTATGTTCAACGGGAACGGATACCGTGGATTTATCTCGTTACAATTAAACGACCAGTGCGGATATTATTCGTAGTGCTATACTAAAAAAAACACAAACCATTTTCGATGTTTGTGTTTTTTTTTTTTTTTTTTGTTGCGATTTTTCTATAAGTTTTTGTTTAATGCAGCGAAATTCGTATTCTATAGCCGCACAGGAGGTAGTCATGTTGTCCGTAACCGTGCGTGGTGCGGTGCATCCGTTTCGCGCACATTTACGCCTCTTCAGTGGCGCGCGAGAAACCGACCGGCACATACCCGCCGAGCGGCTACGCGTAACGCAATAAACAATAATAATATATTTATCGCATGCGTCAGTGGCGGCGACCGGCGACCGTGGGTTTCTCCGGTTTTTTTTTTTTTTCTTTCTTCCATTTGTTTCTTCGTCATCGATTCGTCCGCGAGAAGTGTTGTAGCACGTGTTTCTCGTCGGGCACACAATTTACATATAGACGACACCTGTTTACCGCGATTACTCAATAATTACACGGAAAACGGCGGCGTTATTATCGTATTATAATATAGATGACGGTTCCAGAGGTGCCAGGGGCGAACTGTATCGTGCCATTAACGCGATAATACAAGCCGATTATTATTATGGTATCCGTGTTGGGGGCAAATAATAACGGGCGCGCACGAACAGCACATTAACGAAACATTAGAAAATAACATAAAAAAAAAAAATAATAATAATAATAATAAATAAATACCCGACAAAAACGCCTTCGTATCCGTTCGCTAAACTGCTGTGAAAACAGCACACCCTCCCAATTTCATAATATAAAAAGCGTAGGTTTCGTGTCGGTAGCGTTTAGTAACGTTATGGAAGTTCCGCCGTCGCCGCAGTCTCGGGCCCTTATGCTGCGGGATCGGAATCAGGTAAGAAGACTCCGGGTGAAATCGAATCGAGGCGCGTTTTGGCCGGTACGATCGCGACAATTCCGCCGGCGGCTGATGATACTGTCTGTAATACGATTATTTCGGACCGTTTAGAGCTTAGAGATTTTATAGAGTCACGAGCCGGTATAGCGGGACGATTTTTTTTTTTTTTTAATTTGAGCCGGTGCGAAATCAATAGCTGTTTTAAATTTTCGATTTTTTTTTTTAGTTTTTATTTGGTTTTAAAATTTATTATTGTTCACAAGTTGCTATTTTGGCTATAAAAAAATATCGAAAATCGACATTTTCCTAAACGATCCAAAGACACGTTTTTATTATTATTAGTTTTTTTTTTTCGATAAACATTCGAACATTAGATTTTGACAGATGTTGTAAAAATCACGGTATTTCAAAACGCTATTAACCGAACTCCGCATTAGGATCGCTGTTCGTTATAGCGATAATTATTCGTTACAAGTATTCCTTACTAACATTGTCCCGTACAAGAGGATTATTTTTTTACTTCCTAGTCGTTGTGTTAAAATTCTCGCGTATAAGTCCGAAACGTCCGACGGGTCGGACCGGGTGTTCTCCCGATTTACTCCGGACTATTGCCGAGCGGCGGTATTTTCACGGTTTTTTTTTTTTTTTTTTGTTTGTTTCAAACAAAACCGGTCGAATAATCCGCGTCTTTTATGGTACAACATGAAGAATTTGGATAGTTTTTATTAATCGAAATAGTGTTTAATGTGGAAAAAAAAACACATCTCTAATAGCTTTGTGGTACTGTAAGCACTAAAGTGGAATGTGTATGCGAATTATGGAAAATATGTTCACCTCTGCCTCCACGGGGCTGGTTTTTATTTTTGTAATTTCTTTAATTTATAAATCGATAAATTTACAATTAACCAATCAAACAGGGACGGATATCCACTCAGTAAGTTAAATTTCTCCCGTAGACAATCCCAACACTGGTCGTATTATACGCTCATATTCGTATGCACTTTGCATTTCATTTCTTGTGGATTTTACCCGTGTTGCTAGTAATTGTAGTCGACGGTGCTGCTGCGGTCACACACCGCCAAAATGCTTTTCAAATTACAATATTATATTCGTGGTGACGCAAAACCATTTTTTTTTTTTTTTTTGTCGTTTCAACGATTCCATCCGTTCGGGTGGGAATGGGAAATTCCGGGTTAAGGCCGGGCACACGACTTGACCGCGTCTCGGACCGTGGTCGCGGTATACGCGGTACGCGTAGTAAGTACTTCCGAAGCGTGGGCGTCAGCCGACGACCTTGGACACTGGCGAGACGTGCGCCGGGCGTGTGCGCGCGCACGAATCGTGCGGGTACGCGGACACAGACGGCGGCGGCGGCGGTCGAGAAACCGAACGTTTTCGTGTGGTCGCCACCGCTGGGCAGTGCCGTTTCGCGGCGCGTCGAAAACGTCCGAACCGAAACGTCATTTGAACATTTTCCTGTAGGGGGGCGTGCAGGACGTTGATTTCTTATCGGATTAGAAAGAACGCATTCGTGTAATTATTATATACACGAGGCATATGGGAATGCGTTCAATTGAATTGCATTATTTTCTCGAGGAATACACCTACGGAATTACTATTATTTTATATGTCGCGGGATGCGCGTGCGAACAAGACAGGATTTGAAAAAATAATATACATATGTACATATCTGTACACGGATTTAGAAATGCCTAGTTTTTATAGTCCAGTTTGTGAACACCACCTGCGTGTGGCGTCTTTCACTTCGTCATCTGAGTGGTATAGGTTCTGATCTTCGTCAGCTCATTTTTCATAGGCCTAAACACACGAAAATCACAAATTAGCAAATTGTAGGGCTGGCTAAAAAAGTTACCACACTTTCCATTTTAATTTCCGAAGAAGGTCCTTCGTGACGTGTGAAAAAGCACAGTTTCTTTTGTCGAGTTTTAATCGTATTTCTCAATTTGTGTAGTGTTTCACAGTAGACAGCTGAGTTGAGTTGATACCATGCGTAGCTGGTGTTTGTGAACCGGACTGGAGTTTTCATGAACTATAGGCATTTCCGTACTCCTACAGAGGTATGAAAAATGTATGTATGTAACTTGTCTAAAAAACCTGGAAAGATGCTTTTTACTGAAATTTTTAAAATTTAAAACTACATTTCTATAAAAATGTAGGTACCTGTATTTATTACTGTGCATTTTTGTCAACTATGTTTTTGAGATGTATTATATATAAGTAGAGATTATTGATAATTTTTAAAAGCCCGTCTAAATTCATCAATATTCTAGTACTGCGCTACAGCAGTAAATATTTATTACATAATCGTCTTAGATAAATTAAACACGCTTTGTTTCGCCAGTGCCCGGTGTTTCTTTACACCGTATGGGAACAGTACGGTTTGGTTATTTTATGTAATACCATTGAAATCATCACCACTGCTGTAGCAGTACTTATTGCCGACTGTCCGATAATGCGTAAAAAAATTCGTACGATATCCAACGGCACTGTTCGTCTATAAACACTCGGTATCGGTTCTTGCGTACGCGGACGATTGTCGATCGAGATTCTACTCGATTTACCGATCGGCACGGATACGACATTCGTTAACAATATTTTTGCAAAACTATTTTTTCGTTTCGGAATAAACTTGAAATACATTCCGAAATTTGACGAATATAAATGGATTATTTATGAAAATAAAAAAATTTGGCGAATGCGTTCAGAATGAAAACTTCAGAAATTAAAACCGGCCGGATTGGTACAGTGACACAACCGGGATTTATTTTCGGTGAGGGGGCGGTGGTGAATGTCAAAAAATTATCAAAAAAATTATGTCAAAAATATTTTCTTTTCCTCTACATAGGAGGCACCTTTTGTCTAGTCGAGGGTAATTGTAAATACTTCTCGCCGTCGGTAAGTATCACTGTGTGTTGTAAGTCGAGAAATTCAAAAGGTATACAGTAATTTAGTTAATATATTGAAAGCAACGCTAGATCGTAGTAATCGAAATAACGATTTTGAGTGAAATTCGGTAATCCGTTACGGTTATACAGTATTGGTCGTCATTGACATTATTTTGTTGTCGGTATTTGTTTTAATTGTATTGACCAGAAGTTCCCGAACTGTGAATGGCGACCCATCAAAGGTGATAGGTCGTGATTGAATTTTTTGTAGGTCGCGTTTAATTTTGATATATTTATTATTATTTTTTTTTTTTTTTACCGATAATAACTAGAATCATTTTAGACAGTAATTCCTTGTCATATTGAATATTTAAATACAGTTACATAAGATATCAATAAATTTATTTTTGACGAGAATTCCGTAATGTTATAAACACTGTTGGTAAATAATGCAGGTCATAAGTATGGTGGGTGGGGTCGTCAAAATGATAAAAAAAAAATATTCGAAAATGGGTCATATCGCAAATATGTTGGGAACCTCCGGTTTAGACAATTTCGTTGTGAATCTAGAAAAAAAAATGTTTCAAACAAAGTACGTACCGGTCTTTTATGGTACAATATGAAGAATTTTGGATAGTTTTTATTAATCGAAATAGTATTTTATAAGAGGGGAAAAAAAAACACATCTCTAATAGCTTTATGGTACTGTAAGCACTAAAGTGGAATGTGTATGCTAAATATGGAAAATATGTTCACCTCTGCCTCCACGGGGCTGGTTTTTATTTTTGTAATTTCTTTAATTTATAAATCGATAAATTTACAATTAACCAATCAAACAGGGACGGATATCCACTCAGTAAGTTAAATTTTTCCCATAGACAATCCCAACACTGGTCGTATTCGTATGCACTTTGTATTTCTTTAATTGTGGATTTTAGGCGATTCGTTTTTCAGGTGTTGCTAGTAATTGTAGTCGACGGTGTTGCTGCGGTCACACACCACCAAAAAGCTTTTCAAATTACAATATTATATTCATGGTGACGCAAAACCCTTTATTTTTATTTTTTTTTTTTTTGTATTATTATTACACGATGACCGTCGTCCGTGACATTATTCCCCGTGAAAAGTGTACGCCCGTTGAAAACGATGAGATCAGCGAAAATTATATTATATTGTTGTAATATTATTATGTTTTTTTTTTTTTTTTTTCTAAACTCAATATCAGGTGTTCACCGACGTATAGTGTAGACGTACTTCAAGTAAAATAAATACGGATTAAATAGCCCGACAATAACCGAAGGCCGTTAACAAATTCAGAATTTTTTTTTTTATATATATAAAAAATATCAGCTGTATACACGTTAATATCATTTTTTTTTTTTTTAGTTATTTACGTCTTTAAATAGTTGTTGTAATAACTCAGTACCTACGTAAAATAATATATTATTGTATTCAAAGTTGAAATCACAAATCTATTGCGTTGCGTACTGCTGGACAGTGTTTGGAGCGAAATAATTTATTTAACATTATTTACATACAACTCGACCGTTTCAATTTAATAAATCGCGTACGAACTGTACTGTGCACGTATTATTCGATACACACAAGTGAAATATTTTGAACATTTCGTTGAGGTTATCCACCGGTTATTAAAAACCTTGATACGATTATGCGGTGCGTTACGCGCATTGTTCGTTATTTTATAGGCGTCGGTTCGGTAGTGTCCGCGGTTCTCGTGTCGCGTATGCCGCGCGTGTCTGCAGTGCCGTCATTCGAGGTTGGGGAGCAACTACGTACGTTTGTACCCCTGTCACTGGCGCATTTAGACTTGTTTCGAAATCGGGCATTTGTTCGATAAGACAGTATAATAATCGTCCGAGAAAACGTACTTTTTTTTAAACTCTCCTTCTGCCACCTCTCCTTTAATATTTCGAATTCGAAACGGTTTCGTTTAGTTTCCGCGGAGTCTCGTTACGCCCAAAGTTATCGTACCGGTACAGAGTGCCAATAAACTTGCAATATGATTGCATTCATATGTGTACGATTTATTGTTTGGAATTATCTCGTTTTGCGCATAAGGCGTCTATGTTAAATATTTTGGGTAGAAGCGATAGGCGGAAATCGGAAGGCTAGAAGGAGCTGAGAGTCCCCTCTACATGTACGGACAGGGAAATTAAGACTCCATTTAATAAACTCGAATATTATAAATACCTAATTGTGCATATGTACGGTATAGGATGTCCAAAGTAAATCAATTAGGTTTTACACGGTAAAATGATTGTTATATGCGCGGAGAGAGGCTTTTTATATACATCGGATGACTTTAAAATACCAGCCTCCTCTGAAATTATGGCAAATTTCCGTTTATGGTAGAAGTCGTTTAACGCAATATTTGGTCGTGAACTCGTGACGAATTTGTTGTTGTCCATAACACAATGAATAATGAATAAAAAATGTTTAATTTTTCGTACAAACACGTCATCAATGTATAATTTTTTTTTTTTTTTACATACCCGTCTATTAATACGCAGTGTGTAAATTTCGGTATAATAAAAAACATTAGTTTTTGAAATATTATTCAAAAGAAAAAAATGAATTTACAACTGCTCCAAAAACGTACGTTTGCCCCATACTTTCGGGGTTATGGGGTTAGGAGGTCATTTCGGGGGGAAATGAAAATAAATATTTAAAACTACGCCATGTGTTTATCTGGACTTCGGGCCAATGTGAATTTTGTAAAGTCAAATTTTTCTTAAAGGCGCTAACCGTATTCTAAGATTGGTGTTTTTTGAAATAGCGTTAAAAATGCTTGTTTTCAACATTGGTCTTCCATGTCTTGCTTGTACTTTTCGAGTGACGCCTTTCTAACACATAAAAAATAACTATCAAATTTGATGTGCAATGTAACCTATACATTTTCATCAAAAAATGACTTTGGTCCTTCTCGACTCCATAATAATATACAGATATTATCGAACACAATTCAGTAGCAAACGAAATGGTCCTGACTTTTCTATGATTGTATTCTTAAACGATGATTCTGAACCTATATAAAGCACTCAAAACATCCTTAAAGAAGTGGGATCAAGGGCGTCTTACGTCTATTCGTTCAAGGCGAAAATCCAAAACCAGAAGAAGACCACTGCAGCCTTCTGCTGCCGCTATGAGTTTTATTAAACGGCGATCGAAAGACGATTATAAAAAAATACACCAAACAATGTAACATATTACAGTTTTCGCGATTAAGGTTAATCGTGGAAACAAATCATGGCTCGTTTAGTTAAACTTAATTTTTCCAAACGTTTTAACGCGTCGGCCATTATTGTCGGTTATTAATATAACCGCGGCGGCGTATACTGCAAAATATTGTAATATTGAAAACGTTAAAAAAAAAAAAAAAAAATTACAAAGTCACCGTAGAAGACGATGACGACATTTATACGTTCTGTAAATATTTACACTCGAGGTATTATTTTACTATTTTTTTTTTTTTTGTACAAATACAAGCGATATAATATTATGTGTATTGTAGTACCCGCGTGACATTTAAATATTCCGTTTCTATAGTACAAAAAAAAAAAAAACGGTCCGTAATGTTTCGATAATAACGTCTCGTGATTAATCACCGCCGGCCGCGGCGGCGCATTGGCGACCTCCGCTTACCCATACGCATACTTATTTTATACGGCGTTTTTTTTTTTTTTTTTTTTGTTGGCCCAATACGCGGGTTAGGTATGCGGAGGTATACGTGTATGTAGGAGGCGTATTTATTTTTTATTATTATTTTTAATTTTTTTTTTTTTTGCAATAAAAACCACCGTTACGACGAAACGGACGAGTTTCGGATATTTAAATCCGTACCAATAACTTGGGCGTACGGTATTATTATTATTATTATTATTATTTCTTTTTTTTTTTTTTTTTTTTACCGGGGTCAGAAACGGCGGGGCGAGATCGTAAAAATACCTCCGGAAAACAATGGACAATGTGAGTCATACATTACTATATGTACAGGGCGATCGACTAAACGCATGACACTTCGGTATCCGGGAAAGTATTTACGTTATTTTCTTTTCTTTTTTTTTTTTTTCTTTAGGAAATTTAATTACCAAGCGGCTCTTGGAAATGTTACGTTACCGATATTTTTTGTCGCCGTTTATTTCCGACGGCGAAACACCCGTTACCTATATTGGAAATTCCACAATTACACGCGATTGCGGTATTTAAACGAACGACGTTTTTAATTTCGCCGTCAACGGGCGGACCGAAAATTGTTGTTTCGACGAAAACTTCGCTTGTTTGTGGATTATTGTGTGTGTAATATGCATCGCTATTCGACAATCGAATGCGGGTAGTGCGGTTTTGCCACCGAAAAAAAATAATAGCTACGCAAAAATAACGGTAACGTACAATTTTACCATTGTTTTTTTTGTTCGCTTAAATTGTAAAAAAAAAAAAAAAAAAATGTTAACACTTTCCGAGAAGATAACTAGTGTATCAATTATTTTATTCGATCATCCTGTATATAAATATGTATTCAATACACCGAAATAATAATATACTTTTTTCTATTATTATTACAAGGGATTGTCAAATGCCCTTTCAAAAAATGCATTTGACATTAAATTTATTCTAATTATCATTATTCATTTAATAATTGTACGTTTGAAAATTGTGTAGGTAAGTGTATAACTTATAATTTCATAAATATATAAAAAAAAAAAAAAAAAAAAAACGAGTATAAAATTAAATCAATCTAATTTAAAACGAGATTGCCTGTATGTTATATAGTTCAAAATGAAAATGATTTATATTACGCAGTACGGTGTTTTATATCAATGAATTTTTTTTTAGTCATAATACGATAAATAGGTAAAAAAAAAAATGTCTTAATGCATTAAAAACGTCAAAAATGCCAAAAAAAAAAATTGTCGCGGTTACAACATAGAGTACTTGAAACACATTTTTAGCTCGGAAAGCATCGTGTAAGACATTCCAAAAAAAAAAAAACCCAACAAAATATGCAAACGCGTTGAAATCCGAGCCGCCTATTGTTATACTTATTGTTATTTGCACATTCGACGCGTACGCCGGCATATTATTGTAACGTATTCGCGTATTTGATTAATCGGCCGATTAAACGATTTAACGGCGTTAATTTCGACAAACCGACGGCAATTTTATTACGGTAATAATTTTTTTTTTTTTTTTTAAAACGGCGGTCGCACGCAAAATCACACGTCTCGTCTGTCCGGGCGTACAATAAAAATCGATTGTTATTCGCGCGTGTGTAAGCGCAGTAAATTTCGCTGTTAATTCGACCGCGGCTCGTCCCCGTATAAGTATAATTGGGTATAACTATAGCTGTGCACGCGCAGTGGGCACGAATAGATATTTTTCTTTTTTCTTTTTTTATTTCTTATTTTCTGTTTTTTTTTATTGCATTTAAAAAGCCAGTCGATCGCGAACGGCGTTTGTATAGGTACCGGGGGTTACACGGTAAGCATACAAGGCCGCCGGTCTGTCGTAACCGGAAAGCCGGCGAGGCGCCGGAATTATATTATAACAATATGTAGGGCGATCAAAGGCGGGGTTTTTTCTTATTTTTTTTTTTTTTTTTCTCGTGTCATATAATTACCGCGGTTACTGTTACACGATCGGTTCTCGCAAACGGAAACAATACGATTCCGACGAGCGGGGTTCGATTAGACGTTACCGAACCCAATTGTTTGTGTTTCCGACGGATTTGACCGTCGACAATACCCCGGTCCGATCGATTCGATTAGCCGTTGGCGTCCGCGTATAAATAAATCAATCCGGGCACAGCCCAGAGACAAAACAAATAACCAATTTTCGTATTTTAAGACCCGAAACCACGCGTGGTTTCCACTGGTTTTAGCGGTAGACCGTAATAAAATTGAACATTTGTTTAAAGCACTAACAACCGAACACGGCATAGAAATCCTTACGAGATTCAAACACGTATCATTCATTTACATTACGCTGTCCAACGAGTTTTGTCCGCATCTAAACCGTATACAGTTGAAAATTTCAAATAACTATATGAATAACTCGAAAAACGCCGGATTATTTTCTGTAAGTCCACGTACCACGTCTAGAAAGTGTTCGGTGACAATTTCGGGTGTCTGCGATTATTTCTCACTGAACTACGACAAAACCGAAATTTACAGTAACCGTTAGTATTGCGTACACATTTTCATATTTCCATTATCGAGATATGCACGAGGAAAATAAAAAAAATAAACGACCTATCTGCAATAGGACGACAAGACAATATTATACTGTCGGAAACCGTCCACGAAGTCGACGGTCGGAGAATGATTTCATGTCGAAAAGTTGTCTGCAGACGGGGAAAGAAAAAAATTATCTAAAATTGTAAAAAAAAAAAAATGATTAAAAGCTCTAGAAAATAACGGGCACCGTTTGCCCGGAGGGAAGGCGCTAGGTCGCCGAATTTGTAAAAACGATTCGATACGCACACCGCAATACACCGGGTTTTGGTCGTGTATTAATAATATTGATGGGTACAATATAACGAAGGGGTAAAAAAAAAAAAAAAATCGGGCACTGGTGGTTTACGGTGTTGTAGTTCTCGTCGACCATCCAATTTTATACGATTACGTTTACACGATATTAATCGCCGGTAACGCCGTTATGGTTACGGGCCGAACGGAGTTTTCTGTCGACGATAAAAAAAAAAAAAAAAAACCCTTTCCGTTTCGGGCCGAGTCCTCATTTTTTCGGTCGTTCCGCCGCGGCCATGTCCGGTTTTCTCCCCGTTTCGATGTTTTGTTTATTGCTTTTTGTTAAAAATACAACAACGGCCACGAACAAACTAACGAATTATTTTTTTTAAAAAACCGAATCGTTATATTATTGTAATTTGTGTAACGCAGGTGCCCGCCCCCGCCCTCCCCCCACGTCCACCAGAGAGGCGCGATCAGTCCAATTTGTAATTAAACGCGCGTGACGGGCAACACTGTGAAACGATATTTTTATTTAAATCTTCTATAAATTATATTTGTCCGGCCAATGCGAAAAATACTAAAGTTTCGTCGTGGGGGCCCTGATTGACCAAAAAAAATAAGTCACCGAGGTCTTACCTACCTAACCAACCTAACCTAACCCCCCGAGGTCCGGCCATCTAGGAATTTATGGTAAATTTTATAGTTTTTTTTTTTTTTTTTTTTTTGTTTAATAATATCTTCAACAAAAAATTAACTCGACGATAAATATAGTTTTTTTAAAAAAAAAATTAGTTCGTAAAATGTCCAATAAATAATAGTAATAGATAAGCGACAAAATCCATCCGTCCGTCGTACAAACGTTACGTCGCACCCGACATTTTGACTGGTCGTATGCTCCGAACGAATCGAAAAATGTAGAGTTGATTGTTTATAATCGTGTGTTACTCTACTGTAAAAGAAATGCTGAAATTTTTTTTTATTACTTACCGTATTTTTTACAACATTTATCAAACAATTAATGTTTGAGAGCTACATAAATTCGAAGATAACTATGGATACCATAAAATACTTCTAAACTATGGATATAATATGTTTACATGACGACTCTGAACGAAAGAACGGGTAATTGGAATTTACATATTCAAACTATAAAAAAAAAAAAAAAAAAAAAAAAAATGTCACCATTTTTCGCCGGCATGTGGAAAACGCATGCCAATTTTATATTAACAAGTCGACTGCCTGTCCCGTGCGTCTTATTTAACTGCCACCTCGCCTTGCAATTCGTTTGATAAAAAATTTAAAAACCTTCTGTATTTGCTAGTTATATTTAATACACGCCACGGTTGTTGCAACAACAACCTACAGCGGGTTACGAGCATTAAATTCGACTCTCACCTAATATTCTGAATCGATTTTAGACAAAATCAGAATATCATAAACAACATTTGAGAAGCATTAGAATGTATTTTTATTGAAACCCCCCATTCCCCCACCCCCAAAGCGTGTAGGACGAAACTCGACATTTCGACTATATTGTGAATGGTAGCCCGTGGTTTATTAGGCGGTGAGTATTAAATTTAACTCGAGAGGCTATTAAAGAGGTGCTATGAAAAATGCAAAGACAATTCAAACTTTTGTTAACGATGTGGGAAACTTGAAATTTAAAATGACGGTAAATGAATACAGTTGTACATTTCGTTAACCAAAGCAATTTTACTATAAGGCGCGCGAATAAATTTCCATCAGGAAATTTTACTAATATGACTGTTGAACAAAGATTTAACGAGATCAATGAAAACAATTGGAGGTTTAACGCATGGCCCGCGGGAATTACTGATAGCACTTTGAATAAATGTATTCGAGGCTTGCCGGCTGCTCACGATGTCTGTGCAAATCTGGAGAAATATATTGCGGTGTGTTCTACGGCCAATTCCGAACAACGCGTTGACGCTAGGCCATCAGGTATTTCAAGAGACGAAAGCGATTTTTCGAAAAGCTTCTTGATTGGTTGTCGTCTCATCCGCCGTTCCCGAAAGTAATACGATATTCTTTCAATAGCCACCGGCGGTATAGTAGGAGACAAATCCAAAAATTGTTATAAACCTAAAGATATAGGGATCGAATACATCCCGGTAAGGTTGCGTTACCGTTTCGGAAGAAATTTGCCACATAGGGGGGGGGGAGAAGGACTGGTATTATAAAAAAAATCACCGTATATCAAAGTTGCTCTCCGGGCTTGCAAAAATCGTCTTACCACGCCCAAAACCCCGGACCGATGATTTATTTTGTCATACATATACGATTATGCGTAACATTATTCGAGAACATTTAAAGGCGAGCTAATTCCGCTGTGTGTACATTTAGATGGTCCTCTAGTCCCTCTCCTACCAATTTCAGCCTATGGTTTTGGGTTTAAAGTCGGTGCGTTGAACACAAGATTTTTAGATTTTGCGGGCGTACCGAAGATGCTAATCACTAATTTCGGGAAACACATTTTCGAATAGTTCCGATTTTGTCGTGTCATACGAAATTTGCAGTTCGGTGGTACTTGGATTTGAACAATTTTTTTACGTTCTCAATAATTTGTCCGAAAAATTGCTTTTTAGGTTTTTTTTTTAGTAAAAGTACTCTAAATTATTCACAAAACAAATGTCTAGATTCTCAACAGTTTTTCTATAAAACAATTGTCAATCAAATTAATTGAAACTAAAAGAATGGTGGTTGGACTTACTTGTGGATCTTTTTTTGTTGTTTTTTTTGAACCGGCATCACCCCCGCCTCCCGGAAACGCCGTGAGGCACTACACCGGGAGGCGGGTCGCCATCATTTATTAAGTAAATGAAATTACAATCGAATCATTTAGTAAAATCCCGTTTTCCCCTAAAGCGGGGTGGGCACACATAAAAATAAATTACAACGACGAGTGCCCTGCAGTGGGAACGGGCAGTAGCCAGGCCGAAGCCCACTTTCTGTCCTCACATACTGCAAGAGGGACGGACACTTCCTATCCGGGCACCCGGCCGGCGGTCTAGCGACTACGGGGCCGCTGTCAACGACGGCGGCGATGCGCTTGAAGAAGGCGCACGCCGGCGACGTCGAGGGCTTGGCGCTGCCGTTCTGCCGGCTCCTCGTCCGCGACGACGGCCTCGGCGAAGTCGACCGCGGCTTCCCAGTGGTCTGGGGACTCCAACACGAGCGACACCAGGTCGCACGGTCCAAACGGCCCGATCCTCCGGACCAGGCGCTCCCTATCCCCGTCATACGCCTCGCGGCCCGTCAGGGTATGGAGAGCGTCGTCATCCACCTCGTTCTCCTCACTGGGAAATCCGCAGTGAGAACACCCGGGGGACGGAGCTCGCCCGATCCGGCGAACGAACAACATAACTGTCAGACCATGCGGCTGGATTCGAACGATTTTAATCGCGTACAATATTAGATAATCTAATCTATTTCTACGCGTTTGAATAATAATCGCTCGCAGTGGAAATTTTATCTACAGTCGTTTGAACGTTTTATCGATATTATTGCGTGTACTATTCAGTATAAAATAGACAACTGTGACTCGTAATAAATTCGGATATGGGTAAATTCGTGAAAAAACCGCAGTGACTATCGTAATCGCTAATGATTTTTCTCTCTAAATAGGACATTCATTGAAAAAATTTGCGCCTTTAAAATCGCGCGCCCGTGGGGCAGACGCCCCACCCACCCTGTAAACCTGTATTATATTTAATTTAACGCCAGTGTCCGTATAAATTTATGAAGAAAAAAAAAAAAAATAATTGTTTTTCGACATTTACAGTTGCCAAAACGTCCGTTTCCGCCCAAATAGGTCTCGGGACTCGACGGGTCTCCCGTCGTTATTTCGGTACGAATAATAAAAAAAAAAAAAAAAAAAAAAATTCGCGTATTTTTCGCGTATATTTATAGCGAACGACACACGGCGCGCCGCAGTGGGCCAACCGAGGACCGGCAGATCGAGACACGGTTTCGCTTTTACCACCGTATCGGAAATCCAGCGGTTTCTCGCGGAATGTTTCTTCGGCGAACACCGTCGAAATCATTATTATTATTATTGTTATTTACTGTTAACACGCGTTTTTTTCAACCGCTTACGCCGCGGTGCCGACGAAATCAATTCCAATGTATGGGAATCTGGACACGGCGCGAATCCCGGAAACTAAACACCAAAAACAAATGTAGATGTCCCGACAGTGTATCGAGATACCGTTATTATCGTTCCGGATTCCGGATTTATACTTACCGGACGAATACGGTTTTCGGTTTCTTTATTATTATTATTATTATTTTTTTTTTTCCGGACGTATACGGTCTGGAGAAATACTGTCCGGGCGTGTATTACGTTCCGGACATTCGTTTTTCATACGAGACTTTCAGGGTCGGACAAATAAAACCTGTATTATACGTGTTACGGTCATTATAATAATAATTTTTTTTTTTTTTTTTTTTTTTCGTGAGACGCGCCTTAGTGTACCGTAAAATACGAGAGAAAAGTTACCAAAAAATATTATTGAAATAAAAAAAACAAACGAATCTGCGCCCATAACTCGAGGATTTTCTATAATAGTCTATAAGGTTCGTCGGGTTCAACCGCAGCCTTACCTCTACCTTAATATTGCACTACAAATCGAATCGGTCACATCAATAATACGAGTTTATAGAGGTGGTGATTTAGTGATGTTTTTTTTATTATTATTTTTTTTTTTTACAGTACGAGTGTTTTTTCACGCACGACGTCCGCCGCAAGAGAGATTATTGTAACGATAAAAATAATTATTACGGTAAAAGGTTGTCCTCGAACGCCGCCGAGGGTTCTCGAAATCTCCGTTCTCCCTCTCCGCGGTCGCCCGTCGCCCGGCGGTATCACTGTCGCGCGCGCCCGCGCGGCCATTATCTCGCACCGCCGAACGGATCGAACCGTGACCATATACGGCCGTCGGTGTCCAAACCGGCGGTTAACCGCGGCGTGACGTCACCGCGGCCGTCCCGCGTGCCAAATGTGTCGCCGCGTGTGTAATCCTCCCGCGGCGGCCGCGCGACGGCCGACGGGCACCGCGACGGACGGGACGTCCGTCGCCGGACGGTCAGCACCGTGCCCGTCGCGACCGGCACAAAACCATCGTTTCCACGCGCTATTGTCTAAGCCGCAGTGGTTCCCAACCCAACACTAGGCCGCCTTTTCTACACATTTTCCCACCGTCACGGATCGCCACTTATTTATTGTTTAATATTTATTATCGCCACTTCACTCACCCCTACCCCCCCGCCCCACCTCCACCCACATTCGCATATACCACTTATTTATTTATACGTGTACATAATAAAATAAGAAATACAGTTTATATTGTGGAAAATATTTGAATTTATATGTTGACAACAGACTAATTTAGTAAAAAAGTTGATTCAAATTGAAATTCTGATATTAAATAAACACGGAAATAAGATTTCACATACTTATAAATCCGGTTATAATTTGTTATCGGCCGTGTAAATATATCTGGCCGTCAGCCACTAACATTATGATGGGAAAATTACGTACACCAAGCCGTAAATAATGTGAAATACAATTTCATTCCTTTTTCTTTTTAATATAAATTTATTCTTAAATATTTAAATTAATAAAATGAAAATCGTGAAATATATTCTTTGGCGTCGCGGACCACTTGTGATGAGCCCACGGATCACCAGTTGGGAACCACTGGTCAAGGGGTCGCGTGTGGGTTAAATTTTTGTTATAAAAAAAATGTAAATTTATCGACTTAAGAGGACGCCACGCCGGTATTTACCGTCTCTGACTATCCAACGGGCAATATAGCAAATTGCGTTATAAAATCAACATAAACAAAATATTGTTATACGAAAAAATTACATCTATTTAAAAAAAAAAAAACATTTACTAACATGGTTATAATGTTTTTGTTTGTCATTTTATTTAGAAAAAAGCTACGTACATCCCTCGGAAATATTCTCCTCTTTAAGTTTATTTAATTACGTTCAAATTATTAGTTCAACTTATACGTCACAATTTACATGCTAAGCATAACGTAATTTGCGATATTGCCCGTTGGATATACAGAGACGGCAAATGCCGGTGTGTCCGTCCTCTTCAAAATGTTCAAATTGACTTTTTGTATAAATTTGAAAACTGTCCCGGGTCCTTATCGCAAGTATTTATCGCGCAATCGTGCGATTCGTTCAAAAAAAAAAACACGTTCACGTAGCATAGGAAAAAATACTCTTCAAAGTGATTTTAGAATATTTTTGCGTAACGATAACTAAAACGAATAACACGATCTTGTATATTGATTTTCAGTTCAATTTACCGTTTGGTAGCTATCTTGAAGAGTTAAAAAAGTAGTATTTATTCACAACTAAATAAAGTCGGTATATTTTTTAATAATCGAACAGTTTTTTATATATAGTCATGACTACAACACTGCAGAATGCCTTTTAAACGTATACGACACGATTGTAAATCACTAATAATGAAACACATTGCGGGAGGCTTTTTTTTTTTTTTTATCATAGTTCTTCGGCGATTATCCGCAATGATTTCGAGTAAAACTATAGCTGATTTTGGTTTATTGTTAACTGTTGTAGAATCGCTTAAACGGTTTTAGTTCCAACAATTTGTTCAACATTTTAACGCTAACTCGTGCACCATAAAAATACACATTCGTTTTTGATTTTCAAACAGTTACCCTTTCCTCTCTCCGAACGAGATTCAAGATAAATATTTCAATATTAGTATTTAGTTTTACGCTATTTACGAGTTATAATAACAGATTAAAATGCAGATTGAAAGATCAGAGAAGGATTATCGTTTAAAAATTGATATGAAATGTATTGACTTCTCCCCGCCCCTATTGTAAATAATGACAGAAAACCCGTGTTCAAGCGAAATATGATACGTATCCCTGCAATTATATAAAAAAAAAAAAAAAAAAAAAAAATGCACAAATCCCGATAAAACCATTTATACCCCTATATTATTACATTATTATAAAAATAAACCGTCAGTACATTGCAGATTATATGCACACTATTTTATATTATGGGCCGGGGACTTACAATACATACAGGGTGATTTTTTTTTCCCAGCCACGATCGTCTACAGAGAATTTGTGAACAAATGATTTTGGTTCATTTTGATTATATTCGTTATATTATAGAAGAAAATCTCTCGTTTTCAACACATTCGAAACGAGAATATTTTTTCTAAAATCGTTGATATCGATTAATAACTATTAAAATAAGCGCACAAAAAAAATTCGTATCCGACTGTATTATTGATGGAACCGCAACACTAACTGTGTATGATTAAAAAAAAAAAAATGAAATCGTTTTTCTCACGTGTTTTTTTTATTTTTTTGTTACAGGGGTCCGTCGCGTGCGAGGTCTACGAGGGAAGACCGTGTCTGACGTGCCACGACAACTGCGCGGGATTCGTACCGCATCCGTGGAGGTAAAAAACGAATAAATTTACCTCTATACGTTAACGCGACGATTTGTACCTAAATAAATCAGTGCGTGTACAAGGTGTGTCCGGCCGAACGAAAACAAAAATTTAAAAAAAATAATAAAACTACGACTCCGCGGGTTTGGTCGGGTTAATTTTAGGGTAATAATTCTTTGTGGACGACGGCGGTCGGTCGATTTATTTATATTTAAAAAAAAAAAAAAAAAAATACATTTATACACGTTTTTCCCCAATTGTTATTCCTCAATTCGCCGATTACAGATCGGCGAAATTGTTTTGGATTAGACGCTACGCTTGAAAGTCCGGCGCGCAAGGCTTCTGGTAGACAAAATTCTTTACGGACGGTGCAAAACAGCGCGCGCAGTGTAAAACTACTACGTAAAAAAAAAAAAAAAACCGTAGAATCTAGATAAATTAGCCGAGATAATTAAATTATTCGTCTTAGATAATGATTGGATAAAAGATAATTAATTAATTATTTATCTGGATAATGTCCCGACACCGTATGCAATGACGGTATAATGAATATAATTGAATCGCGACCATGGACGGCGACGGCGACGACGACGACGACGACGACGATGACGACAACGCCAAGGACGTTTCAGTATTATACGCGCGTATCGATGAATAGAGACGTGCCTTTCGATCGGTTTTTTTTTTTTTACCAAAAAAAAAAACCATAATCATTGCCACTGTTTTATATACATATAGTTAGTTATAGATACACAATATAATAATACTATATACGACTCTCGCACGAGCGGAATATTATACGAATCGGGCGATAATAAATAATTGCGTCATATCGAGTAAAAATTGTGGCCGTACACGGACGGGCGACGGCGTCATAAATTATTATTATTCGATAATAATGTCTCATACGTAATATTATATATATATATATATCTATACGGGGGAAAAAAAAATCACAGAACGCTCGTCGTCGTCTAGCCCACGTCAAGTATCACATATTGAATTATTATTATCGTAAACTTGTTTCGTAATTCATTGGTACGGCGTGAGAATAATATCGTTTTCGGTGTATGTATATTCATATCCGTGGAGTCCGGGTATACAATAAAAAAAAAAATAATAATAACGCCCAGAGAGCTTCGGGGGTCAATTTACGCACAGACATTATGGCCGTTTGTCCAGGGCCCGTGACGATCGGGGGGGAGGGGCCCACCTACAGGGTTTAATTGTTCTCGTGATCCTTAAATTGGAAAAAAACACAACAAATATATATATATATAAAAACTGTCAAAAGTACTAGGGCTCGGAGAAATCGGATGCCTTAGGATCTTCTTTTTCCGTTGAAAATGACATCACTGCAAATGCAGAACGAAAGACTAGAAAAAAAAAAAAAGAAAAAAATACCCACATTCAAATACTGTTGAATTTACTATTGGCTGGTTATTATATTTACTGATTATAATTTAATTTACAATTCATAATAATAGGCCAAATTGTCTTCTTTTGTCCCGGGCCTCAATAATTCTAAATCAGGCTCTGGAGAGCTTATTATCATTGCGTTTTGGATCTGGTTGACGTCGGGAAGTCATCGCGTTCTTATTATTTTCTTGCGGTTTCCTAATAACGGGTAAAAAAAAAAGGTAGAATTCAGTTAAAAATAATCGTAGAGCCACGAAAGTTAATCTAAAAGACTTCTTTCTGAACGTGGTACAATTTTAAGCTTAAATTGTCTAGATTTTATTTGGTTTCATGTTGATTGCATACATTTGGATTCTCGAAAATGCTCGAAAATTTGTCACAATGTCACATAACGAGTTATGTTATAATTATAACATAAACAAAAATCAAATAATCACATATATTTGTTATAAAATACAATAAACGAATTATAATATTAACACTAGTGTAATATTTCGAAAATAGAACTCCTCGAATTGTCTAAATTTAATATATAAAATTGTTCTCGTTTAATAGTTTAATAGAAATCAAAGAATTTAAACATTATTGTAAATAGTTCAAGTAGTTAAATATAATTACAATGATACGAATATCATAAGGTTTATCGATAACACCAGTGGTTCTTAAAATTCTAATTTGTGTTGTACGTGTATAAATTGAATATTTTAGAATTGGAAATTATTTAAATATATTGAAAACATTACAATTTATCTAGACCTGCAGATATCTCAGATATCGGATAAGATAATTTCGTTTCTCATTTATCTAGATATAAGAGAAAAGATAAACATATATCTATCTAGATAAAATACAACACCGGTTTACTAACACCTGTACGAGGAGCGTAACGACCACGAACAAAACACCCGCAATGGACTGGCTTTTTGTTTTTGGTTTATAATTACATTTTGTACGTAAATAAATATATAATTTATATATTTATCTGTTCAATAAGTGTTTATTATATTTTCAAAATATTGCGGTTTACAGCAAACCTTCGGTGCTTTTTTTTTTTAAATTTTTTTTAGTGCATTAAATCCACAGCTACCATATAATATAGCCGGTCTTTTTAGGTGTTTTTTTTTTTTTGTCGTCATTTGTTTATTTAGACGTAATGTGGCGGCAAAGAGAAGGGCAACGCAAAACTCTCGGGTCAATGGAACGTTTTCCAATGTATAGCCCCCGTCCACCGTGCCTGCGATTTAATCCTAATCACGCCACTGTGGCCGTGTAGATCGCGTTACAGGTCGAATAAGCGTACGAATACAGTAGCGTACTCTAATAATAATAATCGTTGTAAAAATATTATTACGGTTATTTTTATTATTTTTATATACGGATCGTGATATTGTTTCCGCCGTGAAAAAAAGAAAAAAAATGACTGACTAGCCGTCGTTGTCGCCGCGCGCCCAAATACATATATATATATATATATATATAAAAATATACCTATCTAGATATATATATATATATATATATATATATATATATTATAGTTTATTGTAGTGGATTTCGCGTATATTCAAAAATAAAGTCGAGTTGGCCTAAAAATTATATATCGCTGCGCGTATATTAATAATAATAATAAAAATAAAAACGCGGAGGTTTCGGAAAAAAAAAAAAATAAAATAAAAAACCTACTGGGTGTGGAAATCGTTGGCAGGTGCCCGTGCGCGTTATAATAATATAATATATACATATTTTTTATACACATAAATTTATATTATATTCCGTAGGCATATATTATAGTCGAATCGGCGTGCTCGCTGTTAAACGACCACAGGCGACAAAAGTAGTCGTTGGTTTAGTCGTTTTAGTACCTATACAATTACGAATTCAGCATTTGCCTGAACCTTTTATATCTATCTATTTATTTGTATTATATACGAGTTATTGGAACAGAGGTGAAATTATGGCATACTATATTTAGACAAATGAAGTGTACATGGTGTTCTTGATGCTCTTGATAAGTGCAATAAAGACATGTTTCCGAATATTTTCAAACTCTTTGGAATTATTTTTGCAACATTATTACCCATACCATTTGATATTCTGGGGATCATGACCATTTTCCCAGCTACACGGCCAGTAAGGATCGTAAGGATCACTCAAGCAGACAGTTTTTTTTTTTTTAAACGATTTTATTCCCCTGTTCCTTGCAAAGGGCATCGGATTCTTTGATCACGCGGAGCAATATTCTCAAGTAAAAACGTTCACTGTTATTCGGATAAACTACATAATATATCCTGCCAAGGGCATCCGTTTTTTTTTTTTTTACTCCGGGATAACCTTCGACGGTGGTTCCTCGTTTTCTCCGTTGGAATTTTCCGGTAGATTGTCTACGTATCTACGTATGTTACGACCGGACTGAAATCGTTTCGAGAGTCTAAAACTAAATGTAGCTTGATCACTTCATTTATCTATATATATATATAACAATGCAGCATCATTATGTTTGTGTCTGCAATACTCAAAAAGTAGTCGATGGATTGTTTAGAAATTTTGACACAACGTTGCATTCGTATAACCGATGTTTTAATATATCTAAATACTCGATTTGATCAGTAGAAAGAAAGTTTGTTGGAGGTAATTTCTGGAACTGCTGATCCGATTTCGATAGTTCTTTCACTGACATAAGAATAAATAGACTATATGTGTTATATTGTGATAAAAATTAGTTTGGATTGATTTGTTTGGGTTATGTAAGTTACGTTGGCTACCCGGATGAAAATCACATTTTAACACTAGTTGATTCGGTTATCACAAAGGTGAAAACGGGGAAATACGGAAAGAGACACGTTTTATTTATTCTTTTTTTTTTTTTTTCACGCAGTACCTTTCTTAAACGATGCGAAATTTCTAGCCGGTGGTACTTTACGCAAAATATTTTTCGAAATTCTCAGCAGTTTCTCTCTGTAAGTCCTATTTTCCCCGGAAAAAAACTATTTCGGTTGGTGAAAATGCTTCAAATTATTCGCATCATTTATTGAAATAGGTGGATTTTTTGTTAAATTTGAAGAAAGAAAAAACAGTTTTTTATCGAATTGAAGAAAAAAAAATATGAAAAAACAATTGTCAATGCATTTTAATTGATTTCTGCGTTATAAGGGGGAAAGAAAAAAATGCACATAAATACACGAAATAATTGTAGCTGCATATTATACAATTTTGGTATAATTTAGAGAGGTTAACTTCAAAACGGTCATTTGTGACTAGAGCTAAATAAACGTACCCATCGTATTGTGACGGTAATGCGGTAGGTCGTATACGACACGAGTGGCAAATCGTGTTGTTTTTTCGTTAATTGTATTGTGCAATTTTTTTAATTTGTCCCACCCTTTAAAAAACCGAAATTACGCCCCTGCTTTTATTCCCGGGCTCTCGGCATAAGGGGGCTGAAAGTCATCAACTTTTCAGAGAAATGTTATAAAAAAAATCGTATAAAATTAATATCAATTTTACAACGGGAGTTTTTCACTTAACCCCTTTATGTACGCATACATAATACGATGTGTATTAATACGATATATAAGTGAACTGGAGTCATTGTGCCACGAACATAACCCTATTTCTACAAATGAATCGTTTTTCCTCCATGATTTTAACACATATCCCCCCCGCCCAATAGGAATTATGATTCATAAAAAAAACAAACAAACAAACAAACCCATTTTATCAAATACCGTTTTTATGGGCGTAACTGCATTATCGGGAGGGCCTATCTAACGGACGTGTATTGTCTACTATTTCCACAGAGCGTACGGCCGAAACGGTCACGAAACGGTTATCGGCAATGATAACACGGGCTCGTAAAAAAATTTATTATATCTATTAATTATTATTATTATTATTATTATTGTACGGAAAAACGCCGTCCGTTAATAATATTGGGTTTTTCGGCCGGGGGCCAAGTCATGCGCCGACTCGCGGCGGCGGCCCGACCGGAACTGAGCCCGGTGCCGCAGCATCAGCGCTGGGCACGCGCACTTCCGGCCGCCGGCGTATCCGGTCTACGGCGAAACTCGCGGATCCGCGTAAACGACCCCAGAGATTATTACCTTATTGCTGCAATACCCTATACCCGGTTTACCGCGCATCTGCTAATCGGTATTAATAATAATAATAATAATAATAATAACGAAACGTAAACGTAGCCGCGAAAAACCCGAGAGCAGGGGGGCCGGTTTGTTTTTAAAAACATTTTTTTTTTTCCAATTCTCTCTTCTTCTTCCATTATTATTATTATTATTATTATTTTTTTCCCGTGCGCGTCCGTCGCGCCGTTTGCAGTTGGCACTCGGCGTCGATACGGCGAGCGCGTACAAAAATAAACGACTCTGCGGCCGGCCGAGCCGAGGCTGACGCGCGGTAAAATATCGCAAGTCGCGCGACGCCGCCGCCGCCGCCGCACGCGTGTGTCCCCCGGGCCGATAATCGCAATAATAATAATAATAATACATTTTTTTTTTTTTAAATTCTTTTTTTTTTTCTCATCATTAATACCGTTTAATTGTCCGCCCGATCGTATTCGCGTGCAATTGCGTCACCTATCGGGGGTGTTGTCCGCTATACCCAACGGACTGTTCGCAAGACCGTTTTGCAATATCTGTAAAATATATATCCGAGTGATAACGGACACTAACGAGTGCGGGAGTATTAGTTCCGTTAACAATAATTGTAATAATTTTTTTGTACGTATTTTCTTCTATTTTTTTTTTTTTGTTGTTTTTTTTTTTCGTTACCTATTTTTCCGGCCGGACAGACGAAATAGTATTCATAGTGCCGCGCACGTAGCCGTCCACTCCGATATATACAATTTTTTTTTTTTTTTTTTTTTGGTCGTTGTTTTTTCGTAATATTTAAAAAAAAAAAAAACGTTTACGTATATTAGCCGCGGCCAACAGGTAAGAAGACCCCAAACCTCCCGTACACCCACCGCCCCCGTCGATTTTGCACGCGCGCGCTTATCGTCGCACGTTTTCAGACGACACACCGCGCGATCGAACAATTTCGATTTTTTTTTTTTCCTACAGTACGCACTACCTACTAAAACCGCCTTTTCGGGGATAATTAAAAAAAAAAAAAAAAAATTCCTATATATATAATACACAATTCGAATGTATACTGTACGTACACACAACCTGCGGAATAAACGTGTTGATCCCGTTTCGTTTAAACTCTCCTGATTTATTATATCGCACTGTACGATGTTCGTAAAACCGTTTAAAACCCAAGTGAATAATTCGATCTGTGTGACGACGGACGTTACAAAAGCGAAACTACTTAGAGCGTTTTTCGGTAATTGTTCGTCGGTAATTTCATTCGTTTTTAGTGCGTATATTTTTTATACATTGTATATGACTTATAACAGTTAAAATCTCGGCAATTCAAAATATTATTACAAAAAAAAACGTTTATGTTTTCGTGATATTTGCTCAGGTTGTTCTGTTTTCCGATTTCGATAACGTTTTTATTAACGGCCGCGGAGTGTGCCCAACAGACTTTCGCATTATTTTGTTTTCTTATGCCCCCCCCCCGTGTCCATATTTAAAATCGAAAAGATAAACACGATCGTCGTACACGAGCCTCTTGGTTTTGGTATTCGCCGACTACCACAAGCGGTGGTCTGCAGTCAACAAAATCGCGTACACTTACACTTGGTTCTTCGACCGACTCTACTCTTGTTTGTATGTCCATAAATAAACGCGATATCTCCAAATATAAAAAAAATAATATAACGGCAACGACATGTCGAAATACGATATTATTTCCGAGTTTTTTTTTTTGGACGGGGTTGGGCGTGAAAAGTATATACAATAATCGAAGCGATTTCGATAGGAACGCGTAAAACCCTGAAAATATACATTTCAGATATCAAAATTTCGTTTAAATTCCAAATATTCAAATTCCAGATTTATACGAACCCAGTTTTTTTTTTATAGATATCCGGTTTTGACGTCGTGGCCAGTGTTGAGATGCAGATACGTAAAATTTATATAGTTGAAGATATAAGATAATTGTTTGAAAATCTTCAAGATAAGATGACGGATATTTTAATTGTCTCACATAAGACGAATAAATAGATAAGTGGAATAAATAAAAAAAATCAGATAATTGTTTAATTGTCTATTGTTGTTTAACTAAATGTGAAAACGTACGAATAAAGTTAGGTATTTAATATTTTCCACTACTAAGACGTTTACAATTAAATTTTTTGTGTAGATATATTTTTTCTAGATAATAATTATACCAAAAATGTGTTTTTACCTGAAAAAAACTTCGGACAGTTAGGATCAACATCTAGATAAGATAAATGATAAAAAAAAAAAAAAAAACTATCTAGATGTTAGTCGCAGACGCCGCCGGTCGTGGCACACGAATTGGAATGATTCGAGTCCCGGAGGACTCTTGGGGGGGAGGGGGCACCGTCGAAAAATAATCAGAGCCCGTTTTTTTCGCGCGTCGTTATGATGTTCATTTATATTTACGAGTATTTTTTCTCGGCCGATTTCACGGTGACGACAAATACGGCCGCGGCCACCTCTCTGACACAGGGTGGAAAATTAAAAAAAAAAAATAATATATTACGCGTCCGTATGACTATATAGGTACATTTGAAACCGACTCCGAGTACCGTCTGACCGAGACGACCGCACAAACCGTCCGTGAGACGTCGTCGCGTGTAGGCGATGATGTATACTCGCGTATAGGTACGCTGCACACGAATAATAATTTTATTCGGCCTGTTTGAATTATACGGCCGCGGGTTCTTTCCACTCGCTCTCTTTGTTCACTATTTCTCACTTTAAAATAATAATAATTTTAAAAAAATAAAGCACACTACCACTAGATTTAGTATTTTCTCAAATGATTTATAGTATTCTAACAAATACGATTAGTTTGCAGCAACGCCTATTTATCAAAGAATATCAAACAAAAATAATGGACAATACATAAAATATTATCAGAAAAAAAAACATGCAATCACAATGATAATATTTTATTTCACTCGAGTTAAACAATTGCGAATATTTTATGTCCAAGTCATATTAAATAAATATACAACACGACCGAAGTTACTCCAATCGTTGTATAATATTTATTATATTATATATAATTAGAGGTTATATGGGTTTTTTTTTTCTTCATAATTTCAGGAAAAAAATAACTCGAGTTAAAAGTTACTTTTAAAAAAAAAAAAAAAATATTTATATATATTATCCTTAACACACTCGACGCATACGACGTATATTTATGATATATGTGTAAAAATACGTAATTTTCGTGGACAAGAAAAAATAAAAAAAACCATATAGGCTTTTATACCGGCCTATTTGAACTTGAACTCTGAACTAATTTATAGTATTTATACCGGCCGGCGGCGGTACTCTACATGAAATATTTTTTTTTTATTAAATTCCCAACGGTTTACACTCCGTTTTTGGTTTTTTCCCCCTCCGATTACGTTTCGGTTAGTAAAAATACTGTATGAGTTTATAAAATATAATCGAGGAGACGTTTTCATCGTTTCATTCGTTTCTAATACTAAGCAGCTGTGCTGAAAACGTACGTTTTGGTTCGACGTTAGTGGGATGGATGAACATTAGGTATTTAAACGCTAATTCTAAGTGATGCCCACGAGTTGGTCATTTATACTAATGGATTTCAATACCGGTCGGTCGAATATACTAATTTATATAATACCGATCGATGGACGGCCAATTATAAACAACGCATATATACCCTAACGCTATAAAAAAAAAAAAAACATTTAATGGTTTTGATGATAGATAAATTACCGAAATGTACAGTCATAATAACTCGCTGACGTGTGCAAAATATTCTGTTTTGTGTAATATGTTTATTGGGTATTTATAACTAGCGAATTTGTCCACGTATACATTTATAACGCCTTCTCGACAGAGTGTATGACCGAATGTATATAGGTTACCTTTCCAAGCGCCCCTCGGCCAGAAATGAACCCGCTCTTATCACATTATGTTATCCATCACTTCAAATTATGAGCTTGCAGGATGCTAAATGCTAATTTCTATCTTTTAGAGACGACTGCTTTTTTTTTATTTTTTATTTCATCTACGTCACCAAGGCAACCCGTTTATCAACAGAAATTATTTGATTTTCGATTTCCGTATGAGCCACACTTTATGGGTTGAATTTCGAAGTACAATGTAGCTATAAACCTTCCCCGAGAATTACAGATCATAACGGTGAATAAAGGATCCAATGATTATAGATAAATGACGGAAAGTGTTAGAAACCAAATTTTACACCTTAAGGCAGTGTTTCCCAAAGGGTGTGCCGCGGCACACTAGTATGCCGTGAAATTTGAAAGGTGTGCCGCGACAACTTGAACTTTTTTTTATAAAAAAACATAAAATGATTTTTTTCAAAATATTAAAATATATAATACAAATAAAAATAATTAATACAAAAATTAACTTTAAAATTACAAAAAAAAATAAATATAATTATACATTTTAGTGTGAAACGTGTGCTTGATGTTGTTTGCATAATAGTTCAATTCTAGGAGGGATCGACTTTTTATATTTAAAAACTTATCCATATTTATTATAAAACGAACGTCGCAAAAATTCAATAAAATTTGGGCTTGTCGTGGTGTGGTTTGAACGTAACTGTTTCATACGACCAAACGAATTATCATTTAATATTGAAAAAATAAAAATGTATGATACACAGAACAGTTCTGTGATATATATATATATATACAAGTACAGTTATCGAGAGATAATAATATTATTACCTAATAACAATAATACTACCCGACATCATTATATACCTATTATTCGATAAGTAAATAATATTTATCTAAAGTGTGCCGTGACTTATAAAAACTAATAATAATGTGCCGCGATGGGAAAAAGTTTGGGAACCGCTGCCTTAAGGGAAAGCATTATCAAAAATCCTGAAACATGTGTCGTTTAATTTTTAACCGTACCCTCTTCGTAGCCCCATCCCTTCGTAACCTACACTCAATTCCCCTTTTTTCATAAAAATGATCATCTTTTATGTTACTCCTATGGGGGTAACATTTTCAAAAATCCTGATGCGCGTGTTTTTTTTATTTTTAATTTCCAATCAATCAATTATCGATGTGTATGAATTATACTTAAAAAATCGTAATATTTACTTTTGGTCCCACGTTTTACGCCCTTAGGGTGGAATTATCAAAAATTCTTCCTCGGTGGATGCCCACGGTATAAAAGTTGCCAACTGTTAAAATTTCAAGTTTCCAACCCCGGTGTTTCGGGCTGCGCACCGATTGATTCTCGTTTTATATTAACTATTTTTTTTTTTTGTTTTTTTGTTTTTCTACGTCATAACATAAAATACTTTGTGACTATCGCGAAAATCCCCGCGGGGTTTTATTCCCGAAAGCTATACAGGTCAGGTCGTGTTGTCGTTGTAGATTATACCCGACTTTTAAGGCCAACCTAAACCAACATACCCGAAAATACGCACGTGTCCGTCTTCCCGCCGCAATCATATAAAATTAAAAACTCGTCGACGAAGCGACGTTAATATCGCTACAATCATCGTAATTGTGTATTCTTGTTATTATTATACTGTGTACTTTTCGCGGCACGCACGGATATATCGTCCAAATTGAACCCGCGCGGCAGATCGCGCGTTTTCGATTTTTATGCGAAGTTTACAACCAAAGTCGGGGACGAAACGGCTATTAAAAATATACGAGCTCGGCCATAATATAATCATAATATTAATAATTACATAATACGACAAAAAAAAAAAAAAAAAAAAAAAAACAATGTATACACAATAGGGTGTCCCTTAATGAAGAAAACATTTTTTTTTTCTTAGAAAATCGATATGCATACCCTATAATTTTGTTTAATGCTGTTTGATGAAGATGGAGGAACCGCTTTCCGATAATGTAAACACAGTGTGCTTACTTTATCAGAAAGCGGGTCTAACATAACCTTACTCTATCTTCACCAAACAGCATTCTGCTAATCGATCTATGGCCAGTAGTTTTAATTGGGCGACAAAACTCTGTTCGGGTACGGACATATTCTTCGACATTTCACCCGCATCTATACTATGAATGTACACCATCATATTGTTGACCGTTTTTATCGTTTTGGTTATTTCTAATGGCTTGTACCATTTCCCCGAATTGCATATGTATCATGGAGCGGACGACGATTGATTTTCGATTGACTAATTCGAGTATACAGTGCTCCATGTGTAAAAGGTTCATGAGAATTCTACCGGTAAGTAGAAGCCTGCATCCGTCGTGCGTTTCGGATTCTATCACCAGCACGTTTTCGTTCCTGTACACCATACTAGATAGTGTGACCGACGACGTGCTCAGAAATATTTTCTTTTTGCATTTCTGCAGTGTGTTGAGTAGGAATGATAGAATATTGCCTATTATATTTAATATGCATTTCAAACAATCGGGGGAAACAATTATATGTCTAGCCGGCGTGATTATTTGAATGACTATAGTAAAGTCTTGTGACGGATCAAGCCCAACTTGTATAAACTTCCGCTCGGTAAAGTCGACTGTAAACGACGATGAATCGATGAGGTCAGCCGGCGGTGTTGGCGCTACGTAAACATACTTCTTCGGGGTGTTGGAGTCGGCCATATTGAAAACACTTTGTGAAAAATTAAAAACACTTTGCGAGAGTCAGCCAGGGTAGGTCTCTATATGAATAAATTCAAATGCGGACTGTCGTACCGCGAGTCCATTTCGAACTTATTTACGGCTCGAAAGATCTAATAGGTGTCATTTAGTCTAATAGGCTAATGGGTTTCTCTTTTCACACTCGTTGCAAAAAAATTAGGGAGAAACGATTTGCGAAGACAAGCCAATACTATCGACATTTAAATATACATCCGTGCAAACACTAATAGGTTTTTAATAACAACTTTGTAATAGCGCGACTATTACGGCCAGGGTTTATCATATTAATAATCACAATATGCGGGTATAACATATAACCGATTATCAATGATATTGTAGTCGAAAGGACTATAGGTGTCATTTAGTCTAATAGGCCAATAATTGTCTCTTCTCACACTCGTTGCAAAATAAATAGGAAAAAATGATTTGGGAAAACGAACCGATACTACCGGCATTTAAATCATACGTGATTAAATATACGTGCGTGTAAACACTAATAGGGTTTATCATATATGGTACTGATGGCTGGGTAATTGGAGGGTAAAAGAGGTAGAGTAGATTAAGACGAGGCGGCTATACCGGTCGTGTATGACAATACCGATGTGGCATGGGTTAGGTAATAGCCTAGACTGTATTAACAAAAAAGTGATAAGGACCGAATAAATATCTAAATGGTATAAAACTGATAACATACTATCTATAATATTTACTATTACGAACGAGCTACGGTAACACAGGTAATATAACTCCACTACGTGGAGGATAGTGATAACCCAAGTGTTAACAGAATATCATTAGTGATAACAGAATAACATTAGTGATAACAGTAGTGTGATAACAAATGTGGAAAAGAGGGGTGGGCTGGTATCGGTTTGGGCGGTCGTGTTAAGGTATAGCACATGCTCATGCTCATGAGTTTGAACCGCTCTTTTTATATTACTCATATAGATTAATTGAATACTATTTTACTTCAGAACATTTTTATTTTTACATAATAGTGCTATATTAAAAATGCAATCAAGCATATTCTTAAAATCATGTCTACGACACTCGAAGATCTCTTGAGTTTTATTTGCATCTTTTTGAAGATTCCTCCAATCTTCGTATAACTAGCACTTTCACTCACAGGCAATTTTACTTCACGTATGTTATAGAATAAAACAGCCACTATTTGACGATTAGACGGGAGTTAAGCTCCAAAAATTGTATGATTCACATCACCAACCAAAAATACTAGTTTTTTAGCACTACGTAAGTTCGACATATTTAATTGTTAAATAAACGAACACAAAATGCACCAGTACTGTACGAAATATATATTACGACTAGGCCAGTGGCCACATATGTCGTGCAACACCGAAGCAATTTTATCTTTTAAACTACGATAAGAGAAAAAAACTATACGATCAAAGTTATAAGAAGTATGTTATCGGCTAACTGGCAAATATGACATTAAAATAAATTTATTTATATTTTTGTTGAGAATTTATAATGTTGAAAAAACATAAATTTATTGTATATTTTTTTATCTTAAGTAATTATTATTTTTTCATTAAATTAGGAGAAACTGATTAAAGCAGTCCATTAAACAAAGTTAAATATATTTAAAAATTTGATTTGTACTTATGCCTCAAAAACCTGGTAAAAATTTCAAGTCAGTCGAACTGATGGCTCAGAGTCAGCGATGGCCAAGAGACATTTACATTTGCCCAAGAATTGGGCTGTTTTTTTTTTTTTTTATCGAAAAGCCCTACATTAATATGTATTCTACTTCGATGAAGATTCGGCACGAATTAAATTTATTCTAGGGAGGGGTGGTGGTGGGGGGTAATATTTAATTTTGACGATAGTTTTAGACTAATCAGAAAAAAATTAGAAGGTGAACGCACGTTCATAAAAATTAAAATTCAAACATATGGGACGCCCTAATACACAATACACGGCCGTCCGTAATACGTCGCCTACACTCTACGACTTTATGACACACAACACACATTTGAAAAGGCCGAGTGCGGTAGATATACGTAATATTAATAATAATTTATATATTATTATATTAGTTGCCGACGGTTTAAA
The DNA here is from genome assembly GCA_956483605.1 of Tuberolachnus salignus. Taxonomy (NCBI): domain Eukaryota; kingdom Metazoa; phylum Arthropoda; class Insecta; order Hemiptera; family Aphididae; genus Tuberolachnus; species Tuberolachnus salignus. The sequence continues at coordinate 35,986,201 of OY101436.1, read as the reverse complement.
ACGCGGGAAAAACGACGAATTCGTTAAATTTAAACGGGCAATTTATCGTACGCGCGCTCTAGCAGCGATCAATTAATAATATTGTTCGCGCGATGTCGTAAAACCGTCAACGGCGTAATATTTAATTCGGCCGCAAAATAATATACACGATTTAAAAATAATACCACCTAGGCACCCGTATACAATATACGACGTTTATTAATTTCTAATAAAATTGTGTTTTTGTAATTTATGTATTTTTTTTTATTATTATTTTTCTTCTTTTTTTTTTTTTTTCCCTACATTGTTAATTTTATAAAATATTTACATACCCGAAGACATAATATACGCGAAATAAAAAATAAAAAAAAAATGTACCGTATTCGAAATAGTCATATTGACTATGACAGCGGTTTCCAAACTGTGAGTCGCACCTCCCCGAGGGAGCCGCGCGGTAAATATTGATATTTTTAAATCAAAAATAATTTTGTTGAAATGTCATAACTATTCCAAACAAATATTTCACTATTATGTCAGTACAGGTGCGGCAGGGCCGACTGACGAGTTTAACGAGGCCGTTGGCCTGTGATAAGATAAGAGCCGGACTTAATAAGTGGTATATTTCGAAATGTACGGTAATGCCGTTTTTATTCGTAATCATGGTCTGGACAGGTGTGCATCGTGGTATCGTCGTGCGTGTTCAGTACGAAAATAATCGGTCTGTGATCGCTACACAAAGGGCTTTTCGTATAGACTTCGGCGGCATTCCACGCGCTGAATCTGTTCCTTCTGCTAGCACTATCAATTTGTGGATACGGCAATTGAAAGAAACTGGAAGTACCCCGAGTAGACTTGGACGCGAAGCACCCGGAACGGTAAGAACCCCCGAAAATGTGCAGTTGGTTAGAGAGTTAATTGAGCAGTCACCAAGACGCTCGGCCCGGAAACACGCTGTAGCTACGGGAATCTCAGACCGCTGTTTGAGGAGAATTCTTCTTCTTGCTGGCCAACACGGTCCCCAGATTTAAGCATGTGTGATTTTTTCCTCTGGGGCTACCTTAAGAAATTAAACAGAAAATCACCGTGGAAGTCGAGGCCATACCAGTCGAAAATCATATGAGAGCTTCAGAGATCGTCTACAACAGTGTATCAATGCTGACGGCCGCCATTTTGGAGATATAATTTTCAAAAAATAATTTTTAAAAATGGGATTGAATACAGATTTAAATAAAAAAAAAAAAAAAACCTTTTCTCTAAGTTTTACTGTTCGTTATTTATAGCCCATCAAAACTCATCAGTCGGCTCTGCCGCACTCTGTATTACTTAAAGTCGCGTTATACTCGTACAATAATATACTCGATTCGGGGATTTCCATAAATGTCGTTACATCATTATCGCATTACCGATAACCCAATATTATTGCGTCTACGGAATAGTGTTGAATTGTAATGAGTAATGACCGATATTAATATATTTGCACGGCAATAGCAGTAGTAGTCGCGAATAAACCGTATGCGTAAGGTGTATTTGTCATATTCGAATTGTGCATTATCAACTCGTGTTTTATATCGTTTCTGGAAAAATGGAAAAATTTCTTTCTTTAGCATCACAAAATATTGTGTCCATCGTTAAATACCGTACTTCAAACAGTTATAAAAGTAGTTAACTGATGACTTATCTGATCATTTCGAGAAATATTTTCCAGAACACATCGTACAGTACAATTGGATTACAGATCCGTTTAGTGAAAAACCATTACCAAATTTCACAACTACTGAAGAAGAACAATTAATCGATATTTCATCTGATTCTTCGTTACGAATGAAATTTTCTTCATTTTCACTTTTAGGATTTCGGAACAGCATTAAATATGAATATTCTGAAATATCCAACAAAGCTTTGCGTGTACTACTACCATTTGCGACATCGTATTTATGCGAAGCCTTTTCTGCAGTTGCTGTATTAAAATCAAAACTTAATATTGAAAAAGAAATGCGTGTGGCTGTCACAACATTGCTACCTAATTTTGAAGAATTATTAAACGGAACACAAGCACATTGTTCGCATTAAGTTTAAATATTAATACTCATTGTTTTTTTTTTTTTTTTTTTTTTTTCAATAAAAATAAAAATGTTTTGTAATAGTTTCAATTGAAGTTTAATAATATTTACTGTTAACTTATATTGTCATGAAAATAAAAACGTTTGTATATTTAAATACTATAAATTTGTAATTTAATTTGTTTAGGGGAGGCGCAATTATTTTTTTTTTAGTTTTTTAGGATGGCGTGAACTAAACTAGTTTGGGAACCGCTGGACTATAATATATTTAATACGCGTCAACGGCAATGTACGATTGTAATGCACGTGTGCATAGTAACCGTTGTCTTCTCTTTTCTTTTCTGTTTTTTTTTTTGTCGAACAGAACAAATAAAATTTTTAACGGATAATTTTTGGGATGTGCGTTACACACAGTAACCGCAATGGTGTTCGACCACTCGGAGTTTGTCGTGTTCCGTCGAGGGTCCGTTTTAATGGGCAATGGATTAACGCGGGTTTAGCGCGGTGGAGTATCTCGGAAAATCTTAATCGTGCGGGAAGGGGGTGTCATAATCACCGTTAAAAAATAGGTAAAAATGTTTTTTTTTTTTTTTTTTGTTACCTACGAAAACATTATAGCAAATAGCCTAGTGGTGACCGCCTAGTTGTTGCAGTAGGCAAACGGATAACAATTAAAAACCGTATTCGCCGACATATCTAACATACATCGTTACGCACTTAGATAATAAGTAGTAATCCGCGGGGAAAAAAACGCCTCGGCCAAAAAAAAAAAAACTATTGTGTTGCACGACGGTCCCGACGGCATTTTTACCGCGCGCTGAACGCACTGTAATAGGAAAAAAAAAAAATCGTATATTATTTTGAATTTTTATTTGGCGATGTTTGGTGTCTTCGGTAATGCTATAATATATTTATTTTACTCGTTCTCGGCGTGTATAATTTATATTATTAATAGACGGCGGACAGAGTACGAAATGCGGTCATTCCCCCTGTCGGTCTGCCGCGGGGTGGCGCTACACCGGCCCGCAGTCATTAACACACTTTTTTTTTTTTTTTTTTTTTAATAATATAATATAATTGTATACACGATAAAGCAATCGCGAGACCTATGAGATCCAGATTTGTTTGTCGGACGGATTTTCGAGCGTACAGAATATGCGATCGCGCCGGGGTGGGGTTCCAAAATGATAACACCAACAGATCCGGCAACGGAAACGACCGTGACCTATTTTAGATTCTGAGCCAAGCGAGAAATGTATTGGTTTTTTTACTGTTGTGTGTTTGGTTTTTTTTCTCTCCGTTCTCCAGAAAAATTGCTCCGATCGGAAAACGACAAGAGAGCTTTTTGGTAATGCGAGTTCCTTAATGGGGATGGGGGGGGAATAGGGAATACCGGGAAAAACTGAGAAAACCCAGGAAAAACTGGGAATATTTACGCGATAGCGGTTTTCTGTTATTCTCGATTTCGTTTTAGTAATTCAGTTAACTATAATGATGGTGTGCCTTTAAATGTTCACAGAATACTTATACCACATTTTTCCAGACGTAGCTAAATGTTTGAAATAATTCGTGCAATTTCCGAGCTATTTCTAGTGATTGAAAATGTTTGCGGTTTTTTTTTTTTTTTTGGTTTTATTAACTCGGCTGCGCTCAGAATCGTTTTTCGTTCGAAATCGGTTTGTCGTCGTGAAATGTTTTTATGTATTTTTTTCTTCAAAAATCGTATTAAATCCGTATAGGGGAATCGGGGGTCAAACGGATTACGTCCAAAAGTCTATTTATATGATTTACTGTACGGAATTCGTTATAATCGAAAAACGTCCACGAAAATAAAACCAATAGTGAAAACCGGCAGTGTGATGATATTTTGCGGATTTTCGGGCGGGACCGTCTCGTTATTGTCGTCGTGTACGAAAATGAATAATAGAAATGTGTTTGTTTTTTAATTTTCATATTAAACGCATTTATTGAAATTATAAAAAAAACAACCGATAAAAAAAAATTAATAAAACATAATATATATATTATTTCGTATATAATCGCGCGGAATTTTAACGCGCGCGTATCGTACTGTATATATATATATATATGTATAGGTATAAAAATAAAATAAAAATTTGTATAAAATAATATAATAATAATAATAATAATAATATAAAAACGCTGGCTATCTATAAAAAAAAAAAAAAAATAAAAAAATAAAAAAATTATACGTGTGTAGTGGTGGCGTACGCGAATGGGGATGCATAATATTCATGTTGTTGCTGTACGACGGACGAATTTGTGACGCGTCGGGGCTATTTGTTTAGCCGTCGTGGTGGTCGACCGTCGCCCGTCCCGGACCGGCCCGTCAGAAGTCGAACGCGTCGTTGCTGGGCTTCCGGTACCCGGTGTTGCCGCTGTCCGACCGGCTGACTACCGCGTTGAACCCGTGGTCCGGGTCGGCGGTGTACTCGACCAGCCTCACCGCGCCGTCGGGTTCCATTACGCTGTACGCTCCCTTGACGATGTCGCCCTCACGCGCTTCCCACGCGCTCTTCACGTCGTACGTCTCGGGGTCGTGCACCGCGTAATCGAACTTGTAATCTTTGGGAGCCTGTCCGACGCAAACAAATTATTATTATAATAATAATAATATATTTTAAAAAACACACACACGTTTTATTTGTGTTCTTAAACACGACCGGTTAGTATTTTTAGTTTTTTTTATTACAATTTTAAACGCGGAGTAAAACCTACATTTGAAAACGAAAATAGGTTTTTTTTTTCTTTCATTTTTTTGCATTTCACGTTGAACTACCGGTTAGAGTCGATTTAATTTTTTTTTGTACGCTTGTCGCGTACTTTTTTTTTGTCATTTCGGGCCGTGAAAAACGTGCAGTAAAGTCGATACGAAATTGAAAATAACCCGATGGATTACCGGGTGGGAAGTGGGATCACGAATGACTTATTCGCGGGGGCTGGATGATCCAGGGGCCCGGATCCTTCCAGAACAAAAAAAAAAACAAAAAACCAATAAAACACCAGATAAATTCGGCATAATTAAGTAATAGCGAACTATTACAGTGGTGTCGTGTTTCCGAGTGGCGGTTAAAATACAAAGCGCGATCGGGTGCCACCGGCTGTCGAGTCGAAAATAATACGCCACCGATTTATAAGTGCTTGCTACTACGTCGTAATATTGTATTTTTGTATTGTAACAACAAATGAAATGTACGCGGCGCGTTATTCACTCGGATCGGATAATATTATTTCGAAACAATATTTATAACAATCTATAACCTATATATGAATATTATAATTTCGCACTTTTGTCCGAATGTTCCGGTCCGTTTGGGACGACGACGGCGGCGGCCGCCACTTATTTCCACGTTAACGCGTTAATATTTTTTTTTTATTATTATATTATAGAAAAAAAGTATATTTCACCCGACTAGTACGGGTTATTTTATTTCAGATTTTTTTTTTTTTTTTTTTTTTTAACAATATAGAGTAGTGTAATAGTAATTTTTAGTCGATTTATCCGAAACGAAAAACGTCCGTGCCGGTCGGTATACCGGTAACCGCGACACGGTCACTATTATTTATTATATAACGCCAGAGACGGTTTGAATATCTATGAATATATGAAATATTCGAAAATATAGTAAATATATCGACGGACACGATATATATATATATATAATAATTGGCTCCGAAACGACAAAAATTCGTTCGGCCGACACGGCGAGAGAGACGCGTCGGAATGCGATTGCGGTCGGGCGCGGCGTGCCGTAATCCGATCGGAAAACGTCGGCCGCGGGGCCCGGGGGCTACCGGCCGAAAAACCCGGCGTACCCGGTGGATAACCGCTCCGGGGGGGGGGGGGCGCAATTTCGGGGACGCCGACCTTGGGATTTTTTTTTACACAACCCACGGGTCCTATAATAGGCGTATGGAAAAACCGACATTTTCGGTCCCGGGCTTATATTTATAAGGTTTTTTTTTTTTATTGGGCAATTTTCATTTCCCGTTCCGTTTCGGAATTATAACAGTTTGAGTTATAAAGCGTTTTAAACGTATGCGAATTTAAAAAAAAAAAAAAAACCGCGCGATTAAAATCCGAATAAATATTCTACAAGGTGTGCCTAATTTTGATTCATAAACGCGATCATGGGATTTTCTATAAACAATTCGGCCCCTCCCCGGGGAAGAAGGGAATTCGGTCTCCATCAAACGATTTGCGACTTCTCGTCAAAAACTGAAACGTCGACCCCGCAGTGTGTATTTCCAACGATTACCGCAAATGAGTTCGAACTTGTGTCCAAACGGAGTGTGGCCCACTTAAAACATTAACATCGGCCGCGCAAAATCCAAAATTGTTATAATTTTTTTTTGTTTTTTTTTTCTGTCAAATACAACTCGATGTAAAAATTCGATTGCCGGACAATTTTCATTTTCGGCATTGGATGTATATATATATATTAAACGAAACGTGCGGGTTAATATGATCGCGTGCAATCGACAAACATTTTCAGAATTCCTTTTTGTCGTACGGTTTTCGATGGATTTGTTTTTTTCCAGCGTCCTAGGATCGGACGCGACCGTTCTCGTCCGGAGAGTAAACAGCGCTAAACATCCGAAATCGAACCCGAGCCCTACCGCCGAGCTTTATATCCGACATCCAACACCGGTCGACCGGTGCTCAGACACGACGAACGATCTATAACGTCTTAGACGGCGGTATTTCGGCGGCCGGTGGATTGGGGTGTGTGCGTGCGAGACTTAAATGTTATAAATTGTATAATATACTCACGTAAGTTTCGCTGGACTCGGACACTTGGCCCCTTGGAGCACCGTTGACGAATATCGGTATGGCCACCGTGCACGCGGTCATCACGCTCAGGGCTGCGAACATCTGAAAAATTACCGTGTGAAAAACGGAATGCGCCGGCGGAAAACCCTTCCGGGGTATATATTAAATATAATCCCGTGGCGGGTACTCACTTGACACGATCTCATGGTTCTATGCGCTATCGGGTTTTCGAACGGGAGACGATTAAAATTCGGACGTAGTAGTCGTACAATATATATATATATATATATATATATATATATTATAAATAACGGTATTTGCGTTGGTATAGAAAGGTTTTCACTAGGTGGTCGCCGTCGTTGTTGGAAACCGAACACTGAACCGTACACTGATACACCAGAGTCCGGGGTCCGGGATTTTATATATTTTTCCGGGCGTCCCCCCACGTCGTCGCCGGCCGGTCCCTACCACACCGGCCGTCCGGCCGTTTCCCGGGCACGTTTTCCCGAATTGGACACGCGGCCGACGTAACACACCGCCGCCGCCGCCGCCGCGAACGCGCGGGAGACCGCGGCGTAAGGCAACCCGCCGAATGCCAAGGTCGGTTTCAACGTTTTCCCGCCTCGCCCGTCGACGATTCGGGTCGGTTCGCGTTCGCCGTACATTTTATCATTATATACGCACACACTAGTAATAATTTGTTCTATACACTGTTTTTTACCGAGTTTTTAAAATAACTTAACTACACTCGTCCGGTGCCGGTGGGGTGGGGGCTAGCGGCGAAAACTCGTCGACTTACACGGATTTTAACGAATTTCAGATTTTAGCGTCATCCGGTGTACAACATCTACGACTTTGGAAGATACATCGAAATCACGTTTTCTGGTTAATTCGACCTATTTCCCGGCTATTTTAAATACTCGCCAACTAAACAAAAAAAAAAACACCCGGTTTCAATGAGTTTAAAGAACTCGCTTCCGCGCCGGTGACCTTATGCCAGAAACAACATATTATTGGTGAAAATAAAACTATATCGAAATTGAAGAACGCAATGTAAATGTACAAATTCGTAAATGTTTTTTAGTACTCGATTTCCCCGACGTTTGTCCGTTTTTGCTTGGAGCCGACGGTGTCATCGTAGGTACGCGGGCCCGGCGTTTATCCGCGCAACCAGTCTCGCAATAACGGTACCGTTGGTACCCCTGATGACCCGCAACACAACTATTTCCAGTTGCATCTCTTGGCAGGGCGGTACCGCCTGTTTTAACCGAACCCGACCCGTTAGGCCGGACAAACAGTACCGCACGATTATGAACCATAAATATCCCGTGTCTCGAGACATTTCCCATTTCGTATACGGGATTCGCCGGGGGAAATCGTTGGGTAATAAACGTTAATTACCGGACAGGGACGGGCAGTGATCCGTTCGAAACGTATCGAATTCACGTGACTCGCAACCAAGTAATAGTTTGTGTGTAACTTTCGATGTAACTGTAACGCGTAACCGGTTACGCGGAAATTAATTGACTTGTAACTTGTATCCGCTTGTAACCCGAATAACGTTGTGTTCCCGTATTATACCGTAGTTTACCGTGACATTATGTTACGTGTTTTCTTATCACGTGCCGCCCGCAAATCGCTCGCAAATCACTCGCAAATCACTCGCAAATCACTCGTAAATCACTCGCCCGTTTTGTAATGCTGTTGACCCGCGGGATACTTGTAAATGCCTCCCGTGTCCGTCCGTCCGTCACACGATATTATAACAACGCGGTCGATTTTATACGACAATCAATTTCAGTTCCTTAATATTATTTACTTATACGCCGTTATATATATATAAAAAATTACCATAATACCAATTATTCTGGATTTTGAAAACTAAGCTGGTGTTTTTTTTTTTTTTTACGTTACTCGTTAGAATACGGTGTTAAACGTGCTCAAAATTAAAAAAAAATTAAAATTGTTTTCCCAATAACACTAATCAAATACATCTAATACGATAATATTTTAATAGTTATACTGTATACCACACACTCAGTGTCTGTGTCTATGGTATTTATCTGGTATTCACAATAGATTAATATGGTATTAATTTTTATCTGTCTTATTCACGTATATAATACATTAGAGTGCTAAATCAAGTGACTAGGGTTGAATGCGTCTTAGTCCGCCGTTCCTTTGGAAATTACGGTCATAAGAGTAATACGTCACCAGTTCTCTCCCTCATTCCATCCTTTATTGATATCATCGTAGTAATAAATACGCGATAATATGATTATTCTCACAAATACGGCGGAAAACGGTTGCATCGATGTTATTATTAGTGCAAACAGCGTTTTTTTTTATTTTATTTTTTACGATTTTCGTATCACTTAACACAATCCGTTAAAGTATATATCTTTAAATACTTGCTGATAATTATTAAATTAAAAAAAAAAAATGATTCTTTGAAAACGACTGTCAGACAACCAAATTTATTCCAACTATTTACTGCTCGATTAAGTGTAAGAGTAAAAAGGCGAGGGAGTACATTGTATATTTGGAATCAGAGGGGGTGCCGAGGAGTGGTCTGCTTGGCCAGAAAAAAAAAGTGCCCTGTATATATAGTGCTACATAAAGGCAATATTGTCGGTACACCGTTTTTTTTTTTTTTTTTTTTTTTTTTTTTTTTTTTTTTTTTTTTTTTTTTTACCCATATTATATATAGATAAACGATCACAAAAGATTTTAACAAAATAATACATTTAAGTAGATAAATTCGGCTATACAATATACACGTACACGACTGATAACGACCTCATTATAGTATAACGATTTCCGAAAATAAATAGACATTTAAAATTAATATTTTTCGACGAAAATACGTAATTTTATGCCGTATATATTTTATTTTTGTATCCGTTTCCCATGCCATTGATGATTCACATAATATGTATATATTTTTTATATTTTTTTTTTTTTTTTAAATCGACGATAACACTTGGAATATACTTGTAATATTTCAAATATACGTTATATTCCGCATAGGAATTTTAAACCAGAGGAACTCGTATATAATGTATACGTACGTATGCGTTAAAGGAAAATTGCAGTTGGCCAAAGTAATTTCTAATGCACGCGCGCTTTCATACCGGATTAAAAAAAAAAAAAAAAAAAAAAAAAAAAAAATACTACGAGTACTACGTACCTTCTATACGTTATTATTAATTCATAAAGCAAAAGCCGAACAAAGATAATGTTTATGGTTACTAAGACGACGGACGCATACAAAACCCTGTCACTTCACCGTGTGTGTGTGTATAGAATAGACGTTTCCGTTGTGATGATCACTTTCGCTTCCCGTGTTCTTTATTATTCGTTTTTAATCGTAATATTAAAAATGTAGGACATATTTATCGCGCCGCCATGATACGACGGGTTAGGCGAATACTGTTGTTGGCGAATAGTCGGGCAGGTGTAGCATACATAACCTATATGTTTAATTTTTAATTTGTCCGCTGCGTGCGACGGTACGGTAGGTAAATCATTGCAAAAGCGGTCTAAAAATAAAAACTCGTGTATCGACAAAAAAAAAAAAAAAAAATACAAATACAAACGATAATTTTTTTTTCTCGAAAAAATGTACAATCGGACGAAAGACCCCGGCATCTTTTGAGGTATGACGACACGGAAAAATCGGAGCATTTGTACTGACCGTAGAGTAATATGTACGTTTTCCGAGAGTAAATAAAATTTAAAAAAAAAAAACATTTTTATAAAACTAATAGCTTTTTCGCTACACATCGCCAGACCTCACGGTTTTAGTTTTTCATATTTCTTATCGAAAACCATTTCGGTCACGGATCTTTGATAAATCGTTATCATTATTATCTATAATAATAACACGATGGATATTCGTTCCTCGCGGCAGATCTGCGGCGGGGTCTATACGCAACAATTTTCATTTTGCATTCTAACGGCGAGAAATTTTTTTTTTTTTTTTTTTTTTATCGTCCATACTTTTCACATTATATCATTATGCGTACGAATTGTTATGCGTATGACTATACGCGATTTTTTTTTTTTTTTTTTTTTATTGTGTTAATTCAATTTTTCTTTTCCTGAAAATTGTTACACGCGATAGTGTCGTAAAAAGACATATTCCATTAATATCGATATTCCATTGTGTACACGCTATAGCAGCTTATAGTTATAGCTATATATACGCACTCCGTTATTCCGATAAAAGGTTTTTTTTTTTTTTTTTTTAATAATAAAATTATCAATGCACACGTTTTCGGTTATTGTTGTTTGTTACAATAATTATTCAGTGTCGATTATGATAATGAATTTAATTAAAAAAAACAATCTACACCGCGATTAAATTACATCATTTGATTGTCGACCATCGTCGTTTGATCGCACTGTATAACATACGCGACACAACCCGAGTCGACTTTCGTTGTCGGAAACCGCGTCTCGAAAGTTATTAATTAATTAATTAATTACTACTTTCAAATATTAAACACCGCGCAAACCGATCCGTAACTAGTTTGTTCGCGATACCGCCGTCGTAAATTTAATAATACAAAAAAAAAAAAAAATCATCGTATTCGTAGTGATTAAAAAAATGGTCCAACACTCGATAAAATAACAATCGAGTAAACAACATATATTTCAACGCATTTTATTTTTTAAGTTTATTCGAATGGTTAATCGTACACTCGACTCAAAGTTCATATTTTAATACTTATCTGGTTAACGATTATAAATAGCGTGTGCACTATGTTCGCCTGTACAAAACTGGACAGTTACTAGTGTTAAACAGTTATGCATTACAGGTTTTAATAACTTTTAACTTGATTAATTTAAAAAAAAAGATAAGTAAACTATCATTAACCTTGTCGTTTGCCCCTGAAAATGTGTAACTAGGTTATTGAAAATTAATTTATATTTTTCAATTAACATAAACCCAGGATTGCTAATTTTTTTTTTTTTTTGAAGATAACTTGTCCTACACTAGTTGTAAAAAACCTGCCTGGCTTTTCAATGATTATAAATCTAATTCGCCTATATATTTACAACGGGAATGTTCGGATATTTCCCAACGGACAATTAAAATTTAACGATCGGTGGCGTCGCCAACATATTTCACGCCCTAAGCAGAGTATTTTGAAAACGATACGGAGAAAAACGACTCCACTTTCCCCGCCGCGGTTTCGCGTATATTTAGGGCTAAGCAACTGCATTTTGGGTTTTCACCGCGCCACCGTCGACGATGGCCTCGAAACGTAGGCGCGCATTGTACGCTTACACTTGACACGCAAGGCATAACCCGGCCGGTGCGTACGCCGAGTGCTTCGCGACAGGTTGCAACGCCCATTCCGACGGTGTCCGTTATTAGTACTAATCGATTAAACAGCTGGCGCAGACCTCTCACACGCGCGGGCCCGTACAACACGCCACAGAGATTTTTATCGTCTAATGGTAATAATAACGGGGCTACGCCGGCCGTGACACGCGTGTCGCGCGCTCAAATGTGGTGTCATGTGCACGGTGCCGCAACTAGACCGCAAATCTCGGGGGTGCTACGATTCAACGTTTGCACAGACACCGGGGGTCGGTCAAGCCCCCATCACCTACCAAACGTTAAATGGCGTTTAGATATTCAGTCAAAATTACCGTACTTCAAAGAAACGCTCCACGAATTCTATATTATTTTTGGTAAACACTACATACTTCGTATTGAATTGTGAGGGTACTCGACTTTCCATCATAAATCGCTGCGAATTTATTTAATATTTTTTCGTTATCGATTTCATTAGCCAAATTAGTCAGCTCTTTCAGTGTTTATACGTCGCATGCTGCTTCTTAGCCAATTCGTCAATCTTCCCGTCCGGGTAAAGCAACGTCCGCGTGTTACTGGACTCACGAGGACCGTTAACGTGACTTGAGCATTAATTCTTTAAGGTCATATTTCTTTATTGATTACTCTTTTAATGTCACCGTGTATTGTGTTTTAAACAACTTGTTTACAATACATTTCATTAAACAGTTTGAACTATTTGAGATGGACTTAGAGCACCCCCCCCCCAAGTTGCGCCACTGGTTCTACATTTTGCGTGTGACGTGTTGATTTAAATTACGTAATTAAAACGGCTCGAGAAAAAAAAAATTCTGACCACCTCGCGACAGCGTAATAATATCGTTTTCGGGTGTTATCGCTATGCGTGTCTATAAAAAAAAAAAAAACGCAACACGCGATCGTGTATAGACAATACTGGCATGGATAGTTGAAAAGGCTCCGTGCCGCGCCCGTATTTCAAAAGGTATTATCGATATTTTGAAGAAAAAAAAAAAATTGAATTTTCTAAGACATTTTGGTCTCCGGGGACAATTTGATCCGTTCTGTCATCACCCGGTGGCGTATTACCATACCGGTTATGGCAAAACGGTTAGAAAATTGAATTTTTAACGAAACTGATCAAAATTTCCCCCCCCCCCAAAAAAAAAACCAGATGAAAACGTCAACTAACCGAAAACCGATCAACTTAAAAATTTTCGAATATACTTTGAAATCAATTAAATTATATATTGTGCTATGGTGAAATGAAATAAAATTGTTTTTTTGAATAACCGTTGGACGCGGGATAATATTTTCCTTTTCTGTATTTATATACAAGACGAGGTCCCGAAATGTCCGAAGACATTGAGTAGAACATTGTCTGTGCAATGCCACGCTTATGTCAACGTAAATTGTCTATTTATTTATACGAAAGATGATTGGAAAGTACATTAAAACAAAATAAGTACGCTATTGCACAGATATAGTTCTGCTTTGTGTTGGTAATTCCACTACGAATTTGATGCGAGAAAAATTATCCCGCGCAAAACTTTTTTTTATAATCGAATTACGGATGGTACCGACACGTCCTCTTATGTCTCGTGACCTAATTGGTTGTAAATGGAATTACAACGATATATTAAATTACCATTATACGTTTTCTTGTGTTTAACCGATTCTTGTGTCCGTAACCCACATTCCGATTTTATCCCGGTCGTTTTACACTCTGAGCGTACCGTGGACGACGTGCGCTTTTGTCTATCGGAAAAAATTATGAATTATGCAAAAATATCTCGCTTCGATTATCGAATTCATCACTTTACCGTCCGGGGGGGTGGTTTGTAAATGTACAAAGTGCTTATTACACGGCAATTTACTCACAAATACACACATAACAATATTATATATTGTGTATTTTTTACTAGGTACTAGTACTATACCAGTACTCGGTATTACAACATTCCTCGTATTGGCGCGATATAATAATAATAATAATAATAAAAAAAAAATTGTGTCATAAGTGAAAATATTTTCATAATACGCTTTATAAAAAAAATTTCACTGTGTATTTTAATTTCCATATCCACTCACACACACACACACACACACACACACATAAAAATGTAATGCCAACGTTGCAAGATGCCGTCCGAATTTATTCAATAAATCTGTTTACGCACACAGAGAATATAATTTTCAGTTAATTCCGTATAAATTTTTGTACGCTTGATTATTATTAACTGGACTCGATGAGATTATATGAGCGTAACCTATTAAACTCAACAATATACGTTTAAGTTCATACAATCGGTAGACGCGTCGCCGCAGTCAATATAATCTGGTAAATATTTATATTTTCTAAAATTGCGTTTCGAAACTTTGAATCAATGAGATATTGAATATGATATTGGAATTATGTATACACAAACGGTTTTTTTTCAACGAACGGACCGTTATTATTTCGTTTGTCGGTTAAATCCGGCCGACACGTGCTTTATGTACGTCTCGACAATTTGCTCTTGGTTAATGTTTTTTTATTTTTTTTTTTATTACGCCGTGAAAACTTTAAGTACCTACTTAGGCGACGGGCGTGGCGTTTCCACCGCTATTCGGTTGGCCGTTTTGAAATACGAGCAATGTCTGCTGTTTCCGCAATGTTATTTATGAACACTTGTGTTTCCGTTTCGATTAAGTCTTTGACGGTCGACTGATTTATGGGCACGCGAATAATATTCACCACATATTATTATTTGACCGACTCGACGGACGTTGTAAAATATAATTGATAGAAAAAAAATCTTGGGGGCGGGGGGGGGTGCTACAAATTCAACGTTCGCACCACCTACCAAACCTTAAAATGCATCAATAACTGCATCAATTGTACTTCAACGAAACGCTCCACGAATTCTATATTATTTTCGCAAACACTACATACTTCGCATTGAATTGTGAGGGTACTCGACTTTCTATCATAAATCGCTGCGAATTTATTTAATATTTTTTCGTTATCGATTTCAGTAGCAAAATCACTTTCAGCGTTTAAGTCGGTGAAACGCACGCGGCTTCTTAGGCTATTCGTCAATCTTCTCGTCCGGGTAAAACTACGTTCGCGTGTTACTGAACTCGACGAGAATCGCGTTAATTCGTAAAATATAATCGATATAAAAAAAAAAAAAATTTAAAACATTACATTCGATTTGCGTACGTAATAATAATTTGTCTAGTTTCGTCCATATTACTTTATCAACCTCTTTATCCCATCCGTCGTAATATTAAATCTATATAATTCGCGTTCGTATGTGAAAATCGAAACATAACGTTCGATTGTTGGGTATAATAATACTGTTATAAATTATCTTCTAATGATTACTCGGCGGCGCGTTTTCGTTTGTTTCGCTCTAATATTACGATCGTGTACATTAAAAAAATTCGTTTCTTGGATTACAGTGTACCCGTCGGTGCAATTTTTATTTTGCATTTTCATTATTATATATTTTCGACAATTCACTACGTAAAACATCGAATGCTCTAAATACAAGTGTGTATTTATTGTAAATATTTGTGATATGATAAATATTTTTTATCTACTAAATCTAAAAAAAAAAAAAAATGTGTAAAAAAGACAACTGTAATTTATTTGAATAATTTTTACGGGAAAAAAAATCAATATTTTCAATGTTATTTTTTTTTCTGTATTTTATGTCCATAGGGTTAATGATTTTTTTTTTATTTTTTATATATATATATACACGATCATTTATTATAATGTCCACCGAGTAGAATATTATTGTTACAGGTACGTTACCCACGTAGTTTTTTTTAAATATTAACCAAAGGAAACACGACGGTTGTTCGACTTATATGTATGTACAGGTGTATTATTACTCTTGAACGTCGTTGAAAAAAAAAAAAAGCCGGATATATTGTAACCTTTTCGATTGTGACATTTGAATAACGGCCTGGAGGGTCGGGGGGGGGGGGGTCTCCGCGCGACTCTATAACCAAAAGGTCTTTCTCGGACGTGAAAAAAATTTAAAATCACCGTCGTCGTAGTCGGCGTTTTTATGTTTTTTTTTTTTTTTTTTTCTCCCGTATACCCCGCGAAATGTCAAAGGGACCCACATTGTTATACATACAGGGTGTACCGGAAACAAATGTCGCACTCCACGGCCCTCGGAATAAACCGTGCCACAGAATTTCCCGCAGAAATCTCGTACCGGCCGTGGTTGTGCACAGACCGCTTAAAAAACGATCTACACGACGTGTCAGATAACGGTCCAGACAAGATACCGACAGATAATGGTAACGAATATTTAACCTCGGGAAACAAGATAAAAAAGATTACACTATTATTGCCGGTAATTTCGACCGTGTCGTCACGTGCATTTGTACGCGTAATTTCTTCGGGGATTTAACCGTCTTATCGGAATAATTACAATTATAGTTTCGTAGGTAAAAAAAATCACCGAAAAATTCCGAATGGCGCGTTGCAATTGTTGCTGGTACACTCTGTATAGCGTATATATATATATATATATAAAAATAAAAAAAAATATATATTCCGACGGTGTAGGTATACGATTTATTATTATTATTGTTGTTCGATAAATCATCGCCCTTATATTGTGTTGTCGTGTTAGGCCGTTGCCGACAACCGTGCGTCCGGGGCCGGCGGTGTCAGATTTGATAAAGCCAAGAAGAAAACGCACCTATACACTTAAGGTGTATAATAATAATATCCAGCGGCGAATACTGACGGGGGCCGGGAGGCAACGTGATATTATTAATATTGTTAATATTACTATTTTTATTATTATACGCCCGTCGGGGCGACCTTTATACCAAATTAATTGGACGCCCGGCGCTTTTTGCCCCACCGCGCGCCGCCGACACCCCGACGGTGTAAAACGATAATGCGATCGTAAAAATAGAAATCCGGGGCGGGCGTGGCGGTATAGACGTCGGCCGGCCGTCTAATACCGCATAATAATAAAATATTATCGGACCCTGGCGATGGGTACCGGTCGAATTCGCCGGGGCCGTTTTATATTACGACCGCAAATTTATTTATATATATATATATATATTGTTACCTACAAACAATACGAAAAACCCCCGGGCGAATCGAGCCAAACTGATCGTCGGCAGAACCTAACCCACTCGTCTCCCACGACCCCCGAAATATCGCCTTGTTCGTCATCTTATTTCTTTTCTTTTTTTTACGACATTTTCCTATTTCGCCTGATGATTATTATGTATTCTTATACTGCTCATATCACTATTTAACAAAAAAATAGGTTGCTAGTAAGTACACCTTCTTCGGCAGAGCAAAAGTGTCCTATACTTTGTCATTTCAAACGAAAATAAATTCGAATCACAAATGAATCAAGTGGAAATTTCACGTCGAACAATTATTTATTTATTTATTATTTTTTTTTTTTTTCCGTTCTACGACGTTCTTAGGCGTTTTCACTTATTACCCGCATAGATATCACCGCACAGCACAGGAATTGCACTACAATAATATCAATAACAGTTTTTGTTTTTCCGTCCGTGTTACCGAGGTAATCCATAAAGCAACAAAAAAATTAGATTTTTGTACTAAAATTATCCGAAAACCGAACTTTAGAGGAACGGTATTCAATAGTTTAAAAAAAAAAAAAAAAAAAAAATACCTGCCCCGGACGCGTTGCGGGACCTTTTGCAAATAATCGCTCCAGTTGTTTTCGAGACTATTAATCTTACGCAGACAGACATCCATTTTTATATATATATTTAGATTTACCGGCTGTTCGTTACCCGCGACTTTTATAATATCCGCCTTCTCGACGGACCCTATGAAAGATATATTTATAGAGGTTACCCTTAGTCCCCCTTAGCCGGAAAATGCATATGCTCGTATAATCGTAGAACCTTCGTTTATACGAACCCAGCAACGTGCATTTTGAACCCGGATCAAAAAAAAAAAAAACGCCAATTTTCAATCAATAAATCGACCGGTCCCCGTGTTACTTGGCTATACATAATTTCGGTTGGTTAGCATGAAATATATCTAGGTAAACGATTAAAATTCAAAATCGTTATCATTTTTTTTTTTTTTTTTTTTTTATTCTTCTGTCTGGACAATTCGGTTAACGCTTTTAACAATCTCTCGTGTCTAGAATAAATGTTATTAAATTATACGTTTCGGCGGTTAAAACGGTAATATGGTATCGTGACCCGTTGGCACCAAATATTAATATTAATATTAATTTGAAAAATTATATATATATATATATATAATTAAAATCACAACCGAAAGTGTTACTAATGGGGTGGGTGGCTGCTTTCCTCAAAAATGTCACGTATTATGTATAAACGTTATTAAGGTGTACGATGTATTTTTTTAAAAATAATTTCTGTATCTTCGCGTCTTCTTATTGTGCCCAAGTGGTATAGATTGTAAATTTAAAAAAAAAAAAAAAAAAAAAAAATTATACGTTTTACCTTCATCTAGATGTATTGTTAATAATCGTTGCGCAACACCGGCTCGCATAACAGTTACACGATATTTTATTAGTATAATAATGTCCCTGACTTTTTTGCCCGGCCGACCGAATGAACGCTGTTTTTTTTTTTATTATTATTCAATTAAAGAAAAAAAAATAAATACGAATTTACGTACAGGTTATTATTATCACACGCACAGCGGTTCGTTATATTATACACGTCCTTTAATTGTGCGTTTTTCCTCCTCCACCTCCCGGACACGTGTACAGGTGTTTGGTACGTACATTAAAACAACGTGTAATTATTCAGAGTATAAAAATCGTATAATACTGTATTTTCACAAAACGAATTTTTATAATTAACACTTACACTTCGCAGCACGAACGAGTGACGCGTGTTCTCCCGGAGAATAATATTATTATATTATATTTTTTTTTTTTTTTTTTTTTAATATGTGCCGACCATCGAGACTAGCAGATCCAGACTAGCTCGAATCGGAAAACCGAATAGACTCATATATATGATACATTAAAACAAAAAACAAAAAAAAAAAACGCCGCTTGAAATTAGAAAAATTCAAAACCTAAACAATGGAGATTGTTCTTCACTCCCCGCACCTCTTATTACAATTACTACTTTACAAACACACCACATTAATTAAATATTTACAGAAAAACTCCTGCATTTGTTTTTATTTTTATTTTTCTATTAACACTTTTTCTACCAGAAGACTTCGTACACTCCTGCACTGTTTCCAAGCGGAAAATTCTATCTAGCAGTCACTATAGAGAGGTGATTTTTCGATATACCTATTATTGTTTTTTAACGCGGCAGAAATAACTACCAACAAACGGTTTTTTTTTTTTGTTATTTCTTGTTTATTTATATTCATTTCTGCGTTACCTTGGCGACAATGAAAAAAACACTACCAATACTACTTCGGTCCGAATCGTTTTTCGTTTGAAGTTTATCGTTGCATACAGAATAAATAAATTAAATTCCTACCTACCTTGCCGACTGCTCGCCTACAACAGTGACCCACCCGTGGTGCGTTGTGTGTACGCCTTTTTTAATATTTGTTATTACAATTGTTCGTTGTTTTCGTAAAAACCGTTAATGTTCGGTAATAATTGGTTAAATTACTATGGTAAATGGCATAATAGTTAGAAAATTAAACTTTTAGTCGTATGTATTTATATAAATTATTTCCTTACAGTATACACAGTATCACTTTATAGGGTCGATTTTTTTTCTGATTTAAAGGATTTACCCGCATAATCATCCCACCTCTATGAAGTGATGAAGAGTATAATAGATGGGCATTTGCAAATATTTGCCCCTCAACTCTCCCCGGGGCGTCAAATTGCCCGGCATGGCTCCAAAGGGGACGCTAAAAAAAAAAAACAAAAAAAAAAAAAATAGAATATCTCCGAATATAAAATAAAATAGAAAATAGAATGAATATGCCCTTTTCCCACTCTGAGTATCTCAACATATTGAAACGCTAATCGATTATTCGGTTATTTTTACTCGGAGTTTTCACGTTTTTATAAATTTTCAGCAAACACACATTATAAACTATGTTTAGCAATTTTTTATATATTAAAAAAAAAAAAAAAAAAAAAAAAAACAACATACTATATTCAAACGGTTTGACGTCGAAACAAACATATGGCATTGCAATAATAATTACTATAGTCAAATCAAACGATTAAAACAATGTTTATTTGTTGTATTTTTTTTTTTTTTGCCATAGTTTACACAGTTTAGATAAAAAAAAAAAAAAAGCCAATTTTGTCGTAGTTTACCATCGCCCGTCTCGATTAACCACCGTGATGCGTGCTATAATATAACAATAATCGGTCGGTTGGTTTATCGTAATGGTATTTATTTTTAATTTACCGTTTTTCACGCATCGACGTGCCCGCGCCGAAAATAACGACACACGCAAACTGTGTACGATCGTGTAGGTATTCGAGTATTATATAATTTTTTTTTTTTTTTTTTTTTTTTTTTTTCGGTCGATATTACAGTCGTTTTGCGTTCCCGCGATTGCAGTCACCGAATTCCGTCCCGCGACCGTTTAAATATCCGAATTCCGTCGACGAGGGTGGTTGCTGTTACCTCTGAACGTACGGCGGGACGGTTAATTATTATTATTATTATTATTTTTTTTTTTTTAAGCGTAAGTTGATTTGTTTTGCTCCGATAGCCAACATATATTGAAATCATGTAACGAGTGTCAATACTTGTAAATACTTTCAACATTCTAAACCGCACGGGTATACGCCAGATAACGGTGTAATAACACATTTTTTTTTTTTTTTTTTGTCTCGAAGTTGTTTCGGTGTTAAACGTTTCGCATTTCAATGTTTCGTGTTTTAGACGTTGTTTTACCAACTCGATAAAACAACGACAAAACAAATGTAAAAATTACCGGGCGTACATATTGCGCACCACGGGTGGGTCACTGTTGTAGGCGAGCAGTCGGCAAGGTAGGAATTTAATTTATGTTCTGTATGCAACGATCGATTGCAAACGAAAAACGATTCGGAGCCAAGTAGTATTAGTAGTGGTTTTTTTTTCCATTGTCGCCACGGTAACCCAGAAATTAATATAAATAAAAAAAAAAGAAATAACAAAAAAAAACCGGAGTCTGGCGAAATCGTGTTTTTGCCGTTTTATCGTCGTTTGGTTGGTAGTTGTTGTTTCTGCCGCGTTATTAAAAAACTAATAGGTATATCGATAAATTACCTCTCTATAGTGACTACTAGATACGATTTTCTTCTCGGATACATTACAGGAGTGTACGAAGTCTTCTGGTAGAAAAAGTGTTTACAGAAAAATAAAATAATTATCGTTGTGAAACCACAAGACCCCCCCAACCTCTCACAGCTCAGAATCCAAAATATATACACGGGGATTTTACGAATGAAAAATTGGACTTTTACATAGGTCGCGTGCGTTTATGATTTCGTACTATGACACAGGATTTTCTCCCATCGCATCCCACCCACCCCCCCCCCCTCAAACGCCAAAAATAAGCGTCCCACATGGAATTCCGTCCCGTCCGTTTCTAGCGAACAAAGTAACTTTAAGAGCGTTTAGATTCTGAATACTTCTGAGTGTCTGTCGTTGCCGCGTTCCGCCGCAATCTTACGTCTTCACCCGACCGTACGCCGTGTCCGCGTTCCGTATTTTAAACAATGGACAGTATACCTAAGAGTGACCGTTTACCGAAACGGGAGTCGAACACGCGGATTTCGGGCGCGGTAAAAGACTCCGATCTAATTATATTATACGGTTTTTTTTTTTTTTTTTTTTTTTTATTTTACGCAATCGGACTAATTGTTGTCGTATACCGCGACCGGTTTTGAGCGGGACGCACGCAATCCGAATACGGGCCGGGCAGATTTGACGGGTCCCCCCGCGACAACCATGTAAACCGTTTCGTTTACGCGCGAGGGGCCCGCGCCGCAGTTGCCGAACGGCGTAATACATTTGATCCGGCTGTTTTTCCGCCGCTTTTCTGGCGCAACTCTGCGCAAATTGCGAAACGCAATTTTCATACACGCCCGCGGCACTCTGGAATCGCCCGTATTGAGCAAACCGGAACAAATTCGGCGCTTGCACGCGCGCACACACACACACACACACACACACACACGCATATTCGCACACTCACACTGCACCGCTTCGTCAAGTACTTGTCAAACTCTCTCTCTCTCTCTCTCTTTCTCTCTTTCTCAGTCACTCGGTTTCTTTATTTATCCTCGACGGCCGCGTTTTTCGCGACTTATGTAAAATAATACATATATTTATACGAATGCTGCAGTACATTCCGGTAATATATCCCGGTTACTTTTCTTACTGCTGCACTGTGTTGGTATCTGGTTGTTTATTATTTTCTTCTATATTACTAATAAAATTGTGTATTGTACATTTTTTTGAAAAAAAAAAAAAAATAAATAAAAATACGTAAACCTAAAACCTGTTTAGTCGATGTTGGTTTAGATAAAGCACGGAAGAAATGGAAAAACTTAACCTATCCGTTGGTCCAAATCTGATAAGGCTGTAAGGAAATTAGTGTCTTAAGTGTAAACCCAATACCTATTATTCTAACCAATTGATAATTCGTATCCAGTAATTATTTGTCGAAGACGTGTGGTTATGTTCCATTAACCAACGCAATCTAAATATTTCGGTGTCCAACTACCTTCCAACTGATCCACAGTTAAGATGAATTTCCGAAAGCAAGGTTATATACTAGATATTTGTTTTACTATATTTATTTATAGATACGAATATACTTTCTATAACCTCAACGAAATGCCCTCTTGATAAGGTCACAATTTAATGACTTATCTATTTATTTAGTATCTATAAGTGCATCACGTTATTGTTCAGCAAATATGCGCACATCTTCATCGCGGGTAGTATACGGTTTTCAGCAAACTGATAAGGATCCGGCAAACGACATGGTTTTTAAAATTAAATTGTACTTGCAGCCATTGCCAACGAAATTACCTCGCGAGTTCATGCCGAAACATAATCAAAATATAAATTTATTATTCTGAATATTTAATATACTTATATTACGGGCAGGTACTTTTGGTCCTTACCAGTTTAAATCTGAAAAAATAAAAACTTTATCGTTTAAAATTTAAAGTCAAAATTGTATATAATATTTTGATTTTTTAACATAGGCTTAAAATTACTCGACGCTAGAAAGAAAAATACCCCTGGGGGTACTTCTCTCGTCTATTAAAATAACTACCGCTATCCGATGTAGCGTTAAATATAATTATTTATATTAAGAGTGGCCTATTCATTTCATTTATTATCTATTACGGACGCACTGCGACGTTCCGTTGTATTATAGGATACCGGGCGTGTGGCAGTACATCCCCCGTGATAACAGAAAAGCAAAAGCCCATGGAAGAAACGAAATAATGTTTTCCACTGTGGCCTACCCGACGAGGTGTCGTATAATAAATCGAGGGTTTTCTTCGATTAAGTTCCGACATGAGCTCGCAAAGCAAGCGATTGGAGATGGTCGATGGCCAAACACGTAGCAATATTGGAATTTCTGAGATTATGTTCAATATTTACTGTTTTTATCAGACGTACGGGAAAAGAGCTAACCCCATACCAGTCTTTTATCGCGGTGTTACCAGTTTAATTTTTAATCATCGATGTGCGTCAGCTATTTTTCATTAGCTTTCCCCCCTTTCCCTTTTTGTCGTTTCGTGTACTCCGCAAACTTGTTCGCGGGATTGTTATTATTGCGTCGATATTTCGGAATTTCGCATGCTCAGTTTACTACGCTTTTTCTAAAAAAAAATAATCGCCCGTCGTCATCGTTGTTGTATAATATTATTATAAATGTCGTATGTGACAGCGATTAATTCGTAATCGCGATGATGACGCGCACGCTAACCGCGTGTTTGCATTTCGAATGAATGTTTTTCGTAAACATGCAAATGTAAAAAAAAAAAAAAAAAATAGAAAAACTTTATAAAACGTCACGTGTCGTGTGGTGCGGTCTCCGGCACGCGGTGTGTGTCCGACGTATATTTTTTTTGGCATGAAAATAAATTTCGATACAAACAGTCCGGATAAAAAATGACATTTCATATTATGCGTCTGCATACAATAATAATCTCGTTGCACGCACACATCTCATCATTTTTCCCCTACAGGAATTGCCAATAACTATATAATTGGTACAAATACAGTTGGAACAAGTATCGAGTGCAAAAAAAAAAAAAAACAAAAAAAAAAAATAAATGTTATTTGCGTACGTAAATGCGATATTTTGTATAAAATAAACACCGAACGTTTGTAGCGGCCTTTTAAAATTCCCGGGGTAATATATTTTTTTATTTTTTTTTAACATTAAACATTAAACGTATTCGTGTTCGACGCGTATAGATAAAAGTCAATACGAAGTAACTACGCTCGCATCATATCTACAACCAGACCTATAAAGTATCCAATGCAAATGTATTTAAATAAAACTATTCGGATACTTTTCAATATTCGAATATACGTATTCGAAATACTCGTGCGAAAATTATTCGGTATTATATTATAAATACGTAATCAAATACTTATTATAAACATTTTTGTGTTTTCAAAAATTGTATTCCGTATTTTTTTTTATTATTTTTGTTAATTGAAGCGCATTGCATTCAAAGACGTCGAAATATCGAAACTGCCCCGGACAACTAACCCAAAATTCACACCAATCCGCAAACTACTCTCCGCCGAAATCGTCTTGTATCTCGTTTGTCCTCACTCACGGCACCCGAAAATCCTTTCGGCCGCCGGATAGGCCGCCCTGTGCCTGACCTCGTCGTCGCGCCGTTCTGTCGTCTGTTATTATATTATGATTTTCGTATCGTATTCGCTTGTTGCGTTTATTTAGACACAAATTGTAAATTTCCTAACAAAAAAAAAAAAAAAAAAAAATGTATATAATAATAGTAATACGCGTGTATCGCATCGTAATACCAATTGGAAGGGGCCTCTAACCTATACCTCTATACGCTTGTAATATAATAGCAGAAAAACGCGCGATAGAAGAAAAAAAAAAAAAATAAAGAATAATAATAATAATAAAAAAGTAGAGTGACAAAACAGTTTTACGGCGTGTACACGGCTATTCTTATATATACTTTTGTATATTGCCAAATAAAATCTAAACAACGAGCCCTATTTGAATACTCCGGGCCTGCGAATATTATCATTATAGCAGTATAATGCTGTATATATATATATATATAGGTAGGTTGCACGAGGAATTCTATATAAAACCCAACGACGCAGTTGACACTATAAACGGTTTTATACAACGAGTGAAAGTAATATAATATAAGTGTGTATAGTGGTAACTAATACTGTACTACAGTAATTACTTTCACTCGTTAAATACCTATGCGTTTTCGATTATTTGAATAATTGATAAACTTTTTACCCTTTTTTTTTCGCCCCCCCCCCCCTGGATTGCCACGGTACGAGTTGCGATCGCGAATAGGAACTCCGACTGTGTTGCTCCGAAATCTTAACCCTCCCGGATTGTGCACCGCAAACGCGGTTTCGCGGGTCACGGCTTTGCGTAGTAATGCGACCGGGGCTACAATTCTTACGGGTCCAGCCGCCGGGTACCTTGCTCTTATCCCGAGGATTCCATTGATACCTTCAGACTTGACGACCGAGTTCAAAAGAGTGCGATATCCAGTTAGAGTTTCTTTCGCGGTCGCCATCAATAGGGTCGCAAGGGCAGACGTTGACATGGTGTGGGAGTTGATCTGCGCGAAAATTGTTTTTCACGCGGTCAGCCATAACGTAGCTCTCTCCAGAACCGGGAATCCCGCGAATCAATTCATTTTACGGATAAAAAATATTCTGTATACAGACATTTTGTAAATTTCATTTTTTTTTTTTTTTTTTTTTTTGCTCAGGATACAGTATATTAATAAAAAAAATTTTCGAATAATTTCTGCATGATTCTAGATTTATTTGCAACTTACTCCTACCCGTGATTGTCCACACTCACGCTCGGGCGAAGCCGAGACGGGTATGCTAGTATTAATATATTACGGTTACTTACTTGCCGATACGGGACGGTTTTTATTCTATCGGTTTTTTATCGCCATCCGACGATTATCTATCACCGGTGGTCTTCAACCGGACCCCCGGGCGTATCGATAACGCCCATATCCCCGGGGACGATTAAGAGAATTCCTAACTCGACCGAATAAAAATCGCGTGTGCTCATTCGGTTTTCAACGCCTTCGCCGTGGAGGATTTAGCGCGTTCGCCAAATATATTAAGACAAAACAGCAATCGAAGACTCATCGAGACTCGCTTTTGCCGCCGTCACATAAAAATAACCGTCGTCGAATTTCGCATTAATTTTCCGGCATTTTCGGATATTTTTTTTTTTCATTTTTGAATATGAACACTACTCCCTCCCTTCCCCCCGAAATTACATCCCGGATACGTTCCCGAGCCCAGGATTGATCGGCTCGCCCCCTCTACTCGAGCGCACGCCTACGATTTCAATATCGGGCGACTGTTTAGTGATTTTTACGTTTGGATTTTAAGTGTGGGCCGTCCGTCGAGCATAATGCTCAGATATTTCGCCCGTCAAGTAGTAGGAATGTCTACGCCTTGTAGTTGAAGTGATCGCGATTATAATATATACCTACAATCGTTTTTGCAGATATATATAAAAAAAATTGTCGCCAGCCCACACCCGCCAGTTCTCGTCGCGACATTGTGCAGGTGATTTTAGTCCCGTCCAAGACTATATGTGAATTTTTGTGTGTCGGTACGGAGTACCGCCAGTCATAGGAATTTCGTAAAAAATCGGTTATTTTTTTTTTTTTTTTTTTTTTAATACTTATACATATGTAACTATACCACGTTTAAATTTTATTTTTATGTATTTCACGAACCGGATATAGTGGTTTATAGTTGAATGAGTTGGTAATTCATTGATAATTTCGTATTCGGTAAAAATGGCTAAATCAAATATGGTCATGGAGAATATGTCCAGAAAATAATATTAGTATAATTATACATTTTTTTTTAGCCATTTTTATAGTCTGCCTAAACTGGACAATATTACTGAATAATTTGTTTTTTTAAATCTAATTCAAATATAGATTTATCTCGGGTCAAATTTTAACGGGTAGTCTTGTTAATCTCGTTAGTCCGTTTGGATATACTTTTTTTTTTTTTTTTTAATTTTAACATAATAGTGAATTGTAGTGCTGTATATCGCATATATGTATTACAGTGAAGTAATAAGCGATTTTTAGGCCATCCGAAATCCAAAACTTTTTGTAAAACCGCGGATTTGTCATTGTAATTCCGGAATTTAGATATAAAAACCGATTTCGGTTTAATTTATAAACTCATACCCATTCCGAAATACGTTTTAAAATCTCCGTAGCTATTATTTTAACGTAAAATGCGACGAGTTCAAGCCGGATTTCACGCGTATGATATGTCAATATATTAAAACTGTAGAACCGAACGAGAAATTATATTATATCGTTATTTGGTACGTTTGGGATTTTTAATTGGCGCAATTATAATAAAAAAAAAAAAAATAAAAGAAGAAAAAAATGAAAACACGTAACAACGTTAACGCCAAGGCCATAAAAATGTCCCGAGACCCAAATAGATATTTACTACTCTACGAGTATATAATACGCTTTCAGCGCACAGTAAATTTACAATATTATAAAAACCTACGTTGTAAATTATAACGTACTACAGAGTTTTATGGATTATACAATAATAATTTCGTTTTGCGATCCGCGGTATAATGTCTAAAACACATCGTGTTACAATACCAAACTTATATGACGTTAAAAAACCCAACGAGATTTAATTGATCGCCCGATGAGCAATAATAATTCGGGAAAAATGTATTAAAAGGAAAAATATATATGTATTTTTAATATTATGACGTAAGTGACGTTGCATTTTTTTCCCCATACTGCGCTAGATGGCTAGTCGCGACATCCGGTCGCGTGTTTCGTTAGAAATATACAAAAATAAAATAATATTCTCGAATCGGTAATATTTTGCTAGAAATCATGACATCGCTATTCGCGTAATCTCTGAAACGTCAATACAAATATTGAAATACGCCGACTCGTGTCGATAAAATTTATTAATTTCCATAGATTAACAGAATGTACGTTGTACCATTGTACACTGTACAGTTAAATATTACATACGAGTCTCCGAAGCCTTCTGTGAATGGCTGTGATCTTTACGTTTAATTGTTTTGTACGAAATCGGCAAATCCAGTAGTGTTTCCGGCCTATTTTGTAAGCCTCGCAATCCCTTTTCCGCAACTTGTTCTAAGGATTTCGTCCGATTGCCCCAAAAGTTGACCAGAACCCAAAAGTTCGTTGTTAATGAAAAAGAAAATTTTATAAGTAGCGTATTAGAACTTTTCCGATTTCCAAAGTTCTAAAAACAATACGGTGGTGCGCGATAGTATGTATAATACAATTTTTTTTTTTTTTTATAATATTAAATTTAATTTTCTATCTACTTTTATAATTTATGAACACGTCGCCTACGGCGTGTACGCGATGCTCGAATTCGTCGAGTCGAATATTGGCACTTTTGATGTTTCTCGCTACGCCGCCTTTTATACGCATGCTCTTTTTTTTAAAAAAAGTCTTTAGGATTTTTCGGATCGTATCAAATAATTTACGTTGGCTCAATTGACTAGAAACCCTCTCTAAACGTTTAGCAACAAAATCGTCGACATTTAATATACAATACGCTTTGATTTATATGAAAATCACGGATGATTAATAATTACCTCACAGACAATCAGATTAGACAGTTAGATTAGTTTGCCTAGATGAGATAAAACGACACCATACGTTTATTTCATCGAGATAACTTGTCTAGATAAAATTATCTAGATAACGTACAAAACCGAGTATATACACATGTAGATAAAAACGCCTCTCTAGCTCTCCAAACACATCTCGACCTAATAAGCACATGGGCTACCCAGTGGCGAACCAAAATTAACCCTGAAAAATCATCTCATGTAGTATTCACAACCCGTAGTAAAAAAGACTCCCCATCACTGAAACTCCAAGGAGTAGATATCCCCAAAACCACACAGGTAAAATACCTAGGAATTATTCTTGAAAAACGATTAACTTGGGGCCCACACTTAAAGGCAATACGCAAAACATTAAATACCCATCTACACATGCTCCGTCCCATATTTAAATCAAAATTGACAATCCACACAAAATTTACTTTATACAAATCCTCAACTAAGGCCTATATGGTCTTATGGCGTTCAATTCTGGGGCTGTGCAAAACCATCTCAAACTCGCACCATCCAAGCTTTCCAATCGATAGTTTTACGTCTCATAGCTGCACAGCCCGTTGGTACGTAACAAACAAAACGCTACACAAAGACCTACGATTTGATACTATTATGACCAGCTAGCCAAAAAATACTACACCAAATTTCATACAAAACTACAGAACCATCCAAATCCTCTCATCCAGCATTTATCTTCAATTACACTCCGTGAAAACCCCCCACGCCCTTTTAAAAGACGCTGGTGTCGAGATCTATTAAACTAATTTAAATTTCGCAGTTCTGCAGGGTTCTGTCACTGGATAGCCTGGATTTTTCTCTATGTACAAAGTTATTCTATTTGCTTATTGTGTTTTTTTTTTTTTTTGTAAATATAGATTGTAAGTTTTTCTAATAAAAAAAAAAAAAAAAAAAAAAAAGATTAAAACGCATACCCTACCACGCTATATTTTAACGTTAAATTACCGAATATTTTCGCGGTAGGTAACAATAGTATATACTGGTAAACAGTAATTTATATTTATCGTTCCAGTCTTCGCGGATTACTCTATATAGCACGCGTAACACCTAATAAGATCCAGTCAAATAAAATACGGTCCATATAAAATGTATAACATATATATACATATACAGTATCGTTGGAAAACGTGACCGTTTATTACGTCCTAGTCGTTTTTTTCCATTCACTTGATACGTATACGTATATAATATACGAACCACATGCATTGTTGGTGCGTGTTGCCGTGAAATAATACAAAAAAAAATATATATATATAATACGCGTATTCGTGTTGTCCGCGTGGACAATTTTTAAAATACAAATTTATATTAAAAAAAAATAATAATACTGTATCGAAGGCGCCGGAACAGCGGGGAAAAGTCTCCTCCTAGGGGCTAAAATACGTACATGGGTTTCAGTAATCGTAATGATTTGTATCTCGAATGTTGAAGCAAAACGTGAAACCATCGAACCGTTGACATTGCGAATATGGAAAACAGATTCGAATCAAACACATGATTAAAATAGATTGTTTTGTGAAAAATTGACGAATAAAATTGGGACAATCACAAAAAAAAAAAAAGTTATATTATGCTACAGTCCGAGTGTATTAATACGAATATTTTTAACGTATAAAAAACACGTTGAATATGTTTCTTTTGTTTTTCGTATGTTATTGATCTTTTGGAAATGTCAAAATTAATTGAATGCCAAGCGCAGCATTAAGCTCAATTATTAAAATATCACATTGGTTTTTTATTTTTTTTTTTCAAGTATACGAGTATAGTAAAATTTTTAAAAAGGAGAAACAACATTATACGTAAACTTTATGTAGGTAACATCTTAATAGTATACTATAACAATGCGACTATAGGTCGTCATTTAACAACAATAATAAATCATTTCAGAAAATATACTCGTCTTGTACTTTTCCTTCGTTTATAAAAAAAAAAAAAAAAAAAAAAATAATACACCAAATCGTATAATAAAATGAAATATTAATTCGAATTCGTGACAGCGTGGCTATGTTGTGTGATTTTAGGCAATATAATAACATAATAACAATTTATTTTCAAATTGTATTCTTATATTGACTAGGCATTGTGTAAAACGACTAGTTATTTTGTTGAATGCCTCCGTGGTCTTGAGCTATATTCGAAACAAATTTTAAACAAACGCACTATTTAAGTTTGGCATTTTTGACTAGTTGACTGTTGATTATACATGGTCACTGTCCTTAAATACAACTTCTGTGCTTGGAACATTGTCGACGGTTAACACATTTTGTATTTGGCAGACCGTGAATTGACTTCTATACCGTCTATAGCTGTATCAAAATGCCATCGTCTTTTATCAAAAATTACCACCGTTTTACTATACTTAAATACTGCGATTTTTTGTTAAATTTTAACGACCCTTTTTTTTTTTTTTTTTTTTTATTAACTCGCAATATAACGTCGATTTCGTATCGGTTATAAATTTGAATCCGATACAAGGCGTTACCCCTACCTCGTTGTTAACTATAGCTAGCTGGTTAATACAATATCACATTTTTACGAGAATTTGGTAATAGTTACAATTTCCTATCTTCGGATTAGATATCATTATCGTAATTATTCCATGCTTTTGTATTTGTTCTCATCATAAATACATATATATATATAGCCAATGCGCTAATTACATATATTGTGTGGTGTATTTTTTTTTATTTTTTTTTTTAACATTATACGCTTATAATACCTATGCGTTACGCATAATATATTATATTATTATGTTTTTTTTTAATTATAAATTCACACGGTTTTTAACCGTTGGAAATTATAGCATTTTGCGGAAAATAACATGTAAATAGACGGTTATTGTATTCTGAAATGAACTCAGCAGTGTTACGGATTTATTGTCGGTTTTATTATTTTATCCGTATTGTTGTAAATAATAAATAAATAAATAAATAAAAATCATAAAAAATGTCAAGCAAAATATGGCACGTACTGGAATTATATGGAAAAAAAAAAGCGCACAAATCCCGATAATAACCGCTATATCCCTATAACTACTGTTATAAAAATAAACCGTCAATGTTCGCTCGAACATACGAGTATAATATTTTATAATTATAGTGATTCTGTAGATTCTGTAAATTATTACGAATATGTTTTGAAAAGTTCAATGATTTGAAAATGTGTTCATTTTTCAAACTAAATGGCTGCTTATTAGTAAATATATATTTATATATAATATCGACTATCCAGTTCATGACTGCAACAACTCAAACAATTTGTTAAAACAAATGATTTAACTATATCATTTTTCTTTCTGTTTCCAATAGTAATTTCAATTCAAGAACGAAATAAAATTTAGTTCAATTATTGATCACTAGAGAACATTTAAAAAATATTTCAATTAAAAACTGTAATACGTGATCATATCCCATTAAATTAATTCCTACGAAATATAAAATAAAAAACCTATGCCTATACCAAAAACTGTATTCATAACTAAACGATTTCATATTTTAAGGTTGATATACTATTCATCGAATTTTCAATAAATCGCTCGCCTGAATAAAGTACTTTTTTGATTTGTCGCAGTCTTGAACGGGATAGTCGATATTATGTATTATCTCTATTTTTATAATATATCAAATGAATTATTTTATAATTTTGTATTTTATCCGTGAGAAATGCGATCATTTAGTAAAAAGCATGTTGAATTTTAGTCGTTTTTTAGTTAATTTTCGATATCGTTTGCCCGGCTTCGAAATTCGTGTATTTTGATCCTACGCTGCCATTTAAATATTTAAAAATATGTTGCGCTAACTCGTGCCGCGTTTTATTCGAGTTATTAATTTCCATTTATAAATTCACAACGATATCGTGAACACTAGTATTGCATTAATAATACAATTTAATTAAATAAAATGATATATTTCCTGGCGGAAGTTTTAAAAATGATTGCACCCGTATAGGCAATAATTCAATCAACGAACGAAAAAAAAAAAAAAAAAAAAATAGGAATGAGAAATAATCCTAGGATTATCTTATCCCCCGGACAAACTAACCGGGAACGGGTAAGATTATAATAATTTACGGATTTCGAATAAGGCTTTTACCCATTATCCGATCCTTTAATAAATGAAAATAAATTATATATTTTACCGGTAATAATATTGAAATACCGAAAACCGATTAATTTCGTCGGGTGCAATAGGGAAAATTGTCCGGGGCCCCAGATTGTGCGGCGCGTAAAAACGAGTTCGTCGGTTTGCGTTGCTCCCCGTCTGTGGCGGCGGTGGGACAAGGGGGAAAATTATCATTCGTCTTGTGCGAAACAGCGCCCCCTAGCGGCGGTTTTGACGGGGGTCCGACAACCACCCCCGACGGACGACGGCGACGACTTGTTATATAAAAGCTCTGTCTGCTCGTCGCGTCCACTCGTACACTTGACCGCAGTCGCGAATTATTATTATTATTATTATTCTTTAATCGACTTTTTTGTTATACAAAATAAAAAAAAAAAAAAAAAATATATATATATATATATATATATATAATAAACCTATACACAGTGATCGGAATAATATTTTGATTTTCGTACCAGCTCGGCGGCCGCCCGTGTATGGGTATTTTTTTTCTTCTCAATTTTATTTTCACGTCTCGTGCGTTTTAAACAACAGGAAAAATAATTAAAAAAAATTGTATAAAAAATCGCGGCAAATTGGCGGTCGGTATGTACATAAATCATTGCAATCGGCACAATACCACTACTATATAATATATATTATACACATGGAAATTATTATTATTGTTATTATTTTTATTTATTATTATTATTATTATTATTATTTATTTTTTTTTTTTTTGTTAATAAAAACACGAAGCGTTCGAGCGATGTGTTTTATTTGTATTGAATTATAATCGCAGCGCGCGTCTTCGATAATATTAATATAGATTTTATATATATATAAAAAAAAAAAAAAAAAAATATATATAATATATAAATATACAAACAAGTGTGATTATAAATACACAATGTGTATAGAATAAAATTTCATCGGTTTCGCGAGAAGGTGGTCCCCTCCATATAGTTTAGAAAAGCGGTTATTTTCACAAAATTAATGTGGCCGTTTCGCGATGTGGACGTGCGCATCGCGAAACGAGCGATTCGACTCGTGTGGATACGACACATACGCGTAATATGTATAGTAGTATATTATATAGGCGTATACTTACCGCTATTTTCGTACGGTTGTATAAACGTTTTAATTATGAAAAAAAAAAAAAACCACTTTTGAACGCCGCCATTATTTTATTTTTTTTTTTTTTTTTTTTGATAATGATAATATATTATTATGTTAAACTTAAATATTTGGCACGAGATTTGATAAAAAAAAAAAAAAAAAAAAAAACGATTATTAAAACGAAAAAACTTCACAGTGAATTGACATAGTTAATAATTTATTCTGTACATAATTTATCTATACGCGCAATATAGTTGATGTGGTTCCTTTTGACGGTCGATGTTTGTACAACAAACTATATGATAACATTGTTTATATATATATATACATATACAGAGTGATTGTTTCATCACTATTCCCTGTGGTTTTCTCGGAGGATTTTAAGTAAATTATTATATTCCTGTTTTTATTTTTTTTTTTTTTTTTGCTTAATTTTATGGTTTCACCCTTACTCCCTTGTCATGTCTTTTTCGTATCTTTTCAACAGAGATTCGGTAAAGATACAATATTCTTCTAAACGCCGCGGTATGCCGTATAATAATATTTACCGTTTATGAGTCGTAACGGTTTAAAATTTAGACCGGAGCAGTAATAAATTGATCGTAACAACACAATAACGGTAATGGATCGCGATAAAAATAATCACCCTGTATATTATAATTTATTGCCTAAAACGACGAAAAAGTAAACCCCTCACCGCCCCTCCCCCAAAATAAACACACTAAGCCACACCGCCTGTTGTGAATTTATTTTTATATCGTCAAAAATGATGTCGAGGAGACTCATAAAACGCGTTTGGTAATAAAATATATAACACCCACGTATTATGAATTGAGCCAAATTAAAATATCCCTTAATAATCTTAACCGTACATAGATAATACTATAATTTTGATTTCTGACGACTGTTTACATGCAAAAACGTTATTATTCTTTTTTTTTTTTTTAAGTTTTTTTCATGTGGAATTTAGATTCTGAGCGTAGCAAACAATGTATTGGATTTCTCTCTCTCTCTCTCTCTAACAACTTACACCGCGACCCGTCTACTTTAGTGATGGTTTCTAGGAGACAATTTTCTCTAGTCG
The DNA here is from genome assembly GCA_956483605.1 of Tuberolachnus salignus. Taxonomy (NCBI): domain Eukaryota; kingdom Metazoa; phylum Arthropoda; class Insecta; order Hemiptera; family Aphididae; genus Tuberolachnus; species Tuberolachnus salignus. Next base: position 35,950,844 of record OY101436.1, on the reverse strand, counting down.
GTCCATTGAGATGATCATTTTTTGATTTCCCTGAATGTTATCCCAATATTGTGGTCAAACCGGGAAAACGTGAATATTCACTTAATAAAGGTATCTGTTATTTTCAATTTTGATGTTTCATTGTAATTTAGTGTAAAATAATTGTAGAGAAATAGTTACCGAATACTTATTATCATTAGAACCGTTTATTAAAGTTATGTATAACTATTTGAAATTGCGCGAGTTTCATGTGAGTAAACAAATGTGTTATTTTATTTTTATCAGCGTTTTAATTTCAAATTTATTATATTGAAATTTATTAAAACACCGACTTTTGTAATTTATTTCGTAGTTACGAATCAATACGATTATCAATTTTAATTTATCAAAACGTGTACAACCGAATTTCGCTCAGAATCGTTTTTCGTTGGTAATAATTTATCGTTTTACAAATATAAATTGAATAACTCTATATATCTTACGTTCTCAAATTTCCGCCTACAGCAGTGGCCACTTTTATATATTTCGTATTACAATTATCATGTATATTACATTAATATTAATTATTGGTCATATAAGTTTTTTTTTTTTTTTTTTTTCGCACGTTTTATGGTTTTATTACATTTCCGGTACGATAACAATGGAAAATTAATAACGATTTGAATTAACTTTGAGTAAATTTCAATAATTTTCCTACGCGTTTGTTTATTTTCATTGAATATTCGGAAATAAAACCAAATTAACGCGCGTCCGTATACATCATAACGTTGGATGCATCCAAATATACATCCGTACATTTTATATTGTCTACGGTGTTATTTTTTTAATTATTTTTATTTTTTTTTGACAATAGTCCGCGATACCTAATAAATTTCAAATATTTTATTGTGACTAAAACGATTTGCGTTTTTTTTTTTTTTTTTGGTATTTTACGTAACATAGAGTTAATGGAATATTTCTAATTCTGAACATACTCAATTAACGTGCGCCTATATAATTTTAATGATAAAAAAAAAAAAAAAAATGAACAAAAACCGTAACGTCACTATTTTCTAATTACAAGAGGTCATGACCGTAACGCGGTTTATACGTATAGCTGATATAATAATTTAACGTGATCGTATTAGTTTAATAATAATAATAATTTATTATTTTTTTTTTTTATCTATATATAAACTCGTTGTATTGCCCGAGGCAAGGTTCAACTCGGAGAGATTATAATTTTCCGGGTGTGTTTTGACAGCATTTGTAACGAACGGCGTTCAACTGTTGTATCGGTCGGACAACAAAATATTATTAAACCGATTATTTCCCATACGAATCGATCTGCGCGGAGTCGAGTCGGTTTTGAAATTGTCCGGTCAATATATTATGGGCAGCCATTACTATCATGGTCATCACCCATCTGTGTGTTAAATGTAAGCATTATTAGGGTCGTAATTAAAGGGAAGTGTGTCCCCAGATTTACGGGTTTTTTTTTTTTTTTTTTTTAATTTCTATTCCCTGCTGGCTATAACTTAAAGTAGAAACTTTGCGAAAAGAATACTCCCACGGGGTTTCGTTGTATAAAATAATTATTATTTAACAATTAGTATAGGTATATAACTTCGGTTTTCTATGGCTCTAGCCCCTGTAACCGTAGTTACGCCCACCAGAGTCTCAAGTCGTGTGGACGAATGGGGAGGGGTTAGGTATCATCTCCTACCCAGGAGTATTGGTGATTTAGGCACCTTTTAAAATCGGCACGACCAACAAAATAAAAATGATCGTGAAGTTTTTGTATTTTTTATTACTCCTTCTGTCAATTTGACCTGCACATTTTAAGCACGCGTTCGTATATTTTTGAACGCTATGAAATCCAATCTCTAGCTCACGGAATCACGTATAGAATTTCGTACGATTTATTTATAACACGAGAATAATAGCCTATGCTCAAAACACAAATTGTAAAATATCATTGTTATGCTCTGAACTACAGTAAATGTTTTTTTTAAACACACGCGCGTATTAGACGCAGCAGAGAAATAATCGTATCCCCGTTATTAACCACCACCAGTTCCTAAAAAATTAGGTCCGGTCTTGATCCGAACCCCGTTATCTGGCGCCACTGGAAACAACGAATATTATCATAATTATTGTAAACTATCGGTGAATTTATATTTTAATTCATTTCTGTACGCTTAGGAAAGAAAAAAAAAAAAAAAAACCCGCTTATTTAAGAAAATGCGTGTGCTTCCGTGTGGGTACGGCTCGTACAATAACAGAAATAATATAATACATTTTTTTTTTTTTTTTTAATGACGAATCGATCGCCTTTTCGACGTCTATGTCCGTTTATAAATATATATATATATATATATTTTTTTTTTCCCCGATAAGTAAAAGTCATTAAGTTATTATATTACTGGGCGGGGGGCGACACACGCCGCCACACCCGCAATCTTGCGAAATTATACGCGTAATGTATAGTTTCGTAGTGTAAATAGGCCAATTGTATTATATATTATTGTTATAGGTATATGCTTATATTTTTTTTTTATATTTTTTTTTTTTTTTTTTTTTACTACTTTATATACCCTATTATTATACACGGCGATAACGAACAATTCCATTAGTCCGGCGTGCCTACTCCGAGACGACCGGCCGTTTGCCACAGTAATAACCGTACAGTATATAATAATAAATTAAATTTATTTGTTTAGCCTATAAAAAAAAAAAAAAAAATATTTGGTAAACGAAATACTTTGTTGTTTACTTTATTTTCTTCTAAATTTTAATAACCCTCATCGAAAACCGACCTGAACGCTAAAAATGTATACTTATTAATCGCGGTCTGTGATATATTATTATATTAATCTATTTCGATATATTATTACGCAATACCCATAACTAGGATTCGGGACTTGTTGCACATGTGTATTCTTTAATAATGGCTGTAGAATAATCTAAGTAAGATTAAAAATTTGTTTTAAGACACAACGGACTGGAATACAAACATTTTAATTGCATATTTTAGAACGCATAGTCGACAAACTTTTGGCAATTTAAATTGTTATTTATATGTTTTAATCAAATTTTTTAATATTAAAATTAATTTTCTGCGATTAAAAAAAAAATTCAGTTGCATATTTCGGTTATTTTATATTTACCATGTACCTACTGACTTATTTTTGAGTTTTTTTTTTTATTTCTAAACATGTTGATATGTTCTGTGGATATTTTCAAAAATAAAATTAAAAAAATTAGCTACATATTTTTAAGCATTTTTTGATCTTTTTTAATGCATTAATTCCCGAAACCTACCCATAACAATATGATACACACTAAATATCATATCTTAAAACAAAAAATACATGTTCGGTAATTATGTATTTACGGATATAAATATCAAAACTGGGCAAAGTTAATCAATTTTTCATACTAGTTTAAATGATGTTATCGTAGAAAAGCAAAACAAATATAACTAAGTTAAATCAAAGTTAATTTGGAAATATCAATGGAATTCGGTTAACCTAGTTAAATCACAATTTTTTCCAGGGAAATAATAACTGGAGTTACGTTAAATGTTAAATGAGTTTAAGCGACTGTTTCGGTTAACAAACAGTGGTAGGTGGCTTATGAAAGTGCACCGAGTGACGATAAATTTTCGATGACGTATGCCGAATACGATTTTTTCGAATTGTGGGGTCTGAACAAAATGATTTTTAAACGCCCGGGATGGAGCTAAATAACATTTTATCATAAATACCGTTTCACAAACCCTCTATATTTTCATATACAACCACTTGTTCCGTGTCTGGTATGAAATTTACAACTATTCCCAATGTATAAGGAAAAGTACACGGATCTACAAAAAAATGCCATCTTCAAACTATCAACTAAAATCGTAATTGTGAACCATGTATCGATTTTTAAGAATTCTATGGAATAGAACGAATTTTATCCACATAAATGGAAAAAAAATATAATAATTTAGAAAAAAAAAAAAACGAACGTAGGTTCCCCGGCGCCCTCAAGCTTTTGTGTTTCGAAAATAACAACAAAAAAAATAAAAAATAAAAATTGGACATAGATTCCGCTGATCTTGGGTATTTTTTTTTTTTTTATACGAAATGTTTAAAGTAATATTTCATTTCCTATATTATTATAAGCTATTACGTCACAGACAAATATCGTTGGGTTTAGAGGGTCTTGATTAAACTTTGTGTATAGATACCTACGTATACTTGTTTTTATCGGCAAATATTTATTAAGGATTTCGTCATTTTTAATGGACTCCCTCCATTATTTCCCGACACGAATTATTATAATATCGATTCTTTTTTATTTTCTTCTCGAGCGTCTTGATAATCTCGGTCGTACCTATACTGCCTACATATATAAAATGCGTCATGCACGGTAAATAAAACTTTAATCACAAGTGATCGAACAAATAAATTATTGATATAGAAAAACCGTCGAGGCGACACGGAACACATTATTTACATTTGATTTCGGGTGTGTTTTTTTACGGTAAATTGACCGCACTTTTATACCACTCGGATACGACATAAAAATCATTAAAATCCGAAATTTCCGAGTTTATATAGGTAGTGGAAAAAGAAATAAATGATTTAAGAAAAAAAAAAAAATCATCTTGAACGTACAGACGGATTTAAAAAAATAATAATGTTCTATACCGATATTTTTTTAAACAATAAGTAAAACGTCCTGAAAATCTATGTCGTCTCGTCTCTTTTTATAATACACCTTCTAATAAAATTAATTTACTCTGCATAAAAAAATCTGTTTCTCATTTCGATTCTAGAATTCTGTCGTTTTTTCGCCTTTGTTATTCTATTATACCCGATAATGATGATTTGTTTTCAATCGAAAACGGTCTTATTTATACACACAACCTATTTAATACTCCAGGATTATTTTTGTTTTGTTTTTTATTTATTTTTATTGTACACACGGACGCGTAGACAATTTACGTAACCTAACCTTAACCTAACCTAACAATTTACGCGAGGAGGGTGATAATCAGGGCTTGGGCTATTAAGCACTAAAAATAACTGAAATATGCGCAATAAAATGCCATAAAAACATGAAAAATAGGAAAAATTAAAATGTATTTATTTGTTGTTGTTGATTTGAATACTGTTCGATGGGCCAATACACCGGACTACTTAAAAACATATAATAATACGAAACGAAAATGTGAGACAATTTTTTATGGACTCACATAAATGACACATTTTTTCTACTATTTTTTCATTTAATACGTAACGAGATTTATGAAAAATAAATCGTTATATTGATATTAGTAAAAAAAAAAAAAAACCAAAACTTGAAAAATAGCACTAAAAATCTAAAATACTTTAAATACGCAAAAAATATCAGATATAAAATTTCAAATCTGGAGTCCCCGGTACATAAATAAAGCTCACTCTGCTATTTTTATCCGTATCCTGTAATAATTAGCAAATGCTATAAAATCTGAGCCCCGGTCATAACAATAACCTCCTATATCGTTATGTTATTTTATAACACAAAAAATTACACTTTTCGTGGATGGTTTGGCCTCCAGTTCCCCCCCATGGATACGTGTCTGTTTGCATATATATATATTTTTACAATGATCAAGGTTTTTCAATCTCCTGAAACAATGTTCGGGTTTTTGTTTGTTTCTTTATCGACATTTATTATTATTTTATAAACAGTAGGTATATTTTGTAATAATACGATAATAATTGCATTGTGTACATTATAAGTAGCAGAATGCGATGCAATGTGCAATGTATAGATACCGCGGAAAAGTATTATGCAATTTACGAAATATAATCGATTGATGAGAAATTTATTATTTAACGTAACGGCCACCGGGTACAACAACAACAACAAAAAATCAGTCAAATTCGATTTAGAAACGAGGGTGGTACCAGCCCCCCGCCCCCCTTCCGAAGATTCATTTTGATACGTAAAGCCCAACCTTCGCAATTTTTATATTTCTTTCTGATCATTCGACGGTTTATTATTGAGTTGTGCGAAGAATACAATTTTATAAACGCATAATATAAATACGATTCGTAGACGGCGAAGGTTCAAGGCGACAAACCGCGCGTCCGAAAACCGTTTAGCAATTTATTACGAGAAAAATATTACGTGAATTTACAGCAAACACTTTCGACTTTCAAGGCCGTCGAACCGAAATTCGGTCAACAACGAAAAGCTCGTCGTAATATCTACAACGCATCGTATATAAAGCCGCCAGGGGGAAAAAAATAACCAAGGCTGGGTAATTGTAACGAGTTATAAAGTTAAGTTAATTTTAATTTTAAAGACTATTAGCTTTCCGAGTGTAACTCGGGGGAAGCTATTAGTTTTACAAAGACGTAATTTGTTGGTTTCTCTAAGATGTGCGCTTATTTTTCGAAACAACTTTTCTTCCACAAATCTTGTTCAGATTTTCAAAAGTGCCTTTTCTAAGAACATATTGAATTTAGTAAGTGCATTGGGGGAGAATCAATTTTTGTATATTTTCCAATAATATTCCCGACACTTTTTCTTTATTAATACGGGTGGTGGAAGGTGGAGGGAATCTAACCAATATTTACGTTTAAACGGTGTCTGATAGTTTCGATTATTAGGTCCGAAATACTCAAACGTTTAGAGTCCTATAGAGTCCTATCCTCTCTTTATTGTACGTGAAAAAAAAAAAAAAAAAAAATTAGAGAACTGGCCAACAGATTGGTGGACAACCGAATTCATAATTTTCAACGTAACGTTAACGTTTTTCGAATTGACTTGTTAAACTACTCTTAACCCGGCCGTTTTTTAATGAATAAAACAGTCAACATTTCAATGTCGTTTTGTCTCTTTAACCGGACTCGACCGGATAATAATTATTCGTTAACTTGCCCAGCCTCGGGGAAAACCGTGCGGCGAGGTGTTGTCGCTGTGTGCGCGCGCGGCCGCCGGTTAAAAACTTAAAAGTCGCGTTCGAAACATAATTCGTTCCATTCCGCGCATCGTCGTCGTCATATTGCAATCCGACTCGGGTTATTGTCCCATTGAGAAATCGCATTGTCGCGAATCACTACGACTAATAATTATAAATAGACACGCGGTGATGTCACACGGTATAATCACGTATACCGTACACTGCCAGGACGAAAATTAAAAATATCTTCTCGCTCCCCGACCTGCGGATGTTGGCGCGCTAAAAAAAAAAAAAAAAAATATATATATATATATATATATATAAAAAACTAGGTAACCACCATCTTCAAAATTAGAGGGGGAGGGCGGCAAAAACCGGACCGGGAAAATTTAAACGATTTTCGTGTTGTATAATAGTAGTAGTAATAATAATAATAATTATTATTATTATTGTACGTGGAGAAATATCGTAAAACGCTAATCGACTTTGTAAATCCGGAGTCAGATTTTCGACTTTTTTTTTTTCTCTCCTTCTTCCCTCTCACCCCGAACGACATGCGATATTTCGATACCCGGCAAAAGTAAAGAACAAAATAAAACGGTTTCCGTATTAAAATTTTCAAACTCGAATTACTCGTTTTGCAGTAGGGATGTCGAAAAATTAAAACCGAGTACGTTGGCACAGTGCGAATTGTCCGTTTTATTTTTTTTTAAATATGAACGTTTGGTTCTTTAATTTGGTTTTTATAGCCCGTATAGTTTTTGCCCGCGCTATACGGTTTCTCGTTTGAACATTTTTGATTAAATAATAAATACGATTAGAGAAAACGACACGCGACTATTTATAAACTAAAGTATTTTAAAACGAATTTGAAAATTTTTGAGTCGATCAATTTCGTTAAAATTAACCCTTTAAATGCGGGAGGTAACACGTCTCCTTGTGAAGGTTGGTGGCTGTTTTTCAAATTTTCTCCAATTTTGTAAATCTTATAAAAATTATTTGTTTACCACCTCAATGCCTTAAGACTTCTCCTCTAAACTACTCCTCCAATACTCATCGAAGGGGAAGGGTGTTTTTACGGACGATTATGACCGGATTCTAAACCGAAAATTCAGACGAAACTGTAGGGATTGCATTTTACGGATTTCAATTTCAAAATCGTGTTATGATTAATTTTTTTCTAGGTTCTTTAAACATTTTTTAAAAATGTATTTTGCTATTGTTTATGACAGTGAATAATTATTAGAAAAAAATTCCAACGTATCCTAGTAATTTACAAAAAAAAAAAAAAAAAAAAATCATAATACTAAAGTAAATGAAACGCGATAATTATTCCAGTTTCGGTTTAAAAATCTAAAATAATATTCGTCCGCAAAAGACGACCGCTTCATCCCTCCACCCCTTTCCATTAAACGGGCATTAGGCGGTGAATTAATGGAAAAGTCTTTTTCATTATGACGGTCGTTAAAATGTATTATAAAATTTTTTTTTGGAAAACCGCCACGAATCCTCCTAATAATAATAATAATAATTATAATAATTATAATAATATTACGGTGCGATTACGCACCGACGACGGCGACGTACCTCTCATATTTTCGTTATCGCGGCGCGCGCGCGCCTCGAACACGCGCGCACGTACGCCGGGACGCTATTATCGGACCAGTGAGGCCCAAAGACGACGCGATGGCAGTTACCGCGCCTTTTTTTTTTTTTTTTTTTTTTTTTTTTTTTTTTTTTTTTTTAATATAGATTAAATTCAATATTATGATTTTATTATCGCCGGTTTTCGTACACCGTCGCCGCGGCGTTTTGTGTACTACGGACGGAAATACGACGACGACGACGGAATCCCCGTGCCCGGAGACGCGCGCGCTTTCGCGTGTGTGCCGGTCCGACTAATCGCGAAAGAGACGCGCGGTCGGTCCGTTCCGTTACATTTCGTTTTCACTGTTGTTCGCTCGACGACGCCGACGGCCGAACGGCTCGGCGCGTTTATCGTCCGTCGTTGTATATTCAATACGCAATAAACTAAAAAATATTTCCTATATTCGTATCAATTATTAGTTGTGATTGTACCCGGTATTTTTTTTTTTTTTTTTTTTATATCAAATAAATTTATTCGTAAATTATAATATTACCGGGGTTTTTGTAGTTGTTATTTTTTTTTTCCGACGACGACGACGACGACGACGACGTAGACGTGCCCGGCCGCAAAAACCAAACGCCGCCCAGCGTACGCGACACCGTTTGAAATCGTATCACAGTAACGTATTCAAAATAATAAATAATAGTTTTTTTTGTTTTTTTTCCTCGCGTTTATCCGGACGTCTTTTTACTCTTTAATTTTTTTTTTTTTTTCGTCTTTTAACATTACACACGCGGCCGCTTGCCACAGCGTTCGACACACCCGGCGCGTGCGTGTGTCCGCGGCGTTCGAACGCGTTTCGAATATATAAAAAAAAAAAATTAAATTAAATTATATTACTCTGCGTTTTTTTTTTTCAAATTTCTTTTCTTTCTCTCTTCGCCCAGTGGAAAAAAAAAACCGTATTGTACCTACGAGACCGCATTAGCGTTATTGTGTCGCAACGCAGAGACGCCGGTAATTTTTGGATAACCGCGCAGCGTGGGTATATTTTGAAATTTCGCGTTTTTCCCTCTCGCGCCTATCCGATTAAAATCGGACGACGTAAAAATCGGAATTATCGGTTCGGTAAAATAAAACAAAAATGTTTAAAAAAAAAAAAACCGTTCTGTAAATCGAATAAATATGTTATCAAAAAAAAAACAACGTTTATATATCGAACCGATTACGGTCCTGTACAATTCGCCAACGAACTGTAATTTTGTTTTAGCGTTAAAACGTAATTACTTACGGCTTTCCCATTCTTACCGATTTTTCTATAAATAAAATGTCAGTATACTATCATCGTTGATAATCCGCGAGTAAGTGATTAGAACAATAGATAACATATCATGGGTACATGTCGGTTATCGCGGTTACGGTGACTCCCTGGATTTAGAATACCACAGTTTGATATTAAACCGTTGTTCGAACAATTACAACAAATTTTGTTTTTTTTTTTTTTTTTTACAAAGTTTTACAGTACACTACTGCGGTAACGTAAAAAAAGAAAAGGAATCCAAATATTGAGAAAAAAAACATGTTTTTAAAAAAAAAAAAAAAAAAATTAAATACGATATGGATTCTGTCATGCGATCTACGGGCAGTCGTGATAAGGTTAAAGAAAAGTCAACGGTTTAATCGTGACAAAATAAACAGATTGGTTGCCGTCTTTCACCGGTTATCGGTTTTTAATTGTAAGTACACGATCATATTCTCTGCATATAATCGCGGTGTTCGTATTTGCAATTAAAAATTGATAATCAGTCATTTTGCTGCTTATCGAAAAAGTCGCTGTCATATTATATCTGTTTATTTTATTACGGGTTTAGTGGCGACAACCGACAAGTACTGCCACGTTATTATATTCCAATTGAAATAAATGATAGATATATACTTTCATCGAACGACAACTGCGATTTTACAGAATCGATTAGTGATTTACGAAACCCGCAGTTTATAAAACGGTTTTCGCGCTTCGGCACAGGTGGTTCAGAGACGAAAAAAAATAAATTTTTCAACGGACGGACTGTGCGACGTCCAATTTCGACGGCGTCGTGTTGTTTCTGGTCACGGCCCCGTGAAAGGATTTCCGTGTATGTTTTCCCGAACGAGTATACTTGGGCGCTGCGAATATCGTATTTTTTTTTTATTTTTGTCCATTGCGGCGTTGCGGCGATCGTGTGTATAATATAATTTTCACGTCGAATTCATTTCGGAAAAACAGAAGTGACCGCGGTTCAGAAGAGCTCCCCGAGGGTATCGTACGCGGTCTAAAATAATTGATATCGCTAGCTGTTAGTCGGCGAGTCGTTAATTATTTCTCGGGCGGTAAATATCGCGCGAACAGAGATTTCGATTGGCGGCGGAACGATTTAACGATTAGGTTAAGTTTAGGTTTAGGTAACCGTTTTAAAATGAAATATAACACCGTGGTGTCGCGTACGGTAATAAACGAGTCGTGTAATGTGACGACCGGGCCGCTGTAGACGTAATAAATAATATTTTTTCTACTAAGGGTCGTTACCGGTTCGCGACCAAGGAAATTACCCAGTGGGGAGGGGGGGGGGTGGGAGGACGCACCGTAATATAATGTCCCGGATATGATAAAATGGCCAGAAAGTAGTGATATCATATTTACGGATAACCAGCGACTAAGCTAATCTGTAATTGAATCGATTATTTCAAAAACGACACGAGTCGTAGTATTTTACACAAACCACGAGAAACGTTATTTCTCCACGTGAATTGTACTTGTTTTGCATTTACGTGTATTTAAAGTTAATCTATTTGTAAGACGCGCGCGGTATTCGAAATGTTTAGTTATAGCTAGTCGTCTCTACCTTTTACCACTGTAGTCCAACGACAACAATCAAACTCGACAAAAAGTAATTTTCGAGACTAATACCGATAGGTATTAATTGGGTGGTGCAGCGAACGGCGTGTGTGCAGTCGTCACTACTATACCGGTCCAGCGACAATCCTATAAAAACATTTGCATTTTCTCGAATAAAATATTTACTCGCACAATTGTTGTACGCACTCCGGATCCGCGCGATTCACTGTTAAAATACAATTTGGCTACTCGCTTTAGTGACTTAGGACGTGTGAATTCGGCTGTACGACTGACTAGTCGGCTAGTTGATGGCTTGGAAGGTTGCGATTTTCTAACACCGATATTTATTGTAAATCCTGTTAGATTTCGAATCTCCGAGTTTGATATCACTTTTGGGCGTTTTCTTTATCCGTAGTATCAATAAATATAAATCAAATATATTTACGCAACTAACCAACAGTTAAACCAATATTACAATATTAGACGTGTATTATGTAAAACAAATTAAAAATTTTTTTATAATAAAAACACAGAGAATAGGTTATGCAAAATTATCGTAATATTCGTCTATAGAGTTTCGTTTGAGCGATTCCGAGCGTGCGTTGTGATATACTGCAGTAGATTAATTCTGAGTTTAATAAATATATAAAGCCATTTGTTTCACGAAAACGTCTATAAAAAAAAAAAAAAATAAAAATAAAATTGTTAACACATTTTGATAAGCCATATTATAAAGTTGCGTGCTCGACATATTGTCGTTTACGCGTACGTGATATTTACAATTTGGCAATATTATTATGACGAGAAATATAAACTTTAATAAGAGTCGAAGGTTAACTTCGATATTTTTTCTATTTTTTTTTTTTTTTTTTTTTTGTAATATAGGACCTCGTTTTGATTAAAATGTAATTATGTAAATTACCTACACGATTTACAACTCTTGTAATAATTATGATTTTTTTTTTCCACGCTACAGGTATTGCAATATTGCATAATTCGCGAACATACATAATAATTGCATGTACGTAACAAGTGCATAATATTATTATTATGTATGTATGTATATAAAAAAAAAAAAAAAAAACTCGTTTTAATTCAACACTACCACGGACTAGGCTGTGTACTGTGCAGGTACACTAAATTCACGTCGTCGTCAATATAGTATAGTAAAACGAACAATTTAAACTGCTTTTACTCGCCAAAAAAATCGACAATATATTTACTTTTTTTCGTTTAGTCGTAAGTCCAGTATTAACTATAGTTAATATATAGTTAACTATTGATTTTTTATTTAATACCCCCCCCCCCAAAAAAAAAAAGATCCACAATCTACTCTTGTATGTTCGCTATACTATCGGTTATTATTGGCTAATCACAATCGGTACACACAAGTATATAATAATATTATAATCGATAAGAATTATTCGAATAATTATAATCGCTACTGAAATATACTCTGAATTATTATAATAATTCCAATAATCTTCATTGGATATTTGAAAGCTTATTTGTACCTCTATTGTTCATCCGATTCACCAGACATTATAGTGATGTGATATTATAATATTTAACATTCATATTGGAATAATATTATTTTAATAGTTTTTAACCAGGAACGGGGATTGGCGATTATTTTTGCCCGTGAAATACGAATTAAATCTCGTCCCGTGTACAAAAATTTGTACGTGCTAGTAAACCGTGGGAGCCTTTCTCCCCCATTCCCCATTTTATCAACCTAATCACAATGTACACGTTAAAATATCAACAAAATATCCTACAAATATATGTAGGACCTAACCTAACCTACAAATATATGTAGGATATTTTTTGATAAAAATGATATCAACAGATATTGCAAACTTTAAACATAATAGTAGGCTTATGAAATATAATGGACATGTCGGAAGTGCCAATTTTAAAAATTGAGAGTTTAAAGCGTATAACTATAATATGTACGAAGGGGGTGGTCTTTGTCGGGAAAATTCCCGTTTTCCCGACAGGCCATGGGCGCAATTTGGGTCCAAAATTTTGGGGGTAGTACTGAAATTATGTTTGTAATGCTCATCACAGACGGCGTTTTATTATGTATAAATGATTTATATTGTAATCAATACAGTATCTGCCACAATTATCTATAATATACTATAGATATCCGTTTATCCATATGACTATATAATATATTATAGATATCTGTGGTATCTATAAAAGTTACAACCGTTTGTAAGGAAGATAGAATAAAACGAAATTGACGATGTATAGAGTGTTGTTTAGCGCAAAAAAAGAAAATATTAATAAGAATCCTATAGGAGCGAAGAACAAATGGCAATAGGAAACGTGAGATAAGCACAATAACGAAGAAACGGAGGAACAGTGTGGGAAAGCAGGAATAATACAAGTCATAAAACAGATTTAAAAAAAAAAAAACACCAGAGTGACATTGCTCGAGCATGTGTAGAAATGGAAATGATATTACACGGACAAATAACGAGATGAGACGGGTACCGGGTACCAAACGGCTAAAGACAAAGGTGACGGAGGAAGGAAAGATTTAGGATTTCTGAGCGCGGTGGACGACGAATTGCAATCGTCGTTATGGACCGTTAATCTCTTAGATAGAATGGCCAGATTAAAAAAAAAAAAAAATAATAACAACAGGAAAGAAGGAGACTGCTTAAAATCGTTCTCGGTTTATTAGGACTGATTGTGGGTGCTGAGCTCGGGAGTGCTCAAACACTCCATCTTGTTCGGTTTATCCAATATTATAATACGATTATAATTCGATCGTAACCGCCAATCACAACCGCAAGTTATTATTTTTATACTCGACTTATATATTTTTATCTTATATCGCCGTTAATTGTAAAACAACAAAAACCGCAATAAATAAATCGTCGTCGTCGTCGTCGTAGTCGTCGGGTCTGAGCAATAGTCGTAACACGGAAAACACGTAATAATTTTGCGTGGAACGAACAAACAAACAAACGAAAAAAGAAACCGGCCGATTTACTATTTTTTTTTTTTTTTAATTCGCGGTTAAATTATTTATTGTCGGCCGCGGCGGACAGCAGGGGACAAGAGCCCAAAACACAGCCCCGCCGCGGTCGCGTCGAGATTTCGCGGCGTCGTTTGTCTTTCGGCCGTCAACGGGCCGCCCGCGTCAAATCGGACAAACGTTTGGCGTGTAAAACACGCACCACGCACACACATGGCCGCGTCGAAAACGATTCGCGACAAGCGAGCAATTAACAGTATTTTCGTCCGGCAGATGATAGGCAGTATATTATTATTATTTTTATTATTATTATTATTATTATTATTATTATTATCATCATTACGATATGCGAACACGGTCGTGACGCGAATGCCACCAGACGCCAGATAACAATTATTAATAATTATTAATTTGTTCGCGGCCGTAAAATTATTCGGCCACAGCGACGAGAGACGACGGCCTCTCGTTTTGAAATATTTTACCGTACGATGATATTCGTAATCGTTATTGCTATGCTATTACGACTCTCGGACGCTGTTGCTTTCCGACATTTATGTATTTATGTTTTTAATTCGATTGTAAATATTTTCGGTCGATATTTCACACGCACGGCAGCCACTGTTTTTCCGCGAGTTTTTTAATTGTAAAACAAACCGGTTGCGGGTATAATACAAAAATACCCGTCTGCCGCCCGCCAATCGTGTAAAATTCAATTATAAAAAGAATTATAAGACAAATAAGACTGATAACTAATCTTAGAGATAGAGATGGGATTGAAACGTGACGCTCCAATCAAAGGCGTTTTGGATTTAGTTCAAGAGTCGGCAACCCGAGGCCCGCGGCCCGCAAAAAAGACGTTAAATTTTCGCGATTTTTTAATATCGTAATGATATTACCCGCAATCTGTAGTTCAATTGATTAGACAAATAATTATAGTCGTAAAAATATGATATAAACCCGATGTAGCCCACGCCCGCGGTAGAGCTTTGTACAATGTACACGCGTTATCTTTTGAACGTCGATAATAATTTTATTACTCGTATATAATCGAAAATCTCGTACAATTCTGTACAATTATAGTCGATAATTTTACCAATTCTGAACCTACGTTCACATGTATTTTTAAAACAATTTCTTTCACCCGGTCTTTGAACCACTTTTTCATCGGAATTCTCGCTCCAATCGAAAAACGGCACGAGAGCAATTTTCGTTGCATTTTGGATCTAGTTGGTGCATCGCGGAGGTCATTTCTCTTGTAGTTTCCTTAATAACGCGGATCAATAAGGATCGTAGAGATTTGGATTTTTTACGGAATACTTCTTTCTGGACAGGGTGAAATTTTCAAAATATTTTGGCAATTTGTAAGCTATTTATAACCTTATGAAATTGTCGAGCTTTTTAAGTTTTTTTATTACTAAATACAAAACCGACATGGTACCAAACAACGACGATACAGTTCTATTTTTCGTCGATTTCGTGGTTACCTTTCAGGCTATTACTAGAGGAAAAACACGATAATACTATTCATTTAACTTCAGTTTACTGAATATCGAACCTCACTCAGAATCGTATTCGATTGTATTGATTATCGTTGTTTTCAATACATATTCTGAATTACCCCATATATCCTATAACTCCTCAATTTTCCATCATCACGTACAACTAACCCAACTGCTCTACTACATAATTTGATTAGAAACTTTGCATTTTTCTATTTTTAGGTAATTATTTAATTAGTTTGTCGCACATATTGTGTTATAGGAATTTTTTATGACGTGTAATATAAGGTAGTTCGAAAATATATTATCTCAAGACATGTTTTACTACATTTTTTCGGTTACATTTAGATGTATTATTGGGTTGGAAATAGATTTTTTTTTTTTTAAATTTTCATTGTACAATATCTTTATTAAGATTAAACAAAACATAATAATAAATACGTATTTTTTTAAAAAAGAAGTTTGAAGTATGAAAAGATTGTGTGGAAAATAGATATCGAAAACTCTCTGCAAAAGCATATTAAAAAATGTTGTCGTCATTAATGTGGTGAAATATTTTTTAGTATTAAATCTATACGAACTATTGGAAGTACGAAAACACATTTTTGCTACATCGCCCGTTAGATAGACAGAGACGGCAAATGTCACTGTGGCGTCATCTTAAGGAATACACTTTAGGAATCACTCGTAAATCAATTTAAGATAATGTTTTACGACGTTCTAGAAAAATATATACAATTAAATATTAAAAATCGATTTAACCATTAAATGCATCGTATTAAATATATAAGGTGCACACATTAAATTGTACACGAATCGTTTTTCGTTTGCAATGGTGTGTTATCGTTGATGCGCACAGAAACAAATTGAATTTCTCTAAATATCCTGCCTTCCCAAATGTCTACCTACAATAGTGGCCCACCCATGGACACGAGCAGTATCTCTTTTATTTAACATTTTTTTTTTTTTAATATTTTGTATTGTTGTCGCGTTATCGGTAAATAACAGAAAATCGTTGTTTTCGTCGCCCGTGGGCAGAGTTCGTCTGGAAACAGGTACGCATTAGGTAAATAATTCCGTACAACAATTGTACAGTCTGTAGTCAAAATAAATAATATTGTCGTTGGTTTTGTAACATCGTGGGCGTAAAACAACAAGCGTGTGGTATGTATACTATTCTGGCAACTACGAGTCTGTTTAGGAACAGGATTGTTTCCTCGAGAACTATCATATAGGCGATTTCGTCTGAAAACGTGCAAAAACGATACTTATTTTCAGGCCGGTTATCGTTTAGCCGCCCCCCCCCCCAAAAAAAAAATATATATATTTTTACGTCTATACATTACTATAGAATCGTATTTCAAGAAAAAAAAAAAAAAAAAACAATCATTTCCATTTGGCGACCATCGATTTAACGCGATTTGCATTTGTTGCGTCTACGGTTTTAAATGACTCGCCGACGAGCAGAAAACAACACAATGGATAAATTATCCGGATGAAATAACGGAACGAATAAGGTCGACCAAAAGAAAATCAATATTGACAAAGTTATTAGCCGCGAAACGTATAAGTATAATACAACAGTAGGTGAAGTTAAGAGAAGTTCATAGTGATGATTTATCGACATATAATATAAACTTTAACAAACATTCCATTGTCAATATTGATTTTTGTTTCTTATCGACTTCGGAGCTTGTTTGTTCCTAATCTTATCCTTCGTGTGCATTTTTGTTCAGCGGTCTGACGTTACGGATTTAAGCCGTAACAAAAAAAAAAAAAATTAATAAAACGCGTACAATACACAAATTGCGTTATTCAACTAAAATCGCTGCTCAAGAACTGGAACATATATATATATTTTTTTTTTTTTTTTTACTTGAAATAAGATTCCATATGCTACTGTTACACCTGCAAACATGAACTATTAAGATAACATATTTTTTTTTTTTTTAAATTAATTACTTGTAGAGTTATTAATACGCGTCACTATTATGCAATAATATTATTTAACGACGTACTTACCGGGGCCGGATTTAGACTTTGAGGGGATAGGGACAAATCGTATTTCCAGCCCCTGGTCCTACATTTGACGGTTCGTTCAGTAAAATATTTAGAGTTATTGAGCATCGATGGCCGCTGAAATCGATATATATATTAATACGGTCGGTTTGTTAGTTATTTTTTTTTTTTTTTTACGAAAACAAAAGAATATTTGAATGGCGGCGTTATGCAAAAATCAGCCACCCTAGAAACGTTAAATTTAGTAAAATATAGTTAAAGTTTTACAAAAATCTTTTTTTTTTAAATTTGTTGTTTACACCTCGTGCGATTTTCAACTGTTTAATCGTTCGTTCGGTTTGAATGTTTAAACATCGATAATATAAGCGTTACCACTCCAATGTCGGTTTTGGCTGTTTTTCCCCTCCATCTAGTTAGAATAGACTAAAATCTCGTTTTTCATCATCGTTTTGTCGGACGGTTGCTTTCTGCGCACGCCATTCATTCTTTTTACACCCATTCCGCCGTCATCGAATCCGACCCCGGTGTACCCGAACGAATGCAAAATACCCGTACGGCTGCGGCGAGTGTGCTTGCGTGTTTTGAGATCGATAATTTCCCGCAGGACCGGTGCCCAAGGATATGCTAGACCTAAAAGCTCACTGTTGTCCACTGTACAGCGGACTGGACTCGCCGCTAATCCCGTGGCCGGGGCTCAAGTTCGCGTGCGTGCGAATACTCGAACTATACGGCAAAGTGTTCGGACAGGAAGAGCTTTGCGAGCTAATCATTAGGTAATTCATTCGGCCGTGGTACTTATACCTTGTACACGAGCAGCACGACTGCTCTGCATATTTGTTTATTACACACCAATACCGTCCCCCCGTACACTACGCTTTCCGGATAATGTACCGTATAAACCGTACCGTGCTGGCACGCGGCACTACATGCGTATTATACGTCAAGATAGATTATAATCGTTATAATTTTTTTTTTTTTTTTTTTTCAAATTCCGTATCCAGAAAGACATGCGGCAGTTGTAAATGCACGAAAGACTCGCATGACGTGCTGCACGAGGAATGGGTCAACGTCCGCGACCGACTCGGTTTCAAGCCCGTACAGGATCCGGATAAACGAGTGTCCAAGGAGAGGTCTTACAGCCAAGGGTACTCGTGGGTCCCGCCCGGATTGCCCAGTCACAAGGTTCGCGTTTGGTATTTTTTTTTTTTTTCTGTTTTACATTTTTCATGAAAATTAATATTATCGTTCCGTACACCGCAGGTAGAGAAATACTTCAACAGTTTGCCGTCCAACAAAGTTCCTAAATTGGGCACGGCCGGCGAGAAGTACAGGGACAAGCAGGTGGTCGTCCAATTACCCAAACAAGACTTGGCGTTTAATTACTGTAAGCACGTGGAAGAACGGCATCACCAGAGCTACGAAGACTTCATAAACGCTCGAAACGAGATAGCGTTAGATATCGGATATGCTAGAGAATGTACTTACCACGTGGTTAGTTTTTTTTTTTTTTTTTGGGAGTCGTACGCCTTTAATGCGTTATTTTCGATAAAAAAAAAATCTCATTATTAAGTTAGGACATATTATTTTTTTTGAACATTAAATTCCTATATAAATAAATAAATAAATAAATAGTTCTTTACAAAATAATTTAATATATTAAAACAATAATATTGAAGATATTAAATATAATTTATAGATATAAATAAAATAAAAAAAAAATAAAAAACATTGTATCTAAATTGTACGAAAATAAATATTAAATCGAACTAATATTTCATTATAAATAATAGGTCTTAAATAATACTGCGTTGAACGAAAAACACACAACAAATTAATATTAGAAAAACTGATATATAATAAAAAAAATAAAAAACTAATTTTGCTTTTAGTACTGTTTTGGAAATTCTTTGAGTTCTGTATAGACTGTTATATATATTATCAGAAATGATTACAATTCTTAATACGGTATGAAAATAATATCATTACCGTAGGGTATTTGTTAACTGCAGCAGGATTTTACGGCGATAGGATTATATTAGGACATTCCACGTTGGGTAGGTTTACGATGATTATATTTGTACAATACAGATCAGTACCTATTAAAGCGATTAACTATCTACAGAATCGTTTCAATGATCTTATTTCCATTATTTTCAACATTTGATCTAAAATGCTATTTGTTTAGCCGCTGTCTCCCGTAATATCATTTTAATATTTCTGCTTTGCCCGTGGCCCTAGAAACCAGAATGCCAGATCGAGTAATTTTGCTTTGCGTGGATTTATTTCCTTAATATTTCCATTGATAACATTGCCTAATAAACTACGGAAAAAAATAAGTCAATGATATTTCCTAACCGCATTAGGAATTATTAACATTTCCAGTAATTTTTATAGATCATTTTTCCGCTGCTTTTTGACACTTTTACCGACTCTCTCTGTGGACAAAACGAATTGAAACTCGGTTACTAGAGTTGTTTTATGAGCAGATCGAAATGATAAAGGCTAAAATCCTATGCGGATTTCACCGTGTTGTTGCGGGACGAGGTTGTTTTTTTTAGCTTTGAATACCTCTGCAGACCCACCCAAATGATGTTGGGGAGAGAAATTTCGTATATGTATTGCGTTAGTGTCGAGAATGTGCCTATTGGGGATTTTAATTTTCAACCCCTGTTCATCTACCATTTTTATGCTCAAATTTCACCATTTATTTATTTGTTTCAAGTAGCTCAGGCGTAGTATAGTTTAGTATTGTAATATTATAGTATTCGAGTTACTATTATTTCACAAAGAATAATTTCTATAACGGAAATCAGGCGAGGAAAAATTTGACGAAATTCCAGCTACATCGCTGCACATACATACATCTGTGCTCACGGGCGTTTTTTAATTTCAAAGGAATGAATTTAACTTTTTTAAGGAATTGATTTAATCAATCACGACGTTTATTGTTCCATTATTAATATAAATCAAAGGTAACTAAGGGAGGGAGGGGGGAGCTAAAGAAAAATTAAATTTCCAATATTGATCAATTACGATACGAAAGTCCATAATAATAATTTCATTTACGAGCAATTGTTTTAAATTTGTTTCGTTATAAACGGTAAAAATTATAAATGAATAAAAACGTTATTAAACACCTAATAATAAAATAGAAAATAGACTATAGTTTTTGATCGTGGCATCACATATTTCGATTTTTGAAATCGCAATCGTCTGTATGACGATTATACTATATATTACTTAATTATACACAATTTTAATGTAGAACAAAAATAATTTTGTAAGTAGTTTCATTCGATACCGAAAACTGCAGGTCCAAACGAAAATGATTTTCAGTTTTTGAAACACGTTAAGAGTGTTTTATATATTAATTGAAAATCAAAAAAAAACCCCGTTAACAATGGAGAATATATTTTTAAGAGATGCTGTTACCCTGGGAGACTGAATTTAGATGTCTATTATTATTTTTAGTAATCTTATCTCTGACATAAAATTATTATTATTATAGAACGCGCCATTGTATTAGATTCGGAATATTATTTGGCATTGTTCTTGTAAATCGTGTTTGGTTTTTTATTTTTTAATTATAAATATATATATATATATAAACTTAAAAATATTATTAATTTAAGAAATATCAAACCGTACAGTTAAAAATATTTTAGTTTATTAAGTTCGATTTAATTCAATGCGTTTTTATTACATTTTATTATAAAAAAAAATTTTCATTACATAAGTCGATGATATAAATAATAGTAACGGTACATAAAACCCTTTTTTTTTCCTTTTTTTTTTTTGTACATTTTTATAATTTTCATGAATTCCTCCTTAGCGCTGAGATAAATTTAATATAAACGAATAAACATTTGTGATACTCATAATATTTGAAATAACAATTATTATTTATAAAATGCGACTAATGCAAGTTAACGTATTAATAATCGTAGGTAATTATAATAAAAATTAGTATATTCAATCGATTTTACTCGCGCGACACAATGAGCGCTATTGTCCTGTAAATTATAAATTATAATAAAACCGTGTGTCCGCATTTGCGTGTTCTTCAGGAATGTCCAAAGTGTCAAAAGAACGTCGAACCCGGCGAAATCGGAGTGTTCGCCTCTAAGTTCGGCGATACAGTTCTGTGGCATCCGACATGTTTTGCCTGTACCGAATGCCAAGAGCTCCTCGTCGACTTGACTTATTGCCTGTACGAAGACCATTTATACTGCGAACGTCACTACGCGCAGAAATTCAAACCGAGGTGTTCGGCTTGTGATGAGGTACAAATTAAAATTATAATAATACGAATAGTTATGAGTACGCTATACACGTAAATACGGTAAAAACCGTTGGGGAACGTCTTCGATTTTTTTTTATTGTCCAAATAACGATTTTTTGTAGAGTGCTCTTTAATCGGTTTTTAATGTTTTAATTACATTTTATTTAAATATTGTACAATTACACTAAAAGAAATAATAAGAAACTAAAGTGCATTATTTTCAGAGCAATTTTACAGTAAAACCCATCAAAATGTAGACGAATTAAAATCCGAAGATCGTAGCGCCCTACAAAAACCGATCAATTATAAATAAAACAAAATCAAACTAGGGCAATTTCGGATGCTGAACAGAGATTTTCTCTCTGAAAAACGCAATAAAATAAATATTGACAATTTACATCATTTCGTAGATACAAAATGCATGCTTACTGCCTATGTGTTACTCCTTAAAAAAATAAAAAATAGTTTTACTGAAGATAATATTATTGAATAATGTGACATAGTTTATGGTTATTATTTTATGATAGTACTATACGTAGTTTTTGTGGCAAGTGGAACTTTCGTTTGGGGTTTTCGCGGTTTTTGGACAAATTCGAAAAAAATGATATTTTTAGTCCATTAAGACTTTTTGCCGGCGGCAAAATTGATGTGTGGATTTTTAAAATTATTCGATGGTATCAATTGCTAATTGTGTTATTAATTTATCGAACCTATTATACAACGTTTCAATCACAAACTTTATGAGTTTCTCTAATAATTAATTAAAGTAGGCGCTCACAGTAGTGGTAAATAAATTCGAAATCAACGAAATTATATTTTATACTGTATATTTCATTACGGTAAGGGTTCGCCGAGCCTTATCGGTGTATAATAAATAAAAATCGAAAGTACAGACACAATAAAGTAAAATTCTACCGTGATTTACGATATTCGATAGAGATGATAACTTACTATAGACTATAACTATAGACTCTGTATACTCTACGTAATTCGTTTCGTCGGGTGAATTCGATTTTCGAGTGAATTTTCTCGCGTTCCTCGCGAAACGACCGTAAAATATCGTAATTTTCTTTGGTTATTTTATAAATATTCTTATTTAAAATTAGAAGGAGGTCGGCGCTATCATTATTTAAGGGGTCGCGTATAAGCGATGTTAACGAAATCTTTGAAAACAAATTAAAAATGTAAAAATTTACTTTCGTAAAAATTTAAAAATTATTGTGTTATCGTGCAAATTCGTCCAAAAACATGTTCACGTAAAACAGACACAAGTACCCTTCAAATTGATTTTAGAATTGATATGCGTAATTATAATTAAAACACCAACTAGACATATGGATTTTAAGTTTACTCGGTCGAAACTGTAGATATTCAAGTGTAAAAAGTGGCATTTTTTTGTCGCTATTAAAAAAACTAGTCGTATCTTATTTTGTTTTTGTTTTTATAAATTAGTGTTTAATAAATGGATACTGTCATTCCCTAGATTTAGAAGTCGCGTTCTTTAATTTCCGCAATAAGTCGTTTTACGCTAAACCGTACTGCTTTCGAAATAAAAACGATTGGTTGACACAACGTTTAAAAAACGCTAACGCTAGCGCATCCTGTTCGCCGTAATCGTTTCTCGTCAAACGTTATACGAAAAAAAAAAATACAATAAAATTTATAATGAAATACGAACAGTCCGAAAACCGAAAACTATTAACAATACCTATCCAATCGACCACCTGTGCGGAAACCAGTGATAAAGAAGCGGTTTAGCAATTATCTGTAATATTAAAATCGTGTCTGTTATCCTACCCGGCGGGTAAATCCTATAGATATTGAACGAGATAAAAAAATCAATCTTTATCTCGGTATGTTATTATACCGATCTATGTGCGGTGAACTCGGCGGAAGTCAAGACGGAACGACACCGTCGCGCCATCTGTCGGTGATTTTTGAAAGACGGTCCGCGCGAACGTCGTCGGTTTCTGGCCAGTAGATCGAACGGCCGGTATCCGCCTAGTCGGTCAGCAAAAACTTAAAAAAAAAAAACAACATAATAATTATTATCGGTAATCCGTATATAATACGCGTATACCAACGTATATAATAATTTTTAAAAAAAAAATTCGTTTGTCGAGTTGTACCCAAACATTCCGACTGACTAATTTAACCTAGTTTTTTTCTAAATCTAACCTTTTTTTCATTTTTTTTTTTTTTTTTTTATCATGCCAATATGTTTATATATATATATATATGTATAAAAAAAAATTAAATCAGATCATATATTTTTAGGTTAGACAAGTTTTCCCAGAACTCCCTCCTTCTTTCGACAAAAATAACGTTTTTTACGTCCAAATATAAACGTTTTCATAGTACAGTAATTTCGTGTTTAAAAACGAGTGCGGTTATTTATACAATTTAGGGGACTTCGAGATTTAGTCTCAGATACGACTGTATTGGACACTGAAACATAAAAAAACAAAAGAAATAATTTTTTACATGCCAGAGTCGACGCGATGCGATGTTTTGGGTTAGCAAAAAAATCATCCATACATTTTTTAGAAGTTCATAGCTATAAAAATAGTAATAAAATAAACCAAAGCGATTATATTATTATTGTCATTGTAGGTTAGCCAACCGAAAAAAAAAAAAAACTGTGACACTTTAGACTTTTTCGTTTAATCACAGGAATAATTGAAGCCCAGAACGTCTGTAATTTGTCCATTACAAAATATTATAGTCTTGCCAGTTTTCCAGTAGAGATTTTTTAGCTGTTTGACCTGGTTATATTATTAGGAGCCGGGCTATCTATAAACCGTAATTTTATTTGAGGGGGAATAAAACCATCTGTTTATGTATGCAAAAAATAATAAATCTATTCAAACTTTAATGTGGGCTATACGTATTGAATTTTATTACGTGACAACGTCAAATGCAGATGTGCAGTAAAAGCAGAAGTCGATCGAGTTTTCGCGGTGAAAAATATTCTTATTGGACTAGTTAATACTTAAAATTCGATTTTTTTTTTTTTTTTTTTTAGAATTAAAATACGATTTTTTTTTTCTTTCCGGATATTCCCCTCCTCCAGCCACCAAATTCCAAAATGTCAACTATACTTATTACCTCCGGCGTCAGCCGAACTGGCACGACCGCAGTCCGGTGTGACTTTCGCTATCCTTCGAGTTCAATGCAAACTAACCGGAACGCATTCATTTACGGTTTTCGTACTGATATATATGGCGTAAAAGATTAGAAATGCGGTGGTGTGTGTCACACAGAGAGAGAGAGAAAATACTAGCTACCGGTCGCGTATTTACAGGCCGTATCCTAGTTCGGTCCAAGCGGTATGTAACCGGGTTGGTTTTAGGAGTTTTACAAAACATAACCCACCTGTTGGCAATCAAACCCGATCAAACTGTTCCCGAGTGTAAACCTTTTTAAATAAAAAAATACGCGGTCGACCAAGAGCCACCGCGGTTAGGTTCATAGACAAAGCGAAGGCGAAATGAAAAACCTCAACTTATACCCGTCGGTTTAAAACCGATAATGCTCACACGAAGTTGGTATCCTAAGTAAAAACGTAAAACCTAGTCGGAAACCACGACGGGTTGCGTATTTACATACCGATTGGGCCGAACGGTAATAACCAAAACGGTTGACAATTTTATAAGGATTTCCGTGGGAAAGCGTTGAAAAGTAATTGGTTATGGAATCTGAGTTTGAACAATTCCGTCGTGATGCGATACGATCGATTTTTCATTTGGTTTTGATTTTTCTCTCTCTATAAGTAGACGAGCCGCACGGAATTTCGCGATATTTTTGGCTTTTATTACGTAATTTTATAATAATTCTTACTACAAAAAAAAAAACAACATAAAAATATAAAATATATTTTAATAGTTCTGCGGACCGTGTGCGAAATTGTTTTATTATTTTTACTTTTTTTTTTTTTTTTTTAATTTAATTTTTGTTTCGTAAAATCTCTAATGAAACGCTAAAATGTCAAATTGAGATTGAATTTATTTAAAACGCGAAACGCGTCGATCTTGGATATTCAATCAGTTTAATATGATATTTTAAAAACGTCCCGAATGATTGTATAAATTATTAAGTATTCGACAAAATAATTTCCACTCAATTGTCCGGGTGATTAAAAACAATAATAAATTAAATTCGCATAGTAATATCCAATGTGACCGTACCTACGTGGGAAGTGGCCGTCGAGACTTTATATTTAAAAAGTGTGTACGTTAGGAAATTAATAAAATATTTTACGCGCACAACGGAATATAAATTGCGCAACGTTTTCGTGATATTAATTGTTTTGAACTTGAAAAACGTGTGTACTGCTGTTTATCAAACATGTGATTAATTGAAATTCGGTTTTTTTTTCGTTTACGGCCTTGCGAGTACAATTTTAATTATTACGACAACAAGTGACGAAAAATCGATGTGCAGAAATTTGTATACCGCAAACTTTGAGAATTTCTTTTAATAATAATTAAATAATTTTTTAAAAAAAATGAACATTACTATTTTTAAATCTCTTCGACCAAAAATCTTGTTCTATCCTATATCGTCAACTTCGGACGTGGTTTCCGATAAAAAAATGTTGTCTAGTTAATGCATATTGTGGATATCATATTATTTTTTTCTTAATCAGAGGCGAAACAACGTCAGAAAGTCGAGAAAATGTACGATGCAACAATAACGGTTTCTGTTAATTTCTTCTTTTTTTTTTTTTTTTGTAATTTAATGAAAAAAAATCGTAGAGATCTGGAATTATCGTCGAATACTTATATTTAGCACTTTCTAGGTGTGGTAGACATTTTTAATATTATTATTAAACTTTTAAATTCTTTCGTTTTTTTTTTCTTTTTATCACAATTGTTGAAACGCTTGATAAATAATGCTCTTTTATAGCTTTTAAAAATAATTAGGTCTATTGCAAATGTTCTGGAGTTGTGTTAATTTTGCCTTCTCCAACACACCTTCCCGACTCCGGGTTTAGATTGGGCCCGTATATTTTCCTCGCAACTATTAGGAGTTTTAATTTGTCGCTTCGTTTTACATTTCTCTCGATAATCACCAACGCCGTAAGCGCATTTTTACGCCGTGTATTACCCTCCGTGTTCCTAGCCAAGTCTCAGCCTTACTCCGTCATGCGTGTTATTTTATTTATATTTTTTTTTCAAGTTTATAATATAAAACGATTACAATATACGTACGTGCATGTTGACTATATAGCTGTGATTGTAGTGTATCTTATGAATCATCATTGCGCCTAGTAACAACAAAATAATCGTATGTCAATTGTTACTGTTATATGGACGCGGTACGATTAATGGAAACGGGCGAATATTTAATATTCATACGGTTTTTTCAATGGCCGTTAGAGATTTACGCGTAACGTATTTGGCACGGGGACCTAAAGGGTGTTTACAAAAGGACGCTCTTTTTAAAAATGCCAAAATAACACTTTAATTTAATCAAAAAACAAAAAAAAAATGACATCATTGGAATCGGGAGAACCTCCGGTTTAGGTATGAAATATTATATCATTCATGTGACCTCCCTTGGCCTGTTGGCACACTGTCACACAAAGGTTAAGGAAGTTGGCGATTACAGTTCTCCTTGGTGAGATCCTGGATGACTCTCTGTTCCTGCTACGCTTTGAGCTGAACTTTTAATGTTACCTGTTGAACCTGTTGTTTCAAATTTCTGCATAAGCCGACGAATTATTTGAAACTGCAGTAGCCGCATTCCGCCCGAGTCGCGTACGGAGACGGCGAGCTGTCTCCGCACAACTTTTCGCCGCTTCCGTAAAATGTTTTCACAACTAAAACACGGATCTCCGCGGTCAGCTGTGTTCCGCGGTGATCGATCAAAGAAAAAAAAAAAACCAAGCAGGGAAGAATAAACCGGATTGATACTAGATAACAGATATCATAACAACAGTGTTACCAACTGAAATGACGTTGCCGAAAAAGTGTTACCACAAAAAAAAAAAAAAAATGACGACCAATTCAAAAAGAGCGTCCTTTTGTAAACGCACTGTAATCGCGGAGCACCGTGCGAAAAACCGTACGGTAATTTATACGCGTAACGATACCTATATAAATTGTTATGTATCGCCGGCGGCCGGTGTTTATCGTAACCGAGGCGATCCGGAGTCCTGTGCTGCTGCGTAATAAAATTTCGAGATAAATTTATCTGACCTAAGCGCAGCCGGGCGCCGCGCTCGTCCCGCCAATAATATCCATCACCCCGGTCGACGTTCTAATAACGAATTAAAAAAATAAAAATAAAAAATACGCGCGTTGTAGTTTTTTTTTTTTTTTTTTTTTTTTATTACCGATAAACATCTTTTATAATACACCGCCTGAGTATTAATAACGATATAATTGGCTCTAATATGCAAATTGGCCATATGCGCTTCAGTGTGCGTATAGTCAGTCTTTGTGGCGTATACCGGGCGAGATTCGCCAAATCGAATTCTATTGGATCTAATTTGTTAATCGATGGTTTATACGCATTTTTCGACGAAATTTTCAGCGTTCTCGTGTGCGTGAGCGAACGGTACTACATCGAAATAGCGAACGGCAACATATGACCTTCCTACCCCCCCCCCCCCCAAAAAAAATAAAGATTATATTTTATTACGTACGATTATTATATTTAAAAAAAATGTATATAAAGAAAGTTAGAAAGAGGCAGTGGCCGATTTGTTCGTGATTTCTTAATATTTTTCACCGGAAAATTCGCTGTCATCAGCGGCGGCATGCAATGGAGACGAGGGCGAAGTCGGCGGGAAATTTATTTTAATGACCGCGATATAATAAAACATTTGTATCGTTAATTAAAACGACGGCCAAAAAAATAACAATAATACGAAGACAGTACTATAGAAAAAAAGAAAAGAAAAATTGTCTAAATAAACGTCTTCGCGAAAAATCAAAATACATTTTGTATTTTCTATGAAATGTTAACAATTTGGACGTTCGCAGTTGGTAATTATGTCGTAAGTATGCTTCCGCGGTGCTATACGCGCACCAGACACGGCCCTCGAACACGTTAAGGCTCTTTTAAAAATGGTTTTGTTGTAATATTTACAACACCGGAGGAAAACCTAAAGAAAAATAAGTATACATATTCTCGTTCCGTTTAGCGATAAACGGGATAAACAGTCGTCCTCCCAACGGATGAAACATATTAACGCAGTTACTGCGTGATGAATTATGGTTAAGTCAAATGGTGAAAAACGTTCGATTTCTGTCGGACGTATTACGAAATATTGACGATTTACTACCGATTTACGATTAATCGAAACGACGAAACCGAGGAGATGATCACGCGACAAATATAAGGTCGTGTTAAAATTGCACGGAAGAACTGTCTAATATCGGAACGATCCGAATTAGTCGCCAACGGAATTAAACGAATACGTCGTCGCAGAAATAAAGTCCGTTACCTACATTTCGGTAACCGGATGTTTATGTAGATTTAAATTATACGGTCCGAGATGGATAGAATTAAAACTACTGCTAGTAAACACAATATAAAGGCTATAGACGTGTTGTGTTTAATATATGTATACATTTTTTTTTTTTTTTTTTTTTTTTTTAAATATATAACGAGTTGAAATAAAACAAATTGTACACGAGTACGTTTGTAGAAAAAAACAGCTCGATGTTTGTAAATCGTTGTTATATTTATGGTGTGGCCAGTGTAAAATATTTCGGGGGAGGGGATACATTTGAAATTCTCATTACTAATAGGATGTTATTTGTTGTATTGGTTAAACTAAATAAACGTCGTCTTAAAAAAAAAAAAAAATGCACACAGAATACATTTCGGGAGGGGTTATGACCCCCTAACCTACCCTGTGGACACGTCACTAAATAGTAACCCTACTTGTTTACCCATACGATAAGAGCCGAGCCCGTGATGGCATATAGAAGAGATTGTAGGGGTGAAATAGGTGGAGTGCGTTTGTGGACATTGCGAGTTTGGACTCTTTTTATACTACATACTGATATTGAACAATTTATAAAAAAAAAACCGTGTAATAAATTGTCCACGAAAATATCGAATAGTCGCAATATAATTGACTTTTCCAAAAAATTATCATTACCAATCGCTCTGTATAGTACGAAACACTACGATTCGCACAGAACATAAGAGTATGGTGCAGGCGTACGTATTATTATAGTAAACGAAGCGAAAAACAAACGGATATTTAAAGACTCGGGTAGGTATATAATAATATATTTTAAGATTAATATCTCTGGCCCATTCTGGATTATTATGACGGCCATTAATATCAAGGGTACCCACAACAACACGCCGCAGTATTATTTTTGACTTTAAACGACAGATACGCTCTAATTAGTAAACGAGCAAATTTATTATACCAAGTGCTCGGTGTAAAGGACGGATATTTTCTCGAAAAATATAGGAGGGATATGTTGGTGTGGGCCTTAATAATACGTATTCGTATTATGGCGGTCAATATAATATCGTCGGATCGTCTTTAACATTTTTTTTTTTTTGCACGCATATATTATGTTTTAGTGTATGTATATATGGTTTCGCATATTTCATAAAATATTTCCTACGTATTACTATAGAGTTAAGGCGATAACGGATTCAAAAATAGCAACAATTCAAGTAGTCTCTATCTAGGATTCCTATAGGTATAGGAATTAGAGGAGCCGTTTAAATGACCGGATATTGTGAAGAGGAAAAAGCTAATATTGGTTGGTCGAGCGTGGAGGAAAAATAATACTAAATAGTCAAAAAAGTGATAATCAAACAATAAACACCAAAAAGGCAATAAACCCCTTGGGAGACCGCGGGGAAGATTGCGTTAAGAAAGACTTTGCGGACTGGAAGGTAGCAGACGAGCAAGGGAAATGGTTGATTATAATTTGTAAAATATATCGACCAAGAGATCCTGTATGCTACGAGGAATGTATTGGTTTTACTATGATGTGTTTTTTTTTTAATAAAAAAAATCAGTAATCAGTACGATCAGTAATCTTATTCCAATCGAACCTCCATAGGAACTTTCTTGTAGCGTTTCGGATTTAGTTGGTACATTGGGAGGTGATTTTTTTTTTTTTGATTTTAGTTTATTTTACAGTTACAAAACCAATACAGTTTTCAATTTAAATTTATCGAAACACGTTCAACCAAATTTCGCTCATAATCGTTTATCGTTCGGTTTTGAATTAATTTACCCTATATCCTACCTACCCAACTTCCCACATACAACAACGGCCCCCCTCCCATTCGCGGTGCTATATAAATCGGCGGTTTTTTTTTTTTTTTTTATAAAAGCATTATAATATTATTGTGAATATTTTATAAAATTTCAATTTCTTATTACACAATTTTGGAATACGAGAAAATGTCGGACTTTTTTTTCCCCATTTAAACGTACATTGGCCAAATAGTATAGGGGGTGGGAGGTGGGGAAGAGGTTAAGTACAGTTTGTCATCCGGACAATAATAGACATTATATACCATTGAAATTAAAATAAATAATAATAATTCGATCTAGACCAGTGTTTCCCATCCGGTGGTCCGTGGGCCAGTCACAGGTGGTCCGCGGTACCATAGATTTTTTCTACGATTTTTATTACAAATTAATTATTATTTTTTTTAAAATAGCGAAAACAATTACGACTTATTGAGGAACCGTATAATATTCGACGGTTATCTTATCGTTGTTGCTGCTGTAGACCGATAAGGATTTTCCACTTTTATAAGTGTCTAGGTATCAGAGTAATAAATTGAAGTATAATTATATATTAGTGAAATATAGTAATAAAATGTAAAGTAAAATAATAAAAATTAACATTTTTCGATAAATTCCGTGTATGGGCTTGTTAATGAGCCAACAAAAGGTATTCCTAGTTTCTCGTAAAATTGAGGTGGTCCGCGACCTATAAAATATTGTCGAAGTGGTCCGTGGCGGTAAAAAGGTCGGGGGAAACACTGATCTAGACAAATCGATTTTTTTTTTTTTTTTTCTAATCTAAGATAACGTATTTTTGATTTTCTTTCGGTTTCGTCTTTATCGAACCGATCGATCCGTATAATAATGTAATATATGTATACGTATGAGACGATAAAATACAATAATGCCGTTCCGCGATTTTATAATAATGTCGGCGGAGATAATATTCGGATGGTGACCGGTGGGCGGGAATGGGTTTGTCACGCGACACACGTAATAACAAATAATAATATTACATTTTTTTTGATTTTTTTTATTTTTTGTTCCAAATATAACGTAGTAATTATGTTATACCTAGGCACGCGTTTGTTAATTACGTTCGATTCTATACGGTGGCGTCGCATGAATATTATTATCATTTTTTTTTTTTTTTTTACGCTCTAAAATTGGCACGCGGGTCAACGTGTCCCACACGTGTTGTAATATTATAATTATAGGCAGCTATGTATATAATTCCATCTATCGGAATCCCGTCCCCGTCGCGTGGCGTCGGCGGTAAAATTCGGCAATTTAATTTAATATTATTGTAGTAAAATGTACGCGTATCGGCAAAACCGATGGGAATCTCTAACTCCCGCGCAGGCACAAGCACGAGCGAAATCTGGTTTTTTTTTTTTTTTTTTTTTTTTCTCCTAGTCAATCTATATAATAATATTATTTAAACGCGACCCCGCAATGTGGTGATGGGATGAATGGAAACGTGCGCAAAACAGTCCGACGGCGGCGCCCTGACAATTTTTGATGACGTTACGACCGACAAACCATGTTTCGTTAATCGAATAATGGCGATGATGATATACAATATTATATCTAGACAGTTTAAATAATACATTTTATAAATAGAATCGTTTAAAAATATATATTGGATTGACGATGCGAACGCTTTTTAACGGGACATCGTATCCCATCGCTTATTCTCCGGCAATATCGTGACAATCTCCCTGCTGAAACACCCGAATAAAATATTTTACGCAGGCCAATAAAATCTTAAGCCAAAAAAAAAAAAAAAAAAAGAATAAAACATATAATAACCATAAGATCCCGGGCCAAATAGTTATTATATAATATTTGGCATACTTTAAATGCGCAAATTTAGTGTCGAGCGGTGAAAATTACTGCATTTTAATATTTTATGCAGCGTTTTATATTATATTGATGATACGTGTTTTTTACCCTCCGGCTGATGTATACGATAGGACGCTGTGATTTTCAAGGTTTTTAAAAAAAAAAAAAAAAAAAATCAACGAAAATGAATAAAAAGTGAACAACAACAATAATAATAAAAATATAATATATTGTAATCGTGTACACAACGTATAACAAATTCGTTTTTTATAAATTATTTTTACTACTCCCTGGAATCCGTTTGATCTTCCTCGAACAGCATTCATTAATATCGGCGACATTATTCACACCGTCCTGTTTAAAATCCAAAAATTGTTCTCGGTTCATCGGCTGACATAACAATGCCCGAGATTACATGCCATTTAAAAAAAAAAAAAAACTATAGTAGATACCTTTTAAGTTTTTTTTTCTCTTCATTTTAATGATTTTCATCGAATATATTAAAAATAAATACATTATATATTTGTCGATTCGGTGATTCACCGATTTTATCGAATACTTCATATTGATTTGGAGCTCTGTCATGTAGATTCAAAAAATGATAAACCAAAAAGTTCAATAAACTTATAAAACTCTATCGGCTATAGTTTTTTTTTTTTTTTTTTTATAACTATAAACGTATTAGAGCTACAGGTTTTTTTTTGTTTTTGTAATAAACCTTTCAGTTTTTTAAATCTTTTTCCCCGTTAATTTTTATGGGCATTATTTTAAAGGGGAATAGTTAACAATTATTTAAAACACAAGAAATAATGATGATGTTATGGGGGGAGGGGGGGTGGAGGCGTAGGTATACGTACATAAAAGAACCATTTTTTAGTTATAATTTTTATTAAAACCGACTGCAGTATAGTTTCTTTTATAGTTTTTTTTGTACTTTCGGCGCGGCGTTATAATAACAATTTGTTTGTCTATTGTTATTATATACGCTTTTATCCTTCAACTCGGGTCGAAAACCAATTTCGCTCAATTTAAATGATTATACCCTTTCAATACAATGCGTGTGTTTATACAGTGCACATCCTTTTCTCGCTGCAGTCAAGGATAAAACAATAACGTTGTCCGTTTAAACAATGAAGTTTTAATATTTGTTTGTTTTTGTTAAATATTATCATCGTGGCACACATAACGTCTAAAATTGTTCGAGTTCTAAGCACGTACCGTTTGGCAACGGAACGATGACGTTCATTGTTGTTTTTATCAAAAAAAAAAAAAAAAAATCGAAATCACTTTTTCTCTAGGTATCAATCGACGACGCCGCGCCGTCGCTAATGGAAACGAATTACTAAACTCTAACGCGACGTATTCGGTAGTTATGGTAACAATTAACGATTATTGTAAAAAATATCTAATATTAAAATCGTGGTCGCAAAGTGTTTTTTTTAAACAAATTGGTCTTCAACGTTTTTATTATCGTTAAATTAATAATTTAGTTATTAAATTGCATTAGATAGGTACTGCAGTATAGTGTGCGCCCAGTAGATTGCAGTGTATAAATGGCATCAATACACACACGTATAAAAGTTACCTCAATTCCTATGCTATCCTAACTGTACTCAGTACTCGGTAGCGTGATTAAAACTCAATAAACTAAAAAATGTCCCTAAGGTTTTTATCTGTAGACTGTTTATACAACCATTATTTTTTATTTTTTTTTTTTTTTTTTTTTTATGTAACTATTGTTTGTTTCTGAAAAGTAAATATCTAATTAATCAAATGAATTGATCGGCCGGAATTTGTAAGTATTTAGTAAATAATTTAAATGCTTACAATCTCTACACGATAAATTAATTTGAAATTTGTTTTAAACAAAACAAATAAAACAATTGTTTTCAAATATCATTTTTAAATTATGTTAAACAAAAAACAGTTAGAAAAAGAAAAACATAGTATTTTTACAACCCTGATTAAAACAATACTGTAATTTCCGTTCTTCGTTTCGGTGGCTCGCAATCGGTTTATTCCGTAAGTTTATAGACAAAAAAAAAAAAAAAAAAAAAACCAAGTGAAAAATATCAACTGTGTACACTGTTTCGTCACCACTGCTGCACACGGCACCACGCTAAATTATCTGCCAAACGTCGTCCGCGTCGGGCTCCCCGGCTCGAAGTATTAGAATATAGGGGGAGGAGTATCCACTATTTTTAGTCTCGTTTCCAGCGTCGTTCGGTCCGACCGAGTGCATCAATAAACAACTGTGCCAAAGAACGGCGGTCTAAAAATAAAACCATAATAAACCGAATAAAAAAAAAAAATAATAATAATAATAATAATAATGAATAATTTGGAATTTTTTATTTCGTCAAATCAAATTTATACGGCCAAAGGCGCAGTGCATTACGAGTATAACAACGCACCGACTAAATATTATATAATTAATCCCCGATGTGTGTGCGATGTTTTTCGTAAATCAAATAAAATATTATAGCGAAACGTTTTCAACGGTTTCGTGATTATTATATTTATTGTACGTACGCATTTCGTTTCGCGTATCGTACCGCGGTCGCATTCGTCTTGGATTAGATTTAATTCGTAGTTATAACCTAAAAACCTAAACGTTTTCGTTTTAACTATTAAATAATGTTGGCGATGAACGGACTCGACGGGAAATATTATTATTTATATTACTCGGTAAACGTATGGTTAGGTTTTAGGTTCCGAAACGCCGGCTGTTTGGCTTTAAAAGTTCAAAAGTATAATAGGTTTGACCGGGTTTTGTTTCGTTTTTTTTTTATTATTAGTCACACGCGCGCGTATACTGAAACTAAAAACGAAATTTACGTCGCTTTATTAGTGATTACAATTTGTCTATACGATATAGTAGCGGAATTGTGGCGGAAATATTGATCATATAAAAATCATAAAAATGTTACAACTACCTATATCACGCAATTTTATTTTCATTTTAAATTATGTATATTTTAATAATAGTCGTGCGGCAGATTCGATCTCGTCTCTCGACCAGAATTGGCGCTCTCGCACGATACCTAAGTTAGATTTACAACTAACAATACTACCCCCGTTTCTTTATCGACATTATCATCGTCGTGTCTAGGTAATACCATCAGATCAAAGTGATTTTCGTACCGTATGCAATGAACATTCGAAGAAGAAAAAAAAGATACCCGGAGCTCTGATGCTTCACTCACACCGCCCCCATCGAGTATTCCAAGTCTACGTTTATATATTTATCATCAATATTATTTAATTGTTTTCGAAAATATTTCGCCCGTTCTTGTTGTACCCCAATATACAACTTTATAAATCATATATACCTATTAGTGATGGGGAAAATCCGGATTCCGAAATATGAATATCCGGATTTTTATCTAAATTCAAATTTCGGTTTTCAAAATTGTGATTGTATATTCGTTAATTCATTTCTCGTACAACTATTATTATCTTATTGTTAATAGTATTTAATATGTTAAACATTCAATGCGTTTTTACAATTAAAAAAAAAAAAAGATCAAAAATAGAAATGTATTTAAAAAAAAAAAAAAAGCATTACAATATATTAGGTACATTTTACACTCTAATTTAAATAATATATTACTATCTGACCCGGAAAATGTTATTTTACTCATAAAAATACAAAGTTTCGGATAATCCGGATTTATGTCACATCACTAATACCTATATTGTTTTTCGTAATGCGCTTTAAATTCAAAGTAACAGCAGAAAACAAAAAAAACAAAACAAAAAAATGGAAAACCACTCACGCTCGACAAATTATATACACCTGCCCATATATACTTACTCACAACAAAATGCGTAAATTGTAATTTTAGCCGTTTATTATTAATAAACTGGTATATATCCAGTACGACCAACGCTTTATTGTGCGTTTTATTATTCCATTTGGCAATAAAAAGTTTTAAAGTGATGTCTTTAAATAAAATACTCGTTATGTTTATATTTTTTTTTAGTCCACAGTCGAGCCTATATTATTATGTGACTGCTATCTAGACGCCGACTTCAAACTTGTGGCGTTTTCGCGTGCGTGTGAAATCCATCGTGGGTCCTAAAGTTTTATTTTATTATTATTTTCAACCCTATATATATATATATAGGCGATACACTTTTTGGGCCTATCGCCAAACGACGTGTAATCTTATGTATTTTCTTTATTGTTCGATACAATATATTTATTGTATTATAATTGTACACGAATAAACGATAGAATAATCCGAGTTTTTCGTTTATGGACGCGGTTCAATAAATGTTGAATTGAAAATCGTATTGATTTATAAACTACAAGGGAAACAGACAAAATTACCGTGCGACTAGATTCAAAATGTTACAAAAGTAACAGTTCTTATAATAGAGTTCTTATTGGAGTCAAGATTTCCGGTCGAAAAGTTGTGTTTAGACACGAAAAAAAGCACACATCACATAGTATAAAATCTGTAATCTATCCCTAGGTATGCCCGGAATTCATTAAAATACACTTTATATTAATAATTATTTTATTTTCGAGTTTTCCGCTAAAAAAATTTTTTGTTCTATTCGGAAAAAAAAAACAAACCGTTAGCAATAAGTTTACTATGCAATTATACGGTCTTTTTTCCCATTATATCACGTTTACGAAATTATTATTATGTACGAAGTTAAAAAAAGTTTTAAACAGCTGCGTATATGTAGACTTAAACATTTTTTTAAAAATAATTCCGCGTCTAAATATTTAGATTTTGAGCGGTCGAAATGTAAATATCGTATACTCCCGAGGGGATCGGTTGTGTTTTTTTTTTAATGATTTCCAGCGTATTTTAGCTATTTCGGGTGTACGATTGCTGTGGCCGACGAAAGTAAACGATTATCCGACCGTGTTTTCCCATAAAACTATATTATAATATTATCGTTCTCTGTACGTCTCACGTATTTCCAATGTGGATACAATAAATACAATTCCGAACTCAATGTCGTCCATTTCAGTACGATTTCGCTCGTAATATTCAATTTTTAAAATGTTTTATAGGTTTAGATTGCAAAGCGAGGAACGTTAGTATTAGTGTTTTTTTATCTGTCTGTAGACAACTACTATCGTCGAATCCAGAAATCCATTTCTCATTCCATTTATCAACTTCGGTTTCTGGTAGCGAATTACATCTAGTCGGCGCATTAAAAACCGTGCCATTTTTTTTGAGATTTTCTTTGTACTATTCTTAATGACACGGGGGACACCGGGAATATTTATGCATTTCTATTCATTTTGATTTGTTTTTTTTTTTTCAAGAATACTTAACTATTATTACTTTCTAGACATGGTTTATTTTTCAAAATATTCTGCCGTTTTTTTAGTTATTTCTTTAGGTATTTGAAATGTTTAAGTTTTTTTTGTTTTATGCGGACGCATATTTTTAATTACTAGATAAACTTGTCAAGAATTTAACACCAGGGGGAATGCTTATACATTTTTGTTATATTTATATAAAAATATCGAAAACCTGCGAATTGTTTTTAATAAGCGCTCAAGTTAAGAAATTATGGTAAAATTGGTTAAAAACACGGTCAATCGTAATTTATTTTGTAATTACAAACGAATAAAACGATCGATTTACATGTATCAAAATGTTTTACCGAACTTGTCTCGGAATCCTACCCGGTCCAATTTCGCCTACTCAACTACCCACCTGTAACTGGGACATTTTTTTTTTTTTTTTTTTTTTTTACCGCTGTAAGTAGGTATATTTTATAGGTTGTAGAACGTAAATGTTACACTTATGTAGTTTTTATGTAGGTCGAAATTCTATAATAATATATTATAATTGAAATATGTTTCGGTTTTAATTTTTTTTTTTTTTTTGTCGTCGCTTAATCTCGTATATTTGAACGGCACGAACACAGCAACACGAATACCATTGGATTGTTATTATTTGTTGTTAATAGATGTACAATAGCTTTTATCGTCGATATTATTATAATCGTCGTTTGAACACACAATAATATTACGTCCTATAATCGATGTTACTACTATATTATTATAACGATTATATTATACGTATAATAGTGATGAACTGATAGCATAATATTATCGATAGTGTATAATCGCATTCCGCGAACAGTAAATTAAAAAAAAAAACGTATAAACTTTTGTCTTCGCGGAAAATATTATTGAAATTATTCCGTACGCGTTTCTCCTCCGGCGACGATCGAAATTGGTCTTGGTCTTGCTGCAACACCAACAAGACGACATGTCTTGCACACGACTCCATAAGACTCGGTTACGGTATTGTTATTTGTTGTTTTATTATTTGTTCTCTAGAAAACTACATTCGATACGAATACAATAGAACGCAATATTAAATTTGAACGGCGTCCGGGGATATGACAAATTATCGAAAACTAAATCGGACACGGGGATCGTATAAATCGTGTCATATTATTATTTTTTACGGTTTCGCTTTTACAAGTTTTGCCGTTGGGTTTTAAGATTTTTTCGAATTTCGATATTTCCTAGTTTTTTTTGTTTTTTTTTTTAAGAAGGCGATTGGGAGATCCTCAATCGTCCCAAGTACCCATATTCGGTTTATAAGTTTATGTGTAATATGTATATTTCTTTTGCTCGTCAACTTGATTTTTTTAAAAATTATTATTCTGTGTATCATTATAAAAGCCAACCGTGGTGAAATCTCGGGGCTCGGGTCCTGCTACACCTGAGTACGTAAATATTATTAACATTATTACATAACGCCACTGTGTATACTGTATAGTGTGTAGTATATATATAAATATATTATACTGATTGGACTTAATATGGAAAACCAGCAGTACGAGGTTTGTCACAATAGTAATATATCGTATAAATACATAGTATTATATATAAATATTTTTTTTTTTTTTATCATTATTATTACACTCGAATAATAATATAATATTATACGCTCGACTCGCGCGTGTCGTCATTATAATAATATTTACGATTTTCGTATGAAGGAGAGTTGTTTTTTTTATTTATTTATATATTGTCAATTTTTGATTCCCAAATGGCGAACCTCCGGCACTTTTCACACCAGATTCGAAAAGAGAATATTTAAAAAAAAAAAAAATCGTATACCCTTAACACTGGATGTACACTGAACTTGCGTGTTCTACGTATAACAGTGCAAATTTAAGTCACTGAAAGAATAGGGAATCGTCTTAAAACGATTACTACTCCTCCCAACTCCATCTGCTACCCCTGTGGCTCTTCGACTTGTGACAATCTGAATATGCTATTCTCTTATTGTTTACCCGACTTACAATAAAATATGAGTTTATCAATTATTTGTTTTGTTTTTTTTTTTCATCCTGTCTGCGAACAACTTTTCAACCAAAAGACTTGCTCTAATCGTCAACGTCAGTGTTGGTATCTGGGACCAAATTTCATCTTTTTAGTGTTCATTGGGAAGGTAATTTATTTAATTTCCTCAATAATGGAGTAAAACCGGTAATGTTTTAGTAACAGTGGTTTCTAGGCTGTTAATTTCGATTTTGTTTTTTTATTGTAATTTAATGATAAATGATCGTAAGACCGAAAGAGTTCCGTTTTCTAGGCGTGATATAGTTTGCGAAATATTCCGACGCCTTTTGAGTTATTTATTGTTATTTGAAATTGTTTAGTTTAGTTTCGTGTATTTTATGTGGATAATATTTGTTCGGCTTTGTATAAACGTTCGAAAATTGTGTCCTAGGTCCATTGTGTGGCCTATTTTTTTTTCTTTTCTTTTCTTATTTTTTGTACGTTTGTTGTTCGCGCACAACTCTGACGTTCGTCAGACTATTCGATTCGAACATATTTTTTTTTTTTTTTTTATTTTGTATTCTCGTATAAGAAAATAAAATTATATTCGGGCGCCATTACGCCAATAAACGTATATTTATTATACAACGGATATTGTAATAGTGTTATTACGTATTGCAAATTATGTACTCGTCGTCGTCGTTATATATATAGGCATAGGTTCTCGGCGGAACGCGCGCGAAATTAATTAGATCCATTAAAATTTTAGTCGGTCGCTGGTATAAGATTTATACATTTGCCAGACGGTTACTATCTATCTATCTATCTATATTATATATATATATATATATATATATATATATATATATATATATATATATATATAATTTATTATAATACCGCTGCTAATAATATGCATGTACAATATCAGCTGTATAATAATATAACACCGCCGCCGCCGTGTCGATTTTCAAGGATCCGTTCAAGTTCGCAGACCGGACAACATTAATAATAATAATAATAATAATAATAATAATAATAATAATAATAATAATATAGTATACGTTAATAAATATAATATATTATACAATCGATCCGAGAGCATAAAATTGTCGTCGAGGATACGAGACATAATGCGCGTATAATATATATTACATCATAAGGTACTACATTCGCGATCAATATCCAGTGGTGGAGGGATTTATTAAAATCACATCGGAATGTCTTCGATAATGTCATTTTTGTTCGGACGATGTTTTTAAAAATAATATTCTATTAGGAGTAAGAATTTCAATTATAACCCCCCCACCCTTCCCCCCGAAATATTTTAGTAAAGATTATTGACACAATTCAAAAAGAAAAAAAATTCGATTTTCGAGTTATTACCATAAAATTGTAAAGAATTTCGTCCACTATAATTTGATATACTAGTATTTTCTTTATTTATTTATTAGTAAAGACATTACGAGCTAAAATTATTTCTTAATTTCTGCTTATATAATAAAATATAGTATCCAACGTGAATATATTTAGACGCTGTGATATTATTCTGGACCGACTAAATATTGTCTGCGTTATTATTACTTAAGCCAGAATAAAATCATATCTCAAAAGTAATAGTTTCACGTGGCAAAAGTTAATCGATTTATAGTGACATAATTAATGTTTAAAAAATTCGATTTCTAAATGTTTTCAATTTTTCATTTTCAATTCTCAATTTTTAATTGTGTCACTAATATTTTACAGGGGTACGATATTAAATTTTTTTTTTTTTTTCGGTTGAGGTGTTGAATGTTTAAACCTTAATCATAAATCTTGTAAATATGAAATAAAAAACGAATCAATGATTGTATACATATATTCATGGTTTGGTTTAGTTTTATATTTCATAGTACTTGAATAAGAGGAGTTTCTTTTCGCAAACGTCGAACTGATATATATTAAAAAAAAAAAAAAAAAAAAGTAATCGTGTTGAGGATGGCCATGAAAAGTCTGTCATCTTTATGTTCCAAACAAGTATATTATTCAATAATATGATCACATTTCACTATTTGCGAACCTTCAACAAACGTTTAAATAAATAAATAGATAAATAAATAATGTCTGTTAATTCAGTTACGGACTTGAACGTTATGGTTTCAATAAACCCAATTCGTAAATGACAGTAATTACAGTTGGTAAATTCTGTTATAAATATAAAATAAAATGTTGTTTTTGTCACGTTTTTGGCTATGATAATTCGATCACGGGTCGTCCGTAATCAGACTACAGCGCCCCAGCATTTGCATTTGTTCGCCGAATACCTGCCACGAAAAATTGATAATATA
Source organism: Tuberolachnus salignus (assembly GCA_956483605.1). Taxonomy (NCBI): domain Eukaryota; kingdom Metazoa; phylum Arthropoda; class Insecta; order Hemiptera; family Aphididae; genus Tuberolachnus; species Tuberolachnus salignus. Next base: position 35,908,005 of record OY101436.1, on the reverse strand, counting down.
CACTCGTATTTATCGCTGTTGTGGTCGGGGGCATTGGAACACAATGGTTACGGTAACGCGGCCGCGTATTTTTTGCAGCTGGTTTTCGTATCTATTTTATGTGTATCGTTTCCGTTGTTCTGTCCGTAGCGTCTTTTTGTCGCGCTTCTGAGGTTGTGTTTGAAAATTATTAATTTAAAAAAAACGCCTACATTGTCGGCACCGGGGTAGGGTATACAGGGTGGGTTTTACCATCGATTTAGTATTGTTCGGTGTGATGTGGTAAAATATTGAACCGGCATTGCCTCGCCTATAAAGCAACCGGAAAACGAACGCGGACGAGAGACAGCCGCGATGACGACGGTCCCGGCCGTGGTCTCGACAGAGATATGCCGCGCGGACTGCCTACGATCGCGGATATTATTTCATTACGTTTCACGTGCAGCGATAATTGTCGTTCGGAGATATTGTAACCTCGTCGTAGTATTACGAGGCGTCGTGGGCGGGGTCCAATACATAATAATAATAATAATAATATATTGGAAATGATTTTTCGGGGCCTATATTACAATGTATATATATTATAATGTGCGTATAATGTATATTTATCGCCCGGGTCGATCATCGATTGTTACTAAACAACAATCGTTTGGAACGAGGAAGGAAGAAAAAATAAAATTCGTTCGCGCTCGGATGTTAATTATTCGTTCGGCCGTATAATATTTCTATTATATTTTTTATCTATTGGTACGGGCCTCGTTCTCTTACGGCCCGCAGGAACCGTATTGAACGGTTGGAAATGTCAAAAGTGTAGTTTTGGCACCACGCGCATATGCGGGGCGGGTATTACACACACGGTGTTTATAAGGTGTTCGACAAAAAAAAAAAAAAAAAAAAATCGAGGTATATGTGATAGAATGAGAGAGCGAGAAAAGATATTGTTCGTGGGTGTGCTCCAATGTTGTGGGTGGAAAGTCGGGATGTGTGCGCAACGATAAATCATTACTAACGAAAAACGATTCTGAGTGAAGTTCAGTTAATCATAAATGTGTTTTGAAAGCATTCCGTGATTTATACGTGATTTTTCGTCAACATTTTCACTTTAAACGCATACGAAAATAAATGCGCCTACGCATTTCGCGATACGTTTGTATGGACATAAAAATAAAACAAAATAAAAACTAGAAAATTTCAATCAGCCGACTCAATAAACGTCAAAACGTTTTTAAAATTGTATTCTGCGTCCGGAAAGGGATAAGTATATTGAGTGCTCATTTCAGATGTCTACGATTAATTTCTACTGTATTAAAACAGAATAACCGAAAACCGTTATTATTCCCAATGCGCCTAATTAGATAAAAAAAAAAAAAAAATTCTACAAAGAAGTCCTCCCGTCGTTTTTTGATTGGTACAAGATTTCTGGTAGAAAAATTGTTAGGACGGTACACATAGTAAAACCAACGTTCGGAATCTAAAAAAAAAAAAAAAACACGTGTACTCGACCGTATACGTACCTAATTGATTCGGGCCTTATTCTAACGGGCAGCAGTACCAAAATTGGATAATAGTAGGAATTGTCAAAAGTGTTTGAAAATTAAAACATGTAGACGTATACGATTTAGCCGTGTAATAATATGTTCGTATAACTGTATATGTCGTCAATTGCAGTTTTAGAATTTTCGAAATCTAATAAGCTTATGGGTTTTAATTTGATGACGGTTTTTTTTTTAATTGTTTACAAAGTAAGCACGCGAGACGCATTTGGGCGCAGAAAAACTAATCTGTCGTTGACGATTAGTCCGAGTTTCAAACATTTAACGAGGTCATATCGTGGCGATAAAAGACATCGGCGGACGCTCGTATATAATAATATATGTAAAAATGTTTTTTTTTTTTGTAATTTAGCACTTAGGGACCGGATAGTCGTTGGCAAAAACACACGTAAACGACGACGACGATAAATTTGGCACGTAATAATTTTAATTCGGCCAACGAGCGAACGCGATTTTCAGACGACACGGACATCTGGGTTATAATAAATATTATTACGAAGCTCGCGGCGGTGGCGTAGCCAAAAAAAAAAAAATTAAAATATATACCTATAGTATTATAATGAATCACGCGGACCGTTTTCTGTAACCGTTACTTGTGGGTTGACGGTTTCCTGCAATGGTAATTAATACCAACCGATAGCCGATAGCCGATAACCGATAACCGATAACCGTCGCAAACCGATTACGCCCGCGGCATTGATGTGTTCGTCGTCGCCGTGACAAATCGCGTGGACTTATTTTTCTTCTTTTGTTTTCTCTCTCTCTCTCTCTCTGTCTCAACACTATTTTCCGCCTATTTTCACTATTTTGTTGGCGGGTCGCAGAGGTTCGGAAACGCTAATCCGATTCACCGCCGATTAGCCAGGATTTCTTTCGTGAAACGGCGTTTATATAATTATATATATATATATATATATATGTCACTTTATCGGTCGATGAAACATGAAAATAAACCACGTCGTACACACCTACTGGCGACGGGAAAAATCCGGATTTACCGAAGTCCGGAAATCCGAAATTTGTTGTAGAGCCGGATATTTACCGGAATTTCGGTTTTTAAAAATTGTGATTTCGTATTCTTTAATTCATAAAATCGCATACAACTATCGTTGTTATTATCTTAATTGTTAATAGCGTTAAATCTGTAAAACATCAAATACGTTTTTACAATTCAATAAATATTACACTCTAATTTATTTATTATATATTATTAGCTGACCCGGCAAACAATATTTTTGCTCATTAAAATACAACAATTCGAAACATAAAACTTTCGGATTTTTGATTTCGAAATCCGAATTCATTAGATTTTCGGATAATCCGGATTTATGTTACATCACTAATACCTACACCGCAAAGCGTACCATACACGTGAAACGTTAATGATAAAAATGTTTAAAAAAAAATTTCAACCAATGGGTGAGGAGGGCATGACCCCCGGGCCCTTGTCCCCTGACTACGACACTGTTCCGGTATAAGAGACTCCCCCCCATGACATCCGATAATACTGCTGCAGTGAATAAAAAACCCATTTCTTTTTCACGTCTCTATATATACGTATTGAATATACTGCAAAAATACGAGAGCAACACGTTCAAAATATTTTTCGTCCAAAGAATAAAATTGTATTATTTAAAACGGCGTTTGTTATATATATATATAATTATATATAACGACGCAGCGATATTATTTCGAATTATAATATTTTGTTTTAAAATAAAAAAACAATATTATTATCTCGTCCAGTAGACAGTTAATGTTCACTCGGGATTAAATAATATAATATTTTGTTAATAGATGTCTTTTCCAGCGAATATATTAACATTACGAATGGTTTTATTTGAATATTACACAATTTGTCTGCAATATACCGACAAGAAAAAAATATTATTATATTTGTACATCATACAAATGATACAGCTGTGTGTTTCACTCGAACAGTAGCCTGGAATATTTTATCCGGATTCTGATTGACATTTATGGTTTTTTTTTCTTCGGGGGTATCAAAATACAAACTTTTAGTACATTTTCTAAATGTTAACCCCCTTTTGCGTTGCGATAAAATTTAGATTTTCTTAAATAGAAACATTTTTATTTTAGTATCAGATTCGAATTATATCTAAGCATATCTCGATATTTAAAAGAATATTTTAAACGCATGCGTTTAAAAGTGAAGATATTTGACTACTGATTTATGATGGCAAAAGATTATAATCATAATCATAAAGATACACATGTACATAGTAACATTTTATAGGTTTTAAATATTTTTAAAAATAGCATTTTGTAATCAACTTTAGATGGCTGTAAGTTGATTAAAAAAAAAAAAATTAAGATAGAAAACGTACACAAATTCACAACCGTTTGACAATATATTAATAATTTCTAAACGCGGCGGAAAATTACGAATAAAAAATAATTGATTCGACAATTTAAAAAAAAAAAAAAAACCCTAGCATTTTCTTTGCCTGATAATTATTATAACTCGTTTATGGGTGTACCGTTAGTGAAAAAAAAGTTATGGAATGAAAATCAATTTACATCAACCGAGTTTCTTACATTAAATATTATAATAGATTCAGTTGCAATAACTGTTCGTAAATAACATGACCTAATTCATATTTATATATTAATGTGTACTATATATATATATGCATTTTTTATTTTTTATTTTTTTTTGATTATTATATTATTTTGTATATAAGGTTCGTCTATAATAAAATTAAAACGGGAACGCGTTAATCTGGTTGTAATAATATAAGCATAGGGTTGAAAACGTTCTGTATATATATATATATAATATATTATAAACGTATAGAAAAGATAAAAAAAAAAATACTTAAATATATTTTTGCGTTAATGCATGTATTATGTACTTAATAAATAACGAGTAATGTGTTCGGGGTTTTTTTTTTTTTTTTTCCCTACTAATATACCGACAATGTAATATAATATTACGCTTTGTGCGTTAAAACACCCTCGTAAGTAGTATGTATTTTTAAAAACCAATAGTAAAATTTCCCGAATAATAGCGAATTAATGTTACTTAATGAAATTAATAAAACAATGATGGCCGGCAATTTTCACCGAATACTCGTAGTTCATTATTTTCTTAGACGTGGTGAAATTTTTACAATTTCGAAAATTAATTTTATCATTGTGCCTTGAGTGCAGACCGATGTTGAAATTCGTTAAAAACAATTGTAAATTGTAAATTATTTTTACATATAGTTACAAGTGAATAGAATTTACAATTTAAATTTCAATCGATATTTCATTTTTAACCGAACAATCGCTCAGAATCGTTTTACCAAACCTTTCAAACTTTCCGCCTACAACGAAGAGTGGTCCATTATTTTTTTTATAATAATAATATACACATCGTAAAAGAATGCCGTTTTAACAGCGAGATCGACAAAATGTATACAAATTATTTTCATACACGACATTACGAATGAACGGCTCTAATTTAGATTAATAATAATAATAAAAAAAAAAAAATAATAATAAAATAGAAAAACATACGAACACTATAATAACATGTTCTCTTGTGAAACAACATACTATGCATATCTGAAATTATATTACACAGTAACGAGTTTACGACTCTGATAGTCCGATGATTGTCCGTTATGATGTACCTACACTTGTTAACGTTCGAGTTGCAGCACAATGTGATTTTACGTCGACGAATTTAATACGACGAGTGCTCAACACGCCTATAATATGACGCCGAAAAAAAAAAAAAATGTATTAAATTCGTTACAAACGACCGCACAAAGCTGTGATTTTTGACTATAAAAAATAAAACTAAAATATGTTCATAGTTGCCGTCAAAGGCTTTTAGCATTATCCCTGACAAATTTGTCGATTATCATTATGGGGATCCGGTGACTGTGTATATTTTAGTCGATTCAGAAGTACACAGTTTGACGGATTTCAATATTGAAAACGGATTACAATTATCTTTACTGGGCGATATGTTGGCCATAGAAATTGTATTATTTGTTTTACCGGAAAACGTAAAAACGTGTTTAAATTATTTTGCATTTTACCGACGATAAAGATAATTCAAATTTTAAAAATAATTCCAACGTACCCTAGTAAAGAACTTAAGAGATCGTAATACGTTTTTCAAATAAAAATCCGTCAAACGCATCGATTATACATTTTTTTTTATCTGTCTTTTTGGTCTAGAACGTCATGTTCGGCCGTTCGGGGTGGCCGTTAAAATGTAATAAAAAAAAAAAAAAATTGTTAAATTATTACAAAATTAAGGAAAATTTCGCCACCGGTCCCCTTAATAATAATACTTAGTGTTTTGTAAACTTGTTACGCGTATCTATTATCGTATGTAGATTATATAATTTTGTTAGAATATTTCGAGAAAAAAAAATTATATAGTCCGAGAAAAAAAAAACACAATCGATTACAAAATATTCCGTTCTTTTATGAAATTTAACACGTTATTATCTTCTTGTGCGTAAACTAATATATTATTCTGACGTGTAGAATTTAACGAATTTTGATATAATAACAAAATACTCGACGTCCGAGTGAATATCTCTTATAGAGGTTTTTTTTTTTTTTTTTTTTTTTTTTTTAATTATCGCGCGTGTATATTTATTACGAAAATCTTTTGTTGTTTATGTAAACGATGACTCAATAATACGCAGCTTAGCCGAATCGTTTGTAAATTTGTCCGTTTCCGTCGCACGTTCAGAAACGATATGCACATTATTGCGCGATTGACGTACGACGATAACGATATATCGAGTGTAAAATTATATCGTCTGGTAAGATTAACGCGCGTACGATATAATATTATAACGATTATTATTATAGCCGTAGACCGCGTTTCCTGTCCGAAGATATTTCGTTCGGATATCTTCTTTATTTTTTTTTATTTTTTTTAAAAATAGATTTTCGGGTGTAATACGCGCGCGTTCTCCCACCGTCTCGGGGACGTGGCCCCGGCACACGTTGCACACGCCGTTTCACGACCGAAACGCTATATTCGCAGTCTGAACGTGTGATTGCAGCAGCCTGGACGTATTGGAAAAACTCGCTTTTCATTTTCCATTCGTATACACACACAGCACCTAGTTTTTTTTTTTTCATTCTTTTCTACACTTTACCCCGACTACATCTTCTACTATCTTCCGCAATTATTATCATTACTTTTTTTTTTTTTTTTTTAAATTTTTAATTAATTTTCCGTTCGTTTCGTACCGATATTCGGGTTTTCTTTTTTTTTTTTTTTCGTTGTTGTCGGTTTTTCGTATAACTCCGCCGTTTCCGACATGGCCGACGTAGAATATCAGTTCACGACCACCGAGAGGAAAGTCAGGAAATCCAAAAAAGTCACCACGTCCGGCAGCGGCAACAAGCGGCGGGAGAGCAGCGATCAGGGCGAAGTGACTATCGTCGAATTGGACAAGGAAAACGTGTACCCGTTGGAAAACGGTCACGTCGACAAGAGGTATTTTCCGACCACCTCCTCCCATACACCACCACCAAACGATTATTAAAATAAATTTAAAAAAAATAAAAAAACGATAATCGATTATATATATCGATGTATATTGTATATTTATTTATCCCTATTTATTTCGACAATATATTCGAATACACATCGCTCCTCTTAACCGGAAAATACCTCTTGTCTGATTAATATGTTTTTGGTAAGGACAAATATAATATTTTATATATTACGATAATGCTCAAACTCGAGCGACATTACGGTCTTTAGAGAAATTTTACTTGGTATATAATTCTGACGTCTATGAACCGTCGTCCTGTGCAGTCTGCACTATACAAATTCTAACGAAATGGGTACAAAGCGAATGATTTTATATATTTTTTTTAAACATCGCCGGTCGTGTTCACTTAGTCCGCAAGTCAATAATATTTTGGTCGATTGAAAATAGTTTAAATTGCGATATACGGATATGTATACACTTGATATTCGTGTATGATATTTTTAAACGTTCAATTATAATAATTTATGTATTGACGTATATGTTTGCTAACGATATGATTACAAATAATATGAATCAATGTCTCGTAAAAAAACAATAATCCAAAAATCGTTTGTGGATTTACAAGTTTTTTTTTTTTTTTGATTTCGTCGGTTTTTTTTATTTTTCGCCAATTCGTACGTTATTACTTTATATACGAAAATTCGTAATTTCGCAATGATTGAACTATTGCATTTAATAACGTTGTACATTTTCGTCGAAAATAAATTGGAAAAAAATGTATACGTATATAAAATCTATATTGGTCTTTCAAATCGACTGCATAGTGCAAACAAGTTACACAATATATTATATTGTATTACTCGGATTTAAATACTTAACGTGTTTTATTTTCTACTAAATCCAACGTTTCTGTTTTACTTTGCTGTTTGAAACTTACGAACTAATACTATATAAAAGTTTGAACTAGTGTTTGATTTCATTTTTTTTTTTTTTTTTTAAGTTGTTCATATTTACACTACGGGTACTCTACGTTTATTTTTACCATACAAATATATATATGTGTGTGTGTATATACACGCAACAGTTATACGAAACTAATAATATGTCGTCGTTAGCACTGCGATACTTTAAAGACGGGAGGGGGAAATATAAATTTAATTTACGTCCGCGTGTTTTTATATAGGCGAATATACCGAAGGAATCGTGATAAATTTTCTTTTTTTTTCAACCAAAATTGTGAACGGACGGAGATTTATAAATCGTTCGATACAGACACAAACAATAGTTATTATAATTATTAATAGCGTTGCTATTCCAGCTATCGTGGAAAATGTAAAAATATCATTCGTGAATAAAAATAATTATAATTATCAATCGTATTATTATAATCTCTGGATGCAGTTGTTGTAAACGCCGTATTTTTTTTTTTTTTTTTTTAATTAATAATTGCAGTTATGAAAAAAAAAAAAAAATCCCTTAATCAAATCATATATTTTATAGTTATAGTTATATCTTTTATTTATTAATAAATATAAAAGGTTATTCACTCTTCGATAATCCGTTTACACCTACCTATAAAACGAAAAAAGCTCGCAAAGAACTTGCAAAACATTTTTTTTTTTTTTTCATCATTCTCCTTTGTTCTCCCACTCCCTTTCTCGTAAACCATTATTACAATATCGTTTTGGTTCACGGATTTCGTATTCAGATGAAAAAAATCCCTGATATACATTAAACGGTGCATACGAATTAGCTATTAATATTCTATCCCATATATACAATCGTAAAACATAAAATAAAAATTCGGAACCGCGCGAATACAGGGCTTTTCGTTTAAAAGAATTAAAATCAATCCAATATCCAATATAGTCGTAAGAATATGTACGCTGATTTTTTATTATTATTATTTTTTTTTTTTTTTTCGAGGGAAAAGGGAATTTTCAATTAATTAAAAATTATAAAATAATAATAATTGCAGTTATGAAAAAAGTCGATAACACATTTTTATGTATATTCGCCGGACATAATTAAAACCGATGAATAATGTTGTTTTTTTTTTTATTTTATAAAAAAAAAAAAATCACCGACTATTTTATTATTTGACACGCCGATAACGAAAAACAAAAAAATCGTCTACCACTAACGGATATTAATTGTATTAACACATTACGCAATATTATTATTCTGTTAATTATCGTTTTTATACGTATCTAAAAGGTTTTTTTTTTTTTTTTTAATAATTTATTTTAACTTTTCGTCTACCGACTATTAATAATATTATGTTTGTCGACACGTCACGAATGTTTGAACATTCCATGTCGATTTCCTCTAATTTTAAACATTATAAAAAAAGAACCAAAATCGTTTCCCAATATTGTGTTTGTTAATAATAATAATAATAAATAATTTCCGAAAGTCGATTATATTTCATTTAAAAACGCCGAAATTCTTCAGACTCCGACTATTGTACTCGACTAGTTTATTATATGTAGTAAATTTCTAGTTTTTAAATAATAATACGTCCGGTGGGCGAAAAATGGTACTATAGAAATTAATATATGTGAATATTGAGATGTTATAAATATTATAGTTTTGGGCCGCAGGTGGGAAGTTGTGTGAATCATATCGTGTACCAGATCCCGGGTTTATGATTCACCGTCGCCGACCGGGTCTATGACGGCCCGGGTTAGTATGTCGAGCGAAAAAAAAAAAATTAATCGTGAATACGAATTTTTGATATTATTATACTGAGTACCGCCGTAGGAACAAATTGTACTTGTACTCGAATTGTCGAGCATTTAAACGAAGCCAAAACAATTTTACCCACGTAAGACCAAAAAAAAAAAAAAAAACCCGAAAAAATTCCATATAGCTTACTACGGATAACTCAAAAAACACCAGAGAATAATTTCAGGTCACTACGATTATTTCTCATCGAATCGCGACAAAAAAAAAAAAAAAACTACTCACGGGCGGGCTCAGTGTTGTAGGTGACAAGTTTTGGGTAGGTAGGATACAGAGAGGAATTTAATTTTTATAGGTTGCTATAACGAAAAACGATTGTCAACCATTCGCTCACGTATTGAATTGCGTATGTTTAATTCGCCAATCTCAAATATTATACCGGGTTTTTTTTTTCCTTTATTTATTTCCTAATACCTTTTTTTTATTAAAAATACCAGAAATTGTTTTAAATTAATGTAAATTTATATTTTTGTTTTATTTTTTTCAATAAAATGGCAACACAATACGAAATATAACGATATTTATATACATGTTATTTTTTTTGGAAAATCCAATAATTGGTTTAAGTGCATTGCCGTTCATTTGGATTTAAATTAGGATTTTGTCGTGGAACACGGAGGTCGAGAATCACAATTCTTCGGTGTTGTTGATATACCAACAAAATTAATTTGCACGATATTTTTTACAATTGCATTTAACAATCAAATATTACCGAAGAAAGCCATATCGAAAAGAAATGAAATTATTAAATTTAAAAAAAAAAAATAAAAAACTCATACAATAATAATAATAATAATAAATCGAAATAATTGTTTCGTTATTCCGTGTATAATATTAGGCGATTGCCTAACTTTTGTGTCTTAACAATATCATTATTTTAGTCACACAATAGACTTTATTTTAGTCTGACTAAAACCTTTTTTTCGTTACAAAACCTCAAATTTGAGCATATGATTATAACGATGACTGAATGCTTGTCGACCAATCGACTTATATATAAAAAAAAAAAAAAAATCATAAAACCAAACAGAAGCCGTTATTGCGTACGTTTTTCCAATTATTAGGAAAATTACAACGAATATCGAAAAACGACCTCAGAATACATAAACTGGACAGAATGTTCTACCGAGAAAGCGTCCCTGAAGTCAATGGTCATGAGCAATATTTCCGGTAGAAAAGTAGTTTACGGAGAAAAAAAAAAAACACTCATCATAGTAAAAAATGTACTTTTTTTTTCTCTTCTTTTCTTTTTTTTTTTTTTTTTTACGAATTTCACTGCGGATTTTTTATGTTCAGTGAACTCCACGTGACCTCGTCTCGATATCGGGCTCCGTTAGGGTTTAAATGTCAAAATATATACGATCGCGTGAACGGACAACATTTTATGCGGGCGTGGTACCCGTCGCTACGTATAATTAGGTATTCGCAGTTAGACCGGGGGTGATTTTCGTTCGGCGATTTTTTTCAACTCTGACATTTTATTAATAAAAAAAATCAAAAACGTCTCGCCGAACAAAATTAAAAAAAAAAAACGTATATAAAAGTGACTACGGAACGTTGACCTTCCGTCGTATTGTCGCGGTATTATAGCCCGTAGTTTTATGCCGTTTAAAAATAAACACGTCACGACGATGACGGACGTCGCGTAATAATCCCGCGAGACCGGCGAGAACGACAGTACCATTTTTCGAACAATATCAGCAGCCGGCGTGGTATAATGTTTTCAACGGTCCGGTGAACCCCGTCGACGCCTTTAATCCGGGCATAGTAACCGGCCGTATTAGTTTTATCCGAAAATAAACGTCCGAAAACAATGTAATAAACGGATTGGCGAAATCGAGTGCCTACACCACCACCACCACACCCAGCGATTACGATATTGTTTGCCGTCATTGTTGCGCGGCCCCCCCGGAATTATTTCACCGTCGCCGGAGGCTTTCGAAAAACGTCCGACCCGTGTCCGGCGGCTATTGCATTTTCACAAACCCATTTATTTATTTTTTTTTTTTTGTTTTTGTCGAATTACTCCGGAATTTACAAATAACGCTGCCGGTAAATGTATTCGCCGCTTGTGTACGATACGCGTCCATCCGTCTGGCGTGCCCGGGAATATTCTACGGGATGGCACCTATACAGTGCCTGCCTGAATAGGAATCGTGAATAAATCGTAGAATCCAGTCTTACATCCGATACTCATCTTTAAATTTTAAATTTATCTATACATTTCAAGATTAAATTACCAAATAAAATACTCGTAAATGTTTTATTGTTAAGCCAACGGGAGAGCGGGGATATAACCCCTAACCCCCGGGCACGTTACTGACCCTATCGAGTTTTCTACACTCGATTTAGACACGTAGCTTATGGTTTAGCTTATTTTTTCATTCCGCCCGACTGGGGGACTCAGCTTCTGGCCATCCACATATCCACGGTGAGAACTTCTCTATATGCTTCGCAAGCCCTCAAATCAATTCACTACAACGATTAGCCATTTTGTATATTTGGTTTGCGTATATCTTATTCTTGACTGTCTCGTCGTGTATCGTTCGTTCGGCAGCGTGATGCATTCTTCCACCGTGTCGTATTTTATAACGAATACTATTATTAAAACAAAATTGTTATCGTCGACAGGGATAGAGATTATAAGGTTTTACGTAAAATATTCATCGGTTTAACGGATATTTATTTTTTTTTTTTTTTTTTTTTTTTTAGTTAATTTTCAGCGGAGAATACACCAAGGCTATGAATAAGGACTGGCATTCCGGTCATTTCTGTTGCTGGCAATGCGACGAAACATTAACAGGACAGCGGTACGTGCTCAGAGACGAGCATCCGTATTGTATTAAATGCTACGAATCGGTGTTCGCCAACCCATGCGACGAATGCGACAAGGTTATCGGAATCGACTCCAAAGTACGTTAACCGTTCTTTATGTATATATATATAAAAAAAAAAACAACAACAACAACAACATTAAATACATTCGATTGGTAATATTAAAACGGTGTTCGCGTGTTTTTTACGTCTCGCAGGATTTGTCGTACAAGGACAAACACTGGCACGAAGCCTGTTTCTTGTGCAGCAAATGTCGCGTTTCGTTGGTGGACAAACAGTTCGGGTCGAAGGTGGAGAAAATCTATTGCGGAAACTGCTACGACACACAGTTCGCGGCCAGGTGTGACGGATGCGGAGACATCTTTCGCGCTGGTAATTTGTTTGTACGATTTTATAATTACGACCCCGGGTCCCCGGTTCGACGAGCGCACATTTGGCACATTATTTAAGTATATTGAACAATATATATATATATATGAAAACACTGAGAGAGATTTGATGAACATTAATGGTATCGTGGGTTTGCCGTGCTGCACGCGGAAAATGATTGTAAAACCTAATGAAAAACCGCCGCGCGCGGTGGGGGACGCGCGAGAAAACGGCGGGCGCGCGCATCGATTAAAAAGACATTGTAATGACGCGTCCATATGGGTGACCGTAAATGTACAGGTGACATCACCGTCTAAAACCGCCGTGTGTCGTTATGGCGCGCGTGTGTGTGTTTGTTCTCTCGATAAGTCGCGTGCGTCCAAGGCCGCGGGGAGATAAGTCGTCCGGTACGGTCGTATAATAAAAATATTATTAAAAATACACTCGTGTATTGTTATGGTCGCCCGGCGACCACCGCGCCCCGAGTATTCTGTTACAGAACAGGCACGCGTGCCGTTATATACACGGCGGGCGGCGGGCTCCGAGGGAAACCGTAAGAATTTCCAACGGGCAGAGTTAAAAGTATACGGATAAGAACAATCGTACTCGAATGTGGCGAATATAACAAATATTAAGGGGGAGGGTTTTTTTTTTTCGAATTTCGAATTCCATACGAGACATTGTTATCCGTTCGCGTCGGTTTACGTTAAACCGCGTCGCGAGATTAACCGTTCCGAGTTCTGCATTCGACATGGCGTTATTTCAATCCGGACTCGTCAGAACACCCATTCGAATATTTTAGGAACACAATAATAAAAAAAAAAAAAAAAATGCAAGGTTAAGTTTTGGATGACTTAAGGCAACTAGATAATAAATTACGATGATAAGTAACACATTGCGTTTATGTATAATATTTTGCACGATTGAGTATACGAATTTTTGTGTTGTGCGTTTTATTTTTTTTTTATTTAATTTTATCGAAAAACTGTCGGGAATTTCATAAAATGTTTCTTAAAAGTCCGCATCGTTAAAAATCGTGTAAAAATTTGTGCTAATTATTTTTCACTGAGAAATAAAAAACTTTTTTTTTTTGAAAACCGTACACCGTACACAAGTATTCCAAACACACTATTCGAAATACCGATATATATATATATATATACTTTTTTTAATTCGGAATCGTACCGGTGTTTCGTCGTATATGCCGTTTCATAACGAATTTCTCGCGTTTCAATTGGCAATAACCGTGTACGTACCGAATCCGTCTTTGGCCGCGGGCAATACATTTATTATACGATCACGGGGGGCGTGTAGGGGGGGTGTTTAACTAATTATTTTCCACTGAGAAATAAAATACTTTTTTTTTTTTTTTTTGAAAACCGTACACCGTACACAAGTATTCCAAACACACTATTCGAAATACCGATATATATATATATATACTTTTTTTAATTCGGAATCGTACGGGTGTTTCGTCGTATATGCCGTTTCATAACGAATTTCTCGCGTTTCAATTGGCAATAACCGTGTACGTACCGAATCCGTCTTTGGCCGCGGGCATTATATTTATTATACGTTACAACGAGGGGGCGGGCGTTGCGTCCACGAAACAACGTTAACGCGCGCCCTCGCATCGTCACGGTGTCCCCGCGGTTTCGGATTTCGCGGGTGCGCGCATTCGGCGGGGAATTGCCACTTATCGACGGACGCCGACCACTCTATTATAAATACCGTTTCCGAGGTGGTATTACACGGGTGCCGTACAATTATTATTATTATTATTATTATTATTATTATTATTAGTAATACCTCTTCGCAGATGTAAATTCTTGCACGCCCGTTTTCAACACCGCTCCCGCACATTAATCCGACGGTAAATAAACATCGCGTTTTCGTTCCGACGGCACGTCGTGTAATACCCGTCGTAACCGTGACGCAACGGACAGGAATACTCGTCGTGTTCCTCCTCCTCCTCCTTCTATACGTGCCTGATACGGAAAAACCTAAAAAAAACAACAACAAAATACCGCCGAAAACTTATTTAGTGCCGCGGGTAGGCCACACTGTTGTGTGTGGGTGGGTATAGTCGGGAAGGTGGGATATATATAATTATAACGGGGGTAATTCATGCACATTGTCAACGAAAAAAAAACGATTCTACGGGCGGTGTTATAGTTTCAGTAGTGTTTTATCATCTTGTCCCCCGATATAGGTAACCCAGAAATCGACCAAAAAATAAAACTAACGTATCGACAATAATTATTATCGCCGTCGGGTTTTTTTGTTTTTTTTATATATATAATTTTTTTATATATATAAATATATAGTAAAACGCTGGGAATTTAGACATTTTTTTCAAATAATTATATCAAGATGCATACCAAAAAAAAAAACCAAACAATTACAATAAACAGACGTGTAGGCGATGAACTGTTGACAAATGTGAAAAATGTTTCAAGTAAAATACCACCGGTTAGAAATTTTGCATTTTTCACGATACGGCGTGACAAAATCCGAGCACTTTTACTAACGGAAAAAATTGTTTTCCGATTATGGACAAAAGACCCTCGTGGATTCAGAATTTCTATAATTTCGGTCAAGGTGTGATGAATTCTTGATCGGTCGAGGGGGGGGCGGGAGCGGGACAAAAGGAGAGGTTCTTTTTACAAATATTTATCGTTATTGCAAATATATTGGCGATTCGGAATATAATATAACCGTAAACTTAATGACGAGACTGTGTACAACGCCAAAACACGCCTAATGTTAATCGACCAAAAACGCGCACGGGTAATTTTGATTAATTTTCTAAATTGATCGGTCGACCTTGGATCAAACGACCCGTGCCCCCGCATTAGGGTGTCTTGAAAAAAAAAAAAAAAACGATCCCGGTCTCCGGTGTCCCCTAACTCGATTTCGGTATAATACAATATGGGCGCGCGTGTTTCCGGGGAATTATTACTGGTTCTTTATGGGTTTTTGATCGCTCTGCCCCCTTGTCCCCCGCCCCTCGCGAACTGGCGACCGCGACCCGTAAACGATAATATCCGATCCGGGCGAAGTGAACGGCGTACGGACACCGTGTGGGCAGGACTGGAAGGTTAGGTGTAACCAAAAACCGGGGTGGTGGTATCGTCTCGGCCGGTGTCGGTGTCGAGACGGTGGGGACGAGGATCGCGACGAGGGGACAGGCAGGAATGGGTAGGGGGGGGGGACGTCGGCGTATATTACGCTCAGACGCCGTGCGCGATCGCTTTCGGTCGTAGCCGTCGTTCAGTGTATTATAATACTAGCGCGAAGAATAACACCATGTCGGCCGTGATGGACGTAATGACCACAAAGTTCGGCAACATCACGCTGAAGACGAGCACGCCCAGGAAGGACAATGCCGCGGGTTCCGCCGACGACGACGTGGCCGTCTTGTCGTCGTTCCTGCCGGAGTTCTTGATGAGCCCGGAGGCCGCGTCCAAGAACCGGGCGTTCGAGTGCGTGATGAAACGGCAGTGCCGGCTGGGAGATCCCAAAGCCACGCCGCCAGGTTAGACGAGAAACCCCTTATGAAATGTCTCCCGGGAGTATGCTTATTTATTATTGTTATTATAATAATTATCGTTTGATAATGCGCGGTGACGACGGAGGTTGACGACGAGACCGTTTCGGGTCCATCCGGGGTCGGCGTCCCTCGGATCTTTTCGGCGGATGGGTAGGGTATAATGTCGCTAAAGAGCTGGGCCGCCGTCACGGGGGGGGGGGGGGACACGGCGACGAAAATCCAAAAGTCTGACAACGACGCAGTACGTGTCAAAAAAAAAAAAAACGTATAGAGGTATACTTATTGAAAACATTTTCGTTTATTCGATAATTTGAAATGTGTTTTTTTTTTAAAATTATTATTACGACGTACGGTTAATAAAATAATTATTGTCGGCGGTATTTCGCAATCGAC
Organism: Tuberolachnus salignus; assembly: GCA_956483605.1. Classification (NCBI taxonomy): domain Eukaryota; kingdom Metazoa; phylum Arthropoda; class Insecta; order Hemiptera; family Aphididae; genus Tuberolachnus; species Tuberolachnus salignus. The sequence continues at coordinate 35,891,095 of OY101436.1, read as the reverse complement.
GTACATTTGCAATAAAAAAAAAAAAAAAAAACGTACACGGTTCGTTTCGAACATATACCCTAATATGTATAACGCACAATAATAAAAAAATAACGATAAATTATCGCTATAGATATATTATAATAAAATTGTTGTTTATGCAATCTGTGACTACCTGTAATGCCTACGTACGTTTTTCGTGATTCACCGCGAAATCGTTTTTTTCTTCTTCTTCTTCTTCTATATGTCCTCTTATACGTTGAAAATCTATCGTTAAACAGCTATAATTATAGCTATAGGTATTTAAATATTCGCGTGGTGTTTTTAACTCGTCTTTACCAACGGGCATACAATGCACACGCTAAATTTATATATTATTATTATTATTATTCCGTTAAATATTTACTGCCGTAAAAATAAATACCGTAGAGATAAAATAATAATAATAATAATATTAATAATTATACGAGTCGAAGAAACTCGCCGATGTCCCGGCGGAGTTTGCATTAAATTGACGCTGCCGTTTAACTCTTTGCCCGCTGTACGTATAAATAAAATAATTATCGTTCTAATTTTTTTTATGGACAAAAAATAAAAATAAACGCATTAGAGCTTGACACGATATCGCCATATTACGTTACACAGGTTATTACCGTTTACAACGTCGCGTTATTTTATTTTATCGTTTTTCGCGCGATGAGTAAAATTCGTCGGTTACAGAGACGTGTGTAGAGTTTTGTAGAATTTTTATGCCTGTCCCCCCCCCCTCTATCGCCGCCAAACAATAAAATACTTATCGATGATAATGGAAACCCGTTCTATCGAGTAGTTACAATTTTAAGTTGTTTATTTACGTTGAAATATTTTATAATTTTTGCGAATTATTGATTTTTTTTTTTTTTTTTTTTTCGTCTTACCAACGAAAACGATTTTTATTTCTTAAATTTCTAAAATTTCGCTGCCCGAGGCGACGGTACTCTCTCGGACACCACCGATACTAAACTGTTCTCTGGCAATATTCGCGATTCGCAATGTATATTCGTGATATTCGGATTCTCGATTTGTCCAATATTACAATATTGCATACACAGTTTGACTCAGTTTGGGACCGCGGATAATGTGATTCCGTTAACCGAATGAGCCGGTAAAAATGAGTGAAAATAATGAAATGTACAAAAGACACGCGAAAAGCAATTACTACTTTCGGGAAAAGTATTCGGAATTCCGAAGAAATTGTCAGTTAAATTTCCATCAAGCAGAAAATCCGCATCTTTTAATAAGGTAGACACCGGCATGGATTGACAAATTGACCTCACATATATATATATATACATAGCTGGTGATATGAGTCCAACACGGACGAATTTTTCCACCGGTGTTTTAGTGGGTACGTGCGAATCGGAACCGGCCTGTGTAGCGAGACCAATAAGCGCGAATGAGTCGATTAACCCAAGTAGGCCCAATAAGAAACATTATCTAGATAAATAATTAATTGTCTTATCTTATCCAAATAATTAACAGAGGATTTTATCTTATATTTGTGTTAGATGAATATTTATATTATCTAATACAGTGTTGTTTCCCAACCGGTGGTCCGGCGGTCCCATAGATTTTTTCTTCGATTTCTATTACAAATTGATAATTATAATTTTTTAAATAGCGAAAAAATTACGACTTATTGAGGAACCGTATAATATTCGACGGTTATCTTATCGTTGTTGCTGCTGTAGACCGATAAGCATTTTCCATTTTTATAAGTGTCAGAGTAATAAATTGAAGTATAGTAATAACATGTAGAGTAAAATAATAGAAGTTATTATTTTTCGATAAATTTTGTGTATTCTTGTTAATGAGTAAAAAAAAAAAAAAAAAAAGTATTCCTAGTTTTCGTAAAATCGAGGTGGTCCGTGGCGGTAAAAAGGTCGGGAAATCTAATATATATTTATATATGAGTAGTTTTTTTTTATCTTTATCTAGATAATTTACACTTTTATCTGTGTCTAGATAAATCGTATTCGATTATCTTCAGTCTTTATCTAGACAACATTTTTTATTATTATTATTATTATCTTTGCGCAACATCGCCAGTATAGGGGGCGGTCGTCTACCGTGTTAACACAATATACGTAGTGTCTTTAGGTTTGCATAAAATTTCCTCCTCGGCACCGACCGCCGGAAAACCTTGACCGGCGTCGCGCCGCGCGGATTTCCAATATCCTAGGCCGGCGGCGGTCCCGTGGGCGTAGTAATATTTGCGTCCTTACCCATTGTTTCCGTTATCCGTCGCGAAACAATCGGCCGCCGTCCGGGTCATTATCGCGTATCCGGGAGACGATTTAAACGCGCCAAACACCGTACACTACCTCGCAGTCGGCGTGCCCCGAAATTTCCAACGGCAGGGGAATGCGGTGCGCACGTGCAATGCCTAAAAACGCAATCGAATCGCGAATAAATCGTTTGTAGTTTTCTCCCGAGCCGCCTAACCCTAGGAAATTGTATATACTAAAAAAAAAAAAAAAAAAAAAAAACTATGCCAATTTGTGTTTAAATCGAGCAATGTTCCTTGTGTCTCGGCCGAAATATATTTACGCGTTTCAAAATTTAATTAACAAATAAATACCTAATCGTAGTTGTGGGGCGGCGTATAACTCCTAACTTCCCTTCCCCCCAGTGCTGGCCATCGCGTTTAACCGATTATTGTATAGGTACGTGTTCAAAGTTGATGAACGTTACTTAAAAAAAAGTTATCCGCAAGAAAACAATATAAATTCGTTGGTAAACGGTGAAAACGAATTTTCAATTTTTATTAAACCTATATGTTTGGTTTTTGTATACAACAGGTGTTCCTCTTTTTTTTTTATTATTATTATTATTATTATTAATAATAATATAAAAAATAGTTTTTATTGAAAATACTATTGCGGCAACTCGTTAATAAGTAGTGTAGTGATTTTTAACAGCTACGGGTGGTTATTTTTTAGTAGCTCACTAGTAAAGTCGTCGCCTTTTTCGGCTTTCGACCCCCAAGGATTTTAACAAAATAGTTCTAATCTAGTATATTTTTTATTAGTATAACATAGTTTGGCGTTATTACGGTTATTATTTTTAAAAAAAACCTTCATAGTTTTTTCATAAATTGTTACGTGACATTACGTGGGTTTTTGTATGCTAACCCATCGGCCCGAATTTCAACGGGAATTATTATGTATTGCTCAAAGAAAATATGTGCATATAAAATATTATATTTATTTGATATTTAATTTATATTTGAGTACGAATACAGATACTTTATTTTTTTTTTTTTTTTACATATTATCTCGTAGGTTTTTTTTTACGTACAACACTGGTTTAATACTAATGCAAGCTGAAATTTCGTATTCATTCAACGTGTTGTGATGCGTTGCGCTAAAAAAAAAAAAAAAACCTATTCTATTTCGGTTATAAATAGTTTCGTAAAAGTATTCGAAATACGTATATCATAATTTTTTTTTTTTTATTTAAATACTTTTTTGGTACTGGAATACTCAACTCGAGTGTGTTATTATATACCATGACGCGTGCGTGTGTGTATGTGAGCAATAATTATTATCGATCTGTATTATTTATTATGTTGATCGGTTGTTATATTATTATTATTATTATTATTATTATTTCTCGTTTCTCCATAGCCCTCTCGAATATTATTACTCTCGTCTAAAAGGCTCGAGACGAAAATCGTTTGCCCGTATATGTACAACAATCAGTCGCCCGCGACGACCTTCCGTGATTCGCAATAATAATTATTGTCGGTTGTTTTTTTCTGTTCATCTTTTTTCTTTTTTTTTTTTTTTTTTTTTCTTTTTTTTCTCTGTACACGCCCTCGACGCGACGCCGAAATGACGTTTCGGACGAACGGTCGGCGACGAGTTATACATGACTCGTCGTATTATTATAATATATTTCATTCAAATTATATTTCGGTCTAGTTATTATAGCGAACGTCGGAAATGCAATGTGTGTCTGTGTTTTTTGAGAGAGAGAGAGAGAGAGAGTGACGATAAACGCTCTAGAGTGGGTGCGATAATATTATTATGACCTGGGGGATTTTATAGCGCCTAAATAGTACTGAAGTGTTCGATACAATATGACCGAAAAATGAATAGAAATTGTGTTCTTTTTTTGTTTTCTTTTATACTTAATACTGTTTAAAAAAAAAAAAAAAAAAATCTTACATTTAATTTATCGCCGGGTATGCCTCTTAAAAAATAGATAATATTTAAATAAAAAAAAAATAGCAATATAAAATGGTTATATTTGGTATCCCTGAAATAATATACAACAGCTCTGCTATATTTTTTTTTTTTTTTTTTTTTTTTTATCTATCCTTGTATCCTATAGCAATTAGCAAATGTTTGAAAATCCGAGCCCGGGTGTTTTACGTATAATTTTCTCGTCACGACCAAAACTGTTGCGCAGAAAGACATCATTGGCGGACCCAGGGTGGAAAGAGCAATGTGGTCATTTTCCTGCACCTCCAACACCGTAATATAGCAGTACTTTATCCAGGTAGCACTGGTGGCACGTGCCTCGCTCCGAAACCTTTTTTTTGTTTCACAGTATTAGTTATTTTTGTATGGACAAGAGAATACCGTATATAATAACACACACTTGTATTATGAAAATCGACACATTCGCGAGCGAGATAATACTAAAAAAAAAAAAAAGTAAATAATAATAAAACAAGTGTCCCTCCCCCCCCCCTTCCCGCCATCGCAATTTATTTCTGGCTTTACATCATCGTGCTATACTGTCTAGTTTAGTTTTCTTGTATTGTTTTCACCTGACCTCTGTACTGGCCGTGAACGGTGAAAACCGAACATATCAGATTCATATCAGTATTTCTACGACATTTCTATATACGCGCGTTTATCTTTAAAAAAAAAAAAAAAAAAAAAATAGGATAAACTAATAACTATTTGAAAAAAAATTGGTTAATCTGCGCGCCCGGATTCGTACATATATAATCATTCCGGCACACGAAATCGTTCGTTTTAACATTATGCCTACGGCCGACATAGCAATTTTTTTTTCTGTGACCAGTATACCCAACGTGTCGTTTCCATTTTTCCCCTCTGATTTATCTCTAAACCCGTCGTGGTTTTAAGTGGTTTTTAGGACCCGGAGTCCAGTATGGAGCGGGTATAGTTGATATATCGGGCGTCGCGTAACGAGCGACGGGTTGGATTTCGCGCGCGGAACGGTTACGGGCGGGCTTCCCGTCGACCGGCACGCCGTGGGACGAGTGAAGAAATCACGTCAACCGTGGGAGGCCGAAGGACCCGCGGAAGGCAAAAATTCGACGGTTTGCGAATATCCAATTTTTATAGGCCGCCGTTCGTGCGTGGGTCTTTGAATGAATCTTGGACGGCTACACCGGTGGGCGATCCTTACAGAATACTGTTTGATTTTTTTTTTTTTTTTTTTCTGTCAAGAACGCCTTTCGTCAAACCGTACGTCGTCGACCGTAACGATCGGGCGTATTGTGCTCCGGCGTGCGTTGACAAGGTGACGGTTTTTATTCACTCTCTTCTATTTGCGGTCCGACGTGAAGATCGATCGGATTTTATCTTCACTCGGTCGCGTATAGAGTCAAATTTTATATATATACCGTTTCGTTTGTTACACTGTTTGAGAAACGTAAAAAAAAAAAACCGATATCTACTCTTAAATAATATTACCCGTCACCGATTATTATTAATCGTGTTCGTAATATTATATAAAAAAAAAAATATATATATATATATATATATATATTGTGGTATTTTTATTTTCGAATTCGCCCATAGGAAACAGTTGGAAATATTTCGGGTGGCCTAATCGATATGCCTTGTTACACCGTCGCCTCTTTAAACAATAAGGTCACCCCTAGGGGATTTATACGTTATAGGTACAACGTAGGTGGGCCGGGAGTGCTAAATGATAACTAAAAAAATCTTACCGTAAATATATCGTTCAGGCAACTACTAATGCAAAACGGTTGTGTCGACTACAAAATAATGTCGGGTCGACAATTTCATTATTGTCGAATGTGCCAAAAAGAACCGTCAACCTAATAGTTATGTTAAGACAACCATAAGATACACGAGTATAGTCGAAATGTCAACTATAAAATTTACGTTATCGCAACACAATTATTCCGACTGTGTCCGTTTAGCGCTGCCGACTGTCCTATAAACGATAAAGGATTTAGTCTGTAGAGCTACAATAATTTACAGCTGCGGTAACCGTTTTTATGTTTACCGCAATGTAATTTTTTTTTTCATTTTTCCGTACGCGAATCACACGTTGGGAATTTTAACACGATAGGCCTCTGCGGATTAAATGCAATCAAATAAACTAATATGTTATTACGATCGGATATCATTCCGTTGTGATATATAATATCCCGAGTAAGGTTATGAAAATTAAAACGCAAAAATGGTTTAAAAACGAACAGTATTGTGGAGTAGATAAGTTATTAATTATAGGTAATAATAACCGATCAAACTAAAATTAAATTAAAAATTGAATCCTTCGTATTATATAATGATCACTGATTCCAAAAAAAAAAAAAAAAAACACTGTCACTCTCTCTCTCATTACACACGTGACAGCGCTATAGCGTGGGTTCAGACGATTAATACGCAAATAATGTTTACAGGAAAATAAACGTTGGCGATAAAAAAAAAAAAAATATAAAAAAATGTCAAAATTTATCGTACAAAACATATACGTTACACACGTACCCGCGGTTGTAGATAGTACACGTGCCTATGAATGACACGACTCACTAATAGCCGATGTTATTACGACTGTACTATAAACGGCGATTGTTTTTTTTTTTTTTTTTTTTTTTTTTTATTAATTCTCTCCGTTTGTATTGCGTTATAGGAACGAAAAAGATGGAATACAAGACCAGACAGTGGCACGAGAAGTGTTTCAGCTGCGTCGTGTGCGAGGCGCCCATCGGCACCAAAAGCTTCATTCCTCGGGAACAGGAAGTTTACTGCGCCACTTGCTACGAGGAGAAGTTCTCCACGCGTTGCGTGAAGTGTAACAAGGTAACAGAAATAAAAAAAAAAAAAGAAGAAGAAAAGCGCCGGTGAACTCTGTAATAATACAGTCTATAGGGTATCGGCGGAAAAAAGCTCGTTTTTAAAAACCTCGTGACAAAACAGTTATCGTTACAAAATAGGCAACGTCAGAAATCGTTTTATCTCGACGTATCGCATCCGTTTAAAATATCACGACATAACGACGCGTTATAGATCGCGAAACGTTTTCGATTACTTCTACTTCCCTCTAGGCTCTAACCGGTCCGTTTAAGACCATAACCGTCGCTTTCCCGCGATTCTTCTTACGGACGACGAGCCCTCTCTCCGTTCGCCAAACGGGTCCTGCCCGTTCCGATCTCGTTTTGATTGCTGCCGAAGACAACAGAAAGAATGTATTTAAAAACAAAAAAAAAAAAAACTCTCTTTTTATATTATATACTTACTCCGGCTTTTAACTTTGACTTTTCGTTTGAGAAAACACCGTAACATTACGACGCGTTATAGATCGCGAAACGTTTTCGATTACTTCTACTTCCCTCTAGGCTCTAACCGGTCCGTCTAAGACCACAACCGTCGCTTTCCCGCGATTCTTCTTACGGACGACGAGCCCTCTCACTGTACGGCAAACGGGTCCTACCCGTCCCGATCTCGTTTTGATTACTTCCGAAGACAACAGAAAGAATGTATTTGAAAAAAAAAAAAAAAAACTCTCTTTTTATTATATACTAACTTTGACTTTTCGTCCTGCAGATAATCACCAGCGGTGGCGTAACGTACAAGAACGAACCGTGGCACAGGGAATGTTTCACGTGCAGCAATTGCAGCACTTCGTTGGCGGGACAGCGTTTCACTTCCAGGGACGAGAAGCCGTACTGCGGCGAGTGTTTCGGCGAATTGTTCGCCAAGAGGTGCACTTCTTGCGTCAAGCCGATCACCGGTAAGTGGGCCCGCCGCGTTACACTGGAAGTGATGTGACGAACTTATTGTGATTTCCGCGATAAATTCCCTTCCACCACCTGCCAAGAAAAAAAAATATAAAAAATCACTGCCGGGCTATCTCATATCGAATTGGTGTTGCTTCGGCTACGCTATATTTTTTCCCCCGTTGTTTCGGCGGCTATGCGTTTTTATAATTTAAATCATTTATCAACATCCTTCGAGAACCTTCTCGTTTTATGCAATCCAGCGATATATGGGATACGTAGGTAACCTGTTAATGGGCAAGTGAGGGGGCGGTCATCATTCGGCAACGCTTTTAATTTGAAATCTATGAGGACGCCACTGCCCAAAGGGTTTGTGCCGAGCGGTTCGGATTATCACAAAAACGACACGTTTTTATACTTTTCAAATTGATCAATAATTAATAATCAATCTTTTGACATTAAAATGATTACGGCTTCAACAGCCCGGGCGGCACCTAACATTGTGCGTACTGTGCAAAGTGCATTCGTACCAACACGAATTGTGATATTTTCACGATTCCGCGTTTTGTCCCTTGTTTTATAATGGCCTGTGCACAACGTACGTATACGTGTGTAATTGTAGTTGTCTTCTCACGACGACAGGCGCAACTTAACGAAATCCTGGACATTGCGTTATAATATTTTACAGTTCGGGTCGTTAAACAAACGATGATTTCAATGCCCCCCCCCAACCCAACAGCCCGGAATTATAATTTATGGGCCCGTAAAGTGTATTTTTCTTTTACTTAGAGTTCAATTTACTTTAGGGAGTATTACACGAGGGCCCCGAATAATCGCGGGGTCTGCGGGCCCTCGGTCACGCCACCGCAAATGCACATTCGACTGAGCTTTTACGACGAAAAATTGTCGTAATTTTTTTTTTAAGCCGAATTGTCCGGTTATCGCGACTTTCATATGATTTAATAATATATATATATATATAAAGCTGACCACCACACGTGTCTTCTAACACGGGCGTGTTTTCTCGCAGGAATCGGCGGCACCAGATTCATCTCGTTCGAGGACCGCCACTGGCACAACGATTGTTTCATATGCGCCACGTGCAAAACTTCGCTGGTCGGCAGAGGATTCATCACCGACGCCGAGGACATCATTTGCCCGGAATGCGCCAAACAGAAGCTCATGTGAGCACGCGACCAGAACGCCGAGACAATCACGCAACCCACACTCTACACACGTCATCGTTCAAATAATATATCATCACCGCCGTCATAATATATTAATTATATAATAATATAATCTAATAATAATAATATTAATAACCACGCAAAAAAAAAAAAATTGTTTCACTTATATGAGCTTTATTTTGTCTCGTCAATTTTTTTTTTTTTTTTTTAGAAGACTTTTAAAAGTATCAGTAGTAGGGGTAGGCAATAATAATAATAATAATATATTATCGGCTTCGGCATATCGAGTTATTTATTCTATTCTATTTATTTATTTATTTATTTATTCGCTGGTTTGAATATTTTCAATAAAATAAATATATATTTCTTATTTAATTATATCTATATAGTGTCACCGCGAGTGCCTTAATTAAATTTTAACTATATGGATCCCCGTAACCATGGTAATTTTTTTCTTTTTTTTTTTTCTATTAGAATTATAAATTATAAATAGTCGTGTTTAGATACTCGAGACATATAATATTACGTATATTATATTATATTATATTGTATAAGACTAACAATTAAAAAAAAAAAAAAAACAAAAAAAACAAAAAAAAATTAAAAATTAAAAAAAATAAAAACCAACAATTATTATCGTGTAGAACCGTATAGATAATAATTTATAACAATTATATTAACAACAAGACGTGTCCCTCACCCTTCCCCTCCCCGGCCCTACACGAGTATATAAATTCAAGGGAAGGCCGTATAACCTACCAAGGGGGACGAGAATTTTTGTCGAGCGCGGTCGGACGGCATAATGTCAGTAGGTACTTGGACCGTATTATTTACCATCTATAAAAAAAAAAAAAAAAAAAAACGCGTCTATCGAGTCCACCTTGGTTTTCTATACCCACATGGTTCACGGTGTAAACGAACGTTTCACGGGCCAAAATCGCCGTACGAATTCCCGCTTGGTCTACGTCTGCCCAAACATTTCATATCACATCTCGAGAGGGTCTCTACAGATCAGGGTGCGGTGGTTACGGTTGTTTTATTTTCTATTTTTTATTCTATACTATTATATCTGAATATTATTATTATTATTAGTATATACACCTATACCCACTAAATAATATTATATTTCACTAACACCAAGTTTGAATGTATATTTAATATCTATATTCTATATATTATAATTTTTATAGTAATAATAATAATAGAAGGGCAAAAAATTGTAATTTCAATTAATAAGTTATAATATAGCTGGCCAGCGTATATATATATTTATTATATTATTATTTAAATTACGATTTTTCGTAATATTATTGTGATTGACTAGTCAGGTTTTGTTAAAAATTTCAATATACCTACCTATTATTAATAACACTAAAATTATTTCTCTTTGTTTTGGTAAATACTGTAAATTTCGTGGCCTTATCAATACCCCGTCGTACACACACACACACACATGTAATTTTTAACTCGTGTTGTTAGATTTATCAAAATGGAAAAAATTAATAAATACATAATCAAGCACAATGCTATAAAAACTTTTCACATTATATAATATATATATACTTACTTTTTTTTATTTTAAATCAAACAAAGGTGGGCATATGTTGTTGGTGAACAAAAACATATTATTCATTTATAATATTGTGTAATCTAACCAACTCTGCTCTATATTATCGAATTGTTGAAACTATTTTTCAAATTTCTACGCTGCATATATATATGTTTCATTAAACATTAGTCTATTTAGGTATCTGATTATTGTTTATTATTTTAGTTATTTAAAAAAAAAATTGTATCGCGGTGTGTTGATAATATTTTAGTCGTATAATAATATTTTTATCGTCGTAGTAATTTTTTTATTAATAATAATAATGCAAATACTTAACTTATATACTGTAGAGGTTATACAGTTGAATCAATTGGTGCTATGATAATAATATAATATATGTAATAATAATTATTTATTGTAACGATATTAATAATAATTACAATGCTGCGCTATATTACACACGGAACGCATTGTTTTACATAAATAAAAAATATTTAAAAATAAATAAAACACACAATATTGGAGTGTAAGCTTAATAACAATATTGTATTATGTATTTTATTTTTTTTTTTCTTCCAAATGTATAAGTTTGAACATTTTCAATATCACATTTTATGAAAATATAATATCGTATATGTTATCGTATTGTTGACTCACACATACAAATGTTTTATTATTTTTTTGGCTTATTCGACGCCATTTAGTCCATAGCCGCTTCCACAATCTTCCTGCGCGTTCCTCTGTATGACACCATCTCATCTTTATTTAGCACTCCCGGTAGCCTTGGGTCTTCTTTAACTCAGTTTTCCCATCGTTGTCTTAGCCGTCCCCTCGATCGGCTTTTATTAGGTTACCATTTCGTGACAGTCCGTGTAGGTTGGCCCTCTGCCCTCCATGCATGTCCGGCCTACTTTAATCTATTACTCTTGAGTGTGGCCACAATATTGGTATCGCTGTGTAGCGCAATAAGTTCTTTGTTTAATCGTATTTCGTAATCGCCTTCCTCGTTTTTCTTTGGCCCAAATGTTCTTCGCAATTATCGTCTCAAAAATCATTAATTAATTTCCATCATACTTGGTTCGAAACGATCCACAGGCGTATAGTACAATCGGTCAAACGACGGTCTTATATAAATCTTATTTTTGTTCTTCTCAATAGTTTTTTTTTTATTTAAATAGTTGGACTTTTAGCTGTAATTTTTCTATGCACCTCGTCATGACTATCCGCTTGTGGGTTTATGTCTACTCCTAAATATTTAAATTTACGGACTATTTCATATGACATGCATTTTATTGTTATTGTGATTTGTGGATGATCTTTCCTAAGCATAATCGTCAATTTGGTTTCATTTCCATTGACGCCAAATCCAATCTGTTTTGCTGCATCCATTAATTTTTCGGTTGTCCTTTTGAGATTGTCCTCAGATTCCACTATTACAGCTATGTCGTCTGCATATGCGGTGAATATTATCTGTTTTTCTTGTCCTATATTCAATCCACGTGGTTCACTTTTCAGTACTTCTCTTAACAACCGATTCTAATGCAAAGTTAAATAAGACCGGGGAAAGTGTATGAACCTTGTCTTACTCCCGAAATCACTGTAAACCTCTCCGATATTACCGTGTTGGATTTAGTTTTGCACCTTGAGTTTTGCATACATGCTTTCACCATCCTGACGAACTTAGCTGGTATTCCTAGTTTGACCATCACTATTCATAGTGTATTTCTTACTACCGAGTCATAGGCTTGTTTAAAATCGACAAATAACAGGTTAACATCTTTTAGATCAAATACATGGCTCTTCTCCGTTATTTGTTTAATAACATGAATTTGGCCAGTTGTAGACTTTCCAGTTGTAAAACCCCCTTGATACACTCCTAATTTTTTATTTAATCCAATGATATTATCCCGTCTTACGTTTATTAATTAATAATATTAATACGATAATACGTATTTTCCACTTGTAAAATAATAATTTATGTAATGTATTTGCGTATCGAAAAGAAAATATTTCTGTAGGTACGCACTTGTTAATTTTCGTGATAGAAAAAAAATGCATTTTACATACTGAAAAATCGTTTTAACGTGTCAAACCATCGTTACCCTTTGTAACTATTACAGCCCGTAATTAAACTGTAAAAACTGTTTTGCACAGTTGTCAGCGGGACAACTTTTCACTCACCGTACTACTTGTAACTTTTAATAGAATTGCCAAAATTTCACAACAAATAAAAGAGAACTTAATCTTTGTAGTTTGAATTTTTTTTTTTTTTTTTTAAAAAGGACGTAGTTGTGACGTTATTCAACGTGTACGATTTGTTATACGTTCGTCAAACGGAAGGTCGTAAAATCCCGGAAAATAATCTCACGGAACGTAAAAATCCGGCAACTATAGTCCCGGGTCGTATTCTCCAGGAATGAAAAAATATAAACCGTACAAATCCAGCGCAATTTGTTGGTTATTACTTATTTTATTTTCTATATAGCAAATAAATCTCAATACATTATTCTGGATTAAGTCCCGGATTTAGAAGGGGGGAATTTAATACTTTTTAGAGCAACAAGTTCTTTTTAGGAAGGTAGGATACCTACGTAAAATTATTTAATTTATATCTGTACGTAACGATAGACCTTTGTTAACGAAAAACGATTCTGAGCAAACGTCAGTTAAAAATGTTTTGAAATCCCGTCATTTTCGTCGAAATTTAATCGTAAAACACTTTAAAAAAAAAAAAAGTAAAACTAACACATTGCGCTCAATTTTTTTTTTTTTTTTTTGTTTACCACTACTACCAGTACAACATAAAATGAACCCCGTGTTAAATTTTAAAACATTTCTTTTTGGTCAAACAATTTTATTCACATATACATACCAAATAAAAAATACGTCGAAAAAAACATCGAAATTATCAATTGCCAATAAATAGCTCGAAAATGGCCAGAACGTTTTAAATATGTTATCGCGTCTAAAATTGTTCTGTGGAAATGTCAGTTTTCTACGATTGTTTTTAACTGAATTACAACGGAAATACAAAATTGAACATAATAAAAGCGTTAATGCTGTAAACTTTATTATTTTTCCTATATTTGTACCTAGTTTTTCCCAGTTATTAAGAAAACTGCACGAAAAATCAATAACGCGTTTCATAAACACCAACAATACAAAATATTCTGTCCGAAAATATGCTACTTGTGAAATTTGGACTAATATTTCTGGTAGAAAACCAAAATCGCACAGAATAAAACATTTATTGCCGTAAATTTTATTTTACGGTTTTTTCCGGTTTTTCCCAATTATTATGAAAACCGATTAGAAAATTTAAATTAAAATTACCTCCTCAGTGCGCCATCTAGATCCAATACGCCGCAAAAAAAGATATTTTGTAATTTTTTTGATTAGAGCAAGATTTCAGCTGACAGCAACTCTTCGCTCATAGACCGAAAAAAAAAAAGCGGCACACAGTAAAACTCGGTGGTGATGGTCAGGCCTATCGGAAAATCGGGATTTTCCGGGTGGGCCCCTGGAATTATAATAACGACGAAGAAGTTTCAGATGCAGAAGATTAACTCCCCATCCCCATCCGTCAAATATCACGGGTGACAATTTTCGAGATAATACCGAATCGTATTATTTTTACATAAAAATTGTTATTTATATTTTCAATCGCTCAAGTTGGAGTAGACAAAGTTTTGCAAAACTAAAGCATGTAAAGAACTATCGGAGGGAAATTCAACGGCACAAGAACATTTATAAAGCTAATAGATGTTGAAGACTAATTGTCAAATAAATTAACCTCAATGACGTTATTGATAAGGTGGTAACACAGTGAATTATTAGAATAATTTTAATTTTAATGTATTTTTTGTCAAAAACATCGATTCGATTTTTATTGACACGCGTATACGCGATATTATCGATAATTATAGTTATCAACTATAATCTAAAAAAAACTGTTTTTATAGTTGTAGGGTTTTTTGGATAGGGGTGGTAAAGGAAGTCAACAGATTTTTACTAAAAATGTTTAATCCCCTCCCCCCCTAAAGCAAATTTCTAATTACTCCACTGCTTCGAACAGGCAGTTTTTCGAGTTTACCATGATTCCGCATAAATGTAAAAATAATAACCAAGTCCTATTAAAAAAAAAAATTTAAAACACGATGATTACAAAACCGTATAATTTTTTTAAAAAAAAAAATATCAAATTTAATCATTTTTGTTATAAATATAACTCGAACAAAATGAGAAATCTTCGCCTTTTTTTTTTTCAATTAATAACAATTTCAGTATTATATATAAAAATGTGATATCAATTTATTTCACAAATCGGTGAATATTCTCGAAGGAATAATAAAGACTCATGGACATTTTTTTTTTTTTTTTTTTTTTTATTATTGTTCAACAATTTTATATATTTTTTTTTTTTTTTTTATAAAATTTACGATTTTAAAGACCTTGTAAATGTATTATTGCGTTGAAAGACCTCAACAGTCGACATTTAATACAAGCTCACTCGTAAGGCACAATTATTGTAAATTTATTTCAAAATCTCATGCATAATTTATAACAATTTTGAAATGAAATTTATATTGTACTCATATTGATATAAATTTATTGCACATTTGCACAAGCATTTGAATTTATTATATAATTAATTAATAACTAAATTAAATTTACAAAAATCACGTTATTTCCCGGTTTTTATCCGTTATTAAAAATGAAAAAATGACCTCTCCACATTGCATCGACTGGATAAAATGTCTTACCAGAAAGTTCTGTTGTATACGTCGCCGTATGTTTTTGATTGACAAGGTGTCTAATAAAAAAAAAAAAAAAAAAAATGGTTTACACACATAATAAATATAAATAATAATAATAAAAAAAAAAAAAAGTAACTAAAAAAGCACACATCATAGTAGCTAAACAATTCTTCGGTCATTTCCGGAGAAATCGGAGAAAAAACGGGAAAATTTACGCAATCGTGGTGGTTTTTTTTTTTTCGATTTTTATTGTATTTCCGTTAAAAATAATCGTAGAGACGATTAGAGAAATTTACACCGGATATATATTTTATCGTTTTCTAGACGATGTACAATTTTCAAAATATTCCGGCATTTTTTGTGCTAAGATAATTGAAATCGTCGAGTGTTATAATAATAATTCGGTATTATGTGGATAAAATTGTTACGGCCTCTCAAATATGCTCGAAAATTTGATACAAATTTTACCATAAGTTGTTCGTATGTTGGCACTCTGAAAATGTCGGAAGTCCGTGAAGGCTTTTTTTTTTTTTTTTAAATTTTTATAAGCATTTTAAGTTCGTTTGTAACGGACGATCAACAATTTTAGATGAAAAAAAAAACACGGACTTTGTAGTTAGAAATTAATATAATTTTCAATTAAAATCGATCAAGACATCAATTTTTTTACCGAACTCCAATCATTCGTCGCGTACAGATATCAATTAATTTCCGCTCTATATCCTGCCTTCCCAATCTCCCACCTGTACTAAAACGTGGCCCGCCTATGAACTATCTTTTTTTCAACTACACGTGCTCTCAAATGTATTCCTCCGTGCAACTACAGACTATATAATAATGACAGTAGATACATTATTTTACTACGCGAACTGTGATAAATTTAAAAATTTAAATTTTTGATTCGTTTTGATTTGGAAAAATAAATAAAAACTCGTTTGTTCGCCGAGTGTAAAATATAAACTTACGAAAACACTGGTCCTAAATTATATTACGGCGATTTAATTTTACGTGTATACGGTGCCAATTTCACGGTGTACAGATGTCCGTACGATAAAATTGTTTTATGTCATTTTCGCGTATCGAGTTTTTGTCACTATCCGCGAGTAAATTTGTACCTAGGAATAATAATATTATATTCTTTCGATTTGAATATTAAAATCCTGTTTTTTTTTTTTTTTCTCTCATATCGCCACCATAATATAATGTCGGCAATAAATCATTGACCGCACAAGACACATAACATTATAATATATACCGGACAAGTTGAAAAACTACTTTTTCCGTGTGTCGTTTTAATAGCTGAAATCTGAGAAATTTGACGATACGGTTAAAAGACCGTCATACAGGTACAGATACATGCAAAAATATTATTTCAAAACGGAATTTAATTTCAAATATATGCCAGACGCGTACGCGTCTCCTAAACGGTACACGTTTTTAACGGATTTAAAATAGATTCGTAGGTGTAATTGGTATTTGTAATTTTTAAATGATGGACATCTACAGGAAAACACTTTTGAATTCGTTAAAACGTATTGGACGGCGTAACCATTGAAAACGATTCGATAGATAAATCGCGGGATTGAATGTAACCGAGCAATTTAATCACGACAATGATATTTGTTTGAAATTCACCAATATAATCACGGTTTCACTAACCATCGTTATATTGCGATCACAGCGGTAAGACGACCATATTACGTTTCATCGATCCATTTCAAATTCACATGTTAATAGAATTCGGGTTCAACTCGTTACTAGTTTCTAATTTTCCTATCGATATGCGGTAGAAATGACCCACCCCCGTGACGTTTTGTTCAACTATTTTGCACCGCAAGGAAGTGTATTATGTACAAAGTTTCTGTAGCAACGACAAGACGACAATATTGCGTTTCACACATCCATTTCGAATTCGTATTCGAATAGAATACAAAATCATTTTTAAGTGTCTTGAACGTTATTGTCGGCGTGCGGATAGTACACGTAGAACAGTGGCGTATTTATATGGGACACGTGTTGCTCCCGGCGATCATTTGTTTTGCCATTTCGCGTCCCGAGGTAGTAGTAGGTTGTAAGTGCGTTCAAAGTTTCAGTGGATTACGTAAGCTTCGTAAACTTTTTTTTTTTTTTTTTATGAAAACGATATTGTTGTACTAACCGAAAAAAGCGAAAAAAAAAAAAATACTCTTACGACCTCGGTTCGCACTCGCACGATAATCTAGAAGAAGAAGAAGAAGAAGAAGAAAAAAAGTATATATATATATATATATATATGTATGTATATTATAATTATTACGCTGCGTTATAATATGTTAATCGGCCGGTAAAAAATAAAAAAAAAAAAAAAATCGAGATAGTGTTTTGCGATATGATCGATTCGAAAATGGCCGGTCGGCGTTGGCCATTATATTGTACGGTCCGACCGCTTATTATTATAAGGCGTGCCGCCCCGGACCTTTGTCCCGGGGACGGGTACGGCGCGCCGTGACCTTTTCCGTCTGGTCGGCACCGACAACGTCGTCGTGACCGGTCCTCCGCCGCCGCCGCCGCCGCCGCCGCCGACGATGCCGCCAAGATCAAGGCCGGGCGGACGTCGAGAGCGCGGACCGGTTGTCGTCCGCCCTCCCCACCCACCCCCATCCCCACCGCCCCCGGTGGTCGTCGCCATTTTCCATTGTGCGAAACCGTTTGCGCGAAGCCGACCGAGTTCGGTAGACTCGGGACGTCGTTAAATCGTACAGAACTAAGACGTTGTATATGTGTATACCGTGTGCAGCAAAAGACATTACGGAAGAATATAAAAAGCAAGAAAAAAAAAAAACAAAACGACAACAATCGCGCTGATACGGCCGGGAGAAACATTTCGAATAACACCCTCCCCCCCCCCCGGACCGTATTTTTTAGTCCGTTTAAAATAAACCGTGCGAAAAATCTCCGCGGTTTTTTTTTTTATACCCATCGAAAGAGCCGGGTGATTCCGAGGTGAGAAAAACGCAACGTTATAATAATAATAATAATAATGTTATTCGTTTTACACTCGGCATCTTAACGATCAATTGTTTGAATATAATTGAAATATTTTGACGGGTAATTTATACCGAGTGAAAACAATCGTTTTTTTTCCTGTTTTTCTTCACGGGTACTCCGCAACGAGCCTTTTCGCTATCGGCAACCTTAATTTACCAATAGTGGATCCATTAAGTACCATAATTTCCGGACAGTCTGACCGGAAGTTCAATTTGAAATCGAATTTTGCGAACAAATGTTTATTCGCAATGGACACTAAAAAGCTAACCCAACTAACGAGACTCGCATACGTATATAGTGATTCCGAGCGGAATGGTAAACTCATACGATCGATCTTCCGCACGGACACGCGGCCAAATGAATTTGGATTCATAGATAGTCCGGAGTGTATACTTAAATATCACTCGCCTAAGAAATATGATCAGTAGACACTTACAATTGGTGCTCGTCAATTATACTGGGATTTTACTCAAAAAAGCTAACCTAACTAACGAGACTCGCATACGTATATAGTGATTCAGAGCGAAATGGTAAACTCAAACGATTGGTCTTCTGCACGGACACGCGGCCCAATGAATTTGGATTCATAGATAGCCCGGAGTGTATACTTAAATATCACTCGCCTAAGAAAAATATCAATAGACACTTACAATTGGTGCTCGTCAAGTCAAGTATACTGGGATTTTACTCAAAGAAGATTTATATTGATAGATTTTTAAAGTGAAAATTCATTATCTTTCCGTGATTTATGCAGTACGTATTATCGTTGATAATCAACCGTGATATTATATATGTTTGAAAATTACGGTCCAGACGTACTTGTAAAGTTTTTCAGTCGTGCTCTACTCTAACGTATTATGAATATTCGTGTATACTGGAATAATGTGTCGAGATCGAAAACAAAATCGTTTATCGCTGAACGAATTACGTGTCTGGAGGAATTGTACTTTTTGTCTGTAGGACTTCGAGGCATTAATTTTTTGGTGTGTACGAATACTTTGTCTGGGATAGGTTAGGTTTCGATTGGTTAAATGGGTGGTATACTATCACCAATTAGTGTATTATATACATTAGATTACAATTATATTATATACGTAATACTATTAATAGGACTTTTGTTAAAAATTCGACTGCGGTGCGTAATAACGGGAAAACGTACGTTCGGTTTTTTTTTTGATTCGATAGCAAATTTTTGAATTTC
This sequence comes from Tuberolachnus salignus, assembly GCA_956483605.1. Taxonomy (NCBI): domain Eukaryota; kingdom Metazoa; phylum Arthropoda; class Insecta; order Hemiptera; family Aphididae; genus Tuberolachnus; species Tuberolachnus salignus. The sequence goes on along the minus strand of OY101436.1, from coordinate 35,871,399 downwards.
TGACGGAAAAAATAAATATAAAAAAAATCAAAAGGGGAAAGACCATAATCGTAATATACAAATCGTCCCCGCGTGAATGCGTACGCCAATAAATCAATGGCGTACGCATAGAAAACATCAGAGGAGGTGCTGCAATAGACAGCGATTTAAAAAAATAAAATAGCGTCTAGTAGCCGCCGTGTACATATAAGTGTTCCTAGTTAAAAATCATAGAAGGTTACAGGATATTCGTGGTGATTAAAATTATTTTTGTTGTACACTTGTAACATCATAAATCTGTTGTAATATAAAACCATTCGCAAATTTATTTTATTTAATAGCCAGAAACTGGAAATCGATTTTCAAAAAAAAAAAAAAGCGGTTATTAAACTAGAATTGAAATCGGACCATCTTAAATTGGTAATGTTAAAAATACAGGGTGTCCCATGAAAATATATATCCATAGCGATATCTCCCGAAACAATGAATATAAGCGAATTCTGTTTTTTTTTTTTTTTTTTTTTATGATCCACATGAATAATTACTACAAGTATTCAAATTTCAATTAAATTTATATATTTCGGTAAAAACTTAAAACAAAAATAATAACTTATTATTATTTTATTATTTTTGAAAATTTCTAATACATTTCGTTCTTCTGTGAGTTTTGACATTACAACTTTTTATTTTTCATTGTCCCCGTGATTTTTAATATATTTTGTTTAGTTTACAGAACAAAAGTGTATTGAACGTAATAGTGTTTCGATAAAGAACGCTTAGCAGAAAACGAGATGAGATTAAAAACATTACTATGGTATTAAATTCTACACTATAAAAAATCAAAAAATCACGAGGGTTTTTTGGAAAATAACAAGTCTCGAAACGTCGAAATGTTCGTCTTCAAAGTTATTAATTTAACCTTTGAGCAGGCTCGTATGCGCATTGATATACGGCAATTATAGTTTTATTGTCATAACTTTTGTCTACACCGGCCGATTTATATTGGAATTTTTCAAATAAAAAAAAAAAAAAATAATAATAAATGACACCGCCCGAATGATTTGGAACTACGGGCTACCTACCTAGAGGCGCGCCTGCTAAAAAACGAATAGAGGTTGTTTACGAAAAAAACCAATTAAAATACGAATATTTGTAGTCGGCGCGTCGCCTCCTCGTGTCACATTCGAATAGAACGGAATTTCAATTATTTCCACCGGCTCGGCGGCAGTTGATCGCGACGGGCGTTGTCTTCGCGGGACACCCTGTACGTACGCGGCGGCAACGAACGCGCGCGCCCGATGGCTTCGGGCCAAACGTATGCGGCGGCCGAACAGATTACGGCCGCGCGGTGTGCCGAAATTACCGTCCGAGTGTAGCGGCGTGACAGACACGTCGGCGAAATAAATATTACGTGTGCAGATTCGAGGGCTGCCGGCGATTCGATTGCCGTTTTGATGGCAAACGGACAAACGAGATTATTGGTATATAGTAATAATAATATTCTATTATATGTCCGACCACCTCCCCCTACCCGAAATGTTTTTTTTTAAAAAGGTATTAATACAGAGCTGACTGACGAGTTCAATGAGGTCAATTAGCCTGTGATAAGATAAGAGCAGGCCTTAACAAGTGGTATATTTTGACTTGTACGGTTATGCCGTTTTTATTCGCAATCATGGTCTGGACAGGTGTGCACCGTGGTTTTCGTCGTGCGTGCGCATCACGAAAATAACCGTTCTGTGATCGCTACACAAAGGGCTTTCCGTATACACTTCGGCATTCCACGTGCTGGTTAGGTTAGGTTCTGGCTATTAGGCCTGTTTCACGTGTACACGTGTATATTGGATTCAATTTTGACCATAACTCGTCTGTCGAATGCTTTGCGATCACTAGGGCCCCCGGAAAAATGCGGACGCCCCGTGGAAACTGTCTCTGTTGTCCCCGCAGTAGCTGACGCCACTACTGGTCCATTGTCAATAAATACACGTCGCCTACGCAACTCACTGTTATACAGGGTGCGGCAGAACCGACTGACGGGTTTAATGAGGTAATTTAGCCTGTGATAAGATAAGAGCAGGCCTTAACAAGTGGTATATTTTGAATTGTACGATAATGCCGTTTTTATTCGTAATCATGGTCTGGACAGGTGTGCACCGTGGTTTCGTCGTCCGTGCGTATTACGAAAGTAATCGTACTGTGATCACTACACAAAGAGCTTTCCGTATACACTTCGGCATTCCACGTGCTGAATCTGTTCCTTCTGCTAATACTATCAAATTGTGGATACGGCATTTGGAAGAACTTAGAAGTGCCCTAAGTAGACTTGGACGCGGAGCACCCGGAACGGTAAGAACCCCCGAAAATGTGCAGTTGGTTAGAGAGAGTCAATTGAGCAGTCACCAAGACGCTCGGCCCGGAAACACGCTGTAGCTTCGGGAATCTCAGACCGCTCTTTGAGGAGAATTCTTCTTCTCGCTGGCCAACACGGTCCCCAGATTTAAGCATGTGTGATTTTTTCCTCTGGGGCTACCTTAAGAACGAGGTTTTCAAACATCGCCCACATACCATAGAAGAAATTTAACAGAAAATCACCGTGGAAGTCGAGGCCATACCAGTCGAAATGTGCCGAAAATCATATGAGAGCCTCAGAGATCGTCTACAACAGTGTATCAATGCTGGCGGCCGCCATCTTGGAGATATAATTTTCAAAAAATAATTTTTAAAATGGGATTGAATACTGATTTAAATTAAAAAAAAAAAAAAAAAACCTTTTCTCTAAGTTTTACTGTTCGTTATTTATAGCCCATCAAAACTCGTCAGTCGGCTTTGCCGCACCCTGTACAACAAAGACTAACTGCAAACTCCGCGTGTAATTGAACAACTACGGTTTATTTTTGAGTAGTTGTACATTTCCACGGTATCTTAAACTATGGAAAACGACAAACGTATAACGTTATAGCGACTTTCAAGATCCGTCGGACGACGGACTCAATCGGTTTATAACTACAATCGTTCGCCAGTGTTATATGAGTACAGTCTGTTTTTCAGTCGTATATTGAATAATAATAATAATATAAATGTATTACGTGTAATTTCATTCGATTTATAAAACACGATTACATAATTTCTGGTTTGCAAAACTTGCTCCCAAGTTTTCCAATTAAATTAAATTAAATTCGAGTAGCAACGACTTAAAAAAAAAAATGCATTGATTTTTACAAAGAGCTTTTTACCGACTTTTGACGCTTTCGGACCAGAATTTAAGACGTGGATGTAGATGTGAAATCGGTAATACCCGATAAAGGACTTCAAAAGTCTGAAATCGATACTATGGGCGTTCTCTGTCGGAGCACCTATATCCCAAACGCTTGGCGTTTAACATCCATACTTGCAACAGGTCCCAGTGTCGACTTTGTCAGTAGAACGTTAATTTTTCTACTCAAAGACGATCTAAAATCTATTTGACAAATAGCCGCAGTGAAGATCATCTAACGGGTTTAGCTTGATTGTCGGCCCACCGAAATATCCCGATAAATATTGAAAAAATAAATAAATCAATCGATTTTCCAGAACGCCCGACTTTGCCTTATGATTCAAAATTGTATTTAACCATTTTTTTTTGTTTTCATTATTTATAATTTGCATACAATGTTATTACGTTATATTTCCTACCGTATAATATTGTCATTAAAAAAACAATATAATTATGTATTTTTAGTTTACGTATTAAAACCTATTTAAACCCCTACCCCATCCGCCCCACTTTGATCTTGAATATGCGCCTTTTGTTGCGTTGGAAATTGTACCGGAATCGATTAATAATTTCGGCCGGCAAAAAAATCTAATCTAATATGCGATATTTTTTAATAATTATCGCTTTGGGTCGCGATTGGTATTAGATTAGCTATTTTATTATTACGGTACGATAATAATGCGGGGCGTCGTGGCGGTGATGGGGACACTCAGGGCAATCGTTTCCCTCCCGGTCCCGCGGCAAATTAAAAATAAAATAATAATAAAAATACGGCGCCGTTACCGAACGGATTTCGGACGCCGAGCGGAACGAAAACGCTCGACAACTATCACGCCTACACCGTCCTCTAAATACGGACTACCACGTATTTTTTTTTTTAAATTTATTTCAAAGTATTTATAAATACTTTTCTAAAGTATCTGTATTCGTACTCTCTATGTTGTAAATACATTTCAAAATAATATTTGTAATACGTAACCGTATTGTTAACTGAAAAAACACAAACATTTCAAATGTCTATTGAAAGGCGAAAATGTCTTTTCCACGTCTGGAAAGGGCTATAAAATAAATGCACTGTAATTGCCGTGAAATTCCCATTTCCCCCCCCCTTACCAATTGTCAAGAAAACTACAAAAAAAATCAACAAAAAACAAAAAAAAAAAAAAACACCTCCGCAACGCTACAGCCGAATGTACGACGCAATCAGAACAGACGTCACTTGATTTGAAAATCGGAGCAAGACATCTGTTAGAAAAGCCGTTCGCAGACGGACAACAAAACCGACACACTCCTCGACAGGTTCGGTAATCTAATTTCGTATTATTACATAATACGCCGAATGATTGCGTATTGTGTTGGTTAATTTAACCGTACATTATAATAATATACGTACCACCTCCCCCAGAGCAAATTCTTAATATTGCGCCCGGTGATTATAAAAATCCGGTAGGCAAGTTTACGGTGGCACTCGGTTGCCGGCGGCGGAGGGTCGAGGACCTCCGACGGATCGACGACTCTCGGCCACCGACGACGTTGTCACGGCCAATAATCGCGCACGGCGATCGGCTTTGTGTTCTTTTCCGTTAAACGTTTTTCTCGTATAATAGTATAATAATACATTTATTATTATTATTATTATAAGGTACACGGCCAACGCGGTTCGGCGGAATAATAGTGAACGATTTTTTTTTATTATTATTATTATTATCTCTAATAAACTATAATTATAATACGGCCGAAATGTAAACAGCGTTTAATCGAAATTACAAAAAAAAAAAAAAAACCTACGAAAAATTAAATTGTAAAAATCTCAATCTTGATAATATCTTTAACTGGACGCGGGAAAATTCATTCGCCGATGAGTGACAAGAGACGGTGCACGTAAATTTCACTTTGCGTATAACTGTGAAATGTACAACTATCGCTGGATTACGCGATAATCGCACAAAAATATTCAGCTTTTAATACTCGGGTGTGTGCGCCTTTTGGATTTCCGTCTGAATTGCAAATACCCTGTCCGTCAGAAAAATGTACAAATCAAAGACATAACGCGCAAATGTCTATTGGCTAGTTGGCAGACACGTCTACCCGTGCTAACAAACGTCTCCTTTACGCAGCCACCATCAAACCGATTTATGACTTATGGCATGTCACACCACGGCGGTTAGGGCTGTGCCAGCAATCCGTACATCCGAGATATTCAACGTTGTCGAAATATCGCATTTCGTACCGCTGCATTAGCATACCGGTTTGATAGGAACGGCATCACACGTCGTCCATCCGGGACGAAACCAAGAGGTTTACTAACAAACATTCCAATAGACTGGAAGCTGCACCCCAACGCGCCGGCCAAAAAACTTCTTGACAACTCGCCAGACATTAGGCGCGAAGCTGTACGACTCGATTTAAGCGACTTAAGCTAAGGATCTAGGGGCTACCTCATTGTTGGCACTACCCCACGAATGTCCGTGTATACATATTTATTTATTACTCGTGTATCATTTAATATTTATACACCGGTTACGAGTTGTATTCGAAAGACTATCTGGGTCGTTTAAATATTACGTTTTTGAAAAATAAAAATAACTCGAGTACACGATATTATATACTACACAGCTGTTGCGCCAATTTATTTCCCCGTTTTGAAAAGCGAAATGCTGTCTGTTTGTTTTTTTATCAGCTATAATAGCGCTGAAGTTTCCTAATAACAGTAGCAGTCTGCTAATCGAATTAAAAAAAGTAGCTCTGCTATTTATATTTATATTATTTTTCGTGATATCCGTTAGACCGCTAAACCGCGTCGTTTCGACGGGTCCACGTACATATCTAAACCGCTGAATTCTGGACGCAAGCGTATCTGTTTAAGGGAAACGAAACAGATATGTGTGGGCCAGATTTGTACCGTGTCCAGATATCATATACTATCCATAAAAGTACGATCCACGGTGAGCCAAACGGAAACCATACGGTTTGATGGTGAAAAATGATGAAAATACTGTGGTAATCTGCAATAGTATTGGTACGCGCTCGCCATGGTATCGAAAATTCGGTAATCGACTTACTTTCAAGTGTCATTTAAATGGTATACTTACAATAAGCACTGTAATAACAATATAGATACTGTTTACGAAACTACTCGCAAATTGTCTGTTATACACCGCTACTTGGCTATATTCAACGCTATTTAAGCTATAAAATGCCCGTGTAGCGTCGTAGCCATTCTTAGTTTGATTTAGTGATTTAGTGTCGTTTTATGAGACGATTTATACGCTAAAAAAAATGCGCATCCTCGTCAAAATAAAAGGTGTAACTTATAAGTTATAAGTGTGGTCTGGTGCACCGGGTTAAGAACTTTACTTTGGCCGATGATTATTCGAGTCTCCCCGAAATAACGTTATATATTTTATTGTTTCCTTAAATCAACCGGGCCTTACAGAAAATCGTCTAAGCTATCGCGAATATTATCATAACGGCGTATGCAAAACGTTCAAAACAAAACGTCAAATACAGCAGACGGTCGGCAATCGCCGTTCGGTATTATGCGGACGCATCTTGTACATTAAACACTCAGACTTGGTATACCTATAGTCTTTTGCACAATATTAACGTAAAAACAAAAAAAAATTGTTTAAATCATGATTGTTCAAATGATTGTAAACATTTCACGTTTCCGGTGACCGACCAGTTCCGCCAACGTGTGCATATACGAATAGTACTCGACTATTATTCATATTTCCGAGTGGGCGTAGTTATAATAGTAACTGATAAATATTATTCCAACTCGTTTAAAAATTCGAGTAATAATACAGACGAACAACGGTTTATACGTTAAAAAATATAAGTACTTTATTTTATTTCATGGCAATAAAGTGTTACAAAAAACTGAATAAATAATAAATTATAATAAACTGAGTGAAAAAGTCAAGTGTCCGGAACGACGATTATCAAGCGGAGTGTGTTTAAATGATCGTCATTTCTTCTCGACGGACACTTTTGGGGAATCGGCAGAGATCGAGGCGGACGCGGCGGACGGCGAGCTGCTGTAGAACGACGGGTATTGGAACTGCTGGGACGGGCTGTACTGTTGGGGCTGGAACTGTTGGGACGGGCCGTACTGTTGTTGGCCGGCCGCGGCGGAGTTGTACTGCTGGTGTTGGTACGCGGACGGCGGGGCGGAGGAGTACGGCACGGCGGACTGCGCGCCGGCAAAGTGGCTGCTGTACGGCGAGACCGACGGGCCGGCGAACTGGCCGTTGTACGACTGGAAGGCCGCGGCGGAATACGGCGAGTATGTGCCGCTGTGGTACGGCTGGGCCGGGTACGAGTATGCCGAATACGGGGACGGGTAAGAAGGCGACTGGGACGAGTACGGGGTCGGGTAATGTCCGGCGGCCGATGGATACCCGGAACTACCGGGGTAGTACGACTGTTGGTACGGTCCGAAGTTGTACTGTTGCTGTTGCAGCTGCTGCTGCTGCTGCTGCTGCTGTAGCTGCTGCTGGTACGGTAGCTGGTAGGCGCCTGTTAAAACAAAAACCCGACGCGAGTGTATACTGTATTATGTATAAACCGTTAACAAAATACCATTTTCAATTGGGGACGGAAAATGTTAGTCGGAGCGAAATTACAACGATACAATAAGAACAGAAATCGGTGTAAAAAGTCACTCCAAATCCGAAAATAGCGGCCCCCGAACATTATACGATATTATAAAAATCGCTGTGTGTTCTACTCGTGAAATATAGAAGAAAACATGCGTTATAACAACATATAACAATATAAATATATTGATTTAATTTAATTTTCGTTTGTTTCTTGGTACACCCATGCCAGTTATGTTTGTACATAATAGATTAACTGTTTTGTTTTAAACTCGACCGAATCGTGTTTAGAACACGTTTTGAACACTTACCGTACGACGACGGGGCGGCCGCTTTCTGCGCGAACACCGACCTGCCGAACGGGCCGCTGTACTCGGGCGCGAACTGGTATCCCTGATGGCCCGGATACGGGACGGCGGCAGTCGGTCCCGGGTAGGGCGCCGGCGACGGTTGCACCGGGGTCGGTACGACGGCGGCGGCGGCGGACTTTTGGCCTTCCGCCGGAGACGGCGTGCCCGCGGCCGCGGTCAACGCGACGGCCGCCAACAGGGCGACTGCGTACGGAACCTGCGGGCAAAGCGAACAGCGTCCGTTTATCGTTCGACCCGACGGCGGATTTATAGGGAAAAGGGCCCGGGAATTCGTGTTTAGGGCCCGCCGAGTATGCAACCGGTAATAATTTTAAAATATTATGCTATAGAAAAATGTATTTATTATTTTTTTTTAAATTATCACTCGTTATAAATACATTTTTCAAAATACACAACACTGAATACGTATATATTACATGTATTTTTACATATATTTTATACTTAAATTTCTTAGCCGTATTTTAAAAAAAATTTGAAAAAAAATCTATGCGCGCCCTGTGTGTATTTTAACGTAAAAACGAATTTAAATAATATTTATTAAAAACACTACTCGTTTCTCCTGTAGTTTTCGCCCGACCGTTAAATCCACGCCCACTGATTGAACTGTATCGTTATCGGATTTTCACCGGGCCGCAAGAAGATAATACACATAATACACCGTGTCCGAAATCAAATTAGAAATATTTTCGATTGTTATACAATCGAAAAACGCGCGATTATTTATTTATTTTATTATTATTATTATTATTATTTTGTTCTATAACTGTGTCGAATTCGACCGGCTCGTTTTCGGCCTTGGGCAAAAATGTTCACAATACGATGCAATTCGGACGTACCAAAACGGTACGATCAACGACCTCTTCGAATGCGTACGATTATAAATATTACGGTCGGTGTCCAATTGAATAATATTGCGACGGTGCCCGTACATCGAGAAATGCGACAATAACGATGCGGAATATGCGTGTTTCTACCGATGATAGAGATTGTAGACAACGGTTAAATTACTGCGGCCTGTCGTATACGGTTTCGATAACGCGTAATATTTCGAGACATGCCGCAGGAGATCGTATGTCTACAATGAGGTTTTTACGTCTAAAACCGAAAATAATAAAAAAAAAAATATAATACGGTTGAGCGATTATCAAACGGGATGCCGTTTATTGAAGCGAACGACGGATTTTTGGGAAATACGCGAATTTTGAAAGGGGGAAATGAAACCGAGTATTACACTGAACCGAGCGCGCTGTGCAACATCACCGAAACGAAGCTCTCAACGTAGGCAAACGTGATTTCATACGTAAGGGCCGATTTTCTAGGTTTTCTCCAAATTCGCAATATTTAAAAATTTGTTTTTAACATTTAATGGCCGCCTTAGAGGTTTGTAGTACTTGAGTTTGCCGTCTATGTCTGTCTGACGGGTAACATAGCAAAAAAATATGCCAACTGCATAGAACTCGCATGACTTTGGTTTTAGAATAAAATCGCATATTATAAAAATTAAAATAGGGCCGTTTTTTTTTTGGAATTTTTAAAAATGTTGTTACCGTCTATATTTCTAAACGGTGTGTATCGGCCACGTTACACGTTTTGGATTGATGGGAGCGGGTGGAGGGGGATGGAAACGTATCATCCGGAATATTGTCCTCTTTTAATTTTAATTTTTTTTTTTTTATAAAAATACTATTAATAAACGTGCGCGCAAGTCTTGATGACGCGCAGGAAGGCAGCGATGCCATAATCGTAGGATTTCCGTCGGATGTTACGGATAAAAACGCACATTTTTTTACACCTCCGATTTCCTTAAAATATGGCGAAATTGGAAATAAAACAATCAGGCGTACTATAAAATTGTTTTAAATGAAATGGACTTGATTACGTTAAAATGACAGTGCGCGCAAATAACCGCATTGGCATAGCGGTTGAATATAAAAATCAAAGGAGATATGCGTAATTCGAACAACGAAACACGAACGCCTTTCGAAAATTCTACAAGACGTCGGAGATCAGAGTTTCGCGCGTCTATTGGCGTTTATACGGATTTCCGTTGTCTAACGCGATAATTAATAAAATTGGATGGGGAAAAGAAAAAAAAGAAAAATAATACTTTGGCCGAAAGTCTCGCGGCCGCGTTAGCGCTTCATGCGCTTTGACCCCAAAACCGAAATCGGTTCGGTATGGCCAATTCGCGGATATTTTACCCAGTGAGACGCGGGACGGAAATAGCAATTATTCCGCAAAATATACGTATTGTATACGGGGCGAGACGGAAACACCGAAATACATATTATCGCGACTCGGTTTTAAACTCGGGTCGGGAAAAACAAAAAAAAAAAAAAAAAAAAACCACTCACCTGCATGACGGTTGACGGAACGTATGTGACGGACTGCTATTAAAGTTAACTGCGTAAATAGTACGCTTTCAAGTACAGCGGATAATGTGCGCCGAGTGGCCGATCGATTCGGTCTTAAATAGCCGCTAGACGCGAGACGTATTGTATAGGACGGGGAAAAAAAAAAAAAAAATAATAGAAGTAATAGAAGAAGAAGAAGAAGAAGAAGAAGAAATAGAATAATGGAAATATCTAATCGGCGGCGGCGGCGGCAACGTACCCGTGTACCCCCGGCGGTACCCCCCGGAACGACGAGAATTCCCCCCTCGGGAGACGTGGGACGCGACGCATCCGTCCGGTCGTCGTCGTCGTCGTGTACCCACCCGGGACCGTCGAATAGAGAAACCGGTCAGCCATTTAACCGGTTGCGGGCCGCGAGCGGAGCGAAATAACAATATAATAGTGTTAATGGTACAGCTATACACATAGATACAGATAGATACGAGAAGAAGAAGAAAAAATAAATAATCGCAAAAACCGACGTACGTGATATAATATTATACAGGGTGATTTCTTTTTTTTCTTTTTTGGGTTATCACAACCCGGCGATTTGCTCGGCGGATTCGAAATAAATATCCGATTTTCCTATCGTTTAAGCGCCGTTCGAACTACCGGTGATATCGCACGATCCGCACATGTCGATTACGAAAATTACTGTTATTATTTATTGCTGTATTTCTTGGCAAATTTTTTTTTTTTTTTTTTTTATAAACACTCGTTACAAGTGTTTTATTTGAAAATATGATTGAAAGTTTCGGTTGTTCGCGTTTACTAACAATTTACAATAGTAACGAATAACAATCGATATTTCTTACCTATTAAGGCTGGTTTTTTTTTTTTTTTTTTACAATTTGGTTTCGGGTGATTGTCTTGATTACTTATGTTTCAATTATGCTCATCACCGGTTTACATTTATTTTTTTTTTTTGAAATTTTTACTCCTACTCGTATGTTACCAGAGGGTGAATCACTAACGGAAGTCGAGCCTTATAACTAATACGGTACTTTTTAACATTACTTTTGATTTTCAAACGGCACCGATCGAATATTCAGTACGGACGGGTGTGGAAATGTAATGAATTTGAATTTCTATCCGGTATAATATTTGCATATTGAAACGTTTAGACAATTATTTTCGTTACTAATCCCTGTTGAAAAGATCGCTATATTTGTTAATCAAACAATCGAAATATGTGTTTACGGTGACGAACGGAATGACATGTATAACATGTTGAAAACACATTTGGAAACAAGACGGACTCTAAACGATTCTATATAATGACCGAAAAAATAAATCCATTTTACTTGAAATCTTCGTAGATAATTGCCGACTCGTGATGAAACAAAAAAAATCACCCTGTATTATAATCGCAACAGGCTAAATCGATGTAATATGTATTGTGCTGCCGATTTGTTTCCGACTGTTTTTACATCAATTTATTTCGTTTTCCTGATTCCGCGTTAAAAAAATAACGATTACTTGCGTTTTAATTGACTATTTTTTTTCGGATTGACATAAAATCTATTGCACAATGAATCTGTGGTTTTCATAGAAAAAAAAAAAAAAAAAAACACTTATTACAAGATTTTTGCCTTTTAGATTCTTTAGATTTCCGTTTTACTGTGATGTGTGCTTTTTTTTTTTTTTTGTGCGTGTTTGTTTGTAATCAACTTTTTTACCAGATATCTTGATACGATTATAATCATCAGGGATGGTTTCTGGTAGCAAATTTTGACTAGTTTGTGTAAAAAAGGTAGTCATTTTTTGATTTTCTTTGTTAATTAATTAATAATGGGGAAATAATTGGGAAATTGTACGCAAAATGGCGTTTCTGTTATTTACAATATTGTTTTTTGTTGCAATACAATTAAAAGTAATCATAGAGACCTAACCTAAAACCTGTTCACTTAATACAATTTCCAATATATACTGGCTTTTTTTTTTTTTTTTTTAATTACAAATAACTACTTGAAATGTTCTAGGATTTTTTTTTTTTTCCGTTTTAAGCGAATACAAATTTTGTAATTTATTTTTATCAGCGTTTTTAGTTCCAATATTTGAGTTAAAACTCATTTAATACACGAAAATTTGTAATTTTCTTCTGTGATTACAAACTAGTTGATATTTTTCAACAAATAAATATAAAATGTATATTATTATATAGAATGTATATAAAATATAAGTTGTAGTTTAGAGATAACCGAGCGAATTTGATCATTTCCATCATTTTGGACGTTCAGGTGATGAAAATGTTCCCCGTGTCGGATTGCCAAGAACGTTTCAAATTTAATTATAATCATTTGCTTTTTAACTTTCCTTAACTTCATTTTTGCCTGGTATTAACTTCGGTTAACGCTTCAACACCAATTGTTAACTTGCCCTGTGATTCTGTACCAGTAATGCGTATATGGCATTTTTTTTTCTCGCGGATAACCAAATCGAATAGGGGGCCGAGATATTAAACGTTTTGCTGGTTCGTCTACACTAACTATATTTCATTAAACATTTTACCGGAAACACGGTGGTCTTGTGGGAGGGTGGTCGACGGATCGGCGTCTCTTGGGGCCCGGAGGCCAAACAATGATTTTGCGATTTTTAAACGTTTTTCGCATCGCCAATTATACTAATATAATACCCACACACTATTTACTACCTAGCCGAACCGTCGACGCTTAAAATATTATAAAAAATAATTATTATACTAATATATAACCACCATTCGGTCGCCGTATACAGGGTAATTTTTTTTTTTCCTATCGCGGTCCACCGATTTTCTATTACCAAGATTTAAATTTGTTTCCCCCTCCCCCCATCACAGATCATTATAAAGTATTTATAAGTTTATTGTATAAAAATCTCTTTTAAAAAAAAAAAAAGATATTATAAATACAACCGGTACAATAAGGTCAGTGTAATGGAGATTTTCGGGAAAATCGTTCGATTTCGAATCTTTGTCGGAAGAAGGCGGAGGTGCCGATTGAAAATCAAATGTTAATGCTTTTGTACCGTACAAGAGATGGACAACAAACTGAACATATTGTTAAAATAATAGCCACATTGCGAACGAATCTATGGAAACGATTGAAAAATCTACAGAAATGTACTTATAAAAATTAAAAAAAAAAAACCACCCTGTATGTATTGTAAGCGCGTATAATATTTCGCGTTTATCGCCGAAACCGTTGAAATCGATTTATCGTTCGTATTACGGCGGTCCCATCTCGGCGTAGAATAACGATAGTTATTACTTTTTTTTTTTTTTTTTTAAAAAATGTTTTATTTTTTATTTTTTTTTTTTATCGTCCATAACATATATATATATATATATATATATATAACTGCAATTATAATTATATTCGTATATTATTTAGCAATTTACTGACCTTTTTACGTATTACCCACGTACCGTCGGTTTAAGTTATTTATTTTTTTCTTTCTGCAAACTTCAGTTGGCAGTAGTAATGATTTTTTATTATAATGTACCCATATTATACATTTATACGAATCTCGCGTTACGTATGATAATAAATCAATATATTTATATGTATAAACTCGTTAGGTGCCTAGGTACTTGTATAACAATATTGTAATAGTAATATAAATTTGAAATGTAACTCGGTAATACGTTATTATAATAATAACGGAACGGTTAAAACAAATTTTCTATACGGTCTATTCCGTACCGACGATGATAAATTATCGCACTTAACTCAATACTAAATAATTATTTGAAATATATAACGATATAAAAAAACGTGTTTATTTCGCGGAACGCTAGGGCACAAAAAGTTAATGACAAAAAAAAAAAAAAAAAAAAATCGACGAAATAAGATTACGGCGTACACGTTCGGCAATCGGTAGCCCGGCAAAGAACGTAAATATGGGTATCCGCCGTAATTCCGTATCCGGAACGCTAAACGTTCATAAAGTGGAAAACAAAAAAAAAAAAAAAACGAATAAAAAAAACGTTAAATAAAACATATTAGCCATTTTTTTTTTTTTTCATTTTGCAATCATCGGGATATCCGCGTTTGGTGACGCGGGTTTTTTTTTTTCGGAAACTAACCCGTAACGTCGAACACGGCGGATAAGATGGGATATTACCAACGGGGTTTTACTATAATATTGTAGATTTATCGATTTAGAAATAAATTATAAAATGATGAACGTTTGACCGGAATTTCGCTAAAAATACTCAACATTTACTTGAACGCGTTTAGTACACAAACAATAGTGACATAATAAAATTAATCGCGTAAAAGAGTAACTCGTTTAAATATAAAATTAACGTTTTGACGTATTAACGCGTTAATTGCCAGCCTTGGTAAAAAAAAAAAAAAAAAAAACACCGACAAACACCGTAAAACGTATATCTGCACGTTGGCAAATTGCATTGGAAGTAAAACGATTTAAGTATTTTGTGAAAACCACCAACTTTAGTACCTATTCTGTCTACCGGTAAAACGTGCGATTTTCCATAATATTTGATTGTAGTCCGTTAAAATCCAATAAGCTATCAATTGTTATATAAGCCGCCATATCGTATCCGTATATTAATATTAAAAAAAAAACAAAGCCTCGTACACGATCTGCACTCAGTACCTTTGCGTCGGTTTTTAAAATGACACGCGCACAACGGTCGTTTTAAATCTAACAAAAAGACAAACGGCGTCTCATTTGTTTGTTTCCGGTGCAAATTAGTTTAAAATTTAATCGTTTTTTTCGTATATTATATTGTCTACCGGTAAAACGTGCGAATTTCCATAATATTTGATTGCAGTGCGTTAAAATCCAATAATTCTCCGCGCTATCAATTATTATATATAAGTCGCCATATCGTATCCGTATATTATAATATATATTAATATTAGAAAAAAAAAAAAAAAAGTCTCGTACACGGTCTGCACTCAGTACTTTGCGTCGGTTTTTAAAATGACACGCGCGCAACGGTCGTTTTTAATCTAACAAAAAGACAAACGGCGTCTCATTTGTTTGTTTCCGGTGCAAATTAGTTTAAAATTTAATCGTTTTTTATTTTTTTTTTTTTTTTTCGTTTATTATGGATATACGTGCATTGTATATACGATCGATAATTATGGTGGTGCGATTGTTCAAACGATTCATCACTAACAAATATCCCACGATCGCCGATGACCCTCGCGTCGCTCATATCGCTGCAGATCAATCATATTACAACACTGCAGCAGATGCTGTCGACGGCGTAATTATTATGCTATACCTGTATTATACGATTGTACACATAATAACCGACGAAGGTCCACCGGCAGAAAAAAAAAAAAAAAAAAAAAAACGATTTTTAATAAATATTTCCATTCCAAATTATTTATTTCGGATTTGAAATTCGTCTTTCGGTCTATAACGGCGGCGGGAATCGGTGATTATGCGCGGCGGCGTGTCATTTACAGCGGGTTTTCGGGACGTTGAAACGCGAGATTTTTAACGAGTTTAAAGAAAAAAAAACAATAATATTTTTTAACGCAATATTATCGTGTAAAGCCCGTGAAAACCACCGGCGGTCCGGGACCCAACTCGGACGCGGCCATGTTCGAACGTCCGCTAAAAGAAAACGATCTGAAAATAACAATATTCGAATAGAGCGAGAAAAAAAAAAAATAAAATATTATTTACAAGTAAAACGATACTAGAAATCGTCGTGTTACGTCGTATATTTATTATACGTTGGCTGTTGGTCATTGGACCGATCGACAGCAAATAATCGGATGATGAAAAAGAAAAATAATAAATAAAAAAAAAAAAAAAAAAAAAAAAAAAAAAAACACAGAAACAACACTGTTTCTTTTGTCGACGCGAATAATCGAAATGTTAAACATTAACTCGGTCCTGCGTATAGTAATCGCGACAATAGAATTCGAATTCGATTCAACAATAACCAGCAGCGATGTGTGGAAGTGGTGGTAGGGGTGACGTGGATGATTCTGTTTTAGTTTTTTATTTTTTCATTTTTTTTTCTTCCACAATCAGTATGATTTGTAATAATCTTACGGATCAGTATTGGACCTTTTGAAGTCAAGCTTGGATGAATATATCTCATACTAATAATTTTAAGAGGTACAATATGTTTGTTTGTATGTAGGGGGTAATGTCTGGGACGACTGTACCGATTCTAAACATTCGTTCGCTAATAGAAAGCTACACTATCCGTGATTGACGTGGACAAAAATATATAAAATAAATTCCACAATAATTTAGGATTTAAAAAAATGATGGTGCAAACTACCCTTAGTTGACAAAATCCCAAAAATGTGATTGCACTGAGCTTTCTGAGTATTTTGACACCCAACACGCCAGACATATATTGAATTGGACACGAGATACGGATTTTTGAAATTATTATCAACTTTAAAATTCCTACAATTGAACGTCTTAAATATCCCGGAACGAAAAATAAAACGAAAGATATATGGGAAAAAGTAAATTAATGGCAGCTGACACGGGGTATTTCGGTACACAAATTTAATTTTTTTTTTATTATTATTAATTTACGGGTTTCCTCGGTAATTCGGATGGGAAAATAACAGTTGTTGTTCGATTTAGTCGTCACAGGGGAAGAGAGTGCCGTTTTCAAAAAGATTAACGAAAAAAAATAAATAGTTTTGACCATTTTTAGCAACGATTCTGAATAACCGAACTCGACCCGAGTAGGCTCCTAATATTTGTATACATATATATGTGAACTTAAGCCCGTAAGACCGGACTCTAGAGGTCGACGTACAGGATGGTCATTTTGAAAAAATAAATTAAGGGGAGCTGACGCAGGGTTATTGGGTATTTTTGGTACGAAAATCGAATTGTTTTGATTGGTAGTTTGTGGGTCACCGCGGTGATTTAGATGAAAATATAAAAGTTGTTAATATCTATTTGATTTAGTTGCCGTTGATTTAGTAGGGCGAGAGAATGCCGTTTATACAATAGATTAAAAATATTAACAAAAAAAAAAAGTTTTTACCATTTTTAGCAACGATTCTGGACAACCGAAATCGACCCGAGCATGGCCGGTTAATGGTTGCCTAGTATTGTATAAATTACCATCGATTCTCCAAGTATAAAGTACCCGAATAGTTTAGTTTTTCGGTTTTGCAATTTTCCTTTCTCAGTTTCATACCCGTAATTTTCAAAAAAAAAAAACGTTTGGCGATTTTTCAGATGAATTTTAAAATCTGTGTTGGCCATTTGGATTCCCTAGTTGTATCTCAAGTGTATTTTAATAATAATCAACAAATTTATTATCGATTTATTATTAAGACTACCGATTATTACGGCCCAACTCCCACGGGTACGTTTGTGAAACCATTATTTTCATCAAGTATTAAATAACGGCCGTTTTATTCTAATGGGTTTCCATTGGTTTGCCAAGTACAGAAACTATATGATTTTACGAACAACCATTAAAAAGTTTAATAGAGATGTGATATTTGAAAATGAATTGTCAATTGTTCGACCAAAAATCTGTGTTGCGGGTTTTAATTCCAAAAAAAAAAAAAAAAAAAAGCTATTATTCGTACCGTTTAGCCAGTTGAAATTATTTTACGCGGTTGTCGTTGTCTCGCCTCTATCAAACATGGCGGCGAAAAATCCAAAATAAAAAAATAAAATATTTATATACTCATCGATACGAATCGTTCGAGTGATATTGCACAACGGTTAAAATGGATATTTGTCCTACAACCACTTGTACGGTATGAAACCACCATCAATTGCTTCGAAATTGATTTTTACGAGTATTAAATCTATATACGAAAAAACTAATATATTTTTTCAATTGTCCCGTTGGCTTTTGTACTGGGGAACGTGCAACTTTTCCACCGCCTCTTTTGGGTAGCGTAGCTAAGCATATCGGCTGAAAGAACTACAAATGTCAAGTGCGAGTCTATTCGTTCAGCATTTTTAATATATATTTACCAATCCAATATGAATAGTTTTGTAATTTATAAAATGTTTTTTTCAAAAACTTATTAAAGTTGAATCGTACAACGAAAAGGAGCGTAAAACATAAACAAAAAAAAAAAAAAAAAACCGTATGTAAAACCGATACATTTTATTTTATTCTTTAATTTATTAATTGTTCGATTTATTTTCAAAGAATGTAAAAAATGTTAACGTATTTTTTTAATAGCTCGAAAAAATTTTGTTTTCCGTAAGTACCCACCACGTATTGCCATTTTGAACAATGGGGGGGGGAAAAATGTTTGTTTACCAATTTTCATAAATAAATAATAATATGTAAGCAAAAAACCTATAAAAAAAAAAAAAAAAAAAAAAAAAACTATATGCACAATAAATAGTAATATATGAATAATACATTAAAAAAAAAAAAAAAAAAAACAGACATTCTATTATTTTTATTATATACTATGCATTATCAATAGTTACATATTCTATGGCATAGGAAACTATATATATATATATATTTTTTTTAATGAAATCTTCTTCTTCTTCTTACACTTTGTACGAAATGTACCGTCGACGTTTTGATTAATATTATTATTATTATTATTTTTTTTTTTTTCCGACCATTTACCGCGGACAATCGTCGAAATAGATATCCGACAATATGACGCCCAATGCGAATAGCCTTCTTGTTTTCAATAGTAGCTATAGGTATACGATTGGTATTTTAATAATCGTATAGATAATGGAACAAAAAAAAAAAAAAAAAAAATAAAATAATAATAAATAAAAAGACCGTTATATTTTTGTCATTGTAAATTAAATAAAAAGTCAGGCGGAGGATATACTGCGGCTAGCGTACTAAAAGAAAAAAAAAAACTAATCTAAACACGTTTTGCGTAATTTTTTTTTTTTCTTTATGACTATTATTCATGATTGTTTCCGTCGGCGACGATTAAATTCTGAATCATTCTGAATTCTGCACATATTATTTTTTTTTTTTTTCGATTCGCCAAACAGGATTATGTGGGAAGGGGTTGTAGATTGTAGGACGATAAGTACAAAATTATAACCGCGTCTGCATGTCTGTAAAATAGTAATGAAAAACATGTTTCGATTCAACCGAACGCAAAATGTATACGTTATATTATAATATCGGTTAACTGAAGAAAAAAATAAATAAATAAATAAATAATACAATGATCGTTAAATTGGCACCGGCACCCGGTGGGAAAATTTGACATACATGGATTTTGTAATATTTCTTCGGGACGGTTTTATATTTTGTTATCAACGCAACCAGTTTTTATGACATCGTTCACAACCGTTTCGATGTCAACTTGACATTTCCACCACTACCGGACCGACGACGCAACGTTAATAAAAATAAGAGATAAAAAAAAAAAAAAAATAAAAAAAAAAAGTTAACACTGATTTTACCAAAGTGTTTCCAGAATAATAAATGCGAAAACACGCATGTCCCCACAAAGGAAAACGAATTATTGAGGTTTTCTTAAGCGTCGCGTAAGCTGGCCAATTTAACCGAAATGTCTGACTTATTAAAGTTTAGTCATTTGTTTTATAGAAAACCGATAAAACTAGGCTGTAAGTTGGTGTTTTTTTTTTTTTTTTTTTTTTAAAAAATTAAAACGTTTTTCGGTGAATTTTAACTGGAAAATAATTAAATTAGATTATTCGTTTTATTCAATGTTGCTAACGCGCACGTTTGTTCTTTTAAAAATTAAACTAAATTATTGAAATAAACTGCAAACATAAGAAATACTGATTTCTTTCGAAAAACATTTTTTTTTTTTTTTTTTTTTTGTAGCAATAGTATTTATTATTTAGGTACTACAAAACTAAAATAAACGTTAATGATAAATCGTAACGTCCATCGATATATTCCTATCATATTTGGAAAAAATTCCTTCCGGAAACCAAAAAATAACTTACTTATTGCGTCAAGTTAGCGAGGTATTTTTAATTTAAATCAACCAATCAAGTTTGAAGTCGTACTTAATTTAGTTTACATTTTCAATTATTTAGAAAATATTTTTCAACTATCGAATACAAAATACAGAATAAAAAAATAATTTATATATGTCTTTATTTGATATTTTATCGAGTATTCATGTCTAAAACAATTAGTTGTTCTTTTTAACTGTCTGATTTTTGTTAGTTTATATTTATTTTACTTTATTATAAGAGATATTATTATAAAATAATTTAATAAAAAAAAAAAAAAATACAAGCTTTAGCTGAGTCACTCGGTATAAAATCATTTGATATTTAATGTATTTTTATGTAAAAGTAGTTTTCTATACTACATCCAATTATACACTTATTTTAAGTGATTTGTAATAATTAACAAGGATTTTTTTTTTAAATTATAATAAAATATACGAACTTCTAATAGAATCTACGAACCGGAGTATACAATTAACGTTCATTATTTCGTTATAGTCTATAACGAACATTAAATCTATAATTTATGGATGATCGCATACGATTTCAAATGTGATTTTTTTTTAAACTAAGTACATAAAAACTTAAACGAACACATCTATTGCCAAGTATCGGCTACTGACGATTGCCGTCCTCCTATTTTATCATAGTTACATTAATATAACAAAAAAAAATAAAAAAATATTGTTATATAGTTTCCTCGTTTCATTCAGAATCTAAAAAATACACGTAGTAAGAGTAGATAGTTGTTTTCTTAAGCAACATACATTGCAATTGGAATATAAAACATTTTTACATAAATTAAAAAAAAAAAAATCAAATGATTTTAACTAATTTCGTGTCGGTTATTTGGTTTTGAATTGTGATTTTTTTTTTTTCAATAGCAACAGTATATAAAACCGAAAAAAATATAATTATCAAATTACATTTTAAAATTTTAAAAACGAATAAATTGTATACATATTAGTCGGTCTCGGTTATTGTGGGTTAGTCATTTTCAGAACTAACCCAAGAAAAAATTCTAATTTTTAACTAGATCTAATTACAAATGTTTAATGAAATAGTTGTGTTTTACGTGTTCTTACAAAACGTATTATTTTTTATTTTAAGTACGAACGTACTTATTGTAATGATATTCATTAGAGACACGAGAAAATTAAATATTTTACTCTGAAAAGTATTATACAACGCGTAAAAGAAAAACCCTATTGAAATTTAAAGTAAAAAAAAATGATATGAATTTTTTTTACGTTAACTGAAAAAGTGTAAAGTAACCTAATTCAGCGAAAAATCAACACCTATAATAAATAGAATAAGTAAACGTACTTTATATGTTATTAAGTAGATTAAAAAAAATTATATATTTTTTATATTTATCTCTACTATATGACTGAATGACTATACATTTATATATATATATATATATATATAATTTAGTTTAAAAAAACAAAAATAAACAATATTAGTTTAACTTATTAAACTTATTTAACATGACGGGAATAACAAGTTAATGGAAAATTGTACTTTAAAACACAACCACCGCGTTGAAAAAAAAAGTTTAAAAAAAAAAACATATTTTGGATATATCTATGTTTCGGATGAACCTAAACCGATAATTTTATTAAAACTTAATTTTTTTTTTCTTTCTTTTAATAAATCATTAAATTTGAAAATGCTACGCGTATTGTTTATATAGTTCAAATGTGAATGATTGATCGCATTTCTTCTGTTAACTTTTAGGTAATTCTTGATTTTTAGAGAAATTATTAGTTCATTACAAAAATGACCTACTAAATTACGTTTTACACGAAACTGGCGACTAAAATATAAATGAAACTTTTAGGGGGTTTTTTTGTTTTACAGAATTTAAAATAATGTAAACGCGAATTTTAAGCGATAAATTTTAACAACATAAATAAATGGTCGTTGTAATATGTATACATTATTCTGATTTTCCGGATGTTTCGAAAAATTCGATAAAATTAAATAGAGCTAAATTATCGTTATTTTATTTTTTTTTTTTAAATGGTTTAAAGTGTTCTTATTATATAGAAATAAAAAAATATATTTATGTTGGACGTTTTCGATTACTCCTAATTTTCGTACCGTAGATAATAAATACGTGTACGTGCCCGTTGTGTTACTTACGTCTATAAAATAAATATATATATATATATATATATATTTTTTAATCGCAAAACGTACGGAATTCAATAAATTGAATAAAGTCTAATACGGATAATGTTGGCCAAATACTTTGCCGAAATCGGACTACGGTGCCGTCCGCACGCCGCGGACCCGCGGACGGACGACTGTGCGCAGAAAACGGCGAAAAAAAAGTAATTGGACGCTAAATGCAATCCCACGATCGTACTCGAGGACGTATAACATATGGAAAAAAAAAAAAAAAAAAAAACAACTACATCATATAATACGGACGTTTAATTCTTTGGTGGTTTTTTTTTTTTTTTTTTTTTTTTTGCAGCGATACGGAGGAAGATTTCAGGATTTTGGCGTGCGGCCATCGGGTTTGCAAACGAGTTTTAATTTTCTTTGGGACGGAAAAAAAAAAAAAAAAAATAATAAAAAACCAAACTGGATCCGAAGTTCCCCACTGTAGCGCTCTGCCAATGACGACCGCCCGTTCCGTATGTTCTCTGCTCACCCCGTGCCGCATAATATTCGAATAATAATTATACGGGTTCGTAGGATTTTTATGGGCGAACAGCATGCGAAAATTTCCCTATTTAAACGCCGGTCGATGGGCAATCGAGCACACAACACATTCTGACCGTCCGCAGAAGACATCACGCACACATACACAGTTATTTTTCTTCGTCAGATAACTATAAAAGAAAAACCTCCCAACACCGACATCATGAAGGTAAGCGCAAAAAGTCCATAGTTTTATTCGTAAGAAAATAATAATAATAATTAGAATAGTTTTAACCGTTTTAGTATCGTCGAAATCATCGAGAACAGCTTACATTGATAATATTGTTGATTTCGTATTGTCTCCCTTATTAACAGGTCTTATGCATCGTATTGGTTTTGGTCGCCGCCGCGCTCGCCGAGAACAAAGACAAACGTTACGCATTCGGAGCATCTCCGTCTCTGGGTAAATATATTAAACATTTTATACATTTTCCGTTTTTCTGTCCCCTTTAAATATCATTTCGAAGAGAAAAAAACATTTTCAACCGTGCGACTATAATTGGCCGGGCTTGTAAAAGAATATTCTAGTGCGAATATCGAAATACTTTTTCAAGTGTCGAGAAACCTTAACGTAATCGAAATTGGTATACCTTAGACGAACGACGAGATTAGATGTAATGGGGGGGGGGGAGGGAGAAAAAATGTCTTTATTTATTACTTTTCATCAGTATCTGTGTTCGTATAACACTGAAATATTATTTTTTTTAACAAATTACTGGAATACGTATTATAAATACGCCGCGGAACAACATCTGTAGTCGTATTCAAAAGTATTTTCTTGTACAAGTCTGACCGGAGGGCGTATCCGGTTCATGGCTACGTATATTCTTGCGGTATGAGTCGTCCGCTCCGTATAGGTTTTTATAAAAAGGTTTTTTTTTTTTTTTCCATTCTTTAGTCAAGTTGCTAGTCATACTCGTAATTAGATAGGCACTTACGGTCAAACGGGACGGTAACAAAAACAAAAAAAAACCTAAAAAACAGCATTCCGATTGTATCCCGGTGTGTTAATGTATTTTGTTTTTTTTTTTTTATCGTATACATGTACACTTTATATAGAGCGATAATATTTATTCTATTAAAACGAATCAATTCCCGATAAATAATATAATATATATTTATAAATTGTAAATTCCTCGGACATATACTTACTATTTAATCGGTTTTATAGTAATTTAAACTCGTAATGTATTTTTTTTTTTTTTTTTTTTTTTTCAACAATCGTTTAATAGTATAAAAATCGTTATAAAAACCGAATCTAACACGGTCGTTTTTTTTTTTTTTTTTTTTTATCGGACATTACACTGTTACTGTACACCGTGTAATAATTATAGGGACTAATCGAATGGCGATAATACTACTATTTAGTTTTTTTTTTTTTATTTCTTTCATTCCGCCGCTAATATCGATAAAAACGCATGTAGTTTGAACTTTTTCACCGGACAAAACACAACAAAATCGTAATTTCTGTGCCTGTTTTTTTTTTTTTTTTTTGTCAATTAGTTTTCGATCGAAAAGCACAACTATTTTGTTGAATAGGGGGCGAAAACAAATGGAAATCCATTGAAACTCTCATCACGACCAACTCATACACACCTGTGGAATGGTGACATTACGCAGATTAAAACGCGATTTTTTTTTTGATTTGAGTAAACGAAACGTAAAAATATATTGTAAAAAATTCTAAATATATTAAGAATTTTTTTATTATTATTCGTCCGGGTGCTATGGATACGTATATCACACGAGATATCGCGAACAGGCTCCCCCAAAAATGCGATATCGCATTAAATCCGTTACCGGGCATTATCGAATTTCATTGTTTGTCTTGTAAAAATATTCCTTTCGCGTCCACTCCGGCGACTATGCCCGTACAAGAATAGAAAAAAATCCAAATAAATTTAATATTCACGCTATTTCGTTCCGTGTTACATTTGTATATATATATAAATTTTTTTTTTTTTTTTATTACAGAAGAATAGCCGCGATATTCTTTGATATTATAATACTTTACAGACGACTCTATACCTCGGCGTATAATATAATAACAAATATTTTATATTGAAAAGAATAACGCGTATTGACCTAAAAAAAAAAAAAAAAATTAAAAAAATAAATAAATAAAAAAAAAAACAAAAAATCGTAACCTTCTCGAAACCGTAAATAATTTACAATACTTTAGAAAACAAAAAATATGTGGATTAATAGTAAAAAAAAACCCCCCCTATTAAAATATACCAAAGCTTTTAGTTACGAGTTACTTTTTTTTGATAACTTTAAACTAGTTAAAAAAAAAAATAAATAAATACATCGCCGGGGAATATATAACCGAGTTATTTATTTTGATAAATAATTTTGACTTAGCTTTTTCAACTTAATGTGGACTCAAACGAATTTATTAACTTGCCCAGCTTTTACAAACACCCAACGGTATTAAAAAAAAAAAAAAAACCCATTCTGGCGGCCCATTATAATTTATATCGTGACAATTATTATACCACGTCGGAGTAACTGAGAATATTTGATAACAATCGTAAAAAACCTAATCGCGAATCACGTTATTGCCAAAAAAAAAAAAAAAAATGTTAAAATATTGCTGTTATTGGAACAATGGTTTAACAACAAAACATATTAATTATTTTCAGGTTATGGCTACCAATCGGCATCGTTCCCGGCATCTTACTCGGCATACTCCGCTTCCCCCGTTGCAGCCGTCTCTAAATCCGCATACCCATCGTCTTACTTAGGATACTCTTCTGCGTACCCGTCGTCTTACTCGGCCGGATCCGCTGCCTTCCCGGCCTCCTACTCGGCCTACTCCGCTGCCGCCCCAGCCGCATACTCGGCCTACTCCGGTGCCTTCCCGGCGTCTTACTCAGCTGGATCCGCTGCCTTCCCGGCCTCCTACTCGGCCTACTCCGCTGCCGCCCCAGCCGCATACTCGACCTACTCCGCTGCCGCCCCAGCCGCATACTCGGCCTACTCCGGTGCCTTCCCGGCGTCTTACTCAGCTGGATCCGCTGCCTTCCCGGCCTCCTTCTCGTCCTACCCTGCTGCCGTCCCAGCTTCGTACTCGACCTACTCTGCTGCCGCCCCGGCATCGTACTCGGCCTACTCTACCGCCGCCCCAGCATCGTACTCGGCCTACTCTACCGCTGCCCCAGCTTCGTTCTCGGCCTACTCTACTGCCGCCCCAGCTTCGTTCTCGGCCTACTCTACTGCCGCCCCACCGGCATACTCGGCCTACTCTACTGCCGCCCCGGCATCTTACTCCTCATACTCCACACCATCACCTTTGGCATACTCTGCCAAATCTGTTGTTCAACCGGCCTCCTTCAGCGCAAACTCTTACGGTAGCAACGCTGGATTAGTCGCTGCAAAAGCTGTCCACGGATCTTTCGGAGCACCAGAATTACTCGGCTCTCAAACTTTCGCCATCAACAAATAGATCACCGGCAAATACTTACGGAACAAAAATATTACAAGGCAAATCAATCAATCAATACAAAAATAAAATATAATGTGTGAATTTATTGTATTTAAATAAAAATTCATTTCTTTTAAAAAACGAATTTTACATTTTATCTGTATAAAGAATAGCCGTTTCCTATTTTCCTAGAATATTTCCATCTTGTCCATAGTAATATTAATGATAATCTACTTAAATGTAGTCAAAATTATATGTTGCAAACCGAGAAGTATAATGCTTCATTAAAAAAAATATATATTATATATGGTACAAATTGTAAAATAAATAGGAAACAATGATTTCGAATATGAACCATTACGATTGTTCAGTATTAGATTTCGATCAGTTTGGTCGTATGATGTGTGCTTTGTTTTTTATTCTGACCGTGAACAACTTTTCTACCAAACAATTTGCTCCAATCATAGACTTAATAGAATCTTTCTCGTAGTTTTCTATATAACGGAAGCGAACCGAGAAAAATCGACAAAAAATCGGTAATATTTACGCAATAACGGTTTTCTGTCATTATTGTAATTTAGTTAAAAATAATAGTATTAAGAGACACCAAGGAAGCAATCAATAATGAAATGTATACAAAGTCAAAAATGTATGTGTTTGATCGCCCATATAGAACTGGGAGTTTATAAATCCGGTATTAACGTTTCCACACATAATACATTTCAAACATCTTTGTACGATAGATTTGGATATGGTTAAGTTTTTTTTTTTTTTTTTTGCATTATATTAATAAAATAACGAACATGTCAAAAATGTGTAATCTTGAAATTTGATCGGATTAGGTAATTCATAAAACTATATCGTGATTTTCCAAATAAACAAAAAAACTACTTGAAACTTGCAATTATTATCTATCTTAAGTACCTAAACGTCTGTATTGATTTCTTTTTGTATAGAATCTATAGATAAATCTATGTGAAACTTTTATAATATTTATAAAATTATAATTTTTATTGTTCAACAGTTCTAGACAAAAAGTGATCACCAATTATGCACAACGGCTGTAAATTAATCTATACTCAGCGCCTTATAAGTAATGGAAAGTACTACTGTACATAGTAAAGCAAAAATAAGGCCAACCGTAATAAATAATAAAAGATGGATTTTTTTTTATTATTTCGAATTACAAACGGGCATGATGAAAAAAAAAAATAATCCTTAAATATTCTTTAAATAATCCTTTGTTAATTTGTAATTAAAATCTATTTATTTTAAAATCGAAAAAATTATTCGTCAAATGTATTAAAACGAATACGAAAAAATTCGACATACTTCGCACTGTGGGTGGGCCACTGTTGTAAACAGGAATTCGAGAATGTAGGATACATAGGGTAATTTAATTTACATCTGCACAATAATTTGTAGCTTATGAAAAACGATTCTGATTTCTATATTCGGTTAAACATGTTTTGATAAATTTAAATTGAAAAATTATATTAATTTGTTACTTCAAAATAAGTTACGTGTTTTTTCATCTCAAATCTTTGAGGATTTTTTAAGAACCAAAATAATATTATCTACATAAATCGAAAAAAAAAACTACGTGAAATGCCACGATTTTTACAATATTAATCAAAATTTTAACTATAAACGCTTAACTTAATTTAAACTACAAAAAAAAAAAAAAAAAAAATATGATAATTACAGATTCCGATGTTTTTATAACGCGAAAAGAACAACTTATGGTGAACCTTATGTCAAATTTTCGAACACTTTTGAAAAACCAAAAATATGTTATCCACAAAAATTTAAATTAAAATTTAAAAAAACTCGAAATTATCGAATAAGAATGACTAAGAACAACTCAAAAACGACAGAATGGTTTCAGACATCAACGATTATTTATAACTGAATAACAATAAAAAAAAACTAAATCGATAATAACAGAAACCGGTGTCTCGTTCATATTCCCGTTTTTCCTAACGAGATTTTTTCTCCATTATAAAGGAATTTAGAAGACAAACGAAAAAAAAAATGAGTGTCCCTCAATAGACCAACTCGATCCAAAATGTTACAAGAAAGTTTCTCTAAAGTTTTTTATGAGAGCAGGATTTCTGTCGAAAATTTTTTCATAGACAGAAAAAAAAAATATTATAAAAAGCACACAACATTGTAATACCGATACATTCCTCGAACGAATTATTTTTAATCTTTGTTTTATTATAGTTATTACAGATTTCCGTTATAAATTTTAAAATTATCCTTAAAAATATCATTAAAAAAATAATAGTAATACTTCTGTAATTATAATAATAAGCTTGAAAATAATCTAAAACCGGAAAATCGGTGTTATTGACAATAACATTTTTTTTTTTTTTTTTGACCCTTCGTTTTGTAGGTACCTACCGTTATAAATATTTTTTATAATATATTATTATCAACACGGAGTCCTGACTATAATAGATATTTAAATTTTGACCTTAATATGAATACACATAATGCATTTTTTTTTTTTTTTTTTCTATGTCTACAGAGCCTGGATAATAAAAATAATAAAATATTTATCGGACCAGTTTGATTGAATTTAGTTATCCAATATAATAATTCGACGGTAATAATTCGTTTAAAATCTTTAAATTACTATTATTATTTTTTTGGCTCAAATACATTTTTTACGTATTATCATTATAGCGCTGATAGCATGTAAAATACACAATTTTTTCCTTATAATTATTTATAATTAAAATTAGTTACGGATACAAAACGAGGTTCGTTAGACAATATATTTTCTTTATTCTAGACGCTGTAGAATATAGTGACTTAAAGAAAAAATATATATATATATAAATATATTATCTACAAGCTAAAATATGGAAAATGAGAGGAACTATTGAATACGATGAAGATTTACTCATGCTATGTGCTGGATATATTTATCTACAAACACAAAAAAAAAGAGAAAAAGTTGTGTTTTGGTAATTTTGCAAAAGAGTATTGTACACGGAGTAGATTTTATACGCTTACAAAACGATGGTGTTGGTCTAAAGTTTAAACTCTATACGGACAATTTACAATCTAGGTTTAAAACTTGCGTAAAGATTTCATCTGACGATTTTTAAAACTAAATATGTCTAAATAAAAGAAGATACTAATTTGAAACTATACTAACGAAATCCCGATTTGATACAGATAAATTGTATCTATCTATTATGTTATCTGAGATAATTTAAGTATCTTTATCTGTATCCAGATGATTTTGATTGTCAATATACTGTCCTATTTTTCAGCTATGTGTGAAAACAAAAACCGGACAAATAAAATATACTACAATTCTTATTTTAACCTATACAATCCCAACGATGAAGCGTAAAAACTTAAACGTATTCAAATTTCAAATACAAAAAATTATACTACGTGGCTACACTTAAACATCAATAAGATTTGTAATGAAATATTATTTAAAAAATATTTATATGTATAGTAGAAAAAAATGTCTCCGGTGGTCCCGACATGATCAATTTTATTCTATTTATATCCATACTATATATAATAATTTTTTTTGTAATACTGTTTTTATAACAGTGGAAACGGTTAAAATTGAACATTTTACGTCGATATCTATTACTCCGTGTAAACTTGTAATTTATCTTCCTATCGCTTGAAAACTAGTTTAAAAATTTGTATTGAATTTTGAATACTTAGCAGGTATGTATACCGTGAATACCTACTCGTAAGACATTTGTTCGCATTTTCTAGTATGATGTTCACAATGAATACACCCGTCTTTTGTCAGTATCGGAACTAATTTCTATAAAAGTAAATCATATGCGATGTGTGAACAGTGTGAAATTACGCTGGTAATCGTTTACACCTTTAAAGTATGTACTTTAAACGTTTTGGTTTTGGTTTTAAACACAATTTTTAGGGCACGTTTAGCGATGTTGTTTTGTTTTAAGGCGTTAAGGCGTTAATGCGTGTTTAAAGGTTTTTCAGGGCGTGATGTAGGCATACTGCCCGGTTCTAGTCGTTCGTTTGTCTCGTATTTATATTTTATAATAATGAACATACGGTTTTTTTTTAATTTCGTTTTTGATAATATCTTCCGGTAGAACCACTTAATGTCGAAACATTCCGTAGTAGATAATGTTAAAAACTGTTTCGGATACACACATAAATTAAAAAGATAATCGATTTATACTATTCGAACGGCTTACTCGGATAGTTTCCATCTACAACGGTGCCTATATAATATTTAAATTTAGAGTACATACTATTAGAGTAGCGTTATTATACTACGTGTGTGTCATAAGCTGGACGTACACGAGTATAAAATGTCATACGTTCATGTTTTACTGAAATTTAGGATAAACGTCAATTATTTCTCTCGACAAGTTACTGGATTATCACAATACAGAATAAATAATGCCCGTTCAACATTCCAGCACGTAAAACCGAATAAGAACTAAAACATTTTTTAATGGTTTATTAACCATTAAACAGTTCAAAAACAGGCAGAATATCTTGAACCGGGTCTAGATAGAGGTAATTTCAGGCCTTTACAATTATCGGTGGCAATGGTCGAATTTAGGGGGTCCAAGCCCCCCCCCAAAAAAAGGTGTATATTCACTACTTAGCAATACGTTTCCCCCGCAAATTTAAATATAAAATTAATTTACCATGATCAAATTTTCTACCTGATATGAGCTCCCACAACCCTGAATCCGGCCCCGGTGGCGGCTAAAACTCTTACCGAGTTATGAATCCCTTACGAATGATGATATTTTCGATGATTTTTATTATAATTTTTATTATTTTTGTTTATATATATATCACAGTACGTGTAACTCGTAACAAACAAATTTTTTTTATACAGTTTAGCGCATTTAAGTGGATTTTGTTCAAAACTTTGTTCGAAAACAACGTTTATGAGTACAAATAACCATATGGTTGTACCGCTATTAAGATTTAAAATAATAATATATGTTGGAGTAAATTAGTGTTTTAGTTTGTTTCTTTTTTTTTTTTTTTTTTTTTTTTTTTTTATTTGTTATGTACCAACACTCGCCCGGGTTCTTTGAACCCGTTGCCATTTTTTTTTTTTTTTTTTTGGTTATATTCTATATGCATATTAGATGTTCACGATATACATAATACGTTATTATGGATTAAAATATGGAATACGAAATTTCGGATAAATTATCTGTTACGTGATACCGAAAAAAAACGTCACGGCATACACGTATACCTACGTAATATAAATTTATAAAAAATAAATCTTTTTCGTATTCCGCGACCAAATGCGGTGCATAATAGGTATCAATTATAGGTAGGTGCTTAAAAACACATCGGAATAATATTGTATTAGCGACTCGTAATATATCGATGACGGCCAAGACCAACGGCGAAATTCACTTATTTTTTACAAAGAAAATCGTTAAAACCGGTTGGTCGACTACCGCTGCGCATTAGAAAAAAATTAATGGCCGTTAACAAAAAAAAAAAAATTCGGTTTTATACCACTCCTCGATGATATTTTCTTTTTTCGTAGATTGTAATCGATCGCCCGCAATGTCTGGTGGGACTGCGTGTATAATTAAAAAATACGGAAAAAAAAAAAAAAAAAACTCTAAATTAAACCGACGATCGATAATTATACATTACAATTGCGTATTCCAGCGCGAAAATATATTTAACTATTTAATCGCACGGCTACCAATATTTATTTATTGACTCAGCGCAGAAACGATTTGTTTTTTTTTTTTTTTTCCGTACATTTGTTGTAACCATAACCGTACGCATGTACACGATAATTATATATTAGGTACACATAATATTATATTACACAATTAATAATTATACATTCGCAGCGAGTCGGGGCGGAGTAGTCGGTTCGGAAATGGGAATTTTCCGGATTTCGTCGGTCCAACAGTCAAACGGTAATAATAACGATTTGTCGATTGACTCGTGTCTATCTATCGCCAACAAATTCGTTTCGTTTGAATGCTGAACTGATTCTCCAACACAATCGACACTCAAACGATGTTTATTATGAAATCCGGATTGATACTATGAGACAATTTTGTTCGTATACCGAAGGCAGCGATGAGTGAATCGTTTCAATTGAAAAAAAAAACGATTTTGACTCGAGTCCGGTCGGGTTTTTTTCCCCGGTGTACCAAGGTAACCCAGAAATCGAAAAAAAATAAAACCAATGAATCGTCTTTTGTTGTACGTGTTTTTTTTTTTATTATTTTTTTTTTTTAGAAAAATGATTCAAATAAAGTACCACCGAACATAAACACAGCATCTTTTATGGTACACCGTGGACAAATCGGAGCATTTTATTCACCAACAAGTGTTTTTTTTTTTTTAAATAGAAAATATTTTCCGAAAAATTATTGGTGAACTGGAAAAATGTTTCAAATATAATACCGTCGTGCGGAAAATTCGCATCTTCGAGAGAGAGAGAGAGAGAGAGAGAGAGAGAGACATTAAACACGTTTTGGTAAAACTAATAACTTCTCTAAAAGTTAAGTTGTACTCGATTCAAAAGATTTGTCGAGTCATATTTGTCTATGTTCGGCTAAACGAGCTCGTAATCGATTTTAAATTTATTTATTTTTCAACGCGTCCGTCCTACGCTCAACTGCAGTGGTTACTACTCTATAAATTATATGTGCGAAGCCTCCTTAAAATACCTCTATTTAAATCAGTGTTTCCCAACCTTTTTACCACCACGGACCACTTCGACAATATTTTATAGGTCTCGGACCACCTAAATTTTACGAAAACTAGGAATACATTTTTTTTTTTTTTTGCTCATTAACAAGAACACACAAAATTTATCGAAAAATGTTAATTTTTATTATTTTACTTTACATTTCATTACTATACTTCACTAATATATAATTATACTTCAATTTATTACTCTGATACCTAGACACTTATAAAAGTGGCAAATGCTTATCTGTCTACAGCAGCAACAACGATAAGATAACCGTCTAATATTATACGGTTCCTCAATAAGTCGTAATTTTTTTCGATATTTAAAAAAAAATAATAATTAATTTGTAATAGAAATCGAAAAAAAAATCTATGGAACCGGCGGACCACCGGTTGGGAAACACCGATTTAAATGTACAATAATATTGTAATGGTCGTCACACACTCACTGCGTATGGGATTTATTAGATTCATAAAATATTACCTAATCATATTTAACCGCGACGTGGGAAGGTCAATACGACTTATTTAATACGGCGTATTGTCTCGTAAAATAAAATTCAATAAATTAAAATTCAAACCTATACCGTGTCAGAACTGACTGGCGAATATTATCCAACGCGATGTTTATCGTCGTGAAGACCCCGATATTTATCATCGTCAGTCGATCGGCTTATCGAGGAAGTTGGGATGTCCAGTGAATAAATATTATTTATCAAATTCTAACTTAACAAGTCATACACATATAAATATAAATATACGCGTACGTCTTGCATTTCAAACACGCGATAAAATCTTTGAAATCTTATTATAAAAATATTATTAATGTGTATAGTTTTTAATTTAAACGATAATTCAATTTACTACTTTTTTTTTTTTTTTTTCTGTTGGATATTGCCGTCCGTAAATTTTTTTTATTAAAATCACTGAGTGGACGCCACACACGATTAATTTACTGTCACTGTCTATCTAACGGGCGAAATAAGATCTAAGAAATAATTGCATCGCGTAAACCAGCTGTTCCCAAACATTTTTTTATAGCAACATTGTAACTGCCACAAACGTTTTTTTTTTTTTCCACGTTGAGTTCGGACCGATATTGAGGATTTGAATACTGCGGTAAATCCTATTTCACACAAAAAATACACATAAAACTTTGTCTTGAATTTCGTGGCATTCATATTTTATGCGGTTCGAATATCCTAAAAGTCTTAAGATATGTTTTTATTTCTAGTTAGAAAAAATGGTTTCATTTTTTCAATACAGATTTTCCGCCTGATTGTACTGTATTTGTAATATTTTTCAAAAGTCCCAAGCACTTTTACTTCTCTTTTCATTGAAACCACTTTTCCGGTTAGACAAATGCTCCGATTTTTTTCACGCAGTATTTAATACAGAATTTCTGCACGGTGCCACTTTATTAGAGACATTTTTAATAGACATAATATGTCTCTATGTAAATAATTTTGTTAGGGTAAATTAGAGTTAATACATAATATCAACATTTAAAGAGATAAATATTTTTATTTTTATTTTTTTTTTTATAGTAGATTAGTATAGTTGTTTGACAATATTTTTAAAAAAAAAATGAGCGGCGACTCCCCTCGGAAATATTCTCCATTTTAAATTTTATTAATCGTGTTAAACTTTAATTTCTCAACCCAAACGCAACGATTTATATTCAAAGTAACGTAATTAGACCGAGACAGTCAAATGCGGGTGTGACGTCCTCTTTTTTGAAGAGTTTAGAAAATAATCGTCGTACTACGAATTATACACTATAAAAATTAAAAATAATAAATTTAATCAGCTACGTTCAGGTACGTTTTATAAATATTTAACGTATTTATTATTTATCACTATGATTACAAACGTACGTTGGAGTCCTATTTCGGACTTTGATTGTTTTAACCAAGAGTACCGTAAGTATGCACAACAAATCAAAAATTAAATGGTTATAAAAATAAAAAAATATATAAATAAAATACAACGCCATTCGTATTTACAAACGTACAAATAACCCGAGGAATCGAGAAGCGCTCAATGAAATTAAAAAAAAAAATTTTAAATCGCCTTTGGCCGTTAGAAAATAGCAGGGACGTTCCAAATATAGTTTTTACCGGAGGAAATATAACAGATCGTTTTCGCTAGGATTACGGTAAGATAAACATATTTTTTTAGTGACGTGCTCGTAGTATATATTACTACCAAATTTGAGCAAAACCATAATAGACTTAAACTGCTTATTTTAAAAATACCATATAATTTCTGTGATTATACTAATAAAGCACAAAATACTAGTTCCTGAATACGGACTTTTTCTCCTTTTTTTTTTTTTTTTTTTTTTTTTTTTTTTATATATATATGTTCTTTATATTATTTTGTCCAAGGATAATACGTATTATTGCAATATTGTAAAAAGAAGAAAAAAACATAAATAATATAGGATATTCATTCTGGGTTATTTTTTTTTTTTTTTTGTATTCCTTTTATTTATCCAATTATAAACGTATTATATACGATTGAAGAAAATTATTTTAACAAAAAATATGTGTGATAAAAAATTTCATCCTTATTAGGTGTAACAGCTGGAATATATGAAAAAAAATATGATTGGATATAAAAAAAAAAAACTTAAAATAATTACTCGTACAATAGTAAATTTTGTAAGTATCAAGGCCGGTACTTAAAAAAAAAAAAAAAAAACATTTGTTCGTATTTATGTGAAAGATTTCGTTTTTCTCGTAGTATACTATACGCATTCCGTATGAACTATATATAAAAGCATCCATCATTATTAGAGTTTATTTTATCGATATACAATACAACACCGTGCAATCAAATCAAATGGTTTTTTTCCGTTTGTTATTATTAATTTTCTACGGTGAAAATTCGTTACCAATCATGAATTTCTATCTTTTTTTTTTTTTTTCTATAAATTTCGTATTACAAAATATGCGTGTTTATAGGTTTGCTTAACAGTAGTATGCGGACGTTTAACGAGTAAAATACTCAACATAATTTCTCGCCGTATACCTGTACTCAAACCGCCCTGTCAAAACAATGTGTAGTGTGTAGATGTAGGAAAATAAGTATTTAATCCGTCTGTCGTAAAAAAAAAAAAAAAAATAAATAAATAAAAAAAAACCGTCCGCTATAGACAAGGTAAAATTATTTTTATACATTTCTTTAACGGAGAATTTCCGTGTGCGCGCGGATTATACTCTGCTCTGCTGCTACACTGCCGTATAATTTCGTCTATTTCGGTATGGAATTATATTTTAATATTACAGATTATTTTTTTGTCCGTTGTCTCCTCATACGACGAGTATCACAATAATGATAATAATCGTCCGGTTTGTACCGCTATGCACACGATATTTTTAGGTACGCGCTAGCAGTACATTTTATATAATTTGTAATTCGTCACGCGTTATTATTATTAATATTATTATTTTTTAAATATAATTTTCAATATTCTCGTGTTCCGTTATGCGTTCGATGATTTAAAACGCATTATGGCTTACGCACGAAGAATTTGTATTATTATAATTTTTTTTTTTTTTTTATATATATATACAATAATGGATGCAAACACGCTATAACGAGACGATATCCAATTATCGGTCGGTATTAACTATACAACGCCACCTGCCTGCCAGTAAAAACCGCTTAAATCTTTTTATTAGATTATAGAGTATAGGTGGTACGGGGTTTGAGGTTACGCGTACAACGCATAAAGTGTTCCGCAATTTAATTACGCGCCTGGTCGTCGAACCGTTTATTTCCGTCGGGTTTATTCGCTTCGTCGTACACGCATATTGATATACATTAATAAACAGACTATATGTACGGCGTATGTACATATTACAATTTAAATAATATTCGTGTATAGATTTTAATTTATAATCTGAATCGGGCAAAGGAACCGAAATATTACGCAGTCAATTACATTATTTACAGTATATTTTAATGTTCGTGAACACCTAACCATTAGTCATAGCACCTTTCCGGCGGTAGGGATGATAATAAAAATAAAAAAAAAAATCACTCGTCTTCGCGGAGAGCGACGACGC
Organism: Tuberolachnus salignus; assembly: GCA_956483605.1. Classification (NCBI taxonomy): domain Eukaryota; kingdom Metazoa; phylum Arthropoda; class Insecta; order Hemiptera; family Aphididae; genus Tuberolachnus; species Tuberolachnus salignus. The sequence continues at coordinate 35,833,967 of OY101436.1, read as the reverse complement.
GTTGAAAGGTGAGAATTCTAGTGGGACAATCGATATCCCCTTTTTTTAGACCCGAATAATATCCGAACACTTTCTTGTTTCGGCCAGTTTCGTAAGGTCGGGTCGCCAGGTCTTTGGCTATAGGTCTTCTTTCAATCTCCCAGTCTCCCGTGTAATAAACATGTGAAACGTTGTCTTTATAAGATAACACGTCTATTTAATGTTCGAGCATCGACTCTCGAAATCGTTATCGTTTGAATACTATCGAATCCGAACAATATACGCAATGATGTTTCAGTCGACAAATCCTTTTGCGGTTTGATTAAAAAATGATTTGTCGACTAAAACAACGATTGCAATACGCGTATCTACCGATTCGATCAATATTGTAATAAACAATAATTATCAAGTACAAATAAAAAAAATAAACGAGTACCTAACCTAATAATATAAAAGATTATTATTAGACGATTAATTTTCGTACATTTTCTTCTTTCTTTAACACTCGGTCCTCGCGGTTAACTGTTTAATTCGAGTACCTATATTTTATTTTTGAATACGTAGACTTTAATGCACGTATAGAAAGTCAACAATTAAATCTCTACAATACATATCTGTTAGAAATTTTAATTTTTTTTTTTTTTTTTTATACTGTTCAATAGAAATTATATTGAGATAGGTAACTAATATTATTTTGAACTCCAATAAATTGTAATATTTATTTTGACTGTTGAAATTTATGTCTCTATATCATTCAGTATCGTCATTATTCGTACTTTCGAATTTTTCAATATAAATACCCATTTACAAATAATTATTATCGTCAATTTTAGTTAAGGATAATAATTGGCTCTGCGTGGTTATATTTCTGTTCTTGTGTAATATAGGAACATAACTACGGAAATGACAATGAGTACTGGGCGATGATATCATTTCCTAACCGTATTGGGAATTATCGTCGTTTCCTAAATTGTCAACATTTCCCGACATGACCAATCTAAAAACTATCAAACCAAAAACAATCCCTGACGTAATGGTAAAAATGGGTTTAAGGGCCAATAAAAAGCGAATTCGGAAAATTAACCGTAACCGTATTATTCAAATTTAAATTGTAATACGAATGTTAAACGCGGTAAAATATTTGTGCGTGTTAATGTTAACAAACGAAATCCCGACAGCATTATATCCATGGTTTAATCACGGTTTGTTTGTACAATACTAAATAGGGTGTTATAATACATTTTACGCCAACGAATTTAATCCAAAACATTTACTACCGGAGAAAATTGTAAAATATTATTATTGCAATCATATTTCTTTTGTATGAATTATTATTTTTTCTAATGTTTTTTTCATTGTCTATAACAATTATTGATTAATATCGTTTAAATTAAAGCTTAAAATCGGTATGTAATACTATATAGTTTTAAAAATTTATTCAAATCTATTTTTTTTTTTTTTTTTCTATAGACTTTAACCGGACTAAAAAATAATTTTACTTTAAATTTACTAAACTGATTTAAAAAAATTGTTTTCTCGCGTTTTATATAAAACCTGCCAACATGTTAAAATTAAGTTAAACAAGCCACCGTGGATATCTATCTGATTATAAATGACAATTTGGTAAAGTAGGGGGTTATTTAATTGATACGCAACGATAACATTAATGCAAACGAAAGACGATTCTGAGGGAAGTTCGGTTAAACATGTTTTAATAAATATAATTGAAAATTGTATTATTTTTAAACTACAAAATAAAATACAATTGTTCGTGTTTTTAACGAATTTTAAGATAAATTTTAACTTGGATCGTTGATAAAAAAAAAATTTAAAAAAACGTATTATCAAATTGGTATCCGCATAAAACAAAATAAAACTCGAACATTTCAAATAGCTCAAAACGTGTTTTGCCGTTGCAGAATATTTTTTTTTAAAATTGCGTACGAATATTTCCGTTTTCCTCCATTATTAATAAAACTACAAGGAAAATCAAAATATGTCCGCTCCAAAAGTGGATGATTGAAGTGGATATTTTCGTGGTAGAAAATTTGTTAACAGACAAGTAAAAAAAAAAATGCACACGTGACATAGTAAAACCAATACGTTTCTCTGAGTCAATACGTTCAGAATCGAATATCCGTGTAGGAAGCACCGTACGGGGGAATATGACGACGACAATGGGGAAAATCCGTTATTAGAAAAGCGCAAAGGTCCCTTCGCAAAGCTGGACAAGTTAACCAATTTGTTTTAAGTAGTTTACGTTGAGTTATCCTGAAAAACAAAAAAAAAAACAAAAAAAAATTAACAAAGCCAAATCGTAAATAGTTCTGTAGAAATAACTAAGTTTTATTAACCGAAATTGTTTTCTAACATTCTATAAATGTTTTTTTATTTTATAACCCGGTAGTTAAGTTAAAAGTTATCAAAAAAAAAAAAAAAAGGTTACTTATTATTATACTTGGCCATATGAACTGTTGCTAAACAAGTTACTGGCCAGATTTGGCGTCTATATCACAATACTAACACGGTAATATTACTATTGTACGCGATTTACACCGATCGAAATAATTAACTGTTCCCGTCCACGGGCTGCGGCGGTGGCATCGCGCGTTCACGACGGGACGGGGCGGGGAGCGACGATGACGTCCGCCCGGCAGGTCGTACACGCGAACCGGTAGGTTCTTCTTCTCCTGGGCCGGGGAGCTGTCGTCCTCGCAAATGCAACGCCCGACCCGAGCGCCGGCCACACGTATCTTTATTAACGTCCAACGCTCGGCCCCATAAACACCGCCGCCGCTGCAGACCGCCGCCGCCGCCGCAGCCGCACGACACACACGCACGACACACACGACACACACACACACACGCACACGCCGTAAAGGACACTTTGCCGCCCGCCCTGCAGATACCCGAAAGACCGTAGACGGGTTTTTTTTTTTTTTTTTTTGGTTTTTTTTTGACCGGCCCAGCTGTCATGAAGCCGTTCTACGTCGCCGTTGTAAGTATATTAATATACGTCCCGTATAGTTTATATATATATATACATATATAGCCTGTCGCATTTTAATGCGAAAAATTGTTTTTTTTTTTTTTTTTTAAATACTAATAATAAGATTCCCGGAGTCGTAACGACATCGTAAATATACGGTTGGTATACGGGTTTTATGGGAGGGTAAAAAAACAAACGAACGTCGACGATTATTATTTTTATATATATTTTTGTTTTTATGTGTGTGTGTGTGTGTGTGTACACACTAGAATTTTTAAACTTCCACAAATTCCATATCCAGGGACCGTCCATCGCCTGTACGCGGCTATATGACTGTGAACGGGATCGTTCCGGATTTGATCACTGTTCTCGTAGATCGTTACCCGTATATTTATATCTACGAAATGTACAAACACGATTGATGTTAATTTCGAATTTGATACGATGTGGTGTATAATTTCGTTAGAAAATTTCGAAAAACACCGACCCCCGGCCCCATTCTATGCTAGGAACTTTTTGACAAACAATTAATGTAAACCGTCGGGTTTTTTTCTCGAAAATCGACGGGCTTTTCAACCGAAGCCGATAGTTTTCGCGTCGGACCGTATTGTATTATTATCCTGTCGTATTATCCCTGAGGTACTCGCATTATTATTTATTACGATCGTTTGGCCGCGGGACAAGGACGCGACCTTGGGGCGTCTCCAGAGAATTCTGACACGTCCGACGCCGAACAGAGTGGAAAAACCGGATCAATTTAATATTTTTATTACGCGTCTGCGTAATGCGAGGGAACATCGAAATCGTACCGTACTCTATTGTAGAGCAATTATCCGTGTAATCGTTGTGTAATTGTTGTTGTTGTTTTTTTTTTTTTTTTTTTTTTTTTTAATGTCGTCAGATATCGTACGATGCGAGATGCTCGTTAATGTCGAGAGAAAGAAGTTAATCATGGCAGTGATAACAAAATTGTTAGAAATATATAAAATACAGTTTAAGGCCAAGTATTTTGGCTATGTCTTTTATCTAACAATGTTGGCAGGGTATGGGAGACACGTACTCATGGCGTCTTATTTCGAAAAATATTTATTAAAAAAACAACAAATATGACAGACCGATATTCTATTTGCGCCTACGCTTACACGAAGATTCCAAAATATAGGTACGTGTAATAGTAGTCAAAATTCGAATTTAGTGCCTAATACGATTACTGAAAAAAAAATTTACCAATTGAGTTTCAAACAATCGAATCGAACCAAAAGTGTTCGTTTCTAAGACAGACATTGGTATATTATTTTGTAAAACGTACACATCGACCATAGCTATCCGATCACGAAATTAGGTTTCTAAATAACGTGACGTTTTACATTTATTTTGGACATTTTGAGAGTTTTAAAAGTTCGGTACGACCACTGACAAATAAACCAATGTTCGTAACACCGCTACATTTTCCAGATTTATTTTATACGCGACGCGTATATACGTAATCACACACGGACAATAGTTTTGGAATCTCATTATTAGTTTTTGACTTGGCCGCGGAGAAATAAAAAACCGCGGTATATAATTTAATTTTACTTTTGAGACTTCTACAAGATGAAATTGGAGAATCAAAACGAGACCGACAGTCGTATTATTTTGTCCGCACGAATTTCGAATAATATAATATACCAGTACTATAATACATACGTATACAAACATGACAGGCGCAAAAATTGTATTTCAAACAGCGCACAGTCGGCGTTAGTTAGTGCGCTTATAAAAATAATGACTCTGTCACGTATAGTATTGAACTTGTCCGGACGTATAAAAAAAAAAAAAAAAAAAAAAAAAAAAAAAAAACACGACCGGTTTTTTAGCACAAGAATTATAATACAATATATTATGTAAACACGATTAGTTCGCATCTCTTACGCATAAATTTTACCGACGGCACGGAGAATTGTCTTTGAGAATTCGGTTGGAAACCAGTATACGGGTAAAATTATTATACGTACGCGATTGGAAGCGCAAAAAAAAAAAAAAACTCGATGATTTTTAACAGGCTTTAAAGCGTTCGCCATTTAATTTAATTCGCCCATTGTATTATTAATGCATGTGCCTATAAAACGCGTCCCGCAGAGAGGTTATGTTTTTATTTTCGTATTAAATTATTACCGCTCGCGGCTATTACACGCGGCTCGTGATATTTTCGCGACCATCTATCTCGACATTTTTTAATTACATTTTTTTTTTTTTTTTTTTGTTTTTAATACGCCGCGTAAAAACGTATACGTATAAACAATGCGCAATCAGCAAAGTCGAACACACTTCATAATTAATAATTATTAGAAAACTAGAATTGAGTGTTTAAAGTTAATTTTGTTAATAGCATTAAACTTATCCGGTCGCGTTTAATTTTTTAATAACTTTTTGACGTACGCGTGTCCTATTAGAAACCGGCAATGTTTTAATGTAACGCGTTAAAAATAAAACACAAATAGTGTTGGTTTTTGTAAAAAAAAAATCTGTATTACGTTTATCACGGTTCAATAATTTAGTTGAATTTATTGAATAGACCCGTTATGGTTTAACGACATAAGGAGAAACAAATCTTTCTTAACTACTAAAATCTTTCGAAAGTTATTGTTTTCACCCGCTTCACTCGGACTCCTGACTAAATTGAAAATTCGAAAAATCAACATCTAAAGTAATTGTATTGCTTTTTTCTTCAAATATTTATTTCGTAACTAACTCGACTTTAACGCGTTAGACATATTAATTAAGTAACTCGTTATTGTCCAGTTTTGGCACACAGACTCCACTCGTGAGCGATCTGAATAGTCGCGCGCGCAAAAACTCTTATGTTATTAGCTGCTGCTGTCGACACGCACCGAAGCCGAACAATAGGTGGCAAAATCTGTTTGATGTCTTCATATTGTGTGTTATTTTTATATATACATATTTTTTTTAAAAAAAATTCTTTTTTCCATCCATTCGTTAACTGGCCAGTTTGCGCGTCTCGCTATTTGGTATAATAATAATAATAATATAATATAGGTAGGTACGGCGGCGCGTTCGGATCCGACGAGAAAACAATGCCAATTGCACTCCGACGCGAAAGCAATAACAATTAATATGGCGCGATAGTGTTTTTGTTAGTCTCCCGCGATTCACGTTAAAACAATACCGTGTGTGTTGTCGAATAACATTATTGGAAAGCCAACATGTAAGAAAAAATATTAAAAAAAAAAAAATAAATAAATAAAATTATTCCGACGGGTCAATGAAGTTTTTGCGGTATTGTCGTCGTACAATACTCGCACGCGGTTATATTTCAAAGTGCGAGGACGAAAATAGTTTAAAAAATGTTCAAAATACACTCTCCTCTTCTATACACCAGAAGAAAAAAAAACAAATCTTAAACAAATGTTTTAATTGACCAGTGAATAATGTTTTCGCGAAAAAAATTAAAAACACACCACGCGCACGCACATGAGATGTAGCTAATTTTTTTTACCCATAGTTTTGCAGAATAAATATTTCAAATTTTTTTTTATTTTACCGAGTCACAAGTATTTTTAAATTTCGATATTCTATCGATTTTTTCATCAACTAGTTTAAGTTAAATTATCCTAGAAAAGAAAATAACTGGACCAAGTTAAAGTTAATTTTAAAACGTAATTGAATTTGAAACTAAATCAAGTTACACATTTTCTGGATAATAATAATTTAAGTTAAGGTAAAAATTACTTTTTAAAAATAGTTCCTAACTACACTAATAACCGTATTTTGTACTTTTTTTTTTAAAAAAATTAAATTAAAATTTAACAGATTAATATTCAATTTTTTTTTTTTTTTTTAACCAGTTAAATTAAAAACTATCAAAAAAAAAGTAATTTATCACTAAACTTTTGACTTGGTTTGTGTTTCGACTACAATTGTATGTCTCCGAGCGCGTGAAAAACTAATTTTCGAACATTTCGATACGAATTTTAAAAATACATTCTTAAGTCGATTAACAGCGTGCCACCCAAAAAAAACTCCTACGCATCACGTTTACAGTTACTTAAAAGTTCGGCCACTGTACCCGGAGCCGAGCGGCGTGCCAAAACTCGTAGGTACACAGATACGTATTGTAATAATATTTAATATATAGTGATGCGAATAAGACATAAATACGCCCACCCGAATACGTATAAATTGAACATATACATTTTATACGAGTGTGATAATATATAATTATAATAACGTGGGCGTATACAAGTGTAGTTAATAAAAAATCGAATATTTACCGCGGAAGTGCGAAGACCGGTGGCGCATTTGGGATAATCGCACGTGAGTTTCTCTAGCCTTGTCCCCGTTGAGTTTTGTTTTCGATTATTGTTTAACGCCCGACTTTCCTAACCTAAAATGTCGACATGAGGATATTGCAGGGCCGTAATATTATAAATCCAATATTATTAACGAATACGAACGTACTACGTGTTAATATAGGTTTATAAACTGTATCCGAGTTTGTATAAATGATCAATTCTTGTATAAATTCTTCATTAGTTTTTTTTTTTTTTTTTACCAATACCGCCGTTTTAATTTGTTAAAAGCCCGACATACTTCGCATCACGGGTCGACGGTAATGTAGCCCTTTGTGAAGGTGATAATTCAAACGTGTATTAGAGATTAATCAAATGCATTTTTTGATATGTTCGGACCATTTTCTCATCAGTTCATGCTTATTAGTATTTCATATTATATTAAATTCGTCATTAATTTATTATAAGGCAAAATTCGAATTTTTTTATTTAAAGCGTCTATTATGGTGCGTTGTGAAAGTTTCGGAGGATTTTTTCTCACCAAAATGTGGTTACAGACATAAAAAAAAAAAAAAAAAATCAAAACATATTTTTCACTCCGTCAGTCTTTCGGTCAAATGCGAACGAAAACCACTCTTAATTACACCAGGCCTAGCCTAAGGAAGTCAAAAAATCATTGTCGACGGAAAACGACCGTTGTTCTGATAAAACGTAGAGAATACAAATACGGTACGAAACTGTTACCGGTGTGCCGGAAGGCAATAAAAATCGAAAAGTTAAAACGATTAAAAGCAAGACGTGCAATATCGTGCAGGAAAGTAGTGATCGGGATATTAAAATGATGGAAAATAAAAACCAGGGATTAATATTCACGGGGAACGCGACAAAAAACAGAAATGATAAAACACGGACAACTATATATATATTCGGGAAAAAATAATACAAAGGAAAGACGTTCATTCGTCACGGAATGTCTTTCCCGGCAATAATGTCTTTCCTGTTTTTCTTTTTTTAAATATTTTTCCGGATTATCGCGTTATTGTATATCCCGGATTGTATTGATCCCCGTGTTTCGCGTCCCTACTACCATCCTGCCCCCCACGGCGTGCCGGCAGCCGACGACCGTTCGGGAAGCGGGGCGCCCACGGCCAGGTCGGCCGGCAGGTGTCGGTCGCCCGAGCACTTCCACTAGCGCGTGGTCGGCGGCGCGGCGCGCGCGAACGCGACAAATATTATTGCGACAATAATATGGCGTGGGCCCACCGGTCTCCGAACGCCAATGGCAATAAAAACGGGCGATTATTAAAATATTATCGCGTTGGAATATTTAACAACAATACGATCGTTGTCGCGCGGAAACGGCCATTTTATTACGTATTCGGGCGTTCTCGGATTGCGTATGCGTATCCGCGCGGAAGGTCATTATTTAATACGTCGGCCGGCCGGTCGGTTCGGGAGTCGTTGCCCGGAGGTCAACGTACACGCACCGGCCCGCGGCCCGCACCGGCCAAACGGCCGGCACTGCCAAACGACCGGTCGATGCTGTGTGTGTGCGTGTGTTAGTCGTTAGAAGTTCACGTATTTAATTTTTTTTTTTTTTTTTTAATTTAATTTTTTTTCTTCTTCTTCTTTCTAACCTGCGAAAACGTGTTGCGACGACGGCATAACGTTTTATAGTGTCTAACGCGCGGACAAGTTCGCCCACCGCGACTTCTTTTCAGCCCTCGCCTTGTCCGTCGCGCCCCGGATAGTCGAGCGATTTTTTCGTTTCTTTGTTTTCCCCCCCTACCGACCGGAAGCCAAAAACCGGATCAAAGAATTTTCGATTATTTTTTCTCTCCTATAAAATATCGGTACGTCGAAATGCCGGCGGCGAATTCGGGAGGTTTTTTTATATATATATATACTCTCCCGGGTACCGTTTTAGATTCCAAACGAAGCGAGAAGTGCTTTGGTTTTACTACGGCCTGTGAAATTTTTATTCCTCCGCGAACGACTTTACTACCAGAAATCTCGCACCGATCTTCAAGTGTACCGTCTTCTCCGGAACGAATTTCGGATCTATCCGCTGTTGCATGGGAGGGGAAATTTTTTTTATTTTTGTCTTATTGAAATTTCCCTCTATAGAGAGATGACGGGATATATCCTACCTTTTCAACTTTCCACCTACAACAGTGGCCCGCCCGCGGTGCCAAGTATGTCCGTATTTTTATTTTGTTTTAATATTTTCTTTCTTATTGTTGTTGTTATTATTACCATCGTCGTTAAGTATTATTATTATTGTTGTTGTTGTTGTTGTCGTTGTTGGTACCTATTATACGCGCACAACAGCGGCCGTATCACGCGGACACGAGTTTTCGGTAAAAACTCAAAGGATATTATTCTGTCCAATTATTTATTTCGTAGATTTTGATGATCATATTGACGTGTTTTATATTTGTGACAGTTTCGGTCTAGTTGTATTATTATTATTATTTTTTTTTTTTTTTTTTTTTTATCCGATTTCCATTGGTACATCAAACCGGGAATTATAAAACAACTATGACTTTCAAAAATCTTAAACTGCAGGAACCTATACAGTTTGTTTTAGAACGCGATCCCATACGTATGTACGTAGATTGGAATTATCTATCGTTTTCTTCGGTATAGACTGCAAAACCGTAAATAATATTATTGTTTGTCAACGAGTCGCGTACCAACGGGTTCGATAAGAGTGTCTAGAAAAGAAAAATAAAGAAACCTAAACATTTTTGGCCACGCGCTTGGTGTACATAATTACACCGGTATTTATAGCCACGACAGTTAAACAAATATACGCCGTTTGAAGTAATATTTTTTTTTTTTTTTTAAGGCGCGATTCCGCGACTTCCTATAACATTATTAAAGTTGCCGGTACTCAAAAAATAAAAATAATAAAACAAAATGCGTTTCACTAATACGAGTATTGAAGAGAAAAGTAAACAACATTCATAATATAATCTTAACTTAATGGACCGGCCCAGAAACGGGAATTTTCCGGATGCTTATATTCTCCATCAAATTTTAATCCATCCATAGTCAATCGATTCTATATAGCAAAATTAACTGCAAAACTTATACTGAAACCTAACTACACTAAACTTACCTTTAATGTTAATATTTTAGGGGTTTTTTTTTTTTAATTAAAAAAACTAATTTTATATATCAGGTGTATAAGTTTAAAAAAATAGTGCTTGAAGTAATTCGTTAATACTAAACGTTAATAGTAGTAGTAGTAGTAATAATGTTAATTAATGGTAAGGAATTAGCACGATATGTTCGACTTTTCGATATTTTCTATTCGTAAAATATTCTTACGATAATTGTTTGGTTTGACTTTTTTTTTCTTTTTTTTTTTTAACTGATGATTTATCGAATTTTTACTAATAGCCATTGGATAGGTGCCTCCTATACTATTTAATGTATACACTATTATATCCACATTAATTCTTACTGAATTCAAACGCTCCGGTATTATAAAACAATTGCACGTTCTAAAACCACAGAAATCAATGAGTGTTAACGTTGAATAACAGGGCCCTATTCGTAATAGAACTGTGTAGCCAATAGTGGCACACGTGTACCTTTAAAGTTTTAAAATTCAAAACGAAAAATGTATATTTTTATTGGTAGTATTTGTAATAATTATTAATTAGGCGTATATCATTTTACCCGGTGATTGTGTAATAATGTGTTACGACAATAATACACTCGGCATAACAAGACCGTTAACTGCATTATTTAAAAATTATTTGCCTACCTGCTCCCCCCACAAAAATAAAAAAACAATGAAATATTATTATAGTATATAAATTCGAACTTTGACGAAATTACAATTATCGTGAGATTAAACGGATTTAGTCTATAAAACATAATTTTTTTTTTTTTTTTAATTACACGGGTAAAATTCTCGATTTTATGCCCTCGAAATCGTGTTGGATATGGGTATACAATACATTTACTATTTTTATTTATTATGTATTTATTGCCGTTGGTCCGCTGTCCGAATTATTACTACAATATTATATGTGACTGAATAAAATACAGTAGAACCCGAAATGAATATGATCTGCATACGATTCAGCATTTGAGAAATAAATACTCTAATAATCGAGTTTTTATGAAGATTTTTTTATTTTTTTTCTAAGTATATTATGTTACTAAATTGTTCAGACAGAATGTTGAATACTTCCGTACAAATATCGTCTGCAATAAATTACTAATTAATACCATTTGAAACTTCTCGGGAGCATTTTCTGGTTATTCATTACAGTTGTGTAATGTTATGTAAAGAAAAAAACAAATTATACAATTATTTCGATCGCACGATAAGTTTTTGCAGAACGTTTTTTAAACATTATACTCTTCTTATATTTTTTTTATTTTTAACACAATTTTAATTTGCATATTTTTGCATAATTCGTGAACAAACAATATTTAAATGTTTTCGAGACTGCGGTCTTCTGATATTGGCAAATGTCAACACCCATTAAAATAAAATGACAACTAAAAATAAAATATTTAAAAAAAACTGGTAATTCGAGAACGTGGGTATTACGTCACGTTATAATATCGAGAAAAAAAAATCATAATTGTTTCATTATCTATTCAAAACAGTACCGTCGTAACTATTGGGTGTACAAGAGGCGTGCAATGCACGCGGGCCACCGACCATAAGGGTACTAGAAAACTAAAAACTACAAATTCAAAATTGTCTTTTTCAAATATTTGTTGAGTTTCCGCACAACGAATATTTTTTAATATGTTCGAAGACGATAAACATATGTAGTTTTAAATGAAATTTGTTACTGACATATGTATGCATTTGCACGTTGGTTTTTTTTCAATTTTTCAATTTTTACTATGTGAAATGTCGCAATTTAAAAATACCCTCAATGTCTCGCTTAAACAATTGAACTATTGAAATAACAAACGTTCAAACGCAGATAATGCGTTATTAAAACTTAGAATTTGATACTAAGTTAAGTTCACTGTAATATTAAACCTACAGCACAAAATCGGTTCTGCCGAACGCAAATTTTGGTATGTCGTACGTTTGTAAGATGGAAACAACAAATTCGTGTGCAAAAAAATTCATTTTATCGTTCATATATTAATGTTTGAAAAAAATATTGTAAATTTATTGATTGTATTTATACGGCTATATACAGTTTCCCGTTAGTTAGACCGAGACAGTACATGCGGATATAACGGCCTCTTAAGCACAACTCGTTTATAAAATTGTATTTTGGTTATGAGATTTCATATTGAGAATATATTGCCAAATATAGCCACGTACTGCAGTGATACAACAGCCAAGTAAAAAATACGAATTTAAATTTGGGGTGCCTCAAAATAAATGTATTTGTGGCACTGATTGGAAAACTCTTATTGAATCTTGTAATTTTGGATTTCGTCTAGTCGAACTTGACACCTATACTGGGTATTTAATAAGCAATATGCGATTTATAATTTGTGTTTTCAAAATACATTCCATTATGCGGATAATTTTGTATTGAGCAATGTGCACTTGCCGCTCGGTCCTGTTTCACATATACTCGCCGATCAAATCGTTATACCGTTAAGATTACTGTTAAGTTAATATTTTTAACACACGGAAATTACACATTATAATATTTTTAACACGTGTAGCACATACGTTGCAATCAAAATGGTATATAGCCCGAGGAGTGTTGCGGCAAAACACGGTAAACACAAATTATTTTAGCATATATACTCATAAACACTGGTCGCAGCATAATAACAGAGTAAAAACATATTGAAAAAAAAAAAAAAATGTGTTTTAAAAATTCGTAATTTATCCCAAGAAAATAGAGTCTGCTATTATTAACATCTGATTTTACATCGGCCGACCTCTTTCCCGCGGCTTCCATCTGTACTCATAGCTTGCTTGTCAAACGATTTATACAAATTTAATTACGATTTTAAGTGAATTTATTCAATAGTTGTACAATATATTTTTTTAATTTATATCAAAACACATTTTGAAATTCGTTCTTAGCGTATTTTTAGTATAACTATATTAAAAAAGCGGTTTGCTTGTATTTTTTTGTCGTGTATATTTCAAACATTTTAGAATATTTTATAATATTTCATTTTATTATAAAAAACATATTTTCAGTGATTGTACGAATAACAATCTGTCCCGCCAGGGACGTCCTGACCCCCCAGGATAACGGGGAAATCCCGGTGGCCTGGACTGTTGACTGTCGAATTATGCTTTTTAATACAAGAAATAACGTTAGTATCCTCCAAAAAACAAAATTTGTTTTGTGTTTGATTATAGAAAATTATTATTTGAAATTGTTCGCATCTATAAATGTAAGTATTCAAGGGCACGTAGCTGGGTAATTTCCATTTTTACAAAATAGATTACTTTTGGCAAAACGCTAAACAAAGTGATTCGAAATTGATTGGAAAGGAAATTTGTCGAACCCCCTCAAATTGTTGGTCTGTCCCCTCAATCGTTTTACCAGCCACGGCCTCGTGAGCATCGAACAAATGTGGCCCGCTTAAAAAAATTTCCCGTCCGATATAACGTTATAATAAAAATTGATCTCACCCTTTATAAAATAATATAAATCTTATCTGGACATTTAATCGATTTTTTTTTTTTTTTTTTTGTAATCGCATCGCTGTCTTTGGCACCGTAATTGTGCATCGTCATACCCGTATCAAAAAATATCGCGTGATGCGTAAAAGCAAAAACGATTATTATGGATCGGCGTCATCCGGAACACGAGTCTGTAAAATTATTATTTGGTACACGCGTTGTAGCCCAAAGACCGACCTCGAATGTTCTCGTCAGATTAAGGTCACTGCTCTTTTACAGGCCCATATGAATTTTCCATTTTTAATTCTCGGGTCGGAGCGTTTGTTATTCGATAACGATTTTCCAAACTATTATTATTATTAGAATTGAAATGCCCGTGAAATCTCGCTCGTGTTGATCGCAGTTTACGACAGACGCGAACCGTTGTGTCGTGGGTACCGCCTAATATGAGTAATACTTTACTCAAATAACCGTAAAATAGTCAATTGTGCAAAACAAATTAAATATTTTGTCTTTTATTATTATTAACATGGAAAATACGAGACCCTTTTTTTTTATAGACGAAATTATTATTTACAAATTAGGTTTTATACATTTATGTGGTAAGTGCTATATATTTTCAGTTAAACTCATAAAACTATAACACTACCCTAATTTGCAAATGTTCAACACTCTTACGGCACAAGAAAAAGTAAAGCCGTCATCACCAAATTTAATCTAAATTACGTTTTAATAGTATTGAAAATAATGGCAGGGTTCCTAATCATAAATAATTATTTTAATTGCTTTCTCTTATAACCAAGGACCCGTCTAAATTTTATATGTGATCCAGCCAAAGCCGTAACCGAAACACATTATTGGGTGGTCAAAGAAGAGTCAAATGTATTTCCATGTAATAGTTTCATAAAAAAAAAAAACAACTGTCTTTATAGTTATTAATACAACTAGATGAAATTATTTTTTTCAATTTTTTTTTTCAATCGTCAACAGCTTACATGGTCATTTAAATTATATCGATATCTACATTATAATTGTAATAAGATAGAAAATTATTTCTTTAGTATCTGATAATTGTCCAATTGCTATGTATAGGTTATCAGGGACGTTGGAATTCATTTCTGGCCTCGGTGAAATTTAGGCAGTATACGATGATGTGTTCGGTGATGATGTTATAAGTCGCACGTAGAGCATAAGGGAGGTTCGGTCTTTTTCATCAGATGTCCACGCGAGAATCTGGTACGGTCCACCTCCTTTTCTCCTTTTCTATTTAAATTAATAATATTCAGGGCGATCGGTTCAACATAGTGTTTTATTTATCTTAGTTTGTTTTCCGCTGTATTGTCCGTTCCATATATCCATGCAGCGTTCATTAACACTTTTGTGTATGTCAACCAGTGTTGAAAAATAAAGTTTTTCACTATTGCTGTTCGGGCTACTATGTCGAGATATATGGTTGATTTTAATTTGTCTATGCTCACTCAAAAGACCCTTAAGACGTGCTTGGCCTTGACGATTTTCGTAAATAGTTTTCATGGTAATCTTTTCACGGTGGAAAATGAGCGTTGTGGTGGAAAAGTACGTACACTACCAAGGTAACGATGTAGGTAATAATTTCAAACGAACCGATATATTTGGAAAATATTCAGAATCGCATTTGCTCCGAAAGTCATTTGTCTATAGTTTGTCGTTTATTACAATTTAATATTAAACTATACAAATTTATGTTTGCTTGTGGGTTTTTTTTTTTTTTTTTTTTTAATTCGGGATTCAACGTGCGTGTTGAACTGGTCGCGCCTCTGTCAAGGAAACGAAAAATTTAATACAAGTATACCGTTAGAGCACATAAATACACGGCATTAATTCCCGGCAATCCAACCGCGGACAAAATCGCTTTTAAGCAGGGAACCGGACGACCGACCACCTGTCGGCCAACCGACAACCGTTCTATCTCTAAACACTGTGATTATCGGTTATATAAAAGAATCGGGATTTTGATGGCATTTGCTTTTTTTTCTTCTTCTATCTGTTCAAAACGAAGCTATAAATGTATTTCGCGCAACATATTATTTTGCTTTTTCCTCTCTTTTTGCGTTAATTTTCGAATTATGTTTTTTTTTATTACTTTTTATGCCTTTGTGGAGCGTTTTAGTCGATTTCACAACAAGTTCACGCGTTGGTAATTTTTTTAAATGTATTCGAAAATATAACATAAAAAACAAAATAGTTAAATAATTATTGTATTTTTAAAAGACATTCCGATATATGAAAAATGTATAATTGCGATCGTGTCGAAATAATGTACACTTGGCTTCCCGGACCGTCTTCGTTACTGCGTATAACATCAATAGACTTATGAATAGAAATCTAGTTTATTAAAATACTTTTTTTTTTTTTTGTAATAAATAATAACGTAACAAACAAACGAATAAAAACAATTTGTTTGAAACGCCGTTTTATTGAGATATTTTTGTTACGCTCATTTGGACGATTAGTAGAGCTTTATTGCTTAAAAGCACTAAAAAATGCTTGGAAATCCGTACTCTAGTTGTACGTTGTAATAAATATTACGGTTACCGGCTATACCGCGGAACCGACCGAAAATACGTACGATTTACAAATGGCCTGTTCACACGGCCCCGCGTATCCCGCGATTGTGTTTACCACCGACAATGGAAAATATAATATGTCTTATCGAATAATACGGCGTTTAATTATAAGTACGAGGATAATCGTATTTGATGCCGAATCCGATTGTTTGTGCCGAATCGGCAAAAGACGAGACGAGATTTAGTGTCGGCCGGAAGGCGAAATTAAAATAATAATTATCACCATCGTCGTAATATAATAATATTATACGGTTCGCGCGTACGATTGCCATTGTTGTCCGCAACCGGCACTTTACCCACTGACCCGGTTTTATCGGTTAGGCATGATAATAATTACAATCTCCATAAATAAAATTCTACGACGGTGACACGCACTTTTCGCCCGTGAAAAACACGTCCGCCCGAACACCATATCCTATATCGTAATGATAATACACAGCGCGTCTAGGTGTATTCGACGGCAATAATCGTTCAACACCAGCCAAACGGATCTGCGATAAACGGACGGTTTAGACGGTTCGGATTATTTCCGGTATCCTTCCGGCAGCGTAAAAAAAAAAAAAAAAAAAACTAGACGGATAATCGCGTCCCGCCGTGGCAACCAGTGGCCCGATCGGCATCGTCGATTACGAAACCATCGCAACGCGTTCGTTATGTTAAAACGAATATATAAACTAAAACGGGAACGAAAAAAAAAAAAAAAAAAAAAGGCGACGGGTCTGAAACTCCCACCGGCCGAGAATTTATTATTTTAACGATAATAGTAAAATCGTCGTCGAATGGATCGGGACGCCCGCGGCGGGTACCATTATCTGTTTACCGGCGTATATTGTAATAAACAGACAATGGCGCGGCGTAGCAAATAACAATATCGGGTGGTACGGGCGCGCAACGGTCGCCGGAAGAAGTGGCCGGCTTTATAAGAGACGGCGGTAGGGCACTGCGGGCGTAGGGTTCGGTGAAAGGTGGTCGATAGCCATCACAGTGCTTTTGATTCTCGGACCATCCGTACACGCGTTCGCCAACGACCGCTCTTAGTATAGTGCGAAAATAAAAAAATAAAAAAAATCGTTATTAATAGTAATAATAACAATGGTAATAATTATCGGCAGGATTATGTTTTTCACGGTACGGAAACGACGTTGACGCGGGGGAATCGTTTTCCCGGCGGTTTGCGTGTAAACTGTGGTTGTAATTTATAATCGTGGTTGTAGCTTTTTTTTTCTTTTTTCTTTTTTTTTCCGCAGGTGTTGCTGTTCTGTTTGGTCGCCCACGGGCACGGTAGACCGTCGGACGCCGAAGAACACGACGACATATTGAGAGAAGCGAAAAAGGAAAAACACTACCAACAGTGAGTACCACCAGCCAACCTAAAATATTTTCGAAACAAAATTTAATTATGTAAATATAATAATACATCGGACGCACTCAATAACAGTATTTATATATTAGACACCGTATTATAGGCGTAGCCAGGGGGGCAGCAAAGGTGTGCCACTGCGTGTCCCAAATGCTAATGACGGAATTAAAATTGTACATTACCGAATCGGCCAAATACATAATCACCATTATTATTGTTTTCATCGTGCGTTTTATACGTTGGCGCGCCTCGGCCGGTCGGTCTAGCGAATTTCAAATCGAAATTGCTGAGGCACCGGGTCGAACCACCGACGGTCGGTTATACATTTTGCGATAATCGATAATTTTTGCATCGATCTTCCAACTAACATCTTACAACTCTAGCGGCGTGTTTACAACGGATGGTTGCAAGTGTGGTCAGGAGCCCTCCCCCCCCCCACAAGAATTTAGTTTTATTTTTTTTTGTTATTTTAAATCGTTATAAACAAAAAAAAAAATAAAAAATAATTGTATTTTATCGAGATTCAGCGAGTTAATACGTAAGACTGTTGATAACTGATAAAACGTATCGAAAGATAACAATTGTTAAGATGATAACATTGTTTATTATTATAGGAGAAACGTGAGGGGAGGGGGAAAATCCTGCAAACTGCTTACATTGGTAAAACGGTTACTCGCAAACTCCGAACAAGATCGCTGGCTACGCCTATGTTAAACACTATAATGTTATATTATGTACAAAAAAAAAAAAGAAAGAAAAATGGTTTAACAATATTAACGCACACATAATACGAATAGATATTATTTTATAATATTACTATGATAACAACACTGACTAAAGATTAAAGATATTATATATATACTATTTAACCGACCGACTAAAACTGACTAAAGTATTGTAGATTCTTATATAAACGCTAAAAATTGACACGTTCTGTATATTTATACGTATACATAATTTATATTATACACCAGCTACTAAACACACGTTAGCGGTGCACAATTTTTTTTTTTTTTTATTTTTTTTTTTTGGTGGTTTTTCTTGTTTTCTACGGTTTTAGTGCTTTTTACGAATTTTTTACGGCAATGGATCGGTCGATATTCAATGTGTGTAACACTGTGCAAAAGGTAAGCTTATTACACTCTTTTTTTTATTATCTTATCAATTTTTCTATATTAAGCTTTATACATTCTCCGCTGTGATTATTTAACATTTTTTTTTTTTTTATTTAATTTTAACAAATACGAAATAAAACGAAAATTTTAAAAATGTACAAAATAAATAACGGAATAAATTATAAAGTTTTATTTTTTTTTTTTAACACGATTTCTTTTTCTTTTTTTTTTTTATCGCGGTGAGGGATTTAAGTATATTAAACTTTCGATTTTAGTTGAAATACTTGAGATAATAATATCGCACTTACCCAGTACACAAAGGTGATTTAATATTAAAATGTTATGTATATATTCTAGTGACGATAAAGCCGGCGAACAACCGGAATATCAAACAGAATCCGCAGCTATGACCACTACGGAAAACGTGTTGAATAAATTGAAATCAATAGCGCACCTGCGAATGGCCGCGGACACGAGGGCCCAGAACTCGCCTCCGATAACTAGGGAAGAACTGGAGGCGCTCAGGGACCTCCTGGACAAAAGCCTACGGAAATACCAAAATTTCGACGATTACTCGGTGAGAAAAAGGCCAATCAACGATCCGTATATAAGCCAAATCCTACACAACCTAAACGGAGAACACGGTAACAATAATAATAACAACAACAACAACAACAAAGCTGCGGAACAGCACTCGCATGATCAAATGCCCATCAGACGTAAGATCATCCGGCACACGGTGTTCTCGTCACCCCAGCAGGGCGGCAGCAATACCGACCAGAAGCTTGGCGTGTATCCCGCGGGCAGTGACGGGACGTCCAGGATCGAATGGCCGTCGTCACCGTGGGCCGATTACTTTCCGATATTGATCAAGGACCCGTTTCAGACGGTGATGAACTCGTTTTCGGAGATTATCGAATACGGTCCGGCGGCCGACATCTGCAGACAAGGGGCGACCGGCGGCGAAGACCGCGACGGTGACCCACCGTCGAACCGAGTGGACCGTGGCCACCGGAGGCGGGACGACCGAATGCCCGGGTCGGTAATCGTGCCTGTCATACCGGACGTGCTGAAACGGCCCCGTCGGAACACACTGGTGCCCGCGGAAGAGGAGAAAGGCGTGCTGCAACACGTAGTCCACAGACCGTTCAAGCCGCACGGGCACGCGACCACGACCACGGAATCGCCGAAACTGTACCATGCCTGGGCGCCAGACAAGCAAGCCACCGAGCACAACGGCGACACGGGACCGCAGATCAAGAGACTGGTGGTGAGGCGCGGCGGAGTGGCGATCGCGGGCCCCGGAGGCATAGCCACCGCCGGTTCCGGTGGCACGGCCATCGTGGGCCCGGGCGGCTCGGCGTACAGCTCCAAGGACACGGCGTCTGGCGCTAGTGGCGACGCCCCGTTGCAGCAGGGCGTTTCGATGGCCGGCTACGGACCTCAAATGGTGCAGGGCCCATCGCCCGGCTATTACGCGCCGTACCCGCAACAACACAACGGTTACGGCCGGAGCGTGGACGGCGGTGGCGGTACCGCGGTACTGTCCACGGACGGTGTCGCATACACGTTCCCCGAACCTTCCCGGGGTCTGACCACGGGCCGTAGATCGGCGCCCGCGAACCGCCTGCAGAGTCGTCGGACCTACGGCGACGACGACGACCGCGACGAGCAGCTAACGGCGCCGGCGCCGGTGGCCGTCCAGGAGATCAGACTGCCGGACGGCGCGAAACTGATCGCTACCGGGCCGATCGTGTACTACAATCCGGAACCGTCGTCACGGGACACGAAGAAAAAAATGTCCCGGCAGGGTAAAAGAAGGTCGGCGTCCAATTCGGAAAAACGCGATATCGACTACGACGATTGGTCGACCTGAGACCTGACCGCCCCGCACGATTTCAACGCCGTACGTTCCTCTAACACAACACAAGACTGTCAATACAACACATAAGGCCCTCGCCCCTAGTTGCCAGAAAAATGATAAGAGAATCGTGGAGCCACAGTGGCCTAGCACTGCAATACCGACGTCAAGAAAAGCCCTAAAACCCCGAGTGAAAACCTAAAACCTTTGGTCGGGTTGAAAAACCCGCGTCGGGTTGAAATAAAGAATGGGGACATAATTGTAAACTTCTAAGTCGGCGGTGTTGTAAAATCCGCGCGGCAGGCCGATAATATGCCCATGAACCATACACAACACGGTGAACCGTGATAATGGTAATACACGGTAAACTCTCGTCGTGTCGAGTCTCGGGGGGACCAGTACGAAATTCGAGGACAGGTGACGGACAATTCGATAGAAATACGAATCATCACCGATCCTATAACGACGATATTTCGTGAGAGAAACACAACGATGGTGGTTCAATAGTGAAATATTGTGCCTTGTCGTGCCCTTTTATCAATTTTCTGACAACTATCCCATAATATGTAAATATATCTATATACTAACGAAACTCACTATATATGCATTCGTCGTTATTGTATTGTAATATTATATAGCTCATTTGAATCTACGTGTTCCCCGGTGGTCGATCCGAAAATAGTATTTTTTATTTCCGACGTGCCCCCTCCCCCCCTATATATTTTGTGCTCTGCTCTTATATTATAATGATTTATATTCTATTCTAAACACGTTCACGTGCCTATAGTACGATGCAATATTGTCTAAAGCGATCACTAAAATGTTTTATACACGTTCATAATCCTATTTTGTATTAATATTATATAATGTAGTTACGCTTAAATAACCTCAACGCGAATATTATTATATTAGCTTAAAAAGTAATATTATATATATTTATAATAAGTGCCTACGGTTGTTTTTTTTTATATAAATATTTATTTTAAACATATTACATTTGCATTGTCATATCGTGTATAATATTCTAAATAAACCATAATTTTACAATCATTTGTGTTGTTGTTATTATTTTTTTTTCTTTTTGTTTGTTTTTCCTATGCCATTTTAAGTGGTACCCGTTTGGAATCGTTGATAACAATATGCTGTATTATATAATATTGTCTAGAATATTCTACGACAATCATGCGGCGACTAATTTCCCCGAGATCGCACATTAACACTGTCGTTTGATTTTATTTAGAACAGTATACGGAAATGCTAAACACAAACGCGGAAAACGGGAATATATTTTGTTTGTGCTGGAAATTGAAGGGGAGAAACAGATATCGGGTGCAATCTACGCAAGTTTCCCGAAATCTCCGTTTGCTAGACTTATTGATTACTGTTGTTGGGGGGGGAGGGCCGCCTCTTGGGAAAAATATCTAAGAGATAATCCAGCGGTAATAGCGTTCGAGGTCGGGTGACCCGGGTGGCTCGGCTGCTGAGTAATCGCCCGGCAACCGAGTGACGGCTCGGGATCGATTCCCGGGTTCGGCCGCACGGTTTTTGGCAAAATTTTCCGGACAAAACACTGTCGTGTCGTCGATAATTTTATGCTTGTTGTATTGCTAATATTATTATACTCGGCTTTTTACGGTAATTGTCGCTAAGGCGTTTTATTGGCCTGTACTCGAATCTCCGACAGTTTTACTGCACTCTTGGCGTACCTCTCGCCAGTTTCCGGGATGTCGCCGGTCGCCAGCGTCAACCGTCAACGATATTTCACCATTACCACTTAAACGTTCTCTCTAAAAATATCGTAATACCATTACGTAATATCATCCCGCCGCGTGACTTCAAAACGTACGATATTTTTTTTTTCCATTTCTCATCCCGTTTACCTTCAACCCTGCGCGGTATTGGGTTTTACGCGTTTCGAATGCGTTTTCGCCGTTTTAACGGTAACCGCCGAGCGATTTTAGCCGACTTAACCGGATACTTCTGCTATCCCCGACGTAGATTCGCCAGTAACAGATGACCATAAATGCAAAATACAAATATATATATATATAAATACTCGTATATACAAGCGAATAAAACACGTCCCGGGCCAAACGCCTAAAAACCTAACCGTGGTTGTTGTATGCGCAGGTATTTGCTGCCGTACTGGGCATTCGTGCCGACGTTAGGCGTTTGGCCCGACGCACGGTCCCTCAACGGGACCGGCACCGCCGGGATTCGAGCCGCCGTCCCGTTGCCGCACGCGCCCAGAGCCATCGCCGTGAACTTGGAGAACGGAGAAGTGACCGTGAAGGATGTTCGACCGGAAAACACGTCCGCGGAACCGCCGAAGCGGCTGTTCCAGGTGGCGGTCAAGCGGCAACACCTGAACACGCCGAGCGTTGGCGGTCCGAGTAAGCTGAGAAAGGCTGCTACGACAACGACGACGACAATGACGGCGACGGATCCTGTGACACAAGCTGCGGTAGAAAACGCGTCGCACCCGGTCGGAAGGCCCGTCACCAAAATATACTTGAAGCCGTCGGCCAGGGCCAAGGCCGGCGTCGGCGGCGTGGCCCTGGCCAACCCGATAAGCACGGCCGTGGTCCGGAGGGGCGACACGGTAAGCATCGAATACTTACCGGACGCCACGGCGGAAGCGGGCGACGGCGGCGTGGCCATATCCCGACCGGAACTGGTCATACATCTTGTCGACTGAACGCCGCGGTGTTCGGAACCGGAACACGACACGATCACTCAATTGTGCCATACAAATCATGTTTTTATATCGAATATAATAACACAAACGGCGGTTTTGTTTTTTTTTTTTTTACTTTCGTTTAGTCGACCGGAATCAAACTTAGTTTTTCATAAGCTATTTTTTGTATATATTTTACCATTCGTGGGTTATTGTGCTCAAATTCAATAATTTTAAGACCAATCAAGGCCTTCGGTGCAATAGCAGACTAACCCCAACATATTAATATTCAGATATAGGATATGTAAAAAATAAAAAGGCTATTCATTATGGAAATGTCTAGGCTACCGTCTAGAGAATAATAAGTAAATGCGGTTTAGTCCGTTTACGAAATGAATTTTTTTTTACTTTAAAACACGCCTTACAGAAAAAACTCTCATGCCTTGTGAAACGGTCCGATTTAGACGATTAAATAATTTTTTTCGTCGGGAAAAGGAAGATATTCCTTTCTTCAGATGACGTTGAACTCAGTTTTCAAACTCGAACTTTTTATTATATCTTATAAAAACTCGATTTATACATTTTGTATACCTTTATTTCAAATATCAAATTAACAATCGAAGTTCAGAAGAGAATAACAATGAATTATCACTATTCCCGTGGAGTTATTTTAGTTATTGGGTATCGGACAGAAGATTAGTGGAAAAGTCTTCTAATTCAGGCGGCCGTAAAAATGTTAAAAATAATGATTCAATTTTAAAGAATTGAAGAAACCTACCCCGGGGCCCTAAATTTCACTAACTCAAATTTGGAAAACGTGTGGCTTAGTCCGTTATTGCACAGAAGGCCTAAAATATTGTTAATACTCGCGAATCTTATACTGCTGTTATTATAAGATGATTTTTTTTCCCACATGTACTATACGCGTGAATATACTATTGTTATTTAGGAATATATTTTATTATTTTCACAATAAGTACGTATGACTACGCGTTTTTTTTTTTTTTTTTTAATATTATTTGTTTTGTAGGTAGTTTCTGCTGGTTTTTTTTTTTTTATCATTTTCGCGAAATCTATATAATGTATTAAGTAATAAATATAAGCTAAATATATAAAGTGCGCAGTATAGAATCAGTATGTTTTGTGTTTCAACGTTTTCAAATACATTATCCTTATTATAATCATTTTTCAAAAAAATTTAAAATATGTATTTCGTAAATAAGACGGGCCACTGTTTTCGGTGGGAATTAATCTCTTATACTATCTGTATACGCCACGATAAATCACTGCAAACGAAAATCGACACTGAGCGAAGTTTGGTTGAACGTGGTTTGATAGGTTTAAATTTTAAATCGTATTAGTTTGTAATTACAAAATAATTAATTACAATTGTTCGTGTTTTTTTACCAATTTTAACGACAATTTGAACTTGGAACGCCGACAAAAATATATTACAACAATGCTGTTCAAATACAACAGAAAAACTGAAAACAACCCACACATCATAGTATATAGTAACCAATTTCATTATAGTAAAACTTTGCTACTCTCAGAGTCAAAAAAAAAAAAAGAAACATTTGTACAGGTCAGCGGCTCCCAAAGTGTCGTGGTTACCTAACCAGATATCGTGACTATCGACGTCAGCATCTGGTCGCCTAATCTCCACAATTTTCGAATATTTCTTCAAATTAAAAAATGTTAACGAATTGTAATAAATGGCTGTAATTCGGTGGTTGTTTAACGTCCGCGGTTGGGATCTTCACTAGTACATAATAGGACAATTACGGGCACTGCATATTAAAAGTAACCCGCCCATCCGATTTTTGGATCGAGTATATCTCAGCGGGATTCGGTGATAGCAGAGTGTTTTTTACGCCAAAAAAATTGGCTTAGACCCCGCACAAGTCCCTGTCATAGTTGGGTATCATAAAATCCCTTACAATCGACCAGATACAATAACTACGGGAAAAGCCTACTAAAATTAAGTTAAATATCGGTCGACAGCAAGTTTTCATGATTCTGTATTTTATTTCTTAATTGGCATATCTACAATTTTAGTAAAATTGCCAGTTATATTTTCTGTTTTAAGAAATTCATAATGTGAAACGTGGTTTTACAAGATCTAGTGGGGTTAATTAGAATTTGTCTGTATAACGTGAACCATTTCATTTTATATAACTATAGTATATATTTGCATCTTGCAAATTTTAGAGCTTAAAAAAAAAAACCACCAGAGAAATATATTCATCTAACTAATATCTATTCAAATATTTTAGATAAAAATTTCAAATTAAAAAAAAAAAAAAAAACGTTTAACTTAATTTAACGAGTTAAAAACAATTGTTAAGTTTCCCAGCAAATTAATCGTATATTTTAATCAATGTATTTAATTCTTGATAAAACATTAGTAGATATTTATTTAAAATTCGATAAATACAATAGGATAATAATCGTGAGCGTGTGGAACGATAATATATCAACAATATTATATTATCGTGATTTTTTTATTGACACGGCGAGTATAATAAAATATGCTAAGAATGTGATCTAAAATGTGTAAAAATCTCAATTTTTTTTTTTTTTTTTTTTTTTTTTCCAATAAAATACACACGAGCATAATGTTTATTGTCATGTTCGCCACAAGGTTATCCACGTGCTTTGCCTAATTATATTTTTCTTTCACGATTATTATACGGTGCTTAATGGTGTCGATCACTTTTAAAAGAAAAAAATATATATATTCTAAAACATCATCGTTGGCCAGACTAGAGTTTTAAACGATCCGAACGAGCCGTTTCTATTATTATTTTCTATTGTATTTTAATAATAATATGCAGTAAGCAACTATAAATAGTATATAAACCACCTATATAATATTAGTTAAAAATATTATATACTATGGTATTTATCAATAACGTTATCAATAATATCGAAGCAGAAAATAGTAACAATATCGAGCGTTTATACACACTATCTATACAGTGATGCTCCCATCAAATTTGTCGAGTGTATTACTCAGCACAATTTTAAGAATTTGAATGAATAAGTGTTGGGTGCTAGAAAAAAAAAAAAAAAAAAAATCAAAAAATAGTCTCCTCCACGTGTCATTAGCTACTTATATTAAGTTCCAGACTATGATTTTGGTATAACAAGGGTGGAGTGTTAATGATAAAAAAAAAATAAACATATTCGTATTTTCATAATTTTTATTTATTTCGAAAAATAAATACATAACTTGATATTCATACACGTTCTTAACCTAACAATAAGGTATTCGCAATTGATTCAATTAATATATATATTTATATAACTACTGGAAAATACTATTCGATTTTTAATAAAACCTGATACAAAACTGCATCCTTATATTTTGTGATGGCTGCAACCCAACAAACACTTGTATCTTATTTCACGTAAAATCCACTACCGGCTGGTAACGTTTTACTGACATCTCGTACTTATTTGCCAATACAATATACAATTTTAATCGAAATAATTACCAACTAAAGTTAAAACTTGTGGTATTTAGTTGTTTATTGTATTTCGGTCAGTATGGAAAGAATCATCGAAATGTACACTTGCGATTTGAACATTTTCCGATTTCTGTACGAATCGAATTAAAATTAAAGCTTGTTATTATCGCATTTATAAATCGTGTATTGTATTATGATCAACAATTTTGTTGAGATAACGAACTTACTTACGCAACAGAGACATAAAAGAGACATATTTAGAACATAAATTTTCTTTCGATGTTAAACACTTAAAAAACAATAACGACTTATATTTATTTATATTTGCTAATCTATTATTAAATACATATTTATTTATTTTTAACGTGATATAAGTTTTGACTATATCGAAATAACAAAACATTAAATCGAATTATCGTACAACCTATGCCCAAAACTACATAAATGTATTGGTATGTAGACAAATTTAATTTTTTTTTTTTTTTTATGTATCACGGTTAAACAACAAATTAAAAACCCATTGCCGAACACTTATATTTATCTATATTTAGATTATTTGTTTAGTAAGTCCATACCGTCTCGTTGTTGACATGATTAACATTGAACTGAGTCTCGGACAGTTGGTGTTGAATCTAGTCCAGTGCCTTGTGTTTGAATCAAATCTGGAAATATGATACAAGAACAATAGTACGAAACATAGTCAAACCAAGTGTAATAACAGCAGGAAAAGAAAAAAAAAATATTATGTGAGCAGACGGCACCCCAAAGTATAAATACTGAGATATTTGCACATTTGAATTTTTATCAAATTCCTATCATTTAACCTTCGACTCCATAACAAAATCAATACGATTTCTAAACAATATAAAAAATTTAAAAAAAAATTGTCTGTTTAATTTTTGTAATTATTGACATTGTGTCAGCAAAGTAACCCAATTCAATATCCCCGGTTTAAGTAATGTATTTTTAAGTTTTAGAAAATACGGTTTGAGGCACCGATAAACAAAAAAAAAAATATCAAGTAATCCGTTATCACTCACTGAGATAGCATTAAAATAGTTATTATAAACGTACATATATATATATATATTTAAAAAAAAACCGTCATATGAATAATATGTAAATAGAGAAATGTAAAAGGATAATCAAAAAGAACGAAAAAGATAAAAAAATAAAAACTACATTTCTCGGATGTTCATTATAATATTATATTATTGTCGTTGGCGCGTTGCCAGTATTTTCAGCAGAGTCCGATCGAAAAAAAAAAATAATAAAAAATAAAAAACCATTAACAGTAACGATATAATATATCATTGTATTTCCGGTGTCCATTTAGCCGCAACAAATCGTTGTCACGAATTTTCACGTATTTTACGAATACCGTTGGCGAATATTGTATATTAATATGTGCGCGCGTTTTTTATTTATTTTTTTTTTTTTGATTGACCGCCAAAACCCATTGGCCCAATTCGCGCAGAACCGTGCCTTGTATGACAACAGTTATATTTCACTCAAACGGCGAACACGCGTGGTGAATTAATATTATTAGAATAATCGGTGGTAGTGAGCCGATATTAGTATTTTTATTTCCTCCCGATATTCCGACATTTGCTACCGACATAAAACCGATATTCGACATAGGGAATATCGTCAGCCGATATTTGAAATTAACTGATATTTTGATTAAAAACCAATTTTTTAAACCCATTCGTTCGTGTTCCCAGAGACCGTTTTACATTGACATTTTTTCTCCAATAATATCGGATTTGAAAAAAAAAATATCCTTAATATCGTCGCTTTGGCCCCCGGCGTTTCCTTTTCAGTCTGATCCGGAGTTTAGAGTACGTACAATTTCTAGTGTGATTCTGAAGGGTGATTAATCGATAATTCAAAAAAATTCAATATTCGGTGAGCTAAATAATCCTTAATTTTTTTTTTTTTGGTTTTTATTGTTTTTTAAATATCAGTGTATTTCTTATTGATAAATGAGTAGTCATCAGACTGTAAAAAAAAATAACAAATAAAAAATAACAGCTTTTTTTTGGATAAATTAAATCCGATATCGTATATCGGTCGATATTGAGGATATCGGAATATCGGGATTTTTGGAGAAATCGATATTTTCGGAGATAAAATGACAAAATTAATGTCTCTGTAACACGAATATGCGTACAAAATAAAGGAGTTTTAACCGTAATATCAGTTAATTTCATTATCGGTTTACGGTTTTCTAATTTCAATTATCGATAGATAAATACTAGACAGGGATATCGGTAGAAAATACCGGATATCGAATATCGGAAAAAGTAATATCGACTCGCCACTACTATTTATTATATATATATATATATGTATTAATTACTGAACTGGCTTAAAAAATATAAACTATTTCAATATATACGTCACAAAACGATATCGGGGGAAAAATACCAACCCCAAATTATTGCGATATCGTGTTAAACTGCCGTCCCGCGCGATATTATAATCCTAACCAACGTTGACAATTCGACAAAGCAAACCGACTATTATTTTACTGGCCATTCGCATTATTATTACCATTCTTATGTTCTGTCGACATAAAAAAAAAATATTCACGGACGGCAATAACGTTAAAATAAATAATATACTATGCAAACACTGTTCGGGCAAACACGTTCGGCCGTAAAAATATTTGAACACCGCTTGTTTATCGATAAATACGTAAAGGCCTTGTAATGGGGTTCATCGGGAGGGGAAAAAAAATAAAAAAATAAATATATATATATATATATATATATATATATATGGTTAAATAAACGAATCGTATTATCGTATAATGAACACGGCGGGTTCGAAAATGAAATCGGTTTTTTTTTTTTTTTTTTTATTCCGGCCATTTAATCCTTTGCGAACCCCGTTTTAAAATCAATAAATTTAAAAAAAATAAAACGTGTTTTATCACGGCTTATCGCGGATCTCCTAATCGATAACGTAACAATATGATATTATCACGTGAAGCCGTGTAATCGTGACGGAAACCACACCGGGTATCGTACCCGGTTGTCGATAAGATACGTTTGAATTCACCGACAAACCCGATCAAGTTCGATTTTAGTTAATTTTAATTTAAAAAAAAAAAATGAATCGAAAGAAAAAAAAATATTGTATTATCTCACACTCGGGCTAATCAAATTATACAATTAGAGGAGGAGGGGGGCGGAAAGCTTTCGAATCGATTAAATTTCAGAGACCATCGGCGTTTCTGCAATTCGCCGTACACCTCAAATCCCGACCGGTTTTATAAAAATTAAATTATTATTTTTTTTTTTTTTTTCCCGGTCTACGGACAGGGTACAGTTAACCACCGGGTAGGCAGAAAAATGATCCGGCGTGACGATTTTCCACTCTACACTGACACAATGTACAGGCACTTGTAAAGTATACCCGACAGGGGGTTGGCTCTGAACACGCGGCCAGTGATATGACGTGACAAAAAACGTATTATTTACATTATCAGTAGTATTTATAATTTTGATCGTAAATCGTATTCACCGTGACTCGGTCGGGACTTTGTTACTGTACGAGAAGAATAGACATTTTTTTTTTTTTTTTTTTTGCTCACGAGTTATGCGATACGAGTTATGCCCTGTTACACTTCGCGATATACCGAAGAAGGTTTATATATCATTATTGTTATTCGACTGCTATTACAAACCCGAACACTATAATACCTTTCTTTCCTTTTTTTTTTTTTTTTTCATTAAGAAAGACGATTTTCATTTAGCGGTGAACGTATGCGTGTTTAGATACTGGTTTCGAAGCCCGAACAAATAATATTTTACGATTGGCGGTTTCAACTACTAGCCGCTCATTATCCGATATGCGTACGGTTTTAAGCGAAAAATATCTTTAATCGGACTCGATAAATCTAATACCGGGATTAAGAAATTTTTTATGTTGACATCGATGTTGGTCCATTAAATTCTCACCGGGGATTATTGGTCAATAATTACCTTTTTTCAAACAAATAACAGTTCAATAATGTAAATTGCGTGTAATATAAACATGAACTCATCCAAGAACTTTAGTAAGGTCCACAAATATAATTTCTGTCTGCCCAACACGACATGTCGGTAGATAATTTTTTTAAAAAATGTTTAAATGACTAAAAATATCAGTGCAATATTATGAACATACAATTTTTTTCTCGTATTTGAGTTCGGCCACCTCGGTCCCAAAATCTCCACCGCGTTGCAATTTATAAATCTAAATTATTCAACCACACGACTGTACTGTTTGCAGGTATCTGGTCGAACACCGCGGGTTCCCGGACTCCGGCGTCGGCGATGATGAGGTGCAGGCCGTGCCGTTTTACGGAGGCGGCAAGGGCAAGTTTCTGATCATACATCCGTCGGGCAGGACCACGGTGGAGGACCACAAGCCCATGTTGGACGGGCCCAAGGACGACGACGAGGAGAACGTGGGACAAGAGGGCGACGGCGACTCCGGTAGCCCGTCCGAAGAGCCGCCCAACGAGTCGGTGAGCGTCAACCTGCCGCCGGACAACGCGTCGGTGGCCGAGGCCAAGCCCGTGGGTCTGGCGATCGCGGGCCCAGGCGGCGTGGCGTCATCGAAACCCGTGGCCACGGCGGTGGTCGGGCCCGGTGGCCTGGCGCTCGCGAAACCGGTGGCCACGGCGATCGCCGGCATACCCGGCGCCGAAGCGCTGGTCGGCGTGGCCGGTAACGCGGCCAAACAAAAGTCCAAAACCGCCGCGGTGGCCGCCACCACTACGCAACCGTCCAAGAAGACGGTCCCCGTCACCGGCACGAAGACCAAAAGATCTGCCGTGCTCCGAGCGCCCGGCCACGACGACGTCCCCATGATTTGGCCCACGTACCCGCTGTACAAAATACCCGAGTCGCACTCTTGGGGGTTCATTCTCAGACCGGTGCGTTACGGCTATCCGATTAACTGACGGGGTCCGTCGCTCGTGCCCTTGCCAACCCGATCACAAATATCGTATTGTTTATACGTTAATATAATTATTTCATACATATTTTGCCCGCAATAATACCGTCGTTTCGATACATTATAATATATAATATATTTATTTATTGTGATTGCCGAAGCGTAATCGACAACGGTTTTAATTTTGTATGTTAAAAACGGAATATCGTACGTTATAAAATAATATTTCATGTTCGTGTACTCATTACGGTTAGTTTGTCGGTTTCGGTTATATAAAAGGAAAAAAAAATAAAATAAAATATAATCAAAAGAAAAAAAAAATATATTATAATCTTATACGTAATGCCAATTATATATTACACTGATTTAAACCCATTTAAGAATACTTAAAATTATATATTTATTTGCGGTAATATATGTAGAAATAAAATTAGCACAACGGCAGGCAAGTCGTGATATAAATACATATTTATTTTTTATGTGTACGCAATTTAATCCGTTAAATATACTATATTGTAATCGAGTGTAACGAATTTTTTTTCTTTATTTATTATTAATTATATATTTTTTTTTAATATTATAATATCTATCTAAATATATATATATATATATATATATAAATTATTTATTCGTTTCTCTGTGCTACGTCTCTGACAATTGCGATGTATAATAATATTACATATATTAAACAATCACGTTAAAAGTATGTGATACAATTTTACTGATACGTTAAAAACAAAAGTCTTTATTATTATTTTTCTCTCCCAAAAATGAAATATACGAGTAAAATCAAAATATTATAATTGTATGATTTCGGACGATTAATCCGAAATTAATTAATGGTTTTAAACGCCCGTAACAATATACGAGTCCTCAAAAAAGCATATTTTTTTGTATCGGAATGAGGTGGCGAGATAAATTATATATCTAATGTAAAAGCAGGACTTTGTGTTTTAACGAAATGATTTGCGTTATGACACCACGTTGAAAACTAACGAACGAGGAAAACACCCGTACAAGAATCGGACATTTTATTCCAGAGTTCAAATCATTTTTAAAAATAATTAGGTACTGATTGAGGTAGTTGTGATAAAAATCAAAGATTTAAAAAATATAAAACTTAATATAATGACAACAAAGGTTCAATAAGGTTTGAACTTTTATATTAATCGATTACGATCCAATTTTTTTTCCATGTGAATATAAAGTTAAAAAAAAAAAAAAAAAATACCGGTAGATAATGAAACGTTTTTTTCGTTATGCATATACAACAACAAAAAAACGTTTACTTAATTAGTTTGTAAACAGAAATATTTTTATTTTTTTAAATCTTCGTATCCAAGTGCGTATGAATAAAAATAGTAATTTGCGTGCAATATAATAAAAATTCATAAAGCCATAAGCCACGGATATTAATAAATTAAATATTAATAAATTCGATCTGAATAAAAATATACTGCAGTGACAGTAGTTGCAGGTCGACAGAAGCTCATAATAAATACCCGCCATTATACTCGTAATAAGGCGTCAAATTCAAAATACTTTTATAAAATATATCATATTGTATAACAATATAACGGTATAATTATTATTTTACATCGTGTCATTATGAATATTTCATCTATCGGTTGAATTGTAATTAGTGAAAAAAACTGCACATACTTCGTACCATAGATAGACCCGCAGTGATGATAAATCGTTGCAATCAAAAAACGATTCTGGGCGAAAATCGATAAACTGGTAAGTTTTTTGCTCTTATGGCTAAAGTAACCCAGATAGGGATAATAGTGATAATACCAATTCATCGATGACATCTGTTGTCGGGTTTTCGTTTTTAAATTTTTTGTAGAAAAACTATTAAGAATCTAGAAATTGTTTTCAAATCAAGTACCGCCGAGCGAAAGATCCGTATCAATTAGGATACGACGTGAATAATTTTGAGCATTTTTACTAACCGAAAAAGTTTTTTTTCCAAGAAAAAAAAAACACATCATAGTAAAACCAATAGTTTCTTTGTCACGCTTGGAATCTAAAATGATAAATTAAAATAAGCCCACGACGTTGTTATTTAAATGCACCTATAATAAAATGAACGATTGAAGTATAAAAATGCACGTATGGTTATTTCGACATTATTGCCGTTAATTTAGTATTCTTATGATCGTGTTTCTATCTTTTTAGTAAATATGTTTTTTTTTTTTCGTATACTAAAACCTGTTTGAGATACTTTTATGTGTGCGGTTGTTTATAGGTAGGAAATTGAATATAGATGGCACATTAAAAAGGTCATTGTTCGGGATTCCTAGATGTATTACGGGCACACAAAATAGCGAACATTATCAAAATATAAAAATAAAACCCTATATACTGGCGTTTAAATTTAAATTCTGCATTCCATTTGGTCGCTTAATTCCACTTAAGTATATTATATTTAGATACAAATTATTTTAAATAATAAAACACTAAATCCCGGCCCGAAGAATAACTACTGAACAACGCCCAATCTTTGTATCTTTGTATCTCGCATTTTTGTCTTGGTCACAATCGTATTCAATATAATAATAATGAAGCGCATAAATAATATACCGCACATTTCAAATAATATATAATAGAATAATACATGTTTTAGATACTTATTGTATCACTGAGAAATGTGTTGGATTTACTATAATGTGTGCTCATTTTTTTTTTCTTTTCTGCCCGTAAACATTTGTTCTACTAGAAATCTTAGTCCGAACGCCGGAAGTGGTTTATGGAAGCAAATTTTGTCTAGTTGGTGCAGTTACCTTACAGTTTTTTTTAACAATTGCGCAAAAACGTCGGATAAGGACTGTCTGTATGCAACTTTTATACCAGAAATCTTGTTTCGATTTTTAAGTGTAACATCTTTTCTGAAAGAACTTCGGATCTGGTTGGTGCGTTGGGGAGATGGGCATTATTGTTTTTTAAATTTTGATTCGAATAAAAATATTTTTAGTGATCTGATATGTTCACCGAATACTTATATTAACCCTTTCTAGACGTGGTAAAAATGTTCAAATCATTAGAGCAATTTTTAATTTATTTATGGCATTTGACATTTATAAGTGTTGTTAGCTTTTATTTGGTTTCATGTGAATATAACATTCTTGATCCAGCCAAAATGCTCAAAAATTTGACACAACGTTCACCATAAGTTTAATGTAATGTAATAATTTGTATTCTGTTGAATCGTTTCAAATTAGCAGCAGAATAAAATGCAAAGGAAAATAATCGTTTTTTTTACCAAACGAATGTTTAGACGATAAATCGTAATAATATCATTAGAAAAAAAAAATCGGAATCAAAAACAGAATTTCAAGGGTTGAAAATTATAATAACTATGCTATATACACAAGCTATTAATTATTATTTGACGGATTATACTATAGTACAAGTTTATAATATTATACGTGAAATCCGTATGAATGCATAATAATAATATTTTTTTTTGCGCCGGCGGTCAATATTACTAAAAATAAATCGATAGAATTTAAAAATATTCAAATTAGCACTCACAAAAACAATTACAAAAACTGGTTCACGCTAATATAATTAATGGTTGCATTAAAATAATATAATATTATAATGATTGCTACGTAAGTTACTACAAATAAAACACTTATATATACATACCAATCCGTTTTAAACAACACCCAAAGGAAGAAAAAAAAAAAAATTATAGCATTAATTTATTTCTACTTGTAATCGCTTGTTGTTCACTCGTCGTCTAATTTGCTTTTGACGAATGTATATAATAATAAAAACAATTGAACGGTTTATATTTTTCCCACCATGTTTGTTTGTTTTATTCTGCATTAGTCCTTCATTTATTGGTCTGTCCAATCAGAAAATGTACACAGTTTTTATTTAATATACAACAAATATAAAAATATTTACAGTGATATTCCTTAAAAGTTTGAACACATATGATTAAAAAAAAAAAAAAAAAAAAAAAAAAAACAACTCGATGCTTTCATTTTGAACAAATATGTTTTAATTATTGGCCAACAATATTGTTTCAACGATACCAAACAAAGTTTGATCAAACTCGATTATTCAGGACACGCTCTTTTAACAACATAGCGAATTGAGTTTTCTAGGTTTTGACTACATACATATATTAAACGGGTGTCGAATGTATTTGACTAGTTAAAAATGATTTTGCAATAAAACATTTTGTGATGTATAATATAAGTTCATAATATTATGGTTTTTTTTTTATTTGAATAAGTTAAGTGATTATGTATATTAAATTATCTTGTATAATATATAATTGGTATTAGTATAAACCAGAATTTCCTCAATTCTTAGCGCGTTTATTTAATCAAAGTGCGTCCGGCCGTTTTTTTATTTATTTTTTTTTCTATTTTATATAGGTGGGAAACAATCAACGCGTGATAATTTAAAAAGGACTGTGTAGGTCGTTTGGCATCGATAAAGCTTGGCTTGGCTCGCCAATGATAGCGGTTCTACAGGTGGCCGGAATAATATGTAAGACTACAAAAAAAAAAAAAAAAAAAGTTGGAATATAATATAATACATCGAATAAACCAGATTGTGTACGACCTACCTGTGGGATTAAGGTCGAAGACCTTTCAAATTTATGCCAGCTGCATTATGCAAACCGTGTATTCAGCGTATGACAATATGCTAAAAGGGAATTTCTACATTATAAAACAAAATCTAAATATAATTGTCCCTGAACTCTTTTTTTTCATCAAACGCGCGCTATTAAATTAATATGATTTGCAAATAATGCCCGAATATAAACGATAACAATCGGTCGGTTATAACCGAAAAAACTGAATCTGTAGACGTATTTCGTCCGTATGGACGCGCATAGCTACAGCTAAAAAAACCTAAGACTTCTCGTACAACCGGTTAAAAACTAAAAACTATTTTTCCGGTGCGATTTAAAAATTACAGTGCCGATAGTATAAAGTACGTACGTATGGTTTAGTATAACTAAGTAAAATTGAGGGATTAGTTATTCGTATTAGAAATTGGCGATAATTGTATTCGATACCTACCGGTACTTAATGCATCTGTATGTTTCATTAGCTGTTATCGAATTAAAATCAAATGGAAAACAAATATTCATCCAAAGAGTATCATTGAAAAATGTTGTGCGGGCAAGTGCGCTAAAACCTCTATACACCTCTACTATCTTGGTAAATAATCAAAAACTGTTTTTTTTTTTTTTTTTTTAACTCAACAACGCCGGAATATCGAAATAAAACGATTATCGAATATCGAATGTTGAAATCGAAATCGTCGGTATCGATAAAAAGACAAACTTATAGACTTACCACTTATGGCGGTGCGCGTACCCGTTAAAAGCCAGTAAAAGTAATGGAATTGCGATTTACCGAATAAGTAATACGTAATAAATAATAACAATAGTAATTATTAGTCGTACGGTATTTCTACGGTCAAATACATTTGTCGCTGGAAAATGTTTAATCGCAGTCATTTTTTTGGTAAAATCTATTTTATCGTACGATATATAATTTACATAATGATAAACGACAAGAAAAATCATCTCGTAGGAAGCCCGAAACATCATAAATGCGTAGCCAGCGCAAGAATAGAAAATAATTGTGTCGGTTACACTTATCTCGTAATAACTTCCACAATTTACGTTACGGAATCGTTTTGAATGTGCGTGGGAGAAATAAACGAAATAAATCGTTAGAACTGCACGCCGAGGGTCGAACCATTTCGGCGTACGGTATCGTTTGAAGTTCTCGGGGTCAGGGTCAATGGCCGAAAGTTACCTTTATTTATTTTTTTCTTCTTTTTTTTTTTTTTTTTTTTTTTTTTTTTTTACGTATTATGTTACTAATTTTTTTTTCTTCTTCTTCTACACGTATTCAACTTGTTCGGCCGGATTAGTTTATCGTTTATTGTAGACCGGTTCTGCGGAGGCACATGTCCGTTGGCCGAGCCTACGCGCCAATATCGGACGTGAATAACTTTGCGCGGTACACGCGGGTATAATATGTCGTCGTGGTGTCCTTGCCCTCCGCGGCGAAGTTACGTTCCGTAAATATTATACGGACATCCCCTTAAGCCCATAAATCCGACATACGGCACCGGTATCGGATAAACGACCGCATAAATATACACCAACCATTTGCATCCGCACAATACAATAACGCCTTAATGTTATAGAAGTTATAACTTTGAATTAATAAAAATAAAAAAAAAACATCAACAACAACAACAACGTACAATTCAATTTTATTTTCTTATGAATCAAATTATATATATATATATATATATATATATATATATATATATACGTACATATTGTTTACTACCGAGAACCATGATCGGTTGTATAGTATTTATTAGAATTACAATTATTACGAGTGTTACCGTATATTATCTATTACACTACACGAAACGATAATATCGTATTCTCTTCGAACACTCGTACATATTATCTGTGTACAATATATTATTTTAGTTAAATTGTCTTTACAGCGTCGTCAATCCGATACACGCGATACCATACCCACGCGATAACCTAAAATGCTTAAAAGATATAAAAAAAAAAACCATTTTGCCTTGTCCGAAATAGATTTACAGGTTAGTTTTTCGATAAATCCATCAATTACACCACTATTTAAAAACCCCTACGCACAACAACTATTAATCAAGGCTTGATTTAATGTACATTTATCGTATAGTTTCCGTTTCATTACGATATTATATTTCATAAGCTATAATGTACCTACCGTCGAGGTAACTAAACGCCTGTATAAATAATACGAAAATTAATACATTTGCGTACGCGCGATTTAATTACTGTAGGTGAGTTAATACGTTTTCGATCATTTATTCGTATTATTGTTTTAATAATTGAACTACCTATGCAAACCGTGGTTGTTCGTTCATATCCTACAAAATCTTAAAACAATAAAATTAATACAACAGCCGATACAAAACACAAACGTGTAAATTATTTACACATCTTTAGTTATTTTAATCATATTTAATAATCATAATTATGTCTAATATTCCTACATTTTAAAAACATCCTCTATTTTGTAACATAGCTATTATAGGTATATTAAATGTCAAGCTGGCTGCAATGTAACAATACGATGGCACTTTTTAAATGCATTTTTTTTTTTTTTTTTAAATAGAAAAGTTTAAAAATATTCTAAATGTATAAATTAATACATACTTTGCGGAAAACCAAAATTTATATGATTGATTAAAATGTATTCGAAAGTCTAATTTGCATGCTATATGATTAAAACAACGTATAGATATTTTATATAATAAATATTTGATTTTTAAAATTAGTTAGAGCTACTTAAAAATTTGAAACCCGCTCAAAAGTAATTAGTATTGATTCCATAGTATTGATCTCGTAGTAAAATGGGAGTGTCGATTTTTTTTTTGTGAACAATCTTAATTCTTAACCCGCAACAATTATCGAATTTCGTTGTAAAGTATATTAATTTACACATGATAATATATTATTATGCCATTATTCATGTATACCTGGTCATTGTGACTAACGAATTTTTTCCGGAAATATATACAATAATTCGTTAAATATATCGAATTGGAGTTTTGCGAGTACACGTATAATACTTCAGTAGTAAATCAGCTAAATCAAATGTTTTACAATTTAGGTACCACATTAAAAATAATCTATATATTTATAAAAAAAAATATCATTAATTATAATAATCAAATAACAGCGTTATTATAATATAACAAGTGTTTGAATTTATCGCTTTGATAGAGATCGTGTCATGAATCTATAATTTTTTTGTTTTTCCATACCAACCACGAATCCTTAGATAGATATTACCGGAACGAATCGTTGGGCAATTACCTCGAGTCCGATGGTAGGGAGTAAAACTCCTTTATAAGCCTCGCGTGTGGACGCTCTTCGTACACTTCACTGAACTGGTCTTCTCAAGTCTGGCATCATGTTCAAGGTAAGCATTACGGAGTTATTATTTGTTTATATATATATTATTATTACATGCATATTATTGTGATTTAAATATTTATTAAATTACATATAACACTAGTAGGTAATAATAATAAAAAAAGACATCCGATTAAATTGAAATAGTTTACATGTAACTCGCAATAATATTCAATTAAAATATTTTAGTTTATTTATTTTTTCATTATCATTCAAACAATTATCTATTAACCATGCAATTTTATTACAATTATTTTTTATTCGTGGTTTTACTTAAATATTCTCTAGTTATATCACGCGCGCGTAAATTATATAAACAGACCAATTGTAATTCAGTTCTAGACCAATATTATTAATTGTCAGTTTTAAAATGTTAGTAGTGAAATAATAGTAATAATACCTTCACTATTAAAAACTTCGAAGTATATTTTATTATTTTTTAAACAATTTATGACATACGTATTAAAATTAATTTGTAAATTGACCATAGATAATTCATATTCGTATAAATAATATTACTAATTGTTAAATATTGTTATAAATAATAATCATATTTTACACTTGGTATTTAAAGTATTATTTTATATTGAGATAATTTTATATTATAGCGTTTGTAAAATAAAATCATTACATAAAGTTTCAAACATTTATCATAAAACCACGATAAATAGCGGTTTCCAATATATATATATATATATTTGAACTAAATTTATTGTGTTGGTATGATATTTGCGTAGACGAAATATACAATATAAGGGCGCACCCTTATTATATTTGAAATTTAACGCGATTTTACGCCCGCAATATGTTATCGATATCAATCAAGATTTAAAATCGTTTTGTTCGTCTAATTGTCGATTAATACTGTGTCCGGTTGTAATGGGTTAACGAATATTAATAATTCTAGACCAAATTTCTTAACCGTCAACATCCAACAATCTACCAGAAAATTATCTCTGTATAGTTTGTACCTATAATAAAAAAATAATTAAAAAAAAAAAAAAAAATGGTGCACAGAGATCTGCCCGAATAACAATACGTTCATCTAAGAAATAATAATTTTTTGTGTTCAATAAT
Source organism: Tuberolachnus salignus (assembly GCA_956483605.1). Classification (NCBI taxonomy): domain Eukaryota; kingdom Metazoa; phylum Arthropoda; class Insecta; order Hemiptera; family Aphididae; genus Tuberolachnus; species Tuberolachnus salignus. The sequence continues at coordinate 35,793,018 of OY101436.1, read as the reverse complement.
TATACGTTATACATCGTGTATAGATTTTGCATGCTTAATAATAGTATAATATAATAATCTCGTAGGTATATAAGCTATGTATGCGTATTGTACCGAAATGTGTGTATATTTCTCTAATAATAAATACAAAACAAATAACGAATACATTTTATTAGTTGAAGAATTTCTATTACGACGACGACAGTATGTGTAATGGCAATAACCTTTGTCAGCCTCGAGGCGAATTTGTAATTGCTACTAGATCATGACTGGTACATGACGTGTACTTGCTTTTATAGAACGAGCCCGACAATATACTCGTGTAGTTTGATTATCGCGACCCGTCATCAACTTCCCGTTAATTTTTAAATGAAAAAACCTGTTTTGTTTTCGCACAACAATAAATCTGAATATTTGTTTTAGTATACTAATGTACTTTAATATCACAAAGTCATTAATTACACGCATCTCTTAAGATAGACAATGATTTTTTTTTTTTTTTAGCAATAATTCCTAAATTGACATTTTTTTTTTTTTTTTGAAACCGGATATTAGCTTTCGTTGTCTGTTGTTTGTTAAGACAAAACATATTATTGAAACAAAAAAAAACAAAATTGTGCACACGCACGTTATTAGCTTTGTGGCTTTTACAATAGACAAATTTACATTTATATCTATGATATGGGTATATCTCAACAATTGTAAAATTCTGTTTCGTATGAAAAAACACATTCAAAATATAATATTTTCGTTTATAATATACCCATATAGACAGAATGAGAATTCGAAGTCTACGATAAAAAAAAAATAATATAATAGTAAAATACGTGTAGGTAATAATTACTTACAATAATCGAACGTAATTATTTTACAAGACGATATATTCAAAGTTAAAGACGTTGTCTAACGTCGTCTTTACTCGATGTCTATCAAGTAAATCGATAAATTGAATATGCGTAACATAATAATTCGAAATATGTGTACCTGCAAATTAATTTCATTAGGTCGATATAATTCCATAAAACGAAAAAATAAGTTTGGACATTTAGTCAACGTATATTCTGTTTTCTATTTGGCACATTATATTTCACCGTAGACCAGGATGGTGTCACGTGTAAGTGAATGTAATCTAGGGTAACACGTAGCCCCTGCCAATGCCTGCCCAGTGGCGCACAGACATATTTTAAAAACCCTTAGAAATTTTCCATCAAACACCCACCTGTGCCCCCACAATAGTTTAGAAGTCAGGAGGAGGGTAAAAATTTACTAACTAACTAACAAATAAGTGTTGCCCGCTTTTCATTGGACCTTTAATTTATATACAGTCATAAATTTCAACGAACAAATTAATATTTATTAAAACCGTCATAAGGATTAAAGTTTTTTTTTTTTTTTATGGACGTGATTATTTATAATTCGTCCGTAGCAACAGGATCTACGGTTTGCATACACCCACTCGTCCCGTCCATTATTTCTTACGATCGGTAGACTTGAGTATGATATTGGGCACCACTGATAATATTGTACACGCATGACTACACGTATACTGTTCTTTGTAGTAAACCTCGGCACTGTATTTTATACGTATATATATATAATATGTAGACTAATAATATTGTTATTAGAATCATAGAATGGATCAATTCGCGATGGGAATATGAGTAATAACATGCATGTGGGGTTTGCAACAATGGGAAATTACAGATTTTCGAGTAATCAGTTATATCCCGATAGATTCTGTGCGATCGTTTACGGTCCATTCGGCGGGATGCCGATAAATAAACGGGGCGCGACTTTCGACACGCGGTCGTTTAAAAATAATAGTTCCCCCCGGACGCATTACGATCAATAATGTACTCAATTTGTTTTACTGTTTTACAGCTATTCACTTTGTCTTGCCTGTTGGCGGCCAGTGTTCACTGCAAGACTGCACAGACGCCCGCTGTCCCGTACTACCCGCAACCGTATCCCGCGGTATACCCACCACAGGCGTACCCGAAGGTTTACGCCGCACAACCGAAATACAACGCACAACCCGCCTACGTAGCAGTGGCTCCTTATTCCCCTGGAAGTTATCGTCAAGTGTACGCGCCGTAAGTAAAATTCGCGAATAAAAAAAAAATAAAAAATAAAAAAAACCATAGAAAACATACAATTGCAATGCACACAATTAATCCGTTTATTGCATTGCGATTTTAATTGTGTATTGTATACTGTAAGTACGTGGTCGCGTTTTCTACTAAACCGTACAATGTGCACGTTTCCGTCCGAATAGGATAGCGTCGAAGTTAAACAGGCAATGCCAATGTGTAGTGGGTCGCGCCTCCGTATTCAGAACGCAGATTCTTCGTGGGTTCCAAACCCACACCGTGCATGTTTTTCCATTTAATTTTCAGCCCGTTTTTCTTTGCCTACGGATGATTGTCGTGCACCGACGTTATTATCGGTTAAACAATATTATAATATAATAATCGTTAATTAAATACTATACTTGGCCCGCCGTTATTATATTCACTTCGCCGCACTCATATATTTCCAATAAACACGCGTCTGGATCCTGTGTCGTTGCATAAAAAAGTATAAACCTAAACACCAACAGTGTATAATTATATTATATAATATAATATTATTAAATATTATAATATATTTATAATGTATAACCTCTTCGACGTATTATAGGCATAGTTGGTTTTGATATTCAAAACATTTTCATTCAAACGAAAACATTAGTTAATATAACAGTTAATACAAATATTCATATCACAATTGTACTAATAAAACGTTTTTTTTTTTTTTTTTTTTTTTTTAGAGCTAATCCTGCCTTTAATCCTTACTATTACGGATACGCTCCATATCCTGCCTATCCTCAACAGTACCCATATCCATATCAATATGTTCAAAACGAAGGAACTCAACCCCCAACACCAGCCCAAGGTGGTGGTTGGGGAGAATACTTCGGAAGTTTCTTTAATTACGTACCGAATTTCCCTGCTTTCACATCTGAAAGTCAAACGACTTCAGAAGCAGAATCTCAAGGTGGATCGGTGGAATCTCCTGCAGAATCTACACGTAAGAAACTAAATATTGAAATATTAAATCAATTATTTTCCATACAATTATTTAATGTATAGTTACAGCCGAAGCGAACCCGAGCAAAGGTGACAAACCAACAGAAGGGCAAAAAGCAGAACAAAAACCGGCTAGCGATGAGCAATCTGCTCAAGCACCGACACAACAATTCGCAGCTACTCCATTTGCGAACTTCGGTCAGCCACAGTACTACGGACAATCACCTTACCAACAACCCATCTACGATCCATCCAAATTAAATGAAGCAAACAATGGTGCTGTTTCCAGTTTTCTGTTTTACAGAAATCAGCCACATCCTAATGTTTTCCAACAGCCACAACAGGTAATGAAAAGTGGATGGAATACATAAAAAACCTACTCTGAAAATAAAATAAAAATTTTAGAAATTCTCTATAAAAATAAACAGAAGTTTTATTTCTTTTTTTAAGTACATATATAGATACTCAAACACCTAGGTCAAACTAAAATAGTTTTTACTCCTGTAACGCCTGTACCTATCTAGAATAGATTATATAGTTTATTTTAGTCTAAGTCGTTAATACAAATATGTTTATTTTCTTAGTTGGCTGATCAGAAATACTACCCAGCTCCTTTCCCACAATCTAACCAAGGTACCGCAGCACTTGCATACCAGAGGTACTTGCAGTATCAAAACCAAGGGCAAGAAGGACAATACCAACAGGCACAGTTCCAACAAGATCAATTTCAACAACTACAGCAACAACAACAACAGCAACAACAACAACAGCAGCAGCAGCAACAACAACAGCAACAACAACAACAACAACAGCAACCACAACAAGATAATGGACCAGTGACACTAGAACAGCAACAATATGATCCGCAATCCCCACAAGACGAATCCTCAGTTTCTGTAGATTCAAATGCAACCGGTGTCCAAGTTGAAACTGAAGGCCAACAACAAGCACAATCTAAATTAGCTACAGGTTCGAACTAATTTGGAGCTTAAAACCCGACTGAATTTCTTTTATACAATTTTCCAATTCAATTATTATTATATTTATTTATTTATTTAAATTTTTTAAATGTCATTAGAAATGTATACGAATTAATTACGAGTAATACCTAGTAAAATATGCCGGTTCGATCCACATAATAACATAGTATTATTATCGAAACGAAGAGTAAAAAATATGGATTTTTGTTAAATAATATTTCGAAAATATACTTGTGTTTTAATACTAACTTTATAGTCGCTGTCAAATACAAAACGATTAGTTCATAAATAATGTATTTATTTTACTAAAACTATTTGAACCATTAGCAGCCAATACATTTTAGTTATTATTATATCAATAGTACAGGTACTGAATTTGTACAAAATATGCCATAGTAAAATGACTATAATAATGACTACTATACTTGTGTTAATTTGACACCGACCTCACATTTTACTTTGCCTGGTTTATAGGGAATTAAGTACTGACAAATAATTGTTTTTTTTTTTTTTTTCCATCCAGTTTGAATGACACGAGTGCACATAACCCCAATGCATACATATCATATTAAATTTATACATGCCTGCTAAACTATAATTACAATGTATTCGATTAAAATTAAAAATTGAAAATTAAACCGTGTCTCGTATGTATAATAGGTCCAACCATAGCTGTAGCTCAGCCACATGGCATCGCGTTCGCCGGAATAGGCGGCCGGGCCGGAGCTGGGCCTATAGGCACGGCGATCGTAGGCAAAAATTCGACAGCGATTGCAGGCCCCAAAGCCACTGCCATATCGGTGGACCAAACGCCGACTATTAGCTTGACGCCGGTCCACAAGCTAACGTCGGCCTATGTGGCGAAATACGCGCCCGAACTGGGAGTTTACAAAGTTGCCGAAATCAAAACACCATAGCACTAGTAATACTTGTAAAACCGTATAATTGTATAGTATTTAAAAAGACTTCGCATGCCCAACAATTTTCTTTTTTTTTTTTTAAAAAAAATACATACTACGCACGGGTATAATAACCGCGTATTAAGAAACCGCATCTATACTCAAGAGGACATATACTGCGTTGTACCGTTTTTTTTTTTTTCAATACCACTGATATAAAACAAAGGGTATTAAAATCTCTTACTTTTAGATTTTCTAAAACATAAACGACTTTGTTTTGTACTTCTTCTATTTCGAAATATAGAGACGCTACGACACAGACTGAATCGTCTTATGTTTACGATAAAATTATGATTTCTTAACATGTATCTTTTTTTATTTTTTAACGTCGTGAATCTAATTTGTTCGCTAACATTTTAGTTTATTTTAAGATTACACAATAAAACGAAATAAATACTTGTATATTCGTTTGGAAGTAAATTTGAATTATTTTAGTAGATCAATTTTAATTTTTTTTTTTTTTTTTGTTTCAATAATTTCTTATACACGGAACCTTTAAATACTGAATGTGCGGCGTCCTCTAAAGAGACTTTTGTGATTATATAGTTTTATGTAAACATCGATATTTAATATTTACACGTATTGTACGCATTAAACGAATCTACGATTATGTAAAAACTAAAACGCCAAATCTTGCCTCATAAATAATAATAATCGTAACATTAATATCAATTCATTTGTATTGTTTGTGACAATAATATTATTGTTGGCAACAGAGTAAATTCGGGCGCCTAAATAATAATTTACCGCCGTCAAACCTCGTATTCACAAATTTTAACTATATTGCGTATGTTCGTCAAAGTCGATACCAGTAATTAATAAAATTGAACGATAATTGTTTTGAACCTTGGTCGTTTTATTTATAAACCCTCTGAGTGGTTGGTATAAATTTAAAAAGAAAAAAAAACCGAGATGATCATACAAACGCAATTATCGTCGTCTCGTACGAGAAATCGCAATTTTTATTACATACTATATTGAAAATATTGTGGAATTTATTTAAGCGAATTTATACAACGGTTAATAAATTATTAAATATAAATTTGAATGTCATCCAGAAGCTATTACCAGACGGTAACTTATTACCTTAAGTTAAATATACGATGATGATGACGATGATGATGATGATAATGATGATATAAAAATATTATGTATTACCTATATGTACATATAAATATATATATATATATATATCAGTGTGTAGCTTCGTGTTGCATAACACGTTAGACCAGATTATAGGCGTAGACCCAAACTGCACACGAGATAATGATACATTTTATTTTAAAGTTCGATGACCTTCCTCAGTACGAGGATGGTAGGGAACTTAATATACAGAAAAGATTCACCACGCCAGTCTTCGTTGCATAATCGCACTATAAACTACTACGGTGTTTTTAAAAGAAGGAATCATGGACATACTGCAGTTTTGGGTAAGTAATCACGAAAACAGGACTAAACGGATCGGATCATTATCGTGCCATACGTATTTTATTGATTGAATTCGCTGAAGCAATTAAAATAGTAAATAATCACCTTTAACGCTCTTTGTAGCGTGCATGTAATACTCTTTCTATACGATGGACCATCGATTTATTTGTCTATTCTAGTATGGACGTTTAACAAAACGATATGTAATTCATTATATTTGATATTTTTAAGTACTATTCTTTCATCGAGATTGCATCACAATAGTTGATATTTAATTAGTTAAAGGTAAAACAAAATAGTCTATAGTTAGTTTATATGTATAAAAGTTATGAATTAGAAATATATTGTTTAGGTATGAAAATTTTTTTTTAAGTATCTAAGAAAGACATTATTCGGATCTTAAATAATTATCGATACAATAATCAGTGTTAGATATTTCAACGCATACAATAAATATACGTAAATATCATACGATGTGTTACTCTGCGATATTGAGAATTTCAACATGTTTATATCGTAAAATCGTGGTACTTGCATACAAAACGAATTGTAATATCGAATTGTTTTACATGCCTATTTAAATTTGAATTTAATAATCACAAGGTAAATAATGCACGTCACGTTTTGATTTGCTTTGGAATAGTTAAATTATATAAAGTTGTATTATAAACCGAAAACAATGCTAAAATATATACAAATTTATTTTTTATTTCGATATATATCTTAGTATTATATTTCACAAATTAACCTATCCCCTCTACACATCGTGTAATTCAACACGGATTATTGATACAAGAAATGTCGTATTATTATTTTTCTTCTTATTATTATTATTGTTATTATTATCATTGTTGTTATTTTTTAGGTTATCGTGGTTTTGATAATGTGCTACGAACAATCCAGCATCGCGGACAACGTCAATGTACCGGACGAGCGCCATTCTGGCAGATCAAGGTGAACACCATCATTTATTACACGTGTATAATAATTGACTGACTGTTACTAAATCGCGTGAGAGAAAGATCACCTATTGGTTTCGGTTAGCCGGGGTTTTAAATAAATCGAATTACGATTCTCGGACCCGGGATTGGCGAAATTTTTTCACCGTGGGCCAACAGATGGAACACTCGAAACGTACCTTCGTCGGGTCTATTTTATTTATTTGTATTTGTATTAAGACGTATTTGTAGCGGCGACGTCGTGCGTCGTGTCGCGTCCACTAGCTGTCACGCCCGGCGTTGCCCGTGCCAATTTTCGAAAATTAATCACTCAATTGTTTATTAACTTAGAAAATTTAAATTATGCTAAGAACCATCTATGCGATGTACTCTTACATTTGCGAAAAAAAATCGCGACGATCGGATGAGTGGTTCCCGAGATCGTTGGCTTCAAAGATTCTCGTTTTATATTTATAGAATATAGATAGATACGTTACGGGCAAAGAATAAAATTTGGACAATATAGAATACGTATGGGATGTTAAATTACAAACCTATTTTTTTATTAGATTATTATCATTATTTTAACACTATTTTTATAATCACTCGTTACGTGTGTACTGCTTCCATGACATTTTGATGTGCACAGTCGATCCACTAGTTTCACTTGCACTTCCGTGTCTTGCATTTGTGTACACACGAAGTACATTTAAATTAGCATTAAACTTGTCCGTAATTAATATGTACTTGTACTACACATTATAAACGATAATATGCGGTGACTAAATAGTAAATTTCACAAGAGTAAAATGGAGTAAAGGTCTTATCAATTACGGCATTATAATAATGATTAAATTACGATAAACAGTACAATCACATCTGCCGATGCATTCGGACGATCAGTTGAGTACGGAGGGTTATTTTTGTTATTTATAAACCATTTAGTTAATAAATAAGTTTGTAATTTAATATCACCAGCAAAATCTATAATGCCCAATATACAATTGGGCATTTTGTATAAGATGCCCGGGAATTGTAAAAAATGCCCAAATTGTATACTTTGCCCATAACATACATTGATATGCCGCTAACACCAAAAAAAAATAAAAAATCAATTGATCGTTTAACCTAAACGAGAAACATATGAGTTCAGCCCAATTCTAGAAATGTCACGGCAGGTTTTGGTTACTGGATGTCATCGAGATTACTACAACGGTCAATAGGCACAGGACGAAGCCGGAATACCGTCTTTAAGTACCTATATATTTTAATTTTGTTTGTTTCCCCCCCAAACATATATTTTACGGCATTACTTTAAATTGTTTTGCTATTACATTGATTATTCTTTCTTAATTCATCTATCTTTGTATTACTTTTTTTACGGTTTGCTAGTCGCATCACGGACTTCATGATATGGCAGAGTATCGTTGTTTGTCCATCCCTGGCTGAGACTTTATAATATTATAATACCTATACTGAACTATAACTAATACACGCAAGTCGCCTATAATGAGAGTAGAACGCTAGAAAATCAAATTGTATGCCTGCGTTAATAGTTGTAAAGAGATAACCTAATGATTTAACTATACGTAATGTATTACTCATCTTAATTCAAATATGTGTTTATTTCAGAGCAAAAAAATCGGTCGATACAGAAATATATTTGGCACTTCCGCCAGATGCAACTAAAACCGGCAAACTGCAAGACCATCCTCCGACGTTAATACGCTTGGATCCTAATTCTCCTAATAGGTTCAAGGGCAAGTTTCCAGCGCCAATCGAACGTTTTATACAGCGCATACAAAACTATTTTTCCGTATACAATCCACCAGAGTATCTAAACGACTTGCAGAGACCCGGTATAAATAATCCAGAAAATGACAATGACCAAGCAATACCCTCGAATGACACACGGATTACATTACCGTGTAACGGTACAAGCACGGTAGTGATCATTCCAGTGCCAGTAGAAAATGAAAATTTGTTCAGCGACCAAAACACAAATCCAGACAATCTCGAAATTTACAACTTACCAAAATCGCCTAAATCAGATTTCCCTGAAGTAGTAATTACGACAAAGCCGAAATGCCCAGAAGTAACCACTCCGAAACCCAACTGTCCAGAAGTGACCACTCCAAAACCCAACTGTCCAGAAGTGACCACTCCGAAACCCAACTGTCCAGAATTGACTACTCCAAAACCTAAGTGTCCAGAAGTGACCACTCCAAAACCCAACTGTCCAGAAGTGACCACTCCAAAACCCAACTGTCCAGAAGTGACCACTCCAAAACCCAACTGTCCAGAAGTGACTACTCCAAAACCAAAGTGTCCAGAAGTGACCACTCCGAAATCCAACTGTCCAGAAGTGACCACTCCGAAACCCAACATTCCAGAAGTGACTACTCCAAAACCTAAGTGTCCGGAAGTGATCACTCCAAAGCCACAGTGTCCAGAAGTGACAACTCCAAAACCTAATTGTCCGGAAGCGACCACTCCAAAACCCAACTGTTCAGAAGTTACTACTCCAAAACCAAGCTGTCCGGAAGCAACCACTCCAAAATCAGAATGCTTGGAAGTAACATCTAAAAAATCACCTTATCCCCCCAAGCAAGTAATACTTCCAAATGAACATAGACCTATATCTGGCTATGGACCCAATGAAGTACCACCACTTAACCTAGTAGCTCAGCCAGTTCTAGGTTCTACAGTCGTTTATTTTTACAAAAATCCTTCAACTTTGGCCCCTCTTAATCCACCTGCTTACTATATTTCGAGTGCTCCGACATCTTATGAAGAATATCCCCGTAAACCAAAATCGCCTATATTACGACTAAAGCAATTATTATTCCCACGCTTATACGCGGCTTTTCATCCTGAGGACTAGAAACACATAAAAGTGGGTAATAATAATTTATAATCTGTCAACAAATTAAATATATTTAATACTCATATAATATTTAGATATTTATCTTGTTTGAATAAAGATAAAATACAACGATTTCACTTGTATGTTTATATCAATATATTTTTAATAAATTCATCTCGTTGTGTCAAGTGTAACATAAAGTATATTTTTAATACAATTAGAAATTACATATATACTAATATAAAATCAGTGTTTGTGTAGTATTATAAAAATTATTTTTATATATTCGTGTTTAAACGTGCATGGTGTGTTTATGTACATGCAACCCTACTCTAAAACCTACTGAAGTGATAGTCGATAAGCGATATGGATGGACTACACGTCGTATATTTAAAAGAAAGTTCTTTCAGTCTTAACGTGACCTTCGTACGATCTTGATACTACTACTAAACTTTATAACCGAACCAACGGAAATCTCGAGTTATTTTTCAAATACAGTTAATATTTTAATGTTAATACAAAATCGCACATATAACAAGAAAACATGATCGGACACGGGAAAAACATGATTTTATTAATTGTAAGTAACATTATAAAATATAAATTTAACACAGACTACTAATATACACAAATATTATTATTAATCATAGTTAATTCACATTTTATAATATGCATAATCGTGTTAAAAATAATTTTAAAAATATCTACTAATTTGTCTATCAAATTTACGTGCTACTACCAAAAAAAAAAAATATATAATTCAAAATTTATTTACCATCAATAATATTTTATTTGTTCAATTTTAAAATTCAAGCTGAGTGGAAAATTTAACTTTTACAAACATTTTTTCTTTGTCTCAAAAATTATTTTTTGACGTAAATAAATTATTCCAAAATGTTGACATTTTACAAATCCCCAGAAACTGTAGAACACAAGACAAATATTTATTCTCACACTGAGATTGTTATTTAAAAATCGTAAATTGTAGATTGTATCTGTCCAGACTTAAGAACTCCCAAAACCACTAACTACCAAAATTATGCAAAACACCTAAAACCCTAAGCCAATAGTAACTCGAATTATTCAGTTTTATGTTAAAGCAATTGGCAATAACAATATATGTAATTTGTTTAAGTCGAGTTTAATATTTCTAATAATTCATTTTTAAAAATAATTAAATAATTTTAATTTTCCTCAATATGAGGAAAAACCGTAAAAGTGCCGGAAAAACAGGAATATTTTTGTTACAACAAAATTGTTTGTAAAAATCGATTTGATGTTTTGTTGTAATTCAATAATAAATAGCCAAAGACATAATAATAGTCGTAGAGACTTGAAATTTCCAACAAATATTTATGTTTTTATTGTCTAGACAAGGTTGATGAATGTCAAGACATTCCGAAATATTTTGACCCTTTTTGAGTTGTTTTTAGCTATTTAAAATTGTTGATGTATTTTCTTTTTTTGTTTTGATTTATATGAATAAATATTGTTTGTTTGATACAAAGTTCATTATAAGTTTTTCTACGTTCAAATGTATGACAATATTCGTAAAGAGCACGAAAAATGGAAAATTATTTTGTAGTTACAAATAAATATAATTTTAAATTTAAATTTAACCGAGCTCCATTCAAAATCGTATCACATTAACAATTGCATTCAGGATTTAAATTAAATTACCTAATATATTCCCTTTTCCAACTTCTCGTCTAGGTACAACAATGATAGTATCAGTTTTTTTTTTCTTTACATAGAGATTATAAAAAATTATTTTGTACCTAAACTTATAACTGTCACCTGTGTTGGACGTTTTGACAACTTCGTGCGTGATTTAAATTAAAATAGTTAAATATGCAAATTAATTTAAATTTAAACATTTCGTATAAATGTACTTGTATACCTAATATGGCTGCATCCAAGTTCCGTCCCGAATACAAAAATTGAATTTAAAGATAAAATAGTTCCGTCCCGGGTTATTTAAAATGGATAAATAGATAAATATAATTGAACGATTATACAATGTGACTTTACCTAGACTATTGCTACATCTTCTTTTGATCTCTCTTTCTTCCTTTTTTTTTTTTTTTTTTTTAAACCGGGACGGAATTGATATAGTTTCTTGGGACGGAACTCGTGTCCCTGATATGACCAAGAGGTAATCATCTGGGTAATCATGATAAATGGTAATCATTATCAACAATCGAATTAAAATGTATAAACGTGTTGTAAGTAGTTTTTATTACTTACGCATGCTAATATACTATAATGAATATGTGTAGAAATAAAAATTGTTATCTTGTATATTTTAACATTTATTACCAATGCGGTTTAATCGTTTTTTCTAAATATAGTTTGCACCAATTCTGAATAATATGAAAGCCACTTACTAAATGATGAATGAATGAAAGAATAAATGCTTGACCCACACAAAATAAGTTTAGTAAGATGATAAGCAATATACGAATTAAATGAGTAACTAAATCGAAAGTGGATGTATTCAACTGGTTTTTTTTTTTGTTTTCACAAAGCACATCCTTATTAATTAGGTATACGATATTGTAGATATGCCCATGTCCGTTTTAACTGGAATACGTTTTTATCTAAAAAACAACTTTGGGATATCAACCTGTAATCAAATAGATTATTTCAAATGAAAACCTCGGACTTTCCATTGTCAAGTACAATATCATCGGGTAACTGGTTTTGGTAATATATTTATTAGGACTACACAAAATGAGTACGTGTTTGGTTAGATAGGTATTTTTAAAGTGAGACTATTGGTCTTGTTAGTACTTTCTATATGCCATCCGTATTATCATTATTATAAAAATAATGAATATTTATGTAAATGAATACTCTACGAGCAATATCGACGTTGTCTTGATTCCCGACGAAAACGATTTAAAACTTTCTCCGGGACTAAGAAATATAAACAAAAGTTGGGCATTGACAAACAAATTTCTTTAATAACCTATGGATGACTCAGGGTAAAATAAAATACTAGGTATCCTAGGATACTGCCAAATTTAGGGTATGGCAACCTAATAGTTTAATTATACATATAAGCTTTGAGTTACATTTTAAAATAAACACCATATTTAATAAATACCTAATTAAAACAATTAATATATTTAACTAGATTACATTGTAAATGTGAAAATAAGTTTACCTGTGTTTTAGGATCCTTAAATTATATAATAGCAAAACGCTTAAAAATATCTTTTTTGAAATTTAAAATTTCAGTAACAGATATCTAAAATGTTTGTTGTGAATATTTTAGGGGAAAAAAATGGGACAGATTAAAAAACGAAGTACCATGTATAAATCCAACAGTATAAATTAAGTTCCGGGTCATGTGTTCCAATTTAAATCACTTCAACAAAATACATATGTACTCGTATTATATCGATATTATCTTTAATAGAAATTGTATTACGATAATCATTAGTTATTATGCTATTTTATAAAAATCACATTACTAATTCTAATGTTAATATGGAAAAAGGTCCGGTATCTTTATGCTGAACATGAAAGCACATTCTCTTTATGTATTTAAATACATTTATTTATCTGACTGTCAAAAACAGTTCAAACGAATAGTTTTTAAATTAAAAAACGATTAGCAAATCAAAACAATTACCTAACCAATATTATTGAATATTTTTCTATGATACTGAAATAATAACTATCCCACAAAATATTTAAGAGAACATTTATGCTCTGTATAATTATACAGTAAACACAGAATTTATTTGAATTTAAAAAAAAAAAAAAAAATACAATTTTGCGCAGATTAATTTGAGTAAGTTTACTATGGTGTGTATAATAAAATTAAGAAACCAAATTTTTACACAATATAACTGAATAACAACAATCTGTGATTTGGAATGGACCTTTTAAAAAATATATATATATGTATTTCGACTAGTTAATGAGTTAGCGAGGTTTATTTTTTTTTATACATTTTTATATAAAACGATGTAGCGTCGGCAGTATTGGATATATCGAAAAAAAATAATAATGCTGGATAATTTTCTCATCTCAATATTATAAAGTAAAATTAGTATTTATTCGCTGTGTTAGATATAATCCGTGTATTTTATGTTCTAGAAAAACATGTTTTATTTAAGAGGTATTGAGTTTTATTCTAATTCCACGATTGTACAATAAATACTCGTGGAAATTACACGCGGAACCGTTTTTAAAGTTATTTAAAATTAAATTTTAATATTTTTAGTTGATAAATATGCATTTATTTTTAGAAAAACGTCACCAAAATTGTCTATACGCAACCCTTTAAATATTGCGATGTCTAAAGTCCTCTTACAATAAATTGTATTTTATCTACTAGTTATTAGTAAGAGTATTAATTATGGGTAATAAAATTACAATTTAATAAATACATATTTATATATATATATATATCCTTATACCAGAAGTTAACAAATTGCATGGGCGTTTGCAGACGTGCAGAAATTGCCATTTCCCCTCCGGATGTCGATGCTTAATAAGATATAATTATCAATTATCTAAGGATTAATGAATATAACAACCTAGTAAACTACTAAATTACCTATTAAAACTTAATAGTACCCAATAGTAAATTTTAAATCGTACCGACACAAGTACCCAACGTGGTGACCAACGTTGTCGATACCGAGTGCGTTTTTTTTTTAGATACATTCGATATCGATATCCAAGAATAATTATCGAATATTAGCACCCTGCACGCGTCCGTGTAAAACGATGATTTTTTTTTCTAGTTGCATTAGACAATAATTGTTTAGATGAATAAAACACAAAAAATTACAAAGATGGTGAAATACAAGAGAATAGTAACATGGAAACCGTGAAGTAATAAGTGGAATGACTTCGACAATCACCACCCTTCGTATACAAATAGAACGATAAAGATTCAAGTAGAAGTTAATTAACAGACGAATCATCCTTCTTTCCGATAGCCTACGACTCTACTTGTGTGAGAGTTAAATGAGATAAATTTAAAATTCGTATGTATATCATTATATAGGACGAATAATAAGAAAAATATACACATACATATATTTAATTAGTTTTAAACGAAAAATTTAAGAGATGTTATGAAGTTAATAAAAATAATTTATCAAATATAATAATAAAATAAGTACTAAAACGAAAGCAAGTGACATATTTAGTAGGTACGAGTTGTATCCATTTGCATGGTACTTCTTTCGTGTAAAAAAAAAAAAATAAATGAGGATATGCGTAGTACGCATTAACGTTTATAGATGAAAAAAATAGGGCAGTGCGTGTTTTTCGTATAACATTTAAATGCCTATTTCAATAAAATCATAATTATCACGTTCGTCGGGATAATAAAATTTATTGTAGGTACTCAGTAAAATGAAAACTGAGTACGTTTTATTAAAATGAAATCGTTTACATCAGCGAATGTAACTAAAATAATTTATTGGCACGAACTCCAAGTAGTTGAGAATGCGGTTTGACAATTTTCGACTGAGTTTTTAAATTTCTTTCGAAATCTTTAATAGCGATATTAGAGAACTTCGCCTTGTATGCTACTGCCCGGTAAACAGAGTTAAGCGGTATTTGTGGAATTTCTGCTTTCTAGGAGATTTGACCAAAAATAAAATCAAATAATGCAAAACGAAAACCGGTATTACATGTTTTACAGACTAGAGAAATTAAAAACATCAGTTATTGCTTATCATTTGCCCCCACGTTATAAATACGGTATTTTTAACTAAAAACTGTAAAATAACTGTTTATTTTCCAAAAAGAGATCCAATTGGTTAAATATTCGTTCGAAAGCGTTTTTAAAAAACCACTGTGAATTGTTTGTTGAAATTTAAGCGTACATAAATCGATAGCTTGTGTACTAATTACGTCCTTAACAATATACCTACTATTCATATAACAAATTAAATGTGTCAATTGTCATCTGATAATTTTATTATGAAAAATTGTATTTTTACTTTTCAGTTTGCGGTTTCCATAATATTCCTCCAGAACACTATGTACACGGACGCGGGTGTAATAGATTTTATGAAATTTCCCGACGTACCGTTAACAGATATGACTAATACAGCGTAAGTAGAAAAATGCTAACTTGTTTCAAGTACGGACGAAACGGAAACGGTGAACACCATGCAAATTTGTACGATATATGAGGATCACATTATTCGATGAATAATTTTACAAAAATAAATTGTTAAATTAAAATAAGCTAATTATAATAGTTTCCGAATTTTATTGAGCTTTTTTTTTGGTTTTTTTACGATGAAAACATTGATTTAAAATTGTATTTGCTTATACAAAATGTCTTCTTATTATTATTTCAGCTTTAGAGGTCATTAAGGCCTACGGCCGCAAAACAAACACTTCTCCATCTCTGTCTGTCCTGGGCTACTTCGTTAAAACTGCCCTATTCCCAGTTCTCTTAGACCATTCTTACTTTGATCGATTCATCTCTACTTCGCTTTCCCCGATGGTCCAATTCTCAGTGCATCATTTCCCATATTCCCTTAATCCGGTCAACTCAGACTTTTGCGCCGTATTTCAATTACATTATATTCGGTATTCCGGATAATTCCTGTACTTTTATGTTAGATCTAATTTCGTATGATTGAGTTTATGCACTTTGCTATGGGGGGGGGGAGAAAGAGGTCCGTGTACCCTTTTAAGGAACTTTCTCACCACGACAGCAAGTTTTCTCTCGTTTCCCCATGTCGTCGTGGGTCACGGTTCGCGTGCATACGTTATAACTGGTCCCGACCTTATTAGCATAGAAACATTTGCTCCCTGGTGTAACGTGGTTTTTAAAAAAAAAAAAATTTCTTCGTGATAATCATTCACATTATCTATTGGGTTGGCGCCTAAACACGAAATATGATTAAAACAATTTGTTGTATCAACAGGGCTAACCCGCCGACAATGGCACGGATATTTTATTCGGCAATTGGCGATCTAGCAGAAGCCGTCCCCATATTTCCGATCACCCTGAACGTGCCGGATATAATAACGGGTTTTGGTGGTATGTTGTCCGGGATGTACAATTTCGTAACGGGAAACACAAATCCCGAGGGATCGGAACCCAAAGACGTTATCGGAGCCATGTTCAGAGTTTACGAGCAACTGACCCTAAACGAAGACACAAACGACTATGAGGTCAACGAATAGTATCGAGTTGGTTCGTATTTCGTATACACGATGATGATGTTACCGAATAGTTGGCCGAAATAATTTACCGAATCGTCGTACGTGTACCTACCGAATATTCGTTATATTTTATCATTTATTTCGTTTACGTGTAAAAAATTAATCCAAACATTGGGCGTAACACCAATACAAAGTTATCTTAGTATTATACTAGTCTACGATAGTATCATTTATTAGTACTTATGTCCGTTCACGTACACCCGTTGAACAACTAATTTGAAACCAAAAATTGAATGACGACGTACTTATAAATAACGGCAATTACCTACTTTATTATAAGGTAACCCTTCGGAGTACCTACTTATTTATTAACAACAACGATTATAATTACGTTTTTTTAATTTTTTGGTTGTGTACATTTTTAAAATTATTTGTACAAATATATTTAAACGCGATTCACTTCGTATTTTATTAGTATAACACACCTATTATTGGTACCTAGGTAATTTGTCTCGGGGTTATCAATGGTTATCACTTTTTTTTTTTTGTTTAAATACTTTTCGTTCGTTTGTAAGATTATAATATACTCTAAACGTTTTCAAAATGTAAATAACGTAATCAACATTAATTCAACAATCAATTAGTTAAGCCCAAAACCTAAGTAGTAATATTTGTTATATACGTAGTTATATAAATTTTGTATATAATAAATCGTCTAGATTTCAAAATAAATCGTTAAGAAAAGCGCGTGATACCTATAATATCGAAACATAATAATTTAGACACATTTTATTAAATTATTTTAGTTTATATTTGTTAGTACCTAATAATGATGAAAATGACTGTGTAAAAATTGGCTTGCCTATTTAAAATTTGTTGAATATCGATGATTATATAATGACAAATGATAAATACCTACTACTCGTAATTTAATTGTTACCTGTATTATTTTTTATACGATTGATTTTTTATTGTATTAACTGTTATTTATTTAATGAAAAATGTTAAATACTTGTAACTCGAGTGTTTCATGTATTATTTATTTTTTATTGTACTTTTTTAAAAAAAACATAAGGTGTATGCTGGAAATTACTAATACAAATAAATATTCATATGACTTATTGATTAGTAAAATGCAATTCATACATTTAATATCCAAATAAAACTTGTTTCGAAATGTATGTCTAAATATAAATGTGAATATTTGTTATCTCCTTCACCTGTTATACCTGTTTGTCCTTTGTAGTTAAATCAGTTTTTTCTTGATGTGCGGTGAGCAATGGCTGAAAGCGCACAAATCAATAATACTTAAAATATAATAATTTACAAAAAAAAAACTTGGTCTTTTATTTTGAATACCTATTATTATAAACATAACTGCTTATAGGGTTTTTTGTTAACTAAACAAAAAACTACAATACAAAATGATGTTCAATCTAACAGCCAGAATTTATATTTTACAACGAGGTTTTTATTGTATGTTATTTTAATCAAAACGTTTCTAGCTAGTTGGTTTTATTTAAGGTGAACAAAAACTGCTTTCATCTTAAACCTGATTTTATATGAATTTACTAACCTCTAAAGATGCCAAACAACCTGAA
The DNA here is from genome assembly GCA_956483605.1 of Tuberolachnus salignus. Taxonomy (NCBI): domain Eukaryota; kingdom Metazoa; phylum Arthropoda; class Insecta; order Hemiptera; family Aphididae; genus Tuberolachnus; species Tuberolachnus salignus. The sequence continues at coordinate 35,774,041 of OY101436.1, read as the reverse complement.
ATAAAATATAAATAATTTTATAAAATAACAGTTTCATATATTTCCTTGTCGTAATTGGTTTATGTATAGGTGGGTGCCAAACGTTAATTATACAATTATAATTTAAAATTATTACAAACTAGAGTAAGAACTAAAATGTTCAAACATTTGTTACTCTAATTCTATAAGAATGGTTATTAACAAAAGTAAATACAAACAAAGATTATATACCAAAATAATATATTATTTGAGGAGTAGGTACATTGAGTGAGAGAGTGGGGCAGTTTTGAACATATTTTGTTTTTGTAAATTCATAAACGTTCGTTTTTAAGGCTGAAAACAAATTGGATTTATCGTGCAACTTCTTAACTATACAAAAACCGTATACTTCCCACGTTTTAAAATTAAAGTTTTTTAAAAATATTTTTTATTTTTTTTTTTCCTGTTCAATTCTACCCCCTCGTATAAAATGTAGTACATGAACCATTAGCATTAATAAATTTTTAGAAAGGTGACAAATCACCGATTTAATATTGAAATAAGATCCCACAACCAACATCGCGGAAATGCAGCGTCACTTGGCTTGCTTATCCATTTATTGTATTTGGCAATCTAGTTTATTATCTATATTTGTAGTGCCATTCCAGTGTCGGCCATTTACAAAGTGGCCGTTGTTTGTAAGCAAAACTTTATCATTTTTTGACATAATTCGACTTACAGCCACGAGATTTAGAATCGAAAACATTAGGGTTCCCATTATTATGCACAAAGAACAAGAATTTAAATACTAAAATTAATGGTTGTTATTGAAAATATCGTGTCAAATTATTTAATTTTCTTCTATAGTCCGTGGCTGTATTAAAACACGGAATAAAAGTAATCGATTAACTACAGATAAACATATTAATCTATTATCTATAGGTTATTTATCTATATCCATTGAGATAGATAACAATATACTGGAGCGCGGACTCGAGTCGCCGCATTTGATGTTACCCCCACATATACAGTGTGTTCCAAAATGATTCATCCGATTACGAACTGATATAGTTCGGCAACGGTTAATCGCAGGTTAATGACCAATGTATTAATGGAAAGATTAGATAACTAAGTTTATTTTAAGTTATCTAGTTGTTAAATTTGGCACCGTAATCGTTAGTGACGTAACTTAATTAGTTGTTATCGAAATGTCGACCGAGCAACAAAAGGCGTTTTGTGTGCTCCGCTTTGAGAAGTGCGAGTCTGTTATTACCGTGCAGCGTGATTTTCGTCGAAAGTTTAACATTGAACCTCCAACAGCCCAGAGTATTCGAAGATGGCATAAAACCTTCCAAGAAACTGGTTGTTTATGTAAAGGGAAGTCATCAGGTAGACCAAGAACTTCGGATGAAAATGTTGAACAAATTCGAGAAAGTTTTGTAAGAAGTCCACAGAAATCAGTTCGTCAAGCATCCAGAGAACTTGCAATACCACCGACAACAGTTTGGCGTGTATTGCGGAGACGCCTGAGACTTAAACCATACAGAATTTAATTGTTGCAGGCTCTCCATGACGGTGATATGCAAACGAGAATTGAGTTTTGTACATTTGTTCTTGAGCAGAGTGAAGAGGTAGAACAGTTTTTCTATCGTATCATTTTCAGGCCACTTTTCATTTGAATGGGAAGGTAAATCGTCACAATGTGCGAATTTGGGGATTAGAGAATCCACGGCTAGTTGTCGAACATGAAAGGAATTCGCCCAAACTTAACGTTTTCTGCGCTGTTTCCAGAAAGAAAGTGTACGGACCATTTTTCTTTGATGGGAACACAATAACAGGAACTTCATACCTACAAATGATTAAGGATTGGCTATTCCCACTACTGCAAGCCGATGGAGATGATTTCATTTTACAACAAGATGGAGCACCACCACATTGGTCCTTAGAAGTACGCAAATTTCTTAACGATCAGCTACCACAGAAATAGATCGGTCGCTGTAGTGCTAATGACGCTACATTTTGTCCATGGCCGCCCCGTTCGCCGGATCTTACAATATGTGATTTTTTTCTCTGGGGTTACATAAAAAGCATTGTTTATGTACCTCCCCTTCCAAAAGAACTTGACGAATTGAAAAGTCGCATTACAGACGCCATCAACTTGGTTACAGTCAACATGCTTCAACAGGTTTATGAGGAATTTGAATATCGCTTAGATGTGTGTCGTGCAAGTAAGGGGGGTCACATTGAACATTTATGAGCATTGTACCTAAAACTTAAAATAATCCATTAAAATGTAAAATTAATTCTAACATGATTTATCAAATTTTACAATAAATATGATTATTTGAAATCGGATGAATCATTTTGAAACACCCTGTATATATATATATATAATAATAAAATTATTTTGTACTTTTGTATAAATAATAAATATACTGTTATAAAATATGTGTGTTATTTTTTTTTCTTTTTAAATCATGATTTATCCATAGGTTTTTTTACGTGTTTTTAATTTATTGTTAAATTTTATTCTTTTTAAATATCATTGGGAATATGAGTTACAATCATGGTAATAAAATAAGGTAGTGACTAATTATTATTATAATTCAATGTGTAAAAGAAATAAGAGAATAATTGAAATAAATTAAGAATTATAAACGAAAATAATCATTACTACACGTTCATCTTATGTAAAAATGAAATGTTTTACCCTTCGATGGTGGACGAAGCGGCATTCGGATGGTTTGTTGTTTGTATCGTTGCGAGAATGGAGCTCTTGTTATCTATTTCAGTGTCCATATCTGTTAAGTTAACTATTAATTTAATAACGATATCAAACGGTATATACCATAAATAATAAATACAGATATTATTTACAACCGCGGTAACCACTGTACTAACACCATAGTTAAGTACCTAAAGAAATTGAGGTTATATTTATGTCAGCGGGTTGTGATGAATCGGAAGGCATGTTTTTGTTTACTATTTTTCGTTTGACTGTTTTGAATTTTATTGTACTGGAAAACATTTACTACATTAGTCCACAATGAATCAAAAATTAATTTCAAAGTGTTTAATATACGGCGATAGAAATTCCAATGCATATAAAGAACTATTGATTTCAGGTACAAATCAATTACTATAATCATTATTATTTATATATTTAATTATAATTTATTTGCAAGAGCTACTTACATAAAACAATTGTTTGCAGAAAACCTATCAAAAGAAACGAAAGATGTTCTCAATGGCAATTATGTAAATATTTTAAACAACGATTTGTTTTTATGTCTATATGAAGAATTTGGAAATCTGAGCAAGTCGAATTTCAGATTAAACATTACAAAACATTTAAGCCGTTTCTTAGAATTGAATCCGCTGGAGTGAGTAGTTTAGTGCATGATTTTGTAACCATAAAATTATTTATTTATATATAATTTGTTTGTGCCTGATGTTTAGATTATTAATACCGAGCATTTGTTTTTCAGAAGTAATACAATTTTTATAATTGGCATAGCTTGCTATCAGTTGTTCATACAAGCAAATTGGACCGGACCTTTGCTATCAAATTTGTATGTATAATATTGAGGAATACTTTTTAAATATTTATTTTTCGTTTTATTTTTAGAGACTTGAAGAGTTGGGGTACAAGTACTGAAGTAATAGAAAGCTTAGTTGACGATTTGGATTGTGTGTCTAAAAAAGTATTATATCCTGAACTCTTAGTATTTTCTTATGCAGTTTTTAACGTTGAACAATTCGATAGTTATGTAAGAATACAATATAATTATTATAAATATTAATATCTATAATTTGTATTATTTATTAAAATTTATTAAATTTTAAATATTTAGGCACAGCCTTGGTGGCAAATAAGAATGCTCTCAACACTGCAGTCTTTACTAAATGGATTATCAAATGATATTAAAAAAATTATAGATAAAGCTTTTGAAAAAATGAACAAGTTTTCTTGGGATTCCTATGAAGAAGAAGCGTTGTTCAGGTTAGAGCAATGTAAAGTTTATGTTTTCCATTACAGTAATGTTTGGAGAGGTTCTTTTTATTTGGATTTAGCAATGGATCGATTGGGGTTAGATCATTTTCTTGTCGGTGAGTCAAAATATTATCAAAACATAATTTTATTTTTAAAATTAAATTTTTTTTCAGGTGAATTGGGAAAGAGAACCAAATTTCAAATTAAAGAAATTGCTCAGTTAACTTTAAATGTAAATATACATCAAACTCGAAATATTACAAAATTTTTTACACACGATTGCAGTTGTTTACCTAAAGTAAGTACTTATTATTGCCTATTATACTACTAAATAATAAATGTCTAATGATTGTTCTATTTCACTAAGGATTGTGTGCTAGATGATGAAAACCGTTTGCCTGATATTATATTCACTGAAGAATCTAGAAGAGCAATCCCTAAGTTAAATAGTCTTCAACAAGGCGCCATCTTAAATACACTGTAAAATAAATTATATATATTATCTAAATAAATTCCTTAAATCAATGTTTTATATAATTTAAAGTATGTTTGAACAAAAGAATAAACCCAAAGATAATCTCCAACTAGAAGAATTACAGCCATATATAAGGGTAATTATTTTTATGGAATATTTTTCTGTAATACTAACATATCAATTGTATTTAGTGTTTATTAGCACAACATTCTGTGTGGAGTATTCATGTGTCAACTTTGCTTCAACGATCTTTACTAGAGAAAGATAGCAGCAGATCAGTTGAACGATCCATGATACAAGTTGAAGTAAGTATTAATATATAAAGATATTCAAACATAGATTTTAGCTCTATAAAAGTATTAAATATTTATACTTTTATTATGCAGTGTAAAAAAATAATTTAATTAATATCTAAATACTTTTTACGTAATCAAAGACAATGTCAATTCAGTGTCTTTTAAAAATTTGCCAATCGCTTGCATAGAACTAATATACTTTCAAATTATTTGGATAGCATAAGTTATTCAAAATTTAATTTAATAATTAAATTCAATAAATAAATCAATCTGAAAGAATATTATTGTATTGTTTTGAACGTACATTGTTTTAAAATTTTCATTTAATTTCAAATACTTATATAAACAAATTAATTGTACTATTGAATCACTATATAAATAATTCTCTAAAAATAATAATAGCCATAAGTCCTAATTTTCATTAAACTAATTAATCAATAATAATTGTATAATGTTATTTATTTGTTTAAAATATATAAAATAATTTATTAAATTAGTATTTCAATTAACGTTTTATTTTATTTTTAGACTTTAGTGGACAATTTAAAAACAGAAAATCCGTCCAATTTGGATAGGTCATATATGTTTCATTGTTCTTATATTTCACCTTCTTGGCAACTTAAAGAACATTTGGGTAATATAATGATGTCAATTGGGGCAATTCAAAGTGCACTCGATTTGTTTTTAACTCTTGATATGTGGGAAGAATGTGTTGCTTGTTATAATGCTCAAGGTCTAAAACATAAGGTAAATGTCGTTACATGTATCATAACTCTCACCTGACTTAATTTATGGCTTTTAAATTATTTATAAATATGATATTATAGGCTGCAGAAATTCTTGAAAAAGAGTTGAAATCATCAAACCTCAGTATTGCTAAACATATTTTAATTTTATGTTTGCTTGGTGATGCTACTGATAATAAATCTTTTTATGAAGAAGCGTGGAAGATTTCAGATTACCGAAGTAGTAGAGCACAAAAGCATTTGGCTCTCTATTATTACTCTAGAAAAGAAGTAAGCTGTTATAATTTAAAAAAAATTAATTGCCATAGTTCCCATATACTTAATAAGTTATAAGTATTTGTTAATACATTAACTTATCACAGCAATTTCTTTATATTATGGTAGTAAGTGTATGTTGTGTATTTATATTCCTATTCTTAGAGAATTTGTCACTGGTATAAGGTTATAATATTATGTAGTTCATATTGCATTAATATTAAAGATGATTTTATTTTCTGGTGAATACATTCAAATTTTAAATATATAGTATAAGTTTTATATATATATACAAATTAATACTAAATATGTGCATAATAATAAGTTCCAACAATTATTTGGATAAAATATGGCATGATCCCCAAGCCCCGCTTCGTTTCCTAACCTAATCGTACATACAGTCACCATACTACACCAACCTCACAAACTTACCCGGGGTGTTAGTTGAAGTTTGCTGGTTTTACTATTAGATGTTGCTAGGGATATGCATACATTTCTATGATTTGGCATCTATGTCATATTTTTCTATTAATATTGACAATCAAAAATACACAAGTTACATTCTGCCAAAATAATAGAGTCATAGTTGTTTACCTAAGTGATATTATGTCAAGTTTTGATTCATGTAAGTCACATTCGTTGCTTTTCTTATTTCATCAAAAGAAAAAAGTTGCTGGTAGAAAATTATAGTGAATATGATCCAGGGATTAAAACATGTGAGACATGGTTTTGTCAATTTAAAAGTGGAGATTTCGATTTGTAAGACAATGAACATTCTGGTGCAGTGTAAAAGTTTGAAGACGAAGAATTGCAGGTGTTATTGGATGAAGTCCCAACCCAATCGCAACAACAATTGGCACAAACACTAAATGTGATCCGAAGAGCAATTTTCTAATGTTTAAAAGCCATAGGAAAGATCCAGATGTATGGAAAATGGGTTCACCAACTGAACGATAGATAAATAGAAAATCGAAAAATTATTTGTGAAATACTGCTTCAATAGTTCAAAAGGAAATCTTTTCTGCATCAAACTGTCAACGGAGGACGATAAATGGATTTATTTTGAGAACCCAAAGCGAAAATAATCATGGTTTTCACCTGATGAGGCCAGCGGATCGACTCCAAGGCCAAATCGCCGTAAGACAATGCTCTGCGTTTGATGGGACCAGTGTGGTGTGGTGTACTTCAAGTAATTAAAACCTGGTGAATATGGATCGCTACCGACAACAAATTATCAATTTGAATCATGCGTTGATCGAAAAACGGCCGTAATGAACCCGAAGACATGGCAAAGTTATCCTACAACATTACAATGCACTGTCTCATACCGCTAAACTATTGAAGAAGATATTCAAAGCATTGAATTGGGAAATATGATCGCACCCGCTGTACTCTTCATACCTTGCCCTGTCCGACTATCATCTGTTCGTATCGATGGGACACTCACTTGCAGAGCAGCGTTTCACCAATTTTGAAGAAGTCGAAAAATGGTTTGCCTCGAAAATGAAATAGTTTTATTGGATTGGTGTCCATGATTTGCCTGAAAGATGGGCAAATAGTCCAATGGTCAATACTTTAAATAAAAAAAAAATTTGAGATTCCCTTGAAAATTAAGTGTTTTGTTTAACGGAAAAACTGGCAAAGTTTGACTACCACCCCTTGTACAATGTTGACCATTTGGGATAGTTTAGATAGTTTTAGAGGTCAGGTACTGGATAGATCAATCGCCTGGTAAGCGAAAGACTGATTCGATTTCTTGTCCGGCTGCCTGATTTTAACACATTTTCTGTACAAAAATGGTCCCGTCAATTTTTCAAATATAAATATTTTAGCTAGAAATAAATACAAATTTACTGTTAATTTTAGTATAAAGAAAGTATTGAACACTTTAAGAGTTCTCTGAAGATAAATTCTTTACAAATAACATTATGGTTTAAACTTGGTTTTGCGTATTTGGTTGAAGAACTATGGTTAGAAGCTGCCCAAGCATATAGAAAATACTGTGATCTTGATTTTGAGGTAAGTAATGATATAAATCTAAAATTATAAACATATATAAAATAATTATTTGAATGTTAATTAATAATGCATAATATACATAGATGATATGATATAATTTTATATTGATTTACAATCTCATTTACTTGTAATTATTGTAATATATTGTAAATTGTACCACATCGCAGCAGTAGAATTTTTGAAGTTTCTATTCTCCTGTGTTTATAAGTGGATATATTATATTGTGCAACATTTGGGGAAACTATCAACTAAAGTTACTGTTGCTTGGTTTTTGGTTGTTGTAATACATTAATAAATATATCCAATAAATTGTAATTTTTTTTATTGTGTTAAAAATAATTTGTGATTTTAATTTAATTCAAGAATTCTGAAGTTTGGAACAATTTAGCAAAATGTTACATTAAAACTGGTCAAACACAAAGAGCTTATTGTGCATTACAAGAAGCTGTGAAACATAATTATGAAAATTGGATGATTTGGGACAACTTAATGGGGGTCTGCGTGGAAAGTGGTTTTTGGGAAGAGGTAATCAATTAGTTTAACAATAACTTTAAATCAATATTAACTAAATAATTGCTTATATCAAAGACAATGAGATGTTATCACAGAATATTGGATTTGAAAAATAAACATATAGATTTGAAGGTTTTGAACATTCTAGTATTTACTGTTCAGAATAATATGATTGATGAAGACAATAAACCAGTAACCAACCATATGGAATGTTTGTTGAAACTATTTGGAAGGCTTACATCACAGGTGTGTTAAATTATATTTTAAATTTTATAATATAATCATTTAAAAATATCAATTATATTTAGGTACAAAATGATGGTCAAATTTGGAAGTTGTATGCACATCTTCAAGCGGCAGCACCAATACAAAATAAAGAAACAGCTGATAATGTTTTACATCATTTACAATGTGCTCATCGTTATACTACTCAAGGCAACAAATGGGCCCAAGAAAAAACTTCTTGTATGATAGTCATTGAGCTATCATTAGAACTAGCCAATGGTATTTATTTGTATTTCTGTAGTTTATTTTTAGACTAGGTATCTTAACTTCACAAGCTTTAATTAAAATTATTATAGATTACTAACAAAACAGTTTACCCATATGATATCTCAATACTGTTATTTTATTTTCTTGGTTGATCATCTCATTAATGTACCTATTTTGTATGTTTAAACAGTCCAGTGTAAACTTGATATTTATTTTTGCATTCTCTTTATTTACTATACTCTATTCCATTTCATTCCAAAATAACCCACTTGACTGACGACAAAAACCAATGACCGCTGCGCAGTCATTTCTACAAATATTACTAACTAAGAGTGCTAGTATCGAATGTCGAAAAATCACTGTGTATACATAGTAAACAGTATTATCATGTTTTCACCATACTCAGCGCTTATACTTGTATTTTAATCCACATGTGTGTATTTCTTATGTTTCTATAATCATCTGTATACACAGTGGCGGTTACCGACCAATAACCGAGCACCTCCTAGCGTCAAGGAAAGGGGTCTGACCATTGCGGTGGCTTGGTATGCATGCGCTAGTCAACTTAAATGGAATAGAGTATGATATAGTTAAAAGTAAACATTTACTAATTTGTTAACTAAAACAAATATAGCGAGATACTGAATTTTCAGGCATGGTTTTATTTAAAATAGCATAATAAATTTATTATATTTATATTTGTTTACAGCGTATATTTTATGCTGTAATAAATATGCAAAAAGTAGCATATTTATAAAACAAAGTCTGTCATCTGCAAAACTAATGTTGGTGTCTGTAGTTTCTCAAATTGAAGTTAGTATTTTGAATACATTTTATTTTCCGTTCATACATTTTAATTTTAAATAAATTATATTGTTATGCAGAATGAAAAACAATTATTAACAGAAAATGTTGACTTACAAGAAGAATTTGAAAAAGTAAAAACCATTTTAAAAGATATCCAATGTCAACTAGCTAAAGCAGAGTAATTATACAGTGTTATTCAAATAATACAAATATTTGTGATTATTTATTTTTTTTAACTATCTAATATCAAAGAATGTAGTAACGTCAGATTAATCACTTAAGTGAAATTTAAATTTATGGAATTTAGAAAAAATACATGTTTAAAGTATCACAAATAAAATAATATATTATTAGCAAAATGTGTTTTTTTTTACTCATTTATTAAAATGTATTTGTAAATAGTTTTTGCTATAAGTTTGTATTATGTGTTAACCTTATAAACTTGGTTATTTATATATTTTAAACATGATACTTAATGTAAGTTACAATATTTCAAATACTTCTTAAATTAATTGATTATTATACAGCAATATTTTGAATATATATAAATATATTATTTTAATAATTATTCCAGTAACTAATATACAATACAATACAATTTATTTTAAAAATAATCTGTAAAACTATAATATGAGTTCATTTACGGATCAAATTTTTAAACCAATCTGTGTCTAAAGTATACTTCTCATCACCCCATAAAAAATGTGTTGGTATATAATTATCTGTATCAGCATATATAAACTTTTTGCTTAATTCAATAGCAGTTTTTGATGATACAAGTCCAATTGAACCATGTTGCTCGTTGGCTGGATGGTAAACTCTACCATTTATAACATCCATCCAAAGCTTATCCGGTTGAAATAAAACTGTTAATTTTGGCCCTGCGTGATTATGGCAAAATAGAAGATTACCATTGTCACTATTGATTATCTCAGTGAACACAATTGGATAATCATCGCACCGAATAAAATTGCGTTCTTTACCACACAAGGATACCCATGGAAAGTGTTCTCTGTATCGATCAGTTGTGTTTGATTTTAATCGCTTGAAAAAAAAATTTAAGAAATCTTTTTCTGCAAAATGTATAAAATAAATTTGTCCATATTATACATTTAATTTATTTTACAAAACAGATGTTAATATTATTATAGCAATACAATTCATAGTTAGTCGCGAGCACTCACCTTTGTAAGCAGCTGTAAAATTTTTCATTTTGCTGTCATCCAAAAAGAGCTAAAAAAAATAAATACCAAAGATAGTTTGATGAATATTTAGACAGCTTCTTAAATTTCTTAAATTTAAAGAAAAATTTGTTTTTATTTAATTTTAAATTCAACCAGTTGAATATTTTAAAATCATGAACACAAATAATGACTGATTTTAATATAATGTTTGTTCTTAATAATATTACTTAGATATAATTTTTTAACCTAATTAAATAATAGTTTTTGTAATAATAAAATCAAATTAATATAGGATACAAAATAGAAAAATTATACGATTGTAAAAATAATGGCTAGTTTAAAACTGTTCATAATCTGGAGTTGAGAGGAAACATATATGTTATTATGTTTTTCTGAATTTATTTATTAATTTAAAGTCAGAAATAGTTTGATCTCTAATTTGAGTACCAACCATTCCTTGGTGATCAATATAATAAAAATATTCTCGTATTTTTTTTTCCGGCGATTGTCCTTGTACATATGCCACACTAGAATATGTTTTATTGCCCGCAATTTGTATTTTATTATTGAAACATTTGAATTTATTCAGAAAGAATTGATATTTTATAGACACTGAAAAATTCATATTTGTTATAGGGAAGTACTTTAAAAAAATACTTGTTAATTCTATCGGTATCAGTATAAGTTTGATAAAAAAAAAAAAAAAAAAACTTTTTTGGATTTATTTCATAAACAGTAATCTAAGTAGATAAATTCATTGCAAACGACCTCTCTGAACTACCAATGTCCGTTAAATCCTGAACACACATTATTCATGCAATATTAGTATAAAATATGGAAACTTGACCAAATAGCCGATTGCCAATCTACCGAGTTGTTAAGATAACAACGTAGTGTGCTTATCAGCCTGTAATTTAATTGTACAGGTTTCAACCGCGGTCTTTGTAGTGGTTACTATCACGGTTATCTATAGACGGCATGCCGCCACAGATTGAATTCTTGTACAATCCAAACGTCAACTTCAGATGTAGCGCTTCATACTCTTCCATGGTCATATCCGTTCGCATACGTGATATGAAAACGATTTCTATGGGTCGACTTCTTTACTTCGCCACTGTACTTCCAGATAAACAGATTTCTGTTCTTTAATTATTTTTTTTACAATTTGATCAGTGACGTTGCCAACTTACCATGCGGTTTCTGCGTTTCCACTTTCTACCATGCTGGCATTTTCCATCGGGTATGTTTTCGATATTTGTATTTTATAAGAACATCATTTTTATAGTTGTTTGATTTGACGGGATATAGGAAGGTCGTAATATTATGAACACAGTTGCTACATAATGTCCACCTACCTGTCTATTTACATGAAATGTATAGGAAATGTGTTACACACGTAATAGGAACACTTGTAATACAAATTACGTGTTTTGAAAATTTTTCATTTATTGGGCCGCTTTACTGATTTGACGAGATATCAAATCAATCGATTTCTAAAATATTGACAAAATAAAAAAAAAATACAGAACTAGTATTTTGTGCGTTGTATTGTGTGTTTAAGAATTGGTTGGTCATTTTTGTAAAGATACGTTTACACTCATTTCCCTCTTCAATTTTCAATTCAACTTGCGTTTCAACATTGAGTTTCACTTTTACCTAGCGCATGCCTTTGTTGAATGCTTAACGCATGCTTTTTTCTGTTCACACCAACGACGTCACAAAGCAGACGTCATTGTTTATAATAAACATGTCAGATTCACATATACGTCTCGATGTCAGCGCGGCCTATTTAGTTATTGCGAGTGCAAATAAAATACATAGGATGAAGCGTTCTTTGTGGATTAAAAATTATTGAAAAACTCGACATTTCGGAATTATAGATTTTTTTTTTTTTTTTTTAGTAACTTTTATTTAAAATATATATATTTACAATCTATACACAGAGTATAATTAGTAAGTGTGATAGCTTTTAATTTGACGTTTAAAGTAAGAATAGGAAGGCTCCCAGCAGTGCCACCTGACATGAGTTGAGAAGTTTTTAGTTAATTTTTTTTTTTTTTTTTTTATTTAAATTTAGAGTAGGTCTCTAGGCCATTGCCTTTTTAACCTTCTAGGGATAAGTGAAGCAGAGGATAAATTTTTTATTAAAGGGTTGGAATGATCGTGAAGTTTTGAATGAAATTTTTTGTAATGGGATTTGGCCAAGTCGTTGAGGGTTGGTAAGTTCAGATCTTTGTGGAGGTTTTTGTTTGTTACATACCAAGGGGCAGAGGTTATTAAACGTAGGCAAATGGATTGAAAAGATTGCAATGTTTTGGTGTTTGACGGTTTTGCCGTCCCCCATAGTTGGATTCCGTAGAGCCAAGCCGGGCGAATTATTGATTTGTATATCGAAAGTTTGTTATTTAAGGGAAGTTTCGACCTTAAGAGGGGTCTGAGGAGATGTAGTTTAGAGTTAACTGATTTTCGTTTTTGTTTAAGATGCGAGCACCAGTTAAGGCGTTTATCGAAAGTTAATCCTAGATACTTGACTTCGTTTGATGAGGGAATTATTTGGTTGTTAAACGTGATAGGTGGGCATGCAGTTTTGCGCATTGTGAAAGTTGCATGTGTGGACTTGTTTTCGTTAATTTTGATTTTCCACCGATTTGTCCATAAGTAAATCATGTTTAGGTGACTTTGGATCATCCGGCAGGCAGTTGGAGGATCATGGTGAGTCACTGAGATTAAGGTATCGTCAGCATATGTACCAAGGAATGTGTAGGGTGTTTTTGGTATGTCATGGGTGAATACCGAGTAAAGAAGGAATTATAGATATAATTATAAATATATTTTACTGTCACCGTGTCCATGTTAAATTATTTGCCGATCATAGTTTCTTTTAATTTTACTCGTGTAGTATTTATGGTTTGCATTCCACAGTAGCTGGCACGATCTAAAATAAATTAAATAGTTAAATTATTACGTAAATAATTTAAAAAACAAAATCTTTAATTATTGGTTCTTAATTGAATTAAAATTTAATAGTAATATTACCTGTATTATTTAATGAAATATGTTTGATTTTGGTCTGCAGCCATTTTTTGTTAAAACAATTAATCAAAATCAATATAATTAATTAGTAATGTAATATAATAACAAAAACTCATGACGTGTTGTACGGATTTCCACCGAGCTCAGAAAACCTTGCATTGTACCTTGAGCCACAAAAATTTAGTTGTTCAATTTGAAAGGGGCATGCGTTACTGCAAGCTTTTTCGTTCAACTCTTGGTGCACTATAACGCTTGCATCCAACGCATAAAAAAGTGCACGAGTGTAAACATGCCTTAAGAAATACTTAAAAATTACTTTCAGCTCTATTACAATTGTATCATTATTCAAATAACAATTTGTTTACTGTTGTGTGTAGGTTCTACAATCAAAATCAAAACAAAGAATATAATTGTAATGGTAAAGAAATATCTTTTCAAGTGTTCTATGATTGCTCAAGATACAAATTATGATACTATGAAAAAGTCTACAAGTTAAAATTATTTATGTATTACATGCAAAGAGTTAAATTCAAGAAAATATAACAACATGACTATTCAACTTTTAAAAAGGTAACATAATTTGATAAATAAATTATTAATAAATATTAATATTACAAATATGATTATGAACTAAGTATTCAATGAAAAGATAATGAGTATATTGAAAATATTCGTCACTACCGATGAAGTGGTTTGTAAATATTTAGTAAATTATTTATGAATTCATTGATACCAAAATATAAAATATGAATTAAATGAAATTAGTATAACGTTTTTAAATCACTTATGATTATGAACTAAGTATTCAATGAAAAGATAATGAGTATATTGAAAATATTCGTCACTACCGATGAAGTGGTTTGTAAATATTTAGTAAATTATTTATGAATTCATTAATACCAAAATATAAAATATGAATTAAATGAAATTAGTATAACGTTTTTAAATCACTTATGATTATGAACTAAGTATTCAATGAAAAGATAATGAGTATATTGAAAATATTCGTCACTACCGATGAAGTGGTTTGTAAATATTTAGTAAATTATTTATGAATTCATTGATACCAAAATATAAAATATGAATTAAATGAAATTAGTATAATATTTTTAAATCACTTATGATTATGAACTAAGTATTCAATGAAAAAATAATGAGTATATTGAAAATATTCGTCACTACCGATGAAGTGGTTTGTAAATATTTAGTAAATTATTTATGAATTCATTGATACCAAAATATAAAATATGAATTAAATGAAATTAGTATAACGTTTTTAAATCACTTATGATTATGAACTAAGTATTCAATGAAAAGATAATGAGTATATTGAAAATATTCGTCACTACCGATGAAGTGGTTTGTAAATATTTAGTAAATTATTTATGAATTCATTGATACCAAAATATAAAATATGAATTAAATGAAATTAGTATAATATTTTTAAATCACTTATGATTATGAACTAAGTATTCAATGAAAAAATAATGAGTATATTGAAAATATTCGTCACTACCGATGAAGTGATTTGTAAATGTTCAGTAAATTATTTATCTATTCATTGATACCAAAATATTTTTTTTTTTTTTTTAATTTGACTTTATTTGATGAATTACAATCTGTACATTGTGTACAATAAGTAATAATAATAATTATTTACAGACAATTAACATTTATATACACATGAAGAGGAATGACACAGTTGTGATTCCTCTTAATAATATTATTAATAATTTGTTGATTATTAAGTTTTCAAATCACGGCATCAGTTCCTTTTGAGGCGTCTGTTTGGGTTACCAGGATGTGTTATTGAAGCTAACTCGTTGGTTGGGAATATATAGAAGTTTGGCGTGGAAGCGTTTGTAATAGATAGCAACAGGTTCATTGATGGAATGTAATTTGAGGTCGGAATTTAAGGTCACATTTGAAACAAACCGGGGTTCACCTGTGATTAATCGTTGACAGATGTTTTGAAATGTTTGTATAGTTCTTTTATTTGAGGACTTGGTAGACCCCCATAATATGATACTATATGTCCATATTAGTTGAAGAAGGGTTTTATATAAAATGATTTTGATGGGTATGGTTAGGTTGGAATGAAGGAGTGGCCTTAACAGGAGTCTTGAATTAAGTTTCTTATGCTTGTCTTTAAGATGAAAAGACTTTTGACAGGCGCCTAACCAGGTCAAAAGTAAGACCAAGGTATTTAACTTCATTCGAGTGAGGAATGATGATTTTGTTGATAGGTACAGACTGCAGTTATGGGGTCTGAGCGAGAAAGTGTCAAAGGAAGACTGATTCATTGAATTTTATTTTCCAGTTGATGAACCATGGAGAAAAAGTATTTAGGTGAGTTGTAGTTGTTGAGACGCGATCGTCTAGTCTGAAGATGCTGATAGTAAGGCGGTATCATCAGCATATTTTCCGACTGTGGTATTTTCAGAGGTAAGCAGGTCGGACGTATATATGGTATATAAAAATGGAGCGATGTCACTTCCTTGAGGGACACCAGCGAAGATAGGATATTAATTTGAGTGTTGCAAATTGTGACGAACGTTAAATGAACGGTTTTCAAGATGGTTTTTTAGTATTAGGTTTAAAGGGGCTGGAAAAATATTTTTGAGTTTAAAAAAAAGCCTTCATGCCAAACTGTGTCGAAAGCTTTAGCAACATCCAAAAAGACTCCGGCGCAGTATTGTTTGGTTTCAAGTGTTGATGAGATGAGAGCCGCAATCCGATGACGTTGATGAGTTGTAGCATGGTGGGAACGGAAGCCAAACTGGAAGTTTGGGATACTGTTATTTGCTTGTGCTATAGTGGTGATACGCTTGAGAATAATTTTTTCAAGCATTTTTCCCAATACCGATAGTAGGCTAATGGGCCTGTAAGAGGAGGGATTTTCTGGAGGCATGCCAGGTTTGAGAACTGTGACAATGACAGAAGACTTCCAGGTAGTAGGAAAGTATGATAAACAAAGAGCAACGTTATAAATATGTGTTAGATGAACGGTCACTTTCGCAGGGAGATTTTTAACAACTTTGTTGGAGATCAAGTCATTACCAGGGGATTTGTTGTTAACCAATTTTTTTATAATACTCTTTATCTCCGCTGAGGCGGTTGGTCTTGCAGGAAGAGCCATAAGTAAAGTTGACTGAAGACTCCATGACTGTCGACATATATGGTTCTGGTGTGGAAATGAGATGTGGTTTGAATACTCCTGATAATTCTTCAGCTAGAATATCTGCTTTTTCCCTGTCTGTGGTAGCAAGTGAGTTATCTGGGCGGTGTAAAAGATGAGGGGTCCTTAAACTATAAAATTGACTTTATTTGCGCCACAGAGATCCATTTTTAAAGGAAACGTTTTGTATGTGATTCTTGTACAGATTGGTTTTGTGAATTTTGAGTAGAGATTTAAGTTTGTTAGAAAGATAATTGTAGTTTGCCTTGTCCTCCGGGTAGTGTGTTTGTTGCCATTTAGATCTGGCTCTGCGTTTTTCAACAGTAAGTTGTCTTAATTCCGGAGAGAGATTGGATGATTGAGAATAGGGAAGACTCTGGGTAGATGAGTCCATGGCTGATTTTTTAAAGTCATCAGAGAGTTTGGCAATTGCTTGATCAACATTAGAAGATGATTTTAATTTGGTATTAAGAATTATTTTGTTTGAGATAGTAATTTTGAATTTATTCCAGTTAGTAATGCCCGGAGTAATGGTAGGTCTATTTTTCTTCAAAGAGGGTTGGGCTCCGAAGAGAAGCAAGACAGGTGTATGATCAGAAGCTGGATCATTTAAATTTACAATTTCAGTGAAAAAATAATTAGGAAGATTGGTGATAAAAAAATTAAGGTTTTCTGGGTTGCGGTTACTGTGTGATGACCAGTACGTCGGAGAGAGAGGTGCTATTATCTTGAGGTGATTGAGCAAGATGAAATTTTGATGAGCTTTTAAAAAGGTAACATAATTTGATAAATAAATTGATAATATTAATATTACAAATCTGATTATGAACTAAGTATTCAATGAAAAGATAATGAGTATATTGAAAATATTCGTCACTACTGATGAAGTGGTTTGTAAATGTTTAGTAAATTATTTATCAATTCAATGATACCAAAATATAAAATATGAATTAAATGAAATTAGTATAATATTTTTAAATCACTTATGATTATGAACTAAGTATTTTATGAAACATTATTTTTTTATATTATTAATATTATTACAGCCAATTTCATATTAGGGATTCTAAATAAAGAATGAATTTGCTCAATTTTTTTTTTTAATAAAATTTAATTGATTTGTTTATCAGCTAAATAACTTATCATTTAATAGGTTTTTTTTATTGCTGTATCAGTTATAATTTAATTATTTAATAATGAAATTGTACTTAAATTAAAATATTCATCAATATTAAATTTGAATCAATTATATCATTAACAATGCCATATTATACGGCTCACTACCTTTCGATTTTGCGATAACATTTATTTTGGGATTTGCATTTGCGTAAAATGGCTATGATACATATATATCAGTGTATGTTCTAAATATTTCAATAACTGATTTTAAGTAATTACAACACTTATACGTTTTATGTCAGTGAATTAAAGACGTATAATTTAGATTTTGACAAAGACTTGTATTATTTTGAAAATGCTGTAATCTACAGTCAAAATGTTTGTATTTTATTTGTAATATGGCATATGGAATAATTGATATTATAAAAATGTTAGATATAACTTACAAAAATTATCTAAATTAATTCTTAAAAAAAAGATTTATGGTAAATCAATTTACATAATATTTCAATTATGATTCTAACTCCTTGGTTCTGTCAAACATGTTAGTATTCATTGGCCACCCACCCTATTCACTTATTTTATTACATCATCTGTCTCCCATTATTTTATAGGATGCAAAGAGTTAGGTGAAGGTAAGATTTCATTATAATTGAATACAACAAGTTATGGGTATATATAGTACAAAATATTTTTATTATTATTGAAAATTATTTTTAAAATAAACCAATTTTTTTTGTATGTTAAGATTCACTATTCTAACATTTCCACGTTGATTTATGGTTTTTTTATTTTTTTTTTTACATTTCTATAGTTTAACAATAATAGATAAATATTAAAATATTTATGACCTTAGGGTTATTATTAATAGAGAACTTGTACAGGCATATATATATATAGTATAATTTACATATTATAGAATATACCATGGAGATAAACATATACATAATTCATAAAAATACCTAATAACAATTTAATTTAAATCAGATAACAAAAAAGAAGAGAGGGTTAATAATTGTTATCAGTGATCATTTTGCTGTTGCTGAGTAAGTATACCTTTGCTTTACACAAATGTAATTGTTATGGAGATTACCTATATGCTTTGAAACATCATCAGAAATTATTTATAAGTTAACTCCTACAAGCATATTTAAAATAAATATAAAAGAAAATATTTTGTAAGAAAATATTTAGTTTGTTGAAATGAATTGTCCAGAGCTGTATATTGATAAGAATTCCTGGCAACGAAGTGATGCTAAGGATATCTTGCATAAATATTTAGGAAAAATGATTTGGAAATCGAATGAAGTCGTTCTAGACTTAGGATGTGGACCAGGCGATGTCACTTCTGATATTCTTTATCCATTTCTCGAAAATAAAATAAAACTGTTGGTTGGTTTTAAGTTGTTTTAAACTAAATTGTGAATAATTATTTTTGATACCAATATTTTATTTCAGATTGGTGTTGATATATCAAAACAAATGGTGGAATTTGCTAAAAGAAACAACCAGTGTTCCAAAATTGATTTCAAAGTTTTGGATATTGAAAATCTAAATGATTGCAAATTAAATACGTGCACATTCAATAAAATATTTTCATTTTATTGTTTACACTGGATTCGTAATAGACTAGATGCTTTTGTTAATATGCACTTAATGTTAAAGAACAGTGGAGAAATTTTGGTGTACTTTTTGTTAATTAATCCAGTGGTTGAGTTATATAAAATCCTGGATGAAGAATGGCAAATATATGTTTCAGTGAGTATTTTTTGTATTCAATTGATTTTATTTGTTAATTAAATTTAATACTTGAACCAATCAAAATTTGCATGGAATCTAAAATAAAATATTTTATGTATAACCAAAATAGTTGGTTCTACTAATATTAAATTTAAATTAGGAAATATGAATTGTATTTTTTTTTTTTTTTAAACTATATATGAGGTGTATTAAAAAAAAACCAGGATTTCATATTTAATAATTACAAAAATAAAGTTACATATTATTTAAAGCTATCTCCTTCGAAATACTCTCCTCCGGACAATATACAGTGATCCCGGTGATCTTGCTATTTTTAAAAAGTCCTTTCGAACTGTTCCAAAGTTAATAAAGCTATGAGATCTGTTGCCGCGTTCGCTTTAATTTTCTCTACATCTTGAAATCATTGTCCTTTAAGCGCGGATTTTAATCTTGGAGGAAAAAAAAATCACATGGGGCCTGATCTGGAGAATAGGGAGTGTCTGCGGGACCACAGCAACTTTTTTATCAGCCAAAAATTCACGAATCGACAGCGCTAAATGTGCCGGTGCATTGTCATGGTGAACAATGGCAAAACGATTTTGGCAGCGCAACCTTTCTTATCTGTACATTTTCTTGTAAAATTGCGTGTCATTTGTTTGGTTGGTTCAATTGGTTCAAATGTGATTCCCTTTTTAATTCACGAACGGTTAATCGGCGGCCATTTAGCATTTTTTCGCAAATTGTCGCCACACCATCGTTTCTGGATGACGTCGACGGTCTTCCAGAACGTGGATCGTCTTTAGTTAACCGCCGACTGTCCTTGAAACGTTTAAAACACTCGAAAGTCACGGAACCATTCGACGAATCATCCCCAAAATCGTTTCCGTTGCATCATTTTTACCAAGTTTCAAGTAAAACTTGTATGCATGCGTGTTGTTCGTCAATTTCGGAAATGTCGAAAACGGCCAACGAAAAAATCTAACCCGATTTAACCACGTGTAATATGAAACTGAGATAAGATGGCGACTTCGGGTTTTGTTTAAAATATCCATTTATTCACGGGAAATACGTCTATTTACAATTTGAAACGTTATCGTGTGTAGATTAGCCGTAATAGCATTTCTCCTGGTACTTTTTGAACAGACTTCGTATTGTATAGGTATTTAAATTATGCTAATATTAAATTGAAACAAATAGTTTTGATTGTTTTACTTCTACATTTTTCTATATTCTATTACAGGTACTACACCTATATTGTTTATAATAAAATAATAAAAAGTCTGTAAATTACAGGTTATAATTTTTATTGATATTTGCATTATTATACAAAATAATTATAATATTTTCATATTTAACAAAATCGATTAGAGGTCGCGATTTATTTTTATTTATTAATTAAATATTATATAGAAAAATAAGTACTAATGAATATCATTATTAATAAACTATTGTTTAAATTTTATTTAATTAAAATTTGTCCACATATATGATGCTATTACACGTTTTAAGTATTTATAATATTTACAAAAAAAGACGAATTTTCTCTGATACATTATTCGGTTGTATCTTTATTCTATAGAGTTACTGTTGTCGGTATTGTTCAATATGTTCTACGGCAACCCCAAGGTTGAATATTTCTGTTTTCTGTTTTGGTTAGAATCAGGCTCCTTTAAATAAGTGTAGTGGAAAATTTGTGAATTGGGTTTTAATCCAGAAGGTCTGAACAAAAATTTTTGTAATATCATGTATTTTTATTACAAAATATTAAGAGTATTTTTTGGTATTTGTTTTAGTTATTTTTCAAAGTATACAATCTAGTATTAATCTACTTTTAAGTGCAAAAACATGTTATTATATATATATATAACCTGATTTTAAAATGGGTATAAACAGATTTTTTCTGAATTTACTACTATTCTACAAAAAAAATTAGTAAAATAAATAAATAACAGCACTCCATGTATTTTTGGATATTGGTTTGATCATTTTTATTAAATTATAATGTTCATAATTGTTTTATATATATATAATATTTATTGTGATTACAGGTGTATAGAAAATATTTAATTCTATAACTTAATATTTGTTTAGGATAATATACAGAAGTCGCAAAATATCTATTCAGAAGAAGAAATTAAACTACTGTTCATCAAGGCTGGTTTTAAAATTATCAGTATAGAATCAAGCGTAAAACAACATGCATATCCAGACTTATCATCCCTTTTGGGTAACTATACTAAATGTACATTATTATAATTAGTAGGTATACAAATTCAATATAATATTTAATTTATTAAAGCTACTCTCACTAATATTTTTGTTGTTAAATTTTGAGATGCACTATCAATCTATTAGTTTTGTTATGCATATTGAAATATAGCGCAGCACAGAGTAATAAAATCTATGTTACCTATGCCAACGTATATTACAATGCAGTTCTTTGTCACTATCCAAATGCCGTATATTTAAATACAGGCACATAATTAGTGAGCGAGTCGAGTTTATGAATCTTCGTGTCACTGCTGTTTTATATATTTTATTTTAGGTATACTTACCATCTTTAACTTCATTTCAACAGCAATCTTTTCCCATAAATTGTTTTTAGTTTTAATTAAGTTTCATATAATAGACATGACTATTGTCAAATAAAACCCTGCAATGATAAACGGCTTCAATTATACTTTCTGTGCCAAGTCTCCCCAATGTTGTTGTCAATGTCTTCCCAAAAAATTATTGTTTGGTATTATTAAAATTTACATTGGAACAGCAATAGAGATATATTAAACAATTATTTTTTTAAACTCTACCTATTATTGTAATATAATATTGAATACATTTTGCTCTTTGAGCATAACATATATTATATAAATATAAAGTATATTGCATAACGCATATGCAACATTTAAAGTCTTGCATCAAGTTTGAAGAAATGAGATAAAAGTCAAGAACCCAATTTTCACCTTTTTAGTCTCTATGTAATATTTCACACCTAATTATATTATAGTTTCATATATTAAAAATAGAATACTACAAATTTCTGGTACAATGTATTACATTGATGCATTTTTTCACTTACACAATTAAAAATATATATATATATATTATTATTATTATTATTATTATTATTATTATTATTAAGTTTTGTTTAAAATGAATTATAATAATTAATATTTCTATGTGTGTTTACTAGATGCAATCAAACCAGTAGATGTTGTGTACAATATTTTGCCACCAAATTTGCGTGAGAGATATTCTCTTCATGTTAAAGATAAAATACATGAGAAACAACTGGTGGAAATATGTCCATCTACTGGAAAAGCTACACATAAATATATTCCTATTACTGTGCATGCTATCAAAGAATAAAATTATCTAAAATATTATGTTATAAACAAGGTTTACGTTTAAAAAATGAGAATAACACTAAGTATATCTACATATTGTAATTTAAAATATAGAATCATCATCTTCCTAGTTTTTATTTATAAAACAAATGGGTTAAATTTTATATCAAAATGTGAAGTAGTGTTAATATTATTTTATTCTTAGGTTTATAATGATTTTCAATTTGATGAATATGTTATCTTAAACTACTGTTGCTATTACAGTGAAATTGTGTTTTTCATTTTCATGAATAAATTATGTAATTTCTAAACAAATATTTATTTTGTATTTTATAATATCATTATTTTGTTTAAACTTTTAGATTGAAAAAATAGTAAACTGGGTTGGGAAAGGTGTTTTTTTTATTTGATTAAATACAAACAATACTTAAAAATAATTAATGTCATAGTTTGATGACATTATAATTTATTATAGAAGGCTGAAGATGTACACAATTTAACACTAACATTAATTCTGTGTTCCATACTAAATATTTTTTTTTAAATCTACTAATCACTATCTTTAAATTTGTATATAATAATACTACTATTGTACACTTGGGTAAGCAAAGTAAAACAATTGTTTGTTTTATCCATTTTTAAATCTTACTTATATTATAAATACAAAAGTTTGGTTGTTTGGTTGTGACTCAATCACGTCGAACTGGCTGAATGGATTTTTATGAAATTTGTTATATCCTTAGGTTCTAGAACACGTTTTTATGGGATAGTAACCTGCCTATTCAACACAATGAAAAATACCAAGTAAAATTATTGTACATTTAATCTGGCACGGTACACAAAAGTTAGCCAAAATATGGGATGGAAACACGTTTAATAGATTTCTGTTTTCGAAAGGTCTTGAAAATTCGGCTTTAAAATGACCATCAAAATGGAAATTAATTTGCACAGACAATGTCTAGCGGGATAGCTGTGGATAGAAAGCAAGTGTGTTCGTAAACGCACACTTCTCCACCGCCACCCTTTCACGGTTGTCTGTGGGAGTGAGTGAGTAACGAAAAATTCTTTCTAACACATTCAACTTCCAACTTTCAAGTATATGTAATAATGTTTAAAGTCTTAAGAGAGTAGAAGGAAGAGGAAATAGGGGGTTGCCACGAGCATTTACATTGCCCAGATTAACGTGTCACCTATGACGTAATACACCCGTGGTTAACTGACAATCGACAATACCACATTGTGAGATTTTAATAATCAATTAAAATATTTATTGATTACTATACTATATTTATCCAAAATATACACTAAATATATATTTATGTCAACGTTAAATATTTTGTTGCTTTAAAATGTTTGTCAGAAACAAGTCTAGTTTTGAAACTTTAGTTTAAGTGTTCATTTGGAAAAATGTCAACAGGCTTTTAATAGAACCACATTAAAAACATAAAATATATATATTATTTATTTTTCATTGTCATATTTCAGATTTTGAGTGTAGTGACAAATATATTGATTGTACTTTAGTAAGTTATTTTATTTTGTCTGTAAACCAGTTTTTTTTTTTTCAGAAATCTTGCTAAAATGAAAAACTTTATAAGGAATTTCTTTTAGAAATTTTTGTCTAAATTGTGCGTTGGCTAGGTCATATTTTTATTTTCTTAATATTGGGGAAAAAACGAAGGAATATATAAGCAATAATATGGGTTCTGTTAATTTTGATTTTTATTGGATTTCAATGAAAAATAATCGTACAGACCTGAAACTTTCTATTGAATACTTACATTGGCATTTTGTAGACTTAGTACAGTTATCAAAACGTTTTGGCGTTTTTCGAATTATTTATAACTATTTGAAATCTAGTTAATTTTTTTTTTTTTTGGCATTATGTGAATAAAAATGTTGTTTAAAATTTAATTGTATCAGAGTTTTTTTAATTACAAATTAATACGGTTTTCAATTTAAATTGATTAGAATCGTTGCGTACCAGATATGAACTGTTAAATTATCCGGAATATACTACTTTTATAACTTCCCTTCTACAATAATGGCCTTGTGCGAAATATTTCCAGCTTTTTGTATTCAATATGAATTATGTTACAGACAGATGCGGTGGCGGTCGTATAGTACCTAGTCATTATTTTGTTTAATTTAATATGAAAAACATAATTTTTTGATGAAATTGTTCAAACGTAGTACTGAAAAAGCATTATTTATTCGCATTTTTCAAGGCACTTTTCTTTTTTTGCCGAACTTATTTTAAATGCGCGGTCTAGTATAATTAATTAGTAATTACCTATTCATAATGTAAATTGAATTTCATCTGACCGAGAAACATTTTTGTAGGCGTCCTATAAAGTAGTTACCTACTTGCGACCGGGCGGGGGCTATATTTTAGCCGAAAAATATATTAGAGCAATTGCCAAAACCATTGAATTTGAGTGTTTTAAAATGTAAAAAAATAAAAATAATTTGTCTGCTAAATTACTACTTGTCTAATCAATTATTTTACGCGTTCACCGTGCAGCCGCCTCACAGCAAGAGCAGCCATTAGGGGTCAGGATCTCTACAAGAGATTTTTACACCAGGAGATATAAATTATACTATATACGCCCTGTGTGTGGGGAAGGGCTTTACCCATAATCTCTCCCTGAACTCTTGTACCTACTTATAAAACGCACAACGTATAGTTACACTGAATTCAGTGCGTAGTTGATTGATTTCGTATAATTTATCTATACTACATCATTTACCAATTCGGGCAATAGAAAAAAATCCTAGTTGCGCCACTGTATGCAATACGTGTACGTAACTCGGCGTTCGGATGATCTATACAGAGTTTAAACACAATCGATTATCGAGTAAAGCTTTTCCTTTTATGGCGGTTGGACAACAGATATCGGTGAAATTCGCATTACCCACTCGCCAAATATTTGGCGGGTGAATTTTAAACTCCGACGGTATGTGTGTATAATGTAGGTCGGTATTCGGTAGGTGTGTTCCGAGTTTCGATAGCGATCGGACGGGGGGTGATTATCCTCTGTTTTGGCCGTTTAGCTATAAATCGGTAAATTTATACGGGGGGGAGGGGGGGTGACGTATTTTGTATAGTATATTCCACGTCTATCGATTCCGCCGAAATGGCATTTTTGCTCGTAGAAAAACAAATCGACTCGGCCGAACTTTTTATAAAATAATTTTAAAATTCATTTTTACACGGCGGCGTAACATAAAACGCGCACAAGACGAATCGGGTTGGACACGCGTGGAAAAAACAAGGATCGTCGGGTATATGGACGACCGTTAAGGAAACACCGTTGGCGCAACTGGGAAGAAGGGGTGCTTTGAATCCTTAGCTCCCCCTAAGTGAAAATAAGCACCCCTATACGAATAATGGTGTGAGGGGAGTGGAGTTGACACTGACGAGTAACAAAAAAAACCCGGAGCTTTTGAGCACCCCCTTGTCCAAATGTTTAGTTACGGCTATGGGAAACACTTAGTGGGAAGACCACGGTTAAGCTGGGTGGACTGTGTCGAACACGACGTGGAAAAATTGGAACCCGATTCACAGTGAAGGATATAGCACCGATTGATTGGATGAAACGAAGAGACATATTTGTTCGGCGGTATGGTAGTTTCGATCACCGGAATAACCAAAAGAAGTAGAAAATGAACGTAATAGGTGACCATGTGTAAATTGGATATGCCGAAATTGAATTTGAAGTTAAAATTGGGTATATGTAATCAATACACGATATAATGTGATTACTCGTTTGCGCCCCTATCGCTGATGTACACGTAAAACGCTCGTGTGAGTTTTATACAAATATTATTTTATTATTATTATTATAGTTTTACCGTAAAACTTTTACGTTATTTGAATGTACATATTCGGTTTAGGTAATACATTCAAAATACATACTGTAGAAGTTTTGTAGCGACTTGTATTATAATTTTCCAAGGGATAACTTTTTCTAACCAACAGACTGTAAGTATACCTAGTGTAATTCGATAATCAAATATATAGACATATTATATTGTTGTCCCTCATAGAATATATTTTTTTAAATTAGGTTTCGTCATTATAGCAGTGTATATTTTGTTATCATTGTTATTGAGTACTGTTGGGCTGACTTGTTATAACACACCCCTTACCGACAAAACGATAGTAAATATCGCAATCGTCGATCAGAGCGTAGACATATTGCTGTTGGTCGTTTTACACATCAGTGGCGCAACAACAAATCCAATATGTGGATTGGATTGGTATCAGGGGCGGTGTGGCCGATCTGGAAATGGGAATTTTCCAGATGGCTGAACCGTATATTGGACCCGGTGACCTAATGATTATACGGACTTGATAGACTATACATTTATTAGTTACGAAATCCTTATAAACACTATATTTTCTAGTATAACCCTGTCTGTGATACAGTGATTTTAACGTTTATAATTATTTTGTGTCCTAATTTTTTCGAAAAACTTGTTGAAAATCTCGAGAAAAAAAATGTCAAATAAAGTACCGCCGGGTGGGGGAATTAAGTACAACGAGAACAATATTGAGTGTCTTTTTTTATCGGGGGGGGGGGGGAATAAAATGGTGGCCTGGACAAACTTCAGGACAGAATCGGAATCATATTAAGTGAAAAATTCGCGTACGGGATCGTATTCTCAAGCCTCGATTACACTGAGCGAGTTTACAAGCTGCTAGTTGACGAGTTTAGAAACAAGAGAATCGGTTAGTGCGATAGTGATGATCTCACGCAAAACTTTCCACTATAAAAAAGCTATAAAGCTTTTTTTTTTATAGTTCAGTAGCCAACTAGCTAACGAGTAAAAACCACATGTTGTGAATACGTTTTTTATTATAATATTACGTTTTTTTGTTATTTTTTTTAACATTTATGGATACATACATCTCACGTCTATTTATTCACGGTTTCATCACCCACACATATATCTGTGTTTCCTGCTTTTGTTTTTTTTCTCCTTTTTGATGATATGAGCTAAAACAATGACTCCCACACCAACTAATGCCGTCGAAATTGCGTAGACACTGAAACCAGGTACCTCCAGGAACCCGCAGCTATCAACTATGACGACACACGGCTAGTTTACTAGCTAACAATCCCAAACGCCAGGAGTAGCGAGTAAAGTATTTTACCGGCTTTCAACTTTATTCGCAGATTGTTTACAATTTGCTAGTTGGCCTGTGAACATGATTACACTGGGCGAGTTTACTAGCAGCTTATAAACTTGTTATTTTTGGATCCAATTTTAAAATTAACATTGTCGGATTAGGAATATTAAGGAAATAGAAGAAAATTCTACGATTTATTATTAATTATATATTCAAATATATCCAAGTACTACATTCCTCCTCACATTTAAAATACCTGAGTACGCCACTGGTTCTCATTAGGAATGTAGGATAAATCTTTTTTTTAATTTTTTGAATCTTATTCGCTTATATTCATTATTTTACGTTGATATTTTTTTCTTGGATACCTATCTAGATAATTTTTCCACCTGGTATATTGTATTTTATTTAAAACATTTTTTGAAATTTCAAACACTTTTCCTAAAAATATGGCTTTTTAAAAAAATAAATATAATTCTAGTCAATACAAATCCTCGAATAATCTCCTTTTATATAGTACCTAAATATTAAAAAAAAAAAAAAAACAATGTTCGTCCGATGGTACTATAACCTATATATAGGTATATTTTAAAAATATTTATACTAATCTTGTTTTGACTTTATGGTCTACATGCAATTCGATTTTCGTTAACAACTTATTAAATTAAAATAGTATTAAAATCGGATCTATAGTTTATTATAATTTTATCAATTATATGTGAGTCGAGTTAACATGTTATTGAGGTTTGAACTATTTGAAGAGCTCCAAAATGTACCCAAATTTTAACAAAGTATTTTTGGGAACGAGAGGCCGCAGCTTTTATTTATCTATAGATCCAGGCTAGGACTGGGATAATATTTTAGGGCAGGTTAGATAATATAAATTATAATATCATAATTAGATTCGTTTTAAAACGATCACTGTTAGACCATGTGCCTACATGAATTTAAAACCAGTCCACCAATAAATTCTTGCGTCGGGCCAGTTCGTCCTCGTCTTAGGATATGACCAGGATAGTTCACTATTGGAACTAATGCATTACAGTGGAGTCCTAAGGAAATTTTAATCAAATATCTACCCATTGGCCATAGGTATCTACGGTCTGTTGACTGTGAGTGATAAACGTTTTGATACAGAGGTATAAAAACATTAAAAATATGAATATCATGGGTGAACAAGAGTATATTCCAGTATTAGTGTCCTAAAATTAAATACCTCTGTAGTGACCATTCGTTGAATAGAAAATATACTGCATATTAGGTACCTATAGGTATACGTAACAGAACCATCGGTGATGAACAAAAGCGATTATACCCAAATCTCATTTTTTTTTTTTTTTTTTTTTTTTTTTTTTAAAACCGAGTGATTTTTAAAAATAATATATTTATATGGGTTTTTACTGCTCTGAACGTATGGTACCTACATATATGAATGCAGTCAGGGGGAGAAGCGAGCTGTAAAGGTGGTTTTAGAACTCCCCTACATTATATTGTTATATAATAGTATATAATACTGTGTTCGGTTTCTATATTGTATTAAACCCACCGAATTCATAATATTAAACAGTTTGTATTATATGCATTTTGCATCTATAGGCATGCGCACAGGATATGCAGCTGCACATTGTATATAACTGCGACGACTTAAAGAAGGGGTCTGAATTTCTCCCGTGACAATAAAAACTACTACCAGCACGACAGCGCGTACCGGTGCAAGCTGCAAACGTAAGTCGTTTGGTAGGTATATAGGCACTTAAAAATCATGCAATGATTTATTCAATTTTTTATGAATAGATATATATAGGGGATGAATGTCTATAGGCCGACTTTTCTGGGCTACGGTTAACTTTGTAACAACTTCGTAAAACGCGTCGTACACACGAATAGTTTTCATTTGTATTATACGTTTAGTTATTGTAATCGTAAGAGGGAAACTCGACAATCGAAGAGACGGACGTTAAAGCAAAGCAACCTAACCTACTGAGCAATGAGCGTATTATATTATTCTGTCCGTCGTGGTACCAGCTGCGGTATTTTTTTTTTTTTTTTTTACGAATTGAGTAATTTTTCGCGCGGTTTTTAACAGTTTTAACGTCTCGTAGATCATAACACTGTTTCTAATTATTATTGTACGTTAGCCACACATGCGCGGGGCAGTGGCTATTTAAAATTGTGCGCGGGCAAGCCGTCTAGATAGAAATTTGTAAAATGGAGACGATTTTACTAATGTTACGGGCACCAGCGGCTTACGATTCGGTTTCGGAACACGGTCATTTCTATATCCTAGAATCTAACTAAAAGTACGGGACGATGGTTGATAGACCTATGATAGAAATATCTATTTCTATACATCAGTTCCCGAAGGAAGCGAATCGAATAGCATAGCCATTAAATTAACGATACGATTTTTAACTGACCGTTGAGGAAAATTCCTTATACTTATTGCAGCCACCTAATTTTCAGACTTATCCAACAAGGTTGACTACCTAGTTACTCATGTTTTATACAGAATTTTCCTTTTTTTCATCCTTTATTTCGACTTTGTGTCTTGTTATCCTGATGACAAACCATTTTTTAGGATGCTTTTCGTTGTCTTTATCCGCCACGGTTCTGTTCTAATCTTGTTTTACCATTTTCCTGTCAAGAAGTTAATTTGGCAATAATTCGATAAAAATATCGTCTTTAATAAACGTACTTTTCATAAGAAAAATGTATAATCTTTTCAATAGCACAAATAGTTTAATCTGAAATAAGTAGGTCTAGGTGCCTATAGGTAAAGAATAATTATTTTGGTTATTAATGTTATTATACAAATATTATAATGTAATATACATATATCGATTCTCGTTTTTACAGAAAAATATCCTTCCGAATTGCGTCCCGGTTAATTTTTTTGTATACATTTTAGTTGCGTCCTGTACATTATTAAAACTATACGATATTTCCCTGCCCATTTTTACACAGACCCCGCAGACTTTGTCTGTAGTAATAATTATTACTAAAATATTGTTTTGCTTGTTATATATTTTGTATTCTGCGTGTATTTGGTAATTTTGTAATTGTTATAAATACAAAAAATATATTATGGTAACTTTTGATAAAAATTGAATTTGATTGAAAATCTCCGTCATTGCTTGTTTTGAAAAAATGTGCTTTATCAAATTGTGCGTTCATACGGTTGTTTAAACGAATACTTATGTTTTATACGAATTAAAGATTGCTTTTATACGCTATTATTCGGGACGCAATTCGTATTATAGCTATACTCTCGTTCGGGACGCAACTAGTACGCAGCGTTTATTTCTTTTACTCAATTCAAAAAATAATCATTTGGAAAAAAAAAGCCACCTCTTAGCTACCCTATAAGGATTTGTCAATATTCTTAAATTATAATGTGATATTTAATCGACGTTAATGTTATATTTGTTTTAGACGTTGGATGTTTTCAAGAAACTTTAACGACTTTTTAAAAAAAAGTTTCCGTTTAAAAATTAATCATAACGTCTAAACTCGTTAAATATTTAACGAAAATTAAACGCCGATGGACCAAAAGGTGTTACACGAGCTTCAAAAAAAAAAAAAACAACACATTTTATAGGTATACCTACAATTTAGATTTTTAGCAGATACCTATGCTGTATTCGTAATTTATTGTTAAATACAAAATAATATCGTATGGCTTTTTATTTTTCTACATTTGAATATCCCGGCATGGATGACGTGCGGATGCGGTCGTGGATCGCTTTCAAAACGTAAATATCAGTCAGCTGTTCGGTGTTTTGTTTTACATCGACCGCAGCAACCATCAGACCGGTAACCATGGTAACAACAGTGTGACAGGAAACCGGTTGGCTCGGCCGTCAGGAGATCTCAAATTTTCGATCCGAGTTGATTGGGTCTCACGCGTCAAGTCGGCCATAGGAGTTCGTGATCGGGTCCGGGGAATACACGAAAAAGACCGAATTGCCAGAGCGGCGTTGTCGGGCAATCGAGCGGTTTGGAAACCGGTGGTCGGGGCAAGCGGCCAGCGGCGGAACTGGTTTTGTTTTGCGAACCCCTGGAAATGAAATAGGTAACCTTTAAAATTATAAACAAAACGGTTTTTTTTTTTTTTTTTTTTTTTTTATTATTATTTTTATTATTATTATTAGTTTTTTTTTTTTTTTTTTTGCGGCATTTCCTTTGTTCGGGTACCCAAACGCCAGGTGTTTTTCACGGCCAACGGACATAACAGCAGCCGCCTTGCACACACACTCACACCCCTGTGATCGTACCACTACCACCACCACCACCACCACCACCATCATCATCGCCACCACTACTACCATCATCGTTGCCCTCGGCGGCAGGACAAGCTCGTCAAGCAGCGGGCTGCGGGCATTGAGCAACAGCAGTGAAGCGGCGGTAACAGTAGGAGCAGCAACATCAGCAGTTCAGCGGTCCTCGACAGCATTAGCAGCAGCACTGAAAACACACTCCTCGCAGTGAGTGTATGCGTGTGTGTTCTGTGCGTGTGTGTGTGTGTGTGTGTGTGTATATTCTTGTGCGTGTGTGTGTGTGTGTGTCCGTGCACAGGAATCCACCGGAAGTGCGCCGTCGACTGCTCGGCTGAACGAGCCAGGGTTTAAACGGTCGCTGTCCAGGAGGTTTCTGTCGCGTCCCCATCTGGCCCTAAAGCTTCCCAGCCAGTCTACAGGTGGTCGGAAGGATTTCCGATTCGTGTCAAGGACGTTTTGTCTTGATACCCTTACACCTCGTGTATATGCGTGATTCGTACTTCATCAAGTACTCGCGGCGATCCCGGCAAGATCGGTAACGCTAACCAATACGGTTTTCTTTGGCCGCCAGCCACCATGGTGTCGCCGTTGTCCCGGTTACAGAACAAGACGTTTCCGGCCATGTCCACCATGCTGCAGGAAAAAGAAAATTACGAAGAGCTCAATCAGATTGGAAATGGTGTGGTCCACATGGTCAATGTCCAGTCGAATTGCATTATAACGAGTAATGGTTTTGTTATATATTTTTTTTAAAGGTGCATATGGTACTGTCTACAAGGGACGTGATCTCGTCAATAAAGGCAAATTTGTGGCCATGAAGAAGATAAAAATCCCGTTGGCCCAAGACGGTGTGCCGATGACTACTCTGCGTGAGATTGCTCTACTCAAGCAGCTCGATCAACAAGAACATCCAAATATTGTCAAGTACATATTAAACAATGCCATAACAATCTCTGGTGATTATACTGATTCTTTAATACTATTTAGACTTTTGGACGTGGTACACGGTCCGCGGTTATATAATGAGAGATTTATGACGCTTTATTTGGTATTTGAACATATCGAACAAGATTTAGCCACCTATATGGCACGATGTCCAAAACCAGGAATGTCTTCTGAAATTGTTAAGGTATCATCACTGTTTTTTTTATTATTATAAATGTAGGTATAAATTATATTGTTGTTTTATTTTATGTTACCTATTTTATTTGTTAGTTATTGAATTTAATATGTTAAAGATATATCTATCTATTGTTTAAAAATCGTTAAGTGTAGTTATACTTAAAAAGTAGCTTTAACTATTGGAAAATTTGTTTTGTGTTCCAGAAAAGAAATTTTTTGGTATTCCTAAAAGCAATGTATATTTGTTTTATTTTAAAAATTGTTATATAACAATTAAAAATAAAATTCCTTGAAATATTTGAATTACCTACCTTATGTAAAACCTTATGAATTAATCTAGAGAGGTTACTAGTCGCTTTATAATTGGGTGATAGATAGGTATACCTACTTGTTGATGATAAAGAAGCAAGTCTCTTGTAGTAGGCTAAAAAAGAGTATTATTGAATCCTTTTCTGTTTATAAATAAAAAAAAAAAAAATACTATTTACGTTTGTTTACTATGACATTATACCTATCCATCTAAAACAAATATAAAGTTACTTTTACTACCCGATTTATTTATTTTCCAGTACATGGTTTAGAAAGTGTGGAATTTTAATTTTAGAAATTGATTACAAATACTAGTCACATAATTGAATAGACACCTAATAGTAGTTATATTTTATTTATGACCTGTATCATACTATACAATATAATTGCTATAAAATTATATTTTGATATTCTCAGAAAGTATTATATAAGTATCATGTCTACTGGGTGACCTAATTAAATATATGATCTACCATTTGGTTAAAATAAATTTTAATATTTTAGATTTATATCAGAGTGAGGAATCTTAATGTGAAAATAATGTATTTTCATTATATTAATTTTTTGTCTCCAAAAACTCTTTTAGGGGTAGACATTTTTCCCAATAGAATTATTTTTGACATTAATCATGTGTTTTATAGAAAATAA
Organism: Tuberolachnus salignus; assembly: GCA_956483605.1. Classification (NCBI taxonomy): domain Eukaryota; kingdom Metazoa; phylum Arthropoda; class Insecta; order Hemiptera; family Aphididae; genus Tuberolachnus; species Tuberolachnus salignus. The sequence goes on along the minus strand of OY101436.1, from coordinate 35,739,395 downwards.
AATAAATATTTCACTTGTTCTACATGAAAAAATATAGTAAATTATTTTTCGAGTTTTGAATAAGATGTATTGGTTGCGTTTTACCGGCACATACTGTTTTCACCTATCCATTAAATAATATAACTTGAAATAAGAGTTAAAATACATCCATTACTAAATTTAAAGAGGAGAATATTTCTTTAAGATATTTTCAACGATATTGATTTTTATTAAAAAAATAAAAATATAGATATTTACGAAAGCAATATTTAAATATAAAATATATAAATAATTTAGTTGTGTATTTTCTTAAAGGCTGTTATTTAAACATTTTTTTTTTTACTGGTTCATGGGAGTTTAAAATGACCATTAAAGTTCTGTGATATAATTTTGTTATATTGTCTGTTGGATCTGTTAAGTGTCAGTTGAAAATATGTTGTTTTTCACGATATAGTGATTATCTACAAAGATTTTAAGTAAAATTAATTTGGGAGGGGGGGGGTTTCAGTAATTATAAAATTATTTAATAATATTTTACAATATTATCAAAATGTTGTGCTTATTACATACGTCATATTCACAAACTTTTTATTTTCAAATAAACTAGACTTGAAAAGAGAATATTTTACTAAAAGTTATGATGTGCGTAACACTAGTATTGGACACACTGTTTATGAGTTATAACAGTTTAAAATTTAGATCAGAGGAGTATTGAGTGGTCTTTTTGTTCATCTTCCGGCTTCTATTACTCAAAGAGTTTTTGCTGTCATCACCGAATCATTCCAATTCTCTTGATCTCACACTTCACTAACCTCCAATTCTTGATAAGGTCTTCCACAACATCCACCTCTTCCGACGGGGACCCTGGTGCCTTTTTTCATCCGGCAGTATTGAATGGCAATATTTTAAAAATTGATATGCAATTAATTACCATTCTCTATTCCTTTCATCTAAATTTTAAACTGTTATAACTTAAACAGTATATTCGATATTATTGTAATGTAATAAAAATATAAATATAAATAAACTTTTAGAAAAAATAGGAATAACAATGGAATATCACATTGTCAATGTGATATTTTTCTACCATTATTATTTTTTTTTTTTTTGAATCGATAAACCACAGCAATCTGCAGACTTGTCTTTCTAACAAAAAAAATAATCATCAAATTTAAACCATTCTACGAGGCATGAGTTTTTCATAAAAGGCATGTTTTCAAGCTACAAAACGCTCCAGCACTATGCCCCAGAACTATATCTGGTTATTCCTGACTATTGTATTAAACAATTTATACTTCGGGACTTATTTTGTTTAGATTTAAAACTAGTGGTATTACTTATTAGTTATTACACAAATATAAATAACTCTACTACATCACATAATTAATACATTTTTTATTCTGATGTTAGGTTTTACTCTTATATTGGATTTCATTCTTAGTTTTAGAATTATTTAATGACATTTTAATATGTTATGTGTATATGGTAAAACCAATTTATACTTGTGTATACTATTTTCTTAAAATTTGGTGTCCAATGTCCATAATATGCTCATTTAATCAACTTAAAATGAATTATAATATCTAATAATTATATCTTTTGCTTTAATATAATGTAGTTAAATATATTTGATACGACACGAGTAATATTTCTATATTTATTTTTATAGTGGTGTCTATCCTTAATATATATAAAACCACTTACTCTCTACCTATTTACTTAACTATTTCAGGAAGAATTATTTTGTATTAAACAAATACTTAAATATTAAAATGATCAAATACCCAATAACCTATATTGTAAAAATTTTGCTAAAACAGAATAACTGCTATTGACTAATTTAATATAATTGGCTTATCGTCGGTACATATTTAGGTAATTTTACCTTAGTGCCAATAGTAGTATTAAAATAAAATAGTTTCTGTGATGTATTGTATATGACTTATACACAATTTTTGCAACAACTAATGTAGAGTGTGTCAATTGTTTAATTGTTTTAAAGCTTTTGTATAAAATAATGACATATAAAAACAAAAATATACATTTTTAGTAATCGGGGTTGGTACTTACTATACACCCAATTGTTTAGTTTTCACCAAATATTTAAATTAATTAATGTTGATCTTGAATAATAACAAACAGTTATCCCATTGTTAGTATCCCAAAAAATCAAATAGGTTGAAAACAAATATGATTTTAGGTACCTAACTTAAAACAAATTATGTTTTATAAGTAAAACTACACTAATTAACTTGTTAACGTTGTGGCCAATCTACTATGTTATTGTGTCAATTTTAAAAGATTACAAGTTTATTATTTGTGTAAGTGATTAAATATTTGGTTTTGAATTAATCTATTTATTGATTAGTAAGATAAATAAAGTCAATAAATAATAGTGGATTTAAGAAGGATGGAGAGAGAAAAAATTATAATATGTATCATTTAATATGTCAATTTGTATGTTTTATTCTAGTTTGGTATACTAATACTTATTAGTGTACATGATTTTTATTTTTTTTTCTAGAGTGTAATGCGACAAATATTATCAGGAGTCGATTTTCTTCACTGTAATCGAGTTGTACATCGTGATCTCAAACCACAAAATGTTTTAGTATCTAGTGACCTTAGAATTAAAATTGCTGATTTTGGCTTAGCAAAGATATATGATTTTGATATGAAGTTGACTTCAGTAGTAAGTAATAATTCAATTAAGAGGACATTTTCTGTCTATTTAAAGGACAATATAGCAAAATTGTGTTTTCGTACTTCTAATAGTATTCAGACCTCATTGGTTGTTTAATCTCTATAGAACAGTTTTTTTAGATATTTTGTTTTAAACTGATTTATTTGCATATTAAAATTTACCTTTTTAAAAAGTCAGTTCAAAATCTGCAGATCAAGATTTCAAAAAAACTGTTCAATAGAAATTGAGTAAAACTTCTCTTGTTTATTTTGGCACCAAATTAAGTATATATGTTTGCCAAAGCCTATGTTTTAACAGAGTTACAAAAACTCCTTTTTGTTATATTACCCGATAGTTAGACAGAGTTCTGTCTCTCAATTATCACTTTGTAGTTCTAGAAAATAAATTTGATATATTATTTAATTTAGGTTGTAACATTATGGTATCGAGCACCTGAAGTTTTATTAGGTTTACCATATGCTACTCCAGTTGATGTGTGGGCTTGTGGATGTATTATGGGAGAGATGTATAAATTAAATCCTTTATTTGATGGTGAATCCGAGGCAGAACAGTTAGATAGGATATTTAGGTAATTACTAATTAGTGACTAATATTAATGTATCGGTACTAAAATTAAAAATTAAAACTTTTTTTAGGATGATTGGTCTACCATCTGCTTTAAATTGGCCAAAGAATGTTTCTCTGTTGCGGAGTTCCTTTGAGTCTTATTCACAAACTTGTTTGAAGACTGTTATTCCTGAAATATGTTCCACAGGAGAAGATTTATTAATGGTAAGATTTAGGGATGAGTAAGTTCTCAATATTGTTGGGTTTTAGCTGATTTATTCAAACTAAAATATCTCATTCAAATTTGGATGATCATAACTTTGTAAAACACCTGTATATAATTGATCATCTCAATTACTATTGGATAGTTCAATATTTAAGAATCATTCAAAAAATACTTATGTTATTTAAATAATATAATTTCAACTACTACCATTACTACATTTAGTTGATTAATAATGAACGAGTTTTTATTTATTTTAATATAATGGACATTAGAAATAATTAAATTAATTTGTATTTTCAAGCAATATGAAAGGCGAACAATATCAAAAATATTAGTAATCCGACTAATTGAATTAATTAATTATATCCAAGATATATATATATATATATATATATATATATATATATATATATATATATGGATTTTGATGCATTTAAATTTTTGTATGTATAAGTAGATAATGTGTTTCAGGAGATACTGGTAATTTTTATTTTTAATTTTTGAAATTTTCACATGAAATATGTTTTTGTTTGAAATAGATAATTGAAAATATACTTTTTCATAATCAATTTTTTATATTTCATGTGATAAATGAAACATCAAGATTTATTTTTAGTAAATATTTTAGCAGTATACATTTTTAGGAATATTTTGTTTTTGTTTTTAGAAAATGTTAAAGTTTGATAGTACCCAACGAGTGACGGCTCGGGAGGCTTTGAAACATCCATACTTTAATGAAATATAAATTTGATTGTGTCTACCTTGGATACTATTGATGTAAGTATCTTTATTTTATCAGACAATACAACTATGTATTAAGATATAGAAATATTTAATTACTATAATTTATATTTTTGAGGCCATCATTGTATCATTTACTGTCTGCATCTTTCTAACGGATCGTATAGCAAAAATGTATTTCGGTAAATAAAAACAAAATGTATTTAAAATATGTTTAAGAGATAAAGAACACCTGTTATACAATTGTAGACGATATCATATTGAGGATAACCTTGTGAGTGTTTTATAATTCTCTAAATATTCAACTCGTGATCGAAGGTCCAACAAATTGTGTATTTCATATTATTTTTATACTTAATTTTTATAAAAAAAAAACACGAACAAAGTTGTCTACAAAATTTTGTCATCCATAAAATTTAAAATAAATGTTTTATCTCAAAAACCATTTTTAAAGGACTTATTTGTCTGTTTTACGTAAACACACTTTTGCTATATTACTTGTTTGAAAGACAGGCAGTAAATGCTACTGTGACGGCTTAAGTCTTAATTATTTAAATCAACCACAGTCAGTGTAGTTTGGAATGAATAATTTTTGTACATAACAAATATGAACAAAATTATATTATTAATACTTGTAATGGCAAAAACATGAATGTTTCTAAATACTTGAAGAAATGAACAACTTTTTGAAATATTATATAAATAATAGTTCAAATAAATATAAATTAGTATATTATTTGGATTGAGTGAAACCTGAATCATATCATTTATTTTGTCATTAAACCAAACTTAAACTCTGATTTTAGATTTTGAATGTAGATTTAAATTAAAATGTACAATACTTTTAATATGTATTGTTCTACTTAAAATTTATGGTTTAATTATTATTGTTTGTTTGAGTGGTACTTGTCTATTATAACCCTCTTAGTGTTAGTTAAAATTAAATTAAATTTGGTATTTTCACATATTTCAATCTGTTCAAAACAAACGATTCATCTACATCACTATTATTTTGATAATGTTGTCACTATTTTAGGATATAGCTTAAACTACCGATCCGTAAAAATAATTAAAAATTTTTTATGTAAAAGATATTTATTATTTTGTAAATAGTAATTATAGGGTTCTGTTTTTTAATTTTTTGAAATGAGTTATTTTAATAAATTATGTAAGGCAAGGCTTTGCACCGGAATTATTTATTCGGGTTTCTGGTGTTTCAGGTTAATGAACATTTCTGGTTATAGTAATTTGTATATTTTAATATTATATATGAATAAAAATAATTAAAATTCAAAATAATAGCATATTAAAAAAATAAAATAAAAATACTCGTTTAACAATATTAAATAAAAATTAAAAATCAGTTGAAACTTCAGACCAGGTTTTAAACATATACTTGGTTCTTCGTGAATCATCAAGTATTGTTTAGAAATTTAAAAAAAAATGGTAATTTATCAGTCAAAGAAACCAGTCTTGGAATTTAACTTTTCGGCACATGATCACTCCAAGTACAAGATTACACAACACAATTATTGTTATTAGTGATTATTTAATAAAATTGTAAAAGAATAATCTGTATTCTTTAATCATGCAAACTAAGATCTTAGTTGCAAAAAATAAATACAAATTAATACGCCATTTGATTATTTTATATGATTCTGTAATTCGGGTTTTGAGTTAACTCAAATATTTCATTCTGTTGTTTATCTTTTCAATCTTTTTTGTATATTTGTGTTTTAGGTTATGTTATTTATTTGGGTTAATTTTGGGTTAGGTTCGGTTGCAATGCACCACCGTGTATAAGTGTTATTTATGAATGTTTATTTTATGCCAATATATTATTTGCAATTGAAACTTATACATTTCATACAACTATAGGCTCATCTCAACGTTGTAAAATAAATATAATAAACATCAATAAAATAAAATAAAAATAATGGTTCTTTTCGAATCAAAAACAGTTAATTACTATTGTCCATTATATTAATGTCTACCAATGGCCATTTGAATTAACAGCTATCAAATTGTGTGATTCAACTAAGATTATCTTAATAAATTACTATAGTGTAAAATAATGTCTGTGCACAGTGTTTAAAATACACTGTGTTCTGGTCAAGTGTGTTTTTGTATCCATTTCTGAAAGTCTGTGTTTTGTAAGATGTAATGTAGAGCTTATTATATTGAAACACTGTTAGTGGTGTTTCATGGTATTTGCTGGCATATTGAAGAATTTTATACTGTATTAGACTAAAGTGAGGTAACTTTAATCTATTAATACTACTCTATGACTACTTTTCAGAGATTTTAATAAGATCCAAGAAATATGATTTCAATATCAAATAGTAAATCAAAATAAATAATTTGTTGATTTACAAATATTTGGTTCATTCCAAAACATTTTGAAGACATGGAGCATAATTATATAGAGAAATACACTCAATGTCATGAATGTTACGATTGTAACTCAAGAGATGTGGTTTCATGTGCAAAATAGATTTCTTAGTAATAATTATTTTAGTGCATAGTCATAAATTATCTTAAGAATGTACATTATAAGTATTGTTATCAAATAATCACTTTTTTTTATATTTAAAATGTAATATTTATCTCATAGACAAGTACCAAACGAGTTAAACTCTACACATCATTGTGTTCATGAAATTTATATTACCTGTGTAACCATTGATATAATTATATAATCGATGCCATAACTAAATCTGAGTTTCATTGTCTTGCAGAAGTTTTTTTTTAACGCCACATACAGATACTTTGTATGAATCAATCCAAGGCAATATATAAGTTATACTCAACAGTATTGCAGGTCTTGAAGAAAAAATAGTATTCCTAATTAGAAGTTACAATTTGAGTTCCAGTACGGCTAACTATTTGTGTAGATGTTAGAACAGTTACCAAAATATTATATCTGGTACATATTTTTTACCACATAATTAATTTTAAGATCTCTCACTGTATTTATATCCAACTTTGGATCTCGGAACTTAGTAACCGATCATCGAAATAAAAATTTATTTTTAATTTTGCTCAATGACTACATACTTTCTAATCAGTAAATCAAAAGACTTGCCATTTTTCTGTCTTTACTGACAACCCTTCTCCGTGTTAACTTCCTTTTGTCTGTACTTGTATAATTTAAGGTTTTTTCTAGTATTTTTCTTTTTGTGCACTGATTGGATATAGTTTTTTTTTTTTTTTTTTTTTAAATGCATTATTATTTATATTTTTTTGTATATATATTTTGTCTTATGTATTTTAAATACCTTGGGTTTTGATTTTTAAAATTGGGTTGTACCTCGTTTTTTAATTTTAAAATATTTTTTTATCTTCCTCTATTTTTTTTTTTTTTTTTTTTAGTGATTTAAGTCTTAAAAAATACTTTTCATCTTTAAATATGAAATAAATGGACTGTTTATTTTTTAAAATGATGTATGTTTTATTCATTTTATGTTTTTAGATTCTGATTCGGAGCAAAGGGGTCTTGTGGTTTTACAATGATGTTTATTTTATTTTATTATTTATATCACTTTCTACTCTAAGACTTCATCTAACCTATACACCCCTGTACTGTTTCTGGTAGTGAATTTTGTCTAGTTAGTATTTTAGAGACACAATTGTTCGATAAACTTGTTGGTTTTTTAACGCGACCGAAAAAACTACTAAACAATTATTTTCTTATTTATTTTGATTTCTGGGTTGCCATGGCAACAATGAAAAATCGCTACTAATACTACTTCGCTCAAAATCGTTTTTCGTTTGCAATGTATTGTTGGATACAGATATAAATTAAGTTCTTATCTATCCTGTCTAACCATCCCAAATTCCCACCTACAACAGTGACGCGCCTATAGTGCGAGGTATTTACGCCTTTTTTTAATAAAAATTTTTGTATTCAAATGCAATATGTGTGCTTAATCTGTATGAGAATTTATACAAACATGGGAATACAACTAAAATTATGGCATATAACTGAAACGTAATTTTAAAAAAAGCAATAACAACATTATTTGAAAATAATATCGCGTCTAGAGAGTTTTCGGTATTTTATTCAATTTTTTTTAGATTTAAATTTCCCGGCCTCTTAAAAAAAAAAAAAAAAAAAATTCCGGTCTGAAATATTATCCCAGCCGCCAAATGTTTAAATCTCCCTGGGTCGATTTGTCCACGGTTAGCTTCTGCGCCACAAGTTTTCTTGCCTATTTAGGCGTGTCAAACGATACACCTTATAATATTAGGTCTGTTAGTAATCAAATTTATCTCTCCGACAAAATAATTAGACATTTTTTTATGTATTGTTTATCGAAAAATGTATTTAAACACATAATATTATAATATATTAATCGTATATAGTGTAGGGTTCATGGGCGCCCATAGGTGAAAGTATCAGGGATGTGGCGGGGGGGGGGGCAAAATCACTTGACAGTTGATACTGTATAACAATGCAGAATTTTTTTATATGACCAAAATAAAAAAAAGATATGGTTTGGATGACAATCGTGTTCCTGTTTTTATACTTATTCCTTAATATAATTATTATTTTTTATGGCGGGGGAGCAAGTGCTTCGTCTTGCCCGCCCCCCCCCCCCCAATGGCGCGCCCATGGTAGGGTTACAGACAGTGTATTAATATTAACGATGCATAGAATATTTTACAAGAAGGGTGACATGTACATCGGTGACGATTAATAGGAGACTGCAACATTTATGCCCCTTTCTGTCTGTAACGGATAATATAGGAAAAATGCGTTTTCGTACTTCCATTAGTATTCGGACTCGAAACCAGACGCGTATACGGGAGGGGACGATCGCCCCTGATCGAATGATTTTACACGGCCAGTCTTTTTTGTTAATAAATAATTATTATTCTATTATACAATTAAAAAAAAAAAAAAAAACCGCATTTAGTGTAATACGTTATTCGTGGGAGGCGGACGGAAATACAAATGGTAAGTATTTCGTCGAATCAACGGCGACAACGTTTTACCGCGGGGTCCGGAACGTGGGCGTGCGTTTATTTGTTTATTTTTAGTAAAAAAAAAAAAAAAAATCGCGTAAAACGAAAATATCGAAAAATCTCTCTGCCGGTTACCTAGTAAAATGTCGTCGTCGTAACCTTGTTGGATGTCCGAAAACACAGTTTTCGCTATACTGTCCGTTAGATTAGATATACGTATGACTCTGTCCTCTTAACGATGGATAATACATATTGCATAATACAATACGAGGGCCTTTGTGTTACGGTGTCCCGCTGCTGTTTTTTACCGTACACGTTCAAGCGGTTAAGGTTTTAACGTTTCGTTACCTACCACCGGGACGTCCTGGTGTTGTAATGTGCTAAATCCGGCATTTATATTACGACTGGCAATTGTCTATCGTCGGTAGATTTTCGTTCGGGCCCAATATGTATTTCACATTAGCGACATATTATTATCAGCCGAGTGTGATAGATTTATCTATCGATCGCGGATCCAAGTTGTAATGACGGGCTGGTATCGTGCGTTCTATCGGTGGCGCCGAATTGCCGTACAAGAGACAAGTGCGCGCGCGCGCGGGGGGTGGGAGACTTTGCAGTGCAGACCAACAATTCTGCAAAGCCATCTGTTTTCGTACATTTTTTTTTTTTTTTTTTTTTACTATTCTGATTTGTGTTAAAAATTTGACGCCGAATACGACCACCGGGTAGCGCTGATACCGGTCGGTCTGCGAGTGTTACACGATACCGGAGGAAGCATCTAGATCAGCGTTTCTCAAACTGGGGGTCGCGAGAAATTTTTTTAATTATACAGATTGTAAGAAATTTATGTTTTTTTTTAATTGTATAGAACTATAGAGTATAGACTATAGAACTATAATAGAAGTATAAAGTAATATAAGAATATTATTGCGGGAATTATTATGATGGGTATTTTTGGTACGTCGTTATCGCAAAAATATTTCGATAAAATATGACGATAAAGTCGGTACTCGGTAACTATATAGTTGTCTGTAAAAAAATGTATTTTTTAAATTACTTTTTTGATTCTGTAAATGTAAAATTATGGGGGTCGCGATAGATTTTTGGAAAAAAATTTGGGTCGCGGTCCCAAAAAGATTGAGAACCACTGATCTAGATGATAAATAAAAGATAACCGTTCCGAAATCGCGTCTAGATACAGATAAAGATAACAAATGTGAATCGTGTTTAGATAAAAAAAAATTAAAATAAAATTCGGAAAAGCGTAGGGTATATAATAAGTCACATTGGCCTACATTCTGTTCAGATAAAGAACAGACCAGGCGGCGGACGAAAACACGTCGTTGTTAGCGCATCCATCCCCGGCTACGGCTGCAGATGATTGCCGATTAATTAAGAAATCCGCCACCAGGCGGTCTGTTCTTATTCTGAATAGAGTAGGTAGTAACTTCGAATTTTCGACTAAACGTGAAACTTGTACGGTTTTCTTTTTTAATATTGTCGACTATGGAACATTTTTATTGATTCCGCTGAGCAAAGGAAGGAATGTATATATATTTTTTTTAAGTATATTTTATCTTTAGATAACCTACATATAGATGTAAAAATTTGCATCCGTATAAGATAGAAGAAAAAATCTCAAAATATTATATCTAGACAAGTCTCTCTGGCGTAACGCCACAAAGCCCTAACGCAAACGCTTGGCCCTAGAAATACGCGGAGGGGAAAAGCGGTGATCCGTTTTTTTTTTTTTTTAATACTTTGCTTAGCGTTCGATATAATATGTGATTTTAAATTTATAATTTTGAATATTTTCGAGCGGACGTGCGCGTTTTGGATTGTTTTCGTTTAGATCGCATTTAGAGACGTCTGGTGGCGGTCAACACCGCAATAATAATAACGATTTGTCGTTTTAAACCCGGCGCCAAAGTGTGTCCGTCCGCCCCGTTAAACTGTATAGGGTAGCCCCCCCCCCGGGCTTATTATTGTACGCTATAGTTTAACCAAAACCGGCGGATAAAAATTAACGGGACACCTGTAACAACGCGCGGCCCTATTATAAAGTATTATTAATATATTGTGATTGCACTCCGCGTCCCGGTCAAACGTCCCCGTACTGCGACGGCCCGTAAACGCTTGTCGTCGCCGGTTTCTTGGACGGTGTCTTGTCTTGTTGCTGCGCCGCCTTCGCGGGTTTCTCGGTGACGGGCAGTTTTTTCGTCGTCGGCGTGTTGTGGTTGCCGGCGCCCGCGCCGGCCGCCGCGGGTTTCGGCGACCCGCCCGCGTCCTGAAAACGGTATTAGTATAATATTAATAAATAATAATAATAATTAATCGCAATGTTTCCCTAGCTTTGCGTTTTCACCAATTTGTTTTACCCCTGCCCGTTGAGAGACGGTTCTCGGTGGCCGTTGTCTGAGGGGCATATTCTAATCTCGTCGTCATTATTAAGATTTCTCGTCGCCCGGTCCAAAGAAACACAACAACACATTTCTACGAGTCCGAGTTGAATTTTGAAAAATTTCGTTAGATTCATTTTCTGCGTGTTTTTTTTTTTTTTTTTTTTTGTAGGATATAGATTTTCGACAGTACACGGTACCGAATTAATATTTACTCGTTTCAAAACGAACTTGTACTTTAACGTGTCAAAACGAAAAAATGTCTTTCCGGAAAACATTAGAAAAGACGCTGACAATTTAAAATTATTTTACAAAACCAATCCATTGTAGTATTAACGATCGAGTAGTCACACGAAGTATGTGTATTTTTCTTTCGCTTATCGGTCTAAACGGACGGAAAATCCGATCGCTTTGAGCGCCGTTAACGAAATTATTATTCGGGCTTTACGCTTCAACCTACCGCTCACCTTTTACCTAAGTATCGGTAAAATTGTGTACCCTATTAATTTGATATATCTATTGTGTATTTTATATTAACGTAATGCGCCTTTCTTTTTTTTTTTACCGCAAATATCTCTACAATTTTTATCCGGGCGGTATCATTACGTTATTTTTGATATGATTTTCGTCAATGTACACGTAAAACGGAAGAGGTATCTGTAAACCGTTCGTGTTGGGCGGCCTCCGCCTCCGGATAGTGGAGACACTTTTACTCTTCGGGAAAACGTTTAGAACCCACTACGATATTCGTGCTGCTATATTGCCGACATGAGCACGCGTATGCTGGACAAAGTGGACAGAAATTTCAAATTCCGACTATCTCAGTGCATTTGACGAGAACGGTGGCCACCTTCGGGGTGTAGTGTTCAAAACCAAATAAAATACAATTTTAAATGTACCCCTCTATACACGGAAAAAAATAATTAAATCAATATTGCCAATACTTGGTCGCGTTACGATTATATTTAAAATAAGGTAGTATAACCACGCCCCACCGGTGATGTCTTCGGGGCCCGGGGGACGGGCCGTACACGGATTCGTGTACATACGATAACATATGAATTATGTGAAAAAAAAAAAAAAAAAAAAAAAATATAATAATTTATACGGACCGTGGCGTTGCTGCACGGACCGCCTCCTCCGTCGGCACCGTAGTTGACCAGCGCGTTGGATATGTTCGTCAGATCCTGGTGTAACTTCAACACTTGATTGGTGGAGTACGCCACCGTCCTAGTCACCTGGTCGGACTGCGTTTTGCCGAGTTCCGAGAGCTCCGCGAACATTTTCTCCTCCCGGCCGCTCTGGCTCTTCAGCGTTTTCGATATTTGTTCCAACGTCGTGCTGTCCGACGCGCTCCTAAAACACGCGGTCGCGAGTTCAGACCCCCGTAGGCATTGGCTAGTGAAATCGTTCGGGTTTTTTTTTTTTCTCTTTTCGTTTTACCAATACACTCCCCCCCCCGGTATATTTTGTTTACCGCACATATGTTGTAATATTATCGTGCGGGAATTTTGTCGTGTCTCTCTGTACGTAACACCGTGTTGAATACGATTTTTGGCCAAGGCGATATTATACGCGGGATAATTGATTGCTGGCCAGGCAGTGACGTCGTATACGACGGGCAACGGGTGGATTTCTACATTTTGGAATTGTTTAGCGGCGGTGATTTCGTAATACAACAATCGTATTACTGTCCATAGCCGTGGTTTTACGTAATATACAATTTATTATTATTATTATTATTTTTTTTTTTTTTTATCAGCGTTACCAATAAGTACATATAATGATATCGGGCGATTTTCGTCTATAATGTCCTAATCGTGTATGCAATTTTTTATCTCGTTAATATACGCGACGGACGTTTTATTTTTGGAAAAAGTGCAATAGGAGAAGATAATTATTCTAAACAATATATATATATATATATATATATATATATATATATATAGTTGATGGCTTTTTGCGATGATGGGCGGAGGGGTGAAGCCCCTGGCGATATTTCGAAGCGTATTACAATTTTTAAACCGCGATCGAGCTCCAGTTACGCCACTGCTGCCGGGGTAGTTATTAGTAGTAAGTCGTTCTAATATCGTTAAAAAGGCGTGGCAAGACCACACCCCGGACAAACTGATAGAATCGAAATTAACAGAAACCGACCGGGGCTCGAACTTGTGGATTCATATCGAAGAATAGCTATTGTTATGTTGTGTCGACTTCCGTTTTTTGTTAATATTATTGTTTAAAGATCGTGAACCGGATGTTTCATGATTTTGATTAGGCACCTACCTTTATACTATTGTATTATGTACAATACCACAGTACCTATCACGTGTTTTTTACTCGTGTTTCTCAAAATAACAGCTGGGTAAGTAAATAATTATTGACATTCTGTTTATATAGTTAAGTAAACTTTTTTTCTTACCATTGTATACAAAACCCAGGAAATTAAAACATTTCAATCCCAAGGGTTAAAACGTTGAAGTTTGATATATTGGACAATTTTACTTTAGATTTTTTCTAATTTATGTAGTACAGAATAATAAATATAAGAACATAGAATCCTTTAGGATTAAGGATTACATCGTCAAAAAAGTAATTGGCGGTTTTCCTAGAATTTCGTTTTATAAACCTTATATTATAATAAATATATATGAAGTTACCCACGCCCCACCCAGAGCCGGATTAAAATGGGGGGGGCAGGGCTCCTTAAAAAAGTCGACCAAGAAAAATGTAGAAATTGTAATTTTTCTAGAATTGTTTCATTGTCTACAATACTTCAACAAATAATTTTTTATATAATTAGGGTTCCCAGAATAGGCCATCTCTTTGGACCATTGATTTCATTGATCCGGCTCTGACTGACCACCACACCCCGCGTAAGATCGTTAGGATTCGATCATTCTCACTTGTTATCGATATGGTCCAATATCCGTTCTAGTATGAGCACCATGTCGTTCTCGATTTGTCGTTCATTCGATTGCAATCGATGACAGTTGTCCATGAACAGGTTTTGTCCGTCTACGAGCAACTGTAAGTGTTCTTTAAATTTAGCTTCGAGTTCGTTTTCTGATTTTTTCTGAATTGTCGCTATCTCGCCAACTACCGGTTCCAGGAAACCTGCGAATATTTTATATTTTATTATATTGTATTTTACATAGTTAGCACGTGATGAAACACCGACGCCGACCACGTCAAATTAAGTCACAGCTGTCTAACATGACTTTCGCGTCTATTTTTGTTTTTATCGTTTGAAATATTTCGTTAAATTGGTTCTCGTATAATACTATATTTTTTTTTTATTATTTTAAATATATTGTCATTTTCTCGTTATTTCTGGCGAGTTTGGAGGTTGCAGCTCTTTTCATTTTTCTTAATACGTCTTCTTAGGGTTAAACAAAATTAATACTAATTGAACACATTAAATAATTTCGCTCTCAGTAACTCTGTTCTCGTTAGCTACAAGCAACATAAATACAACGATGACATATTATCAAGTAACGGTAAACCTCTGGTTTAACATTTTTTTAAGTAAAAAAAATAAAGACTACGATTAATTGAGAACCTCGTTTTTTGTTATTTAAATCTGTTAAAATAGTGCAACCGCCGTCAACATTTTTCTAATAGTCCGCTAAGAATATAGAATCAATATAATAATTTCTAGTAAAAAGTCACAAAGAATATTTTTATATATATAAAAAAAAAAAAATCCTATAACAATATAAAATATAGACAAATCGGATAAATTAAAATAAACAAAAACCAATATTGAATATTTAAGACCAGAGTTGAGAACTACTACAATGATGTACATTTTCATAAAGTTGAAAATTTGTAATTTATCATAATAAGTAAATCCCTTGATATGTGGAATGTCGGGCGTTAAGTGGATTGCGTCTCATATGCCGAAAACTAGGTAATTTGCATCTCCCGATTTTCACCTGAGGGCAAATCACTAACGGATATCAATGTACAAATGTGTTTGGCAATCTTATAGAAAACCTTGATAAACGTTTGGAAATATTGCAATCTGATGTACGCAATATTGATCACTATTAACCCTTGGCAGTGCACTGCCTTATACTCTGTCATTTATCGATTTTCGTATGAACATTCTTAAGCTTACATCTTTACGGAATACTATTACGGGCACTTTAATAGTCGACAGTTATGTATATTTCCCTATTGTGTTACTCAACTGTTCAAAAACTCGGTAATCACATCGTGTCTGTCCGAATCCAATCTCCGGCGATATTTGTCTGTAATTTCAACTAGTTCTTTGAGCAGGATGTGCATGTCGTCCGAACGTTCTTTGAGTCCGTTATACATACTGTTTACCTGCGACCCGAAATATAAATTAATTATTACGGCCAGTAATAATACATAATTGCTATTATTTATTTGGGTTTTTAATTTTTATAAGAATCCACATTTGCACCCGGCGTTTATGCAAAAAAATAAATTAAAACATACTACGAGTCCCCGTTTAAATATTATACCGTGAAACTATTATATTCTATAAATTATAATTATTGAGACGGTACCGTGGTTGCCAATTTATTAGTGGTCGTCGTATCCGGAAATTGAAGGGGATCATCGTTTTGATTGCACGGACAGGAACTCAATGATTTGTCCGCAGTTTTCGTCTGTTGAGCAATGTTTGTAACCGTTTCCTATAAAAAAAAAAAAAAAAAAAAATATTCATCGAAAACACGTTACAATTACTTAATGGTATTATGAAGATTTTTTTTATGTAATACTATATAATATGCACAAAATATTACATATAACGTGCTACGTGCAACTTTTTCGTCAAACTATCTACGTATAACTAAAATACTTTTTTAATTACGTTAGTTTTTTTTTTTAAATTTAATAATAACTAATATTTTTAAAATGTTATCCGAAAATCGTTTGAAAACGTTGCTGTATACGAGTAGATTACCGTAAACAGTATGCCAGACTGTAACAATAGTTTATTAATATTTTTTTTTTTTTGTACTAATAAAATATTAGTCTGAAGTTTTGATAACCAGGTAGCGTAGTCAACTGCGACTGAGTTCTCGACAAGTATACAATTATGTCACTTGTCCAAACTTTTAATGCTTGTTATTAAATAATTGGATTGTTAAAAAGAGGACAATTAACGAGACAAGCGTGGTAAAAATATATAATTTGGAAATATATAACGAGACGTACAATTCGGCAGAAAATTAACGCCGCGCGTTAAACGGAACACCGTTCACTTTTGGAAGGTTGTACGATTTTGGATTATACGGCAACAATACTACCAGTAAAAATAAATTACTAACGAAATTGTGGTATACATTTGCTGTCAAAATATAAATGTTTATTATGTACGAAAACGCCGTGCACGTGTGATATATTTCCCGGGCTAGAAAAACAATTATTATAAGTACGTTGGCGGTTCTTTTCATTGGTTCGCAGTGTGATCATAAAACAATATAAACCCACACAAGAACGCCCACCGAATATCGTTCAAACAATTGTCTAAGTGCTTACTTATAAAATTGCATAATGCAAATATATAATACACAACATGAAAATTAATATATATATATATATATATATATATATATACATAAAAATACATTTTAGATTCTGAGCGGATTAAGAGGTCTTGGGGTTTTACAATGACGATTATTGTTTTTATTTTTTTATTTATTTACATTTTTTTTTTACCAGAAAACTTCATCTGATCTATGCACTCCTATATTGTTTCCAGTAGCAAATTTTTCGATATACCTATTAACGCGACAAAGAAAACTACCAACAAATGACGATAAAACGGCAAAAACACGATTTATTCAAACTCGAGTTTTATTATTTCTTTTTTTATTTATATTGATTTCCGGGCTACAATGAAAAAACACACCTAATGGTACTTCGCTCAGAATTGTTTTACGTTTGCGATTTATCATTGTACACAGATATAAATAAAATTCCTATTTATATACTACTTTCTCAACTTTCCACCTACAACAGTAAAATTTTAGTAGATTGTTTAGGAATACATATATTTATATTATTCTGGATATCTACCCGGATAATACGTCAACAATATTATTGATTTTTATACTAGGATTACATTTTATTGTTGTATTTATACAAATTATAATAAATGTTTATTTCTAGTTGGGTTTTGAATACATCATAGGCACACATGTGTAACTTAAGTTTAGATGATAATTAATTAATTTTCAAGCCAAGATACGAGAATTTATCAACTATAAAACTATGCGGTGAACAAAATATGTTCGAGCCAAATCAAAATGAAAATAACGTGGAACGATAAGAGCGGGGGGGGGGAAAAAAAAATCAAATTAACCCTAATAATAACACCACATCCTACACTTATCGATTTAGGCGTTGAGAGGCAATTAAGTAAAAATTGTATTAATATTGTTATTTAATAAAGATAATACTTTGTATATTTATTATCCATTGTTATAATGACTACTTATAAGCTATGTTGATAATTATTTAAAAAAAAAAAATCTACACGTAAGAACACTGTGTTCGAAAATGTGACAAGTTATTACATTTCGGGAGTCCCGTTGAGGTTTTTCCCACCCGCCTGCCCAATAAACCTGGAAGGGTAGCCTACCACACCGTGAATAATTTTTTCTTTACTTTTAGTCGTTCTTATTAAACAACACGTTTTCGACCTAAATACTTGTACCAATCATCAACAACATGGATAAGATACCTTATTAGTAACAAACTTTGTCTATAGTTGGTAAATTGTTGAGTCATTCTTTTGATTTCTCAATAATGGGGATAACCGTAGGGACATGGAATTTTCACCAAATTATTATATAAGCACTTTTTAGACGTGGTAAAATCCTTGAAAATATTTTGGAATTTTTGAGTTCACGCAATCCAGTTTACTTTATCCAGTATTTATTTAAAATTTTAAAATTTTTTTAGTCTGTGTGCGTGTGGTGGAGGTTCGTATAAATGCTCGAAAATTTTAAATAAACGTCCTTGTACATCTTATAGTTATAATTAAAATATCGAAAATCCGAAACCACGAGAATGACTTGTGATCCGGGACACAAAACATTACATTCGCACTGCAACTGCTGTTCCCTCTTTAATGGTCTGTTCCAATTTGTAGATACGCCTCCAAGTATTACATAGGTACATATATTATTTTACTTATATTAAACAGACATCATTTTTTTTTTTTTTTTTTAGAAGATTTTGTTTTAAAGAAAATATTTAGTTGTCGTCTCGCTGAGTGTAATAATAATAATAATAATAATAATAATAATAATAATGATTATTATTATAGTTTGTTAAAAATGTCCATCTGGTGTATATAAAGGGGTTTTATTATTATTATTATTATTTTTTACTTGTAACTGTTTTCTGAAGGCGTTCTGACTAGAATTGTGTTTGTCAAACTCGGAACCCATGTCTTGTCTCATGGACTGAATCTCCGCGGACAATTCCGTCTGTCTGTCGGCTACTTTTCTGACTTCTTTCTCCAGTTCTTTCTGTAACATGTATTCCGAAAGGACGAGACGGTTCGTTAAAAAAAATAAAAAAATAAAAAATAAAGTTTTTGTTTCATCTTTGGCCTATTGCCAGCAGCCGAGAGGCCGACTGCCGTAGATTATATAAACGTAAATGTTTCCAGAGAGTTTTTTTTTTACCCTGCCCGCCTGCTGCTCGGCCACCCACACGACTGCAATGCCAATTGCGTTTCGCCATTCTAAAGCGGCTATCGAGACATTTCAATTTTCGCGTTTATTCGATATTTTTTTCGTCACGAACATACCGGTACGCATTGCCATATATTTTTACCTAGGTCTTTATTCGCTTAGCCAATATAATATTTTATTATATAGAGCGTGGGAGAGAAACACTGCGCCGACAATATTATGTTTTAACGTGCGTACCTGATGATTTTGCACAGTCTGAAGAGTGGTTTCCATGCGCTCTAACGTGTTCTCCAGTTGCTGCTGTGCCTTATCCAGGCGTCTGGTCATGTGGTTTGGACCGCATTCCTCCATCACCGACTGAAATTTCACCCACGCTGTTGTTTATAATAATAATAATAATAATAATATAATATTCGGTCCGTACGGTATACAGGATGATTGTTCTATCGCGATCCAGCAAAATTCTCGAAGGATTTTAAGTAAATTTGATTTATGTTTTTTTTCAAACATTATGGAATTGTTTAGGTTTATTTGAAAACAATATTAAAATGTTCACACTTACTACTTACACATTGGATATATTATGGACTATTGATTTTCAAACGGCAACCCCGCATTTTCAACACAGATTTGAAAAAATAATATTTTACTAAACGTGTTGATGTGTATAACCCTAATAGACATCGGTTATGATTTCCAACGGTACAGAATTTAGACCTGAAGAGCGGGGAAGGGTAATGATTTTCATATCTGTTTTTACACGATAATCATCCAACTACTCCGCCACCCGCCGGTTTAAATTTATAATTTTTACATTTAATTTTATATTGTTGTATCTCATAAATGGTAAATACAATACTGGTGTTATGCGTATCAACATGATATAGACGAATATTATCTTTTTGGGATCCTGTGCCGGAATTAGGGCGGAAGGATTATGTTGGTAATTAAAAATCAAAAAAATCCACGTCTTTACGGTGTGTGAAATGAAATATGGGTATTACTGTAAGACCATTGTTAATAAGATACCGCGATTCGGTATAATTACAAAGAGAAAAACCTCAATCAATTTTACTAAATATCACCGGAGATAATTCATTGTTGGATCATGATAATTACAATCACTCTGTATAGCGTATTGAACGATATTTTCCGTGAACACGATGGCATTATTATTCAAAAACAATAATATTCGCGTTTAAGTTTCCCCGAAAAATTAGCGTTTTTTATTTAACCGTTTTAATCAACAAATAAGCACAGTCGTTCTTTGAATTCGCTACGATCGTTTATAGCTGACATGGTTTTTCACAATATGTTCTGTGATATGCGATACGCCACATTCTAAATCAGTAACTGTACGTTCGGAAATATTTTCGTCAGCATGATTTTAATGTTTCATTACGTCAATAATATTATTAGCATTGAACCGCTTTATTTTTTATAGTGACTCAACACAAAAGATAACATGACCAACGACCACATGCATGACCGTAATAATTTCTATGAACGAATGTTATTTGATATCGTCCATCCAAAAGGATTATTTAAAAATTACTCTGATAAATAGTAAATTTAATATATTTTTTATTTTGAAACATAAAATATTTTGTATATGGTTACAATCGGGGCTCGTAAGTTTATACATTAAAAAAAAAAAAAAACGCATAAATAAGCATACACTACTAATAATTACGCACTGAAAAGTTTGGAAATATGCGCAAAAAAAAAAAAATCGTTTTATCTTAAACAAATTCAGTTTATCAAAAAATGATTTTTTTAAAGTTATATTTTATTTCTTTTAATTAACTTTTATAATTAGTTTACTCGTCTTAAAAGCTTTCTCGTTTTTACTTGATCATTTAGCAAATTGTAAAAGCCCATTTGGTCATACGAGAATGAAAATGAACCGAAACAAATACTAAGATTTCGTAAACATGTTCGGGACAGTAAAAAATAAATAATAATTTCCTCAATTTATACGAAACGTATGCTAATCACACTAAAAACTCTACTATTGTCTAAGTACGCCAAAATATCCAAAATATGCAAACACGCGCACCATTAAACTTTGTATAACTATTACTATTGTTGTAAACGGATTTATACATTACCTCGTTTAGCATGTTTTCGTACGTGGCAAAAAAAAAAAAAAAAAACATGCAAATGTTACGAGTCCTGGTTATAATTATTACGTTCGCATTGCCGATTAGAGTAAAATAAAATATAATAATAATTTCAAAAACCACCCATTTTAGTTTTAATATCTTAAAATATTCTGAGTGTTAAAGTCGGTAAAAGTATTAATTGAACAGTGGTAATAAGTACCGGCCATTATTGTTATTATTTGTGAATCGTTCAATTGCCCGACAATTAACGAATAATAAAAATAATAATAAAAAACTACCAGAGTATAATTTGACGTTAAAAACGCATTACCATATTACCGTACCTGTTGGAATTTATCAAACCATATGCCGTTGGACACTTCTAAATTACTGAGCTTGTTGAACATCATGTCTATTCTGGAGTTAATCCGTTCCACTTGTTGATCCCGCCTGAATGTATTCGACAAATCCCTGAGCCTGAACTCGATACTGGATAAAAGGGCGTGGACCTGAAACACGACAACCGATGATTGCATTAACAGTCGGAAGACCGTGTTTTTTAATTTTTTAATCACGAGAAACGTACACGCCCGAATTCATTTTTCCTCCTAGTTATTTAAATGCTCCGCCACCAAAAATAAATTCGTATTATACGTATTTTATTTAACCACGTAACAAAGTTCAAGTATCGTTATTATTATGTTCTTATGTTATATAGACTTCTCTGAACGTATACAAAATGTAAACATATATATATATATATATATATATATATATATATATATATATTTATATGATAACTGTTACAACGTGTTTTTCTATTGACTTACGAATGATTTAGCTCTGATATATTTCCAATGCAGGTACAACCTGCGGCGCGTTTTAATTTTTCAAAGCCTATTTCGAAAATAATATTTTTAACACATACCCAATACATTTTTCATTGGATGATATTTAAATGATTTACGACGTATCTATTTTTATAAAATATTATTAGCATATTTTCCTTATTGCATACAATTGTCTTAGGTTAAGACGAAATGACTGGATGGTTTTTGACCGCTTTTGGAAATTTTATTTGTTAACATGATTTGGTTGAATAGGTTTTCATATGCAATGCCATCTTATTTTTCTAAAATTATTTATTTTTATTTATCATACTATATAAAAATTTTTGTTTGACAATTTTTTTTCCCTCAGCATATGCACGAAAAAGACATGTGGATATTTAGTTAGTGATTATTAAATTTATTAATCTACGATAGAGTATTATATTTGTCGGAAAGTATATTTAAAAAAAAAAAAAAAAAAATTATTTTAAATTCGCTGAGATAAATTATATTCTATTTTGTATATTATAGGCGGCAGTAAGTGAAATTTATGTTTTATCATTAAAAAAAATTTTGCATAAAGACTAGAAAGTTTCCGAAATAAGATAATTCAATTAGAATTAAACTTATTGTAATAACTTTTAGTTTATGTAAAGAATACACGAAGTTCTTTAAAGGTGGTTTCGGATGTAAAACAAATATTTTATTTAAATTTATTTCTTTATATATTTCTTAAATTGCATAACGCGCGTGAAGTAAATACTACCATTTTGGGCTGTAGGCATTAAACAGTTTTTTTTCGCGGTTTGAAGCATATGAAAATATTCTAAACGTTTTAGTGAATTATTTGCAAATAATGTTTATGTAAGTTTGAGTTTTAGAGCATACAAAATTGGTATTAAAAATATCTAAAAATATGGTTAAATGAATAACAAACAATGCAATATTATATATTTGCATAGAGTTATGTAATTGTGATATTTAATCAACTTAAACGAACATAATACATATATTGTATTTTCTGCCTACCTATATTACAATATTGAAAAATTACGGACAGGGTTTAAAAATTGGAATCTGAGTGTTAAGCTCACCTCGGCTCACATTATAATGAGGTATTTTTAATTTTAATACAATCATCAAATATTAATTACTTATTGTTCACGATTTTAAACATAGCTCAGATTATTAAAAATGCATCTTTATTACAATAAATCTTTAAACGTCAGTTAAAAACAAAATTTGCCGAATATAATTTACGAGCTGATATTTTATATAGAAAACTAATGTTATTCTCTTACCCGGTTTTCTGGAAAACTACTACGAAATTCTAAAAATAATCTCTAGAAAGTACCATCTGTGATTAATTTAAAATTTACAAAGAAGGTTGTATAAAACTTTTAGACTATTTCTTGGTCTGTTGGCAGACATATAGTAAAAAAAGAAAACACACCTATGTTGTACAAACTGATCGAGTTTGAAAGAATGCAAATACGAGTTTAAAATGACTTTTCATATAATATTGTTATGCCACTAAACATTCAATTTAACTATTACAATGGATTTATTCAAGTATAAATCGCATATAAAAATACAAGTGTACATAACCACTCTACGTTGCGTTTAGTGTGTCACACCCACTTTGATTTTAAGTACCTATATATTATTATTTTATTAAAATTAGCATTTATGTATAATTCTATAGTCAATGGCCAGAAAAATAGGTAATATGCGTTTATTTTTTCGGTAAAAATCACCGGGATAATATGCGTATCGTCGTGTATAGTGTATAATGTAGTACACCTTAATTTAGATTTAAATAATAATAATTAGGGCTACGAAAATGATGCATTAAAACTTACAGAAATGGCATTAAAAAGTTACCAATAATGCTACAAAAAAAAAAAAAAAAAATGTAAAAAATTAGTTGAAAATTATTTTTAATACCGACAAACAACTTACAAATTAACATATTAATTTACAATTTTCATATGTTTGAAAAAATTAATTCTCAAAACACCTAAATACAATGTAATATCTATGTGAAACAATAAATAAAAAAACTATTTATTAAGTTGATAAATATTTCTTTATGTACATGAAAGTCCTACATAAAATGTGTTTATAATAACGTCATTTATCAAGATAATAATTTTACTTTAATTTGATAATTATGCAGGTACCTATTAATAAAAGTATTTAGAATAAGATGTAAAATAATGTAAATACAAATAATTGTTTTCACAATTTAAAATGTCGAATGTGCATATAAATTAAGCTAGGAAATTGACACTTAAGTACCGAAAATGTATTAATTCGTGAACATCATAAGCAAATTACAAAAAAAAAAAAAAAAAAAAATGCAATAATAATTGTTGTATTTGAACTCTGTGGTGTATGAATCGAATTTTGTTTTTGATAAGCTATGTGTTAAAGTACGAAGACAAATGCAAATGCTACAAATTCCTAAATCTAATAATTATATTGTATCAGACAGGTGTAGGCGTTTTCTACTGAATTTACATATTTTCGGGTACAACTTCGCCAATCGATAACGTACAATATTTTAATCGTATGTTTTTTTACATTCGACCCGTTAGAAGAAACGTCTGCAATATTTATTTAGGTGGTTTTTTTTTTGTATTTGAAAATGTAAATTTTCAATCAGAATATTCGGCATGTAAAATGTGTGTAAATTTTGTATACAAAATATATGCGAGGTGTTTATTTTAGAACGATAAGAAGTATAAAAAAAACCAACGCTCACAATAAATATTAATTTTTATTTTAATTATTTTAAATTCGCGTAAATATTATTATACTTGTATTAATATACGCATTCGTTATTTATTATTTTTTTTTTTTTCAAGCATTTTAAAATTTATTTAAAACATTGAAGTGCAGTGTATACTTATGAATACTTCAAAAGAATATTGCCCCGCCTCGTATTATTTAAGTGCGAAAATAATAAATAAATCATTTGCAAAAAAAATAATTAGTCAAGTTGAATTATAGCTAAACAAAATAATAATAGCCACTGTTTTGTATGGAGTATGAAAAAATTAATTTATAATTTGTTCGGAAGATTATTTACGAATAATAAATAATATAATGAAGTTTTATGATTAAGCATTTTTAAACTCATCAATCATATTCAATTAATAAATTTTTAATTTAAAACATCTGTAATAGGATTTCTAGAGAACAATTAAAAAAATATTCTTTAATAATTAGAATATAAAGCATAACAAGAAAACGTATTTTCGTTTTCGTATTTTTAGTTTTTAATTTGTTTTCTACGGTTAATGTTCGGTATAATAAATCGTATTTTTTCCCCACAGATTACGATTTCAATGCTGTTTATACGTATGGCAGTTTGTGCGAAAAATCACAACATACGATATGGTTTTACGACCGATTAAAACACGCAATATGAAAGTCAGTAAAACTATAAGTTCGGATAAATAACATTTCTCAGCGAGAGTTTTTACGTTGGACATACATAGTTCACAATTAAACATAAATCCATTAGAATCAAATCGCCTAGGGAATGACTATAACAATTCCATATCCCGTGGGTACAGTATATTATCCAATCCACAAGAGTGGATCACAAGACGTTCGTCGCATATGAGTAATTAAAATTTAAAGAATGGCTATTTTTCGTTTTATCGATGCGCATTTTTTTACGACTTAAAGTCTCATAGAATACGAGTGAAAAAAAAAAAAGTGACTATTCGAGATGTACTATTTTTATATTATGACCTACTCAATCATTAACATACTTCCGGCGGTCAGACAAATGGATACCATAATAGATTTGAGCACCTCGTTTATGTATATACGAACAAAATAATAATAATACTAAATATATAAAATAATATAGTGAAAAAGTGGTTGGTTATTATTGTACAAAACAATTACAGCTGAATCAAACAGCTGGATAATGTTGAAATTTCTCTAAACATTATTTTCCGTCGGCTGTACGTTTCCAATGTCAGACGATAGTGTGGACCGTTAAAACAAATTTTTACGGGGGTTATTTATTTGTCAGTTTCATTCCACTCGGTTTGTATATAATAACGTGTAACTTCAAAGTCTCGACGTATGCTTAAAAAAAAAAAAAAACCAAACATAACCGTAATCATTACGTATCTGATAAATAAATCCATTAATGTAAATTGGTATCTATTAAATCAAATCGACGTGTCGCTACACTTGTTCCGTATGGCGTAGACAACAAAGTCGACGAGATATTATAATTATACCGAACGGAAATCGCGTTTGTCCGGCACGAATATTATGTGTCGAAGTGAAATTAGGCATATAACTCCTCAAACGCCCGGAGGCAAATAAAATGAATTCAATTTAAATTTAATAATTTTACCATCCGCCTAGGCGAATGATAATAATAACAAAAAAAAAAAAAAAACTGAACATTTTTTTTTTTTTATTAATTATTATTTTTGAAACTTAAATATTTTCATATTTACTATTGACTTATTATACCGAATAAAATATTAAACCATTACGAACAATTGCACTTAGGGTAATGTTGAAGATTATACGAATATACGTATAAAAAGCAAATGTGAAATATAAAACAAACGGTCTTTTCTTATTTTAAATTTTTTAATAATTAATAACTAACAATAAGTTCTTTATATTATACGGCTTAATGGTGCGTCCCTTACAACTCGTCGTATAAATCGAATTACAATTATTTATAATTTATGTTTTATAGCGAGTACCTACCTACCTACCTACCTATTTGACGATTAACTAATCATAAAAAAATTACTCGTATAACAAATATGAAAATATGATTTTAAATACTATAATTAATACAGTGATGCATTTTTTTAAAATTATTATTTGCCCGACTCGTAATTGTTGTTTAGCGAATTTAATCATTTTATCGCTTTATATTTGATAAAATAATAAAATATTTACTCGTTCGATTAGGTTTTTTTGTTTTTCAAGGCGATTTTAATATATTTATAGCATCACAGTTTTCCGATCCAAGCCAATTGGAATTTCGCGAACGTTTACCGCGGATATTTAATTACCGAATAAAAAATGTTGCGTAACACGTTTAAGTTCTATTTGTTTTACTATCGCAAAAAATTAACAAAACCATTCGGATATGACGTTTTTCACTATTTTATGTAAACAAATTCATTTATTAGTTTTAACGAGTTTCTTATGATATTTGGAGTGAAATTTGTGTAACTCAGTTTGTGTTTAATTTCACAGTGCCTTTTCATATTTGAACTTTAGATGATAGCCATGGTTTGTAGACAAATAAAACGCACAGGTATCAACCTACCACTTGGTTGGGTAATGTAAAGCAATATAAATCCGTCCAAACTGGAAAAACTGTTAGTTTTTCATAAAATATTTTTTTAGATTCCGATCGCAGCGGGTAAAACCAATATATTGGTATATAATTCGTTTTATTATGACTGTGCGCTGCTTTTTTTTTTTTTTTTTTGTGTCTGTAAACAACTTTTTAACCAGAAATAGTGCTTTAATCATCAAATTTGAGGTTGATTTTTGGTAACAAATTATAACTAGTTGGTGCATTGAGAAAATCATTTTTTGATTTTCCTTGTAGTTTTCTCAATAATTGTGGAAAAACGTCAAAAAAAAAAAAACGGAGAAATTAACGCAATAGCGATGTCTGTTATTTTAGATTTTTCTGTTTTTTTTTTGGTGTAATTCGGTTAAAAACTCTCGCAGAGACTTGCAATATTCACCGAATATTTATATTAGTCCTGTCTAGACGTCGTGGTACGATTAAAAAAAAAAAAAAAAAAAACATTTTGGTGTTTTTTGAATTATTTATAGCTGTTTTAAATGTTCTAATTGAAAAATTAGATAAAATAATGTACTGTTTTGATTTCTAAAAGAAAAAAAATTGGTCGAAAATCTAACACGAGGTTCATTCATGGGTCTTACTTGAGACGGTAGTCGCAAATTATGACAGAAATCGTATAAAATCGTACGGCATTTCGAAACACGATTAACCGAATTCCGTTCAGAATCGTTTTCCGTTAGCAAACGAATTATCGTTGCGGACATATATACAAATTAAATTCCTCTCTTTATATCCTACAACTGCGGTCCTCTCGCGAGCGGTACCTCTTTTTTTATTCTTTCCATTTTACCCATTAATACACATCGCTTTTACTAGATACGCACGATATTATAGAAAAAAGTTTATGTATACAAATCATAAATGAATAAGTGATTACACACCGCCAGGCGCGTGTTTATACTGTTCTGTATTCCGTGTGGTCTTGTCGTACTATTATAATACAAGTGATAATTTATTTACGCGACCATCAGAGAAGGGTCCGTGAAAAATGAGTCCGTGGTCCGCCATTCGATGACCCCTGATAATGTAAGCCAAGCGAGTTTTTTTTAAATTTGATTTTTTTGGCACTTAAATAAACGAACGAATGCAATTTCCATTAAACGCGCGCTGTTATTAAATCATTTCGAACCGTCAAAAGTAACGAAAATAAAACGCTACTCTATTCATAGAAAGTTTACGATTCTCGGCGAACAATAAAAATAAGGTGTTCGCATTAGTATATACTTTTATTTTCATAACAGACAGTTTTTTTTATTTTTTTGTAATTTTATTTTAATGCGGATATACATGTGTGCGTACATACAGACTTTTTAAAAGTATACCGAGTACAAATACCAATATTTTTTTTGAAATATTTTTAGAGCACGTGTTTGAGTATACTTTACAAAACAAATATTTGTGTACGAATACATCACTTTGTTATAACCTGTGGTAAGTGACGTACCTATTTAGAGATTTGGCGTCCTTGGTCATAATTATTTTTTCATCCACTCCCAACCTGACAAAAATTAACACTATATTTAAAAAAAAAAAAAACAAGCAATAATATCAGTAAATTTGCATTATAACCGACTGTTTATAATCAATAGTAATAATATAAAATTATTAAAAAAATAAATAAATATTTTTAGCATAAAATTAAAAAAAAAATGCCACATATAGAGCCCACGCCCCTTGCCCCCCTTAATATTTCTTTGCCTGTATTAACGTCACAATACTTGTAGCATTAACACTTCAAACACTATAAAAACTTTGTGGCCATTATTTTCACACTGTAGGGTACACAAATCTTGCGTATTCAATACTTGAACGGGGAAAATATTAGAACGGGGACTTAGTGCCCGTACATGTTCGTTATGTTCATAATTATAAAAAATTAAAAGAATTGCCCTGAAATATTTTGAAAAAAAAAATAAGAGTTACTCCATCCTCCAGCGTCTCTCCACATGTACTGTCAAGCGTGATTATTACGCAGGGAGTCAATTTTATCGTCGGAATATTGTTAGTTTTAATACGTTCGTTTTTTGGTGTCCGATAAGAAATTTAATTAATCGTCCCTAGGTTTTCTCCTATTGAACTAAAATTTTATGGCCGGAGTTTTTGTTTCACCCGTTTCTTGTGAATATTATAATATTATACGTATATAAATACTTAACAAATACTATAAATATGTTCTTAAATATTTGTAACGTCCGCTCGTGAAAACCTCTCCGGTTTACGGTATTCTTTTTTATTATTTTGTTGTAGATCCGTACCTATTTACAATTTATAATTTATATTTGTGTTGAAGGCAAATGTCCATAAAAAGAAAAAAAAACCAAATGCATACAGTCGGCCTGAAAGACTATATATCGTGCCAAAAACACAAACAATTTTTGTATAGACGATAAATACTCCCGGTCGAGTAAAACGTATTTGTTCGTTTACGTCATACGATCGCATGATAAATATTAATTATAATTATCGGGAGCTTTGATGGAATAAATTGATTTGGTCCGAAAATATAATTTGTTGTATTTTTCAAAAAAAATTTCGGTATAGCGGACATAGGCTCAAAGTAATTTCCGGTCAAAATAGAAGCACAGGGACAGGGATCGTATGCCCCGGGTTTACAGAGACCTTAGATGCCCTAATAAAACTTTAACTCGTAGTTAATGGGATTGCGAATGATCATCAAACAGACCTAAACGCCTGACAAAAATTTAGGTACTTTCTGTGGTTCGGTTTTAAAAATGTAAAAATGTTTATGAGCTTATAAACGAGTTTACTTCGCGTCGGCTGAAGAATATTTATCATATCAACATTTTTTTTTTAAAATTTAATTATTTACCGAAAACTATAAACATTGTAAACGTTTTTTACTCGTAAATAAATGATTTTGGTAATACATTGAAAAAGTAAATTATTTTCGTTGTTAAAACCAACTACTGCGAGTACCAACATATTTGCACATAAACGTACCCCTTCCCCCGGAAATGGGTACCGGGCAGTATCCATTGGCTGAAAAGTCTTAACACAACTCACTTGGTTGACAGTGAAAAAAGACTGGCCGCGGTCGTCGGCCGTCCCTACGCCCCCGACCGCGGTACCGTGTATGGACATTGTGATGTCGGGAACGGCACGTCCGCCGTTGCAAACGGTCAACAGCAGCAAAGGCAGCAGCAGCAGCAGCAACGACAGCGGCGGCGGCGGCGGCGGCGACGGCAGGTGGGCGGCTGCGGACCGGTCGCCGGTCCCGCGGCCGCGGCCGCCACCGACGCCGCGTTTCGGCCGTACGTTCACGGTGGCCGTGGTGCGGACGTCGGGTCCCCGGTGTCTCGGCGCGCGCGACGGCGTCCGGCGTGGTGACAATGTCTCCGGGCGTCCGTGTGCGCGGCGGCGGTGCGGCTGTGGCGGCTGTGGCGGCTGTGGCGGCTGCGGTGGCTGTGGCGGCTGCGGCGGCTGCGGTGGCTGCGGCGGCTGTGGCGGCTGCGGCGGCGGCGGCGGGGCTGTCGATCGGCGGTCACACGCGCGTTGTCGTCGGACGCGCATTCGGCGGGCATTGAAACGGGAGACGAGACGAGACCGAACGGCCGGCCGAGATCCTCGCGTATTTCTCCCTCTCCCCACCCAAGCAACACCGCGTATAATACATCATCATTATTATTATTATTATTATTGTACAACGAAAATAATATTTTATTATTATGTTATTATTATCGTTCTCGCTTTTCGTTCACTCATCGTCTAGTCTTTCTCTTTGTCGTTCACACGCCCACGGTAACCGTGCCGGTCCCTTGTGTTCACGCCGCCGCCGCCGCCGCCGCCGCAGGGGCTACGCTGCCGCATACCTCAGCTGATCGAAAACCCTTAAGACACGAAATAATAGCGTTATGTTATACTATTATATATTACGGCAGCTGCCGTAACTCGCGGACAAAGAGTTCGATATAATTATTTCGTGTAAATAATAATACTATAATTATTGTCGATGTGCACAGTTACAAAATATCGGTGTCGTTAAATAGTTAATATACGTGTACACGCCGGGGTGATTTTAGATTTCGGGGGGGGGGGTACAGTCTGGGGCTCGCCCGAATTTTATCGTTTTAGTAATAATTTGTTTATTCGTCGAACAATAAAGTAATAAAACGTACGCTATATGTTTAACATAAATTTACATTTATAAACATTCACTAATGTTTTTTTTAATGAGCAACTGCATATACATATATAAAACACGTACAAGAATAAATTAAATTATATTGAAATTATGAATAAAATAGTAATTACTACAAAATAAAATTATTATAAATTACGTAAAAAAAAAAAAAAAAATTATATTTATATGTTATGGGCATATATATATATATATATATATATAACCGTTTTCTAGGGATTAATGTTCCAGTACGATATTGAATCATTTATAGACGGTTTAGCTTTTCATCTTTTCGTAGGGCTCTTGTGAATTTCCAAACATTTGGGCGAATAGCGTTTAAAATAGATTAGAAAATCCATTCAGTGCCGTTTTTAAACTTGCAATATTCGCGTGTCGCGATGGATAGGTATGCGACTTACCTAATACACTTTTAAAAATATTCTGGCGATTTTTATAGGCACTTGAAATTTTCGGGATTTTATTCGTTTTTATTTGATTTTACGTGGATAAAATGTTTCTGGCAAAAATGCTCGAACACGATGAGGTTTGTCATAAGTTGTTCTTTTGGCAATATACAAATATTGATCATCCGTAGGCACAAATTTTCTTTTTTTTTACAAACATATTAAAATTGTGATTTTGATGTAATTCGTAAAAATTACGGCGTTTCAAAACATGATTCACGGAACTTCGCTCAAAATTGTTTTTCATTAACAATGAAATCGTTCGCGTTCTGATAAAAAATGAATTCCTCTGTTTTTTTTTTTTTTTTTTTTTTATCAAGAGCCAGAGTTTCTCTACGAAAGTTGCGAGTAAAATTAATTTTGGGTTTTTTTTTGTCCATTCATAATTGAATTAATAATAAATGATATATAACGATGTTATTTATTTATTTATAATTTATAATTATCTACAGATGATCAGATAATAGTTTTATTTATCTAAAAAACATAAAAAGATAAACATTTTTATCTAGATAACGCACTACACTGCCACTAAACATTAAAATCATGTATCAAAAACAGTTACCAATATCTGAGACGAAATAAAAAGATCCAATAAAGTTGTGCAATACCGAAGCGATTCCCAGAGGAATTTCATTATTGGTACAATAATATTCCCAGCTATAAAAAAAAGAAAAAAAGATGCCAATATAATAACTGTAAGTGAAGACGAATTAGAGTTATGAAAACACGTTGTATAATGTAAAAAGCTTAAAAAGGTTGAAAGCTTATATTTTTTATGTTTAAATAATATTTACAACAATTGTTCGTTATAGTATTATTAATTTACCTAAGTGCTGGTCACAAATGTTACTGTGGTAATAATATTATACAATTATTATGTTTATTATTATTTTATTATAAGACAACTACTAAGTGTCATAAAAATATTATTATAAAATGAGTAATGTATTATTTTTTTTTTATACTCATACTAATTTTAAAAAATTGTTCGATTTGTTTTATATACTATTTCGTACATTTCTCGACTGAGTGATTTGTTAATCAGTTTTTCATTTGATCAAGTGATTAAGAAGTTAGTTGGTCATTTTTTCTTCTAGCTTTTTTTTAGCTTTTTAAACTATTCCCAAATTATTATTAATCATAAAATTTGGATAACTTAAGATAAAAATTGTTTTTGAAAACTTTTTCATGGATTTTTTAAGATAACAATTATTAAAATCGAAAAAGTTTTTTGAATTTTCAGACCATTATGAATATTCAATTGATGTTTACCACCAAATTGATATACACGGTTATTCAAAATGATCCATCCTATTTAAAATTATTACATATTTTTATTTTTTTAGGTTTAGAACAATATATTATATATATTTAATAAAATAAAAATATGTTTAGTTTAATTAATTGTAGTCATCAGAATCATTAATCGTGGAAGTAGCCAGGTTTGATGTATTTCTAAATAAGATTTACCTTTTTGTTTTTTTAAGATCTCATTTTCTGTGTTTTCACAGTAAAAAAAAAAAAAAATAAAGGGGGCCATAATTTGATAATATAAAATTTATAACTAACCATTTTATAGAAATTTTAAGTAGGTTACATCATTGTGAATAACTCTGTATATCATTAAATTAAATGATTTTCTAGATTACTTGCCTACGTTTTAATGCGAATACGCCTTTTGTTTTACAAAACAATGTGAATTATTTATATATCTTAATGTTAGATTAAAAAATGTACAATTTAATGAATTATATCAAAGTTTTATCTTTACAGCATAATTATTATTCAGGTAATTAAATGTGAAAGGTAAATCGAATAACAGTAATATTCAAGGATAACTTCATAGGATCTATACAAATTTATTCAGTTAGTATATGTAACCACTCATATATGAAAAAATATAAAATGCATTATTTTATTTGCTAGAAAAATGAATTAGTATTAAACAAGATTAGTACCGGTACGGTGTAATTTTCAAGTGTTGGATTAAATAGTATAAATAATAATAAAAATTAACGTTTTTATCAATAAAATAATTAAGTGTAATACAAAAAAAAAATATATATATATTTTTATCGGTAGAATTATTAATACGATGATCGACGATACAATACAGTACGGCATCACAGTGACAGATGCTTTTAAAAGCTACGGAAAAACGAATGTGCTAAAGGGTTTGACGCTGAAAATACCACCATGCTCCATGTAACTTATTGTATAATTATTATTTTTTATTTATAAACTATTTTTAGAAATCAAAAAAAAAAAAAAAAACTAATCGGTTTAATAAAAACTTGCGTTTTGTATATTTCTGTAAAAAAAAAAAAAAAAAAGTAGATAATAATATACATTTATTTAGTGTTCAAATAATTTTATTTATGTATTTTTCACGAAATTACTATTATTATATTCAATTATAAGTGCGTATACGTATGTTTGGAATAGTATTTTTTATTACTTATATTTAAATATTGTATTTTATCCGGGAAATTTAGAAGTTAGACGTCCGTAAAAAACTGAGATTTTTTTAACATTAAAGTCGGTGTTTAGAATTGATATATTTTTTTTTTTTTTTTTTTTATCAAATTTCTTGTGTTTACGACTTCAAGAAGTGAAGAAGTTTAAGGTTATCTATATAAATCTCGTGGTATGTATTTTTTTTTTTTTTACTGTGATCATCGTTTTCTGTAAAACATTAATTTCGGTATATTGTTCGCGTTCTTCCTATATTCGTCACTCGGCGTCAGTGGCGTGTACATTTTATTAATTGATATTATTTTTATTCCGGTTGTTGTATCCAACGCAATAATTTTTATTCGTTCATTTTTTTTTTTTTTTTTTTTTTTTTTTTGGTTTATTTCTTTAGAAAGCTCTAAATACATTAAACAGCGCTCTTGTATAACGTTAACGGAACGTTTATATATAGGTAGAGGTGTAGCGTTTAAATTTTACTTATTTCATTATTCAGTTGTAATGATTGCGTCATCGTCGTGTTTACTGCAGCAAACATATTTTGCCGGAAACTAAAAATTATAGACGCTATTACCGTAATCGCTTATGTGTATTATTATCGTTATTCGGTCGATAAATATTTTCAACGTATTTAGCACTTGGTTTTCAAACTCGGGATCTCAAATGTTCTGGTATGCAAATACGCAAATATGCATACCAGAACAATAATAATCCTATTAATTAAAAGTAATTTTATTCGTTAGCCTTAGTCTTGAGTCGGAAAATTGGTTAATCTCTGACTTCTGGATCGGGGAGGGGGCAAAATCTTTCGTACACCTTTTATTTGTATGCCTCAGATAAGTCCTTCCTCGATTATATCTTTGGACGCTTATGTAATATTTATTTTAATAATATTTTAATAAATTTTTACCTTATGTAATATGTTAAATCATTGAATTCTGAATGTATAAACGGCAACTAGGAAGAGAATGCAAATGATAAAAAAAAAAAAAAATTATATATGTCCAAGGAGCCCATTCTTGTACTTATTCGACAGTTTTTATCTGTTTATGTTAATTGTCGAACACCGCACACTCGTAAATTTATTGTATTATTATATTATTATTATATAATCTATAATCTATAATCATGCCACTCTTGTAGGCTGGAAGTTGCGGAGGTAGGATTAAGAGGGGTATATAATTTATATCTGTATGCAACGATAAATTATTGCTAACGAAAAACGATTCTGAGCGAAAGTCAGTTAGTTAATCAGGTTTTGAAATTCTGTAATTTTTACGATATCCATCAAAATTTACATATTAAACCGTTTAAAAAACATAGCTATTACACTACACAAATTTTTTTTCTTTTTCACCATAAGTTCAAATTATGGTGAATGATTTGTGTCAAATGTTCGTGTATTTCTATGCTGCCCGTACTCAATATATGGGTACGAGCGAATGACTACGGGCGAACGTCGAATGGACTGGGGAAACATCTAAACAAATTCGCCAAAAATACAGTTTTGGTTTTTCTAACATCAAAAATAGATTTGTATTGTTTGCCAACTATTTCCTAACTACTGTCGTTTGTTTGGAAACGATCGGACAAAGTGGATCCGGTTACCTTAACTTGGCCCACGTAAATTTAAAAAAAAATGATAACTTTCACAAAAATGATTTGCTAACTCCTTCAATAAATTTGATAATATCTGCTGACCATTTGCTAATTATTATTGGTAATGGTTTGGAGCCGATCTTGTAAATCGGGCGTGTCGAGTTTGATTAACGTTTTCGTTTTAAAATATTAAAATTGAAACTTAGGTATTAAACACGTTGTGTGCAATAATTAATTATATACCATGATACATGTAGAATATTAGACTCCGATAAATTCTCGTGTTGTGGTTTTATATTGTTTATTAGTACAGAATAGATTTAAATACAATGGTTTTTCTTTCGATTTTTAGTAAAAACGCCGTCGTTTTAATGTATATTTTTATTTGTATTTAAAATATAACATAACCTTCGATTTCGAAATAGAATGTAATTAGAACTAAGTACAATAATTCCCTGTTATTGATAAATAATTTTGTTTTATAATAACGATATGAATATTTTATTTATATAGCTACGGCCTTTTAGGACCGAGTGGTTGTGGTAAATCGACACTTATAAAATGCATTTTGGAATTAATGCCGTTGGATTTCGGATGTATCGATTTAAACGTAAACACTCTAAATAAATTTGGTTACATGCCTCAAGTAATTTGTTTTTTTGCCTTACTCACTATGAATTAATCGATTTATCAACACAATTGTTATTTTTTTTTTTTGTATTTAATAGGATATATGTTTGGAAAGCACATTGACCATAAGAGAAACGTTTAAATTCTACGGGACACTTTATGGTATGAATAATACCGATATCGATAACAGAATAGACGAACTCAACGAATACCTAATAATACCAAACTTAAACAGTTACGTTAATAAAATAAGGTAAACTATATTGGAATTTCTATACAACAATTAACCATTAACCAAGTGATGTACGTGTGATCGTTTCAAATAACTTTGAATGCGTTTCAATAATATATGTGTACAGATTAAAAATCAAAAATAAGAGATTTAATTTATTACCGATGGTCATATGGTAGCGTAGATAGATAAGAATTTTCGCGGGAGTGGAGGGGGGAGAATTGTAGTAGAAAAGTCGTTCACAGATTGGGCTCAAAAAGTAAAACCAATACATTGCTCGCTACGCTTAGAATCTTAAAAAACCTCATCGTATGTCCTAAAAAGTGACAGTCATTTAATTATTTTGCAAGTACGAAATTATAGCATAATTATTATTATGAAATACGACACATTTTAATGACAAATAAATCTGTTTAATAAATAATAATCACAGTTTCGTTTGTACTTTGATAACAGTGGCGGCGAATGTAGAACAGTGTCTCTTGCAATTAGCTTATTGCACGATCCCAAAGTTATTATATTGGATGAACCGACAGTTGGAATGGATCCGATGTTAAGACAAGTGTAATTTTATTCGGTTATATCGTATTTGTCCGATTCTATTTTTAATGATGTTAAATTCAAATTTTAGAATTTGGGCGGAATTTTCAAAAATGGTCAAACTTCATGGGAAAACAATAATAATAACTACTCATTATATTGAAGAGGCGAGTCAGGCTAACTATGTGCGTATTTTTTTATTTTTATTTTTTTTATAGTTACTCAATACTTCATACGATTATTACACGTATCGAGACTATAGTAACTCAGTGGCGTCGAACTTTATGTCAAGGTTAGGTTAGGTTAGGCACGACCTCTTTTAAAAATCATGGATAAAACCGCTTCATTTCGGGCCAATGTTTGCCTGCCAAGCCAAATAAACGCTCTGTTACAAAAATAAAAACCAATTCTAACCATAGTCTTGGCCATTAAATTGGCCGTATTTAGATATTGGTGGGGCCTCTTGTAAATGCATTTCACCCGATTACATTTTTAGGACATCTAAAATGTCACTGCATAATATATACCTTATACTAGTATAAGGTCGTCTATGGTCGAGACACAATGAACTTACGGTGAGTACTGAGTAGAATAGAATATCGTTATAGAATCTATAAATTACATAATATTTTGGTTAACAATATATTTGATAATAAATTATAAATCATTTTAACTTTATTAGCTATAGTATTAGTAATGGTTCTATTAAATATATTCCGTTATTGTCGTATTTTTATTTTTACTCGGTTTAAAATTATTCTGCCAATAGATCGTGTATCAGCTAGACTAGTTCTAGGCTTACCTATTGCAAAAAGTTTAATACTCACGAGGGGTATGTGCTCGTATTATCTAGCTTGTATTCTTCAATGATATACAAATTAAAACAAAAATTGTTTTAGAAATTAATATCCAATAAAATATTTTTATTTTATATAAATATTAAAACAAATATGTAGGATAATAATAAAAAAAAAAAAACTCAATATTAAATGAGTTGTGTGTAAGTACGACAGGTTTCGATTTAAAAAAAAATCATCTTCGGGTAATAGAACAGCATAGGCGAAACAATAATACAATTTTATTTACAACTCAAAGAAAAAAAATTGTTCAGTAAGTAAATGCGATAATATGCGGATATGTACAATTCAAACTTTACTGTTGGAATATATACTTAAAATTGATAAATTTTTTTTTTTTTTTTTTAGGTTGGTTTAATGAGAGGCGGAATATTGATAGACGAAGGGTCGCCCAGAGATATTCTCACCAGACACGGTACAGATACGCTGGAAGAGGCTTTTTTAAAACTGTGCTGTGAACAAGTACCGAATTCAGTACGCACCTAAATAACTATATATAAAAAAAAAAATATTACGAATATTATAAAACGTATTTTTACCTGTCTAGTCGCCGCCCTAGTCCCTTCGCGCAATTGCCATTTTCACTCGTCACATTATCCCGTGTATCGTTTTTTTTTTTTTATCGTTTAGATGGTTCCCGGCAAAGTTCGCGAGATCGATCAAATAAAATCGAACGTATTAACCCGGTTCAAATATAAAATCGATTCACACAGAATCAAAGCTCTGATAGAAAAAGAATACCGCGTGTTTTCTCGAGATTACATGTAAATGACATTAGTGACACAGTATCATAGTATTGCGGTTCCTACGCTACTAACCCAATCTATATTATAGGTTATTGATCATGATGGTCCTTATTCCCGTATTGCTATGTTTCATTTATTGTTCGGCCATCGGCGAGAGCTTCAAAGGCATGGACGTAACTATTCAAGACGACGAGATCAATATTACGGACTGTCAACGTTTCAATATCGACGGATGTATTTTGGACGAACACCACAATAACATAACAATGAGCTGTGTTATCGTGAATTACCTGACGTCACACGATTACAATTTAGTAAGCGCCCGGATTTACATTACGTAAAGAACACTGGCCGAAATATAGGCATTGTTATAAACAGTTGATTTAAATTAAAAATTATTACAAATTTTATAAATGGGTAGAAGGTCGAAAGTAAAATAGCAGTATAATTTATAGGTCGAAGTAAAAGATCGCCGAGACGGCGAAGCAAGTATGAATGTACCGAATAATATGGCATTTTTATATTTTCCGAAAAATTACACTAAAAATTTGATCGAGTTCATCAACAATCGCGGAAATCATGATAACGCTTCTCAGATGTTTGCTTATTTGACTAAAGAAAGTAAGTATCGTTATTATCAGTAAGTAACCATCGTTAATGGTTTGTTAAATATAATATTTTAATGTTACGTTACGTTTTATTATTTTTAATACCATCGTTATCATTCTAGATTTCTGTTTTGTAAGTCAAATAGAGACCGATTTGTTGGCCTCAATAAATGATTTGTTAAATATTATTTCAAAGACTTGCTCTTATAATCCAAAACAAATCAGCATGGTACCAATGGTAAGATCAA
The DNA here is from genome assembly GCA_956483605.1 of Tuberolachnus salignus. Lineage (NCBI taxonomy): Eukaryota > Metazoa > Arthropoda > Insecta > Hemiptera > Aphididae > Tuberolachnus > Tuberolachnus salignus. The sequence goes on along the minus strand of OY101436.1, from coordinate 35,699,289 downwards.
CGAAATGCGTTTCGTATAAATAACTTTTTATCTTAGTATAGTAAACGATTTTCATTGTTTATAACAATGGAATAATATCCTGATCGATTTATGTGATTATCGCGGCTTGGCATCCGAAACCCGAATAAATCCATACAACCCAAAACCCGAATTACAAAACTGATTGAAAAAATGAACACCCGATTTAACCCGAAACCCAAATTATAAATCACAAAAAATCAAGTGGCATATTAATTTGTATATGTATTTTTTGCAACTAAGATGATAGTTTGCATGTTTTGCGTGTTTTTACGGACTGTTATTTTCTAATTGAATTAAATATTTATTTTTAAATTTCTTAATAATATCCATGGGGAAAGCCAAGTATTTGTTTAATGCTTGTCTGTCTGATCTGACGTTTAGTCAATATGTTTAGTTAAAATAAGTAGTAGACGAGTACTTTTTTCAGTAAAAATAGAAAGTATTAATATGAAATTACTATTTTTTTTTTTTGCATTATGTTTATTTAGAAAATAAAATCGGATTAATATATCGAATTCACATTGAAAATCTCACGTTAATCGATATACAACATGGGAGTTTTTTTTTTAACATTCGAATTAACCGCATTAATCTGAAACCAAAACCCGAATATATGATTTAAGTGCTATAGGTTTTGTATGTAGATACACAATATTTTCTCCTAGTCGATAAAAAAATGAATCGTCCTATGTCGAGTATAAACTATTCAAAATCTAATATATAGATATTTAATATTTAATTTATCCATTTTGTGTATTTTTAAATATCACATTCCTCTTACTTAATATTAATTATTTTTACTTATCATTAATTATTATTATTATTAATTACTGTCAACAGGAACAAATCGGGCTGGGTTGCACAAAAGCCAGTCTGTAAATATTCTACAGACACCTGTAAATTACAAAGGGTTATGTAACATGTAATAGTGTTGCACAAAATAATTTGTAATGAATTTATAAATTATAGATATGGTTACCGGATAAATTAAACCATACATATATTATTTAATGACCCTGAATAATAACTGATAAAGTGATAAAAGTGTGGCTGCCTTAGTAGACGACAACGAAGTATTTTTCAAAATACTGTGGTTTATCATGTCAAGTAGCTCCATAAACATAATATTTATAATTTATAATTAATTTTGGTCATTAGCCAGTTCCTTAAATATAATCCAAAAAGCTATGCAAGAATTATAATATAGAGCGAATTTGAACAGTGCTTTAGACGCCTAAATAATGCTAATTGATTATTTTAATAAGTGCATAGATAATAAAGATATTAATAAATTATAATATACATATACATATATATATCTAGTAATATAATTAGAGATATCAATGGTTTTTTTTTTCCAGGACTTCAATACAGTAGTTGGACAGGAAGTAAAATCGCACATTAATAGTTCCATAGCCACTTATATTGCGCTGTAATGATATTGTTTTTGACCAATTATTTTTTTTACTTAAAACGAAATATCTTTTATTATTATTAAATAACACAATTTACCACCGTTTAAAGTAGTTTTGTTATTTTAGATTGGCGAATTATTTACCTAGTGTATTCGGAGTAAGCATCGTGTTGTCCGCTAAATTGGACGGAATCCTATCTCGATCAATATTTGCGGGTAAGATCGGACTACCCGAACCGATTTGTTTAGTGTTTCGCTTCGGATGTACAAACCATGTTAATATTTTATTAATTTCAGGTGTTAATTTATTCGAATATATGATTGCATTGTTTTGTATTATCACGGTTTTGATTGTGCTCCAAACATTTACCAATTATTTTGTTTCATTCGTATTGTTAAACAATCCGGTACAAATAACTAGCGGACTGTTTATGTACACGATATTAATAATAATTTTGGGTTGGCTCGGGTTCTTCTTCGGTACGTATTTTATATAATTCGAATACGTTCGTAATAATATTATATCTGTGCGAATGCATCGCAATACTGTACTAAAAATCATATTTAAAATATTCTTTTGAAAAATAATAACAACCAAACGAAATAACTTTTCAGTTTGCCGTCATTTTCATCATTTATAATTCCATTTAAATCAGTATACGCGCAATATAATTAATTTTAACGAGTTATTTGTAAAATTCCGCGTTTAAATGTTGGCATTTTTATTCTGTTCTCCAAACGTCTATCATTTAGTATTGCTTTAATATTTCGGTTTTAGGCGTGCTCAGTGCTGTGTTTTCAACAACGTTCGTCGGAGGATGTAACATTGTAACCGGATCGGTTTTTACTCAGTTCATATTGTCAGGTAATAAACGCATTACTAGTATAGTACAGCAATGGTGTACGATTTGTTCGCTTATTCAAGATTATCGGTTAATAATTTCTGACGATTATTTCTCCGTGTATCTGTAACGGACCGGCACTATAACGATAATTCCAAGGCGATCCGAATGTGAGATTAATAATTTTAAAATTGATATTTTACACAGGTGCACTGTGGTCAGTCGAGGGACAACCAAAGCCACTAAAAGCGATATCCGAGTTGCTTCCCGTGCGTTTAGTAAGCAAATCGTTAAACGATATAGTACTGAAAGGTTTTACGTGGGATCATCCGTCGGTAATAATAGGGATATCGTGGGCAATTACGTATTTCACGGTGTTCTTGATGGCTTTAATCGTGTTAGGAAAATATAAAATACACTGGTGGATAGTACAGAAATAAAATACGGTTGGTTCTGCGACCATAGGGGGCACACGCTGAGGTAACGTTCGTAAAAAAAAAAAAAATGTTATAAAAAATAAATATAATTTTCGAGTAGGCGGATATTAAATTATAAAACGCCGTATGCGAATGTTGCTAAAGAACAGATTGTGTATATATACTCTAAATATGCTTGATTTGATAAATCGCCGCCGCAGCTGCCCGGTGGTTTTATTTCGTGTACAAAAATAATGGAAGATATAATGAATTTTGCACATGGAACAAAAACAGTATTTTAGGCGGTCCGTTTAGAATTTAAAAATATTAAAATTTCGATTTTATATTATATTGTGTAACATTAATGTATTTTATATTCCTATGAAATTATGGACACTTGTAAAACGATTAAGAATATATTATTATTAGCACGTTTTTATTTTCCAAGTATAATAATTATACGCAGTCTCGTATTTTCCTTGAGTGTTTTCTTTGTTTTTATTCCCGAATCTCAAAACATTTTCATTATTTCAATTTCCCATGCCACGCCAGTATAATAAATACCGAATCAAGTAGTGATATTAGATTCTATAATAATATTGCAATAAACAAAAAAAAAAAAAAAAACACCAGTTCGTTTCGCGGGTGTTTTGTTCACGGTCGCCAGGTTCATCGTACGAGATTGTGTTGGGTAAGTAGGCCATTGTAAGTTAGTATTTTATACCGTACTCTGCAGTTTATCGTGTTTTTAAACGCCGTGATTTATACGGTTTTCATTAATATTTCAACTTCAAACACTTATAGAAAAAAAAAAAAATATATGTATATATATGTCATCGAATTAGAACAGAACAGGGAAAATGTAATTTCCTTTTACATAAATGGAAAATGGTAGATACACCATTCTGTGAGTGTGGACAGGTCCAAACCATCAAACACGTTGCAGAGGTATGCCCTCTTACAAAGTATGAAGGAGGGATAGTAGGGCTTCACAAAGGAGACAGCGAGGCACAAGATTGGCTTAGTACCCTGAAAGTTCACCTTTAGAGCAAGAGATGTGTTTGCAGTCACTCTATTGTATTTATATGTTATGTTTATATTTATTATATAGTTTATAGTCTTTTCTTTTCTTTTCTTTTCTCTTGTTTAAAGTTTTATATATGTTTATTTAAAAGTTTTTACCAATTAATAATAATAATAATATGCCATATGAATAAAAAAAAAAAAAACGGATTAACGATATTTTTATACGGCCAAATGAACGACTTGAATGTCAACAGCCTTGTGTCGAATTTTCGAGCGTTTTCGAGAAGCCAAGACAAATTTAATCGTCATATAATCAAATTAAAACACGAATAGCTCAAAAATTGACTGTATGTTTTGATAATTTTAGGTCTTTACGATTATCGTTAACTGAATTAAAACGAAAAGTACACAACAGAAAACTGTTATTGCGTTAATATTCCCTTTTTTCCATTGTTAAGGGACCTACAAGGCAAATAAAAAAAATGGCCTTCTCAATGCACTAAAATAGATACAAAATGCAACACAAATGCTAATGTTTCACTTAAAGTACAGACGCAAGGAGACGAGGTGAGTATTAGGATGTGATGAGAAAAGTTATTTTTTTAGTAGGGCAACTAAGAAGTTCATAAGTTTGGCCGACTGATTTTACAAAACAAACAAAAATAAAACTTATATATACATGTAAAAATACGTCAAATTTTAAAAATGATACAATTTTTTCAGTGTTCTTAATTTAATATTGAAACTATTATTTATACAAGAATAAAATTGCTTTTTGGAGGATAAAATAATGTAATAGATACAGAAAATAATTTTATTTATTTATGTTGAAAAACTGACTACTGTTTGACAATGCAGAATTGTCGTAGTCAATCACGTAAAATATGAATTTCTTTTCATTCGATTTTTTTTTATAACGATTTGGCCGTCTATATATAATTTTAAAAAAATAGTCTGAATTGGCCGATCGTGGTAAGTTTGTGGGGGGGGGGGAGAAATCTCTCCAGCTCACTCTTTAGTTTCGCCCCCGGGTTGGAAAATATTTTATCGTCATCGTTGTGTCCGGTTTTCTCAGAGTGTCATTTCGGCTCGAAAACGATTAGGGGAGAAGACTCGATTTCTTTCGTTTCTCGTGCGTCTGTCAATTTATAATATTAGTAGCACTGTATGTGATTAAACGTATTATTACTCACACCGCCATGCATCGTCCGCAGTGCACAATACCGAACCATTGTATTTTATGTTTTTTTAATTTTTTTTTTTTAGACCAAACATATTATATTATTATATCAATCCGATAAACTGTTATGACCAATATTTTCGTACTAGAAACGTAGAAATAATATATTTCTACTTGAATATAATTAAATTACAGTGCAATACAACTACGGACACTTAACTAATAGTTCTGATCGTTTTAATAATATTAAAATAAAAATAAATTATTATATTTTTCTCACGATTTACAAAATATTCCAAAACATACTGAATAAGATAAATATTTCCTAACCTATGAAATATTCTCAAGTATCCAAACATAAAAATGTTTTCCTGTGAACTCTTTATTAAATGAATTGTCTACATGTTTTACTCTCGTAAGACTGTATATATTCAGTATTATAAAAAAAAAAAAAAACACATAAATTTCTGGACTATTATATAATTGCATTGTACGTATACTCATGTCCACCAGTTTCGAGAATCGGAATTCGTATACGTTTCGAATCAACGATTATAAAAATTACAAACGTAATTAGTGTACGGCTACTCATTCCAACAATATGGTGCTAAGACAATGACGCAATGGTTCTCATGATATGAATCTGTAAATATTATATACAGGGTATTGCACGACGACGGTTCGCCGAGTCTGTATCGGAGGAAATAATATATTACTGAACTCAAAAACACGATCGTCTAGTTGTATTTTTTTTTTCTCTTCAATAAATTATTAGTAAAAAAAAAAAAAAAATATTTGTTAATATTGGCATCATTTGACTCGATAAATTCTCATGGGACATCATTCATGTTTATGTTGAGTGGTATAAACGTTTCATAAACACGATACACGTTAAATATATCAATTAAAAAGCCTTCTTGTCGGTTTTTCTCATTTGACGTCCCGTGGAAAAATAATATTTTGATCAGGCGGTGTATATATCGATAATAAATCATTGACTAGATAATAATTTTACGATTTTTTTTCTTTCGAACTGATGATATTTTATTGTTGGTCGTATTTATGTATTATTGTTCAGACGTACAGTTTAGAATAGTAGACTATAATTATTAGATAAAATAGCGTTGATAGACAAATTGTGAATTCGAAGTCAACATTTTCGAGAAAATACAGGGTAGGTACCCTCCCTAATGAAATTGTTCAAAATTTAAACGAATAATTACGGTCGCCATTTCATAATCGAAAATCAGTATAGTTTTTTTTATATAAACGATTCGATGCAAAAACCGTACCTACTTACCCGTTGAAATGTGTTTTTATGTTGGAAACATTAGCGGCCTATGCGTAAAAGGATCACCCTGTACAGTCTACTTGTATTATATACGTACGACCCGACCGTTGCCAAACAGACTTATAATTTATATTATACTATTATTTTACGACATTATAAAACGTCTAGTTTCACTATGATCTTTAAATTTATTATATTTTTATGCTTTCATTAATTTAACGATATAAATTACTTGAAGCCGGGGGTCTTTATACTGATGATCTCACGGTTTCAGAACATATTTATACCAACACTTTTAATTGCATTAATTTGCATTATTTCCTCGGCGTAGACCGGGTTTTTTTTTTTTTTTTTTTTATATCGTCGTAAATTAACGTATTTTATTGGTTTCATTTTTAAAATTCCATAACGTTTCCATCTCATTTTACTAATATTAAATCGGAATATAAAATGTAATTAACTTTTTTCTCAAAGCTGTCGCAATACGTACATTATTATTCCGTTGTTTTATGTAATTTTTTTGATCGGTCGTATATATTTTAAGAAATGGCGCGAATTACCTTAACCGTATTGATTTCAATAAAATATTTCCAATTTCAATTTTTCCCCGAAGTTTGCTTGTTGCACTAGGGTTTCGTAATGAACATTACGACGTAAAAAATGTACTTAACTAGCGCGCGTACCGATATGTCGTCTATACGGTTCGATCGAGGCGTTAGATTTTAGACGAGACGTTGTGAATTCCGCAGTAGTATAATATTGCAACAATAGTGGTAATTCTCGCCAAAACGATAAGTTTAACATCGATCTTGTCGGGATTGAAATTTGTGGCCCAACAAAAAAAAAAAAAAAATAACGATCCACGCGCGTGTAACGCGAAAGATGATCGGATGTGTTGCCTAACTGTTGTTTATCCGGCGTGGTTTTTTTTTTTTTTACAGTGGGTCGAGAAATTGTACATAATGTCCAAACGTTTTCGGACATTTTTAGAACCGGAAAACGTGCGGAAATTCGCATATTTTCGACGCGATTTCAATTGGAATTTACATAATATTACGCCCGTCACCGAATTATAATAAACGAAATTCCAGACGCGGTGCGAGTTCCTTATTATTATTGTTATATATATATATTTTTTATTTCGGTTCACTTGTAAACTTAAGTCATTTTGAAATATTAACAATTCGTCTGGTCCTGTGCGCGTACTGCGGTGCTATAATAACGTTGAATTTATAGCGGGCAACATTATATTTATTTAACTATTTATAATTTAGTCTTTACGATCTTCGTTATTCTAATGAGTACCAGAGTGCAACCACCATATACGTATTAAAGGTGATGATAATGTAATATATTAAAACGCATAGAATGAAGTGTGCCACGTCCATTATCATTTATCACCAATAAAAACAACTCGTGTATATAGTTAAAGTTTAGTTAATTTTGTCATTAACGCGAGCGGAACATAAAATACGAACGATGTCGAACACACTGAAAACAATTATTATTATCTTTAGAAAGGGCGAATGGCATTTTTAATAAAACAACGGAAAAAAAACCAGGACATACTTCGCACCATGTGTAGGCCTTTGTTGTTGATGGGATAGATTGGAAAAAAATATAGGATATTGGGCAATGTGATTTATATACAGAAATGCGATCGTTGCAATCAAACGATTCCCCGTGCTCGGTAAAACTAGTCGTGTTTTCTTCGTAACCACGGTAACCCGGAAATCAACAAAAACGAAACTAATCTATCGATGTTCGACATTTGTTGTCATATTTTAGGAAAAGTGTTGGAAATTTCTAAAATTGTTTTAAACCATCTCAAGCGACAAATTCGTGGCATAGCGTGACGAAAATCGGATCGTATTTACCAACACGAAAGTGTATTTTTCAAGAAAAACAAAAAAACACACACACACATTTTTTTAAAGCTAATAGCTTCTTCGCCACACTATGAATCTAAAACAAACTTGGAATAGTACACAATCTGCACAAATTTCACATAAACCAGATTTCTATATGAATTTTAAATTAAATATAATAACAATAAAGACTTATTTGCGTAGCTTTTTGACGCCACTTACGGACCACTTAGAGAACTTTCGATGATTCGCGTAAAGTCTCGATTTATTGTAGACAACAATTTTCTGCGTAAAAACATTAAACGAGGATCACTATTTATCGCAGATTCAGTAGATTACTACAAAACTTAATTGAATTAATTAAAGTAAATTACTAGTTATAACTATTATAGTTTACAACGACCCAATTGTAATGGTTTTGATATTCTGTGATGGATAGTAGCTTTTGTAGCTCAGAGCAACACGCATGCTCAACCGATTCCTTCGATTATTTTTTGTTTATTAAACGAGTGGATTCGAAAATCCGCAAATATTTTATCGAAAATACAACGAGATGACGTAAAACGATTTTCCGGAATTCGGAGGCAAACAAAGTTACAACACGATTATTGAGTTATATATATATATGCGTAATCATCTTTCGCTACAATGAATTTATTATTTTTCAATGTTCACGTTGTGGTCCACCGGTTAAGATCCACTGTTCTAATACAATATATATTTAAATTGGCATTACGTACTTGATAGGAATTACTAAATACGGCTGGTAGTGTGAATACTTGTTGCTTCGTGAAGTGTATATATACGGTAAAAAATTAATATTAGTTCCGAGGAAGTGTGGCCAAATCGAATAAATTGATCAATGCAGACAAAAGATATAGCGGAATATTAAACGAATTTGTTATACAAAGGAAATTGTTTTGTTCAACTTGATAATATCGTAGTAAACTAATATATTAATTTCGTACATTTTCATTTGAAATTATTATCATAAATGCCAAACAGAATATTATGTTAAATTACCATAGTTAAAGCGATATATAAACGACAATTCGCTTTACGGAATAATTTCAGTAATTTGTGTAATATTTTGTTTTAAACTTTGAATGGATTAAAAGAAAAAAAAAAAAATTGTTTCATTGAAAAATTAAACTTTACCGTTATAATATTCGAATTCAATAAACCGTGTATTAAAATACGTTACAATATCGCTTATGAATTTTTATATTCCGAATTTATTTTTATTCATTTAGATACATGTTTGATTTTACGAAATATATATATATATATATATATTCTTTTCTAATATATTTATTCGTTAAATATTTATATAAGCGGTAAAATAAAAATGTATAATATTATTATAACAGTGGCGTATTGCCAGGTTCGCGTTTACAGGACAGAACCTATTTAATGGGCTCAGCGACGTATTATGTAATATTCGAATTAAGATTACATATTTTTTTTTTTTTTTTTTAGTAATTTTGAATTCATTATGTAAATACCCTCAACTGTCTGCAGTTACTACAGTTTTATTACAGTATACGTAGTTTATATCAATGTTGTAAAATGTAATTATTTATACGCACGGGACGTAGAACAGAAATGCATTCGCTGTTCACAGATCGCGATGGATAACAAAAGCGAGAAACGTGACCTATGATTTTGGAAGTACGTATATAATTTTTTTTTTTTTTTTTTTTTTTTTTTTAACAAAACAGTTATTTGGTATGTCAACGCGAAAATTAAACGTTGTGCGGCGAATTACCGAGACTATTAGGCAAAACTACGTTCTGCCGGTGACCATTTTAACATATTCAACTCGAACGAATTATATTTTGTGTACCTGTACCTAACGCGATTTAATTTCATACGACTGTTTTTACGGGCATGTCGGAGCCAAACGAAAATCGCGACTAATCGCCATTATTTCATATTAAAATATAAGAAATTATTATTATTTTTTCGTTAACGGTATGTATGCGCACAAGTAGTGTATGTACAACGATAACAATACCGGATATTAGAAACGTTGGGTCGGGATATAATAATTTTCGACGATTATCCCATTTAATTATATTTGGAAAGCGCATTTTATTATTCGAATTACTAAATATGAAATATATTGGGTTGACAAACGATGTTGATTAATAAGTAATCGATTGTAGAAGAAATTCGATTTTAATCGAAATACAGTGTAATGAGTTTTCACGTAAAATGTAAAAAAAATACTATAAAGTATATGTATTTTGTGAATATATATATATATATATTTTTTTTTGTCATTATAATGTCGAAAACGGACGTAAACTTAATAGGAAACCGTGTAAACGACCGACGGTAGTAATGTGTTGTTACAACACGGGTTTTTTACGGACATCCAAAGAGTCGGGGGATAGCGGGGCATGGGATTACAGTTAAGAAAAAAAAAAAAAAAAAAAAAAATAGTGCTTTCCGTATGACTAATTTGAAAGTCACACTCGATAACTGATAGTTGATAATTCGTTACCGAATTTACCCGTAATTGGTGATCGGTATCGTTTAGAGACAGCCGCGCGTATTAGAGACGTGCGCCGAGGAGGAGTTGCAGCGTGTTACGGTTTATTTTCCGACAATCACATTGGCCGGCAATTCGAATTCGGCCGTACGTACACCGATTGTATACCAGTGTTTCCCAACATTTTTACCACCACGGACCAACTTCGACAATATTTTATAGGTCGCCGACGACCGCCTCGATTTTACGAAAACTAGTAAATACCTTTTGTTCGCCCGTTAACGAGAGAATACACGAAATTTATCGAAAAATGTTAATTTTTATTATTTTACATTACATTCCATTACTATACTTCACTAATATATAATTATACTTCAATTTATTACTCTGATACCTAGACACTTATAAAAGTGGAAAATGCTATACGGCAGCAACCAACGATAAGATAAAACCGTGTAGTATAATACGGTTCCTCGACAAGTTGTTAATTTTTTTCGCTATTTAAAATAGAAAAATAATTAATTTGTAATGGAAATCGAAGAAAAAATCTACGGGACCGCGGACCACCGGTTGGGAAACACTGTTATATAACGGATACTGCTACTATGGTTTGTTGTGTTTTGAGGGATTGAGGTGTTCTTTCAAAAAAAAAAAAAAAAAACGCTCGTTACAATAATGGAATTATGATGTTGCCGTGTCGTGTAAACCCGGGCCGGCCGCAGCTTTCCCCGATCTGACGCGAGTCGGCGTGTTTCACTTGTGGTGGTACCTGACTGGTGGTCGCTGCAATTAGCGTTGTGAAACTCAGACGTGTTTCGTCCTGTCGGCGTAGTAAACCCGTGCACATTCGTCCGCGATCCCAATGGAAATCGCAAACGATAAACGTATGTAAACCTATGCAGATAATGCAATTAGATATTCTTAAACGACGATTATAGGCTAGTAGTAGTAGTAGTAGTAGTAATACGTAATTGTCGTTATTCATTTCGATTATGAATAGATTGATTTGTTTTTTTGTTTGTTTCGCGCCACTGTAATGTAATGCCACCGGCTGTTTGTACACGGCCGTAATAATAATTGACGATGTGACGTAAATCCGAAATTTTGCATTGTCTATGGATTTTCTTTTCTGTTGTACTTAATCTTTTTTTTAAATACATTTCTATTTGTGATGTTTTTCGAATTGTAATAACGTATTTAATGTATTCCACAGTCAACGTTATTAACAATACGATAATAATAATAATAATAATAATAATAATAGTTTTATGAGAAAAGTAAAATCCGAATTTTCAAATCTGAAAATCCGCATTTACAATAAAATGTCGGATTTCAAATTTCTGAATCAAAAATACCGGATTCTTCCGGATTTTTCCCATAGCTAATAATACCTACGCATTGTTATTACGTGTTCGATATTATATTAATATTATCTTTTTTTTTTTTGTCGTTTTTCGTCTACTCGTCGTACTAGGTGAAACTCTTAATTATTACTCGCATTAAATAGTAAAATACGTTTATAAGAAATTTGATCGTTAAGAATAAAAAATGCGTATGTAAAATAATTTACACGTGTATTTTACGCAATATATACATTTTGCTCGTTTCACCGCCGACATTTATTACTGTTGGCGATTATAATATGCCGAATAGCTTAATAATCCTCGAACGATATTTTCTAACAAATCGATTTCTTTTTCAACAACTATTCATTGATCTTTACGTATCATTGCAAGGTTCATGCCCAAAGAGGCCATAGTACACGGTGAATTGATTTTGGTGACGTGCATTTTTAATTCAAGCAAATCGCGAAATAATATGATTTCTAGTCGACAGACATAATATTTAATATTTACCATCGATCTCGTTCCCATTATCCAATATAAGTAATCATTGTCGTAGGCTTGCGCGCACATTGCTGGCAGTGTAGTCACCACTGCACCGTACGAGTGGGTTAATCTCTTAAACATTTTAACCAAAAAAAATCTAGGCGTATTACTTATAAGCAAGACATTTAAAACCAGGTGCGTATAGAAGTCATTTTTTCAGGTGGACAAGTAAGTCCATTTGGCCGACTGACTTTAAAAAAAAAAAAAAAAAAAAAAAAAACAACGTACGTGCATGTATAAATACGCCAAATTTTAAAACGGTATACTTTTTAATTTTACAATTTTTGTCCGTGTTCTAAACGTATTTTATCAAAATTTTGAACGAAAAACGTTTACAAAATCAATGTGACTTCTAAAACATTTTCCTTTTACCATTAAGAAAAACTCATGGTTTATGCCGTGTATTAAATTTTTGAACAAAAAGAAGAACCGAAATAGTTTGAAAATTCTAACATTATTATTCGGTCAATATTTCAGTTCTCAAAGAATATTTTTAACTGAATTAGAACAAAATTGAAAATTATAGAAACCGTTATTGTGTAAACATACGTATTTCCGTTTATTGCGATATTATTTCCCATTGTTAAAAAAAAAACTACAAGAAAAATTGTATAAAAAATAGCGCTAACTAGACGAAATTGCTAATAAAAAAAAAAAAACTAATAAACTAAATAGACTAAACATTTTTGCGCAAACGATTTTTTGCGTTTTATATTAAAATAAATTCCAATTAGCCACCGCAAGACGCAATTAATTAACAAATAATTATAGCCAACTAATTTAGGTTTTAATATTATCTTACAAGCTCTTAAATCTTAATGTACGATAAAAGAAAGTATTTCATAGAAACTTCTCATCAGACAACTCGCATATACATTTCTTTCTTCGAGGTCGTTATATTTGAAACGAGCAAGATATAAATAATATTTCAAAGCATCTTACTTACGCTATTTATAACATCAGCGATGTTTAAATGTATACATTTATCAATGGAAATTATTATTACTATTATTGAGTGCGTTTTAGTTAGTACTTAAAAATGATAAATCGACGAGTAAAAATTTAAATTTACGATATCACCTACAGCAGGGGTTCCCAACCTTTTTATCATGGAATACCACCAGACACTTTAATAATCAATACGCGTACCACCTCAATTCTAAAACTAAATTAGGAGTCAAATTATTTTAGCGTATATTTTTATTATTAATGAATAATAAAAATTCATTACATTTCTTTACAATTTTTTATTATTTGATATTTATGAAAGTAAAAAAAAATCTTAATTTTTAGTGAAATCTAAATATTTAAATTTTAGATTATAATTTTCAAATTAATAAAAAAATAAATAATAAATATAAATAATAATAAAATTAAATAAATAAAATTAATGTGATATTTGTTGTTGTTTATTTTGTACAAGGACATCAATATCAAGCTGAATGAATCTAATTTTAACTCTTAAGTCACTTTGAATATCGAGCCTACTTCTGTACTTATTATTCAAATAAGAATTTATCGATAATAAACTATAGATTTTATCATTATCTAAAATTCTAAATTGCTACGATTACAAACCCCATGCCATCGATATTAAATTTTATAAAATTAGCTAATATCAAATAAACTAAACTAAACTAAACAATATTGAATTCAAATAGTAATAAAAAAATTTCTTCGCGTACCACCTACGAGCCTTCCGCGTGCCACGGGTTAAGAACCTCTGACCTACAGTGTATATTTCGAACTGAGATAAATCAAAACTTTGACCAATATTTTTACTAATCAAACCAAATATGTATTATTAAATTTGATTTTTTTTTTTTTTTTTAAATTTCACGAGTAAAACCAATTTGTTTTACACTGTAAAAACGCCTTCGATGAACATTAAAAACCGTTATTCTTCAGGTCCGTTTCGCGTTTGGACATGGGTCGAAGTTGAAAAAGTACATGTACAGTTTTTACCGATATTTCATAGACGCGTTATCATGTTTTTTGTCCTTATTTTTACCGTTTTCTAAGACCGAGGGAACTAAACACTTAAGAATCGGTCAGATCCGTTCGGGAGTGATGTCACTACGAGCACTGCTGGGATGTGTACCTACTACGGACGACGCGGGATACCGTGTCGGGCGAACATTCAGAAGAGCCAAAGTGGTCGATCCGAAACGATGCCGGGAACAGAGATCACAGAGTTGGAAACATTTTCGTGTCTAATCTGTTTTCTAGACGCAAAAATGCACTTGCGCCGGAATAGATTTCGAGTTTGTCGCACCGAAAACAATTAATGACTTGTCGGCCAAGTATTTAGGACAAGTCGAGATGAAATTTATATTTTATTAATCTAGACTGAGAAAAAAAAAACCAAACAAACAAACACGATTAATTATTTTATTATGTTTATTCGGATAATCTCGAGTGGACGTCCTGGCCAGCCGAACGGGCGTTCAACAGGCTTTACCTATATTACAAACCAATTGTGTTCGTTCTCTAGTCGTACTACCGCCTGCAGTTTTCGCGTTGCCTCTACATTTGTACAGAATTATTACTCTTCGGTCACTTCCCGGACATCAATCCGTTAACAGTTTTCCCCGTGGACCACGCGGACAACGCTTAACTGGCAACCAGATGTTACGAATAACGGTATAATAATAACGACCGCGTTTAAAACAAAAAAAAAAAAGAAAAGAAATTATAAAAAATTACGATTCTCGACGACGGTGGCGCTCAAGTCGTATAATTATAGCGTTGTTATTACGCGAACAGTAAACGCCGAACGGAAATTTACCGAATTGTCGTATAAAACGATACGAACCAATTTAATGAAATTAAAACGTTCGTTTTACGAATGCCGCCGAATCTGTTACATAATGTTTATTGTACGGTAAAAATTATTCCCGATCGTCGAATTCGATGATACGAAACGCGAGCGGTGCTATGGAATTAACCCGAGGAAAAAATTATTATTTGAACATCGAAGAATTAACATTTTCCCTGCATAAATCTGACGAGACGTTTAATCGCGTTGAGCGAAAAACCCGGAATAAATTAACTCGGACGTCGCAGTTGAAAATAACACACTCGCGTGTCATTGAAAAGGCCACGTAGACATTTCGACGGTGCGCTCGCTATATACTCAATATCGAACAATTTGATTGGAAAACGTTAAAAAGAACGAAGAAAGACAGACAAAAAAAAAAAAAAAAAAGTAGGACGTATAAAAATAAAACTCAGTATAGGTACAGAAATACCAAATTATTATTAACATTTGAAGATCGAAACGAGTATGCTGATTAATTATTTGTTCCGAGCGGAGAATGTACACAACGGCCGGGAAAGAAAGAAGTGCGCAGTTAATACAAAACTAGAAATGGTTTTATTATAATGAAGCTAACCTACTTAATATAGGTATGTTTACATATTAAATATATATATATAAAAAAGCCGACATACTTCTCACCGTGGGTGGGCCACTGTTGTAGGTGGGAAGTCGGGACGGTAGGACATGTAGGGCAGTTTTATTTGTATTAAATGCGAGCAACGATCGATCGTTGTAAAACGAAAAACGATTCTGAGCGAATGCCGGTTTTGATCGGTTTAAATCGGAAATCCGATTGATATTTGTAGCTGAAAATTAAATTGCAATTGTCCGTGTTATTAACGCGAGCCGTGTACCGTACATTTTCAACCTGCGTTGAACTATTTTTTTTTTTTTTTTTTTTTTTTTAATTGCCTAAGAGGCATTTTTATTTAAACGATAAAAGAATCTTTATAAATATAAATAAATGGAGTATTACATATACAATACACTATGCATATATATATATATATATATATATATATATATATATATATATATATATATATATATATATATACAAAACTTGTGTGGGGATTTACTTCCATTGAAGCAACCCCATACTTAATCTAATAATTAGACTAAGTCAAATGGCTTCAGACGTTTGAGTCGTCTGATGTCTTGCGTGTTGTCGAGGAGTTGTATGGCAGCTGTATTTGTATGTAGCTCTAGTCTTTTTACATGTTTGCGAGCAAACCGGGTGATTTCATCCTGCACGGAAGAAATTTTCAAATCGCGAATTATTGTTTGGAAGTAATGGCGTAACCGCGAAGAGAAACCGCGACGCCGAGTGCCGGTCGCATCGGAATCACATGTTTCGTATTATCGTGATAAGAATGGCAGAATTACGATTGTACACGATAATATTACGATTCGAACGTACAGATATTCTTTTTTTTTCTTTTATATAACTTGAGCTTATATTAAAATACCGTTTTTTTTTCTTCTTTTTTCAATTTCGTTGGAGATATACAATTGAACGTTTAATTTTATAATCGGTCTCTGTGCCAGAATAGTTGCGATTTATTACGCTTATAAGTACACCCACTATTATTATCGTAGCGCCAAAGTGATTTTTGATTGGGTTTCTCCCCATCCGTGCGTATTATTTATTCATTACACCTAAATAAATGAATAGTGTTCAGCGTAATTATACAAATATGTATGCGATTTAACGTTCGGTAACCGACACGCCGTGTTTATATTGAGTATAAGAAACCGGCGAAATGCTGACCACCAGACGTATAAAGTTACGTTTATTACAACCCGCCTGTATAGTATGACAAGGCGGGCGCGGCGATATTCCGGTAGTCCGGTATGGTTTCTCCGGGGAGGGCTTCGCGCTTGCGAGAAATATCGTGTGACCGCGGGAAACCGTATACCGCGAGAAACGCGCGGCGGCGCCCGTATGTGCCCTCGCCGCGTACCCGGCCGCCGTGGTAGCGCCTATAAGGCACGGTCCGTCCCGCGCCACGAGCATTGCCCGTTAAAACGCCGCCGCCGCCGCCGGCCTGTTCGAGAATATATTTTGTCCGGAGGGTGGGTGGGTGGGGGAGGGAAACGAAAAACGAAAAAAAAAAAACCGTTCGGAAATGATCGCGGCGGGCACCGGTCCCGGTTTGACGGTTCCGTTCGCGGTCCTGTGCATTGTCGATTTGCTGGGCGTGTTTCCCGTTGTCGTGTTGCCCGGGCCCATAATCAAATGCGGTAAGCGCGACGCCGCGAACGGTCGTTACGATATTATTTTATTATGTATTTTATGTATTCACACCAGGATGGTTCGGGATACCGTTGGCCGTTACGGCGTTTGCGGTACAAATGTACACGGCCGTTTTGTTGGGAAAATGTTGGATAATAGCCGAGGAAATCGACCCGGACATCAAGAAAAAAAACCGGTAACGACTTATTATCGTATCGCGCGTATTTTATATTATACGATGATGTAAAAAAAAAAAAAAAACAAATTATATTTAATTATATTTAAACGTTTGTTGTTACCGAAATTTCGAATTATCGTTATGGCCCGTAACAAAAACACTCGCAACAAGAGATACACGTATTCATTCGCGTATTCGTCAAAATGTATTTCGAGTTACGAATACAGACGCTATTTGGCAACGCGTTTACAATACGCATTTTACGGGGTTATTTATTATTTTTTTTTTTGTTTCTTATTCAAATACACATTTACTCGAATAGCTCTACAAGTGTTCGTATGATGTTCCGTTTTAAATTGTCTACATACAAATATAATAGCCAATATCGCCGAAACAATTGTCTGGGTACATTAAAAACACGATACTATCAAGGTAAATAATTAGCAACGTTTTTAACCTAGGAAAAAAAAAAAAATAAAGAAATATCGATATTATTAGTGTTCGTGTTGCACATTTCTGGGTTTCAATAAAAAAACAGGTCGCGCAATCGACGTAACATATTTATTGCAGTAAATTAACAAATTACAAAAATCGCACCTGTTATTTATAATAATTATTGGTAGGTATCTACGCGATTTGGTTTATTTTAGACAATTGTAATTGAACGACGTGATTTACAGTTAAAACCGCACAGAAGTCTCTACAATTGCAATTACGTATTATATCATTGGCGTTTATAATTTTAGACCTACCTCTGATGAATTTAACTAGAGACAGATATTATAATTATGATTATGGCGTACAAATAATACGAGCTGCGATTTTGTTTAACAGTTTAATACAAATCGAAGAATTTAAAAAAAATTTAAAAGTAATTACATAATACACAAGTTAAATAAACGTAATACCGCGAGATTATCAATAAAATAAATTTAAAAAAAAAAATTCGCGCAAAAATCGATAACGTTGAAAACAATCGACTTTTATCAATAGAAGGCGAAGTTGTAATATACGTACCGGGTCCGGATAATATTTATTTAGAATTTATCCAGACGGGACAAATGACAATTTTATAATACCGGTGCACGTTCGATGATAAAAATGTATTTATTTATGTATTGTACCAAGGTACCCGTACGCCGCATTGGCCGAGCTCATTTTCGGCCGCGGAGTTAAACGCGTCGTCACCGTCATGTTGGACGTCGCCGTATTCGGCGCGTGTATTCCGAATCTTCTAATCGGTAAGTACCTCTCACGCGGTGGGTATTACAAATAATAATAATAACAATAACAATAATAACAATAATACTTGTCGTCCCGTAGCGTCTTACAATCTACACGTACTCGGATTGAAACTGTCGGGCGGCAGTTATGACGTGTCGCCGTGCGTGTGGCTGATTGCCGTCGGCATTGTATTGTGCCCGCCGCTTTGGCTCGGCAGTCCGAAAGACATGAAGTACGTACGGGATTATGATGTTGGATTATTGAACTTCGACCAAGTAACAATAATCGTTTTTGACCGAAAACCCGCCGGGTTCCAACAATATTTTGGATTTTAATAACGAATGTTAAGTAATGTAAGGTACCGCCCGATACGCGTTTTATCTTCTTCTTCTTCTTCTCATCCTTCTCCTCCTCCTTCTTCTTTTTCTGCTTCAGTTTGTCGGAGATCCATTGCTGTCACCACGAGTCCATTCCATCTCTCCTTGTCGTTTGCCACGTCCAAACTTGTGTTTACTTCTGTATTTCCTATATCTTGGGCAACAACGTCCGTCCAGCGGGTCTTGGGTCTTCCTGTTGGTCGGCATTTGTCAATTTCGTTGACCAGAGCTTATTTTATTGATTGGCCATCCGCTCTCCAAACATGTCCGGACCATTCTGGACGTTTGATTTTTACAAACATCAGAATGCACGGCCTGTTATATAGGCTCTGCAGGTCCTGGTTTGTCCGTCTTTCGTACGTCTGAGTTTCCGCAGTATAGCTTGGTTAGGCCGTACACATCTCTTAGCACTTTTCTAACATTTTAGTCGTCGGTCGTTTCGTTCGGACAATCGCCAGGTTTCGCTCGCATACGTTACCACTGGTCTCAGATAACTACGATTATAGCAGTTTCATAATGCTGTGGTAACACCGGTTACCGCAAGCTATTCTTTCGTCAATCTCTTCGTGCACGTCGTTGTTGCTGTTTACGTTTAACTCTGGGTATCTAAATAAATCCACTTTGCCAAACCTATAGTTATAGGCGTTGTATGCGTAGAGTTATTGAAAAATTACGCAAGTCGACGTAATTCGCCTAATTCTTCTTTGTAATAATTAGCTCCTATATAAACATAATAATAATAATAATAATAATAATAATAATAAAAAATACTGTAAACACTATTGTTCGACGGTTAGTTGACAAAACATATTGTGTCGTCATTATTTACAACGAATTAACAAATTACCAATATTGAAAATGATTATGGGCACCGTCAGCGCAAGATGTAACGAAACCCCGGCATAGGCGTGATTACCGCGAGCTCATGCGGACATTGAAGTTGTAGCAATCGATTAAGCAATTTTATTATTCGTCAAAATATATTAATTTACGTATCGAATGTATTATTATTAATAAAAAGTATAATAGACAAAAAAAAGAAAAAAAGGTAGGACATACTCGTACCTTGAGTAGGTACCAATGTTGTTGGTGAGCAGCAGTTGGGGAGGTAGCATACAATTAGGATTATTTAATTATGCCGTCTGGCAACTGTCGCAATCATTGCGAACGAAAAACGATTCTGAGCGGAGTAATGTTAGACGTGTTTTTTCTCTTGTTGCCATGGTAACCCGAAAATCTACAAAAAACCAAAAAAAAACACGAAAATCAATTTTTCGGAAAAAGTATTGGGAATTTCACAAATGTTTTTCAAATAAAGTACCACCAGGCGGAAAACCGCGTCTTTAAATGTGGCACGGTTGGGTTAGTGGTTGGTATTTATAATGATTTTATGTATACGCCTTTGTTGTTCGGACGACGATTTTTTTTTTTTAACTCGAAAACGGTAGTAGTATTCATACGCAACCTTATATAATACTCCGGGATTTGTTTTTTTTTTCTTTTTCTACATACATATTTTATTTGAATCGTTTTACGCATAATATAATACCATATTATAGGCTAGGTAAATACATATATTTTTACATTTGTTTTTTGTTAATAATATTATTACTCCATTTTACAGATGGATTGCTTTGAGCTCTGTGTTTTCCGTGTGCTCCGTGAGTGTGCTGACGTGGATAGCGATGATCGATACAAAGCGCGAAGAGTACGGGGATATCAACGGACCGTCGTGGAACAGCGTGGCACTAGCGTACGGGATATTAGCTTTCCAGGTTCGGATTCTATAATAAAAATTATTCAATGTGAACATTATACTGAGTATACATAATACTGAGTATACAGAGGAAAAAAAAAAAAAAAAAAAGTTATCTCGAAAATACGCAGGAAATGTAAACTTGTGCACATTGTAGTTTGATGTCCATCCGCTAGTTCTCACCGTACAAATGGACATGGCCGACAAACGAAAACTGCCCCTGGTGATCGTCTGGGCGTTTTCCAGTGAGATTTATTTATTCGCGTTTGCCGCACACAAAATATAAAAAAAAATTGACTTTCGTTTCTATATCATATAGTAACGTGCAGCCTATTTTTAATCACGACCGCCATCGGATACGTGAGATTTGGATCGGTACTGAGCACTAACCTATTAGACGAGCTGTCCGACAGTCGGTTTTTAAACGTCGACATAACCCTGGTCACAATTCAGATATGTCTGTCGACGGTGGTCAGCATGACCGCGTTGTTTCAGCACGTCGAACATTTTTTTCAAATACCGAGAGGTAGGTATTGGCTTGTCCACCTCCCCCCCTCAAAGAAAAAAAAAAATGTATAAAAAAAAAAACCCGGGAAAATACACAGTTTCGAGTTGCGTTTGAGTACACACAAGGCGTGTTCAATTAATATTATTACTTACGTCAAAATAAACTAGTGATAATTTCCAATATTTTACCATAAAATTGTTATAGAGTCGTAATCTTAAACTAATGCCATTCACAGTACGTGTTCAAAATCAGACACGTTTTAATGGTAATAACGCTTTAAGACTTAAAGTTTAAGTCGTTGTGAACATTTCGAACGTTTCAAAGATGCACCGGACCTCAATGGAAAAAAAAAAAAAAAAAATGACCAACGTTCCGGGCGATCATAAACACAGCTACCAAACGATAGGTCAAACATTGACGGCGTTGAGCATTATCTTGATAAATTTATCTATAGAAATTATCCAGATAAATCATCTTTTATCTTCTCTAGATGATGGCAAAATTGTCTATCTGATGAATAGTTGTATTATCTAAACTGATTTATATAGTTAAATTCTCTAGGTACCCATGCATAGGCAATATTAAACGATCAAAAGAGCGAATTTCAGTGTGACCACTACACATAAGTGTTGTACGATTTTTTATCGACATATTTGTTCTTCATACACGTGGCCATTCTGTAATTTTATGTTTAGCTTATTTCACCATTTGTACTAGACATTTAATAACGAATACCCTACCACCTCCTTGCCCGCTCCTTGAAAAAAAAGCGCGACTGACGTCACACATCTTTATGGCGTTTTTGGCGCCACTGATTGAACACGCCTCGTATACACGCAGGGACGTATTGATACTGTTTGATTTTTTATTTTATTTTTTATTTTTTCCAAAAAAAAAAAGAATTCAACTGGAAAAGGTGCGCGCTGAGATCGTCCGTCACGATGGCGGCCGTGGCCGTGGGCGAGGCCGTGCCCAGATTCGACCTGTTGATGGGCCTGGTCGGGGCCCTGTTGACCGGGCCGCTGATGTTCCTCCTGCCGCCGGTGTTTTACGTTAAAATACGATCGCTCCGCCGGCTGAAGATCAAAACGTCCGACCGAGTGTGTTACCGGACGTTCCCGGACGCCCGGCCGACACCGGCGGTCGGCTTCAAACGTTTAACGCTGCTGTCGTTTATTGTGTTGACCGGAACGCTGGCGACCGTCTTGTCGACGGTATCTTCGGTGCGGGACACGATTATCTACGCGCAGTTCACGCCTTCGTGTATAATGCAATTACTATACGAACAGTAATACAAATACAATCATATATTATCGTGATAATAAATCACGCGAATACACAATTATATATTTTGTGTATTTCGAAATCCCGATTAAAAATAACGAATATATATATATATATATATATAGGGTGCGGCAGAGCCGACTGACGAGTTTTGACGGGCTATAAATAACGAACAGTAAAACTTAGAGAAAAGGTTTTTTTTTTTTATTTAAATCCGTATTCAATCCCATTTTTAAAAATTATTTTTTGAAAATTATATCTCCAAGATGGCGGCCGTCAGCATTGCTACAGTACTGTTGTAGACGATCTCTGAAGCTCTCATATGATTTTCGGCACATTTCGACTGGTATGGCCTCGACTTCCACGTGGAGTGGTCTCTCATGGAGCTGCCGTGGGTTATTTGTAGTCCAGTATCGAAAATTTTGTTTATTTACAGTTCTTGAAAGATGAAAATGGGCCTCATCGCTACAGAAAAAAAGTTGATATCGGAGGGATTAGCAGAAGAATTTGCTGACGGAGATTTTTACGGTTGCCGTAGTCAGTAGCATTTAACTATTGGACAAGCATTAATTTATAGGGATGGAATGATAAATCTTCGGGAAGAATTCTGCTCAAAGAACGGTCTGAGATTCCCAAAACTACAGCGCGTTTCCGGGCTGAGCGTCTTGGTGACTGCTCACTTGACTCTCTAACCAACTGCACATTTTCGGGGGTTCTTACCGCTCTGCGTCCAAGTCTCCTTAGGGTACTTCCAGTTTCTTCCAAACGCCGTGTCCAAAATTTGCTAGTGTTAGCAGAAGGAACAGATTCAGCACGTGGAATGCCGCCGAAGTGTATGCGAAAAGCCCTTTGTGTAGCGATCACGGAATGATTATTTTCGTAATACGCACGCACGACGAAACCACGATGTACACCTGTCCAGACCGCGATTACGAATAAAAACGGGCATTACCGTACAATTCAAAATATTAAGGCCTGCTCCTCCTATCTTATCACAGGCTAATGACCTCATTAAACCCCTCAGTCGGTTCTGCCGGACCCTGTATATATTTTTAAATACATTAATCGGACACGGCAGTGCGGCGTCGGGATAGCCGTCATTCGGTCCGATATGTCGAGAAACAAATTTCCCCGGTTTTTTTTATATTTTTAGATTTTTATTCCGTCCCCTCCGTCTTCCCGTTTTCACGTTGCCTTTCTTTTGTTTTTATTTACAATAAAGGAAAATATACGAGTTTGCCGGTCCGTTACGATATATAATAATACCATTAAATTTATTATCCGCGGACGAAACACTGTATATAAAATATCTGTCGGTGACGGAATACCCCATCTCAAATCTTTCTATAAAATTCGAATGACTGATTTTTCAATCATTGTTCGACGTGTTGTTTTATTTGATTTTTTTAGATTAATAAACTGCATTTGAAACTCGTGTCGAATTGTAATTTTTTTGTTACATAATTATTGATTTAACGCGCAAATATTAGTAATTGTAAAAACACGTGTTTTTCGTTGAAAAATAAAAAAACATTAGTATAGCGGGAGGGGGGGATGGAGGGTTGTTAAAAATAAAATACGTAAATAACTTAAATTTTAACAAAATAACTAAATTAAGTGATAACTATTTATTAAAAGAGAATATTTAGTTATTAACCGAATTTGTTTTCTATTATTATTATTTTTTTTCTAACGTTCTATTATTACTTTTTTTTTAACTAGTTGAGTAAATCAAAAAAAACATATTACTAGGGACTTAGACAATAGTTTTCACGTACATAATTCGTTTCATGTAACGGACACTTCATAGACGAGACTTTTATTTTGCATTTCCCGGTCATTTTGTTAGTTTTAACGCACATTTGTACAACATACGACTTAATAATTTAAATTAAGCCAATTAAAAAATATGATCAAAACATATTTTGTTTTCTTGTTGTGTTTGGTTTGATAAGTTTTTTTCTGAACTAAACAGTTTGTCAATTTAGTTCTATGGTTTTTAATAACGTCCCTAATAGCGTCGCTTGGACTCGGATAAATAACAAATAATCTGTCGGTTAGCGTCGGTGTATTACACCGCGGTCGCGTGAATTTCGTTAATTTCGTAAAAAAAAAACGCTTTCTCGAATTTCGTATTATTGTGATTCAAATATCCTTAACCCCCCCCCCCACACCCACAGATAATTTTTGCGGTAAATTTTTCTGCTATTTTTTCAGAGCATTTTTCCTTGGTTTTTCAGGGCGTTTATATCCGGGCCCTACATATAATTTCGTTTAAATCGGCAACATTGCCGGTAATAATCACACACATATATATATATATATATATATATACACGTATACGTAGGTGCGTGTAGCTAAACGGGCTGTACACCGCGTGCGGCATGTGAACCGGTTGTAAAAAAAAAAAAAAAAAAAAAAAAAAAGTAATAAAACGAAATAAAAAAATATTCGGTCACTGTCACAGAGTACACAACGTATACCTATATCCGGCCGCCGGAACGGCGTAGTTCTTATTTGAAAAAAAAATTATCTACTTCTATTCAAACCGATCTACCGGCGGTTGTAATACGTTACACTCTCGAATGCGAGACGGTCTTGTACACGAGTCGTAGGTTCTGGATGACACGACAGTATTCAAAATAGAATTGCCGGTTAATGGACGGAGTATATTTAATACTCGATCAACTCGTGGAGTCCGTGGGTACACGCAACGCACTCGGCGGCTTATAATGAAATTATGTGTTTCGACGAGAAATCATAAAAAAAAAAAAAAAAAAAATATAAAATAAAAAAACAACAACGAAACATTCGCCGGAAGGACAATATAATGCGTACCACAAGAACATCGACGCGATGTTCGTCCGAGTGGTTTTTACATGTTTTGCAACGCCGTCCGTGTAACAATATAGGTATAGGTTTACGTCTCGGCTATGGGAAAACGTATATAAAGTAAACATTGCTAATAAAAAAAAAAAAAAATAAAAAAATAAAAAACACAGGCGATGTCGAATAATATGAGTCAAGGGCAACACAATGGTACCAGTCATCGCCGGAGCGTTGGCCTCTATTTTCACATGCCATTAGCATAATATGCCCGGGTACAGCTCCTCATCCTAATCCTAACCTATAACAATATAAATATAATACGCGCGCGCACACAATACGGCCGATTTTAATCGATGTGTCCGATTTTGCGATTTCACGAACGTTATTTTTCACTTTTGTGTTGAAATCGCGCACCGTCCGCGGGGTCTACGATCAGTGACTACAATATTCTATGTAATCATTTTTACTATCGTATTATCAATATCGGAGTTAACTGGTGTTTTGAGCGCGTTCGAATTTTCGAAAACCCATTCACCGTAGAATTCGAAACTTTACCAACGAAGCGTCAGCTTGACGTTATCGAGCCCACGTCAAACAACCAGCTCAAGAACTTTCCAAAGGAAACCAGGTGACTGCAGAAATCGTAAGCGATGTTGCCGGAAGAATCTTTTCCGAATCTCAAAAAATACGTGCACGTAAAATGATTAATGGCTAATGTTTAGCTCTACTTCTGCCGTTGAGAGTAAACTTTTTCAATACTGAAATACGTCACGTTATAGCATATAGAACTAACTCAAGTGACGAACAATTACGAGTTACGCTATTAGTTGGAACAACCATGTTCGATTCACACTACCACGAAATTTAAAACGACAGTAACTATTATCGCAATAAAACGATTTTTTTTCCTTTATAAAATTATTGTAAAACAAAATTAGAATTAATACGAGTACAATATTTAAATATTTTATTTCAAGTATAGGTTTTAGCGAATTTTTAAAGGACAATCAAACGTATACCCGCACTTTTCAATTACCGCGTGTCAGCAATCACTTTTTCCAGTGCAAAGAGCAATATTGAATCTTCCGGTTTGCCGGCACAAACCGTTCTTAATTAAATGCAAAAAAACTGATTATATTTATAAATTTTTAAAAAATTGTTTTTAGACGCCTTTTTACTAGTTTAAATTATTTTGACACGGATGAGGGGGGGGTATTTAACTATTTTCGCCCCTTCTCCCCTTGAACGGCAAGTGTAATAATTGCAACTGCTATATATATAATTAATACAGGTGCCAAGTTTTTATGTAATATAATACATAAAAAACCTATGCACCGCGGTCGATTTTAACAAATTATTCCCGTTTTAATATTATACTATTATAATAATGAAAATACGTAGAAAATCGTGCAGATAATAAAGCGGTAAAAAAAAAAGTAAAATAAGTAGGCCACTTATAAGGTAGGATACAGAGAGGAATTTAATTTATATCCGCACGCAACAATAAATCACTGCTAACGAAAAAGGATTTTGAGCGAAGTTCGGTTAATCGTGTTTTGAAATGCCGTCTTTTAATTACGATTTTCGTCGAAATACATATACTTCAAACGCTTATAAAATATATTATAAAAAAAAAAAAAAAAAAAAAAAACACCCGGTGTCAAAGTATCGATCGTGTCTGTGATGCCAAACGAATTGAATCCACGTAAAACCTAGTGAAAAAAAATAAAAAAAAGGGAAAATCGACCACGTCTCGAAAGGAGAAATATTAGCAGTGTTCGGCGAACGTATCAGATGTCTCTACGGTTATTATTAGTGACAGAATTTTTGCCGTTTTTCTCGCATTATTATTACGAAATCGATATTTCCACAATGCAGCCCAACTATAGATCCGAAATGCGGTTCTGTTCGTGTCGTATTTCGCGCCGGGGCGAGTTTTCCGGTAGAAATGTCGGTTCTGGGTTTAAAACGAGGGGAAAAAAAAAAAAAAAAAAAAAAAAAAAAACCCAAACACGCGCCGTATAACAGTAAAACCTCGGCGGTACACACGTTGCCCGCCACGTACGCCCGGAATTTCAAATGGACGGACGACGCGGAAAATATTGTAATTAAAATATGGATAATTTTTTTTTTTTGTTTTTAAATAAAATGGGCGTACACGATTTACACGCAAATAAGGATCTGCGCGAACCGGCGGCGGCGCCTAGCAGACGTAACTGACCTTAAACTTGGATGACCAACTTATTCGGTCTCCGTGAACGCGCGCACGGCGTACCCCACCAAATACCACCGGTTCCCCGGACATTCCGTCCGGCGGCGTCTCCGAGCAGAAGAGACAGTGACTTATCTGTCCCGGTAGAGGTCCCTATCGTCTCACTCGCGGTCCTATTGTACGATCGCACATAAACCGTATACGTACGTACATACACACATATTTGTATCACACACACACATTTATATATATATATATACACACACATTATATTATTGTCGTTGTTGTGTTTGTAACGCGAAAATGACCGCCGTGCCAATACCGATTTGACATGCATACAGCCAGGACAATATTGTTGTGGTCGCTCGCGGCTGCGGTGAGTACGAAATATTATTATTATTATTTGTTTTTAGTTAAATTTTAACAGAACAGACGTTATTATTTTTATTATTCATTTTTTTTTTTTTTTTTTCTATCTAATCGCCGACGCCGGCGAACCGCTAACGAATTACCAACCGAACACAATATGCGTACGTAATATTATCGGTATACGAAAATCGAAATATTCAAACGTTTAGCGTCGAACCCAATTCGATTTTCGTCCAAGCAAAATTTTCACGACATAAATAACGATACGGGTACGTTTAACCCATAGTTCTGTCGTAAAACTAACTCGACTCCGAATAATCCGGCCAAGTGGTTTCGTTAATACTGTCCGCAATATAATATACGCGGATTTATTTACATGCTTTTTAAAATGATTTCGAACGCGAGTAAATATTTGACGCATTCATAATAAATAAAAACATTTTTTTTTTAAATTTTTTAATAATTTACTATAAAAATAAACCAAATGGTACCTCCCCCCCCCTTACCTATAACAGTAATATTTGAAAATACACAACATACCCAGGAGGTATATAAAAATATTGTACAAAAACGACATGATTTTGTAATAATACACAAATAATATACATACGACTTTGGATTGGAAATCGTTCAAAATTGATGATTATAATCATTATTTTCGCGAGTAAAATAAATAGCATTTTGTAATATCTACACGAGTATTATCGAATTGGGTGGGCATCGTCTTATTAAGACTTAAGTGGTATTAATTATTGACAAACGCAATAATATTACGACGACCGGACAAAATTAATATTATTTGCGTTTATACAAAATATGGTACGTATTTTATTCTATACGGTCGATTGGTCACGGAGCTTGGTGAAAGTGAAATAAACCACTACTATTTATTCCCAATACTGCGGAATACCTGACTACTGTGTACAATAGAAATAAAACGAGCGTAAAAAAAAAAAAAAATAAAAAAAAAAAATGAAAAAATCGTCTGCCTCATCAGCAGACAGTGAAAACCAATGGCATTCTGTCCGAGACTGATACGTATTGACACATGTCCGATTCGGTTATAGTTTTCGTAAACAATATAGTTTTATTAAAAATAACGACGACAAATCAATTAAAACGTTAATCATTTTTTTTTTCTTCATTTTTTTTTTATGTATACAAACGAAAATATTTTGTATTTTATTCGTGTTGAAATGTGAACAAAAAATAAAAAAAATAATCCTCTTGTCGTTTGTTCGTATACTATTATCGCAATACTGCGGTCCACTAATACGGATTTATATATTATTATACGAGTGTAGGATTATACGACAAAACGACATTTCCGGTGTACCCAAACATACTCACTGTAAACCTATCGGATTACCGTTATCGGCTCGGGAAGACGACACGATTTCTCGATCCGGATCGATACAAATCTAATCTGATTTATTAGCCCGGTGTAAGCGTACGTTTATAATCGTTTGGCGACGCACTCCGTACAGAGTGTTTTTTAATTATTAATAAATATTATGTCCAACCGAAGAAACCCCGAGTTAATTATAATGTTATGGCAACGCAATTATTCCATTACGATCGGTTTAGGGATTAATTTGACTATAATACTATAATAGTAAGAAAATCGAACATTTTTTAAAAATAAATCGTTTTTTTATTAATTACTCTAGTAAATTTTACAGTTCTTAAAACAGTAAAAAAAAAAAAAAAAAATAATAGTAATAAGAAACACGTGCAATATTGTATAAATTATTATTATTCTGATTAGGACCGTGTTCACGTGTTAAAATTAACATAATATTACGACGGTTGTAGTGAATTTTTTTTTTTTTACGTTCTTAAACGCGAGAGAAGTTTGAGAGTAATAGTGAAACAAAAAACAATAATAAGGACTCTCAAATAAAAAACAAAACAAATCAATATTGCTTAAAAAGATATACCTAACAATTGATCAAAATTTAAACCTATAGTCAAATAACAATACCGATTGACGATTAAGTTTATGTTTGTTCGGTCTGATAAATTATCAACGGGTAGACAAATATTTATTTTCACAGTGCTAAGTAGAATATTTTATTAAAAATGAAAATCGTGAAGTTATTCGAATGTTTAAAATATATGTATATTGTTTCTTTCAAAAAAAAAAAAAAATCGATTAATATTATTGCGCGTCCATAAACAATGTCACGGACAATCTAAATTGATTGAAGCGGGATGCAGAATAAAATGAAAAAAAAAAAAAAAAGACAAAAAAAAAGAAGATAAATGTTGTATAACAAAGATTGTCTTGTTACGTATTGTACTGGTAAATTGATAACAGAGTAATAAATTGACGGCCATAATTGGGAAATCGGATTTTCTCGAATTAAAAATGTAGATATAAATTATAGCCACGGGGGGGGGGACATCGATGCAAATTGAAAAAGACGACCCGAATAATTAATCGAGCCCATGTACGTCAGTGGTTTATCGTACACATTTTGCGACTAAATCAAACTCTGACTGGTTTTTTTTAATGTTTTATCGTTTAGTTTTAAATCGTATATTTATGAACAATAATAATGCGCGTTTTATAATATGTATTGTAAATCGACTTAAAAAAATGTAATTTTATAATATGCCCGGGAACTCTTACTCAGTCTTAGTGTGTCACGGTATCAGTGTCAACACAATGGCCAGGAAAATAATATTATAATAACGTATTATATAAATTATAAAACGTATAATTATATTAAGAAAATTGTCACCTTACTAAAAAAAAAAAAAAAAAAATACAATAAAATCACAGCGTTTTCACAGTTAGTTTTATATCTGGTTCTACTCTTTCATATATTTAAAATTTCATAACTATATTTCGTATCGATTTACAGTAATAATAAAAAATATACCGTTATTATATGTAGATAAATAACAAACAATTATTAAAATTCACGTTCTAAAAAGTCAATATATTTCGAAGACAAAATAAGTTAGTTACATCGTTATCGATGGAAATAATATGCTAAGCGTATGCGTACGTGCGTTACGTGATATTACTATGTACAGAGTGTCTAATTAAAAAATAATAACAAAAAAAATAATTATAATTATTATTCGAGCCATTATTAAAATGTACAGTATCGTATTTTACAGTTTAATTTGTATATTTTAAAAATGAAAACGAGTTAGCAAAAGAATAAAATGTTTAGATAATATCGAGAGAAAAAAAAACATCGGTCAATAATTCGATTTCGGTACCTGTACAATTACAACTGGTTCGCAATAATCTGTGTTTTGTTTGACGGGAATGTGGGATTATGATACGGGAACATTTTTTTTTTCTACAAAAATATCGATGGCGATTGAAAAAAAAAAATGGACTGCATTCAATAAACGCCAGACTCAAACTTTAGACTGTAACTTAAACTAATACTTTAAGCGTCCAAGTTTAGCTTGAAGTATTGCGTTTTGCGTTATTTTTAAGGTTTTCTCGATTTTCAGTGGGTCAAATTTACAAAAAAAAAAAAATAAATAAAAAATTATATCTATAAACAGTACCTTTCATGGTGGATAATTCCATATCATATATTCTTTTATAATACATAAAGTTGTTGGGCGAAACTTTTCGTGAACTTTTATACAGCGACGTTTACCGAGAGAACAAGCACGCGTGATTGTATAATACTAGCTTTTCTGTTCTACTAAACCGCAGACTTCGAACGAAATTCGTCGTTTCACGAGTAAAAACCATTAAGATTATAATTGGCGTCACACGCCCGATCGAAACTGGAAAGGAGGAAGATTTCACTAACAACAGTTGGTTTTTTTATAACATTTTTTTAATATATTCAGTAAAAATACTAATGAAAATCCGAAATGGGTCGTCCCATTATACCCAATAGTTCTAATTATACGAAGAACTATATTGTCGTAATCGTATCGTGCATTATGCACGGCCAAATTGTTACACCGGTGGCGCCCAGAGTCCTCCAACACAATGCATCTCGTGAATTATATTATTTACACACGACGATTTTATAACTATGTTTTTTTTTTTTTTACCATTGTAAGTGTACGTATAGGTACGACAAATACCGTAGGCAAGCAAGTCGTATATTTTTCCTGAATCGTTTCATATTTTATAATATTTATCAATAATATTTGAATCATACTTGATATCATATAACGTAACATAATTGATTAGACAAACCATATCATGTAGCGTTTTTTTTAAATTTTTTTTTTAGGGGTTTAAATAAACTTGATTTTCATTCGTTATAACGTATTTGTTTAACACTGATTCTGGTATAATATGATGTAATCGTATCAATACCAGTATATCCACACCCGTAAGAATGTTCGGAATATTAAACATAAACCGTACACGAATATTAAAAAAAATAAATACTATTTATCGTTAAAATAACGAGAGGGTTTGAACAAACAGGTGGGTGCGAGGTGGCAGGGGACCCTTAATGTTCCACAGACCACTACATTTGGCGTACAAAAAATTGCATGAATTTCCGACAATTTTTGTTCTACTAGCAGACAAAAGCGCCCACAAGGAAATTGTCAGGGTCGTGACAAAACGAAACCATAATACAACGAACACACAATATATAAAATTAATTTTGGTTTTTTTTTTGTTATAATGATCAAGTGGTCTTAACGCCGAGACAATGGCAAACGCGAAACAATTAATAACACATATATAGTTAAAAATAAAAACTTGTCTTCTCGCGTTTTCCCGTTTCTACCCCTATCAATTAATAATAACCGTTATTGTTCATCCGTGTTACCTAGGTAATCCATAAATCTAAAAAAACATAATTCAATTTTCGTATCAAAAACACGGAAAACCCTACGTGAACCACGTAAATTAATTTTTATCACAATTGTATAAAAACATGTAGTAAACTATGTCATTTGGGAATAGTGTGTGTGTCTCTATCAGTAAAAAAATGTTCAGATTAGTAGCACCAGAGATTATAGGTACCTCCAATACAAACTTACATACATTTTAAAATATAAGGAGAGTTTGGCGAGCATTGGTTTTTTGAAATCGAGCCGACTGTTAATTTTTTTTTTGAGTCGAGTACACGAGTAATGCCGAGTAAGTAGAAAACAAATTGCAGATTGTTACCAATCGATAGTTGAAACACGGGAAAACAAAACGATAAACGTAAATTTTCTTATCGTAAAACTCGAGTAACAATCTATTTTTGTAAACTCAAACCATTAATACGGTATTCTCTTCGGAAGTATGTGGGTTTTTCTTTTCTTTTGAAACCGGCAATACCCCCGCCTCCCGGAATTGCCGCGATACACTACTTCGGTATGTGGGTTTGAAGATATGTATAGAGTTGTTACATTTTTTTTACTTTTTGTTTTGAATTAAAATTGAATTGAAATTTATAATTTTTCTTCATTTACAGGCGTTTACGGCCGTAGTCGTATGCGACGACCTAGAAGACTTCCCGCTGGACGGCGAGTCGGCAGCGGTGGCGGCTGACGGTGACGACGACTCGTCGCCGGACACCACGACGGGGGCGGAAGGCGACGTGCCCTCGTTATCAGCCGATTTCGACGTAGACCAAGAGCTGCCGGACGAGTCCCCGTGAGTAGTTTACTTATTCGGCAGCGATTTTTGATTACGGTCCTTACACAAAATCGCGCACGCCGTTTGATGTTATGTATCGAACCGCATATGTTTTGCTTCTCCAATTTCTTTAAAAAAAAAAAAAAAAATTAGGTTAGGTTAGTGTCATGATCAAGGTCCCCTAATAATTTATTCTATGTTTAGTGAGCTATACATAAAACGCAATTATCCAGTATTTTGTATATTGCAATTATTACGTGTAAAATCATTGTCTTGTTTATTGTGTCGAGATACTGATGAAATGTACCGAGACACTCATATTTAGGTATCTTGCTCATCCTTGGCCGCGTGCATAATGCGTGTATTGACCGACGATATAAAACGATTACAAATCACCGGTTTGGCAAATTAGCGAAAAGAAATGTCATGACATTATTTCGATAACGGTTAAAATAACGATTTTCCCACTGTTAGACTCGTAAAACTGTACAGTACTTGAACCAGGGACTATAATTCTCAATGAAGTCGCGGCAAACGAAATCTATGGAAATTAAGAAATTAATTCCATTCTTGCCATACATACTGATCTTAGTCATTTTGGTCCGTCTGAGGTAAGTACGTATAATACTATAATCGTCTCAACCAGGAGATGGTCTGTATCGGATTTACTCTTTACACATGCACGAATCGCGTGGTGCCGCCGAAATGCCTCTGAAAATGATTACCTAGCACCTACTTAGTACCTACCTATGGTCATATCGACCGGCTTTCTCTTCAGTTTTTTTTTTTTTTTTTTTTTTTACCAGACCCTCTCCTGGTTGAACCGATGCGAGTTGACCTGCGTTATATTATTAGCACGATCAAATGCCACGCCCGTGATCTCTTACAACCTACTGTGACCGTATATGAAAACTCGCTCGCATACTCTACCGACGAGAAAAAATAAAACCCAAACAATAACATTAATAAGGTATTCACCATATTGAAAATCATCGTCACGTGAACCTACGTAGGTGTGTAATAAACGCGTATTTAATACGGTTTCGTGTCGATAATTATCGGTACGCGGCGTTCAGCTAAACGGATTGTGAAAGTCACGGTATTATTTCGATACTCCATCGCCTAAATATAGAACGCGTTTTCTATGTTGCTAAACATTTTTTCTTGTCCATTACCTTTGTCCCGCGCGAGTTGGGCCAGGTCAGCTATATGCTCTTTTCCAGGTGGGAGGGTTTCAGCCCCTTATTGTTCTTTATAGACAGGGGGGGGGATTTTCGTTTGTACCATCCATCTCACCCATTGCCTTTGGTTTGATATATAGACAATTGGTTCGTTATAAAAGCTCAATACCATATTGATTTTTCAATATGATTCTTGATAAAAATTATATTACACACTATAGTATAGTGACTATACCATAGCCGGCGTATATCAGTTTATCGCCTGCTTGATTGCGCATAACATATTTCAATCGACTTTCAAACTACGGCTGAGTTTAGCGAACCTTCCGGGTACAACTGCGAGTAGTGAACACGATCTGTTTCCACGCTGAAAAGACTAAAAACATATTTTGATAATGATGAATATACACCGAGATATAATGAACGACCCGGATGATGATTTAAATTAATTCGTTTTAAAAACAAAACAAATTATGGTCGATATAATTAAATATATTTTTAAATTAAGTCTAACAAAATCAACAATGCTTATGCATGCACTTAAAAAAAAAAAACTATGAATTAAACTTATGTCTGTCAAGTGTTGCTACTGGGCGACTACTCGCTCATGTGTTGTCACGTCTCTTTTAAAAACCAACGCACTTAAAGTAAATATTTGTTTTAACATATTGTACATATAATATAATGTTAAAAAAAAAAAAAAAAAAAAATGTATACACTTAACCCTCCCTTCCAATCATTTAGTTCTAGCTACGCCACTTCTCTTTTCTCGTCGGATAAATTTCATTAGCCATCAAATGCGACATTTGTATTGCTACTGTCAGTGATATGCCCAGAATTTTTAAGCGGGATGGGATGTAATGACAATAATCACGAATAAATCGTAGAACCTTAAAATATAATAAATACCTAAACTGACAGTGGGAATTTAAAAGCCGGAACCAAAAACGACAATTTTTATTCGATTAATCAAACTTTTCCTTAGAACTTGACCGAATTAATATGGATTTGGAGACTAAATTACTAGATAAATACTCATAGTTGTTGTATTTTAAAGCCAATTGGGTAGAGGGAGGATATAAGCTCTCCCTTCGCCTCCTTGTGCACGCCATTGGCCACAGAATGTTCAGGTTAGGTAATTATTATTAACACTTATATAAAACGCAGGAATATGGCCGACCGGAAGACGGATACAATGCAAAAGCTGGTGCAGTCGGCGATGCGGAAGCCCGGCATGAAGGAGCGGCTGGCCCAAGTGGTGCCGATCATCAAGGCCATGAGCCCCGCGCAGAGGCTGGCGTTGGCCGGCATGGTGATGGGCAAGGGCCAACCGCCGAACCTCAACAACAAGATGCTCAACGCCCAGCTGTTGTTGCCCATCAGTCAAGACATAGCGACCATGCTGAGGAACGGCGGTGGCGGCCACGCGGCCGGGGGCATCGGCGATTCGTCGGCCAGGGCGTCGTCGTCCGGTTATGGGGTCAGTACACCGTATTGTCGCGATAGTCCGATAGTAACTATCGTTCGTCGTTCACACGGCGATATAGTTATAGTACAACTGTCACGATAACGGCCACCGTGATAGCACGTGCATAGTTTCACGGGAGTTAACCGCAGTGCGACGTCCGAAGTGCGCCTAAATAAGAGACCGGAAACCGCGGGCCTCGTATCATTTTTTTGTCGCACGACAAGACGAAACGGCGCGAAATTCGTGTAATCGATATCGTTGCGCGTCGTAAAACTGCGACACGCACTTGACGTCTTCTGGAGGGTTCGGAAACGTTCCGAATTCACGTGTCGCGGCCGTTATCGTCCTAGTTGATTTTTTTTTTTTAATAACCATGATTTTTATTTTTTTATTTTGTTTTAATCGTTTTGTTTTGGTTTTTCTACGGGTCGCAGTCGTACCATTTGTCCGTTCCTCCTCCTAACCGTCTCCGGTTGCCGAACACGTTGATCCGCCGGTTCCCGCAACGGATTCCTGAACCGCCGAGTAACTGGTTTTATTAAATATATATATATTTTTTTTTTTTTTTTATCATACTCGTGTACACGTCTATACTTATTATAATATATATATATATATATATAGCCGTCTCAAGGTCGTTGACCCAAATAACACGTTTGCATTTTTTTTCTTTTCTTTATTAACGCCGAAACAGGCATGAAGAGACCTTACTTGCCGCTGCACCAGCCGCCCGCGTTCAGACAACCGCCCGGCGGCAAGGTACCGGAATCGCCGCCCACCGCCGAAAGTCCGCTAGACGATTGCGACCTGTTCGGCGATAACATTTGCCTCGACGTCCAGTCGTACCCCGAGTCAGTATACGTTTACTATTTTAATAATAATAATATTATAACCGTACCACTCGTTCGCCGGTCGTATTATAATGGTTTAAACTATCGTTACCCGCGTTACAAACACGTTATCGTTATTTTTCTTCTTCTTCGTATTTTTTTTTTTTTTTTTTTGCTGTTGTAAACCGCGTGTACGCGTACCGGTCGGGCCGGACGCGGTGTTGTTGTACGGGGCACGGGCGACCATTACGGCGATGCGGTCGTCCCGGGGGGGTGGGGGGGGGGTCAACGAATGTGGTCTTACGTCGACGCCGCCGCGTCGGTCCGACGGTTTTATGGGACCGGTCCGCGCGCGCTCGCCCGGTGTGTACCGTCGCGCCTCGTCCGCGGTTCGTATTACGGCCCGTACAAAAGTTTATTATTAACTCGGGCCGTATCCAGACGGATACGTAACTCATAAAAAAAAAAAAAAAAAAAAACATGACCCAGATTAACGATTAAATCGGTGGGTTTTTTTTTTTTCAATTTCCTCAACGATCCCGTGTACCTCACTACGTCCGTATTCGGTACGGCCGTACACACATTTCCCATATCCAGACGCGCGGAGCGTGCACGCAGTGGCGTGGGACGCGTGGCCGGTCCGGGCGGACCGAGAGAGATAGACCGACGACGGTGTATAGTAAACGGGCGGCGCGAGTGAGCGAGAACCCGGGACCTCTGCGCTCCGACGACAGCTCGGAATTAAAACGTTCCGTTTAGTCCCGGGCGAAAAGCTCTCCGCCCCCCCCCCACCGGCACGCGTTATAACGTGTTCCGTCCAGTTTACATTTACGAACTTGAGGAAAATCCGTTTAAAGTATAAAACGAAATAATCGCCGAGGGCGATTTTCTACTAAAAAACAAAATTGAAATTAAAATCTCAAACGCCTACAGGCGCGCGCGGTTTACAAACCCCATCGCAATATTAGTCAGTTTTCAAATACTCTCTAAAACTCGATAATATTTCACGGTTATAGAAATATTACTGATGACATTTTCCGAATGTGTCAAGTAAACGCAAGACATATGCCCCCGCATTGGTTTACGATATTGCGGTTGTGTTTAAAACGGTTTAAAAAGACCCACACATTTCGTAATATATTGCTGCGAATCCACAAACTATAAAATACAATATCGCTACGACTCTGTAAATGTAACTGTTTTGCAATCTAACACATTACACGGAAATTAGTTTTTATTTATTGTGATCGAACGCCACTATATAAATCGGACTATGGGAGTCTTTTAATGTTTTGACTTTTGTCTAAAGGACTCGATAAATTAAATAAATTACCATTAAGTAAATACGCATATTTGGCATGGATAATATTATTACCTGACAGATGTAAATATTCAAAACTATGCCAGTATCTCTGTGGTGACCAAATAAAAAAATTCTACGTGTTCATGCGTTATCGTGCTTTTACTATTCGGATTTCCATTAAGTAATTTGTGTACGAAGGTAAACGAAACATTTTTATAATGTTATGATTGAGTTTAAATGTAATCATAATTTATATATGTTTATTTTAAAAATATTTTTATTGTTTTCTATTTACACATGGAAAACGATTGATGTAGTAAATAAATACATTTTAAATGATAATGTAAAAATTATTTAAACAAATGAAATGAAACAAATGAATCCGTCGTGTTTGTTTTACTATTCAATGACTGTATTATTTTTCAACTGTATAATGATTTATGTAAACGATTTATATATATTTTTTTGTTTTAGACGTTTTACCTCCCACGGGGGATAATATGCCGTAGCGAACAAGTATAATTAAAAACAGTAAAATACATACACGGCTGTAGATATTTTTTTTACGGATAAATCGAAAGGTCGAAATAGTTTACAATGATTTTCAGTAGCATATCCAGGGGGGGGGGTAAGGGGTTATAACCCCCAAAACGTCTTTGGTGTACATTTTTTTTTTAAGATAATGTTTATATAATTTAACCAACACAAAAAATTTTAAATTAGGAGTGAGAATTTCAAATGTAAACCACCTTCGAAATATTTCCCTGGCTACGCCACTGATGATTTCCCTAATCTAACCGATAACTAAAATTTGGATTTATACGCACACCAAAATACATTGCCAAACGTTTTAAAAATTTGATTTATATTTGCACCAAATACGCGGTGAAACCGTAATTAAATAACATAAAAATAGTCTTAATTTTTCATAATCAAGCATAGAGAATGTAAAATTACTATTTGTTGTAATAATCAATTTTTTTATTTTTTATTTTTTGCAGTCTTGAAATCATCGAAAGTATTGAAGATACAGCGAACAGCAGATCAGCATTCCAAGCATTGATTAAGGATCCCAAGTACAACATCTCTGATGTCTTTGATGCAAGTTTATCCGAAAGGTACACGCGATTAAATTGTTAAAAATTAAGAATTTTATCATCTTAATCACTGTTGAGATGAAGAAAAGTAAAATATATCTAGTTAATGATAAAAGAAAATTGTTTAAAAATCATCTAGATACAGAAAAAAAAAACAAATACTTAAATAACCTCAGAAAAGATAATATAGATAGTTGGAATTTATCTAGATTAAAGAAGATAATTTTTTCAAATTTTTTATTGTTGAGAACATTAAAGTATGGAGGTACATATGTAAACGGTTCAAATAATTCTGTTAATACAAATAGTGTAAATCACTAGAAACGTTGATTTTTTTTAACTAACAGTAAAACAACATAGTTAGGTATTTAATAATTTCTACTATGGTGAAACATTTTATTATTAATTTTGTATAGGTATATTTTGATTAAAAAAATAATTTTTTTTTTTATCTTAGATAAACTTTAGATAAATATCAAAATAATCATCGAGATGAGTCTCAACACTGCTAATAATATATTATTTGTGCTATAGACGAAGTGACGGTATCCACGAGGATGCAATTTGTCAATCCAAAGTGTTGACTGCCAGACCAAAAAAAGCTCGTTCTACAAACGGTCAATGGAAGTACGTGGTAAACACTGAAGAATACGTTCAAACTTTGAGGCTTGAGAAATGCCTGTAAGAGCTGTTTTTACACGTCACCTGTACAACACGTCGTTTAATATTGTCGGTTGTTTTATTTACAGGAAGCCGGAAACGAGATGTTCTCACGTGTCTACGAAATTCAAATCGACGTGTCATCAGGTGTACAACTATCATAGGCTGCTCACCTGGGATCAATTCTCTGGATTGACGATGGATATATTTAAGGTACCTACCGAATCTTGTTGGGTAAATTGGTTTAATCGTTTCGACTGTACCGAAATATATTATTATTATTATTATTTTTTGTATTTATAATATTATGTTCGTCTATGCAAATTTGAAACGATTACACAAACATGACCTGAACGCTTTCCGGACGGTTTCCTGGACTCCGGCGGTTGAATAAATACCTATCGGGTTTTTAATATTGGATTTGGTCCGCAGGTGCCCACGTGTTGTGCTTGCCATCTCCAAGAATTGAATCCGCTAACCCCGGAAAACTTCGAGGCACACAATTCCGTAGCAGACGATCAACATACACAGGCGACGAATAATAATCAAAAAAAAGTAGCGCCGCATAAACCGCGAATACAACCGCCGTCCACTATCGTTCCTCAGTATAACATGGCGCACGAAACGATTTCTGATAAATATTTGCCGGTGACTAGGAGGCCATACAAGAAAACCCGGACTAAGTAATTATTATTATATTTATACAATAAAATATTCTGTTCAAGTGATGTTTTTTTAGTTAAGTTTTATGTGTACAAAATATTATTATAGTTATACACTTGGGAATACATTATTATTCCAGGCGATCGTTCGTGATTACTATTATATACTAGATTTTTGTCGAATTCCCATTTTGACGTTTTAGGACTATAACATATACGATAAATTAAAAACAACGTTGGTAAATTTGTTAACAAAAGTGTCGATATCTACTGTGTTATAAATATATTTTAACGATACTGGTTAACGTTCAAAATTATAACCACAGCTACAATAATGATTTAAGATTTGGTTAGGTGTTTTGATACTGTATTGTCCCTGTTATGCATTAAATATGATATACCTACATACTTAGTGTTTAAAATACTGTTAAATTGTCGAACAAGTAACATTATTATTATTTTTTAGTTTAATATATGAATATTATTGCTCTATTTTGTATTGTTTTTTTTTGAAAATGTTTAGGCGTACGCGATTAGTTATCAAAATATAATATACAAATAATACACAAAATTTTATTATAAATATAATACACAAAACTAAACTATAATAGGTGTTATACGGGTAAAATCAGTATAAAACACATAACGTATTATAACAAAATATTGAGACACGAGTGCACTTATTCCCGGGGGAACAGAATATACGACGAAATGATTTATAATTGAATAGAATATATGATTATTCCCATATAGGAACACAATGGTACTAAATTACGAAGCGAATTGAAAATCAAAATTGCGTACGCACACCACTATATTTTCTGCATACCTGATGATAACCGTCAAAGACACACATCGGTTAAAATATATAAAACGCACGAAATGCGTTTTATTACTTACGTTTTATTATTTTGTAACATTTGAAACAAGTGAAATTATATTAATGTTAAAAAGTTACGAGGGAATAAATTTAATATTTTACAACAGTACAACATCCTGTACATAAACGGTTCGTTGATTTGCATAACACATATGGAATTAAATTTGTTTGGTATAGAGACTTTATATATGTTCAGTTATAAAATACATTTTTATTATTTTTTACTAGAATTTCAAACATTAAAAACCACTTAATGTATATGCGAGCAACTGTTCAAACTTCAAATTTTAAAGTACCTGTCGAGAAAAAAAGAACAACAAAACTCTGAAATTCAATAATTTATTACTGTAATCAGCCCATGCCGTTTAAAACGCATGTTAACAAAGATCGATTGAGTTTTAAATATTCTCGATAAGCCTTGGTAATTGTGGTCATTTTTTATTTTTTTTATTAATCGTTGTTTTCGAAAATGTTTGATTTAACTATGTGAAACTATGTTTAACTATATAAAAAGCAGTCAACAAGCGAGTTGATATAGGGATCGTTTTAATAAGGAATTCTTAACAATTTTGTACTCTGAGAAAACTTTAATGATGTCTGCACAAATCGCATAAATACAAATTCGATAATAATTAACCAACGACGGTAGTAAAAAATGATAATTGTGTAAAATTGTATACATCATTTTTTGAGATTTTTTCCGAATAGATATTTTTTTATTACGATAGTTTAAATATAGTGAATACGTTTTAACATTCGGTTGGTTGCTTATTTCCAATACGTATAATACTATACGGTAATGTTTTCATATACGACGTTGCGTCTAGAATATTTGTATTATTATCCGAAAACTTATAGTAAGACTATTTTAATATGTTCCATATTAAAGTGTGTAGGTTTTTTTTTCCATCGTTCGCTATAAAGATAATTTGAAAGCTTTTTGTCGATATAGTCAACTTAATACGAGTTTAGATTAGATTTGGTTAAACGGTTTTATCGCTATTGGAACATTAATCATAGTCAAAATTTTAATCAAAAATATATATTTATATATATACACAAAGTAGCAACGGGTCGATAAATAAACAAAATATTAATAAAAAAAAAGAAATAAAAAAATTAACCACAACAACGGTTTACCGCAGTTTACAACTATATGTTTCCGAGCACCGTTTGCTCTTCTTTTCACTCATCACCGAGCTCTGGTGTAAAGTGCGTGCGATTTCCAAAAACCAAACTCACCAATTCGCTTTCGTTTAGTCGCTAGAGCGCACACAGATTGCCAGAGAAAAAAAAAAAATTAAAAAAAATTATTTGTCATTATTTTGACAAACAAATCATGTGGTTGTTTCGTTTAAAAAAATAAAAAAAAATAAAATAGCCGATAACTCAACAGAAGTTATACTGATTTTTTTTAAATTTAAACCTTGTAGACAATTTAATATTATTTATTATTTTCATGCTAGCACACGTCTCTCACAGCACGGCCTTGTCAGTGCATAGTAATTTTATATTATTTTTTTTGCAAATAATCACAGTAATTTGTAAAAAAAGAAAATAAATACATTTTCAAATTATAAAATCAAAAATCTAGTATCGTACATCCTTTATGGTGAGGTAGTGAGGTGTAAGGGGGCGAATTACGGTATATATATAGTGGCTTGAGTACTCTAAACACTCTACCTCGCAGCGAAAGTCCCGTCGAAATCGGTTCAGCCGATTCCCAGATTATTCCGAACAGACTTCAATTGTAATTATGTGTGTATGGTTAAAAAGTCAATC
Source organism: Tuberolachnus salignus (assembly GCA_956483605.1). NCBI lineage: Eukaryota > Metazoa > Arthropoda > Insecta > Hemiptera > Aphididae > Tuberolachnus > Tuberolachnus salignus. The sequence continues at coordinate 35,655,610 of OY101436.1, read as the reverse complement.
GTAGGTTAGGTTAATTAGATTAAATAAAACAGCTCTCACTATTGACCGTTTTATCATCCCGAGTACCTCTACACATAAATACTTAAAATGTATCTGAAATAACTTTTTTTTTTTATCGACGTAGGAAACGATTATTAAACGATTATTATCTACTGCACAATTCGCACTGTTGCATCACTATTTTGCTTATCTCAATATGAACACAATAAAAAAATATATATAATATATTTAGTATAATAGAAAAAAAAAAACTAGGTAACTGTTTTATGATCGTTTTGTTGTTGTTATTTTTTTACGAATAATCTTAATAGATTCATTATTATTGCAAGACGTTCCGCCGTTTACATTAATATTATTTATTCATTTACAGTCGCATCGATTCGTCTATGTTATGCGAATATTATTGTAACCGGATAATGTTAAACTTAAACAATTGATTTGTAACCGGGTGGGTATTTTTGTTTGTCTTGTTCCAGGGCAACCACTCAAAAAATGCCGACCGAACCTTCGGATTCGTATCAGACCACCAGGACCAATTACAACTATCATCCGATCATGGAATATTTCGTGTCGCCGCAAACGCCATCGGCCCCCGAGGTCCGCCGGCAGGACGTAATGCAGCGCAAAGCCGACCTGATGGCCCCGTATAACGATTTCCAGACGCCCAGCGGCGGTTGGACTCCCATGACAGAAGAGTTCGGCCCCAGGAACTTTTAAAGTGTTATCGTTTTAATGCATTGCAGGTAGTACAGTGTTGGGCTTATATCTAGATAAATTTATCTGGATAAATCATCTAGATAAATATAATTTAATACATCTTATCTCAGCTGGACAGTTCACGATGCTGGCAAAATCTTATCTCTTTCTAAGACGAATAATTGAATTATCTAGATGAACTTTTTTTTAATGCACTAGTGTGCTATTATTTTTTTCTCCGACCGTAAACGACTTTTTTTTTTTTTTACCAGAAATCGTGCTCCGGTTTTCATGTGTAGCATCTTATCTCAAAGAATTTTGGATATACATAGCGCATAGTAAAGGTCGTTTTTTGATTTTCATTGTATTTTTCCGAATAATTGAAAAATAGTATATTTTTTTTTTAAAATATAAATAAATTTACGAGCAAAAATACAAATAGGTAAATTATTAAAATTTGTAAAACTGTTATCGTTTTTATTTTATTATCTAAGTTAAATAGCGTTTTACCTTTTACTTTATCTGGATAATTCACACTTTTAACTATCGATTATCTTTGTCTAGATAAATTATCAGATATCTTTGCATAACACTGAGGTTAGGTATCCGAATGACCGTATACGCGCGATTAGTGCCCACGACGTAGTGGCTCTTCTTATCGGTAATAAGCAATTCATTTTTATGTAGTTTTTTTTTATTTGTTTAAATCCAACCGTACACGATAAGGGATTGTTATCACATAGAATGACGTCACACTAATCGCGCGTATGTCACGTACGATGATTATGTTTGTTCGCGTTGTCTGTGTATATTATTTATTTATTTATTTATTATTGTTTATATTCAAATTTAGAAAATAATATTATTATACTTACATTTCACCTGCGTACGTCTATTGTATTTATTATCGGTAATATCGCGCGATCGACTCGACCGAAATCGTTTCGTACCAATAGGCATGCGTTTGTTTTGTCGAACGGGCGCACGCCAATTAGCTGTTCCGGTTCGGTCACGTTTTCCGTACCGCGGTACGCTTATCCGGGACACCACTCACACACAATCGTCATTTTAGCGGTTTTCATTAAATTATAAGTACCTAATGATTTTTGTTTTTTTTGTTTTGTTTTCTAAAACGAAAGACACGCCACGCCGCATATTGTTGTTGTTGTTGTTGTTGTTGTTGTTACTTTACTATATTTTTGTGTACGGATTGCCGAAAAGTATTAGTAAAGACGGTCCTGCAGGGCCGGGACACGGATCAAAAAAAAAGTTTCAAGACCCGCAGAGTGCCGGTATTTATATAGAAATCGGTTTATGCATTCGGATAAATAGTATACCCGGATACGTTTTAGATTTTGAGTGTAGGTTACAAAGAACCTTTACTAAGATGCGGTTTTTTCTCGGTTGGGAAAGACGACCTAGGAATTTATGTCCGGCATTTGAAAATGTTCTCTACAAATCGGAAGCCAACTAAAAATGTATGATACATTGGTATTATTTTCTCGATTTCTATGTTACCTTGGCTACGAGAAAAAGCACGACTAATGTCTTATATCTAATACAGTATCAAATTTATTAACATTGTAATATTTTAATATTTTAATTAGATGTAAAAAAACTAAAAAACTTTAATTATAGTCGACGACGACTCGTAGACATTTTTTTAGAAACCTTTACAGATCGCACTAACTACCGTCCACGATGCGCGTGAATTAATTTATAATTGAACTTTTTTTTTTCTCAATTCATATAATATATATTATTAATATAATTTATCACGGTTTCCATATGGAACTATAATATTAACAAATGTACAGGGTGCGTCAGAAATAACTCCTTAGTTTGATAATGTTGTAATCTGGATTCGGATTGAGGTAAACTAATGAAATCTACTTTAAAAGAAAGCTTTATTTATGCCATTATTAGTACCTCATCATGGCTTGGTCGGGAGAATATTGTGCGTTTGTTGTCGAGGAATTGATTAAAACCTGCGGTTCACTGATATCGACCCAGCGTGTGTTTCGCGTTCGGTTTGCGCTTGGTTGACATGATCCCGTCCCCGAACCCAAAACTATTCAAAATTGGGTTTCAAATTTTAGACAAACTTGTTCAGCGCTATAAACAAAGCCCACTGGTCGACCTAAGACCGTAACAGGACTGGAAAATGCGTAGTTCTTTGAAGAAGACGGCGTTACCGGCAACGGTGACCTCTAATCGTTATTGTGCGATGGTTGAAAACTTTCTCCGACCGAAATTAAACGATTTTTTTAATGAGCAAGGATAAGATAATATGTGGTTTCAACAAGATGGTGCCACCGCACACATAGCTCATCGGTCACTCAGTATTTTGAGAGAAATGTTTCCCGGGCATATTGTCTCTTTACGTGGTTACCACGTTCACCAGATTTGAGCCCATGCGATTTTTTCCTTTGGGGCTATTTCAAAAGCCAAGTGCACCGACATCGTCCCCAAACTGTCGAACCCTCGAAGGAGGTAATAACTCAGGAAGTCGCTGTCGTTCCGCTCGAAATGACCCGTAGAGTCATAAATAACTACCGAAAAATGCTCAACCGGTGTATTGAAAACGAGGGTCGCCACTTAAGTGATATAATTTTTAAAAATAGTTTAAAAAACATAACATTATATGTACAATTTATAAATAAAACATACTCTTTGATATTTGTCTTGGTTTGTTATTTATAAGTTTCACAAATCAGGGAGGTTATTCTGACGCACCCTGTATATACGTTTTATAATAATAATATTATAACTATACGTACGACCACTGTTGAGGTACAGATAACCATAGTTTCTTCAGATAAAAAAAAAAAACAGATACGTTTTTCGAAAACAGTGTAATGTAATGTAATTTATAATGTAATTTTATAATTACATTATAAAATTTTATTAGACAATAATGTTAAAAATATATTAAATGTCTAACTAAAATGTAATAATATACTGATATCTTTTACGATTAAGTTCAATTTACTTACTTTTATAAAACAATTTATTTAGATTCTGAACGAAACCGATAAATGCATTTATGTGCGATTTTATTTGTACGGCTTAAGATTGAGTTACACAATTGTACAAGTATAATATAATTTTTGTTACAAACTTATAAAATGTTCAATGAGAACCAATCGCTTTGTACATACAGACTTCAACCGAGCTCTGCTTAGAATCGTTTTTCGTATGCAATAATTATTGCATATCGTAGCCAGTTATAAAGTTATTAAGATATTATATATTCGATATTTATTATTAAATATAATATAAAATGTTAATATTAAATATTATATTTAAGGATTAGATAAGATATTCTATATTTTATACACTATCACCTGTATCTCATAAAATTATTGTAGTAGTCGCTCGCATAACGGCAATTTAGAGAATAATCTTGTCGGAGCTAAATATACAGATTCTAAATAATAAGTTTATCGTTAGATACATAAATATTGTAAATATGACAATGAGTGTTCGTCAAATTCATAGGGGGCAGGGTTCTCTAAGCATCCCCGAAATATGCGATTTTTTTTTTTTTTTTACAGGGGGACGGGTGTCTCAAATTCGGTTGATCTCAAAGGTACAAAGGAGTTCACCACGCCACTGTCTGTTTATCAATAAACGATGGCAGCAGTGGGGTAGTAATTTTTACACGGATCCTTCACTGGTGTTGGTCAAATTGACAGAAAGAAATAAATAATTAAAATGTAAGCGCTGAATGTCCGCTCAAAACGAGGGGGGGAAATAAATTTATATTAGACGTCATGTAGGTAGTTGTAATAACGTACTTTTATATTATATCGGCCGTATACATACTTTTTAATTTTAAGACGTAATATGCTCCGTATAGTATGTGTATGGTATTATTACAATTATAAAAAGAAGAAGAAGAAGAAGAAAAAAATAAATAAGAATTCGATACGTTCACGGTTTCGAATGCCCAAGTCGTATCATTGTTGTATTTTCTGAAGCGATTTTTCTGTCAGTTACCGTTTGGTATAATTGTTTTTTTTCCTCTTTTGATAAACGCATAATAATTATTATTTTTGTACAAATGTATACCATCTATACAAATTTATATTTATTTTTATCAAGGCTGTAAGTAAGATTATTGTTATTAATGTATATACTAGCTGTATCAAATTAAATAATGATAACACAGCAAACAAAATAAAAACAAATTTTCGAACAAAAATCATGTGCCTGTGAAATAATTTGGTATTATCAATAGGATTATAAGAAAACTTTCAAAAGAAAAACATTAAATTATTTATGTTAAGCTCTGAAAGAACATCCTCTTTATTAAGACATCATGGTTAAGATTAACAATGTGTGAAACACATTTGATTGGACTAGCACTAAGATCGCAGAGACGTAGATTCGATATTGAAAAATTTATTCAACATTTCTTCAAAATTAAAAGCAAAACTACTATTTGCAATTTGAGAACCATAAGAAATAATAAATTAACCTAACGTTAAGTTACACATTTAAATGGAATTCATCCTAATATAATGAATTATATTACGATTTAGTTATAACGAATGAAAAGTAGTGTAATAAAATATTCTGTGAGCAATAAAAGAAAATCTTGATTTATCGATATTTTTTAAATTCGTAATCTATATTGATATACGACGACTTCCCCCTACATTTAGATATCCTGGATCCGCGTCCGCGCATTATATTATTTCCTGCAAACTTATTTACAGCGACTTGTGCTGTACCGTCTAATACCAGGGGCGTAATCAAGGGGGGAGGGAGTGAATGAGGGCCATCCCTCCCCCTATACACCGTTTTTTTTTTTTTTAAATTTGACTTTATTTGAAAAATTACAATCTGTACAGTGTATACAACAAGTAATAATAATAATAATAATTTACAGACAATTAACATTTATATACACATGAAGAGGAATCACACAGTTGTGATACCTCATAATTATTAATAATTTGTTAATTTGTTCATTCTTATGTTTTCAAATCACGGCACCAGTTCCTTTTGAGCCGTCTGTTTGGGTAATCAGGAAGTGTTAGTGAAGCTAACTCGTTGATTAGTTAGTTTGGAATATGTTGAATTTTGGCGTGGAAGCGTTTGTAGTGAATAGCAGCAGTTTCATTGATGGAAGGTAATTTGAGGTCGGAATTTAAGGTCGCATTTGAAACAAACCAGGGTGCACCAGTGATTAATCGTTGACAGATGTTTTGAAATGCTTGTATAGTTCTTTTATTTGAGGTCTTGGTAGAGCCCCATATTACGATACCGTATGTCCATATTGGTTGAAAAAGAGTTTTATATAAAATGATTTTGATGGGTATGGTTAGATTAGAACGAAAGAGTGGCCTTAACAGAAAGAGTCTGGAATTAAGTTTCTTAGGCTTGTCATTATGATGAAGCGACCAGGTTAGGCGCCTGTCAAAAGTATTTATACCCTTTTTCATTACTAAAATTATAGTTTTGTATTCATGTAACATAATATCCATTTATCTTTTTTTCGTTTTTGTATTTCTTATCTTTAATCAATACACTTAAAAACGTTAGGGAATACGTATAATTTGAATTTGTCGTTTATGGCCTGCCCCCCATTCGGGCATTCGTAAACGCGTCCCTGTCGAGTATCTATTCGACGCCGAGTCGACGAGACAATGATAAGGTTTTGCGTTTTAGACACGCGATTTGCGGGCGCCTGCAATATTGGCAGGCGGCGTAAGGTAATCGAATTTAATGTTATAATACATATTAATGCCATAAAAAAAAAAAAAAAACGATTCGACACGTGGGTGTTCGGCCAAGTTCAGTGCCGACCCGTTCAAAACGGCATAGGTACCCGTACGGCCGTGTATCGTACACGTATGTATTGTTCCGGTATCATTTCGCTGTTTCGGCGATTATTCGGTACCTGTACGTATATTATTATTACGTTCGGACCACCGTAGTCGATAAATATTATTAATTTCGCATCCAGACCGAGGTGTACACACGCGCACGCAGCCCCGGTCACGGCCTTAAATTACGACCGGAAAACAAACGGCGTTACGAAACGGTTTTGCGCAAACCCCCTTTACGCGGTGACACCGGCCATGTTCGATAACCGTGTGACATTGTATAATATGTAATAATATGATAAACATAATATTATAATATTTAGTTTTGAAACGCACGTGCGACGATTTTAATGTCCCCTACCGCTAATTGAACGACAAATGCGTATAATAATAATATCATATTATACGTACAAGCATAGCCATACAGTTATATAGCGTCAATTCCTATAATCGAAATGGTTTTTCGTATATAAAAAAAAAAAAAAAAAAACATTTGTTTAGTAATCAAATAAAATCCACTAATCGATTACGATAGGCTTTAACGAACCTAACGTTGGACGATTTTAAAATTCGTACCCTTGTAGACGGTAGCCGTTGTAGGATGATGCCACGAATTGATACGATTGAAACATACACATTTCGTACACCGACCGGTCGAATATTATAACGATGTTTTTATGGAGATTTCCACTTTTATTCCGTACACAAAAACATAATTTATGCGCTATAAATAATTACAGTGGTATTTAAACGGTCCGTATAAATCATAAGTACTCGTCGGCTTACGAACTGTAGATATTATTATATTTGCACAATCATTATATTTTGATACGTTTTTCACGGTAAATCATTATACATTGTTTTGTTAATGCGATCAACGGACAATAAATTACAATATAATTTGTAATAAAGCCGACGACGACGACGACGACGACGACGTTAAAATATTATTAATCGTATTATAGCGCCGGTGAAATACCTATATTTCATTTTATTATTATTGGATATTTTGCTCATAAATTGTTTTTTACTTGTCGGAAATCATTTTATTTGAAAAGAAAGTAAGTCGTCGACATCTGTGCGGTTTATAAGCCTGTAGAATATATACGAGAGAGTTTACGATATTCTACAGCCGAAAAGAGAAGATAGTTTAAGGTCTAAGATTTTGTGCCGTCTATACAGAAGTTATATTCACAATGATTATTCTAGTAAGAAAGTTTATCATTTAAGATTCCGTTTGAATGTTTGTTCTAAACCAGTAGGTTATGTTTCAACATTATGTTCTGGACGGTTGAGTCAGACAACTGGGTGAATGTTCTTTGCCGATCAGTTGTCAGCAAAGAGTGTCCACCAAATGGAGAACACATACCTTATTATCGGCGATAGGGTACGAGTGAAATATGCAATTTTAATTTTCAAATATAGCCCTAGTCAATTCGAGAAATAATATTGTAATATTGTTTACGCCGGGACACAACAATCAAATAACATTATTATTATTATTATTATTATTATTATCACACCCAAGGCCGGACTGTGGTCCGTATACCTAATAATACCTCGCACCATAAATCCGCAAAGTAGGTCTAACCGCCACGACCTTGTCCGCACCGCGATCGTCTTGACCAGGGATGACGGAATATTCTATTGCCCACGGGCCATGTCAGATCCGTAGTTTATTTTAAATTTCAATTTTAGATTACGGACGAAACGATGAATGTATCGGTTTTACTACGGTGTGCGTGGTTTTATTTTTGTTCGCAAAAAACTGGACAATTTACAGCAATAATGGTTTTATTACTTTCGATTTTTCTTATCGTTGTAACTCGGTTATAAAAAAAATCGTAGAAACCTGCAATTGTTCGCTGAAAACACACTTATGTAACCCCTGTCTAGACTCGTTAAAGTATTCGAAATATTCGGGGGATTTTTGACCTATTTATAGGCATCTTGTACATATAAACTCCTCACCTATGAGATAAAATTATTAAAGTAATGTGTATTCAATTATTTGTCTTTATTTTTTCCATTAATATTATTGCACGGGTAAAAAAAAAAAAAAACAATTTCTAAATTGGACTTGTCTAACTTGTGTTCGCTCAAGTGCCAAAAAGGTAATACGACATAAATAATAACGTTAATAATATTAAACCCCAGTCCGATATGCTGGAAAAAAAAAAAAAATAAAAAAATTATACGACATTTCAAATTCTAAATGAAATTCTCGTACGATTTAATTGAGAAACGGAAACGATATGGCGAACTAATATTAGAAAAGTGCGTTTTACGGAAGGTCGTGTGCAAACAACATTTTCCGACCGTATGCGACGAAGATCGCGAAACGTTATTTCGGACAATGGTCGATTTTCGGTTCTCTTTCAATATAAACGAAAAAGTCTTTTAACGAAGTCGATTGGGCTTTTTTTTTATACCAAGGCCGCGGGCGGTCGGCAGTCGTCTCTCTGTTCGCTCGTTTCGACGAAAGCCGCCTGGGATAGTAGGGTTTAAATTAACCGTTTAAATTTAACCATAAACTACTACATTCCGGAGTATTGTAATCCGTTTACTGCAAATCGATCAATTTTTTATTATTTATATGGATATAATCTGTATATGCGTATATATTTACGGCCTTATACATCAACTATATTACAGCTTTTGGAGAGACCGTACCTGGACAAAAAAAAAAAAAAAAAAGCATCAAGACGATCAAGAAAAACCTTCATCGCATTTACCCGCAAGGAGCTCGTAAACTTCAGTGGTGGTTTGTGGTAGGACATTTCGTCTAACAAGTGCGCTGGGAAGGTAGGTAAATTGTTGTTATTCCTTGCTGTTTTCGTGATGTGGTGAAGCGGGAATTTTTTTTTATACAATAACGTTTACTATTATTTTCGATTTTATATTTGGGTTGTTATTCAACAAAAAAAAAAAAAAAACCGTAGAGAACCGAAATGTTGGTCGAATACATATATTAGTACTTTATAAATGCGGTACAAATTTTTAAATTTTCTGACCATTTTTTGAACTATTTGAAATGTTCGAGTGTTTTGATTTTAATTTGGTTTATGAATTTATGCGAATAATAATTTTTATATACTTGATAAATACCCAAACAATTGACACGAGCGTCCCAATAAATTGCTCTTATGATTTATATAGGTTTTTATCGTTTCATTTTATAATACAATTTTTTAATAATCACGGACATTTATGCGTACTACTACTGCTCGTACTTTTCTCAGTTATGATGAGACTAACATTTTTTTAGCTCCATAAAAACGTTCAACAATTCGATACAATGGTCATTTGCCAGTACGCGCCTGTATTCCTCGGTATTTTCGTATTATTCCGACTACCAGCTTCGATTCCTGAGACCTACGACACGTGGTTTTTCTATTGCTCCCTGTTGTGGTTTTTTTTTTTTATCGATTATAGGTTTTAAGTTTACACTTTGGGCACTAACACTGTCGGACCAATTTCGAGTTTGGACCAACGGGTACGTTAGGCTTTCGTATTATTGTGTTATTTTTCAAGAAATATAGTGTCGAACACGTAAATGTAATCGAACAATGGAATTATTGATTTCGCAAATTCCCCAGTTTGTACGCCAATAGAAGAACATAGGCATTCTAGGCATATAGGTTTAAATGTTAAAATTCAGTAATATTATAACTCGTTTTCCGAATAATAATAAATTTTGAAATTCAATATAGCCTTGAGCTGATGCTACCCAAAACATTTTATTCTTTTGTTTAGCTACTGTCAGATTTTATCAAATGTTTTCATACATACTATTCTGTTTTTTTTTTTTTTTTTTTTTTTTTTTTTTTAAAGTATAATATTACGGAGTTAAAAAAAAAACATGTATATATTTTATTTACATATTTTAAGAGTTTTAAAAGAAATATAAATGATGCAATATTTTTACACAAATTATTTTTATAATCCAAGGTGATTTGATTTGATGGCGATTACTGTAGTATAGGTTAAATTTAAATATATTACATACAGATTTTCACGTATGTATTACACATTTTTATTACAATACTCGTATAATATATATTTTATAAATTATTTATACATTTTATAATTATTCTATACCTATGTTTTATTTAAAACGGTGTAATACGTTTGTTTGTTACCTATATGAAAAAATAGTTAAATTCGTACCTATTCGTAACGGTATAAGTTTCTTTTTTTTATTTAATATAGTTCTGAGCGCTATCGTGGTTTCAACGTTCGGTAAATAAAAAAAATAAAAATACCACAAAATTAATTGAGTTTTTATTGTAGAAAGGATTGCTCCAATAATCCGATGTCCGAACGCGATCGGTTTAACCGTTGATTAGAAAGTACCTATACGTACAAATTCTTCAAAACGAATAAAACGATAAAAAAAAAAAAAATAGTTAAAATACACTACATTTAAACGGTAGGTATTTGATTTTCGACGTTTCACGGTATTTGTAATGAAATACAATATTAAGTACAATTTTTTCTCCTTTGCTGTTCCATATTACCCCGTATCAAATTTTTTTTTTTTTTTTTTGTATTTATATGACTCACGGGGTTAATGACTGCAAACATAGTACTAAAATTTCTGTTTTAATAAAAAATGTATAAAAAAAAATTCTTATATTTTAGACAAATTTGCTGATTTCATTCATTATAATGTGAAAATGTTTCCGTTTCGATTTTTTTTTTTTTTCATTACCCTCGTGATTTTTAATACATTTTTTTTTTTTATAGTAAATAAAAAGAAAAAAAGTGTTTAATTTAATACCATAGTAGCATTTTAGAAATAATCTTATCACGTTTTCTGATAAGTTTTTTTCTATCCAAACACTATTATGCAACATAAAAATATTAAAAACCACGACGTAAATGAAAATAAAAAGTTGACGACATTTTTTAAAAATAACAGAATTTGATTATTTTCATTATCCCGTGAGATATCGTAATGGGTATAACTTCGTGGAGCACCTTCATGGTTCAATAAAATCCATTAATATTATAATATTTGTATATGTTAATTTTTTAAGTTATATTTATTAGTGCGTGGCATATTGTGACATTTTGTACGTCAGTATGTCACACAATATTTCCGATCGCAAACCACGATTATAGTAATTGTTTTTTATCCACAAAGTTCTTGACACAATTTTTGTTTTATTATTGAACGGGTGCGAGTGTCGCGAATACAGTGAATATAAATAAATGATTATGATATTATGATATATTTAAGATGACCCACTAAAATTTAGGATTTTCACCGCCCCTCCTCCCCCCCCCCAAAAAAAAATAAAAAAAAAATAAGCGAACGGCCCGTGTTAAACTACATTGTGTCTTACGGGGCGATAACGATAGGAGAATATAAAAATGATTTGAAGACATTATACACGCGGGTCACCACAGAGTTCATATCGGTAGTTTGCCGGGCCCGTCCGGAGACGGATGTTTCCGTATGCCGGCGAAAACAATTCTACAATCAAATGAACTACTAATAATCGACTAATTGGAAAAAAATTAAATCTCGTCTAGATAAAAAAAAAAAAAAAAATGCGAACGTTTTACCTATATAGCGTTTATATTTACAAACGGTATTTCGGTGTGAAAACTACAGAGGCCGCCGAAAGAACCGCTGAATCCAATAACGCGTAAACAATACGAAGGCGTTTTCGACGGGGCTACCGGGTGTCGGTGGGGCATTTAAACGACGCGATAAAACGACGCACGACGACGGCCGGGCGCGCGGCTCCGCGAAACACGGCGGACACGGCCTCGGCGTCGAGCGGTCGCCGGGAGCCACGCGACGGCAGCGCCCGGCCGCGTTATCGTACCCTGGTCGGGCGCGCACGGTGAAACGGACCCGAAACGGCGTGGTAAAACGCGACGCGCACCGGCCGCGGGCCACGGCCCGGCCCGCCGGCGTTTCACCCGGCAGAACCTGTGGGTTAAATCGACCGTACCGGTACCAGGGGCCCATCCGACCGTACGTTCCGGCGGCGGTTCGTTTCTCGCCGGCGATAATATTTACTACGTCGTCGTCGCCGCCGCCGCGTAACACCGTCGACTAAAATGTAAACGTACAGGACCGTAATACAAGTACCGAAACGCGCACGTCATTCGGATCGGGCAACAGTAAAATTATTTTTGTAATCATATTGTTACAATAACCGACAAACTCTCATAAATCATGCAAAAAAAATAAAAATAAATAAATAAACGGTTCTGAGCAAAGTTCACCGAGCACTTAGTTTGATCAATTTAAATTTAAAATAATTATATATTGCATTTGTATCCGTCAAAATAAATTACAACTTTTCGCTATAAATATCTGACCATTTTTTTTTTTTTTTTTTAGAGCAAAACTAGTTCGTAAAAAAGTAAGTACGCGAAATGCCGTTAATTTTACGATTTTCGTCAGAATTTACACTTAACGCATAAACGACTACAATATAATATAATGCGTAAATATGATTATTATGTTATGAAGAAAATCTAAAAAAAACTTAAATGATTGTAATGAAACGCTTTTTGTCTGATTCATCATTTTTGCCGGAAGGTTATAGGCTAAGTGTTTTTTTTTTTTATTATTATTATTTTTTTTTTATCAAAATCGGTTAAATAGCTATCGAGATTTTCGCTACAAAAAAACAACAACACGAGGCAAAAAAATGCAAGAACTTTGCAAGTAAATGTAATATTAATGGCGGTAAAAAGAGGGCTGGGGTTGAAGGCGAGAACGAAAAGAATGTAGAGGTGATGAGAATGATGAATCAGGTGGCTGAGAAGGGGGAGCGGTCAGAAAGTGTTATCAGTGTTGAGAAACTGATAGTTAAAATTTATCTAGATAAAAATAAAATATACCTAATTGCTCTTAAACCGTCTATATACAGATAAAGATTACAAATATTTAAATTGTCTTATCTAAGAAAACAGATAAGTGGAATTTGTCTAGATAAAATAAAGTATATTTTGCGTATAATACAATATATTGTAGAATTTTAATATTATTAAAGGCACAAAAAAAAAAAAAAAAAAAAAAACGGTTAATTTACGCGATTTACAAGTTTCGTGCGTTTTTTCTCTTTTGAATATTTTTTTTTGAAAGAAGTGATTACTTATGAAAATGCGTCCAAGTTGACGTTAACGGTTTTTCGTTTAGGTTTTTTACCGTTAATATAAATATATTAATATTTGACCGTCGTCGTCAATCATACGCGCATATTGTCATTATTTCTACTGGGAAGTAATTTTTGTAAATTATTTTTATAGAACGTGTGTCTAATATTAATCTAATGTTTCTGATCAACTTATAAATAATAAAAACAAATATATATATAATCATGTATACTCAATTCAGATAAATCGTAAATTCTATTCGATAAATTGTACAATTTTTTTTTTTTATAAAGTGTATCGTTCATTGTATATCATTATTTTTCCGTATTGTTTTACTGTTTGATAAACGATAATTATTAATTATTAATAATTGATGTCAGGGAATTATTCAATTATACGTTTGAAAAGTGTCGTAGAGACGGAGGGATTAGGTGATTAGGTCAGGTCGAAATTAATTGTTGCAAGTAACGCCACTATTGTCCAAGAGTCGTTTTCTTTTATTTCTCAGATTCGAGCACGGGATATAATATAACAATATCTCAGATGTGAAAAAAATATTTGACCTTGATTAAATAATACAATTATCTAAACGAACTAATATATATATATTCCATTTTTTTTTTTTTTGTCAGTTTCAGACAAAAATATATATATAAAAAAAAAAATTATTATTTTCTCTTTGTTTTACAGAAACTTATTTGTCCTCTCTGCGGGTTAATAATTAGTAGGGCAGCTAATAGACAGTTTTTATTTTTTTTTTTTAACTGACTTATAAAAATTAATCCCACACAACGGTCTGTTCGTTGTCTCTTGAATCGGCCAAGAGTAATTGAGACCTGACCTGACCGAACCGCGTTGTAATATTCTTTCTTATCCATATATAAAAATATATATGCAACTGGGAATATATTCCTTTGTCGTTTTGGGTAGAACGTCGTAGGATACAATTATACGTTCAAACTATTAACGGCCGGGTGGTACATATTGTAATTATTTATCGTGATCATGATCCTAAATGCTAAATAGATAAAGCTAATAGTAAGTACATCATTGATCATTGTTGATAATTGTACGGAATTATATTCAATTGTAATTTACAATTGGCCAGCCTTAAATCGCGGCCATAGTTCTCGAGAGTCGTGATCACGATGTAGTCCGCGGCGGTAATTATTAGTGATGCCCGTGCCTGAAACTATTTGAGCAAAATCGAGACATTTCTAATGTAAAGTAGTCGTTTGCACTTACATCTTAACGTTGATAAAGCCGATTTTCGTTCCGATGTCGTAATGCGATTCGTCACCGGGCAAACGTGTCGCGTACGCCCCAAGAGGTTAACGTTCGGTACGCGTTGCCGCGCGGCCCCGCGACCGGAATGCGCCGTCGTGTACCGGAAACGCGATCCGATTGCGTTTAGCGCGCGCCGCGTACGTACCAGGGACGCATGCGGCGGCGGCGTCGGTTGGCGGGCCGGCACCCGATCGATGTGCCGGCCGCGACCGCAACGGACCGCTACCGACCGGACCGCCGCCGACAACAACGCTGTTGTTGTTGCGGCGCGCCGCGGCATTGCCGTTGGAAACGCCTAACCGCCGGACGAATTCATGCGATATTCAGCGTCCGCCTACCAGGGCGCCATGGTCGCGGGAGCGGACGCGGACGGCCGAGCCCGAGTTCCGTCCGGCGGCATCGTCGACGGACTTGTACCGTGGAAATTTCCACATAACGAGTCCACCGGGTACCAGGAGCCCATGACGTGCGAACGCCGTTCGCTCGACGGCCGCCGCCGCCGCCGATACGTCACGAATTATTTCAATATACCAACGAAAAAACACAATTCGTCACCGTAACAGTGGCTTTTTCAAGGGGATGAGCACAAGGGAAGCACAAGGGAAGTTTGCCCTCCCCCTCCACCGCATAATAACTGTACTTATATTTTTGTATTTTATCAAATAGTGTTATAGTCTGTTATTGATAACGGAATAATGCGTTGCAATCGGAATGGTTTCCGATTATATTGTTCAGAACACCGTTGATGATAATAATACCGGTTAGACGACGAGTAGTGTATAATGTGAAATGGAAATAAAACCGGAATAACTATGCCGAGCAATTCCGTTATTATAATAATAAATCATTTTAATGTTTTTATACAAATAGGCATTGTGACGATAATCGTGTTAAAAAAAATGACTATATGATAACGACAAAGAAAAACGGACAATACCAGCGAGGAAGACCAGACAAACCTAATGAAGACGATTAGTTATTAGTTTTTGTTTTGTTTATCAGCTGTTTTTTTTTTTTTTTTTGTTTTGTTTTTATCACCGCGTTGGCCAATATCTTTGTTTATCCAAGAATAATAAATAATAAATTATAATAATATACCAATTCGATTTGATCGAACTATCAGTGTGTAATTATTAGTTTCATAAAATATTTACCATGTCCGATGGTTTTTCTTCCGAGTTTATTAGTATTGTAATTTCTTTAGTTTTCAATAGTTTTAAAACTTTTTTCAAATTTTTTTTAACGTCGCAAATTTCTTACCGTTTTGTTATTTTTTTCACGAGCCGTTCTATGAGGATCAACCGGGATTTAGAAATATCGTTACCGGAGTTTTCGACGGACATCGCTCTTCGCACGCACAACTTTTGGCAGTTTCGGATGTTGGTATCGTATATTTTATAGGTTTTAGTTGTTTTAGGTGGTTTAATTTGGTGTTTCGGAGTCGTCATGTGTTTCAAGTACGCGCCAATTATACGGTAAGCGATATTTTAAGGTAAGTACAGATACTTTTGGTAGATAGCTACGCGCAATTTAACGGCGGGGGAGGGCTTGATCGTTGCTAGAATGGGAAAAGGCTTCCGGCAAAGTCCATATTTTCGGTTGCCCTCCCTAATTATAATATGTTTGCGGGACGCTTTTCGGTAGACCGCGGCAAATTCAATATTTTAAATCGCGTAAATATTTTCGTTTCAATTTTATTGCGCTATAGTGGACTAGGCCTACACCAGGGGACACCACTCTAAAAAAAACGCGCCTAGTGCAATACCTCATGCTTTCGGGACCGAAACCCCCGTTAAACACCGAAATATTGTCGTTCGTCCAGCTAAGGTGGTGTGGAAAATTGCACAACAATATTGTTATATATACTTTGATTATTGGCAATTTTAAGTACGCGGGACCGACGAAAAGCTTGCGGCATCTAAATATAATTTTCTATATGAACTAATCGAAATATCGAGTAAAAAAATTTGAATTAAGTACAGAGTCGTGGAAAATGTACTTCACCTCGGTTGGAGCAAGTGTCCAGATTTTTTCTCCGATTTTTATTATTCTAAAATAAATCATAAGTGATTTTACGTGGTAAGATGATTTTAATATACAGTAAAATATTTAAAAATATCAGCATCAACTAAAATTGTTGCAAATTTCTGTCTATGCCTCGATCGAAACCTAGAAAAATATATAAAATAATAAAATTAAATCTGTTTTCAAAATTCAAATCCGTCATTCATGAGCCTCAAACGTTTGTGTCATTTTATGTGTTTTTTCCGACCAGCTCCAAACCCAGTTATATAATTATTGATATGATACATTATAAAAGTTCAATGACGTTGAAACAATTTCAAAGGGCTGAGAGTTGAGTTTAAATATTTTATTTTACGGTTTCAACGTAGTATTTCGATAAAAAATAAAATAAAAAAAAAAATAAATACAAATTTGTCGTATTGCGTGTTACCGTATTTATATCGTACAAATATAAATATTACATTATATTAGTTGACAGTGTAAAATGTAATTCAAATTATCTTTGATTTGTATTCGATTGACAAAATATATAAACGTTATAAGCTTTTTGGGAAATTGTAAAAATCACGAGATTATTTCCTTGTACTTTATGTAGTTATTCTATTTTTATTACCGGTTTAAAAGTGCTAATTTTGATGGAAATCTTAAGAGTCTTAAAGACATTATTACGCGTACGATTTTCTGATTTTCGTGGATAAAAATGTTTGCCTAATCTTCTCAACTATTCGTCTACAAATAGTATTTTGTTAACAGCAGCTCTATTCTATTTATTTGTTTAAAATGTCCGCGGCTCGTTAAAAACCGATTACGACGTTATATATTTTCTTCTTATTATTATTTTGTTTTAATGTTTCTTGCCTTTAAAACGCAATACTGTACTGTGCATACGATTTAATTAAATTCGCAGTGTACAAAACAAGACATTTTAATTTTATTGGACAAAGTAATAAATACGTTTTACAAAGGGTATTGATTACTACAAAATGAATGCGGACTGCATACTGTAAATCGTATTTTAGGTTAGGTGACTTTCTGCAAGCTTTGATGAATGGTGATGGTGGGGAAAGGAAAACACTTTGTCCGGATAGGAGCGAGTATTATCAATTCAAAATAGTTTTCTCGCTCTGTTCATGCGAAATTGAATTGTAATCCATGTAATTATAAGATGCCGAATAATGTTGAAGGTCTTATAACTAAAAAAAATTCCAAATTGCCCTTATAATCTAGTTGGATTACATTACATTCCCAAACACCGTCTATTATATCATTATTTCCCTCCAAATAGTCAAGCACTTTTAATTGTTTACCAATAGTTTTCAAAAAACTTAAATTTTCATACATTTTCACTGTATGTTAAATATATCTAAAATATATTCGTATTTGAAATCAATCATTAATTTTCATTAACACTTTCTTATATTGTTTTTCATGTATTAAATTGAAACGCATAGGATTTACATCATTAAGTCAAATGGATTCCGGAATGTTCAAATGGTACTGGTTAAAAAAAAAAAAAAATAAACCGAATATTAACGATGTATTACTTCAATAGGATAATATATAAGAACAATACATGTTTATATAAGTCTCGTAAAAATTATCTGTAATGGTATTCTAAATACCTTTTAAAATAATATCTGTATGTTTACTCAACGAATATTATTAAAAATTATCATTTACTAACACACCACCGGTCGTAAATTTCACTCTTTTCCCATTGGTATTTTTCGATGGTTTTTTTATTTTGCGTAAGTACGCTCAGGAAAACTATTGTGGGTAAACCGCAAGGTTTATATAGTAATATATGCATAGTTGATTTCCTATTTATAATTATTAAGATGTGCACCGAATAATGTATGGTACTTTCTCAAAGAGTGATTTTAGTGAACAAAATTAAGTAACACCAACCATGCCGCCGTAATTCCTAATGGATTTTCTGATTTAATTTTTGAAGAATTTAAAATTAAATCATTATATATAATGTAATTACTAAGACTGTTTAAAAAAAATTCAATTTTAATTCTTATATGTAGAAAAACATCTTGTATTCTGTATATATTTCGATATTTTGATATAAGTTTGAAAATTTATTCTAAATATACTCCCAATTTTTCTCTCAAACCAAATTATTCCTTTAGCTTCTGGTGTCAAATACTTATGTTTGACACTAGATAGGAACGCCTAACTTGGGCTGAGCATATTTAGCAAAAACGCCTTTTGCTTAATTATCGCCGTAAATCCCTCTTCCCTCTTTTAGCTGAGCATTCCAAGCTCAGCCTTAAACATAAGCTGCTGCTTTATAAATCCCTCCTGAAGTCTATATGGGCCTATAGAATTCAGCTATGGGACACGAAAAAATAATGGAATACCAAACCTGGCAATCCATTACTTTACGAATGATTGCGAACGTGCAACCACCCCTCCTTGTCCTTGTCCTTTTATGTGTCAAACCACACGCTTCACGCTGATTTAGGTGTACAGACCGTTTCGGAAGTAGCTACTTCCTTGTACAAGTGTTTCCGCTCCCGCCTGCCTAAGCACTCCAACCCTTTAATCCTGGCCCTAAATTCGCCTAATATCCCTGGCAATCCTCCAAGGAGACTTAAGAGACACTGGTGTTTGGACTTGACTTTTCTTTGTTCAATGAAAAAAAAAAAAAAAAAAACTATGACTTAAACAAATGTCCGCCGAGTGTTGCTACTCGCTTCATGTTTCTTTTCACGTCTATTTTAATATAGCCAATAAACTTATTGTAAATTTTATTTTACAGATTGTATATTTAAAAAAAAAAAAAATATATATATATATTCGTAATACTAAACTTTTATCATAAGTAAAAATATTTAACCGATGAATAAATGCATCAATAAAAAAAAAAAAAAAAATAATGGAAGTAAGGTAAGTGTTGTAAATTTCTGCTATATATATATATATATATATTTTTATAGAATAACCGAATATTGCGATGATCTAAATTCGACACTGAGAAGAAATGTATTAATGAAACGAGAACATATTATTTTTTTGTATTATTATATTATTTAAATATACCGTTTTATATAATATACCTATTACCCCCTATGTATTTTAAAAACCGTATCGCATACTATTGTAAATTATAGTACAAATTATCGTTATTTTTATGCCGAGGAACAGAGGAGGATAATTACTACCCGACAATTGTATAAAGCTATTACGATCGACAACATTTACAAATAAAAAAAAAAAAAAAAGCGACAAAACGTGAAAAACAGACCGACATCCAGCTATTGTGTTTTTTTTTTTCTTATAAAGTTCAACGGTTCGCTGTAAAAACAGCGTTTTACCGCTATGCCTAAAAAAATAGGTAACGGCGATGAACAATATACCCAGTCAGTCGAAGAATCGAATTCGGGAATATAGAATATATATATTATGTGAATTCGGTTTATATACAATGATAAATCACTGCATACATACAAAAAACCGATTTCTGGGCAGAGTTTAATTAAATATTTGTTATTTTGATAAATTAAAATTGAACATTTTTAACAATTCGTAACTGTATAGTGATAAACAAAAGTTGTTCGCGTTTTTAACGAATTATTTCTACTTAAATTTGAATATAAAACACTTATAAAAAAAAGAATAAATTACGATATTACAACTTTTTTTCTTTTCTTTTTTTTATCACTATGTATTTCGTTCTCACGACGAACCTCGTATCAACTTTCCGAACAGTTTTATGGAACCTAAGAAGTTTCTATTCGTAAAAATGTATAATATACGAACAGTCGACAGTAGGAGTTACGCAAAGTCGAAGAGTTATTCGCGGGCAGAAAGAAAGACAATAATAAAATTTAAAATTATCGCTAACACGCCATTAGGCCAAAATTGTTCTTGGACATAAAATTTGAATAAGATCTTTCCTCGAATGTCGTTTCTATAATAGTTCTAACGATTATACTACGTTATTATCTTTTTCATCTCGACTGAAAAACAACATTTAAATGATAAAAACGATTTCGTTACCTCTCGGACGAGAAATTCGGTATTTTAAAATTCCGTAAAATCGATAGAAAAAAAAAAAAATTAACGTTATACATTTCCCCTTACTTAGTTACACGATATTTCGCCATTTCGTCATAGGCAATTGGAATTTCGAGTATATGCAAATATCATCAAACGCACGTAATATACGTTGCAGGATGAACGTAAAAACAATTATTTCCGGATTTCTATACACAATGACAGACACATTCTTGTAGATTATATTATTAATTTCTCCGTGATTGCACGAACTGTATATATTATGATTTTCACAATTACCGTTATGCTACAATTTATAACGCGCAATAATATAGGCAGGTGCCTATATGTTCAATCACGATTAAAAAATTATTATTTTATCCTCAATTTCGTATCTACAAAATTGTACGGTTATTATGTGTAGAGAACTGCGGAATGCAAAAACGCCTGTGCTGCCAAGTATTCTTCACGGTAAAAATATCGACAGAAAAACCATACCTAATATTAAAGATCATTAAAAAGAGATTTTATGAAAAAAAAAAAATAAAAAAAAAATAAATAAATAAATAGGAAACATTATTTTTTAACCTATTACGACCGTCGTCAAATATCGAAAAATCAAATCGTATTTAATTTGTTTGGTAAAAATCATAATATTGTTGAAATCGAACTGATATTTGAAAATATTTTTGTTGTGCAACTATTATAATATATACAACGAATAGTATAAAAACGATGAAATACAATTTGTATTTTATATTCTGAATGTAGCTATTAGTTTTTACTATGATAGCGCTTTATTTTTAATTTCGATTAGAAACCCAACTCGTGATTTATTCACGCCGTAACTTAAATGATGGGGAATAACCGTCTTGGTTAATATGTTAGTTGAAAAACTTTTCGAAAATTCCTATTAGTTGTCCGGAACCTAACCGCAACCAACGACGGATGTTTTTGTTGATTTCTGGGTTCCTTTGGCTACAAATGAATAAAACACGACCCATACCAACGTATAGCAATAACCAACACCAGTTTGTCGAGCTCTTCTCGCAAGTAGAATTGCACGGATTGCAATGATTTACGATTACTTACGATAATTAAACTAAATTAGCCTGTATCTCATATGACTTACATAAACCTATCGTCTACAACATTGATGGCCTATCAATATGGTGCGACTTACGTCCGGGTTTTTACGATGCGCAAAAACTATAAAATTATATTATTTTCCAAATTAAATTTGAATCTTAAAAAAAAAAAAAAAAAAAAAAAACATATCAAAATTAATTAAATATTTAATAAAAACCGTATCCGATGGTACATTGTCAATTAGACGGATCTGGCTTAACAATACATCAGACGTGATTTTTCACTATTAAAACGTGTGTTTAATCTAAACATCATTATGTTCGAGTATACAATAAATAATAATAATTATAAACGTCAGGTGTCAATATACTTGTATAGAATATTTTTCGACCTATTTTTTTTTTTTTTTACCACCGTGCAGTGTCTATAGGTCACTATAGAGTAAGTTTGTTCTCGAAATATTTGTACAAACTATTATATTACTTACGCACGTAAATGATGGCAATACATCACTGGACATCATCGTTCCGGATGACTAAAACCAAACAATCTGGGAGATTGTTTTTAAGAGATTTTTATACGATTTCGTATAGGTATAAAAGAACAACAGAACCTTTTTTCTTTTCTTTTCTTTTTTTCATTTTTTTTTAATGATATTCTTTGATAGGTATTTACCCTAATTCGTATAGACGTTATAAAAAAAAATATAATAATATGTCCACGTATTATTATGGCGGTTACGTATTCATATATTAGATACGAATTATATACGAAATACCCTTTTCAAAACTTTAGCACTTTGTTATTTATTTTTTTCTAATTTCTCAGTCGGCCTATCTAAATATTTCCAATAAAATTGACGTTATAAGCAATACAGATAACTGAAGCCAAGCCTGTTAATGTTTTAATATTTTTATCCTATTCCGATAATAGCTTGACGAACGCCATTACGATGGCGGTGAAATTTAAAACAAATTCATTCTAGTCGAGTGCCAAATACCCGGGTACCTAAAACTCTCGCCTTTTACTCATAAAACTTAACTTGTAGTGTGTTTTCTACAATACGATTTATCTATTAACACCTATATGCCACTACATTAACTCCGCGTCTTTTTTTCCTTTTTTTTTTTTTCTACGACATTGCCTGCTTTGATATGGTCAACACCAACAATAAAAATTACCATACAATCAACAATATAAGTTTGATTGATATAAATATAATTTAAACGTTGAATGAATTTACGCGCTTTTAGATTCCAAATATGGAAAGAAATGTATTCGTTTAAATGTCATATTGATTTAATATGATACATGTTTTTTGGTTTTCTGTTTGTGGTTTCTTCCAGAATAATTGCTCCAATCGTCAACTTCAGGAGTGGTTTCTGATAGTAAATTTTGTTTAGTTGGTGCGTTGAGGAATGAGAAGGTATTTTTATGATATTGTTTTCTTAATAACCGGAAAACACCGACGGATAATTGAGAATTTTTACGGTTTCTGTTATTTTCGAATTTGTTGTTTATTGTAATTTGTTTAAAAATAATCGTAAAGACCTAACCTACAACGTTTTTTCATTTGTTTTTATAGCTATTTAAAAATATCGAGGTGTTCTCGTTTTTATTTGGTTTTATGAAGATAACACATTTTGGTTCTCAAAAACATGCTCGAAAATTTCACACAAGGTTCACATTTCCGTACATATTTATCGAAAATCTGTATTCACGAAGAATTTGAAGTTCAGATTTTGAAGGAAATCGTAAGAATCATGGAATTGCTCGTACTTTTTTTTCAACTAATGTTGGATAAATCTACTAAAAAAAAATTGGCTCATCAATTTGTTGCGAAAAACTAGGACATTCATTATGTAGTTACATTAATTAATGTAATTTTTGATTTAAATTTAACATAACAAGTTTAAGAGTGTTTTCCGTACGCATTGGTTTATCGTCACGTAAAAATAATTCCTAAATTACCACCAGCAACACCTTACCTTTCCGATTTTCCGCCTAAAACAGTGCCTGCCTACCGGACGATGAAGTATTTCCGTCATTTTTTTTTTTTTTTTTTTTTAATTTTACAATATTTATAAAATTATTCCTTGTCGGTCGATCCGAAATCGTTCGTAAAACGAAGGCGGACAATGGATATTTTTCTTTCATATATTTTTTTTTTTTTTCGATTTTTTTCGATTTTTGTCATGGTTTTAATTGTTTTCACTCGCGGCTAACGAACCGGACGGTGCTCTTTAACCGCATGCCTCTGTACTATTATTTTATTATTATAATGCCCGCAGAGCGGTTCCGGAGGTTCGAGTTTCCCGGCATTGGTCAATGTTTGTGTTTGTTTCTTTTAATTTTTTTTTTGTTGATTTTTTTTTTCCCTTCTTCACAGGTGTTATATTTATAAAATTGGTTTGTGTGTGCGTGCGCGCGGCGCGTGTTTCCATTCGCGTTCGCCACTGTTGCTGCGGAGAAAGGGGTTTTCCCGGACGACCGCTCCGAGTAAAAGTGATTTAGTATCGCGACAGCGCTTCTGACATGCCGACATAACATGCTACTGATACTCGTGTTGTGCGTTACGTTTCCCGCCGTTTTCACGTCGCCCGGCGTGCACACGGTGCTGCCCGAGGGTCACCGCCATGACGACGCCAAGCCCGTCGACCCGGACGAGTACGGCGTCCGGAACCGCGTGTCCGACCACGAGCTGCCCCGGGACGTGCCCACCCGGGTGAAGATCGTCGGCGACCCGGGCGCACCGCCGCCCGGCGCCACGTTGGGTTTCGTCCCGCAGCAGACTTACGTGCAGGTCCGGAGGTACGACGCGGTCAAACGGCTGCCGCAGGAGGCCGCCGTCGAGGAATCCGTGACGTCGGAGGAATTGGCCAACGCGCCCAGGCTCCGCGAAGTGGTCACCCACAAGAAGACACAGGAGGTAAATACATTTAACATTTTACGGGCGTGGTCCGATTATCACCGTTGAGACCTATCGTCAAGGAATTTAAATAGATAATATTAAATTAAAAATGTCACTTATCCTTATCAGTTGCTTTCTATTATTACGCACCGAAAATGCATTAAAACAAGTTTGGTCGTTTATAATACTAAATTACATAACGATTCCGGAACGTAATTTAGGGGGAATTTTACCAGGCACCCTGGTTGATAACGTGGTTTTTATTCACATAAAACCAAAAAAATTTAAGTTTTATTTTTACAAGTAATAACTGGTAAGTAAATTATTAATTTATTATACTCAGTCGGTGATAACCATTATTGGAAAATTAAAATATATTATAACGCTTTGGTTTGAAAATTCATATATTTTTAACGTAAAATACAATTTTAATTCCGTTCATATTTTATAATTATTTTGATCGTTTTTTAGTATTTTATCTTTATTTTTCAGATACATTTTAATTATCTGTGTATCAACACTAGCTATTATTCAATATTGTAGTATTTTGATTTTTCGGCAAAACACGGTCGATTCAACCAATAAAATAGTGTGTACCTGTTGAAATATTTTTATTGTTATTTTATTTTAATTTCATATTAATGAAACTGTATTTATTTACGTACTGCAATATCGTAAACCACGAGATAAACAAAAAAAAAAAAAAAAAACACCTGTCGATCGATTCCTATATTTACTAACTTAATAAGTGACCATATTGTTTATGGATTCGATTTAACTGGATAAATTTGTATGCATTTATATATTTTTGAACTTACGTTTTACTTCACTTTTTATTTAATTTCGGTACCCTGTACATATATACTTTTTTACGTGAAAGTTAAAATAAAAATATTTTCATTATGTTCGAGAAAAATTTATGTATTATTTGATTATATATATGCATTTTAAACTTGTACTTATGTGGAGTTGATAAGGTATTAGGATATATAAGGAAATTTAATTTATATTTGTACGCAACGATAAATCAATGCCAACCAAATACGATTCTGGGCGAAGATCTGTCAAACATGTTTTGAAAGCAGTGATTTTTAACTTAAAACGTTTATAAAAAAAAAAAATACTACATTGCGCTCGACTTATTTTTTTTTTTTTACTAATTTATAAATATAATTTATGACAAACCCCGTATAATGTTTTCAGGCATTTTCGCTCGTCTTAAACAATGTTATCCGCATAAAACTAAATAAGAACTAAATAAAATTTGAAAATTTCAAATGCTTATTTAAACAGCTCAGAAATCTTTTCGATTATTTATATGTTTAAATTAATAATATTTTTATTGGAATATCGTAGAAATTGTATTTATATATTCAATAGAAAAAAAAAACATTTGCAAAACTATTATTAGTCATCTATTCGAATTGCTGAAAGGTTGCGTACATTCGTCGCATTTATCTATAATTTGTTATTCAGTTATAAATATATCCATGTAAATGGATTATCACTTCAACATACAAATAATAAATATGATAGTATTTTTTTTTCTTCTTTCAATTTGATCAATGAAATTCATATATAATATTTCATATAATATTATATTACAAAAAAAAAAAAAAAAGAAAAAAAGGAATTTTTATAGCGGAGAATGTAAAATTCTCATAAACGAAATTATTCTATTATAGTGCCACACGGCGTGTCATAATACGTACGTATATGTAGGCACCTGCCTACTTACCTGTACGACAACAATTTCGAAAACCACATAATTATGAGGTTTTAACCGCATCACATTCGATTTCACGACCGTTTCGTATTATTGTTTCCTGATAATAGCACTCAAGGCCATCCGTATTGTATCATGAAATGAATATGTTTCTTCCGATTCTATATAATATAATAAATCGTATCGTCCGTAGATCTCTCTTGGTGGGTACCTACATCTAGTTTCTAAAATCCTAAAATATCGTATTTTATTCGGAATATTACGCCGTTGATACGGGGTTTTTATTAGTTTTTTTTTTCTTTTTAAAACAATAGGTTATAGGCTCAGAATAAGCTTCGTAGTTTTGTTTTTATATAGTATCAATTTTGTCGATTATTCGTTGTTTATATTATGTCGGCGCGTTAAGTATATTTATATTAAAAACGCGCGCCGGGTGTGAAAAATTGCCGGACAATGGCGTATCCTGTTGACATAAATGAAAACCGAGTTAACGTCGGTTGCTCATTATTCACGTGAACAATAAAGGGGGAAATCGATAGATTTCGCGAATTCCACACGCACGGAACGAGCTATTTAAATAAAATAGAAAGCGTTATTGTTATAGTTATTAATATTTTTAATTTTCCAGGTGTACGAAGAGCAGGGTTACGAAGATGCCGGATACGACCACGGCGGTTCCAAAAGGGTGAAACTCGAAGAGGAAGTAAAAGACAAGCAAAGCGTCGAGGTATACGGGCCGAAAAACGGTTCTTCGCAGAACAGCGCGGAGACCAAGACTTACGTAGCGTCGGTGCCGCCGTCGGGTCGGAGCACTTGGAGTCGACACAAGGCGGCCACAGGTAAGAATACTAGACATGAAGATGACGGCGATAAAAGAAAAGTAAATGCCGGCGATAGTAGTCTTGTTCGCAAGTTTGACGGTGGAAAGATAATCGTTGTGCAAAATTTAACAGAAACGGGAAAAAAAGATTCTAAAAACGAAGGCGCGGAGTCCCGACGTGTTGCCAGTATTAGCAAAACTAAAGACAACGTAGAGCCGACGACCTATAGGCCGTTCATGAGATATTATGACGGATCTCGGTTTTTGACCAGACAGATTAAAAACGAACCGAAAAGAAATAGGACTAGAAACAGACCGAGAAAACGTCAAGAAGTCGATTTGCAAAAACCTCAATCGGACGTAGTAGGGAGTTACGATAACTCCCCTTGGATACCTATACAGCCACCGGCGGATTATAAAAAACCGGAAGAAAGTGAAAGGCCAAGGTCAGAGAGTAAAAAACAAGTGAAACCAAAAATGAATTCTGAATTACAAGAACCATCTCATACTGCAAAATATGGATATTCTGTAAACCATGATACACCGTACCAATATGTATTTCCGACTAAAATAACGACACCAGAATCAATAGACAAACCGTTTAGAAAATCAAGGCCAAGGCCCGTAAAATCAGATATTATTACTGATGGAATACCGAAAGCATCGTCGTATGCAAATTATGAATTTATTCCTCAAACCAATTACGACGGTAGTGCCATAAATCCAATACGTACAAAAGTAAAGAAATCGTCAGAAGAAGATTTATCGTTTGATAATGCAAATTTGCCTTCAAGTATTAAACAAAAAGAACCGACGACACAGTTAAAAACAGATTTTACTCAAAGTACTAAACAAAGTGGTAGTATCACTAATCAACGACAAAAGAATAAACCCGTTCAAGCTGGAACATTTGAATATTTCAACGGTATTTTAAAATCTGAACCTTACCGGGAGCAAAAAAAAAAAGATAACATTGAAAAAGAAACAGACAAATATTTAGGTTCTCGATATACAGGAACTTATGCTCAAGATTTCGGACCTCCTAAAACTTACGATGCTCCATTTATAACAAGACTTAAAAAGAATAACTTCAAAGGTGATTCTAGGGGAGAACCGACTTTGCGGATTTATCCAAAGTACGAATTATATCCAAATTATCAAAATGTAAAACAATCTGTTTTAGAAGAAACTCACCAAGGCCAAAGGCCATTAAGTAATTCAAATAAAGG
Organism: Tuberolachnus salignus; assembly: GCA_956483605.1. Taxonomy (NCBI): domain Eukaryota; kingdom Metazoa; phylum Arthropoda; class Insecta; order Hemiptera; family Aphididae; genus Tuberolachnus; species Tuberolachnus salignus. Next base: position 35,626,857 of record OY101436.1, on the reverse strand, counting down.
ACACGTAAATATTGAATTAAATGATAGTCCGCCACGTATTGTAAAACATGAAAACACACGTCTCTCTGAATACGCTAAATTTAATAACAATAATAACAAACCGAAGAATGTTATCAAACAATCAGCCGAGTCCTTAGAGAGTTGGGAAAATAATCCAACAGTTAGAAGTCAATCCTCTCAAATATCAGAAGATAAATATTCCAACTTGAATAAAGGCGAGAGTTATCCGAAATTCGAAACGAACAAACGACTTGAAAGTACTGGTTCTAAATCGTCTCCTGTATACAGATTAATTCCGTATGAAAAACCGGTAAAAATGAATAATCCTTATTCGTATGTATATGACGATGATCATTATCCGTCTGGAAGTCGATACAGTGGAGTTAAAGTGGAAGGAACTACACAGAACCCGAATCTGAACAATAGAGTTGTATATTGGAATAATAGGCATCCTCATTTACCTAAGGATTCAATAAAGAATATTTCAGATGTGCATAGGGCTCAAGATAAATCTGAGGATGAAAATGCCCGTCACGTTGAAAATTTAACTTTAGCACATTTTTCGGGACCCCGAAAATCGAGTTCCAATCGTCCACTTCCGTTGGAGTACAACGAACGAGTAAATAATTTGGCTAAACTCCTAAACGATAATTTTCCAAAGAGAACGCGTAGAGACTTGGAAGTTATTCATATAGCTTCAAGTGGTACTACTACTGAAATTCCTGTCGATACCGACGTATATCCTCTTTATACAAAGGCGCCGAAAGAATCGGCGTTAAGATATGCTACCAATCCGCTTTTGACACCACGTAAAACTGCTGGTGGCATGGAATTTTATGAATCTACAGATAAAGTTCAATGCACCGACGACATAGCTCCTTCGGACGGTATTGTACCCGAAAGAACCGAAGACGGCGAGTGGAAAGGCGAACCTGCCGAAAATAAACCCCGGGTAGACGCTATTGGTGATAAAATCGGTTGCTTTAAAACAAAATATTTCGGTAGCGACCCATTAGACAATCCTTTTTTTAAAGAAAAAGACGTCGGATTTCCAAATGTATTATTTTCTATAAAGAAACCTCCAGAAAAGAAAAAAGAAGGTATTCGGCCGGGCAGGCCACACGTAGATTGGAATTTCGCAGATGAACTTATTCCTGGTAATTGGTTCCCCGATAAGGACAAACGAAAACGAAGGTAAATTTTAACGCAATATTAACGAATTGTAAATTTTAATATAGTCAGTCCAAATTTATATTTTCACAGATCACATAACAGTAGCTTACCCATTAATCATAAAATTCAAGGTATGGATTCAATAATTCCAGAACCCGTTATTATGGATTTTCCGATAGAATCTTCACCGGTCGCCGACACTAATGTTACACAATTAAATACAAAATATAGCGATTCCACAGTTGACGAACACGTCGTACAATATTCGGTACAGCATCCAACGCATTCTGCATCAATACCCGGATTCAATGTTCACAAAAACTATTCCGTAGATAATACAATTTTAGGGTTAATTCCACCGGCCAAATCGATCGCAACAAATAATATTAAAAAACAAAAAAAATTTAAGAAACCCAGAGTAAAAAAGATATTAAAAAAAGTGAAAGTCGACGAGGAATTAAGTGACTCAAATTTATTTGACGTGTTTGGTCCGATCACTTCATTATTTACTAATGATGATGATGTACGGTCTGCACCTATTGTTCACAATTTTTACAATATTAAAATGGCACCATTAGCTAAATTTAAAACAACTACATTGGTTGAAAACGATACCGGTAAAAATATAAATAGATTTCAGACGCAAAATTTCAAAAGGACTAAAAGAAACATGAAAGGCGTAGATTTGCAAAAACCGAAAGAAAGGAAACTAAATTTTATTACCGACAGCAACGTAACCTTATCCTCGCCTACTGCTAGGATCAGAATGTATTCCCCAAAAAACGGCACTTGGTTTCGAGAAAAAAGAGAACACATTTCAGTTAATGTGGATGTCAGAAGAAAAGAACCACGATATTATTATCATACGGAACGGCCCCGAGCAAGGGTAAAACGAGTAGTGCACAATCCTCCATTTTATAGCAGAATTGGCGAGGTATTCAGCAGCAAATATTTGGTTTCAGATCAAGAAAAATCAGAAACATTACCAGAAGAAATAAATGTTGCGTTTTCTACGACACCTAAATACCAGTATCCTACCACACCAAAATTTATACCAGCAATTGCATTTGGAGATAGCAAGACTAAGATAATAAAATATAACGATAGTGTCGCCAACAGTACAAATGGTATTGGTACGGAACATGGAATTAGTACAAACGGAATTGGTACAGATGGCATTACACAATTAGATAAAAAAGAATCATTGATATACGTTATCAATCCAGATACTGGACATGGTAAATGGATGCAAGTGATAAAAGTAAAAAACGAAGGAGATACTAAATATTCATTTTCCAATGGCCCCGTTTATCTAGAAAAAAAAGTTCCAGTAATAGAAAGCTATGTAAAGAATAGTAATTTAAAGGATAGCCATACAAAGGCAAGCCATGATAAAAATACTTTTGGTAAATTTGGTTTTAAAGGTTCAACTAGAGATTTGTTTAAGAGCGCATTAGGACCTATTATAGATCATAGATTTAATGTTAAAATTCCAAGTACAAGGAAGGAAGTGACAAAGAAGGATGAAACTAAGGCCCAGCTAAAAAAGGCAGACTGCCCAAATGTAATACTGCCAAAGAAAAAAGAGGTTTGTTTCATGACATAATTTATTTAAAATTTAAAATTTTCTTAGTTTTTATATTATTTAGGTTAGAAGAAGAACGACAACGACAACTACAGAAATTCCAGTCGTGGAGGAAGTTGATGAAACACCAGAAGAACAAAATGGAGAAGAAGATAGTACAGAACCCACAGAACCTACAGAACCTACAGAACCTCCAGAACAAGAACTCACCGAAAATCCAGAACCAGAAACCATAGACTCTTCAGAAGCCACAGGCTCCTTAGAACCCACAGAGACTCCAGAACCCACAGAATCTTCAGAACCTACTGAATCTCCAGAACCCTCAGAATCATCAGAACCCACAGAATCTCCAGAACCAATAGAATCTCCAGAACCCCTAGATGATGGGGAAGAAGGTGAAAATGAAGAAGAGCAACCCAATGAAAGGCCCGTCGTTGAACACCCACAATATCAACAAGAAAGCGAAGAAAATACAAATAATTCAGAAGACGAAGATCAAGAGGTTCACGAGTCTAAACGAAAAAAACCACATGTTAAGGTTAAAAAACCAGAAACCAGTGTATATCAATATGGCCTAAGAGATAAATATAAAAAAATGCTATAATTTAAAATACGTTTTTTTCTATAATTTATTTTGTGAATATTTTATATAATATTATGTACAATTTTATTAATATTATAATAATGTATAATTATATTGTAATTACAATTTTTATCGCGTATATGTAAATAAAAACAATATAATATTACATAATCAAGGAAATATTTTATCATGTATTTATAACATAAATTAAAAATGTCATATTGATTATGAATAACAGTAGGTGCTTACAAATTATATTAAATTATTAGTATTTTTGTTCCGAATTAAATTGTTCATAAATATTCAAAATGATAATAGTTAAATCATATAAACCAACGTAAATGTAAAACTATAATTCACACGAATGTGATATATTAATTGTGTTATTGTAATATTAATTCGTAATAAATTATCTATTATAAATTATTAAATATAATATAATTCCAGTAGTATAGTTTTATTTATCAATATTGCAATGTTATTCAATTTTGTATGTGCCTATTGCACATTTATTAATTTTTCGGTCTAATTTAGTATATAATTTTGCTAGAAGAACAGAGGATCAATTATTGTATAATGCAATACAAAATGTAAGGAAAGATGTTTAAATTATAATACTAAATCGAGAGAGATGCTTTGTACAAAATATCTACAGATTTAATATCATATTGTATTTTTTATAGAACGATTTACAATGTTTTGGATTATACAAATATCTTGGTAGCGTATAATAATTATTATGATCATTAAAAAATATATTATCAAATTATAATCGAGTGTAGTATGTTCCAGTTTTTTTTTTCTCCCGTCATTAGTGGACACACGTATTTTTTTTATCGCGGAGATTCGAATAATATTATTATTATTATTATTGTGTTCATTAATTTGTATTCCATTGACGTAAAATCAGTTAGCATTTCGTACCCACACATAGTACTATAACGACGCTATGTGAATTTTTATTAAAATCGCATTCAGTTTTGTATATTGAATTTCGTCTCGTATCGCGGAATTATCAATGCTGTTGATGGTTACGAGATTTCGTTTTCGACCGGTAGATATAATAGAAATCTGGGAATAATAAACAGTAGCTCAGGAGTGTGATTTTTCTTATTCGTTTATGATATACATATATATATATATATATATATATATATATATATATATATATATATGATTATAGTTCAATTGAATAAAAACCTTTCACGTACCAGCAAATCGAATGCCAGTAAAATAATTAAGCCGGCCTTAACTCTTTGGATTAACAATAACCATACAACTACAAGTGCATATATACAATAAAAATTATTTCCAAAAATATCTCATAGAGTGTTATTCAATGGCATATATATATATATATGTATAACTGGGTAAATTTACATTAAATTCAAAACAATTATTCAACCGTGAAGCTAATATGGAACATTCGGAACGGACATTTACGTCCAACGGATATATTTTGTTAATCGACTGGAATTAAATTATTATTATTTTTTTTTTCTACTTTTTCGAGCTACGCGTTCGACTATACGCCAGGACGATATTATTGTTAAAATACATAATATACAAATAGATAATAATATTATCGTGTTGTATGTCGGTACAAATTTAGACTAGAATTAATATTTTACCAATATTGTTGAATAATCGTATTGAAATTTAGGTATTCCGTATAAAACAATTCGTAATACGTTTGTAATACCGTAGCCAAACCGTTTAAACAATTATTGACTACGACGACTCGTTCGCGGGTATTGTATTTCGGATTTATTGAAATTGTAAGGTTTTTATTGTTTCGATAAAGATCCGATTAAACGTGTTGTATTGAATTACTTAAAGCGATAACATTAATAATTCGCAACACCACGCACCGTGAATGTAATAATTTTGCGTTTTTGATTTTGATTTTTTTATTTTTTTTTTCCCCCTAATATAATATAATAAGTAATAATAAACCATTTATGTGTACCGTCGACGGTGGTATTTTTCACTGTCCGCGAATAGATATTCTATAGAACACGTCATGCAATCATGCCACTTTATTGTGTTAAACGTAGCCCAGTGACGTACAAGACGAGTGTTTTCAAGAGAAAGTGTTTTCATTTTTCTTGCACCTAACCTATCTATGAAATATACGTTTGATTTTTCGGATTTTCAAATCCGATTCGAATATTACAGATTATTGTCCAATTTAGAAATAGAACGCGATTACTTCTAGGCGCCTGTAGTCGATAATACGGCGGATTTAATAGAAAAAACTAGTGCGTTGTAAACGTCCGATTGCAAAAAAAAAAAAAAAAAAAAAAATGCACCTAATAATATTTTAGTCCCTCACAACGCCCGCGTAATACTAAATGAATACACAAATATGTATTCATGTTGAGAAACACATCGGTAACGCGTATAGAAGACGATTATTTCATCGAATAAAAAGTAATTACAACCTACTAGTGTTTATTTGAAAATTTAAATTTAAAGAAAATATAGGCTAACTTTTATAATGCCCGAATATATACGTTATAAATGGTAAAATTGTTACTGGCGAAAAAAATAGAAAGATAGAAATAGTGACACGAATTATCGTGTTATTTATTTGAGAAATTGTATACGATAATGATTATTAATTTCCTTTTCGATTCAAATCCGAGATAGTTTAAGTATTTTTTTATCTGTATCTGTATAATTTCGGAGCGATTATCTTTTATCTTTATCTAGATATACATTTTACTTATCTGCGTCTCGGCACTGTTCCAGAACAATTGTGTAACGGCTAAAACAAAAACAATTTGTTCGAGGGCATTAATACGCCGTTTAGAAATAATGACTATTTCGGTATGACTTCAAAAAAAAAAAAAAAAAAGAAAAAAATTGATTTTTATTTTTAAACCCATCGTGGTACACTTCAATTTTTTATTGTACTGTTTTAGTTTTACAATAGGCGCTCTTGCATTTAAACCGAAATCAAGCGAGTTCTACACTGTCTGCGTGTGTGCATATGATTTTACCACCGAAAACCACTGGCGTGGCACTGTCCTCTTAAGAATTTATCATTAAACTACCCCAACTGTTATTGTAAATCCGTTCTAATCCCAATCTACAACTTTATACTATTTTCAATAGTAGCGCGCAAATGGCAGGTGTACGTGACGGTACTTATACCATGGCACCAGACTTCAGGGGGCATATTTTTTAATTTTTTTTTTTTATTTTTATAGAGACTATCGTATTCATATTCGTCGTTTAATTAATTGCCTACCAAATAATCGAATAACATATCACAGTATTATGCAATCGGTTTTTAGATTCTGAGCGTAGCGAAGAAATGTATTCGTTTGACTATGGTGTCTGTAAGTAATTTATCTACTACGAAACCCTGTTCCGATTTTCAAGTGTGTAGCTCTTATTTTTTTTTTTTGAAAAGTCATTTTGTGATTTTTCTCAATAGCCGGGAGAAAAACCCGTAGGGAAAACGTAACGATTCACGACAACATAATCGTTTAAATATTTTCGATTTTATTATTTTTTTTTATTTTAAATTTTATCGTAACCCTGTTACAGATGATCGTTTACAGACCGGAAACGTTTAGTATTTCGCATTACTACTTACTCATCATTTATACCTATAACAAGCAATCGCTCAGATGATCGTGTGTCGAAAACGGCGATGGAAATGTCAAGGGCCATGTCACGTCTAGTTCTATACCATGGCTCCAGAACGCCTAGTTGCGCCACCGGGTTGTAGCTGTGTTTTCGACACGAAACGACAATAACGTCAACTATTATTATTCGAAATAACACGACTGTTTTCCTATTATAGTCAAGGTCAGGTCACCTAGTCAACCGTTCGGTCGCTTCCTGCCTAATCGTTATGGCGCTCCCAGCGATTCGGTCTTGTAGACTTATTCCGAATATATTATTTTGTTGTCACTATTTTCGAAACGCATAAAACTCTGTTTAATTGCCTTATACATAATGATTTTTTTTGTTTCTCTCTTTAGAGTTGATATATTCAGTTATATTATTCTACTTTCGATGACTATTGTATGCGGGTCGTAATTATCGTCCAACGACTAATATTTTGGTGTGTATATATAAAAAAAACCCATGATTATAATTTGTATTATGTATCTACAAGAAAAAAAAAACTCTGGATGTGTAAGGTACCGGGAGTAAAACGATTCGGCCATACAATGATCTCTACATATCAGTAGATATACATATACATATAGTATACACAGTACGGAATTCTATTATTATGTATTGAACACGGATGGTACTCGAATAAACAAGGCTTTTTTTTTTCTGGTAATTTTTACGACACGATCCAAAAATATACTAAACCACGATGGCACGCAAAACGCCGTGATATTTACGATTTCCGTCAAAATCTAAACTTCAGAAGATTTTATGTACAAAAAAAAAAAAAAATAATACGTGTCTACGGATTTTTGATATTTTTGTATGACCAAAAGAACTTTGTACCACGTGTCACATTTTCAAACATTTTTCGAATAGCCAAAAAAAAAATTAAATCAGCATAAAACCAAAAAAAAAAAAAAATAAAATACTTAAATACTCGATAATTGCACCACGTAGACGTCTAGAGAGAAGGGGCAGTATGAGTATTTGGTGAAATTTCAAGTTTCTACGATTATTAAAGAAAACTGTTTTTTTGTAAATATTCCTGTTTCTTCACAATTATTCAGAAAACTTCGAGGAAAATTAAAACTTGACCTCCTCAACGCACCAACTAGATTAAAAATTAAACAAAATTGCGCTCTTGTCGTAGTTCGATTGGAGCAAGATTTTTGGTGGAAATGTTGTTTACAGACAGTTAAAAAAAATACATGCTTCCCTCAAAATCTTAAAAAAAAAAAAAAAGCAATAGAATTAAATTTAAACAATTTATTTCAGCGGTCACCCTGGTCATCTTTTCATCGTGACAATCAAATTAAATAATAATTTTAATTTTTGTTCTTTTTTTTTTTTCTTCAGATCTGACCACCAAACAAAATAATAATAACCGTACCACCAAGGTAACTCATAAAAAAAAACAAAAAAAAAAATTATTTATTTATTTTTGACCAAATTATACATGTAGTGTTTTCCAACTTTTACATAAAGGGTTAAAATTCGGGATAATATGTTGCCTGAGTTATGTTGAATGACTAAATTACTCTTACAGTGAAAGTCCCAACGAAATCGGTTCAGTAATTTTTTGAGATTAGCCCGGACAACACATAAACCACACTTTAATTTTAATTGTATAGTAAGTATTATTTTTACGATTCATTGAGAATTCAATTTTCATATTATGAAAACGTTTTAAATTGTCTACAGTTTATAATATTTTCTATCGCGAATTATGGAACGATTTTTAAAGAAAACCGAAATACCTAAATATCCTTAATAGTTTACGAAGTTTTCTCAACACCGATTGAAATCGTCATTGAGTTCAGTTTAACAACTAGGCAAATTTCGTGTTCATTCATTTTTAAGATCTTTCTTGGGCGGTGTTCGTTTTTATTTTTTTCCCCTTTAATTTAGCGCTTAAAAATGTTATTAGGAAAACAGGAGTACGAATATTATCAGCCAGTGATTTTCTCGGAGCACTTCGGTAAATTTAATTTCTATTTTGTTCAGTCGTTATGGAACTGTTGAAGATTTTAATATAATTTTCAATTTGTAACCACTATTTTTTATACGTAAAATGTGTATTAACTTTTGATTTTCAATTCACAACCGCAATCCCCGTCGCCAATTTCGACAAAAAAATTCGAAAAAAATATTATTTTTCCGCGATATGCATAACACTAAGATATATTTGATGTAAAAGAGTATGGAAGGATGTGTGCATACCATAACCATTATTGCGTGAAAACATTGACATTTTCATAATTCAATATGTATTTCAATGTGTAGATAATCGCTGAATCCGGGGGAATAATAATAATAAAAATAAAAAAAATCACTCTGAAAGTATAGGTAATGTTCGTAAGATCGTTATTATTCAATACGAATAATAAATATAATAACATACGATGTTTTTAAATAGATTATCGTATTCACGATACATCGGTAGTAGATGGCCGTTTAGTTCGGGCTCAGGGAATATTTGTTGGCGGTTACCCTTGGTCGAGTTCATAATTACGTATAGAAATGTCTTTAGACGTTTTAATGAGTGCAAGTCGTTAGGTGGAAAAAAAAAAAACCCATAATTATAAATACGTAAATTGGTGAAAAATTACTATAAAAAGCCGAGCCAGTGTCATATGAAAATCAGTACGATCGTGCGAAGGCAACAAGACAACAAGACACAAGAACGAACAATCAGATTTCAGTTAAAGAAAAATGGCACCGATAAAATCCATTGTGGTAATATGCTCGTTTGTGTGTTTATTTTTCGATTTGCTTTGTTTCTTTCTTTTTCGATATTTATTTTACGTGTTTTTTTTTTTTTTCATTTTTATATTTATTTTATACGTTTTAATATCTATCATAATTGTTATACAATAAGTATGGAGTACTCGTATTATAGTGGGTATTTATAATTTCAACATAACTCTGAGATTGTTAAGTTAGGTATAATATCTCGCCTACTATAAGATATACTAAACAAATATAATTATTTTTTGCCAACGAAACTTAATATTTTAACCAAATAACAGAGACATAATAATATAACGTATTTTGTTATGAATGTAGCGAAAAATAATTCGGCGGAGTGTGGCAGAATTTATATTTAAAATTTTTAATAATGTGCTTGACCGCAGGGTTTTTATGTCATTTTTTTTTTTTTTCTACTGTTCCAAAATGTTATTACCCGAAAAAGCCGAACGTAGCACGAGTTTATAATATTGTAAAACATAAAACCGGATGGGTATATACTGAATTGTTTTCATCTTTCTGCTCTGTAAAATCGATTAAATACTGCGCGTATAGTTGAATGGAAAAAAAAAAAAAAAAAAAAAAAAATCGCGATTCAAAAGGCTTAAATAAACGAGAAACTAAATATTTTCGTTACTTAGAAAACCATAATATATTCTTGAAGTGGTGTCAACTTACACAATTATTTCATTGTTCATTGCGATGCACGCACACAATGGGTGAGCAAGTAGATTTCTCGTAAAAATATCGTAGGTACCTATAGGTACTCGTTGTTTGCAGTACGGTTCGTTTAAAATCGGACGCAGTTGTCAACGAAAATATATTAACGGACATGGTAGACAATTTTTACTTTTTTTTTTTTTTTTTTTTAAATAATAAAGCATTTCGCGAAACGTTTGATCCGTCAGTATTGTAACGATTTAAAAATAATTGGGAAAACTTATTTATTTCTCCGAGATTTTCGAATTGTTACATCATAGGTGTTCACATAAATATACGTGATGGTGTGACATTTATTGAACGCATACGCGAAATACAGAGGTTTTAGATTATGTGCGTTGCGAGATTTTTAAAAAACATTTTTTTTTTTTTTCTGCCTGTATACAGCTTTTCTATCAGCAATAATGTTCCAATCATAAACTACTTCAGCGGTAGTTTCTGGTAGCAAATTTTCTCTAGTTGGTGCATTGAGAGTGACATTTTTTTATGAACAACCTCGTAGTTTTCTTAAAAATTGAAAAATATCGACATAATTTACGAAATTTTACACGGTTTCTCTTATTTTCGAAATTGTTTTTGTTGTTACGATTTGCTTATAGAAAATCGTAGAGACTTATATTAATTTAGTCTAGACGTGCTATTTCAGCGCGGGGGGGGGGAAATAAATTTTAAAATTATTTATAGCTATTTTAAATTTTCAAGTTTTTTTAAACGTTTTTATTTGGTTTTATGTGGATACATTTTTTTTTTGGGCCAGCAGTTATACCCAAACTCAAATAACACTAGTCCGTACACTAGAGAAAGTGAATGAATACAAATATCTGGGAAGTATGATAACCGAGGACGGTCGTAGTACCAGCGAAATAATAATCAGAATAAACCAGACTAAATGTGCATTTCAGAACAAGATAAATATGTTTTTGGCCAGAAATATTGACATAAAAGAGAGGATAAACCTATTAAAGTCTTTTGTTTAGAGCATAGAATTGTATAGAAATGAGACGTAGACTATAGGTAAAACCGAAGTAAAATGACTCCTAGCGATTGAGAAATGGCTGCTTAGAATAAGCTGGTCAGAACACATAACAAATGATGAAGATTATCGCAGAGCCGGAGAGACAAGATGCTTTCTAAAGACCTTAAAAACAAGAAGAGCCAAAAAGTTAATTGGACACATACTGCGCGATAACAGTTTACTTAACAGAACAATAGAAGGTGCCATTGAGAGGAAAAATATATGTAAATATATATATATATATATATAAATAGTAAAATATATGGATTGCAGATCGTATTGTGAACTAAAAAAAGAAGCGGAGAAGCGTCAGGAGTGGAAAATTACTGTCAACCAGCCTTTGGGCTGTTAACAAAAGAACATTTGACTATGTTCGTCATAAATAAAGGAAAAATTCGAGCGTTATATATTATTTTTTTTTTTTTTTTAAAGACGTGATACCCTCTGTAATTCGATTAAAAACACTAAATTAACCGAAAGTTTTCAATCTGATAACTTTTATAATATTTATGTTATGAAAAGCATAGGCACGCTACGACACAGATAATTTTCTTCAATATGCTATGCAATTTTGGTTATTTCACTATGAATACGGCGGGATGAGTATAATTGTCCTGCGCGAAACGGTTTTTCGTATATATTTTTTTTTTTTTTTATCACCATAACGCAAACATTTATTTGTCATAATGGCGCGGGACTACTTGTACATTTGTTTGATTGTAAATTTGTGTATTTTTGAATTGATAAATTGCGATTTTCTCAAAAACTTCGTCGAAATTGCCAATGCGCGACCCCTTAAATATGGGTGATACACGTCCTCTGAAAATGCAAATTGTGATGGAAATTTCAAAACATGATCAACCGAATTTTCGCCCAGAATCGTTTTTCGTTAACAATGATGTATCGTTGCGTATCGAAAAAAATTATATTCCCTTGTATCATCCAATTACGGTTACTTAAAATTGAAAACAATTGTAAAATAATGAAAACCGAAAACCGCAAGAATAAATAAAATATTTTCGATTGACGCCCTGTTATATGCATTAAAAAATAAATAATTATTATTTTGTACGCAGTTTAAAATCGGAATATTACCACTATGTGTTACCTTTACCCATCTTAGATATTCGTAACGACGATGTGCAAAACACCCGAAATGGACTGGATATTTTTTCTACTAATTTTTCATTTTTTTCTTTTTCTTTTTCAGTCTATGCTCGTTGTGTTTATGGCAGTGATTTCTGTCGTCTTCGCCATGCCTTCTCCGGCCGACGCGGAGACCATGAAACCCGCAGAAACTTCTCATCATTTGTCTTTCAGATACGGTGGTTACCCGGGATACGGATACGGATTCGGCGGATACAGAGGAGGTATAGGTACGGCGATCTGAACATTTCAATTGGGAATTTCACAAAGGATTATATTGTTTTTTTTTTTCTTTTTATTATTATTAATTTGCATAATACATAATGGCCGTTAATGATTTACAGGTTTGAGTTTCGGTAGCCCGTACTACCGCATTCAAGGCGATTACATCAACGACTATCCATCATATTATTACAACTATTAACGGGATTCGCCGAGATTATATTTCAATGGTGCCATAAACAACAAATCGAACGAAACCGTGCGATTGTATCGTCCGCACCTTGATAAAATCAATAATAAATATATTATCATTACTTATTGTATTTACACAATTATCATTTATTACAAAACAAATTAAATCAAAATTCAATTGGAAATTATTACTTTTAATGTGCATTTTTTTATTATTATTATTTTTTTAATGGTATTGAACATTCAAATGGTATACGTATTAATATTATAGTCGTACATATCGTATTTTGTACTCGAAAAATTGATCTCTAATAGCGGTTTTTGGATCCGAGAATAACATTTCAAAAAATCGAAAAATTCTTCCCGGGACTGCTTTTTGTTCGTACACAATTGTAATCGATTCGTGTCGGATATTCGATTTATCCCATTTTCCGACCGAATTCCCTACATTTTTATTGTTTGGAAAATGATAAATAGCGAATCGGATTAACCCAGGTCGTTTGTAAAATTACTTTTTCTAAAAACGCCCTATCCTTTCATTTATTATATGTAGCCATCATATTATGCAATTGCGAAATTGCGGGTTAAGAATGCAATTCGTAACACAGTTATATATATTATTTTGTACCGTATAATATTTAAATAAATTGTGTTGATTTAAAATGGTAAATTAAATACGACTATCCTTTCGTAACCATGCGTGTTGTGCTATTAAATAAAAATAAATCTGTTTTTATCCTACAGTTATCGAATTCAATTTGTAAACACTTAAAAAAAAAGTACTTTCATGACTTACTGGCCGTAAAAAAAATACCCATAGATTTAATATTATATCGTAGATATCTAATAGATTTACTGTCTGAGAACGCGTTGCCATTGATAATGAATCAAAAACGTTATTCTTGTTCGAAGCGAAAATTCGGATAAAATTATTATTAGGTTTGGTTTAAAAACCAATTGAAAACTAAAAAGACGCGAAAATCTCACCGCGATCATAAAACGATACGTATTCGGTGGGAATTGCAGGAATCTAATGATTTTTAACGGAATTGCAATAATAAAAATAATAAAAAAAACAAAATCGAAAATAACAGAAAACTTCGTTTTTCCTACGTTTATTCCAAATTATAAAATGATAAAGACAACTACAATGTAAAATCAAAAACTTAACTCTTCATTGCATCAACTATATCTAAAATGCTTTCAGAAAATACGATACACTTGGAAATCAGAGTTTTAAATCCACCATAGTAAAACTCATAAATTTTGTCCTGCGCTCTCAAAACCCATAAAACGGTAAATATTTCGGTATATGAGAAATTAAAGTTAAATATAAGGCGAGAAAGAAAAAAAAAAAAAAAAAAACGATTTCGGTTTACACGGAAAAGGTGAAAATGTCGTGAAAATAATATAAAAATAATAGTTTTCGCAGAACCGGGACTGGGTTATTGAAATTATATTTAATACATTTTTAGTCGAAAAATAAAATGTACAAAGTCGAGCCGAAATATTATCTGAAATATTAAACAGTAATTCTGGACTCTATGATGTATAATTTTATATGAGATTTCGGACATTTAAAGGGAATATTAATGTGAATGTAAAATTACGCTATGCCGTAAATGAAATTACATAAAGAAAAAAATACTACTTAAAACGGCAAACGACCGAGTGTAGGGTTTAATTGGTTTCTAATCGATTGGCATTTGTGTCGTATTATACGTGTACAGAATTCTTCTGTGTTTACGAATGTCGAATGTCGTTTTTGTCGTCGACTTTCAGTGAACGAATGAATGAAAAAAAGACCTGTATCTCTATTAGCACGACCGTATATATATATATATAGTAAAATTCAATACGATTCAATATGATTTATGTGTGTATAATAATTTTAAGGCTTAAATGTTGTGTTTGCACTATACGGTTCCGCGTCGTCCGCAAAACACCGTAAACATTAAACGCGCAGTTATAAATATTGTAGTTAATTTACTACTGTGCGGTTTACATTTTAAACGGTGACATTAACTACACTATAAAAAAAAAAAAATCGAGTAAATTTTAATGCGCACCCCGGCACGTTGACGTGCTAACGTAACAAAACGCTCGTCGACCACAATTAACGGTATTTAAATGGAAATTTAATGCTGATTATTACCTAAGAGCGTTGGCCCTTTTTTTTTTTTTTTAAGTCTGAATACAGACACGGGCGCGCAAATGTCTACTAGTGAATTAAACCGTGTATAAAAAACAATATAAGTAAGTAACGTACGTAATTTATTCGAATTCGTTTAAACATCCGCGTATTTTCTGTACTACGCGAGTTAATAGTATACCACTTCAACATTTCGTCGTTTTTATCACCACATCCAACAAACGGTTCGTATCTTAACCGTACGTTAGCCTCGACGTTGTTATAAATCCGTTTTGATGGCTGCTGGGCATTATTTTTTTTTTCACAAAAAATAATGTTTCTAAATCTACGTAAAATCGGAAAAATTTCGCGTTACTATCGAAATCCGAATAGACTACACTATACCGTATATTCGGATAAATTATTCTATTCGTGATATTTATTTTGTCAAACAACAAGATAGGCCAGGTTGTTGTATATTTGAATATAACATTATTAAAAACACCGAACACTTCCGGAACAGACGATTCGATAAAAAAAAAAATATCGTGTACATAATACGCTTATGTAAAATATTATGATAATATAATTTGTTCGGAGCGGCTCGTCGAACCGAATGTGTATACTCAAACAATACTATATTGATATTCCATAGTGTATTTTTTTTTCCTTGGCAAGCATTTCCTTGTGTTTCCGCGGGTTTTACGAACGCCGAGACGAAAAAAAAAAAAAAAAGAAATAAAAATACCGCGCAATATGCCTCCCATATATAATTTATGTCTGAAGGTTAAAAAATAACAATATGATATATTCATAGAAATTTGATTATTTTTCTGGCACAAAATAATATTACATTTTAACCGTTTTTTTTTTTTTTTTATCAACATTATATACGAAACGCAACACAAAAACCTAGTGCTTATTACAATAAATAAATCAACCGTATACACTATTAAGATTTTCGGTGTTTTATAAAACTAAGACTAATAATATATTTACAATAATACGATTAAAAGTCGCGTTCCAATTCAGACCGGAATTGCCGTTTTAAGTCTTTCGTGTTCATTCATTGGGTTTTCGATATGTTCGCGGCGTTATTCGGTTCCGACGTGTATTCGTAATTGACCGATTTTCCGTTTTCGTCGGCTTCGTCGTAGTGTTCTACTCCGTCTATAAACGATGGGCACGTCGTAATATTATAACGAAATCGATATTATTTTTTTATTTTTTAGATTATTTTTATTATTGTGCCCGGACGACCGAGGGCCATTAAAAATACAACGGGTTCCATTCGGTCAGGCAACTTAACACGCATCGGTGTTTTTATAACGCGTAATATTTTTTTTTTTTTTGAATTGTGCATTTGGTTGCGTAACTAGCCAAAGAAATTTCGTATTTACCGCCGAATTTCGGAGTTTCGCTTGATATTCACCGACTACACGGGACCACGATTATTACGGAAGATTTAACATTTACAAACTATATTGTTGTGTTTATTTTAATAATCGTAACCCGTCGATTTTTTACCATTTAATACCGTCGATACAAAAACGCAGGGCGTAAAGTCGAAAAATATATCGAGAGATACATGTCCACTGTTTTTTTTTTGTTGTAATATATAAGTAGACAATTTACATTTTTTTTTTTTTTTTTTTTTGTAAATTAACGCGAGTATGTCTTATAGTTTGTCAAACACGATTTTTGAACTTAAACTCAAAATCGAACACAATATTATACATACCGTGCAAATGCGTTGTTAAGTGAATTAATGGCATCTGCTGTTCTTGGAGCGTTTCCTGTCTTAGAAATTTCGATCTAAACAAATATACGGGTTTTTTTTTTTTTTTTTTTTCGTAATATTATCGACTAAATATTAATTATTAATAAATATTGTATTTTTACGCGAGCACATACATTCTACGACCCGCGTTACTGAAATTAGGGAACAAGTTCAACCGTAACAATAACTTGTCCCTTTCCGATTGTTGATTTGCCGGGGTGTCGTGCGCCGCAAAGTCTTTCTGGTCATCTATAATAATCAATAATATAATTGTGAAATATTACGGTGGTATTGAGCTATTGAGTATTTTATTTTTGTACAGTTTCAATTGTATGGAATCGATTGTTGGCGTATACAATAACAAACGGTGTTGAAACATAGATCAGTCAAATTCATCTAGATAACAATAAATGACAATTGCTCGAAAATCATCTAGATACAGATAAAGATAAAACATATTTTATTTATCTGAGATAAGATAATTGATATGGTGGAATTTATAAAAAAAAAATTATTTTTATTTTTTTGTTATGAATTGTCTATTATTGAAACCATTAAAACAAAGAGATAAAAATGTATACTGTACAGATAATTCTATAAATACAAGTGGTTTAAACCACTGGGTAGTAATTGCGAATTTTTAACTAAAAGTAAAACGGTATAGTTAGAGGCGTTCAACATGTTCTCACTATTGGTAGAACATTTACGTTTTAACTTTTCTATATGTATATTTCATCTAGATAACTACTAAAAAGACGATTATTTTTTATCGTCAGACAGGTTCCGAAATTGTCATTTGTAAAGATAAAATACAAACGAATATTATCTGGATAAGTCTCTAATATAATGATTTCAACGTAAACATTTATGACTACGACTTATTCCCGTGTCCAATATATATATATATATATATTAACGATATCAATTGATTAATATTGATAGTAAAATGTATAACTAAAATTCCGTTCAAAATCTAGTTATTAGCGGGGCCGCGCCTAGGACAGCGTAAGAGGGGTCCGAGTCCCGAACATTCGGCTATAATCACAGTCCGACTGGTAGTGTACTATTGGCGATATAAAATGAAAAAAAAAAAAAAAGTCAAATTGACAAGCAAAAGGGAAAAACGTATAAAATTACAAGTCTAACAGCGGGGTATTCGGTACAATTACTTTCTTAATTTAGCACCGCAAATCACGTTGTATACATTCCGTGGTCGCGTTTTTTTAGCGTGCAATTTTCGGCCCCGCAAACGATCAGGACGGCGGCCCTGTCAACGAGACCGCGTCACGCGAAACCGACCAAGTCAAATATTCGGATAAACATTATTGCAATAGTTACCCTGATCGTGGTTACCGCCTTCGTCGTCGTCGTCTTCGTCTTCGTCCGAGTCCAGTGGATAGATGTCGAGCATAACGCTTATGGGCTTTTGGTTTTTCTTTCTGCGGTGCTTTTTGATTTTCGTCTTGGGCGTCGTCACGTCGGGCGCCGGCAGGACACCGTCGGCCGTCGTCGGGCGGTTCACTACGTCCGTGTGCGGCGGCGGACTATGGAACACCACGTTGGTGTGCGATGGAAAGTTGGCCGGATTTGCTTGTACCGCGAGATCGGCGGCGGGCATCACGGTCTCTTCGAAGTTCATCGAATAATGGGCGTCGGGGTCCGGGGGCTTCATGAAATCGTCCGGCAGCGCCATGGCGGGTTCCTCCGGCCGACGTTCGTCGGGCGGCCCGAACTTGTTCCGGAACCTCCGGGTCGGGTCACTGGTCGGTACGACCGCGTCCGGTTGTAGCCGGTTGACTTCTTCCGCAGTCCGGGCGGGCACGTACCGCGTTCTGGACTCTTGGGCCGTCATGAACTCGTCTTCGCCGGCGTCGGCCTCGCGCCGCGGCGGACCCGCCGATGTCACGTACCTCATTACGTCCAGGATGCTCTTGGGCGCGAACGGCGCCTGGTAGGACGCCAGCTGCGGGAATTCCGATCTCCGGCCGAACTCGTACACGCTGTCCGATTCATACTTCAGTTCGCTGTCCATAGCGGTTTTTCGGTTGTCGGGTGATCCCGAACCGGAGTGCGCGTGACCGGCAGGTGGTTGCGTTCTGAACGCGATCGGGTACGGCCGCATGCGTCTGCCGTGTTCCGACCTGCCGCTGTCGTCGGTCCTGTCCGCCACCGCCGCCACATCGTCGCCGACTATCGGACAGCACGCTGTTGTGTAATTCTCGGCGTTCTGCGCGCCCAGCACGGCGGACAGGAGACGGTCCGTCGTACGGGCTGCCGCCGAATCGGTCGTGGCGGCCGTCGTCGACTGTTTGTCTTTGGCGTATCTCGCGTAACTTATCGCTGGCCCGGTTAACGCAGCCTGGGTCGTCGGAATCGTATAATCCGAGAACGTAAAGTACAGCTAAAACATGGGTACATTCAAAAGTTGGGTAAGATAGATGAGGCGAAATAGGCGAGTTAGGTGTAGTAGATGCGTGCTTTGTGAAGAGGTGTAAAATGTGGCTATTAGGGATTATCAGGGAACATACATGTGACGTAGCCAGAATAAAATTTTAGGAGTGAGGGGGAAGGTTAAGTTTGCAATTTCTCTTTCGCTTAGTAATGTAAATTTTCCAATTATTTAATTTAATAAGCGAAGGGTAAGTAGAACGTTAGTCCTGCTGCGACTAGAACCTACAAGAATTTAGTTCTGGGTGTAAAACATAACAGCTTTAGAGAACTTGAATGGCCATAAACTTGTGACTCTAATCCGCTCGGAAGGTTTTACATTCAAAATGATTATTTCAAAACTGAACATATTGCGTACCGTCACTTTCGTGTATTATCCTCGTAGTTTGATGTATACGATAAAAAAAAAAAAAAAAAAAAACTCGCACTAATAAAAAATTATAATTATAATTTAACAATTTATTAAAAAAAAGTATTCACGTTTGGATTATTTGTGTACTGCGTCGTTGTACATCGCGTATAGGTAGAAACTATATTGCTTTCGTTTTCGCCGTACAATTAGAACAACGTGTTAATACGCGAAATTAAAATATTGTTACGCGGTTATTGTGCCTACCGAGCGAAAAGTGAGTTCAGTGTTGCGTGCGTCGGTGGTACGCGATTTATATACGAGATAAAAATAAGAAGAAGAAAAAAAACAAAAAAAAAACACTAATGGTATTATTAACGTAATTGTAGTATTTTTAGTACGCGATGTTTAATATACATAATAAGTTTGGTCGCCGGTTTTCTAAACCGTGCTCGCGGGTGGGTACCCACTTAACCCGGACGCTTTCGCTATGGAAATAAGAACGCGTGCCCGACAAAATTATTAACGAACGAAACTCCATACGAAATACCGAACTCTGAACAGGTGGTTTGACACTGTAATGATAACAATTACCCAGCAACCCCGGTACACATTATACCGATATTACGAGAATTTTTTATTATTAAAATAATTGTGACAATTTTACATTCTGCACAACTAAAAACAATTAGTTTACGATGTTTAAAGAACTTTCTGCAGTTTTCGCCATCGAGAGTGACGTCGGAACACTGTTTGAATCATTAAACGCAGACATTGGACTGCCCTAGATGACGGATTTAAACGTTACATTCCAAAACTCAACAGTGATGAATTGGACTTGGTACGAAATCGGTTCAGAATGTCAGCTGAAAATGTTCTAGATGATTATCAGGATGAATTTTCGGAACTTAGGACGGATTCAAGTGCGAAAGATGATATACACGATAACAAATCGTTAACGGAATTCTGGCCTTCGATGATTAATTCTTAACCAAAAGCGACAGAAAAAGCTCTCCGTAAATTAATCCCGTTTGTGTCGACGTATCTTTGTGAATCAAGCTTTTCCACATTTTTGTTTGCGAATATAAAGAAAACGGAGAATGTTGCACGATGTCAAAAATATCTCTATGGATTATGTGGACTTTGTGAGAAAAAAAAAAAACAATCTCAAATGTCTCACTAAAATTCCTATTTTACCGATATCACTAGTTTTACTAATATTCAATTTTCTGTTCTTAAAAATGATGTAAACAATTCTTATATAAGAAAAGTCATTACGTATACCGTATAATTTATTTGTACAGTTTACAAAAAAAAAAAAAAAAGTCCTACATTTTTTCAATTGATAAGACGCGGGGGGAGGGAAGACAAGAGATTTAAAAAAAAAAAAAAAAACTATGGGGGCGTAGAATAATAATAAAAAAAAAATGTTGGGGACTACTGTCACAGTTGGTTTATAGTATTATAATGTAACGACAGTTTCGCGGTGTGGCTGCGTGCCGGCGAATACCACACATCCGTTCACGGTTCGATTATCGTTCGCGATTCGCGCAACCACACGTAAAACTGATGCCGAACACAGCGACAACGGCGTGTAAAATACGTGTAAAATCGTTATTGGGGGGGTGTGAACGGTCGTTTTTTACGCTGTAGCTGACCACTACGAACACCGGAATTTCGTCGATCGCACATAATTTCCTAAACGGCGAAATTTGGGTGTTGGAGATCGGTCGGTGACACCGAGATAGTCCGAACAATACTATGATAAATGTATTAACGATTTGCCCAGTTAGACGGGCCACGGACAGTAAACGGATTTCGAGTGCGATATTAACACGACGGGAACACAAAATTGACCGATTAATAAAATTAAACGTTCGAAGCGCAAAGATCCCCGGGGAAGCCTTTGCGCGAAATACCCGAAAGATCCAACAGAAATTCTATGTACGCTTGATGAAATTCCGAGGTATCCAGGTGTGTTTTTGAAACGATCAAGTCTTATAGGAATACAATTACGATCGACGGGGTCCAATGGAAATCGGTTTACTCGTCTCGCGATTGTTAACCGAATACGCCGGGTCAGGGATATCGCGTCGAGGGATCGTGTAGCGCGTAATAAATAGTCACTCGGACAAAACTATTACGGGTATAGTTTGAAACGAGACGATCCAGAACGAACGTGCGTGGCGATAAAATTAACCTGATTAATGTAGACTCGTGTGGGTTTCGCGGACGTCCGTTAGATCTCACGTTTTGACAGTACGCGTCATCCGCGGTCGATTTTTCGGTACGCGGCAATAACCGGGACAGTATTGTAAGTACGACAATGTCGGCAATGCGTGTCGTCCGCGGTCGCACGTTCGGGTTACACGGGTAAGGTTCGGTTATAGTTTTACCGGGTGCGCCCGTCGGGGTTTCTTTTTTTCTCGTGACACATACTGGACTATTGAACGAGAAGTTTCTCTGTAACGATGAAAGCTTATAGAGAGATTAGACGATGAATGAGAGAGAGAGAGAGAGAGAGGTCGGATAGCCGCCGCCGTATTGCGTACGTTTAGCTCAGCGAAATACGAATATTTCGAATATCCATTAAAATATATCAAATTCGCACTGAACCTAACCTAATCGTACAAGCACCGGAATCAAGACACCGGATAACGTGTGGACCAACAGAAATGTGTTTGACACCGGTATCGTCTTCGTATAGTCGAGTGGGATATCACGCAAAGATGAAAACGACATCATACCCGGGAGGAGGAGGAGGAGGAGGAGGAGGAGGACGTGGGGGTGGGTCGGTGTCCGTTTTGCGTCGTCTAGAGCAGTTTTTCGCGCGACGGTCCAAACGCATATTATTGAGACTGAATATACGAGGTGTGACAATAAAATAACGAGACTTTATAAATATAACCTAAACTATTAACGTTATCTATAAAACGATTATTGAAATATGATAAGAAAACACTTATCTAAAAGTACTATGAACACTGATGGCATCGATTCATTTTCTTATACGTTAGTAGCCTTGTTATTAGTGCGAGTTCGACTATACCGCCGAAAAATGTTAGATATAAAAATCGAACAACATGTGTTAATATTAAATTTCTTGTTAAATTAAAAAAAAACTGCCGCGGAATCGTTTCGTATGTTATGTGAAGTTTATGGTGAAGAATGTTTATCAAGAGCTCGTGTTTTTGAATGGCACAAACGGTTTTGTAGTGGAAGGGAGGACGTCGAAGACGATGATCGTTCTGGACGTCCTACCACGTCTTCAACAAACGAAAACGTTGAAAAAATCGACAAAATTAATTAATCAATATTATTATAAAGAGGTATTAATTGAATTAAGAGAACGTGTCAGAAAGAAGCGACCAGATCTATGGAAAAATGGCTGGGTTCTTCACCAAGACAATGCTCCAGCTCACAGTGCATTTTCAATTCAACGTTTTTTAACAGGAAAAAAAATGTCTGTACTTCAACATCCCCCGTACTCGCCAGACCTTGCTCCTTGTGACTTCTTCTTATTTCCTTCTTATTTCTTTTCCCATTTTCAAACAGTTGATGACGTAAAAATGAAAACGGCAGAACTTCTAAAAGGGCTGAATGAAAGCAATTGGCAACACTGTTTTCAAGAATGGCAGCGACGTATGCAACAGTGTATTGATGCTGAGGGAAGGTACTTTGAAGGTGATAATCATTAAATTATAACATTTTTAAAATAAACAACTTTTATTCAAAAAGTCTCGTTATTTTATTGTCACACCTCGTATTCGATTTATTATTGGGAACGTTTTTCGAAAATCGCATTTCGGCGGTGACGACAGTGACGACAAGAGACAATAAAATTTACAACGAAACGGCGAGTAGCGCGTGGAACCCGCCTTTATAGCGTTACGCACGTGCGCGCGTTTGTTGTGCTTACCACTACCGCGACCGCGGAAATCAGCGACACGACCAACAGGAACCCGGCGGCTCGGTCTTCGGTACCGCCCGGCCGTTTCTCGCCGTCCGGCTCCTTGTAGATACCGAAATCCGTGGCTAACCGGTGCTTCCCGTCTGGCGGCCACCTGGCCTCCAGCTTGACGGTGTCCATCGTGTGCGGCGCCGGGATCCACTGTGAAACTGTTCGCGTTCGACCGCCGTCCGCGCGGAGACGGATCTCGGCGCGGCGGAACCGACGCGCCGCCGCCGCCGCCGCCGCCGCCGCCGTCCACATCCGTGATGCTCTGTTAATTTTCCGTTCCGAACGGTCGATCCGCGTGATGCGTTCCGGCGGTACGTCGCCATAACCGCCGCGCTCCCACCGTATCCACGCGCCCCCATCCCCCCCGGCAGTTCCGGCGTACGTCCGGTACGCAGACGCAACTAGAGCCCAAATATATTGAGGGTGCCGAAATTATGTAATGCTCGCGGGAGCAGTTTTATTATTTGCGATTCCAATTGTTATCTATCCGTCTATATAATATCATATAGACATCTGTGGCATGTAAAACTGTTTTTAGAACAGACAGCAAGTAGATAACAATATCTCAAACCGCTTAGCTTTCCGATAAAAACGTTAGATTAAAAAAAAAAAAAAAAAAAAAAAACCAACAAATAAGTAAGAAATGACTTTTTTGGTTTGTTGGGCCTGCGGGTGCTGAGCTAGAGCTCAATCAAGGGAAGGTATGAAGAGGATGCGAGGTTAAAAAGTGTAATACACCTCAACAAATCGCCAGTGGTTTCCCCTCGCGAACAAGTCTACGATTCTAATTGTTTTTTTTTTGGAATAATTTTCTTCTCATTTTCCTTCTCGTTAGAGCGTAGTTGGGTTTGGACCAACAGGGTTGGTTAAGGTTTTCGATTTCCCCTATTCTTTATCTAAGCTCGTGGCGGTTTTTCATCGACTAATTATAGGTATTAATTTTACACTTGGGGGAGGGTACTAAATTCTTTGAAGCAGTTTCGGGTTTGGACTAACAATGATTTTCACCGACTACGGATGAGTCCGGAAACGGGCGGTCTAGCCAATCGGAGCTTAGTGTTACTGAGAGCACTTGCATATTATGCAAATAACGCGTCCGGGACATCCTACGCGAGAAAACTTATATCGTTCGTGTTGTACCCGACCGACAGGCACGAGGCTATCAAAAATTAGTCGGTAAGACGACGTTAAAATAATAAAAATGTAAAAATAAAATCCAATTCGGGATATTTGAAAGTTGCGGTACATTACGAGCATTTTCGTTTAAGTTATACGTGACCAACAATTCGTAAGATTCAAATAACTGTTGGAGTTTTTTTTTTTTTTTTCTATTAAAGAGCATCATCAAAATAACATTATAGGGTTTATGATATTTTTAAGCTTTTGACAAAGAACTGCAGCTAATCTCACTACTCTAGTAGTATCATTATCATTATTTCCGTAATATATTTGTCGACGTTGTTTGCACCAGTTGCTCGACAAATTGCGTATGCTCACTAGAGTCTGTAATAAATATAATCACGGTCACAGTTATACGGTCACTTGTCTGGGCCAGACTAAATATATTTTATTATATTTTGAGGCGGACACGAATCTCTGGCCGCGATCTAGTGTTTAATAAACTCGCATTTCTCACAATCCACTTTTTTAACGGCCGGAAAAAAATTGTTCTCTGAGACATGCGTACAGACTTTGTCTGGATATGGAACAGGAATTTGATTTTCTTTCGAAAGTATGCGTAAGATGGTTTATATTTTATACATACATTTAATTAAAAACAGTCTTGTTGTAAATCTCAATTCCGGTGTTTAAATTTCGGATTTCGAATTTGGGAATTCTGAGTTTTTTTTATTATTATTTTAGGTATTTTTGTTGGATTCTGAATGGATAACGAAGCTTTGAAAATACGGGTATTTTTCCACTGATAATCAATTTTTCAATTAGATTTTATGCATTTAGCGCCTGAAATAATGATCGAAACTAAAAATGTATATTTTAATATAAACAAAAAAATCATAAATAGGAGAAAAAAAAATGAATGTAGTTTTTAACAATAAAAAAACCTCCGTATTGTTCTTATAACTTTATCGTTAATGTATTGACGTCGAGATTGACCGAATTTCCACGAAAAAAAAAACAAAAAAAATAAAAATAATAATAAAACATTTAATCGTAAAACAAAAAACATTTTACTTATTGTACAAACGAATATAACTCGATCGAATGCGAGTGATCGAACTGATTTCGGCATTTCGATATTGTTATAGTTACACAATACGATTCCAAATATTTATTACAATTATTTGTTTTCGAAGATGTACGTAGGTATAACTATAAAAACAGTTCACCGTCAATTATTGTACGGAACATTTGTATTTCTTTTTTAAGAACATTAATCGTTACAGTAGAGAATTTATTGCTATTTTCATATTAATCGGTCCAAATGAAAAAAAAAATAATAAAGTGGCCGAATACTCGTTTCGTTTCGTTCACATTGTCGCGATATCCTATTGTTATTGTACACATTTGAAAGTGAACATAAATCACTGCGCGTTCGTGAAAAAAAAAAAAACGATTATGAGATATAATAAGTTAAATAATACTACTGGTATTTGTGAGAAAAAAAAAACACATTTCGTCGGAATTAAATAATATAGACAAAAAAAAAAAAAAAATGACCGATCCTTATTATTTTTGGGATAATAATTTGAAATAAATGCGTATTTGGATGGAATTTAATAATATTTAAAATTATCGAAAAACAAAAGTTTCTCTTCGTTATTATTTTATTTTATTTTTTTTTTTTTACGTAGGTTTTGACATTTTTGAATGTTTCCACTGTAGCGTTTAGAAAATTTATCTTGGCGAAGTTGCTACACGTAAATCTCCGATCGTATACTGTGAAAAAGTGTAAACTGACACTGATACCCAGTGGATTTATTATATTATTGTATTAGATTGTATTAATTTTAATAAACCAGTATTTCAAGTATAACATGTAACTTGTGTATTGAAAAAAAAAAGCAAATATATGTGTTTTAATTATCTTTTTATAGCATCTCCATAAGAATAAATACTTTGGCTGATTATTATATAAGAGTAAATACCTAAAAATTTGTAAGAATAATATAAAAAGCCGTATATACTTCGGCATCATACTTGCAAAAGCCTGACATACTCCGCTGTTGTAGGTTGCAAGTTTGGAAAATAAAGTAATTTACTTTATATATACATTTATTGAATGTTGAATCATTGCGATCAAAAAACGATTTTGAGCGAAGCTTTGTAATCTAGTTATAGTCGGTTATTAGTGTTGTTAATTTCCTTGTACCCAGAAATCAACAAGAATAAAACTTTTATTATTATTTCACTAAATATCGTCACTTGTTGTTAGGTTTTTTTTTTTTTTAAATTGTTTAAAAAAAATGTTAGGAATCAAGAAAACATTTTCAAATTAAGTGTCATTGGGCAAAAAATCCTCATATTTGAGTGTGAACTATTCGAAGCATTTATATGGAAGAACTTGAAATTAAAATAAAACTTTATTGTAATGAAAAATTATTAGTCGAACATCTTCAAAAATGTAATTAACGTAAATAAAAACAATACATGGACATGGCAAAAGAATACATTTAAAAAACATGATAAAAATCATGTTAGTCAGAACAGTGTTGACGACATACTTTTCTAATCGAATACAGAGTGGTTCTTTTATCGAAAAATACTCATTATTTCGCAAAATATTGACTTTTGTTTACCATTAAGTACAACTGATAGTTAACACTGTAAAATGTTCGTCCTAAAAAAAAATACCTCACTGCGCCACCTAGATTGAAAATATAACAAAATTGATCCCTTGTCGTTTTTTGATTGGATCAAGATTTTTTGTTGAAAAGTTGTTTACGGATAGGAAAATAAATACACACACATTTGTCTCAAAATTTACAAAAAAAAAAAAAAAAAACTATCTATTTAATCTATTTATTTCAGTGGTTACTCTGAGCACCTTCACGTCGTGACAACCAAATTAAATAATCATAATTGTTTTTTTTTTTTTTTTTTTTACCATGCCACCAATGTAACTCATAAATTAACAAAATAAATTCAATTTTCGACTAAAATTATTCAAGTGTCATTCATCTATTATGTGTCGAAATCCGGAATAAAAAATAGTCTTAATTATGCTGAATGCCTAATAATAAAAATACGCACATCATAGGGAAACCAATACGTTACTCGCTATGCTCGGAATCCAATATTATTTATCGTGTGTTTTGTCCAATCGCGTTAGATATTAATTATGTTTTATTTATCGATGTCGAACATTGACAATTTATTTAAATGCATTACACAATCCGTAATAAATTATATCAGGTGTTGAATAAAATACCTACCTATATAAATGGAATTGCATCTACAGAGAAACCAGAATACATTACAAGTCATTATCGGGTTATGTTAACAAAGTGATAACTGATAACTATATTATTTAAATATATTCTTTTTTTTTTTCTTTTAATAACAAGAAAGTACCAGTAACCATATATTAACCGTATTTTAATACTCGCTTAATACCAACAAAATATCGAATTTCGGACGTATTATTATTTATTTTTTTTAACGACCTCGCCGACAATGTACCGTGTAAAACATTATAATATTTTATAGACCCATCAAAATAAATACCCAATGGAAATATATGAATAATATTATTAAAACAACTTTTTTTTTTTTTTTTGAAAAATTAACGGCAATTTTCTATAAACCAATTGATTTGTTCGCTAATATTGTAAATGCGCCCAGAGTGTATATGCGTGCGTTCCATTTTTTTCACGAAAACCAATTTTCGAATTATGTTTGGCATAACCGTTTCGACATTAGCAGAGCTCCGTCATGGTCGACGATGAGCACAAACGGTCTACCGCAACAAGTAGCTGTAACCTGCGGTTTTTATTTTATAATTATTTATTTCGTTGGCACCCAACGAGCTACTTGCAATATTACATTTTATGCACTACTAAAATACATTAAAAACGCACCGGTTATGTGTTGGAATTGTTATAGGATCTAAACATGTATGAATTCGTCGCGTACTCGATATCCGAAATTGTGTTACAAAACAAAATTACAATGTCAAAAACGGATTCATAAAATATTAATTGAATAATCGATATAATGTCCGGACAGGGTACAAAAATTACGCGTTGGACATTCATTATTGATTTATAAAACAAAAAAAAAAATTGCAAAAGGCTATTATTTTATTTGAGTTTGAAGTTCATTAAGAGACGATAAAAAAAAACTTTATACAATTTTAAATTATTATTGTGCTTTAAAGTGAATAAAAAATGTTTTACGACGATTGTCTTTTTGGAAAACTTCGACAACAATAATTAAGTAAAAATTAATTAAAAAGTGTACAAAAAAAAAAAAAAAATTATATAAATATCCGGGAGACTGAAAATCTCATGGATCATATAACTTGGATAATAAATTTTTATGACGCGAAAACAACATGTATTATGTAAGTAAATCTTTAAAACGTTCTTTCCCGCATTGGTTGAAATACTTACATTATTTTTTTTATTTATTTGACTTTATATAAACTTAACTAAACCATGTTAAAGAGTTGATGAAATTTGGTTAGGTTTCGACTTCGTTTTAAATGTAATAAAGTGAGCTATTTTCAACGGCACGCTTTAGGAAAACGTTCTCTGGGTTCACGAAAGGTTGCAAAAAGAAAAGTATTTTTATATTTTTTGTATTAAAAATATGGCGAAATTAAAATTAATGCAGTAATATTGTACGCAGAGATAACGGAAGCGAGACGAATGATCATATCATCGGACCGCCCGGTCTCAAAATCTCACTTTTACATTCTGAGTGTATTGGTTTTACTACGATGTGTGTTTATTATCTATGTTATTATACACTTTTTTTTTTTTTTTTTTTTTTTTTTTTTATCAGAAATCTAGCTCTATTCAAAAAATACAACAAAAGAGCTTTTTTCGTATCATTTTGGATCTATTTGATGGCAGTAGGGATTGTCGGTTTTTTTTATTTCCATTGTATATTCCTTAATAACTGGGGAATTACTGGGGAAAAAATACCGGGAATATTTTCGCAATAACGTTCTCTATTATTTCCGATTTTGTTTTTTCTGTTGTAATTCAGTTAAAAATTACCGCGATTCCCGAATACTGATATAAGTCCATTTTAGACGTTGTAAAATATTCATAAACTTCATAAGTATCACGTTTTACCGAAGTATAACTATATACACGGACAATTTCCTATATTAAAAAGTTGTATAATACTTTACTTATTTTCATAATAAATTCAAACAAGTTTCTTTTATGATGCGCATTTACATAACATCGCGATATATTGTATTAAAAAAAAAAAAAAAAAATTGAATTATTACTAAAAAGTTGTTTTCGTCTGTCTGTATACGGTTTTTATTTATTTTATTTTTTTTTGCTTTATTATGATTAATATTGTATGTTTAAAATTCGATATTAAGTTACCTATAAATACTAAATTATCCTTTATTTATTTATATAATATGTTAAACAATGAGTGATTTTGTTATTGGGATATATAACCCGAAATAAGGTTAACCTAACCTCGAATAAGGTACTGGACTTTCGTTGCGGGAGAAGCAAGCAAATATTTTAACGCAGTCCAAGGCGGTGACGATCACTCGAATCCGCTACTGGTCACTTTGTAAGGCCTATAAATGATCAAAGATATTCAATTTTAATTATCGCTAAATATGTTCAAAAAAAAAAAAAATTAAAAAAAAACGAAGTTACGAAATTCCTATGCTAAATTTCACGATTCCGGATCAAAAATTCTAAAAACAAGACTGCCAAAATTGCTAAATGCTCTTGGTTTTATTTTACGAATTTATAAAAAATTAATTTCACATAAATCTCAAAATAGTAAGCGAGATGTGGATGCTTTTCGGTAAAATCTGCACTAGATTTTAGAACAATAGATTCGGCTATTGATGTACGACCGAGTACGTTATACATCTTCGGCCGAACGATTGCGAACACTTAAATTTCACAAACAACACACTGCCGACTCGAAAAACCCAAAATATCGAGACTGAGTTTCCGTGTTATGTTGTCATATTTGGCTATCGCACGTTGTATTTTTTTTTTTTTTTTTGTCAAACGATTTTTCTTTTGGTTTTTGGCTTGGACACAGTCACAAGTCAAACGGTAACTATTAGAATCTTCTTTAAATTTCATTATGTTCTATATAATATATAGAACATAATGAAATTTAAAAATTTTTTATATACGAGGAGGTATATATATATAAAAAAAAGATTCGTTAGTCAAATTGATACGTTCACGTTTGTGCTACGACTGCCAACGTCTACACGTGTACGGTGGCGTAACAGTGGCAGTTATAAGGAGGGAATACAGGTGGTTTGCCCTCCCCGCCTTGGACCGTAGATTTATAAATTGCAATAATATATTTTCATAGTTTCACCACAGATAAAAAAATAATCATCTCGACGAATCTTAATATCGATGATTTGATACGAGTATAATTTTTAAAATATTTGTAGAGAATTTTTTAAACTTATTTCTACATTTTTAAATTTGTGTGTGTCCGTGATTACTTTTTCCACGTCAAAGAGTAAAATCGGAGAGTTTTAATTTTTTGCAGCCCATTTCTTTTTAAATACAAAAAAAAAAAATACTGACCTAGTCCGATTTTTTTTTTTTTTTGATCATTAGGGCTCCCAATAATTACCGACTTAAGGAGCGCACCCATCGTTTTAACTTATACCATAAAATGCCCCATAATAGTATTATTATGTAAAAAATAAACACACACAACCATATTATTTATGCGATGGTATTAAAATTATTTATATAGATTGTAATTTTAATTTCGTGTGAAAATCAAAAGAAATTATAATAAATCAACCCAGTTGAAAAGCTAAGTTAATAAAAAATCATAGGCTAAAACCTATGTTAAAATTAAACTAACATTTTAACTCGTTAATGCCCGCCCTAGTTAATTAGGTGTCCGTTTGTTATTTTCCATAATCGGTGACAAAAATTACGTTTTCAAAAAAATTAAAATATGTTTTTATGTTATTTATTTTGTATTCTTTTTGGAAAACTTAACGAAACGTCGAGTATTAACGTAAACTGCACCTAACGTGCTTCGTTTATTTTTATGAATAGGGTTGAAGTCAGATAATAATTGCTACAGGAGGAAACAATAACGGCATCGGATGGGCAAGATTAGTGATTTTTATTCATCGGGATACGGTCACGTCGGCCAAAACATATATGAATATATATATATATATATATATATATAAAAAAAATGTTATATTTTCAGTTCTTCCGAATTCGTGTGCAATTGTATACTATATGTAAATGTTTTAAACGATCGTCCGCCGTATCTATGTCCACGTGGTCAATAACACACTTAACATGAGATATTACTAGAATTATACAGGGACATTTTATTGCAAAACTTGTGATGTTGCCAATTTTTCAAAAAGTCAACATTTATTTACAATTGCGATAGAACAAAAATAATAATAAAAAAAATATTTAAAAATCAATAGCATTAGATATGCACCTAAGTTATTGTAATCGGTAACTTTTTATGTAATAGATTTGATTTATGACACGGGTGGGGGGAGGGCGAAAGCTGAGAATACCGGGCTTGAAAATCGTCCATTGTAAATATTTTCTTCAAAAGATGTACACACACCCGAATAATTATTTACTATAAAATTTTCATCAATAGCATTTGAATACTTGAGTTTTATTAAAAGTTATTTCATTAATATATATATACAGGGTGCGGCAGAGCCGACTGACGAGGTTTGATGGGCTATAAATAACGAACAGTAAAACGTAAAGAGAAGGTTTTTTTTATTTAAATCAGTATTCAATCCCATTTTTCAAAATTATATCTCCAAGATGGCGGCCGTCAGCATTGATACACTCTTGTAGACGATCTCTGAAAATCTCATATGATTTTCATGCACATTTCGACTGGTATGGCCTCGGGCTTCCACGTGGAGTGGTCTTTTATGGAGCTGCCGTTTGTTATTTGTAGCCCAGTAACGAAAATTTTGTTTATTTACAGTTCCAGAAAGATGAAAATGGGCCTCATCGCTACAGAAAAAAGTTGATATCGGAGGAATTTGCTGACAGTGATTTTTACGGTTGCCGTAGTCAGTAGCATTTAACTCTTGGACAAGCATTAATTTATAGGGATGGAATGATAAATCTTCGTGAAGAATTCTCCTCAAAGAACGGTCTGAGATTCCCAAAGCTACAGCGCGTTTCCGGGCTGAGCGTCTTGGTGACCGCTCAATTGACTCTCTAACCAACTGCACATTTTCGGGGGTTCTTATCGTTCCGGGTGCTCCGTGTCTACTTAGGGTACTTGCAGTTTTTCCAAATGCCGTGTCCACAATTTGCTAGTGTTAGCAGAAGGAACAGATTCAGCACGTGGAATGCCGAAGTGTATACGAAAAGCCGTTTGTGTAGCGATCACAGAATGATTATTTTCGTATTACGCACGCACGACGAACCCACGATGTACACCTGTCCAGACCATGATTGCGAATAAAAACGGGCATTACCGTACAATTCGAAATATACCACTTATTAAGGCCTGCTCTTATCTTATCACAGGCTAATGACCTCATTAAACTCGTCGGTCGGCTCTGCCGCACCCTGTATATAAAGAGTTTAGTTTTAAACGGCTGTAAGGTAAAATAGGGTTTTACTCGAGAACAAATTGGTTGTTGGTATAATCGAGTGTTTGGAAGGAAAGCGGTTCTTGTATAGGAACATATGTTTAAACGCGTTACTATTGAAATAAAGGAACGGGGAACGGGAAAAAGTTCCTATTTTTGACGAACGAAAATATTGTCGGTTTTTTTTTTATATTTCGTTTTTTCAATTTACTGTACACAAGTAACACAAATCAGTGTTGTGTTTTATCTAGATCTGTATAATATTTAACTTTAATCTCATCCGGTGATATGTGTGATAAAACTACATATGTAATCTTCATCGATTCGTCGATTCACCGGGATTCATCATAAAATAATTATTAGAAATTATAGATAAAATATGTAAGGTTTTTTTTTTATCGAGTTACATTAAACACACGTGCACGCATATTTTTTTTTTATCCAGATTGAGTATCATTTTTACAAACCTAGTTTAAAACTAGGCTAGTGGAAACTAATGGAATTTTTTTTTTTTTTTACAATACTCTCCATATAGAACGGTGTTTCCCAAACTTTTTATCGCCACGGACCAATTCCGCAATATTTTATAGATCGCGGACCACCTAAATTTTACGAAACCTAGGAATACCTTTTTTTTTTGCTCATTAACAAGAATACACAAAATTTATCGAAAAATGTTAATTTTTATTATTTTACTTTACATTTTATAACTGTACTTCACTAATATACAATTATACTTTACAATACTAAATAATTTACTTAGTGTGATTTTTGTGCTTGCATTTCTTTGACCAGTTTTTCAATTCTCGGATGAATGTTGCTCATGGCCAAACGCATGTCGTCATTTACGTCTAAGCGATTCCTCTGTTTATTTATGATTACAAGTAGACTAGACTAGTCTACTACTATTATCTCACCTCCTACAGACTTATACAAGTGGAAAATACCTATCGGTCTACAGCAGCAACAACGGTATGATAAAACCGTATAGTATTATACGGTTCCTCAATAAGTCGTAATTTTTAAAAAAAAAAAAAAAATTAATTTGTAATGAAAATCGAAGAAAAAATCTATAGGTCCGCGGACCACCTATGTATGACTGGCCCACGGACCACCTGTTGGGAAACACCGATATAGACAATCGGTAACCGTACTAAATGTCTACTTTTTATTGTTTTTCGTCTCCTTCGCCGCCACATCAAATGGGCCACCGATTAAAAACCACGGGTCGTTATTTATCCATATCCACTATAACTAATTACAATTATAATGCGATTGCGTCACATTCGGTTTTCAATGTTGTTGTCGTTTGCTTTAATTTTTTTTTTTTTTCATTTTTTTTTTTTGTCATACTATTATTGCGGTGTACCCACCGTTATAATATAATACACGGCACGTTTTTTTTTTCTGATAAACGACTTCGAACGAAATGCGTTTGCCTATACAATACGCTGTAACGACGGATGACGGATGTTTGAATATTATATTATAATACATTAAAAAAAAGTGCCTACGCGCAGTATAATATTATTCGGCCGAGGGAAATCGTAAATATCAATTAGGCGTAACCTATGCGATTTTATAACCACCGCCGCGCCGTACACGGCAACCCACATCGCAATCCGAATAATAACAATATAATGTTATGCGCGCCTACCAGAATCCACGTGAAACTCGGCGCGATAAATTATTATCAAACTTTTGGAGTGTGAAAAATATGTAAATGCGTGCCGCTAATAATTTATTTAGAGTTTGCGGTATAAAATTTTATCACATTTACTGTACGGAATTCCGCATGGAACTTATAAAAAAAAAAAAAAAAAAAAAAAAAACTTACGTATTTGTACGGCACTGTGTTACAAACCCCCCGGTATGCCGCTCACGAAAACCATTTGTATAAGATGTATCGTCTTAAAAATCGACCGCAATGAATCTTTTTTTTTTTTTTTTGTTCAATTATAACAAAAAGCAAAAGAAAAAAAAAAAAAGAAGAAGATTCTCCACGTCGTATTAATAAAAATTAACAAAAACCGCCAAAATTGGTCGTGATAAAATACTGCGTGTAATATTATTGATAATGTTTACGGGATAATTTATGTATTCGAGTTTTGATAAAACAGTTTTAAATTTCAATTGAAAAATTGAAAAATTTCAATTCAACATAACTGTCATTGGACATTACATTATTTTGTATTATATTTTGACTGAAGTCATAGCTACTTGGAAATATTCCAACATATCGTGCGGCGCCATATTGACTATTTTATTAAAAAGTTACGAAACATTAATATTATTTACAAGTTTTTATGTTTAAAAACATTAATATATGAACAGTAGAAATTATTTTAATCATATAGATAATCGTTTTTTTTTTTTTTTTTTTTTTTTACACTGTACGAACTCAATAGTTTGGCATTCGAATTAATATTGCGAATAATGTGTACGTTTGGAGATAAATGTTTAAAGCAATTTCCAAGATTAATTTATATTGTAAATTTGGTATTGTCGTAGGAATGTTATTTTATTGCAAATGCGTCTATGGTTATTTGACATTTAACTTTTTTTTTTCTTGTTTATTTATTTTTTTTTTTTTTTAAATTTCTACACATTCGTTTCTGTAAAACTCGTGCGTTAATATCATCAAAACACCTACGTGGATCAATGCTTAGTGTATCGCGTAGTCCACGTGTTTGTCGTTATATACAGCCAAATCCGGCGTACATTTTTATTCTTAAAAATCAGTTGAACTCCAATCCGAATTGTTTATACCTGCACTGTGGCAAATGATTAGTATTTTTTTTTTTTTTAATAAAAACCATAACCACGAGGCATCGGCGTGGATAAAAATGTTACGAGAACGAATATGCGCGGTGGTGTAAGCGGGCGATAGGTAATAAATACGAAAAAAAAACAAAATATATATATATATATACATATACACCTATATGGACTTGTACTTATACGTTTGGTATATTGATCACTGCTGTCAAATTCGTAGATATACAATAACTCGTTTTTTTTTTTTTTTTTTTTGGCGCCTCGTGGACCGGGTGAAAAGCGCTCGATGATTTCAAAACTCATTATTATACCGTTTGTCGAACGGTAGGCAAACACTTGTGTTCGTTTTGGAATTTCTTTAAACACTTATTATTATATAATCAACCTATCCAAATCGGTTGATGTTTTTTATACCAAAGTATAAAATGGATATCGTTTCGTTTTTATAATAATAACTATTTTCGCATTAGGGAAACGCGTTGAGCGGTGCGCACACGTGTAATTTTTTAGAATATCCTTCACCGGTGTACACTTGAAATCACTTTCGGTTTCGAACTTGAAACAATAACGCAATTACCGTTTTAATGTAGAAAAAAACGTAGGAAAAAAACATTACCCAAGTCTGTAGTATTCAATAGGTCGTGTGCAGGCACGTACACAAAAGACAATTCATAGGGAGCCATAAACATATAAACGATAATCAATATACACAAAAAAAAATTACGTAGACGATCTTTATGGTTTTCCATAAGTTTAAATCTGAAATTTATCTGGGGGGGGGATTGATTTTATTCCACTTTTTCTTCTGTTTTATTTTACCGTTTTATGTGTACCGTATAAGTCTAGGACGGTGAACCATTTGGTATCCGCGTGTCAAATGAAAATTGTCGGTTTGATTTTATTTTTCCTGCGTATCTGCGACTTTTAACTGACCTCTTTTTATTTTTATTTTTATTTTTTTTTTTGCTTTTTGCTTAAAGCATTAATTAATTATACATACAGACAGGCCTTTATTTATCGTTATATTTACTATTTCATATGAATGTAAAAAACATAATTTTTATCGATACATTAAATAAAATATATTTAAGCGTTAAACACTAACAAAAAAAAAAACCGGAAAATCCGAAACAAATTATTTTCAATTGTCATTTTTTTCACCGTGAATTATACTTAAAATAGCGTGTCACTGAAATCGTGTGCGCGACAGTAGTGTTCATAATCGCCCGTACAGGTAATTCGGTATATTGTTTAATTTTTTTACGTTATTTATTTATTTTTAACGATTTTCGGTTGTGTATTTTTTTTTTTTTTACAAATATATTAATAAACCAATACCCGGTAGCCGTGCAACGAAACGACCCCGCCTACTGCCGTATATCATCGCGGCGACGTCGTGCGATTTCGCAGTGTGTGGCCGATATCGAACGACGGTAGGGGGCGGGGGGGGGCAGTGGGTGGTCGGGACGACGACGACGATCGTTATAAAACGATAAGTGACGATCGTCATGAAGTGCGCGATAAAAAAAAAAAAAAAAAAAAAAAAAATATAATTATAATATTAAAATAATGCCGTTATTATAACGTGGGCAGGTAGAGGTGTCCGTACGGGCCCCGACGCAACAATGACCGGGCGCACCGTCGATAATCAGCGGCGGCGACCGCGTTAGAAATAAGAAAATTATGCGCGGCAGCCGGTTTCGGTGCGCGCCGAACAATCGACGAGTACCGCCGCGACCTTGCTGCTTTTTCTCTCTCTCTCTCTCTCTCTCACGTTTTTACGGTTTTTTTTTTGTCATCGTATTATACAATATCGTATATAATAATAATAATAGTAATAAAAAATATAAAAACGTATATAATATATATGTGGCACACGCTGCAGCCTCCGACGACGCGAGGGCGCCGCCGCGCCGGAATTCCGCGGCATCTTCGTCTATATTATATATACACCACGCAAACGCGTTTGTTTTTTTTTTTTTTTTTTTCTATATGTATATAATAATAATAAATCGGATAAAAAAAAAAAAAAAAAAATTGCGTCGCGGTGGAACGCCGTAACAGTTTGGACGCTAAAATAACAATCCGATTCAACGGAATTTATTATGCGGGGGAGGCCTCGGTCTGCCACTGTCGCGTTCGGTTAGGTTAGGATAGCGGCCGAGCATTTTCCGTCCAACACCGACAACAATATTACAACAGTGCTCGTCAACGACCGTAGAACACGGGTTTGCAGCCCTATTGGCGATTCGTTTATTGTAACAATACCACCCGGTGTTGTTTAACGACAAATCCTAAAATACCCGAATTAAACCGGGACGGGGGCACTGAAACTGCCGATTTCAAAAAAAAAAAAAAAAAAAAACATATTTTCTCAATAGTAATTACGACGGGAACACTCTCGCTAAAAATATTATTAGTTCAAAGGCAACGCGCCATTTCGTGAACTTGGAACAGCCGACCGAACAGTGGTAAACAACGTGGCACATGAAATAAAATCGTTTTACCAAAAACAACGACAGTTATGTGGCCGAGCATCGTTCATTCCCGTTTTAAATTTAACGTTAAACGCCAGATTCGGTACCATTAGCTAAGGCTATTAAAATACGGATGACCAACTTAGAAGGAACGGGTTCAGCATTAGTAAAAGAAGCCGGTGCAAAAAAAAAAAAAAAAAAACATCCATTAGTACACCTGAAAGCGTCACCGCTGCCATTAAGAGTCGTCAAGACGTTCTGCACGAAAACACGCGTTATCGTTAAATTCATCCAGTAGAAGCCCACGTAGGATTTTGCACAGCTATCTAAACTTTCACCCATTTAAAACGTAAAGTCTATGCACAGAAACTTCGAAATATCGATGAACTAAAAACACAAAATTCAAGAAAAAACCGCCAATACACACCTTCGAATGTGATAAACCGTGTAGTGGAACATATTCGGATGTAGGCCAGAAGATTGCTTGAGAAGAGATGACCGTCATCTTGAGGACATAATTTTTAAAAAATAAATGGCTAGTTATGTACTTCATTGTAATTAAATTAATCTTTATTCGTTTGTTTATTTTATAATTTAACCTTGAAATCGGCCGTTTTAGTGGCCCCCGCCCAGTATCATTCCTACAATTATTATCAATCGATCAAGATAGAATATACGAATAAGTATTTATCAATATTTTATCTAGATGAAAAATATTTCTAAAAAAAATGATATTTTCTTAAAGTGTTTAAAGTGTACACATCTAGATTTGAAAAAATGTCATGCGATAGAAGTAACTTGATAATAATCAAATAAAAATTATAATATAAATTGAATATTTCATTTATTATTTCAAAATAAATACATTTAGAAACTCTTTTTTTTTTTTATAAATTTCAGACAACGGTTCAGATAACTCATTTGGAT
The DNA here is from genome assembly GCA_956483605.1 of Tuberolachnus salignus. NCBI lineage: Eukaryota > Metazoa > Arthropoda > Insecta > Hemiptera > Aphididae > Tuberolachnus > Tuberolachnus salignus. Next base: position 35,587,229 of record OY101436.1, on the reverse strand, counting down.
CACTCGTCTGGATAAGATATAATAAAAAACAAAAATAAATACTTATCCAGATAATTTATCTAGATAAAACACACCACTGATTAAAATACTCGATCTAATATCATAAATACACTTAAATATTGTGTTTTTTTTTTTTTTTTTTTATCGATTTCGTTATTATCTATCATCGAATATTATTCTGTATGTGTCCGATTCACATGCGAATTATTTGTTTTCATTCTGATACCGTAATGCGAAAAAACACACGAATTTTGTTATAGAAATACAGGTATTTTAAAAATTGAAATTATTTTTCGAAAAATGTATTATTTAAATTTCAATATTCTTACGAATACATTTTCAATCCTACACGCTGTCGAGTACGGTTTATTGCACGTACCCAGGGGGGGGTAGGCGTGTGCAGATATGCAGTCACAGAACCACAAGTCGTTACAAGTGTCTGTCCACCAACACTCGGGTAACATAATGTTTGCGAATTTTATGTCGGGTAATGTTTTCAGTAAAACAAGACCGGATACGTGTCGTGTTTGTCCTCGTCAATAAATTTCTAACCGCGGCCAAGGATCGATTCCACCCGGGCCTCATCCCGACGATCGAATCGTCGTGGTCGTCGGACTATGGACTGTGGCCCATACGGTACGGTCTTGTCGTGAACATATTATGTCGCCGCGGGTCCGACAAATTACATACGATATTATTTTCGGATTGGTTTATAGTTCTAAACGAATTTTTATATTCGGCCTTAAAGTTAGGTTACGGTCCGTTTTCATGATAAAAAAAAAAAAAAAAAAAAAAAAAAATCTCCCTAATTCCGAACAAATATATATTTGTTAAATATGCAGTGCGTTTCAAAATGATTCGTCCGATTTCAGTAGACAATAAATATTGTTCGTGTAGTCAACAATGCACATTCAGACGGCTGAATGGTCGGGTTTTATCGAGTTTTTATCGATTACCGATAAGTTGCGATAAAGTGCAAACTTAGCCGAGTGTCGTGATTTAATTAGTTGTTATCGAAATGTCGACCGAGCAACAACGAGCGTTTCGTGTTTCGTAAAGTTCGCGTCTGTAATTACCGTGCGGCGTGATTTTCGACGAAAATTTAATATCGAACCTCCGAACAGCCCGAAGTATTCGAAGATGGCATATAATACCTTCCAAGATACCGGTTGCTTATGTATAGGGAAGTCATCAGGTCGACCGAGAACTTTGAATGGAAATGTTAGACACGTAACAAGCATTTCATACTTACAGATGATTGGCTATTCCCACAACTGCAAGCCCAATGGAGATTATTTCATCTTATAACAAGACGGGGGTGGGGGGGGGAACCACACCATTGGCCCCCTAGAAGTCCGCAAATGTCTTAACGATCAGCTACCACAGCGATGGACCTGCCGCTGTTGTGCTAACGATACTACATTTTTTTTCTCGGCCCCGTTCACCGGACCTTACAATCTGTGATTTTTTTTTTTCTTTGGGCGTTACATAAAAAACAACGTTTATATATTTCCCCATTCCAAAAGATCGCGATGAATTGAAAAGTCACATTACAGACGCCATTAACTTGATTACAGCCGACGTGCTTCAGTAGGTTTGTGAGGAATTTGAAAATCGCCTAAACGTGCGTCTTGCGAGTAAGTGAGGGCCCATTGAACATTTGTAAATATCATGCCTAATAACGTAATGCAATCGACTAACTTGTAAAACTTATGCTTACTTGATTATTCAAAGTTTACAATAAATATAATTGTTTGAAATCGGATGAATCGTTTTGTAACACACTGTGTACATTAGACATATAAACGTCTGTTTTTATGGATTTTCGGTAGGTTCTCTGCCCGGGTTTCAGCCATCGCCCATACAAATTGCGGCGACGGTGACATTATTTAAACTGGTAAAACCGACCAATGCGATGTATTAGAGACAACATAAAATTGGTCGAAATTCAAAAAAAAAGTTGTACGTATACAAATATTGTCGTATTTGTTTGCTGCTCGCGCGTGTAACGAGGAGCGTCGCGCTCTGCGTAAAGTATATATTACGTTCCGAGAGTTACGATTTATTTTATACGATCGTGGACACAGTACCATAAAACCGTCACGGGAAATTTAGTTAGTTAAGTCCCCCATCCGCGGAGAGCCCTGAACTCGGGTAAAATGCATTCGTACGCCCGGAGCGGTAATAATAACTTAAAAAAAAAAAAAAAAAACCGTAGTCCGTTCGTTATAAGATTTTACTCCTACTCGCCTGGACAACGCCCAAATTAAAATGCGGGCATTCTGCGGCACGAAATTAACCTCGCGTCCCGCCGCAATACCGTCACGGGGATTTTCGAAAATCTTCGGGGCCTAAAATTATTGCTCGGCTCAGGACGACGAGAATTAATGGACACCCGGGGTGGCGCCCCGCACTACGGCTATTATACGTACCGGCCGGCGGTTCAAAGGCCAGGGGTTTCCAATCCACGAGAAACCGGCAAAACTATTTTTAATCGGCGGTATTTAAAAAAAAAAAAAAAAAAAAAAGCGTTTATTCAAATCTCACGGTTTCGACAAAAGTTCGACAAAATTATCCCTCTCCGCCTCCGTCGATTTTCGCCCGCGATGCCAAACCGTATCGCAGATTCGACCCACCGTAACAAAAAAAACCGCCGGAAACTCCGGATTTAAACCATAGATTCGACAAGACTAATTCGATTCGGGGTATGACACACTCGGGGGACAATGTTATTAATAATTACCTGTTCATAACGATTAGTTAAAAAAACCGTTTTTAATGTCCGAAAAGTGTGAATTGTTACAAATGATATTTTTTCGTTTATAACAAAAAAGTTCGGTGCCGTTAAAGAAATTATAACGACCAATTTGTTAAAAAAAAAAAAAAAAAAAAAAATCGTCATTGAATTAATAACATCTCACGAGTTCGTACAATAAAATATTTATACGAGCACACATTTTATAATTTTATCAACGTTGAGTAATATTTATGTATCTATAAATATAGGCCAGCTCCGTTAGTATGCAAATTTGAGCCATTGGACTTTTTTTTTTTTTTTTTAAAGCAAATTACTAAATTTACAAAAAAATAAATAAATATAATTTTCAAATATTTTTCTTTGTGCATAGGTATCGCAGGAATAACTCAGGTGTATAACGAAAACACAATGAACACATAAACTATAAACACACGGTTATAATATAGCTTACGTCGTAATGTTGTAATCCGAAAAAAATCGAGGACTGTATATTTTAATAATATAATATTGTATTATTTTATTCGTTTCTTTCATCGGTTCGAATGCGAAATAATAAAGACCGAAACGACGAACCCCTACCGTGATACCCGTCAAATAATTCCCGCGATTATTATCATATTCGTTTGTGGTGATGTCTTAATAGTGATATTAGGTGGTTTTTCGTTCGCTGACCGAAACGCGTACAAACTAAAAGAAATCTATTTTTTTTTTTTATTTTATAATATATACTTTATGGTAATATTCGTATTTATGGCGGACCGTTCACAAATGATCGTACCCCGAGTATCGTAAAGAAATAAATACTTCGACGCCTATAATAGGTAGTTGGTAAATCGAAAATTGTAAATTATAACCGAGCCCGCGTGTATAGTTTATTATTTTTTTTTTTTTTTTTTTTTTTAAGTCGACGGTATCGTTTTTAATTGAATTTCCAGTGCAATAAATAATATTATAACTCGTATTGCCAATTCGTTTTCGTAATCGATTTTCAACGACGGGCATGCGGTTTTTTCGTACGATTATCATAATTGGAAAATGCGCGCGTAGTGAAAATCATTAATTGCCTACATTGCTCGCATTTGATTACGTACCTATAGGTGGCTAAAATTCAGATCGTGAGTTTTGCAACTAAAACCGGTGACGATATGCAACGATTTTTTTAAATTAAAAAAAAAAAGTGTTTACGTTTAATATTCGATTCCGATAGGAAATTATATTTGAAGGGCGCGATACAATCTTGCAATAACAACAAACTACTTCATATTGAGTTATTATAGTAATATTGTTCAAAACTATCTTACATCGGAAGTCTTTACAAAGTCTATAATACAATAATAGATGGTATAATATATTTTCACGTCACGCGATTAGTTTATTGCAGTATTAGGAAAATATGATATTTTTTTTTTTTTTTTAGTTATTCACTTTTTCCATTACTACAGGTTATTATTAGTAAAAATTATTCATAAATAATATTATTACGTAAAGGATCGTTGTGAATTCCAATGGCGTATGCGCGACGGTATTACAAGGTACGCGAAACGCGCATAAAAATTGATGGGCAAATATTTTTCTAAAATAAAATGCCAATTGCAATATAATGTTATTGTCGATTACAAATAAAAAACAAAAATATTGTGTATTCGTCATAATATTTACGGGTGGGAAAAAATATATATAATAAATTAAGTCTGCGTCCGATAATATATATCAGAATATTTAGAAGAAAAAAAACACGAATCGAATCAATTGTAAAAAATTAAAAAAAAAAAAAAAAACAGACTTATTTGATAATTAGAAATAGAAACAGTAGTAATTTATATTTGTAAATAATACGATGTCAAGTCTCGGAAACCAGCTATCAGAAATCGTCACGAACAATGGTTTACAAATTTTGTTTAAAGGTTGTCTTTGTTTATTTTTTTTTACAAACGCGAGACGAAATCGAGTAAAATATATGTCAAATTAACAAAAAAAATTGGAAACATTTTGACATCATACCATTCGAAAATTAACGATAACATATATTATTTGTATTCAATATACTGGGACAGGCCAACAATCACTTACACGCATAAAAATTACATAGTTCTGTTACTTTTGTAACTTGCAATACAATTTTGACAATTGCTAATTTGTATTCCAACCGTTTAAATAATTAGTTCGATTAGCATCTCCGAAATCGTTCAAATATAATTATTTCATGTTACAATTATTAACTCGGTTAAAAAAAAAAAAAAAATATTTGTTTTATACGTTTTACATTTTGTATAATTTAATGTATTTTATTGACCGATAACTAATTTTTATTTATTTTTTATTCGTATGCACATAAATATATGATAACTTGTATCTAGTTACGTCGTGTACTAAAAAAAATGGACCACCACTATACAATAGGTTAAAATACAATAGTCAATATACAATAGGTATATAATATATCAAAAATATGCTATTTCCCGTGGAATCCATTTGGGTTAAGGTATAAAAGGAATTGTATAGAAACATTTTATTTAATTTTTTTTTTTCTTTTTCAATTCGTAGATTGATTTCAATGATGAAATGTTGTCCTCCAGTTTTGTCTTTATTTATCCATTGTAACTTTCTTCAATCCTTTATAGGATCCTTTTTCTAAATCTAATAAAATCTGCTTCGTATAAAACTGTCTGGGTGAATACTTTATCTGGTTTCCCTTGGATTTTTCCTTTAATTATAGGCGTTATCCGTGTATTATTTCGTAAGAGGTGTCTTGTCCATTTCATTCTCCTCTCCTTGATTGTCGTTCATTATCGACCTCTTCTCTTTTCTTTTGTTGTACACGTCTTCATTTGATACTCGTCCTGTCCAAAAGGATATTTAACATCCATCTCCAACGTCGAGTTTCGAATGGTTTTATTATTTTTCTATCAGCCTTTAGAAGCTTTAATTGTCCATGACTCTGCTCCACACACTGCTCTCTACACTCCATACCATTGTTTTGACGAGTATTCTTCTGATAGGTTGTTGTTTAACGTTTTAGTGGTGAATAGTTTTGTCGTTGTAAATAATGCCCGTTTGGCTATATTTCGCAATATAGAATATATTATTATACATTCGTATTATACGCGCGTATTAATTTTTGCCAGTTAGTTTTCAAACGACGCGCACGAATGAAAATGATTATTAATCTGTTTTTAACGCGAGTTATATTATTATTCGAAACTATTAAAACACGACGGTCATCGTTTGTATATTATTGATTGGTATTGGGTAGGCATAATTTTCACCTTGTTGCGGTACCGGTACTCGTATATTGTAATACCGTAGACACAGACAATACTGCGGGGCAGTTTGTCGACACAACCGTGTCTCGGGCAACGCGTATAGTTTCAAAAACTAAACAACAAAAATTATTGTGTAATTTATCATTTCGCAGTATAGTTCTGCAAAGACGCAGACAGAGAGACAGATAGAGAGATAGAAATAGAGAGAGAGAGAGACAGATAGTTTATTACAATATATAATATATTAAACGGGCATGTAATTAATGATACGGGATCGTTGGAAATATTAATAATATGTATACGGCGTAGAGAATATAAAATATTATATATACAGGGTGCGGCAGAGCCGACTGACGACTGAAATGAAATCATTAGTTTACGGATAGGATAGACCCAGGCCTATTTTAGCGGTCTATTTTGAATTACACGGTTATGCCGTTCTTGGTCGTAATCATGGTCCGGACAGGTGTACACCGACGATTCGTCGTATTTTAAAAATAATTATTCCGTGATTGCTACACAAAGGAATTCTCGTCTACATCTCGGCGTCCCACGCGACGAATCTGTCCCTAATGTTAACACTATTAAGTTTTGTATTCGAAAATTGAAAATGTCTGGAAGTACCCTAAGCGGACGTGGACGCGGAGCATCCGGAACGGTAAGAACCACCGAAAATGTGCAGTAGGTCAGAGAGGCAATTGAGCGGTCACCAAGTCGCTCTGCCCCCCGGAAACACGCGGTGGCTTTGGAAACTGTTATGATGTCGGAAACTTATTCGCAACGCGGGTTGGAGGAAATGGCTGAAGAACATGGACTTGGGAGACGTGCGGTTTTAACAATTCGGGGGGCTCAAGCGCTCACTGCTCGAATTTCGCTTGCTGTTTTGCGACAAACGTTCCCTGGGCGGTTGGTCTTACTGAGGATGGACGTAGGCTGGCCGGCACGCTCTCCCGATTGAAGGGTGTGCGATTTTTCCTCCGGTGGTTGCTTAAGAATATGGTTTTCAAACATCACCCCCCATACGATAAATGACCTGACGGAGAGAATCACCGAAGTAATCGCGGCCGTACCAATCGAAACCAGTGCCGAAAATCTTATCGAAACTTCAGAGATTGCCTACAGCAATGTATTGTTGCTGACGGCCGCCATCTCGACGATCTCATTTTCACAAACATAATTGAAAAAAAAAAATGGGATTTCCTAATTATTTTAACAAGACAAACCGTTTTTCTCCGAGTTTTAATGTCCGTTATTTGTAGCTCCTCAAAACTCATCAGCCGGCTCCACCGCACCCTGTATATATAATATTTTATACAATAGAATGTATAAAATGCTGGTTTAAATGTAAAAGAGTTAATAATTTGTCTTGGACTATGTACAGCCAAACTATAAATTGGTATGTTTTAGCGACTAATTTATAAGCGCATCCTCCCTAGACTAATGATTTGCCCAACCTTATCGGTTTTCCCTTCGCCCATTGATGTTGATATTATCGTCGTTATGGGCAAATATATTGATTTAAATAAAAACCGAAACCGCCAAAATAAGTATCGATTTTTCTATTGGACTTAAAGTCACCGTGTTGTTGATTTGCCAATCTATTTTGGCCATTACACTTAAACAAGTATAATTTTTATTTAAACTTTTACGGGTTATAATTATATTTAATTTCAAACGTTTACAGAGTTTTGTTTTTTCTACAATTCTAACAACATCACTGAATTTGTATTCGTTTAGTTTTGATTTTAAAAAATCCGTTTGATTTTTATAGACAAGGTTATAAAAGGTTTGTTTGAGGTTATCAAATACAATTAGAAAATTTAAGTTTCAGATCCAAACGATTTCGGAGATTCATTGACCGAAATGATATATACTCCGAGCATAGCCAAGAAGCTATACTATAGTTTTACAAGGTTGAGATTTTTTTCTCGGTGAACACTCATTTGGTTAGGAAAAATGCTCAGAATTGGTCACAATATCGTGTAGATACGTTAACAGGTGCGAATTTTGTCGAACATTTTTTTCGATATTTCTACAAAATTACCATAAAACTGATAAAAAAAAAAATGGCGGATACATCGTTGAGATTTTTGTTGATATCTGGATTACTTTGGATATAAGGGGGAGGGGAACCCTATAACCTTATCAGCTAACCGAGAATCCGCCTAGAATTTTTTTTTTTTTTTTTTTAATTGCAATGATTTATCATACCTCACCGACTTCCCAACAGTTTTTTTTATAATTAATATTATACAAATATTGACTAATATAATATACTTATACGTATATAACATTTTGATCTCAAAAATAAAAATTGACTTCTCAATAATTGTATTTCTGAAACAATTTTTTTTTTTCTGCCAGTTTTCGTCAAGATTTTAAGTGTACATCGAATAGACCCAGCGTATAGAATGACCTCTTTAAATCAACCTTTCCGAAAGGTTTATCCGAGACCAATATTTTTAGCTAAACATTTTTTTTTTTTTTTTTATTTGATAGAGACTTGTGGTGAAATTATTATAACAATTATATAATATTTAATAGCAGTTTAACATTTTACTTAAAATTCCTTACCAACTTTCCGCCAATACACCAGCGGCCGCGCACCTATGATCCAATGTACGTCCTGAATTATTTCATTATTAATATTATTCCGAAGGGAACGACGCGAATTTCGAGGCCATTACAATATTATTTATTTAATATTTTGTTCTGGCCGGTGGATACATACGGCATATTATATTTTATATAATAGTGTTAAAGTGCAATATCGTCAAAACACGCCCCTGTCCGTCGGCTATTGCAAGTTTCAGGACACTCCAGAGTCCACATAACCGTATATTATAACAATAAAACCGTATACTATATATTTATGTCTAGGGTATGTGTGCTTCGCCTTGCAGACAATTTATGGACAATTTACCACCACGATAGGCGACGAACAAAACTCAAAAAAAAAAAAAAAAAAAATGTTTATAACGATAAATAAATACCTAACGTACATTTATAATAATCCATCAGACTTTATATAATAATATGTACGATAAAAAAAAATAAAAAAAAGTATGTAAAAGATAACAGTGTTATTATGGCGTATATACGCACACGATAAATTATTAACGTTATAATATTATGCGCAAGCTTTAATTCTACGCGATGTTTTCGCATCGAAACAATATTGGCGAGCAATCGAAGGCTTAAAAAAAAAAAAAAAAAATATCCACTTAGGCCCTATTTTTCATTATTGATTATATATTCGTATTTTTATCGTTACACGGTTATATATACCGGTGGAAATGACTCGAACCGTTTTGCGCCTTAATTATAGCAGACACAATGGTAAGACGTAATAATATACGTCCTTCGTGTTATTACTACCACGTTTATAATACAAACCTATAAGTCTTATAAACACGTACGATTTTTACAAGGTTTATAAGAGCAAAATATTATTAAATCAATCATAACCGAAGCCCTTTTTCTCCGGTGAAATGATTTTACACCTTATGGCGTTTTTCGAAAAATAATTTACCATATTTTTTTTCTTTCTTATTTTTCGTTCGACTACAATTACTATTACGGAATATATCGACTTTCGTTAACCGAGAATAAATTATCGGACGTTATTATTGCATAGAGTTTACGCGTTTTTTTTTTTTTTTTTTTTTACTCGATTAGGAGGCATTGATAACGTATAAATAAATAGGTACTTAATAATATGATATTAAAAAAAAATTATCATGAAATACGAAAACGTAGAAAACGTTTAGTGGTTTTAACGGTTTAAGGGGTTACCCTTAATAACTGTATTTATTTGTATACTGACACTATACCCGCTATTCGGTAAATAAAAATAATAAAAAAAAATATTATTATTGCTACGTGTGTTCACCGTTTGTGAAATAAATAATTGTATACATTACCGAAGACGGTGTACGAGCACACCGTGATCGAGGGAATCCGGATAGAATAGGCGTGAGTGAAATAAAATAATAGGTTTGCCTACTAGATATGCTAAACATATTGTAAGGCACGAGAAGGCATCGGAAATTATATTACTATACTAGCCTTAAGCCTTTTTTTTTTTCTATTTTTCTATTTTTATTTTTTTTTTAAATTTTTTTTTTATTGAAACGTTCAATAGTATATAATATGGGCAAGGCAAATGAAACGCACGCGGTACAGCCTCGTCCGTACGATATTATATAAGTTATATTATTAAGGGTATGACTACTTTACATAATTATTTAAATGCAAATATGACGGAAAAGGAATATAAATATTATTAAAAAATCGTATCGTATTTTACGGACAACCCGGTGACCCGTACGGAGATATTTCAATAATATATTATACAATAAATGATTATTACATTGGATTTATTGAATATTAAAATTGCGTTTGTTACAAATAGTTTGTTTTAAGGGACGATACTTAATAGTAAGGGCATAATAGTCAGTGTGCCCCATGCCAGGGGTGCAAAATATGATGTTTCAAAAGTGGTATCTTTTATTCTGCCGTCAAAACGACATTTTTTTCATTAGACATTTTCAAAGATATAATGTTTTTGTTTATTTGTTTTTTTACGCTACGTGCGAATTTAATGACGAAATTATGAAAATAGCACAACGGGATTCCAAATTTAACGTGTTAACAAGGTTAACGTGTAACTCGAGTGCGATTAACGAGCATGGCAATTTTATCCACAGAGCATAAATTTCCTAGACGAATTTCGCACGAAGAAAATGTCGATAAATTCGCCAGCCTTAAAGCGAGAAAAGTAAATGTTTGAAATTTACACCGTAACAATAACCAATAGTTATTAATTTGTATTGTTAAAAACAAATGAGTAAAATTAAAAAAGAAATATCGTCGCATCGATTTTTCGTAACTTGTAAAAAAAAAAAAAAAAAAAAAAAACGCTTTTTTCCATGTTCGCCAGGGACACTAGCGAGGACACATTTTACGCCACTGGTAAAACATTCGAATCAATGGTAACCTATGACAGTCGTGTTGGCCAGAGAAATACGAATAATATTGAGAAAAAAAACATAAACGAAAATGATAATATATATAATTTAAAATCGTCACGACCGTCCGATATATTCGCGTTTGAAATATATCGTACGGATTGGTTTGCATTACAATAACAAAAAAAAAAAAAAAAGAAAAAGAAAAAAAAAAAGGCCATAATCATACCGTTACATATGTTATAATATATGTAACGATCGTATCGAATCGATTGATTCGTTATTTTTTTTGGTATCTGATTTTTAATAAAACACATTATGTAATTGTTATTATTTATTCTTGCACCGTATTACACGTGTGTAAATACAATATATGTTATGTCGACGTGGGATGAAAAACGATCGTGAGATACGCGAAGAAGACGAGTATCAAGCGTACAAATAACACATCATAACGCGTAAACGATAATATTCTTAATAGCTCGGGACAGGTTCTTAAAAACCGCGTCTACCGCGAAATTCGCCCAATGTGTGCATAGTCGCAGTGCCGTGTACGTATTTTGTTATATAGCACGGGTAATATATTAAAAACTAGTTTATGTGGGCATTAAAAAATTTAAAACGAGTTAGGTGTAACGCAGTCATATACGTACTATATCATCACCGTGAGTGCAAACAGATAATGTAGAAAACCGTTTGCGATAATTGTTGCTGTTGGCCGGTATTTTATTCCGCCGTTAACACAATATCGTAATTGACCGGGGTCGCAGGGCGAGTTAATGAATATTATGAACTCGGTTTAAGCCGAGTATATTGGAATTAAAAAAAAAAAAAAAATCAACGAGTTAACACGTTTAACGTTTCATTGTTCTATTAATTAAATGGAACGTTTAACATTTGAACGTTTATTTGTTTTGTAAACCTGTTGTTTTCTAATAAATAAAAATGATTCAACCTATAGAGTTTGTGAAATTTTTTTCTCGATAATACGGATAAAACGAGCCATCATTTTGTACAAACACAAGTAAATAGATAGAGTATAGATTTAAACCCCGTTTAACTAAAAAAAAAAAAAAAATAAAAAACCCACGAACAATTCGGGACTAAACCTTATTCAAATAAAGCGTACGAGTGGTAAAATGTAATGACGAGTTAAAATCAAAAGAAATTACACCGATTTCGGGTTTTCATATTAAGTCAATATACGTGTTCAAACAAATTGGCACCGGTTGAATATCGCGCGTCGTTCAAGTCGATACGATGCGAATAATTTTGGAGGCTTTTTGTAAATTGAAAAAATTGTTTTCTGATAGAAAAAAAAAAAAAAAAATGCGTCTTAGTAATACTGAGATAGAGTAGTAGTTTCTAACGTTTTCGCTACAATCGTGAACCTGACCAAACGTTCAACTCCGCCGCACAATTTTATTAAACGTTTTGATAAGTTTAAAATTTTGATGTGGGGGGGGGGGAAAACGACAATTTTTTATTTGTATAAAACCAAAACAAATTTCAAATAGCTCCAAATAACTGAAAAACCGATGGAATACTTGGGGACCGAATTTTACGTCACTAAGATTTTTTTCAATTTTTCTTTATTCTAGAAAATCGTTAGTTCGTAAATATTACCGTTTATTCCGGGGTTTTTCCTGGTTAATTCCCATTTTTGAGGAGACTATACGAGTAAAATCGAAAAATCACTTTCACGACACACCGACCAGACAACATATCGGAAAATCTTCGAAAATTCGTTAGAAGACAAACAGAAATAAAATGCACACATGTCGTATTAAAACCAATAATGGATTACAAGTGCATAATACCTTGGTACGCTCAAAAACTAAAACGCGAGACGTACGTCTAGACGACGATTTCCGATTATAATATGTATATGCATATACGCCCAATAAAATAAGTAACAATAATTACTGTCCGATTTGTCTTGTGCAAGTAAGGTACAACGTTATATTGTAAAATTAATTATTAATATTGCGTGGCGTTCAGGGAGTCCGCGCTCTGTGTGCGCACGCCCGTGCCTACCTCGGCCACGTCCGAACACAGTAGCCACAGTTTTGTCGATTGTTTTCGTGACGATGGCGACGAAAATGTATTATAATTACCATACGCGCCCAATAACAATTCTACCGTCTTCGGATACATTGTAATTGTTGGCGGGCCGTCCGCCTGTTTGTAAATAATCGTTACACGAAAATCGAAACATGACGCGGGTCAAGGGAATCCCGGGACCGGGGAACCCTCCTTGAACCTCGGTTACGCCATTCACGTTAAGGTTACAGGCAGCTTAGCCGGGTACCGTCTGCGAACTTGATGACGTATTGATTTATCAAGCGGTATTTACTGCATTGAAAACGAATACATTTCGTCAATATTACAATATTGTCTATTTGCGCGGACGGTAAACAACACCAACAACAACAACAACAATAATAATAATTATTATTATTATTAATTTAAACTCTGTCCGGTCTGCCCATACGAGTTTACCATTAAAAATGATTTTTTTTTTTTTTTTTTTTTTGTGCGGGTGGTAGAAATTTTTTTTCGAGGTAGCGATTACTAATGCCGTTATGCCCGATGCCCGGGGCGTGTTTAATTTGAATAATTATTATCGTCGACTCGTGTAAAAATCAATGATAGTTAAAAAACGGTTAACGAGTTACGTGGTAATTGTTTTATATATTAGCTATGGGCAATGTAAAAATTTAGCACGTCGACACACGCCAAGTTTACAATTGTAAGTTATTTTTATGATTTGTATAAAATCGTTTTCGGGAACGCGTTGATTTTACTCGGGCTCCACCGGAGTAGTACATACTTTAAATTTAAATTTATTATTGGTATATATATATATATATATAACCTAGATGAGTCAGGTAAAGGTAATTAGCGACTAGTTAGCAACTTTTTCAATTTATACGTTATTAGAAACTAGAATAATGTATAAATTGAAAAAAAATAGTTATCTTTACCTAGATAATTATATTACCGCGTTTCTATACTGACTTATCTGGGTCATCGCGCGCTTTTGGCTAGATATTTTAAATGTTATCTCGCTATGACAATGGGGTATCCACAAGGGTGACATAATGTACAAACGCGTGGTTTAAAATACCGGAGAATGTTATTATACGAATTTGCGTATATTTATTCTCGTCTGGCTGTGCAGTTCGCATTGCACGACAAACAAGTGAATAATAATAAACAATAATTGTGTGGCGCGTATAATCGCTGCGCGGGTATAATCATAATAGGTGTGTCGTCGCATTCGGCGTTTTAGGATGGATTTTTCGTATGTGTTTAGCATAATATCGCCATTTCTTTCGACGGTTTAAGCGCGATTGCAAATGCGTATATTTTTAAAGATGATCAAGTTCGGGCGAAATTTATCGTACAGGCCGTTGGAGTTAATTTCAATTTCGAGACGCCGTCAAATATTAAAACACCCGGGTCACGAACTATGGCATTAACATTAAAATAAATATTGTTGATTTCGACAAGTGTTGGTTGGGCACACCGCAAATAATAATTAATAATGCGGTAAATATAGTGGGTACAATTATGCGTAGTTTATCGTATTAGATACAGTAAATACACCTGTAATACATCATAAACTCGATATTTTCAAAATTAATCGAAAACGAATATAGAAAAATGCGAACGTGTGGCGATTGTTGATTATTGATTTAATATCGTGAATTTGATTCATTGAATCATAAAAGTCAGTCGCGGTTGTGCACGAAATGGATACGTGTATAGTTTTAACTTTTAACTTTTCGATGATTTCAATTCGACATACGGCTCGAGTACGAGTATTGTTTTTGATTATATTAAAATAACAATAAATTGCCAATATTATAATGTACAAGATGGCTGTGAACTTTTATGCGCGTCGTTACATATTTCTCGGTTTTAAAGTCTGTTAATATTCGTATTAAATAAATTATTATTTGTTTAATTATAATCTTTGTTACTATAAAAACGTTGGTTTTAGGAGAAAAACAAAAAAACGTTTTCGTTTAGAAAGATGTAAAACACATTGGTACAATAAAGCTGGGGGGTTTTTTTTTTTGGTCCATATAAAAATGTAAACGTATACATCCTGTGCCGTATTCGAATATAAAACAATTGCAATACGTTTAAAAAAAAAGTCTTAACATTTCATAAGTACGTTTTTTTTTCTGTCGGAAACGAGACGCGAACCATAGGTGTTGGACGAAATCGTTCGTGCGTCGTGCCCGCAAACACAATTTTCTTGGTTTATTTTCCTTTTTTTTTTTTTTTTCTATCATTTAATATTAAATGAAATCGCACCTGCTCCCGCCATACGTGTCAAAGTGTAATTTTCAACGGACGGTTTCCTTATTTTTACGTACGTAAAGCTACGGACGCGCGAAGCAATAAATCCGCGTCGGTACTTCATTCGTCTTTTGTTCCCGCGTTTCCCCTCGGAAATCGTACACGCATGTATAAAATAATTTATATCGTCTCGCGGAACTTTGCGAAATTACAAACGCCGCGCATCGCACAAAGGTTAGTTGATTGATGAGTAGGCCAAAAGTGAAAATAACACGTTGTCCATAATAATAATATAATGTTATTATACACGGTACGGTTGTGCAACTTCCATCGGACGGGTGTTGTATACGCACAGACGAGACAGTGCGGGTATGTGTCACGGTGTTTGCCGGACGGATAACGAAAATAATAAGAGTTGTACGTTTTAATCCGCCGGTGATAGAAAACCCCAGAGTGAAATTCAAGAGCAGACGATGATAAACAAAAAAAAACAAAAAAAACCGCTCATTTGTCCGACGACGACTGTTCGAGACGAATAACGACGGGCAGCTGATTGTTTTTTCGTTTTTTTAGATCACAATCAACGGAAATGTTGAGTAGAATCGATATTGGATTTTCGTACGCCGTTCCAGTAAAATTATAGAAACGTTTATGCGATCTATACGATCGTATTTTGCCGAATTTTACTCGTTTTACTCGTAAAACGTTACTATGAACGCGTATCGACTATTGATTTTCTACCCTTCCCACTCGCCGGTCTCTCTTTCAAACCAAATTCGTCAAGAGCATATTCTTCTAAACAATTTTCTACTTGTATTATATTATCGGATTTACCGTTTATGAATTACCGTTCACAGTTTAAAATTTGAACCTATATATATATATATTAAAGAGTTATGCATATTGAAATGTTTGTATTCGTTTTAATGTAAGGTATAAGGAGAGCAGTTTTGACAACTTAAAAATTACGTTTAAAACGATTTCATAACGATTGATAAGAAAAAAGAAGAAAAAAACAAACAGAAATTAAATTAACTCATCCGAGAAAACACGCTATACCTGGTGTTGTGCGCGGATCACATAAAAATTATTTAGAAAAGATTACAGATAACAGTAGTAAAAAAATTATCTAGATAAAAAAAAAAATAAGATAACCTCCGTCATATCTAAACAAATATTATAGACGCGAACAAATAATTACTATTTAGGTTTTGGATATTTAATAAATTACGAAAAATGTAAAATATAGTAAAATATAATTTTTTTTTTCTAGCTATTATCTATTTGATTTCAATTGTGGTTTATTGATGTGTGTCCCATGGAGTTATCATAATTGATTTGTTAATATTGAGCATTGAAAATCAACAACAATGAACATTGTATATACCATAAACCGTAATACGCAGACATGTTATGTATTAGAAAATGAATTATATTGTTTGGTGAATTAACGACACAATACATAATTATGTATAATTATCCGTGGATAATCGGATAACAATTATATTCATCTAGATAAGATAAAACGATAAACGGTTTTATTTTGATAAAATTATCTAGAAAACGAACATCACTGTAGGTTGACAATAAGGTACCAAATATAATGTGCAACGTGTGTTTGAAAACGGTTGTATTACTTGTATGGATGTTTAAAAAAAAAAAAAAAAAACACCGTGCAAAATCGCCGGCGAGGTAAATTAATTTTATCGTCTGTCAGTATAATAAAATATTATTGAAACAAATGTACACCGATTATAATCGCTCGGATAATTCAAAAAACATCAGTAGTCGGATGGAACTGCCATAAAAACAAAATCCTTCTGACATTTAAATAGCCGGAAAACGTTTATAAAAAATTCAAATATTCAATAAAAAAAAAAAACAAAATATTACGGACGATTGTTGAAATTGGCTCCAGATATCAGGCGAATTACCGTATCGGCCGTTCAATTGGCTCCGATAATTAAATTTTCGACAATTGGTCCTCGACATATGTCTCAGATGAAAGTCGGCAAAGTGCCGGACCATCGAAATGATGAAATCGGAATTTAATTTAAAATTCGTTTGTTTCAATAATATAACGAGATAATCGAAATCAGAATTACGACACTGGTTTAATATTCGGAATGTCAATATCGCACAATTATTAGTAATTGATTTTTTATTATTATTATTATTATTATAAAAATGTTTATATCAAACTCAATGATTTATCGTGCATATATAAATTCAATATTCTACATTACCAACATCCCACCTTCAACAGTAACCCACTCGTGGTGCGAAATATGTAATGTAATATTTTTCTTTTTTTTTTATTACTGAATTTATTGTTAGCGTTTCGAGTCGGGTACCGTTTATCGTCGTTATAATATCCGCGTGACACGTATTGGTTCTTTTTTTTTTTTTTTTTTTTTCAAAAAAAAAGTCAAACGCCAAAAAGATACGCAATATTATCATATATTATAATCGAACGTATATTATTACAATATTATAAAGAACGTAAAATTCCCATTAGAATTCGCCATGGTACACATTTATAATATTGCAAAGATGCGGAACCGTTCTTATCCCTTTAAAAACACGATGATAAATCGCTTTAGAATTTAATATAATATTGGATAACGTTTTGCGAGTACTTTACTGAAAATATATAATTTTCGTAAAATTAAATCCGGGGTTAAACCGAATATAATAAGATGAATTCCAAACCAAACGTTATTTTTATGCTTTAAATATTACTAGAAATAAAAACTAATAAAACTATTAAATGATAAGTATTATTATTATTATTATTTTATTTATTTTTTTTTTTTTCGTAAACGTACCTATTTTTTTGTCGTAATATATTCAAATTAATTTATTAACTTGCCAAACGGTTTCGCAAAAAAATCGAAAAATATTTTCATGCATACCTATCTTCAAAATATAGTGGTTTTATAATAGGAAAAAAAAAAAACCATACTTAATTGAAATTTATGACCACCAGACAAACCACATAAACAGACATTTTACATTTTACGAGCAAACGACGTTTCACTATCGGTTAGATAGAAGAATATTATCTTAATTTAATTTATCGGCGACTATATCACTACCTTAAGAATTATATATACTGTAACTCGATTCTCGAATATTTTTTCATAAACGCATTTGATCGCATATCTCGATTGCGAAAACCCTATCAGAAAATTACAGTATTTTCAGTGGCTAGAAATTTCACACACCGGTAAACGTCCAAAATGTGTAGTCCCTTGCGCACAAGACCCTTTGAAATTCGCTAAAATCTAAGCGGACGTCACTTAGTTATACAAAGTCGATTTTTCGTCGCTTATATTGAATTCTATATTGTGTAATGTGAAGCTAAATTTGCGGCAATTAACAATAGTGTTACTACCAGGGAAATCTGTTACGGACAAATTAAAAATATATTAATTTTATGATAAATACTTACGCTTACTAATATAATATTATGTATTCACGTGTCTGGATTTATTTTAATATACCGGGTGTAGAATAATATTAATTATATAATATGAATTATATATTTTTCAAGTGGATATGTTGAATAACTCAAACGATTCCATAACGTTAATTAAAAAAAAAAAATAAAAAAAAAGTAATAAAAACACGAGTAATATAAAATACGAAAAGAAAAAAAAAACCTCAAGTTTTGTTTACAACATCTTTAATATAATAAATGTCCAAATAATTATAAAGATAATACAATAAACATGTGGCGAAACGGAAGAAAACTGGTTAAGAAAAATATTGCAATTTCGACTAAGAAAGTTGACCGAACAAATGTAGAGACGATAATGTCAACGTATTATTTTCGTTATTATCGCGATGCAGAGTCAGTGTGACTTTCGAGACGTCAGTGAGCATTACGGATTAAGTTTTAACGTGTTCAAGGTGTTAACGCATTTTAATATATTTCAACGGAATATTACAAAATATGTGAACTGTTCAAATTTACCAAATACTATTGGTATCTAACCTGTAGCCAACGTGGTGTTATAGGTGTTTTCACATCTAGCAACTAGCCTAAATCTAACGTTATTGGAAATACTTTTTTTTTTTTTTTTTTTTTTTCAAAATGAAAATGTTGAAATTATAATAAATAACTAATTCGTTATATCGACTATGATCACGGTGGTTTTCTCGGCCATAGCAACGAGCAGCAATAAGTGTTTATTGTAAACCATAGTTTTTATAATGTAATGAGGTCAAATTAATTAAAAAAAAAACGCTCAGAATCTACTAGAATATTTCACAGTATAGACTTCATTTTTCTTTTTTTTTTTACACTTTGAAAACATTAACACGAAAATCCGTTTTACCGTTCAATAGTAACCACTATAAAAATTATTGTTGATTCCGACATTAGATTGGGGGCATCCGGATAGTCGCGCAGCAAACGATTCGGATAAGACGCGAAAAAACGGAAATCGGGAAGACGGCATTTCGATTGGAAGTGTTATAAAAAATATATTACGTTTTATAATTTATATCGTTGTTGAACGTCATATCGGGTGATTTTTGTTTTCATTTTTTTTTTTTCCGATTTAAAGTCCTTATTGTTTTCTCCGTGTAAGAAAACCGGGCGATACGTGCGCGTGTGTGCGATACGAATGACATAACGCGCGGTAGGTAATCCGGACGAATTTTAATTCTAGAATATCATACGTATATATATATATTATACGGCGTGCTTTGTTCGAATGGAAAAACAGTAAAAAAAACACAGCAAAAAAAAAAAAAAAAAAAATACCTACTCGTCTGGACCCGACACCGGCGCCAAAACGCATGTTATTAATATACCTATCTATATACCGTGTTGTTTTCGCCGCAGACGAGTGCGGTTTGTAAAGAGAATACGACCGCGGCCGCCGTTCCGAGGTGTGCGAGTTATATAGATACTCGGGAGATATGAAGAAGAAGAAGAAGAAGAAAAAAAAACATTTCTACGTTGATATATTACCGTAGGAATGGAAAAAAAAAAAAAAAAAAATCGACGCCACCGAGAATAAAAAAAAAATATCGTTGTGTAATAAAAACCGACGACTCCGTGATGTAATCGAGCGTGGTGCGCATATACCCGAGAGCCGACCATGGTACAATAATAATAATAATAATAATGAAAATAAATAATAAATAATAAATAATAAATAATAAATAATAATATAACGTAAAGTATGGGTCGTCGTTACAAATGCCTATAGGAATGTCGAGTAAAAGTTTAACAATAATTTTTCGTACCGCGTTCCAAACGTTTACCTTACTTTTTTTTTTTCCACTCATAACAGCGTGCGGATTGTTATGCGTGCGAGTATAATAAAATACGGCGAAACGAAAACAAAAAAAAAAAAAAAAAAAACCTTAGCTCGTCAAAGCGGTCCTCATTGAAATGCGTTGTGAAATTTGAGACCGTTCGAAATTCCGTTTTACGGTTATACGGGCAATTTTGTTTCGACCACTCAAGCTGTACGTTGGCGGAATAACTCAACCAATTGTATCCACACACGTGTATAAACAGTGTTATATAATGACAAGAGATAATTGCTAAAAAAAAAAATTATCTACATCGAGATAAAAGACACATAAAAAAATGTAATTATCTAGACAATGGTAAATTATCAGCTGTTTTTTTGTCTGGATTAATAGAAATCCATTATTCCATTATTGCAGGACTATTAAAACAAATGCGCTTTAGACCGACTGTTTTTACGCACGGGTAAGACTCTGTGCGATAAAAATGGCGGGAATGTTTGCTACGCCCCGAGAAATCCCGGCCAAAATAATTGATCCGAATGGCACCGTTTACTACGTGTAATTTTTTATTTTTTTATTTTTTTTAATCTCCGAATCGCAGATACGTTTATTGATGTTCACATATAATGCACTTGGAAAACCATTTTGGATAACGCGCGTTACGCCCGGATCAACTCAAAGAACAATAAGTCGAGTCGCTGCCGCGTGTGAAACGTGGTGAATAAACGGGGTCTTGACATTTATTGCCTAACGGTGTATAACTCGGCCGCGGGTACGGTTTCCTGAGTAATTTCCTCGGCGCGTCTTCGCGGTCTGTTGAAAATATTATTAAAATAATAAATTTCCGCCGTGTAATATTAATTGTACGTTAACACCGCCGTCTCGTATTCGAGAGTCTACTGGCGGATTGTGACGCGAGTGTTACGATGCGTCCGCCGGGCGGATATATAGTTTGTCTTGCGTACGCCGGAAACGTCTGTGCGGACAAGCATAGGCGTGCTCACAGAAACGGCAAGGGCGACCCTCTGTAGGCGTTCTTAAATAATTACCGCAAAACAAGATGCTCGATACTTTCCAGTACTGTGTTGCGATACGAGATACGAAACGCAATCGCATCTAAGATTACTTGCACCGATGCTACACCCCGTCTCCGAGTACAGTTACTGTATTCGTCGTCCGTCCGGAAACTTGGGAAATTGTTTTGAATTTTAATAGGTTAGGGGAAATCTGCCGGAGTAAAAATTCTAACGTCGAATTCACTAATGGACCAAAAAGGATTTCAGAAATAATTTTATCAAAGTTTTATCGTTCTGTTCAAGGTATTTGCTAATAAAAATCGAGAAACTTAAACTTTCGAGAACGTAGTAAAAAACACCATACTTATAGTTTCCTTTGAGAATTTAATTTTTGAAACTGCCGGGAGAAATATTTTTACTTTACGTCATTGCTCATCACTCTCCCAAATTGGAGTGCATATTACGTAAATAATAATTTATTTTATAAATATTACCCCCTAAAATAAAATAAGTTTTCATTCTAGTTAAAAAAAAAAAAAAATTAAAAATAAATAAAATGTATATAAAACGTCTAATCTCTTACCATTTCCAAAGATTCGGTAAAAAATTTGTCTTGTGCGATTTTCTTACTTATTTTACCTGTGTAATCAAACAAGCAGATACGATATAAATTCGGATAATGTGCTGCTTCTTAATGTCATATAACGATTCTATTTTTTGTTTTCCATTTTCAGAAGGACAAGGAGACACAATTGGTCTATGTGGAAAACCGTTAGTTAATAGGCGTTTAGTCGAATTTTCGGGTATAACGAGAGCATTTGAAAACGCAGTTCACAGTCTGTGACCATTGAATATACTAAATAAATACTTTTTTATTATTTTTTGTTGTTGTTAAAAAAAAAAAAAAAAACATTGTATGCACTTATACAATTCAATATTATATTAACTACTATTGTAAATGAAAAATTAATTCCAACTAGTAGTCTTTTTAACGAAATCAATTATAAATTGTAACATTATAGGTATATAAATAAAAAATGTTGACCATCAATATGATTACTGCTAATAGACAATAGAAATATTCGGTGAAAATTGCAGGTTTGTAATATATCACTGGATTATAACAACGAAAAACGAATTAGAATTCAATAAAAACGCGTTATTGTGTAAATATTCCGATTTTCCGACGTTTTCTTGCCGGTTTCCTCTCTCCGTTATTAAGAAAATTGAATTGGATATCGAATATTATACGACGTATAAGTACCTACCGTTACGTTATTGTACGATAATAACAATTTTTTTAACGATTTACAAATGCATCAACGGCAAAGACAGTAAAGCGTATTGAAACGGTTTTATAATAGTTTTAAATCGTTTTATTATCCGAGTTTTATTTGTATAGAGCAGCAAATCCAATTTATTTGCAATAATAATAATAATTTAATATTTTTGTTTTATGTTTTTATTGTCTCGTGTTTCTCTCAAAGGTTAAACGGAATAATTATTAATGATAATTGTTTTTTTTAATATATATATATATATATATATTTTTTTTTTTTTTCATTTTTTTAATACTTTCGCTCAAACGTTCCCTGCTGCAGCGGATAAACCGCGGTGTCTTCACTAGTGAAATATTATTATTATACTGCGTACACGATAATAATTCAATAAATCCGCGCATTTTATTAGGTATTTAATATTATTCTCTATGTCCCTGCCCCTGTCGTTCCGACGCGCTGGTTTTTTTTTTAATATTAATATTTATTACACCTCGACAGACACCGTAAAGAAAAAAAAAAAAAAAACGAAATAAAGTAAATACCCCGTGAGATTTATCGGCATGGCAAATTAAACGATTTCGTGAGTGTTTATTTTACAATATTCCCAATGATTAGTTAAAACGTCATAAACCTTTACTCATCCGCCCGTAGTCGTGACGTTGCGTTTACGAATTGCGTAGGTAGTAAATATAAATAAAAAAATAAATAAATAAATAAATAAAAAAAAAAAAAATAATGAAAATAAATAACAAAATAATAAGGTCGCGTTCTGGATTTGACATTTACGTGAAAAAACTCGTTAAACGAAATACAAAATCGAACCGATAACTAAACCTCGTGTGCGTCACAAGCGCACAAGACAACAACAAGAGTTGACGATAACACCGAACAACAAGAAAAAAAAAAAAAAAAAAAAAATTGAATACCCACGTAATGTACCACTGCGCGCGGATAAAATCAAACCGACCCTGATCAATTTACACTTATAGCTAATATTAAATTATTATTATCTTAAGAGCACCAGTGTACAACTTGGTTTCCCCTATTGTACAAACAACTTTCTTGGCGATTTACATAAATTCTGAAGAAAAGACCGTTTATATATGTATATTGGTATATGTACATTTTATAACATAAATAACATATTGAAAATTCTCAAATATGTATTTCGCTTTCGACGTCAAAAACCGGTCTCGAGAGGTCAACATTATTGTTGACGGCGCAGCAAAATGTGTGCGTATGTGTTTTTTTTTCTGTTCAAAATGTAGATTTCGATCATATAGAAGAGGTCTGATGTTTGTAATGAAAACCATCTTAATGTGTACGTGTATACGTACATCGAAACGGGCGGCGTTGGAATGCAATACATCGACTCGATATAGACTGTATAGACGACGGACATCGGGAGGTGCACCGGCATCAAATACAGAAAAAAAAAAAATTAAAAAACTAAAAAAACCGACTGATTAGTTTTGACGTTATTCCTTATTATTGTTTTACGGTTATAAAAACGGGGACCATAACGTTTCCGAGCACAGCTAGAATATAATTTATTGTTTTATTTGTGCGACGCTTTGTTTTCTTTTTTCTTTTCTTTTTTTTTTTTTTAATCGTACATTATTATTATTATTATTATTATTTTCGAGCGCGAGTGCGCAAAAGTTCGAAAAGTTCCGTCGTACTGTAAGTTTATATCGATATGGAATCGAAAACTTAAAATATTTTCCAGCGATTTCTATTAAAAATAAACCGAGAATACTCAACTTGAGAAGTTTAAAACATTTAAATATCGATTTCAATATTCAAAAAAAAAAAAAAAAAAATATATATATATATTACTAGTAAACTTTGTATCAAAACGTTATATGCAAATAATAAAACCGTCGCGTGTTTTATGTCAGTCAATATAATAGAACTGTTTTTTTGTATCTCGGTGGCGAATTAAGTAATTTTCCAAAAGCGGGTCCGGATAGCGTTCCCAACACGGTACCGCGGGAGCTCCTGATGTTAACTTCTGATAATCGAAAATTAACAAAGTTTGTAATGGACATCGGGCGAATGTCCTCCCGAGTCAATATCCCAGTCGAATATTATCGCCATCACCGCACATATTCGATTTCCAACTGGCAACCGTGCGTAAAGCATAATATTGTGATAAAAATGATTTTTATATTCTTTTTTTTTTTTGCCGTAGGCAATTTTACGCGTACAAAATAAAATTTAACATGGTTATGGGCTAGGGCTGGGATTTCGATACAAATGCATATTTTTTTCCGGCGTTCCAAAAAGTAGGAACGTAAATAGATAATGTGTTTTGGGCGATATTGATTAATTTAATGCAATTTTTACTTTGCATATTTGTGCAAATTTTTATAATTTTTTATTACAGTGGACGTAAATTTGCAATTATAGGTGGATCCACATCAAACGCGCACCTACACGAAGAGCGGCAAGCAAAAAAAAAAAAAATAATAATAATAATATAATATTAAAATGTATTTTATCCGAATGAATGATTAAGAAACAATAAAGAAGTCTCAAGGTAAATTAAAAGGTATTTTTAAAGTGCATTTTTTGAGGTTTTAAACGCATTTCTGTCTAAGGGAATTGTTTGCGATTTTTTAAGACATAAAAATCACAGCCCTAGTAATAACTTACTTTAGATATCATTGGGGCCAATGTGGGAGGTCCGAGACTGGTGAACACCCTAGCCCAGCAAATACGCCACTGTTTGTACCCGTACAAACGTTTACGGATTGCGCACCTTGACTATAATCATGGGCAAATTTCACAAACGATATAAAACACTCGATCGATTGAACGATTTAATAATGACTGAAAAAAAAAAAAAAAAAAAAAATCAATTTTACTCAAAATCGCCGTAGATGGCCGTTGGGTCGTGATAAAAAAAATCACCATGTATACATGTTTTTACAACTGAACGATTACCTATTATCGCAAGCTGGCAAATGCAATAATAACATTACAATTATTATGGCTAGGCAATAACTTTCTTTATTATAATGTATAAAGTTTCGCAACAAAAACACTTTGGTGTCAACACCGAAGAGATAGGCCGAAGATCGACGTTAAAAATATCATAAATTAATTACTATTGCCGAAAATTAAATGTCATATGGAAATGCTAAAAAATATATTATTTCTATGACAGTATTATTCGTATACGTTTAAATGATCGTTTTTGTTCGACATTTGAAAATCCCGTTCGTTTTATATGACCAATTTTACACGTCATGTGGTGTACCAATCACGTACATTTTCGTTTTCTTAGATATTTATTTTTGATGTATTTAGTCACATTATGTTTGATTTGTTATTTGTATTTGAACCGGTGGTGTTGCGGTTAATTGGGTAATGGTGAGAAATCAGAAGAAAAAAAAACCCAACGACTCTGGAATGTATTGAAGTGCCTTTAATGTCCTTCAAGGTGCCTTTGGAAATATCTCCAAGATAATCCAAGAAAGATTAAAAAGGAATTTCGTTTTTTTTTTTATCCACCTGACTTATCCTGACTGTATTATTATTATTTATTCGTGTTGGCGATCTACCTACTATTCTATAAATATGTTTTGATGTTAAAAATATGAGGTTCATACAGAGATGCGTTTTTTCCCATAGTAAAATACAATTTAATATTTTCCATTATTATTGAAGTTTTCCCACAATATAATAGTAAAACGCAACTCGAGCATTTCAATCATTGGAAAAATACAATATACTGCCAAAAAAAATGTACAGACGGACTTGTGTAAATTACAATCCGTAATCGATTCCCGATCAATTAAGGTGTTGCAGATATATACGGCGGTATAATACTGTATTATATCAAAAATAAAAAAATACCCTATTTTAAAAACTCTGCTAATAATAGCAGACGTATAAACTGAACGTTTTTATCGGAGTATGGAAATTATCGAGTAATAAATAAATCATATAAATAAATAAATCAACGCCAAAGATTCAACTTAGAAGTTCTACTCCCGCATTACAATGGATTGTTTAAAAACAAATCTGATAAATGCCGATTAGCTGCGAGAAAACCTTAAGCGAGTCATTCGTATTAAAACTTTAGTTCCACTCGGAATTATTGTTCGTTGGACGATTTAATTGCCGTGTTACCATTTAGAATATAATAACGACCCATCGCTATCTCGTGTCGGCGTAAACGAAGCGAGACGAGTCACCGGGATTACAAAGTACCGTCCCACTTTCTTTTTAATTTTTTTTTGTTAGCCATTGTCACCACCGCACAATGTTGTTTAGTGGTAAAATAAAATAGATACGACTTGGTTTCATCCATAGGAAGTAATGTATGTTATGCGCAGTAAAATCGAAGTAATTTAATGGGCAACGATTAGTGTAGCCAGTTGGAGAAAAGTAAACAATTTTTTTGCGAATTTGGTTGGTATCTCTTTAATATTTATACGATAAACCCGTGCTCGATCATGTAAACGATATTTAAACGTATGATAACGGTTCCTTATCAGTGATGAGTTTGAGAAATGCATACAATAAAACGATCTGATAGTTTGTTATCTGTAAAAATATCACTTTATGCTACATTGATTTACACATATTACACAGGCCACAGGTTGTTTGTATCGTTGTTGCTGACAGTTAATCATAGAATCACATTCGATTTTCAGTGTTTTCAGCGTTTATAGTAATATATTTGTATTCATTTCGGGACCATAATCGCAGTATCCAAAACACTTCATCAATTATTGTTACCATAGATAATATTGTAAAATAATACAAAAACTAAACAAACGATTATATTTTATATTTCAAGTCGGCGGGTCGTTTCGAATAATTTTAATTTCATTGGAATTGTACAGTTGCGAACCGTTTCCCTCTACCCCTCCCCGATTCGTCCGATTAAACCTTGTATTTTATTATTACAACAATAAAAACGCATTAACATTATTTTACGTAAACGCAAACATTATATATTTTTTTTTTTTCATCGAGTGTCTCCCGATGATTTACTCTTTTCGTGTAGTGGGAGTAATAAAACAACCGGCATTGCCCCACTATTCACTATGCCAGATAAATATAATAGTACCTACCTGCCTGATTGTAAATATAATGTATATTAACACCTGATTGTTATTTATTTTTTTGGCTGTGATTTAAAAATAATACATTTTACGGTCAAGGTAAAGAACTCGTATAGTAATAAGATGTATAGAGGTATGTCTGCATAGTTTACATAACATCGTACAACATGATTATTATAAATTTAAAATTTAAAACAAATTAAGTAAATCGGTTAAATATAGGTTTAGTTTGGTATGGTACACAAACAATTCCAACGAAATACGAATAAAACGAATATTTATAAAAAAATAAAAATTAAAAAAAATAGTTGAATTATAATTCATATTTATTACGTTTAAATAGATTATTTCCATATTCTTTAGAGACTTAGTTATTCAAGGCGTTCATATTAATTAATAGTTTCGTGTAGTTATCCTATCGATCGGTTTAAAAAGGAGCAGTACGAGCTTACGTATTTGCCGACTTTCTCAGTGTTTAAAAATTCCATTCGAAAAGCAACGAAAAATGAACCGGTAAAATATAATCGCATTTTATTGTAAACTCATCTTTGTGTCATGGTCTGACATTTTTACCTAATACAGGGATAAGCGAGATATTTAAAAATGATAATCTAGATACATTGATTTCGCTATCTATATAGATACGAGGCACTAATTCTAGATACTCGTCTATTACAAGCAGTGTTGTGGAATAATAACTAAAAATGTATCTAGCTAAAGATAAAGATAAAACACTATTTATCTGGATATGATGCAAAGATATTTTCCATCGTTTAATTTATATATATATATATTATTAAAAAAATACAAATATTTTCGTCAGAGGAATTACGAGATTTTGTGATTGAACACAGATTGGACAACAACCTTGCACTATCGTTAATTGAATAATAAAATCAAATATAACTATTGGTGGGACGATTCCACCACATCCCTTAACAAGATTGTTTCAACGTATAATAAATAATAGATATACAGCTTCTACTGCCACGAGGGACTATACTGGTGGTTTTCCCGGTCCTCGGGGTGCCCAGGAATGTGCCGTAGCGTCAATCCCGTTTCGTCCGTGATCGATCCAATAATATAATTTAGCCGGCACACGTTCAGACGAGCAGGCCAATTGTGCGGCATTACGCCATAACTATACGTGAATACCACATGGGTTCGGGCGCGAAGATAATTCTGCAGTTTAGTGCTATCCGTACGATAATTTTAGAAGAACATTTTCGACCAAATGCATAAACAATAATGTCTGGACACATTCCAAAACCCGTTTGTTATATTCTCTGCACTTCTCGATTCTTGTAAACGGATTACGAAGGAAATAACCCGCGACCGGTTATACCTAAGACGTATGGAAATTCTCCGCAACGACTGCAAGGCCGAACGCTACCTACTTTGTACAGTAATATTATTGCTCGTGTCTGCCCACCCCCGATTGTTCGACCTACATGGTTTACATATTTTCAAGGTACACGCGCGTGTATTATTACTTCGATACGCCGGAGATGATTCAAAACATTCGGTTGACCTACATGTAGATCCGAACGAGTAAAAAAAAAAACTCACGAATTATAACGTCCGTGGACGATCGACGTGAAAATAGGCGCCGGGTACCCTTATATTCGATTCCCTTGCCAGTTGGACTTTGATCATGGTTGAATTCAGTGTTCACGCACGATTATACCAAACGTTTTCCAAGCCGAATCATTTAAAACCCTGTAATATTGGTAACTGACGATTTCGCATTATTACGAAAAATAATAATAATAATAATAATGGAAATACTAAAAGAACTATTTTCTAGTTTTCGTCTAGGTATTTGTCGTCTCATTCAATTACATGATTGTAGTGATGCAATTTCTTAAGTTGTGATGTTACAGTCGAGACAAAAAATGCGAGTTCCAATCGTTTGTTATTTAACGAAAATTAAAGACAAAATATGTCATTTGACTATTGAGGATTTGGAAATATAACAATACAATTATTATAATTATACTATATTGATTGTTTTAACTACGTAGACCAGACGATTTTCGCATAGTTTTCTGTGAATAATTTTATTTCACAAAATGAGAAAATTATACACATTTACGGATATACGAGGTGTGACAATAAAATAACGAGACTTTTTGAATAAAAGTTGTTTATTTTAAAAATGTTATAATTTAATGATTATCACCTTCAAAGTACCTTCCCTCAGCATCAATACACTGTTGCATACGTCGCTGCCATTCTTGAAAACAGTGTTGCCAATTTCTTTCATTCAGCCCTTTTAGAAGTTCTGCCGTTTTCATTTTTACGTCATCAACTGTTTGAAAATGGGAAAAGAAATAAGAAGGAAATAAGAAGAAGTCACAAGGAGCAAGGTCTGGCGAGTACGGGGGATGTTGAAGTACAGACATTTTTTTTCCAGTTAAAAAACGTTGAATTGAAAATGCACTGTGAGCTGGAGCATTGTCTTGGTGAAGAACCCAGCCATTTTTCCATAGATCTGGTCGCTTCTTTCTGACACGTTCTCTTAATTTAATTAATACCTCTTTATAATAATATTGATTAATTAATTTTGTCGATTTTTTCAACGTTTTCGTTTGTTGAAGACGTGGTAGGACGTCCAGAACGATCATCGTCTTCGACGTCCTCCCTTCCACTACAAAACCGTTTGTGCCATTCAAAAACACGAGCTCTTGATAAACATTCTTCACCATAAACTTCACATAACATACGAAACGATTCCGCGGCAGTTTTTTTTAATTTTACAAGAAATTTAATGTTAACACATGTTGTTCGATTTTTATATCTAACATTTTTCGGCAGTATAGTCGAACTCGCACTAATAACAAGGCTACTAACGTATAAGAAAATGAATCGATGCCATCAGTGTTCATAGTACTTAAAGATAAGTGTTTTCTAATCATATTTCAATAATCGTTTTATAGATAACGTTAATAGTTTAGGTTATATTTAGAAAGTCTCGTTATTTTATTGTCACACCTCGTATATTGTATGTCCCGACTAAGTAATACAAGTGATTTGTGAAGTACTTTTATAATCTTAAAGAATGTTCGGGGTAATCCACTGTGTGAACATTGTCGTAATTAAGATATTTTCAATATTTGATTTTCCGCGTTGAAATGTTTTTTAGGAGGACAAATACCTAATTTCTGTACCAGCTATATTCAAACTATAACAACATGGGGGAGACCTATTTGTTGTAATGGTCTGTTTTATTTATTGTTCCAGTGAATACTCTTGCATGTAGGTAGAAATAGTGTTCGATAGATTTGGTATAGTTTCACAATCGGTTGAACTCTAGGCTTAGCAGTACGCAAAATGCACTTTAAAATCAACATTCGAGTGCACGTTCAAAACATTATATATTTAATACTTGGAAAAATGTTTGAATATCAATATAGACATATTATACAAAATTTGTAATTTATTTTTAAATTATTCAATAGCATAATATTCTACTAAACTGAAACAACTGCGTAGGTCATCTTGTAAAAATGTATTTTTTTTTTTTATTTTAAATTTAAATCCTGTTTTCGATTCAATGCGTTTTGTTATAAATTCACAAACGGATTTAACTATTAAAAAATGCTAATATTGCGTAATAATATTATGCGATCAACATTTCGATTGTCACAATATACCACTACGTAGGTGTAAGTGGAAAAAAAAAAATAAAAAATAAAAAAAAATTTAATATTTAAATTACGAAGATGGCTAGAAATAAATTCGTTTTCGTACGGGCAGACATTTGAATAAAATACTCAACAAATCAAAATCGTCATTATGTTTATCGATTAAAAATTTAAATTCCATATATCACGAACTTTTTAGCACAACGCGTTTACCGTGTGCATACGAGTTTTACAAATAGTATTTATTTTCTTCGACAAACTAGGGGGACACAGTTTTGGCATCGGATTCGAATAAATATCAATAAATCGTTTCATTTCTAATGTACGTGTATACACGCGCGTTTCGATATTGAATAATTTTGATAAATATTTCATCGGTATCGATATTATGAATCGTTTAAATAATAATATAACGACTGTTCAATAAAATTGTATTAACGTGGAATACAAACTAGTACACTGTCGTAGGGACAACATCGTAAACATATATGGGACAGACAGTTATTGATATTGAATGTAATATTATACTTTCGGGACAAATACACAAATGGAATAACCTAAGCCGCACGCCGTTACGACGATTCTCGTTTAGTTTATTAACAAAATAATAATAAAAAAAAAAAAAAAGACGAACAACAGTAGTTTTAATACTGCGTTGTACATTTTACTCGTACGAACGAACGGTTTCATATTTTCGTTTCGGTGATCATTTTCGGTGTGCACAAAGATCAACCCCCCGCCCTCCCCGTCCCCCCGGCACAATTCTCGAGGGTGCACCGTTTTTATTTTATCGAAATATTCCAGGCACGTGTCCTAACACCGTTCCCGGACACGTCCGCATTCGTACAAACCAGTGCACGGGGTGAAAACTGTAAATGCGTGATTTCAGCCTGGGATCGAAAACGTTTTATTTTTTATATATATATATATATATATATAAAATAAAAAAAAGATTGTAATAGATAACGGATGGCGTAAACGACAAATTTAGTAAGACTAAACGGTAAACCAATGAATTAAACATACATAAAACGAAAAAAAAAAAAAAAAAAAAATCGTAAAACGATACGAGCGGTAATAAAACGTAATTGTGAATTTTCGTAATTAATTTCGTATTACGTTTACATTTTTAATATGTTTTACACACGATTTCATGAATTTCAAGAACAGCTAATGGAATGCTATTGGGATAAAATACATCATGCCATTCCACATGATGCGCAAAATTATTTTTATTTATTAGTTTCATTTATTGGTACATTGGTTTCAATGGTGTGCGCAATTTTAACGTTTCGGATTATTTTCCCCGTGTTTTTCAAAGATTTAAGAGGAATTTTATCACTAAATTCGCAATCTAAATAAGATATATATATATATATATATACATTATACATATAGACTAGAATGGTAAAAACTTCATAGTGTGTTCGTTTCTAATAGCGTTCAATGTAAAAAATGAACAACATTTAAATTTACAATAACGATAAACATAACAAAATTAGTTGTGTATTAAATCAATATAACGTTAAAAGAAATTTATTTTCTAATTCAAGCGCCGATATCAATTATGTTGCAATAACGATAAACAGAATACAGTCTCGGATTTTCGTTAAAAACCAACAATATATTTATGAAAAATAAATTATATAACTAAAATAACA
Source organism: Tuberolachnus salignus (assembly GCA_956483605.1). Taxonomy (NCBI): domain Eukaryota; kingdom Metazoa; phylum Arthropoda; class Insecta; order Hemiptera; family Aphididae; genus Tuberolachnus; species Tuberolachnus salignus. The sequence goes on along the minus strand of OY101436.1, from coordinate 35,553,965 downwards.
ACTTTTGTACCGAACATTTTTTTTTTTTCATTTTTTTTTTTTTTTTTTTTTTTTACACGACCTATAATTGTTTTATTACGTTTGTCATAAAACGTAAAATTTGACATTTAGTATATTTTTTTTTTATCCACTTACCCACCGATATTGTGTTTCGCATTTTTTGTTAAATAATCGCGATGATGCCTGTATATAGCATAGCCGCATACGACTCGGACTAATCGTTTAAATATGTAATATAATATTATATTGAGTCATAATAATTATCTAATGCGTATAACGACGGAGCAGAAGACCTGTATTTCTTAAACGGTTAAATGTTATAAAAAAAAAAAAAAAAAAAAAAAAAAAAAAAAAAAAAAAAAAAAAAAAAAAAAGGAATTATTAATTTAATGACTATATCGCCGGTGTATTACAATATTTCGATATTACGATGTCGTATTAAAAACTAACCTACAGACGTATAATAATATTTAGATATAACACAACAGTGATCATAACAGTCCAGAAAATGATTTGTCAATATTTATACAGTTTTAGAAATATAATAATATACGTTGACGGCGACGTTCGTATTTTATTTATGTATTATATAATATTATATATTATCATCATATATTGTCGTATTGTAACTCGGTAATATTTTACGACATTTACCATATATATATACGTATATTAGATTTATTAAAAAAAAAAAACAACCATAAAATTTACCGCACTAGGTTAGGTTAGGATATCGTATTTTATTCACTTTTTAATGCTAAAATGTTTAAAAATACACGTTATTTATATATATATATATACTCCGAAATAATATTGAATCTTTCAAACTTATTTCCTTTGTTAACGTGTGTTATTTCATGTTTATTTGTGCAATTATATAATAGGTATTATAGAATATTCGAATATAATATTATATATGAATCCAGTGACGTATTTACAAGGCGAGAGGATTGTCTGTCGATAGCCGATAAGACGTATTACGAGACAAAAATACGTTCAAATAAAAAAAAATAATTAATTAAATATAAAGTTAATCGATTTATTGTACACTTTTCAGCCCTTTCCCCCAAAAAAGAATGATTGTAAACGCCATACGTTTTCAACAAATACGAGTATTTAATACATTTATAGGATTTCGTGGAGAATAATATAAACATTATACTTACTTTTACAAAATTATTGTACCGGTACGTATTTTAAACTTTCAGTTCTTGTAAGGAATAATAACTACATTATGGTCTTACTAAAATATTATGCGGATACTTCAATTAAAATATATTTAAAATCAATCCTCAACATTAGAATATTGCATATTTTAAACATCGTAATAAAAAGGGGATTGATGATTTTATGTAAAAAACGAGTTTGCATAATACTTATAATTTCTTACGAAGGCGTTTCTATAAAATGTCACCTCTATATTTATTTCAAACAATCGGACAAATCAATAAACGTGGTAACAACTTAGTAATAAACCCAATCAGTGTTAAATGAAACACACCGGTAGGGCATATTACATTTTAAATGTCACAACGTTTGTGCTCGTACCCACGTAAACACCGCAATTTCCAGTGCCTAATCTATCTATGATATTTATAGGAGTGACCAGCGGCGTGGACTAACCATGTGGGCATCTAGGCGTAGCATGTTGGCCTTTTTTTTTTCTGGTACTTTTATAATATTGAAACAAAACGTAAGTGTTTTGACGAAAATGAAACGATTAATTTCTGTTAGGTTTATCTCTTGTTTACAACGACCTTAGGTCGAAGACAAAATTGTATAAAAAAAAAAAAATACCATACATTTGATACGGCTTATATTGCATATTTAATAACTAAAATAATATGTACTTTAGAATATAAATGGATTTTATTGACAATGTTGGCGTTTTTGATATTCGTATTGATACAGAGAATGTTCCGAACAACTTATCTCTAAAGTCGAGGAAAATATAATACGTATTATTATGATGTGATATAAATCCGGATTGTCCGAAAGTCTAATAAATCTGGATATGCAATCCAAAAAATGTATGTTTCGAATTCCAAAATCCAAAATGTTGTAATTGTATGAGTAAAACAACGTTTACCGGGTCAACTAGTCATATATTATACAAATTAGAGTGTGATATGTATGCGTTTTTTGTTGTACTTGATTTTTTAAATAAATTTCTCTTTGTGATATTATTTGAATGGTAAAAACGTATTTAATGCTATTAACAAAATAAATTCACTAACGAATATAAACTCACGGTTTTAAAAACCGAAATTTGGATTCAGATGAAAATCCGGATTTCAAATTTTGGAATCCAAAAATCCGGATACTCGAACTTCAGCAAATTCGGATAATTCCCATCACTGGTACCTCAAACATATACCCAGGGGCGGAGTGGGAACCAAATTCAGGTAGGGAAATTGAAATTTACCCAGGCCTTAATTATATTCCCTCGATAAAAAAGGCACCCAATATTGTTTTTCTCGCTGTACTTAATATCAGGACCCGGCGGAACTTCAGTTGACGGTTTTTTGTTTTTCTAGATTCTCGACAGTTTTAAATGAAAAATTATGACATAAATACATTTTAATTATTCGAAAATCGATGAAATAAAGAGGGTTATACTGGAATATCATGTGTTTTAAAGACAAAGTTATTGTGATTAACCAATAAATGTTCAGAGTCCATAAAACCATCGAGCCCACTGGATCACGATATTATTCAGACTATTCGGACGATTCCCATTTCCAGACCGGCCTTATCCGCCCCTTTCCCATATATCCCATATATTTCCTATATAGTTATACAATGAATTATAATATTTACTTGAAAAAGGGGGGGGGGAAACAACAAAAATGCTTTGTATACATACATTTTCTGTTCTAATGACCGAATACTGGTCGCCCTCTCCCAACCGTGCCCCAATTACACCGCCGGGTGTGACCTAAGTCTTTACGCGGCATACGGACCCAGGTCGTACGAGTTTTACGTAATATGTACACATATGTATATATAAATATATAATGATAATAATAACGTTTGCTTGTCCGAAATGTGCGCCGTTCAGTACCCGGGACCCATTTATAATAATACCCTGCGCGTACGGTGTCGGCAAGAAGGTGATTTACTGTACGGGTGTAATATTACGAACGGACGGCGCGGTTAACGTGTCTGGGCCCCCGGGCGAACCGAAGATCATAATGCGTTGCGCGGTCGGACCTACGGGATCGGGGTTAAAACCATAAGCATAAACTGCCGGCGAGGCGGCCAGAGGGTGACGTAGTTGAATGTCTAAATACCCGGCTACCTCCTATTAACTATTAATTATTTTGAATTGTAATATATAATTGTATTGGTTCTGTATTTAAACGGAAATTGCTAACGATATTGGTTATTTTTCAACAAATACCATTAAATCGAGTAATTTTACAGTAGGACTTCGATATTGCGCCGAATCGATATTTCGTTTTGGACTGCGATTGTTCCTGCATTGTTCAACGAATTTGTAATATTTTTTTTCTACAGAAACACAATAAAAAAAAAAAAATTAAGAAAACTCCTACAGCGGTACTATAAGAAAATATTGGTTATCTTACCGTTTATTAACGATCACACCGGACCACTATCGCGACTTTTCAGATCGGGCACACGAACGAATAATAATAATAAAAATAAAAAAAACCTACATTTAGATAAACGCGCGTACCATTGCGTTTATGTCGATAACAAATCATTAACATTACGATTTTATTCGTAGAATGTATTTACCTACAGGTGTACAAAAAAAAAAAAAAAAAACGATTTAACTATCGTTAAATGTCTAATAGTCAAGGCGAGCGCTGGTCAGTGTATCGGCATTATTATATAGTTTCGTTTTCTCTTTCGCTTATGTTCCGCGGTATTTTAATAATAATTGTTATTTATTGTTCGCTGTGCACTGTTATTATTAAGTTATATAATTTATATATCGAACACAATTATATTATGCACTTAATTTGAATTATATAATAAGCATATAGAGTATATAACCTATGTGGAATTAAATAATTCGAAAATTACGACTTTTCTCCAGTGTCAGGCTTATCGGCATTATATGACAAAAGCATATTTATTATACGTTCGGATTTTACGCGTTCTCGGTACGAGATTGAAATGTTTTTTTTTTTTTTTTTTGATTCTGTTCAAAACATTTTAGATTCCGGGTAATGTATTTTTTTTAATCTGAAACTCATAAAATATTCGACGGTCCAGTTTAATCGATAAAATAATTATTTATTCACCCAGATGTACTTCAAATTGTATGTTTATGAACGTGACGCGCGATGAAAAATATATCTGTATTTGAAAATATATCCATGTCGTTTGGCTGAGATGGAAAATTTAATGTTCGGAACAGTATAAATACAGATAGAAAAAAATTATTTGTTCCAAAAGTTCTAAGTTTCTAAAACCTAAAGTCACAGCTATATTCAATTAGGTACTCGTTTATGTAATACTAAAGTAGTTTAAGTAAAAGTGCTGCCCTGAGGATTTTCGGCAGAGACAAATTGAAGGGTCTAAAATTGCACATCATGTACGTGCCTACAGGATTTATTCAACCTCTGTTATAGTTTTATATGTACCTAGGTACATATTTTTCTTTTGCTCATAAACTTGACATTTTTTATATAGGTTCCATTAAACCGCGGAGCTTGTGCCCAGCTCGCCCTACCCTAGGGACGGCACTGGATATGTTAGAGCTGTACAATAGTAAGAAGTGATGTTATCCGAGACTAATGGTTAAGAAAATGCAGACAGTTTACTCTGGCGAAATTCAAAGTTAAAAAAAAAAATCAAGAAAAACATATAATTACAATACGAACAGTTTCTGTGAGTCTCTATAGCGGTTTACAAAAAAAAAAAAAAAAAAAAAAAAAAAAAAAAAAACAATAAAATATAATAAACGGTAAAATATTGTCGTTTTGCTGGTGACGGAACGTTATCGATATCAGATTTTGGATTTCAATGTAAAGGCAATACACCCCGAGAAAGCATAATTCGATTCACGTAAGAGATAAAAGTGTAACATTTTTTATGCGTTTATTCTGCACATATTTTGTCAATAGGTATTTTTTTTTTTTTTTAGACAATATTTGTCCCGTTCGATGGACCTCGATGATTTTTTGACAATGCTAATTCGACGGTTATGACAAAAAAAAAGTACATGATACTTTAAACAGTCAATTTTCTTAAAGATTCAGTTAAGTTAACGTGTTCAAGACGAATAATTTTTTCGAAATTTACGTGTACCGTATATATAATAGAATTTTTTTTGTATAATATTTGTTTTTTTAAACCTAATAAAGTCGATATTATTTTTCATTTAAACTTTTGAAACACGGTTGGTTCGATTTATGTATCTTCGTTTATCTTGAAAAGTCAATTATTTCCGTTAACTGGCCCCCAACTTGGATTTCCTGAGCAGTTTTCAGTAAAATAATATTTTAAATCTAGGGCCCTCGTATTGTTCGATAGTGTAGAAGAGCGGTCGGCAACCTTTTTACTTACGCGGGTTATATTTTTTATTAGACTTTCATTGAGGGCCGCATACAAAATTAAATAAACGTCATTAAAAATACAATTTTAATATATAATACTAATATATTTACAGCTTCATTCGTATTATGAGTTAAAATATATATGAATAAAATACATAATTATAAATTCTTGATCGCAAAAGGATATAAACATTTTTAAAAAAATAGTTTCTATATTCTAATGTGATTTTTGATGTTGAATTTTTCCCGCTAATTCGTTTATATCCACTTTCATATTGGATGTTTATATTCTTAAAACTGCATTAAAGTGTTCGTCGCTTAATCGTGAACAGTATCTATTTTTTCGATATTTAAAAATTGAAAATGTCTAATCACATATATAAGTGCTACCAAAAGCATTAATCATATTGTTTAGCAAATTTTTTAATTTCTTTAAACTTTATTTCGGAAAGACTTGAACACAATATTTTTAATTCATTACTTACTTTAAAAGCAGTTTTAAGTGTTTTAAGATTCGACATCGTCCATGTCAACAGAAAAGGGTTTTGAAACTACTTGATTTTTTTTTTTTCGTGTAAAAGTCAGAAAATCGGATTGAAAATTCAATTTGTAGGTTTTCGATTATATTTAAAAAATTAATTTTTATATTTTCCCAATATGAAGTTTATTTGGACAATTCGATAATAATTTTACAACATACGAAACGATCCAAGCGCTCTTCGTTAATATGTTTGTGTAATAATTTTAATTTCACTTGAAATGATTTTATATCTGAATACACATCCGGCAATAATTTGTCTTTACCTTACAGACCTTTCGTTATTAAGTTAATTTAATAAATTTGTTATATCAGATAAAAATTCACTTTTAAGAATGCATTTTTCATAAGATAATTCTCGTACATTTTTACCCCGTTCCGACATAAAAATATTTATTTAATATCGTAAAATAAAAAAAAAAAAACCGTTTAGAAACCACACCTCTACTCAACTATATATATATACGTACTGTATAAAGCATAATAAAGTAAATAATCGAATTCGAGAATGAATTTGACAGCAACGCGAGCTAAGCGTATACCTCACATTCGTATGGGTATACACTAGTCACGAATCGATTTTAATTATTTCAATTTAAGATTATAAAATTAAATTCCGGAATACTGTGACGGATATTTGGGACGGGTGCCTCCTGGTGTAGAATAAATTCGATAGAAAAATTGTGGGCGCGCGCGTGGAAATCGCCCGTGTTTACACGGTATAATATTTTCTGTTGTTTCGGACGGTCCGGCCGGGTCGCGGCGCCACCTGTTGAGGCGACGGCGGCGTCCCCGACCTTTCCACGCGCGGCATCTACGCGGCGGGCGCGCGCCACAAGATAACAATAAATGATAATAATAATAATAATAATAATAATAATAATGATAATAATGTGTCGTCGCCGATGTGTGCCCGGCCGGCAATGAATCACCGCGGCGGCGCTATAAACCGCCCGGTGTAACTCGACCAAGGCCAACGGTTTTCACGTAAAAAAAAAAAAAAAAAAAAATAATAAATAAAATATTTGTAAAAAAACACGCCCGGTAATTTATATAATATTATTTTTGTTATCGGACGCGCGCGTGTCGTCCGGTCGTGGTGTAGGAAATTTACGGCTCCCTCCACGACGCGCGCGCGCGCGCCGTCCGACCGCTTTTACACCTACGTATCCGCCCGCGTCTACTCCCGCGTCAATGCGCCCGCGTATAAATAGCCGGGTGCACGCAGCCACCGACCGATCCGGACACGCGTGCAATTTTCGTCACTGCCGAGACGCCCGAGAAGTGTGTACAATAAAATCCATCAAAATCATCGTCAGACAGCCAATTAGCCGCCCCCTACCCCGGTCCTCCGTCACCCGTACCCCCCCGGAGCTCCGCCGTGCCGCTATCGAACGGAATCAGAGCCTTATCACCACCGGCCTTATCAGAGACGCGCAAAAACGCCCGGCGCGCTTTCCGACTGCAGCTGGACCGCCGTTTTCGCCGTCAGCCGACCCCTCTAAATCGGACGATATCCGAACGAGTCGCCGAGAGTAAGTACACCTTTCTTATATATATATATATATATATTATATTATTATAGTCCGGGCATCGTCTAGACGAATCATTCTATTACATTAATTATCTTATCTGGATAATCGATCTCCCGTCTCATATTTGTTTAATCCGTACAATTTTATCATCTAAACCCAATTCATCTAGATACATTTTTTTTTTTTTTTTTATGTACTAGTATTACCACCCCATGGGTGATTTTTTTTTCTGTCTGACTTATCTACCGGGAAATTTGCTCCGATTCATCGTGCCGAAAGAATTTCGGATGTAATTGGTACATTGAGTATTATGTCGTTATTTCAAATCATAATAATTGGGAAAAACATACAATTTAAAATATAAAAAAATACACAGTGAAATTGTTATCCGTTTATTTTTTTCAACATTGTTAGTGTTTTATCTTCATCTAGACAGTTTACAACTTCAACTATCTTTTATCTTTATCTGGATAAATATTTAGTTAACACTGATTAAAGGTATCTATAGGTGCCGTTTAACGATAATATTACGAGCAGCGTCGAAATCCATCTAAATATTATTATTTTATCTAGACGAATATTTCGATTTATTTATATATGTATATCTGAAGTTTATCTGAAATATACACCTACTTGGAAAACAATTTAGAAATAAATAATATTTTATCCGCGATAGAAATCATTAAATACCGATAAATGTGTTTTACGATTAGTTGAAAATTGCAAGTTACTGTAGTACAAGGGTGTAGTGATTTACACCATTTTGCATTCATTTACAAAACGATTTTAATCGTTTACATTATTATCTTCTCGTGTTCGACAATAGACGATTTGAAAAAAAAAAAAAAAAAATGAAAAACCATTTTATCTAGATAAATTCCACCTATCTTTTATATTTGTTATCTTTATCCGTGTATATATAGATAAACCATTTACGAATTATATTGTTAAACGGAAATTTTATGGTGCGTAAAATTACCATTCGCTCGTTCAATAATATACAATACGAAAACTTAAAACAACACTAATAATACTAATACACTATACAATTTGAAATCTATTTATTTTTTTTTTATTTTTTTTTGTGAAATCTATTTTACCGCCGGTGGTTTACTTCCAAACGGTTACCGCGGACGACGTTGTGGCGCATTGTTGCGAGTAAATCGAATTAAAATCCTCCCGGATCTCACGGGACATCCGCAATAACGAGCATTTCTATTGGCACGTGTGACAACTCCCCAGAGAGATTTAGAAAAAAAAAAAAAAAAAAAAAAAACAAATTTTAAAATAATAATAAACTCGGATTTCTCGTTTATTTTACACGCCGCTATACGTATACCGAGTACAGAATACTTCCATTAATGCCTTCACGATGTATATTTTGTTATTTTCAACCCGTATTATTATAATATATTGTGTCAGAAATAATGATTGAATATAACTCTTCGGTCTGATATCCAACGCAATGAGCAATCCTATCGATAATTTTTTACAATAAAGGAAGCGAGTACGTAACTATCGATAAAGAGTTATTATTATTTTTTTTTTTTTTAAAGATCCTGCCAAACTCGTCAATGAAGTAATCATTTATATTCGTTACCTAACAACCGCGTCGACATTTCTATACGATTATGTTGTGTGGCATAAAAATACTGTGAGCAATAATGCAGAGGAATAATAGAAATCCGCAAACAAAAAAAAAATAGTAATAAAAAATAACGCACAAATTATAAAAATAATAATGCGACTTTGTAATCGTCGAAACGTACACTGTCGTTTACCTAACCATACTATTTTTTACGTGCATTTTCAATAACATTTTTATTTTTTATTTCAATTTAAAGTTCAATGATCATTAACATATCATTAAAAAAAAAAATAAAAAAATAAACTTATACTTCTTATACCTACACTATTGGAGGTGCGATTTTAAGAATGTAGGATATATAGTATAGAAGTTCGGTTGATACACATGTTTCAATAAATTTAAATTGAAAATTTGCAACTGAAAAATAAATAACAATTGTTTGCGTTTATAACGAATGTTAACACTATGCGAACTCAAAACGCCGATGAAAATAAAATGAAAAGACATTTTTATCAATTGATAAAATTTTCAATTAAAAATAATTGATAACTCCAAAGACGCCAAAATATCTCGAAAATTTTACCGCGTCTAGAAAGTGCTGTTAGTATTCGGTAAAAGTTGCTGAACCCGCGGGTATTTTTAGCGAAAAAAAAAAAAAAAAAAATCAAAATCGAATCCGACGTTTCTTGCCCCCTTGTCATAGAGGAAGCTCCGAGTAAATTTAATACATGGCCTTCTCAGAATACGGTAACCGTACAATGTTTGCTACCGGAAACCACTCTTGATGAGTTGATGATCGGAACGAAATTTCCGGTAGAAATGTTTTTCAACGGACAGGAAAACAAATTGTACCGATAACAATTTGAAAGCCGATCGTAAGCGGCGGGACTTTCGACCGCGGTCGTTGTTTAACGATATAACTACGCGCGGCGTTGGATAATAATAATAATAAAAAAATAATAATTATTATTATTTGATTAATTAAAATATTCTTAAGAGCTGAAGTTGTGCACGTGGTTGTTGCGTATTTTCCAATGCGATATTATTACTATTAATTTTCGCGGAGTCAAGTCGAACGCGACGGTTGTATCGAATTTGATTGCTAGTGTCAATCGTTCAATTTTTCGAACGGGTACCTACCTAACGCACGTCAATGAAATCATTCGCATTCTGTTCGCTGTAATGTACGACGTTTCAACATCACGTTTATTGACGACTCAATATCGTTTTCGCGAGTCAATATAATTGTAAATTATTACCGCCAGCCGAACCGATAAAATAACTCTCCGATGAGTTGACAAATAGAAAGAAAGAAAGAAAGAAAAAAAAAAAGAAATGTAATATATACAAACGTATATATTATATATATAGTCTTTTATGCGTTTATCCATTTAAAATTTGAAAATTTCATATTTTATTAAGTACTAATCTCGAAAACATTGTTTAACAACTGTTAGGTTGGGAATTCTTGTCGAGTTCAAATTAATAATTACTTTTGTTTTATATCGAGTAGATTTATACGAAAGTTGTCTACATAGTATTATTAAAACAAGTTATTTCATAGTTTATAATCCATTTAAAAACTTAAAACAATAAGTAGTTTAATAAGAATTTTTTTTTTTTTTTTTGAAATGCGAACTGATCAAACATTTTTCTATACGCGCTAATATTACATTTTTTTTAATTTAAATGTTTAGAAATGGCTACAGTTCTAATTATATTTGCTTTTACATTGTTTATACACTGATGGAATGTTACCGGTTACAGTAATTTACGATCGCTATATTATGTGTAGGGATTCGAACGTATGGAAATTGAATCGATTCGCTTTCGATTTTTACACGTAGAACGCGTGAATATTTGCAATCGCTTTTCATTGTAATAATAATATTATAAAATCCCAAATTAAAATTCGTATATTCGTAAACTGGAAGGGCGCGATGTCGGGCGAATGCTGTCAGTTGTATGAAGGGTGGGCATGCCCGCCCATCGATATTTTGTGAATAGATTTAAGAAATAATAAATATATTATCGATAAGGCGTGTTGGGATATTGTAGAGATGATTCAACGGCAAAGTAAAATGTTAATTTATGTAAAAATTATCAAAAAAAAAAAAAATCACATAAAATCAATTAATATGACATATTGGATAAACAACAATTTGACGATTTACGGGGGGTTTTTTTTATTTGTGCTTTTATTAGATTGCCTACATCGTGCGGTTGATAATATTATATATATATATATATATATATATCTCGTGTATTATACGTATATAATTTTCATTTATGCCAATAAAATCGTAATTGTTCCATAAAAAAACTATAGCGATATTATCATGATAAGATGGTTGTGGAGGGGGGGAGGGGTTGAGTATTATTCCACACATTTCCATCATCTCGTATAAGTTCGAAATTGAAAATTATAACGCCGAATTAGGCCCGTGCTTACCTTACGTAGTATATAGTAAATCCGTGAATTGGATTTCGTTTTGAGATTTATAAAAAAAAAAAAAAACGGCAAGTTTCCCCATAATAATATTGTTTTCGGGGTCGTACGACCGACGGAATCGCGAAATAAAAATACCTGAACAATTCCAAAATATAATAACAATATACTTTATCTACGCATATTATATTTATATTTAATAATATAAATATATTATTTTTTTTTTTTTTTTTGCTGTCGTAAAGTAATTTAAAAATATTCCGCACCGTGCGTTATATAAAACGTATGGAGTTTTTTTTTATATATTTTCAACGAAAATCGATTATCGTTCAAACATCAAACCGTCGTCGTAGTGTTATATAAATATATATATATATTTTTTTTTTTTTTTATGGATCCCTTATTATGCATTACTGCCGGCATTGTCGTCGGTGTCCGTCAAAGAGCATTTTTCACGCAAGACGTCATTATTATATCGTCGATTAAGTGGGCACACTGTTGTAATAATGTAAAAATATGCTGTCGCTTATGCCCGTACGAATAATAAAATATATACTTTAATATACTTTCTTATAATATATCGTTCTATCGTTTTTTTTTTTATTTTTTTTTTATATCACATCGTTTTCGAACCCTCCCGACGAAATAATAATATATTATGCACCCGTATATATATTTTTACATTCGGTATACCGCCGACGAACATTACCATATCGGTTATTGATAACCTAAAATAAATTTAATATGCAAAATATAAATACAATTCTTCCATCCCCCTCACGTCCGACGTGATACTTATACGAAATCCCCTTAATCCTAATGTGCGGGTTTTTAATCGATAACAGTGAATATTAAAATAAAAAATAATAATAAGAATAACATTATATAAAATATAGATAGTGATTGATCGGTATATTTATTATAATAGACAAAATAGTTATTTTGCTCATAGAAACTATCATAATTTATACACACTTTCTGATACTTTTTTTTTTGTTTTACAAGTTACCTCATAGTCGTTCCTATAAAGTGAATTTTTTTAATTTTTTTTTTAAATATAACTCCTCGGTGTTACCATTAGGTAACCTCCCTAACGTTAAGACTCACTGTCACTTTTTATATATTGTGACATATCTAATTTACTGAACGTACGAAATTGTATAGATTGTAGACATGCTTTACTTAAATAAATAAAAAAAAAAATATATATATATATATATATTTATAATTATTTTGGTTTAATACTCTAGTGCAAGTTGAAATTTTGAATCCATTTAACTTTCAACACACTTAAATTTAATATTATATGAAAAACTATTTTTTTTTTTTTTTTTTAAGTTATACAAGTATTAGATTCTTAATACAAATACTTCGAACAATATTTCAAATACAATACCGTTTTATTTTCGTAGAAGTATTTCAAACCCGTATTCGAATATTTTTATTTTATTACTTTTACTCGAATACCTTTTCAAGTCTGCTTGCCTATTAAACATACATTTTAACACATACATAATAATCGAGAGAATATCAACGAGTGTGCGTATCATCAAATCGGACGTTCCACCCGACAATAAATAACCGATTGTAAATATATATATATTCTATGGTTTTGTTATATCCGCGTAATATTATTTTAAATTCACATTATATTATGCAACGGTAAATTTCCAATATGGATTCGACGTTCTGGTGGAATTATTGAGTTTACGAAAATAAATGCGAACCAAATTTTATTCACCACGTGTATCCAACATCGGCTGATATTAATTCGTACGGATAATTCTAGTACGAGATTATGTACATTTATAGACAATTTGTCGCATACTATCGATTTAGTTAGACAGGACAATAACGATTAGTGTTAAATCGTTAATGTGAAGGCTATAAATGTATATATATTTTTTAAAATGATCCATTTTGATATATTATTATAATGTAGTATGGGGGGGCGCCTATTAATCTCTTGCATTTTTCACGATAATTAATTTACGAGGGGATTTTCTTTTTCTCTTAATTTGCCGTAGAGCGCATTATACTCTTATTCATTCAAAATGTTTATGTATATTAAAAAAAAAAAAAATAATAAAAAACTCATTAATACCTACGTATCTTTGCGTCACCGTCATCACTATTATCTGTTGATCAACCATCATTGCGTTTGATTGATTACGCCGGTAATGGGTTTTTTTTTTTTTAAAACATCTGTTTTTTTTTTTTAATTACGATTAAGAAACACTCGCGAGAAACTCACAATACACTCTGATAAGTATATTATTTTGGATTTTGTACACTCTTCGTTGTTTCGCCTAGACGTTACCGTTATACCGTATTAATCTATTTCAGATTATGTAAACCTACGTGGATTCTTTTAAATCGATATCTATGCATACCGAGTTATTAATTAATTTGACAATACCAATACCCGATTGAATAGATAGAAAAACAATTGTTTTTTTTCAGTTCGTCGCGAATTTCGGTGGAAATCTCCTTGTATATAAATTTTTTTCGTTTGTTTGACCTTTATGCAAATCTACCGTTTTATCCCAATGTTGATGCAAATTTACACACCAGACATTGAAAATAAGATGAAAAGCGCTGTTTTTTCTCTAGGGATTCAACCACTAAAGTGTTACCTTGTTGATACTGATGAAAACAAAAAACAGATGTTCGAAAACGTTATTCGAATATTAGCATTAATGTTTATTCCTGGGTTTCCACGGTTAATTTGTTGGTTATTACGGATTACGAGTGGGTTTAATTACGCGCAATTTCGTTAACGATTTAATCCGATAAGAGTTTTTCCTGTAGATTTGTGTATCGTCTATCAGTCTGAAGGATTACGAGGTAGGAGAATTACGGTCCGATAAAATGATCATAAAAAAAAACGTGCGTATACATTCCGGGGGGGTGGGGGGCTATATTTTTGATCGAGAAACCAAGAAAAGAACACGAATAGAATTAGATAAATAATATTACGTACACGTTGGCCAGTGATGGGATAATAATAATAAATTTCACATTGCCGATTCGGGAACCGGTAGGTATTATTCGCATACAATTATAATAATAATTATTATTATATGCTACTGCGTTTTGCCTACAGTGCCGCGGTACAAGACCGTTATGGCCAAAGAGTTGGGATTTTTTTTTTTTTATATATACTTTTTATTATTATCGATGATAGTAAAAAAAAAAAAAACTACGATCGGTGAACAGATGGACACCACCGGGGTCGATAGATTCGTCTATACATATTATATTATCGTAACATCGTAGCGCAACAATATAGTTATAGTATATGTTTCTCAACTAGCGTATTTACGACTTTGACATCGTTAGAAACAGAAGAAGAAGATAAATAAAAAAAAAAAAAAAAAACAACACGTAGACTTTCATAAAAAATTTCCCCGTTCACGTTATAATAATAATCGTCGGTATATTAATTTTATAGAGAAAATTCAACGAATAATAATTAGCTGACGTAAATATAAACGATAAATCGTCATTCACGCCGATGCGCGGTTGTCAATACGAATCGGTATACAAATACGAAGAACGGTAATTATTTCTACCGTACTAAAAAAAAAAAAAAAATGCGTTGATATCATTTTTTACCGACTGTAAGGATTTAAAAAATTATTATTTCAAAACCGAAAAGTTTCAAACTGTACACGGTGTTTTGTTTTTATTTTTCAAATCGCGTATATCGCGAAAAACGTTTGAATCTGTCGACCCTGGTGGGGTTGGGGAGGCTAACGGTTAACGAATGGGAAACGGAAAAAGTTTGCCGAGCAAACCGTCTCCGGGCCGCAATAAATCGCGGAAAACCTATATACTTAAAAAAAGTTCTGCGAGAAAAATTTATAATATCGAACAAAATTTATTATTGCATTCGTTTTATCCTAGGGAGGGCTGCTTTCCGGAGGCTTTTCGGGTTTCCGTTCGCTGTTATAATTTGGTAGTTGTCTCCACTGCGGATCGGATCGCTTAATAATCCTCTATCCGATTTGTACTTTACAGTTTATATCCAATTATCGCGGATTATCTATCGGATGACGGGTTTTCTGATGTGGATCCCTTGGCGTATCCGGTCGGCTCTATGTATATTCAAAACCGTTTAAACTAATAACGGATAAAACGTAAACGGTAAAACCACAACCATACGTATACGCAACGTTTGTACCGACGACCATAGCCGGACAGTAACTAGTTAAAAAGTTATGTTATAAATTAATTTTTTGATAACTTTTAATTTGACTAGTTAAAAAAACAAAAAACAAAAAAAAAACGGAACATTAGGATAAATAACTTTGTTCTTTCTTTTAATAAATATTTTTAAATTAACTTGGTTGTTTCCTTAAAATTTAACTGTAAAAGTTATTTATGAATTATTATTTATTTTTTTTTTTAAATGAAAACCGTGATGATCTATGATTTTTGATTATGTATTTTTATGTGAATATCATTAATACATAACAATACGTGCCTTGTGTAAGTCTATAAAAGGATAAATTTTTATGAGTGTAATCAAGGGGAATTTAAAAAAAAAAAAAATCCTTTAACATAATTTTGTTACTCAAATTCAATTATAATTTAATTTTAACTTTAACTTGGTCTAGTTGTTATTTATTTTTGGATAAATTAACTAAAATTAGTTAAAAAAGAATTCGTTAACTTGCCCAGCTTTGATACCCTACTATCATTTTCATAACCGACATAATCACTCGAAATAATAAAAAAAAAAAAAGTAGGGAAATTAATACGACGCAAATATAATTGCGTAACAACACGTCCAGTAACAAGATATAACTTGGATATCGATAATTTCCTCCGGTTGAACTATAATAATTCTTATATCATATCGAATCGCGAATGTATCGCGATCGAGATATATTAAATTCGATATTTCGATATCGAGATCGAGAGAGAGAGAGAGAAAGAGAATAAAAATCTCGTTAATTTTCGTAAAATTATCGAAATATCTCGGTTATACACGGACGGCGGGTATTCTCTCGATTATGGCCATCGCACTTGTAATAGTTATAACGCAACAGCTGGCTGAACGGTGTTTTGGGCCGCGAAAACGACAAGAAAATTACGTCACGGGAGCGTTTGTACGGGTCGTAAGGTGATAAAAACAAATTAAAAAAAAAAAAAAAAAAAATGAAGTAGAAGAAGAAGACGGAGACGAAGAAGATGATGATGAAAAAGGTCGCGCGGGCAATTAATCGACTGGACGACGACGACTTCCGCGTGACTCGTATATTTTATGTACCGACGCCGAAACGGGCCGGTTCAGACTCTCGTCTCGTCCCGGAGACCACGACGATAATGATCGATCGCCCCGAGCCAGTTTCGGGTTTCTATAATATAATAATATTGTATTATACAAACAGAAATCTCGTTATAATAAATATACGAAGACGACGGAGACGACGACGTCCGTCTTGTTTGTCCGTCTCCGGCTCGATAATGTTACATACGACTAGAGTACCTCCTATATTTATATTTATATATATATATATATATATCCATACGTGGTAATCGTCGTATTATTATTAATTTTTTATTATTATTATTATTATTATTATGACGACGACGATGATGATGGTTTGTTACGTCGTACGATCGTTGGATCCGCGCGTACGGAAACCCGGAAATCCGCGGGGTACGGCGTGCGGCCGCCGCGATTGAAACGATAAACCACCGTGAGACCACTCGGTAAAATGTGCTTTTCGTATCAGCGTTTCGACGTTTTATTGATACTTTTTCCATTATTCCGACGCGCGTTCGAAACACATTTTACGAAAGTACACGTATTCGGAATCGAACACCGTTAAATAGGTACTATTATCAATTTTTTTTTTTTTTTTTTTTAAATCCTATTCCCGTAGCGTTTCGATTCGGAGCGCATCGCATTGCACACCGAGTCGAGAGTTTAACATTGATTCGACATTTTAACTCGCAAAAAAAATACGACCGTATCTATAAGATGTCATTTGAAAATAAATAAAAGGTATCTGAAAGCATTTATAAGTAAAAATATATTTTACAAGTCTGACGACGGCCTATAGTGAGGAGCGATATTCCCGAGTGACTCGTAAACTGACACTCGAAAACGGCTTTTAAAATAGCGCACATCGCTTGCACAGCTCAACCATTGGCAAACGATAAACTCACATATTCTGACCGGGCCGTGGACGATAAAGTCCAACTAAACATCAGATACCATAAATCATATCACGAATCTATTGTTCCCGTTAACGGCATTGGGAATTTTGTCCACCGGGAACGTTGGCAGTTAACCTGCGTCTATAACGGACACTCCACAGAACCATCGCGATTCGACTCGTTCCAATACCCGCAAAACCACCTTCGCAGTGCCAGTGGAGTTTTTTTTTTTTTTTTAGAATTTATTATAATAACCGTCCGACGAGTAACGGCTGTAAAAATCGATACCGATTCGGTTGGATGATTTTCATCGGACGCCGGTCGACCGGAAAAAAAAGAATATTATTCGTGTTGTAAACCGCCAACGCGCGGCGAAAGATATTTTATTACTTAAACCAATCGCCGAGGGGAAAGTTTAACGAAATATATCTATTTCGTATAAAAAAAAGTTTTTTTTTTTTCGTATTTCACACAGCTATAGTGTTATTTTATGCGATTGGCAAAACGGGACCTTATCGTTAAAGGCTGATAGAATATTACGCGAGCATTATACGACAGCGATCGGTCCTGTCGACAGTCCCGTTTCAATATTTTTGCCGCGTATCTCGGTGATCGAATCGGTTGTTTCACACCGATTCAAGTTTTAATAGTACGGCGTGTTAAACATAACGCGAATAACCGATAATGGTTCAAATCGCCTTCAAAACGGAAACAACATAATATGATAAACTTGTTTAAAAATCCGGTCGAAAATTTGTTTGTTTTTGTATTTTTTTTTTTTTTATCGATAGGTCTACGCGAAACCGATTAATTCAACCGTAAATGGTATTTTTTTTGTTTCCTCCCCCCCGACATTATTCTGCTGATCCCGCGTACGTTTCCGTTTGAAATATAATGACAATTCCGTTTGGCCAATATTCCGGACCCGACGGTATTCTTACCCGCCGGGAACAATAATATGGAAAACGACCGCACAACTGCGGTGCGAACGACGGACAAACACTGCAGTTGTACGTCGAATCGATAAACTAATCGTTTACACAACCGTAAAAAAAAAAATAACCGTTGAAATCGTGACCGAAATCGCGAAATAATAATTCACCGTTGGAAAATCCAAAGTTTCGATTTTCGGACGCCTGCTGTGGTTTCGGAACATTTTTTAATACATACGCTTATATATTATAGGTTATTATGAATTTGTTACGATTTTAGTATGTAAAACTATTGCGTTCAGTTGACATTATTAGCAAATATTTTAGTTAATTTAAAAGTACCTAATTTTAAATATTATTCGACGCTAGACAGTAAGAATTATAATCGCGTATTTACATTATCACAGTGATATTCAGTGAATTCACCGGTAAAACGCTTAGGATGAAATTATTGTTTTTACTATTAAAAAAGAAGAAAAAAAGTCTAATCCATGAATACCTCGTCACGTGATAAATTATCACAAAGGTTCAAGAATGGAGGCCCCGGCGAGCTGAAGAGTTCCCAAATACTTTTTTTTTCTTCTTCTTCTATGAACACGTACATTACGAACAACGCACGTGTTTCGCTTGGAAATCGTCAGATATGCGATTTCTATGTCTGACGATATCTAACCTGACCTATCTAACATATCTCGGAAACGTATGGTACTTATACGAGATATATCTCTCTTGTACGAGAGACGAATTCGTTTCGATGAACGCGCTTCTAGTGATTTCCTGCACAATACGTCGTCAATTTTGCCGATTGTTATCATCTATTATATGATAATTCACACGATAGTCCTTATACCTGCACATATAATATTACTCTAAAGTAGGCGAAACAAAATATATATTGACGTTACTGTGTCATCGTCTGTGCCTGATAAAAAAAAAAAAAAGGAAAGAAAAAAAAAGCCAATCATTTACATACGAATTATTCTCGTATTAAAATCGTTGCACACTACAAAACTAGTTTCAACCACAAGTGGTTATAAAATATCAGAGAAGAAAAAAACAAACCGCCGGGCCGAGATCCAACGATATCTCAACACTTCGGGTAGGCACACACGTCCACTTCGTGTAATGTAAGTGCAACCGAATCCCGTTCTTGAATTGCACACAGCGTGGACAGTAATTAACCTTTTGGAGGACGACCACGGATACGACAAATTCCAAAATAAATTACGCAACGTGCGCCGCGTTGCGTAAAAGCGAAAAATAGGCAGAGCTGTCGGACGGCACCGCAATAAGAATTAAATCGATAATTTCGTAAAAAAAAAAAAAAAAAAGAAGTAAAAATACCTATGATAATAAAAAATAATCTTCCCTTTCGTGTGTCGTCGCGCAACAGGTTTCCATATGGTTTTCGATCAGACGGTCGCACGCAATAGGTAATATTATTTCCCTCGATATTACGCCAAAATTATAAAAACTCGAATAACCCGTTCCCGAATCCAGGACGATGAGAGAAAAAAAAAAAAAAAGCCGTCAGAGATGACCGAGTTTATACGAGTCTGGTGATGACAATAATGTTAGGTATTATCTAAGAACATTACCTACGCTAAAAGTCATTACGGAACTACCGGTCAGACGTAGTCCGATATTTTACCGTGTTGATTATTTTAATAATATTTACTGTGAAAATCGTATAGATATCGCCTATTGATACCGGCGATAAGTCGACAATAATATTCTCGAGAATTTATACAACACCGTGTTCGCGGTTAATAATTTGCAATTTAAAACACCGTGGAGTCCGGGAGAGCCGGAGAAAACGTCGATAAAAAAAAAAAAAAAGCCAATATTTTACTTATCTGTTGTGTTTTCTCTCAATAAAATCCGTCCACCGCGCATCCCTGTCCCCACGGCTTGATGGTCTTAATTTCTACTCCCTGGGAACTAGAGGTCCCTGTTCTACCCCTCGTTGTTTTGGTCGTCCTTTATTACTTTTCTTGTCCAGTTAGTGACCGCATTGTGTTCACACGTAATATCAGTACGCCCGTCAACCGTGCCCGGGGACAAGCTTAGCTTGTCGGCTTTAGCGGCGAGCTCCCCTCCAATAAAATCGGCTCTCAACTCCTCCGTACAAATGATATGAAGGAAAGACAACTATGTCCGTATGTATGTAATCTTCTCCTGATTTCTTTTTCATTTCTTTATATATTACGTAAGATTTACCCTGTCAAATATTATTAATCTCTTTTCGTCCGGCTCTGCTGACGCCCACGCTCCGCATGCGAACAGTACACCACAATAGTATAGTGAATACCTACTTCATGTCGTCTTGTATCCGTTCTTCTGGGCAGTAGTTTCGACTAAATTTATGACACAAGTGGAAAACAGCATCTATTTGAATCTATTCCCGGTTAATTATACTTATAAATATGAATAAATCTATTTTTTTTTTCTGTTAATCTCCTCGCGATGGCTATAGTTAATTCGCTTGTTGGTCGATGTCAACTCGAATAGAAGTATTTTACATTTGATACCCGACCGTCAGAGAATCGCGTGCATAATATTATGTTGCACTATTGAAGTTGAATAGGAAATTATATTTGTTCACGTTTCAGAGGGCCAAAAATATAAAATAGGCTCCGGGGGCAACACCACGCCGAATTGTTTAAAAATAAAAACGAAAAGAAAACCCGCCCCGGTTTTTACCGTCATGCTTTCGCAAAAATTAAAAAAAAAGAGCGATTTGGTTTTCGCTCAGGGAAACGGGGATGGGGGGGGGGGAGCGAGGAAAACACTTGTTAGATCTGTCCGCGAGTGCGCACGATACGAGTCACGCGAAATACCGAAATGCATTCGGTATAAATACTCCGAGGGGTACTCCGGGGATTCGGAAATATTAACTTTGACGAATAATGTTGTTCGCAGCGAAAATCGAAAACCCTGGGTTTTATTTTTCTTTTCTTTTCTTTTGTTGTTGAGGATTTTTGGGCGAAAAAACGAGTGCGGCTCACTATGTTGTCGGCCCGCCCAAGCTAATACCAACGAAACCAATACGGTTCACGGGATACCGCGGAGATAATAAAAAAAAAGAAGATCGGTGGAATATCGTCGAAAAAAACGTTACGGTATTATTCAAGCCCGTATACAGGTGGGTGGGTGGGAGTTAAAAGAGAGTAATATTTTATAATCAATACATTTTCCAGATCAATATGTTGACTTTCGTTTATGGTTTAAAATTGTATTTAATCAATTTTTCTCGTTACGTATGACGAGTAGTTATAATATAATTAAAAAAAAAAAATATATATATATATATATAATTGTGTATTTTTAGTATAATGAATTAAAAATATTTTAACCGCGCCCTCCCCCCCCCTCTGGAAAATTGATCGTGAACACGTGCTCGGTATTATTATATTATGAAAAAATAAAAAATAAAATATAATCGAATATTGTAGGTTTTATACAGACGCGAACCCGTTGAAAACGAACGGCGCGCCGTAATCGTCAGACCGCGACGGGTTTACCGAGCTCGTCCTCTCGGCATAAAAAAAAAAAAAAAAAAAAAATATGTAAAATATTTTCAATTAAAGTAGCTGACGGCGCGCGATGAGT
This sequence comes from Tuberolachnus salignus, assembly GCA_956483605.1. Lineage (NCBI taxonomy): Eukaryota > Metazoa > Arthropoda > Insecta > Hemiptera > Aphididae > Tuberolachnus > Tuberolachnus salignus. The sequence continues at coordinate 35,531,606 of OY101436.1, read as the reverse complement.
TATCGATCTTGTTATTGCGGGAACCGCCGGCGAGATTTATCGACGATATATTTAGAAATTCGATGAAACATAATGACATGTACTTATATTATTACCCGGTGCGTAGGAAGGTAAGTATACACGTACGTATATATATATATATATATATATACGGTATGCGCACGTAAAACTGGACTCGGTCCAAATGTCCGACGGGTTCTCGCAAAACGTCGTAAGAAAAAAAAAAAAAATATTAAAAAAAAAAAAATTACTAACTCCCCCCCGCCCCCACCAACCATCCGGCGGGTATATTGGCGACACGGCGGGCGATTCGTCTCCGGGCGATGAATACATAAAAAAAAAAATTTAAAAAAATTATTTACCCGCGTAGACTGAGAATGGGACGCGGATCTGGGCGTAAAAAAAAAAAAAAAAAAATATCCGAAAGAAACGAAAATACCGATGGAGATTTTGTGAAAAAAAAAAAAATAGCACCTCACCCCGCTGAATGAATAACACGACTAAAAATAAAAATTCAATTTTTGAATCGTTACCGTTGTAATCGTGCAAAATTTTGTCCTCTATAATTTAGTGTACCGGGGTTTTTTCTCTTTTTTTTTTTTTTCGTTTATTTATCGTTAAAGACTTTACGAGCTCAAAACGTCTTAATTTGCTTCTTCCAAAACGTCTTCTGCTCATGATAAAACCTAATTTCCAGCGCGAATATAGATATCTCTGAGATGTGACTTTATATTCTGGCCAGACTAAAATACGCTGTCCACGTTATTGTTCAGGCCAAAATAAAATCATATCTCGAATGTAACAGTTTCGCGTGGCGAAAATTGATCGAATTGGTAAGTAATGGAATCTTTTAAAAGTCGATTTCCTAACATTTTCATGTGTTGAGTTGTGTCGGTATTCACTCGGGGGTACGTAATACCATGTTAATATTTCAAACTATACGGTTTTTTTTTAGTATACATAATGCCATACGTTTATTTGAACCATTAACACGAAAATCTGTTCTACGCCTATTATAAAATGTGCGGGTTACGACATTTTGAAAACCACCTCGATCGTCGTATATAAAAAAAAAAATATAAATAATAATAAGTACCTAACAATTTATTTAAACAAAATATTATTTTTGAAAGGACGCCGTTTTGTCTTAAATACAGTGACTGAGAATACTATTTTGAAAAAAAAAAAGAATGGTATTTTTGCGTTCGATCGTTGCAAGGAAATATGGGAAATATTATTGCCCACTATCCATATCATTAGGAAATGGACTAGACTCGATGTTTTCTAGCGGAAATTTTTTTAATATTTTCAAACATATTATATTAATATTGTATTTTTTCGTCCCCAGACAAAGACACGATGAACAGATTTGGTAAGGTGTCGTTGGTGTTGCTGGTGGCCGTCGCGTGCCGCGTTTACGCGCAAAGGGTGCCGACCAGCACGCCGTGCTCGCTGTCGTTCTACCGGTATCTGTACAACCTGCCCGGCGAGCAGATCCGGCCCGACGTGCCGGAGGGCACGTACATGTTCGGCAAACGGGTGGGCCCGCCGTTGTCGCAGGAAGGACAGGCGTCCGACTTGCGGGCGGCCGTCCTGAAGCCGGCGCCGTCGTACGACGCGCCGCAATACCTGCCGCCGCCCAAGGAGCCGTCCACGACCACGACCACGACCACGACCACTGCGAGGCCGTCCACCGCGGCACCGGTGTACATACCGCCGCCGCCGCCCCCGAGCCCCATCTACCCGGCCGAATCCGTCAACAACGCCATCACCGTGGTCGGACCCGCGAAACCGACGTGCAACTGTCCGGAACACGATCGCCAGGCGCCCGTCGACGGCGAACTGCTGCCGCCGTACCGATTCCAACAGTCGCTGCCCGAGTACCGGCCGCAGCCCACAATCGCCGTGCCCCGGTTCTCGCCCCCGCCCCAATTGCCCGTGGTGATCGACGACAACGAGATATTCGGTGCGGGCCAACGGAAACCGGCGACGGTACCGGCGCCGCAATTGATCGTCCATCACCCGCGCCCGTACGGCAAGTCCCACGAGCACGAGAACTGCGAGAAACCGCGTCCCGCGCCCACCACGACCACCACGACCACCACGACCACGACCACGACCGAGGCCCCGACCACGCCCGAGGCCGTGGTGGAGACTAGACAGAACGAGATCGTGATCTTGCCGCAGTACCAACACCACGACTGCGAGCACAAGCACACGGAACAGGTGCCGCAGGAATCGCTGGGCGTCCCGTCCACAGACTACGGCGTGGTGCCCGTACAAGTACCGGAACAGGCGCCGTCCGCCGGGTACCATTACGACGTGCCGTCCGGCCAGCCGTTTATATACGAGTCCGCGGCCGCGGCCATCGCTAACGGTTACACGTACCCGAAGGCCAGCCCGTCGTTCGAATACCCCAGCGGATACCCGTCCCAGGGAGCAGCGCTCTTCGAATCCGATTCGTCCAAGCCGTCCGGCGCCGATGACGGTAACCTGATCATCCTCAAGGTTTAGAACATCGTCCCGTCACGACCGTATAATATGGACGTGCCCAGTGCGCGCCGTGTATATACACCGTGTTTCGCGAAAACGTGCTATCCCTCGAACATTAATATTACCGTATATAACATTATTAAAATATATATATATATATTTTTTTTTTCTTATCATTATCAGTAGAATAGTATTATAGACATTTTAATTAGTCGTAGTTTATTAGTATAGTGTCGTCGTGCGCGCGAATCGCACATAATATCTATCTTATCGTGTTACCAATATTATTATTATTATTAGACAAAAACCGCGTATTTACCATTCGTCGTTACCATTTTAGCTATTATCGTATTTCGAACTTTCCGGTTTTCATTATTATTATTTTTTTTTTTTGTAAAATCATTACAATGTATCGAGAGGAATCATCCATGTGTCATTTTCTGTTTCCCCCCCCCCCCGCTCCCGTTTATTATCTTAAGATTTCATTCAATAAAAATATACACTAATATTTGTAGTAGAATTTTTGTTTTCCTACCCGAAATACACAATAATAATCTATCTATAATAATTATCAATATAAACGTGAGACTACTTTCATTGAAACGGGTTGTTTCTCAGAAACAAACTTGTAGACAATTCTTACATTGATGGTTTTCAACTTTTTATTTGTTCAATATCGTACGCAACAATTATGCAAATGTTAACCCGTCACTGGTGTCGCGTAATTTGAGAACCACCGGCTTGCTCCGGGTTGTATTTCCCCCAAATTCATAGTAACTTATAATGAAATAATTAAAAATTGACGAATGAAGCACACTCTATTGTTCCGTTTCGGGGACATATTGCGGTTAAAAAAATAATTTGTCGTGTCGCGTGAGCCAATCACCCACTACGCGTGAGTAAAACGACGTTACAATTATTTATTTTATATTATTCGCCGTATTATTTGTTTGAAAAATTAAAATTTTTTATTAAATTATTACGTAATCGTTTTTAAACAAAATACAGGGTATAGCATTACATTCGATTGCATAACTAGCCGAATTACCCAGTTTCGCCTGTGTGTAAAATTTGTAAGATTTCTTGCAAAATTGTCCAAGTCGTATGTAAATATCAATAGTTTTAACCTTCTTGTGATTTGCAATTATCGGGTTAGGTTTGCGGTTCATGTGGGGTTTTGGGTTCGTTCGGAACGAAAATCGAATTATTTTTGTTGCCTTACGGATTACCATAGCCGATGATGATACGGATAAAATCGAAAAAAAAAAAACAACGTCGTAAAAATTATTTGTTTCCTAAATAAAAACCCATTTTATACGTAAACAGCGGGAATGGTCGAGGTGTCTGTTGAAATGTACTCGAGATGACGAAAGTCGATTAGTTTTCTTTCGAGTTATCGAGAGTTAAAAAGCGCTTTTGAGCGCAATGGTAGTTTCATGGGGATTTCAGTGTATTTCAAGATAACGACGTTCGACATAATGCAAATCGACTGCAATCAATTATATTCTCGGTTGAACTTTAGATGCGAGTCGAATAAGAGAACTATGCGAGGGAGAACGTCCAATTTTTAACGACACCTTAAGATTTTGGAGGAAAAAAAAAATGCCAAGTAGCAATGTAAACCCGACCAAGATAAAAAAATTATTGATCGCCCACCCGATCTAAATTTTGAATAGAGGTTTAAATATTTCGATGACAATAACAGTAAGTGTTTAACATTTTAATTGAATTTCAGCAATCGCATAGTGTAACTTTGTGCGGTTTATTTCATAATTTTCTTATTCGTTTTATTAAAGCTATTGTGTAAATTCCAATTTAAAAAATCTCGAAGCCGGATACTATTTAGAATCGCGTTCGCAGTATTGGTACAATTGAATTTATAACACTGCGCTGATTATTGTGTTGTTCTACAATACAGCCAATGGATAAATATCCTCTATATTTCGGAGATTTAATCTTGACGTATCGCGAAAATGGCGTCCCACGTAATATTATCGATGGTCAATGCAAATCGGGTAAAGCTCGACACAATTGTACGAAAGTCATTTACGATTATTCTCATCAGTTATTACGGTTTTACTACATATTATAATATAAACCACTAAGAATATTTTTATTTCGTGGAGTACAATACGATTATGTGAGGCTTTATCCCCCTCCCGTCTTTTTACAATCGTTCTACCAAGAGTCTTGTCCCGATCATAAAACGACAACAAAGCTTTTGTGTAGCGATTTGGATCTGGTTGGCGCGTTGAAGAGGTCAAACGGGGATATTTACTCGACGACGTTTTTTGTTATTTTCAGGTTATATACAGGCCTGAAATATTTACCGAATACGTAAATTAGCAATTTCGATACGTGGTACAATTTTCAATATATTCTGACAGTTAATGAGCTGTGTATGAAGCATTGAAGCTATTTGAAATTTTCGCGGTTTCATTAGTATTTATGTGAATACAATTTTTACTTTTGGCTTTGCATAATAAAGCCTGAAAATCTGACACAAAGTTCAGGGTAAATTGAACTTACGAATATCCAAAAAAAAGTAAAATTATGAGCGTAATATAGTCATTATTTTATTTTTTTTTTTATATAAGCTATTAAAGCACACATTTTGATGAAATTCGTAAAAATCACAGAAATTTACCTTAACGTAAATGTTATTTTGTTCAGGATTTATGTGGATAATAATTTTTTGCCTTTTCTAAACAATTTCTAAAAAAATTCAAGAAAGGAAAAGAAAAAGAGCAGTTTCAATTTATTTTATAATTACAATTTTCAAATGTAATTTATCGAATCATGTTGAGGGGAACACCGCTCAGTATCGTTTTTCATAATTATGCAATGATTTTTCTCGTAGCTTACAGATACCTATAAACAAAATTACCATATTTTTTCTATTTACCCATCTAAACTTATTTACTCACGATTTAGGTTTAAATCAATTTGAATTTACATAATTCTAAACCTAAAACGCAATACCGGGGACCTTAAACACGAATACTTGATCGTTATGGTGATAGTAATAAGGTGTACACCTATATATTATATACATCACACCGAATCCGAATATCCAGCGACACAATATGAAACGCAAAGCGATAATCGACGAATAATAGAATATATGTATTTAGATAAGTAAAAGTCTATAAAATTTGCACAAATTTTCATTTCTTCAACGCTTACCACTACCGGGTACAAATCTATCGTATTTTGATATTTTATTTTGTAAACGATACATAATACAACCGGAGGAATCGGAAGTAGGGAATTATTATTATTATTTTTTTATTATTATTATTATTTATAAATAATATTTACAATCTGTGTTTGAACATTACAATAAGTAAATTTGATAATTTATGTACAATTTTGACTTTAAATAATATGATGTGGGAGACCAACCAGTGATGGAACCCAACATGATATTAATTTAGGTAAGTAGATTTCTTCAATATTTTCTCTTGAGCCGATGGGTGGGATTTATGGGTTTTAAGATTTGCGATACTAATGAGTTAGTATGGGAAGGTAGTTTAAAATAAAAAGATCTGTAATGTTTGGTGGCTAATTGCTCAACTGTCTCGATTTTTAGATCAGAATGCAGTGTAAAGTCAGATACGGACCAAGGTGCGTTATTAGTGCCTTTTTTTTTTTTTTTCATTATTAAAAAATGAAACAGGTGAAATGGCTTGTTCCTCACTCCCCCCCCCCCAATCGGTGGGCTTGTTTCGTTTAAAGTTATTAATTCGCCATTTAATCAAATACGATGTCGATACTATTATTAAGGAGGACATTTATAGGGCAATAAATCAGAATCGAGAATATATTAATACAGTTTTATCATTTTTTTTTTACGATTATACAAATTACATTCAATCCCTCCGTTCTGTACGTTATCGTTGTATTAACAATATAAAATAACACTGTGACGTACACGGATGAACACAATTGATTCCGATTCGATAAATAAAAAATAATTCTCTGTGGAGCACGTTTAGCAGTCGTTCAGCATAATAACATTATGCATATTTATAGCAGAGTCAACTATGTAAAGCGCTTGATATTGTGTTTTAACATAATTTAATATTATTCTGATCACAAATACCAGGGCTGTAATGCCTACGTACGTATACTGTAAATTAGAAAATTTAACATTTTAAATTTGTATTGCAGCTAAGGATCCGGTTAAAAAATATTAAAAAGCGGATGTACGTATAGTTTTAATGCACGTATATAAATCGAGTTGTTTATTTTACTTTATTAAATTCGACTGAGCTGTTAAATTAAAATCCTCAAATACCCAATTGAATATAATTATATTATGTTACCGACATTTTCTTTTTGCACCGTTAAGTACCTATTAAAAAAAAATCGAAAAAAATCACAGAAATATGTGCCGATCAAGTATTGATTACGATTTGTATTTATTTTTTTTTTTCCAACGACAAGATAGTGAACATTATTATAATATATTATTATTATTATTTTATCAGTTGATTATGTTCAGCTTGAGTGAAACCGTAAGTAATTTGGATCGTTTACTATCATATTATTATCTAAAAAAAAAAAAAAAAAATTCAATTGCCGATCTTCGAGTAGCCGTTATCTGGACATATATACGAGCCCGTAATAATTTCCACTATCGTATTAACATAAAATGAGGCAATAATATTTTATTACTCGTACACGTATATTTCGATTATGTTACACAGGCACGCGTCTTTTAGAGGTAATAAACTCAATGTATATTGTAACGCGGCGTTATAATATTTTATTTCTTATCGATTAATCAATTTACCACTTAATTGAAAAATAAAAATCGAATTCCTGTACACGTTAAATAAAAATAAATAAAAAAAAAAAACGTTCGTTACATTTTACGCGGTACGTCGCGTCGCGTGTCCGCCGCTCTTCTTTTGACAAACGTTTAAGTACTTTAATATTGAATTATGTATATATATAAAAAAAAAAATCGTTTAAAAAAATCGCGTAGAAGAGTATTGCGAAATAGACATTTTTGAATAGATTAAAGCCGTGCCAAGGAACGTACGATAAAAGCTGGAAAAAGAAACGAGATCGAGACGCCCGTCATCGGCCACACAAATATTTCAAATTAAACCAAATCCGTTCGTATAGGAAGTATTCGACGAACGAGATAAAACGAAAAGAAGAAAAACGCAGGTCCCCGAAGAATTCCGTCCCGAAATCTCCGTACCAATGTGAACGATGATTAATACGTAATCGTATACGAATAAAATATGATTATTATTTTTTTTTTTTTTTTTTTTTTTTTTAAACCGTCGTCGTCGTCGGTTACGACCGCGGGGCGCGTACGTTTAAAATTATGCAAATTGATATACCGTCCATAGACAACAATAGTAATAATAATATACGCCTAGCTGTTTAATATTAATTATATACGAATTGCCGCGAACAAAATTGATATTTAATAAATTCCGTTCAGCCGTAAATTAATGCCTATGCGTGAGCGAACGGCGATCGATATGTACGTTTCTTCGGCGGAATAATAACGAAAATTCGAACGCGCCTAATGGTCAGTCGTGAATGACAATCAGTCAGCTTTTGATGGGTGTATTTTTTTTTTTTTTTTTGAATGATAATGACTGACAATCAAATTTCATGACTGATGGAGTTCAAACGTGTTTAGGAATTTTTATCATCAATCAAGATGATCATGAATGACCATGTTTGTCTATGAATGTACAATTTATCAGTCAATCAAGTCGTGTATTTTCGTGTTCTTGTACATTTTATATCTTCGTCGAAAAATGGCAAATATTTTCGTGTTTTGTTTTATCAAAACGCAAAGTAAACAGCAATACCCAGCCATGGCTTCTTCATCCATTCTAATGCAAAGTTTAATTTTTGAAGTTTAACATATATAAAAATATTTTTTCAATAAATATTGAATAATGACAACAACGCGTAACGCAACACTTTCAATAGTAACAATTGTGTTGACCGTACAAATATAATAATCGTATACGGTAATTATCAACCGTCCAATTTTTACTGTCAATCAACGTTGATTGTCATTCATGACTGACCGCGTGCGGGGGGCCTCTTAACGGCGGTGATATCACCACACGGTGACGGATCGTGTGTTTGGTGAGTATCCGAAACGTTTGTGTTTCGACTGTGCCGGCCGAACCGAGGAATACAATATCGGAATTCGATAGGATTTATATCGGAATTCGATAGGATTTATATCGGAATTCGGTATGCTGTGTTGACTTGACGATCCGCCGACATCTACCGCCGGTCGTCGACGTCGGTGTTTTCACGATTTTACAATTACCTACGATATGCCTTGTGAGTTTCCTCGGCAACGGTGGAAAAAAAAAACGCTAATCGAGTTTCGGTCCCGCCGAGCCGACGCTTTGCACCGTACCGGCGGCCCGTGTAACTTTGAAAAATTCGCAACGGAAATACTCTCCAAACAGGAATTTGTCAATACGGTATACGGTAAATATTGTTACTCGGCCGAACCGGATAAAATTCAATTGCAATTCGAACACTGAAATATAAGAACACGCGCGTCAAACAAACACTATTGTTTAGTTTAGGTGAAACCATTGCGAATTCGTTTCACCGCAAGGCGAGCTACGAAAAAACCGCGTGTTTCCTCCTCGGCTATCGGCAATCCGACCCGAACGATATCGACGATTTTCGGCCAGCGTTCATCGTTTCACCGTTGACATTTGTTCGTCGCAATTGTTTACGTTTCCAAAACGGTCGTTTTGATTTGCCCGAGGTTATTACCATTTGGAATACCGTACGTGGTCGTGCCGAACGAAAATAATAATATATCACTGCGGTAAGAAAAACAAAAATCCGAAAAAATATACTAAACGATTTTTATAAACGGGCTCCGGTCGTCGTCGACGGAAGCGGATTCGGTGCCTATACACCTACTGGCAAATAACGATTTTGACGGGCCCATCCAACGGGGAATTGCGTGTAATCAATTACTATATTTCGTAATAGGATCGTTTTAAATCGGTCTACCGGATTTTCGATCGACAAAAACGGCTATAATAATAACGGTCGATGACAACAATCGGTAAAAATTGATTGATATTAAGAGACGGCGGCGATTACCCCGCGATTCGATTGTAAAAACTTTTTCGCCCGGGACAAACTACTAAACTCATGCCGTTCTTATTACGGTAGTGTTACTAATTTTGTTTTAATATTGCAACCCGATAGTTTTTTTTTACTTTTTTTTTTTTATTTTGTTTTTACGGTATCAAAAAAAAATAAATAAATAAATAACGGGCAAAATTCTCCTGGATATGCGACGGTATTTTGGTAAACGGAATGAGCACAGTTGTCCCGCGCGCAACGGTTTTTCGTGTCAATTTTATTTTATATCATATTTGCTTCGATTAGTGATAATCCGGTAACCGCTTCATCAAACCTACAACTTCACCTTAACCTCATGACTGACCGGTACGACAAACGGCGTATCAAAATAAACCAAAACCAATCAAATCGTACTACATTTACTCTCGAGAAGGGCGTATGTCCAACTGTTACACTAAACAACATCCCAATTCCCACGTCGGACACGGTGAAATACCCGGGACTCAATCTCGATAAGCGTCTAACATGGACAAAAATCATTTACGAACCAAAAGACTGACTCTCAATGCCCCCGTATGCGCACGCTCAGTCCTCTAATGTTGAGAAACAATAATACTAATTTTTTTATTTTTTTTTTTTAAAGTAATTTACAATCTGTTCTTAACTAGGACAATAAGCAAATGTGTACAGAGTAAATTTAAACATTAGACTTTTGATGGAAGAAGCCACCCATTAGTGACACTACCTATTTTGATTTATGTTTTTTGCTTTAATAATATTATGATTTATAAGTTAAAAAAATTTTAAATTTGGAATAAGAGGTCGCGACACCATCTTCGCTTAAGCCGTCTTGGGGGATTGCCTGGAATAATACTAATTTAAAAGTCAAACTTTTAATTTACCAGACCCTCCTGAAACCTATTTGGACTTATGGCATACAGCTCTGGGGTTCAGCAAAAAAAAATCCAATATCAATAAAATCCAAGTGTTCCAGAACCTAGATTTTCGTCGACTCTCAAATGCACCGCCGTACGTATCAAACCTAACATTTCATAACGATTTTCACGTGAAAACCGTCAATGAAAAAGCACAATTATTTTATGTGCGCTTCCGTATGCGATTTCTATCCCACCAAAATCCACTTGTTAAAAACCTCTCCTCTCTAACTCTCCCAGGAAATCCTAGGCGCAGGCTAAAAAGGAAATGGTGTGTCGTGACCTCATACAAGTTCCAATTTAAAATATACATATATAGACTATATAACTAATATAAATAATTCATGTTAAGTGTTGCCAGTGGGCGGTTTCTTATTCAATTTTTCACGTTCTGTCTTCTCTTAGCGCATACACTTATGGTGCATTATTCGTATAGATTGTTTATTTCTAATTAATAATAAAAAAAAAAAAAAATAAAAAAATAAAAAATATCATATTTGCACGAAACAAATACACGTGATAACGACACGGGGCTCGTTTAACATTTATTTGATAGTGAATTTGCGTATTGTTTTGGTTGATAAATTACAGTTTTCACGTAAACGTCGATAAAGTTGCCTGTACGCGACCCCTTAAATACGGAAGATGATCGTCCTCTTAATCCTGAATTATTGTAGTAATGATACGGTTGACCTACACACACATACAGTTGACGACGCGTGTACGGAAATTATAAATTATATTCAAATTGATCGTCCCTTTATGTACAGTGGTGTACACATTAATTACACAGGAAGAACGAAACATGAAAAAAAAAAAAAAAAAACACAAAATTATTATTATTATTTTTATTATTTTTTTCATTCAACACTAGAATATATTTATTTACACGTTTAAACAACATTAAAAAAAGAAAAAAAAAACAAACTACATGATGCGGTTCAACGTTTGAAACTATTATACTGTCGCCGTAATCGTTATAATATAATTTATAGCGTGTACGAAACCGCGAGTATTTCATTCGTACGAATTGTTTCGTTTTAATTTACGGTTTTCAACGGATGGTAAATTAAATCACACGAATTTTATAAACGTGTCAGCGAAAGCTCGCGCGCGCGCCCTAAGCGATTTATTATCATGATAATTGTACGCGAATACGTGCAATAGTAATAATTTTTGACTAAAAAAAAAAAAAAAAAAAAAAAATAAAAAAAACGATCCGGCGGTAGTTTTGACATTATTTGTCGCGCGGTTATTATTCGTATTGATATATTTCTATGAACAGAAATCGCGCTAAAACACGGTTAAGTTTACGTGGTGCGCGCCCGATAACGACGCTAGTTTTTGAAAAATTCTAAAGGAATTTAATATCGAAATGGCGACCGCGGTAAATACCGACATAAATGTCCCGAACGATTACAAACGCGACGCGATTCGATGGGATTGTTCGTCCGTCAAAACCTGACGGTCCGGCAAGGCGGTTATACTTCTGGCTGCTGTGGCGGCCGTCCAGCGGCGTGCAGCTCTCCGGAGCGTGTCGCACGGGGCGGCGTTAATCGTTGCGGGACTACCCCCCCGCCGATCTGTTGGCCACTGGTAGGTACGGGGCTTTCGAAGCTCTGCGCGCGTTGGGGACTACGACGGAAGGCGACCAACCCCGCCCGTCAGCGCTCCGCTCGAGGATCCGCGTTGCGACCAGATGGGCGCTCCGGATCCGTAGCGCGGTGGTGCCCGCGGGAAGCGGACGCTCATTCCCCCGGACTTGCTGGTGCGGTGGGACACAAGACCGCATGGTTCGACGACTTACCGCCTCACTCAGCTTCTCACGGGGCACGGATGCTTTAACTCGTTCCTTCATCGGATCGGGCGAGCTCGGCACCCCGGGTGTTCTCACTGCGGTTTTCCCGGTGAGCAGAATGAGGTGGATGACGACGCTCTCCATACCCTCGTGCGCTGCGAGGCGTTTGACGGGGACAGGGAGGATAGGTCCTTTCGAACCAGGCGACTTGGTGTCGCTCATGTTGGAATCCCCAGATCGTTGGAAAGCCGTGGTCGATTTCGCAGAGACGGTCGTCGGGGAAAAGGAGTCGGCCGAACGGCAACGCCGAGCCCTCGACACCGCCGGCGCGCGCCTTCAAGCGCATCGCCGCCGTCATTGATCGCAGCCCTGTAGACGACAGACCGCCGGCCGTGGGGCCCGCGTAGGAAGCGTCCCCCCTACTAGTGTAAGGGCAGCAAGCTTGGCTACTGCCCATTCCCCGGTAGGGTCGCCATGCTTTGAACACTAATAATGTGAGCCCGCCCCGTCGAAGGGGAACACGGGATTTTATTTTTGTGTATAATTTGTACTTGTTCATTTGCAAATAAATAAATGATGACGACCCGCCTCCCGTAGTAGAGCCTCACGGTCATTCCGGGAGGCGGGGGTATTGCCGATAGCAAAATTAAAAAAAAAAAAAAATCGACGGAACGGTAATTTTTATTGTACCGTTGTAAGCCGAGAACCGGGAGAAAAGTGTAGGGTGTAAAAAGAACAACAAAAAAAAAAAAAAACAATTTCTCGTTTCGTTTACATTCGACAGCTGTCCCGGGGCGTCGTGTGTACGGCCCGCCGACGTCCGTATGCAACCGGAAGTGCACGGAACTTATTTTTCGGAAGTCCGGGGTTTGCAATACGGAAAAAAAGTTTTGCCGCCGGTCTGCGGGAAATTAGACGTAACCGTTTCCGACACGCGCCGCCCCGGTTTCGGCGTGACGCCGTGAAGTTTGAAACGCTAAACAAACCCGCCGGGACCGCGGGGACCGCCGAGTGCGATTATCACAGTGTGACAGCCCCGGAAAGTTAATAGTTGATCGAAACTCGTACAGTTCACTTTCGCGTGTATTTTTCTAATTCTATTCCCTATTAATAATCGTTTGTTTTATCGTTACGCCGAGGAGTCTCTATTTTTACTTTTTTTTTTTTTTTGGAGGTTTTTTCGCAACCTACGGGGAAAACTCTACCCGACAGGGAAATTCTTCCCCCGTAGGCGCATCGTTTATTAAAGAAACGATTTCTCAGCACATTGTATGTTCTTACTTGCTAAAGCTTACAAAACCAGTGGTCTTAATTCTGCGGTTAATATTTACAATTTACAGCTTACATTAGTATATACACGAAGTTTACAACTTAGTCTTAGCCTAACTGCCGCTCTCTGGCGTTGGCGCTCCTCTTCCTCTCTCGTCTTCAGCACCTCCTCGATGAACTGAATCGTCGTTTCCCAGTTCGTCGGGCTCTCCAGCATTGTTTTCACCGCCGTTTCCCGCCGTCGAAAGCGTTGCCGTTGTTCGCCTCCGGCTCCCTTCGTTGCCTCCACCATCGGTCGCGGTGGAAGAAGGCGTGCCCAGCCTTCCAATCCTACGCAGGGGTACTGGCCGAAGCAGCCGTGACCCGATAGGAATCGGGTGAGGTGGCAGTTGGTATTGCCAAACTTCCTGGACACCCAAGGCGCCACCTTCGCGATCAGTCTTCGGGTCCAGGCGGTGGCCTCGGTTTCGGCCCGGTCCCACACCTCCTGCCACTTCTGGAGCGTTTCCGCCCTCGTCTCCCGCACCGTCGGGAGCTGCTGTCCGTCTGCGCGGTCCGCCGCCTGGAGGTGCGCCGGCACTACGCTCACGACTAATACGGATCGTCCGGACACACATCCGACGCGCGTTAAACAGCGTGTTTATATGTTTGCGGATGATTTCGCCCGGCGTGTGTGTGTGTTTTTTTTATTTTTATTTTAAATACAATATAAAAATCGCCAAATCAAAACGCCAATGTCCGTCGCTAAATCGTGTAAATTATTATTATTATTATTTTTTTTTTTTTTTGATTTTGTCGGGTTTAGTGGACACGGCAATATCTTACGGTTCGTGAATAATTATTGTACACACGAAAACGCATTAAAATAACAAAATTATACGGAATCTTTTACATATTTTACAATGCGGATCGTTATAGGTAGCACAATTTTTCTACGAGAAACGTCATAAACCGTTTTTGGCGCAACATACATGTAATATTATAATAAAATACACGGTATTTTCCCGATTGGCGACTATCCATTTGCACGTGCGTTCGTTTCGTGAATGTCATAAAAAAATAATAAACGATCTCTCGTAATGCGCGGCACAGCAATAAAATAATTGAGAAAAAAAAAAACGAATATTTAAATACCCATAATATTAATAATTCATTACGCAAAACACGAAGTTGTTTTCGTACTTAAATTTACCGTTAATATGCTTACGCGATAAAAATCACTGGATATTATAATATTCGTGTTCCCGGTTTATTCCGCAGCGTGTATCTGGAAAATTATTATGTATTATCTAGAGAAAAACAAATGTTCTTGAGAACGATCGAAAACCGTACGAACTTGTACGGTGGTCGAACTATTATTTCCGTTGTATTTTTGTTGGCCGGGCCATAATTATACTATTATACCGACGAGTAAAGGCAATATGGAAAAACACAAATAAAATAAATGTTAAATTAATTTGGAATATTATTATTGCACTCGCACTGGGCGTGCAATTCCGGCCAAGACGGACCGAATTATTGGGTTTAGCGCGGTAAAGTATATTGTAATGTGCGCAACACGAACAAATCGTGACGACTTCTTGTTGGCCAAGACAAAAAAATATAAAATTATATTGTATTATAAATCCGGAGCGTAGTAAATCACTGGTGAACATTCTGTACACGGTAATACCACGATTTCCCAACAATTACCAGCGTTTCCTATATCCTGTAGATTTTTTTGTTTTCTTTATAAGAATAGGTACCGAAAATTTCCGCAATTAATTTAATTGTTCATACACCGATCTCAGTTAGTGTTTTACCCTGTGAATATATCGCCAACACTGGGCGAATACAAATGCGGGTTTTCAGCAGGGGGGATACGATTCGAGACGTTTTTTTTATAAATTTGTACTGAGTCATTTTTTCGTTTTGCACACTCGGCCATTGGTCCGAAAATCGTATTCAGACATTTCGATCTTTATTTTTTTTAAATAGCCATAGACGTTTTTCTTAAATCTTTATACATACAGTGCATAATGGGTGTATAAATATTAAATAATTCAAGAGTAGTAAATATATATGAATACATGATCGAGTTTTTGGTTGTACCAACTATGAGGTAGTTCCGATTCTTAGCCTAAGTCACTTAAACTTAATCGTACGGCTTCAAGCGTTTGAGACGCCTAATGTCTTGCGAGTTGTCAAGAAGTTGTTTAGCAATTACATTGGTGTGCAGCTCTAGTTTGTTCACGTGTTGTTTGTTACCAAACTTTTTGATTTCGTCTTGGATGGACGACATCTTAAGATCATCGCGGTGTATGATGTCGTTTCTACCGAAATCTATAATTGTACGAAGAGCGATATTTTGAAAACGTCGAATAACCTGGACGTTGGATTTGCTGGCACAGCCCCACAGCTGGATGCAATAAATCCAAATCGGTTCGGTAATAGCTACGAGAAAGAGTCGTCTGTTAGCAAGGTCTAAGGTGGAATGTCTTCCAAGTACAGACAGTTCAGAGTATCATTCGGAGGGTTTGCAAATATTTGTTTGGTTGTACAGCAGTTAGGGCGGTTAGACGTCCCGTATTATTCGGCAAAGTTTCGTGTTTCGAAAGGCTGTCCCGTTAGTGTTACTGAAATCACTTCAAGCTCGTATTACATTACTTTCCGGACAGTTAGAGTTTTCCGAGTTTTCAAAGGTATACGTATAACGCATAGACTTTTGACTTTTCGTTATCGACATTATCTGCTGAAGTCGATAATCTGTCTGAACGATTTAAGAATATAATATACTTTAAATATCGACTGGACTACTCGTATCGAATTGACACGAAAAGAAATTCTATAGGCCGCTATACACGTCGATTCGAGAAATAAACATATGGATCGTGAGGCTAGAAAAATAATTTAGATCACTAGTCATGCGGCTTATTGAACCGTCAGCTCCAACTGTTACAAATCATAATAATGAAGAGGAAAACAATTTGCAAACGAGTAATGAACGACGACATTACGTAGTTTACGGGATATTTATCAGATATCAATGTATTCATCAACTTAGATTTGATTTAAATCCATTAGAATCACAGAGAATATGAGAAGAACAAATGTTAAGAAGTTCTATATTGGCAATTTCACAGAGGTATCATTGTGACGTCCAATAGAAGTTGTCTTCCTCCTGAAAATGTTGATATGTTGGTATTTTTATATCAAAACCGAAAATTGTGTTGCCGAAACTATGGCCTCGTTTTGTTCAATTAAACAAGTATTTTAATTCATAAAATATGTACCTATTTTTATTGATTTTTTCCAAATGATTTTAATTAAAATTGGATATTTACTATTCGTTTAATTACAATTATTTATGTTTATTTTCACTACTGTTTTGAAAGTCTACATCTACGTGTAGGGTATTCACGAGTTACCGAATATTCCGGATTACACGTTTTCCAATACGATAACCGTACACGTGTACTCGTGCGTACGTGTCACCCAATCACGATTATCGTAATATACTCGTAGGAACAATCATCGTCAGTCGTCTGCGCGCACGTTGTGTGGTGTCTTTTCGATAAATCGCGGCGTTCACATACGTATAAAGACAATTTTGATTGCGCGAAATATCTCACGAGACCACCATACAAATTTGTTAATGTTACAATAACCTCGCCGAACCTATCCGGCTGTTATAAAACGCATGGCGACACGAGTCCCGGGAAAACATCGGAAATTCGCAATTACCATCGTAATAGTGTACCGTTAGCGATTTGTCGGTGTAAAGACTCGAAAATAAAATATACACCCCTACACATCGATTTTCATAGATACTAGTGTTAGAGGTCTGGTACGTATCGACGCCGTAAGGGAACGCTACTTTCGACAATTTACCCCCTCCGGTAAATTTGTTCGAGGATATTTTTACCGGTTGGAATGGATATATTTAAGGGGTGAATATATCGTAGGATGAATTGAACGCCGCCGGTCGACATGTACGAGGTCTGTTCAAAATGTACCGGGACAAATATTGTTACGGCCAATCTACACACGATAACGTTTCAAATTGTAAACGGATGTATTCTCCGTTAGTATTAGTGAATATTCGTGAAACAAATATTCGGTTTAATATTACACGTGGTTAAATCCGGTCAGTTTGTTTCGGTTCGCCGTTTTCGACATGTCCGAAATTAACGAGCAACGCGTGTTCATCGAAGTTTTGCTTGAAACTTGGTAAAAATGATGCAACGGAAACGTACGGAATTGACAACAACCACTTTTGGGGATGATTCATCAAGTGGTTTCGTGACTTTCGAGTGTTTTAAACGTTTCAACGACGATCGGCGGTCAACTGAAGACGTTAAATCCACGTTCTGGAAAACCGCCGACGTCATCCAGAAACGATGGTGTAGCGACAATTTGCGAGAAAAAGAAAATGGGAAATGGCCGCCGATTAGAGAGTTCGTGAGTGAACAAGGCGAATCTCAATTGAGTCTTGTCATACAATTTTACAGGACAATGTACGGATGAGAAGGGTCGCGCTGCCAAATTCGTTCCGCAATTGTTCACCACGACAATGCACCGGCGCATTTAGCGCTGTCGATTCGTGAATTTTTGGTTGATAAAAAATTGCTGTGGTCCCGCGGACTATTCTCTTGATTAGACCCCATGTAATTTTTTTCTATTTTCAAGACTGGATCTGCGCTTAAAGGACAACGGTTTCAAGATGTAGAGGAAATTACAGCGAACGCGGCAACATAACTCATAGCTTTAACTTGTTAAATAGTTCCAAAGGACTTTTGAAAAACGGCAAGATCACTGCATATTTAAATAATACGTAACTTCATTTTTTTTGTAATTATTAAAAATAAAATCCTGGTATTTTTTTTAATTGACCTCGTACTAGTATATTTCGTCATCCATTGAATTACACTGAACTCGGCCATACTCCATGTTATGATTGTTTTTTTTTTTTTGAACAAGAAGGAAAAGAATTTCAGTAAAAATAAATCAAAATATTTTACATTTTTAGCCGTTTAGTACTTGCGGCCGTCTTATTTGCCGGCTGCGGATTTGCGGAAAGGGCGGAGTGGAGTTGACGAGGAGACGATCGTCGCCCGCGCCCTTGATCCGGACGACTATATTCGATCGTTCCCCGGCCAGGTCTGTTGGGCGCAGCCCGACACGAGGTTAGCTGGACGCTGTTTAAAACGGGCGATCAATCGGAATTCGATACACGCGCTCTTTTGGGGGGAGGGCGGCGAGTTTCGAACGACCGAGGTCCGAGGTCAGTCGGGTAACCCGCGGACGGCGACCACCCGGCGGCGTTTGGGATGCCGAGTACGCGACTGGTCGCGCCGAACGAGGGTCGGACGCCGGGCCGAAACTTGTGTGCGACGCACGGTCATTACGCGGCGTGACGTGATCTCGTCCGGCCTGTACAAACGGCTAAACCCGCAGAGTGACCGACGACGGCCGCGTACGCACACGGTGTTTGCATAATTATACGGCGACACGTACGTTTTTCCGATTATATTATACCGTCCCACCGGTCGTCGCGTCCAACAAGGTACGCGCGTGCACGGTGCAGATACGCTGCGCAGCTGTACCCGTACCGTCGGATCGGACCACGTAGTTTTCCTTCGATTTTTTAGTTATTTTTCGTATATATATATATTTATGTACCTACGAACCGCAGTTTGTCGGCTATTGCGTACCGGAGTGTGGACGATTTCTAGTTAAATGCTATTGTTCAAATTCATTTTTAACACATTTCTTCCAATGTTCCATTGTGGCGCTGAAGTTAACTCCACAATACCACATAGGTACTCGTGGAGAAATAACAGCGCGATATAAACCCAGTTCTGGGTTTATAATTGACGACAAATGGTTTCATTTACGTCGCAGGTTCTCAAATTTATTTCATCCACCGGCCACTTTGAAAATCAAACATTTTCCAGAGCCCCCTAATACTTGCTCAGCCTATCATCTGTAGTGCATCTTACAAACGGTAGTCATTGCCCATATGTATCTAAACATGCCATGCTTATATCTTATATCTGTGTTCAAACTTATATTTTAAATGAGAGCAAAACAAATATAATTAAAACGCATGATCTTTAAGGAATAAAATTATTTTATTAAAGTTCGAACATTAATCTATTCACTAATCTAAACCATATTTGAAAATATTTGTATTAAAATTAAATGAAAACATATCTCACGTTGAAGATGAACCTGGCGCTCTTTAACGAGTTTGTTAATACCAGGATTGAATTTACTTAAAAATAGGCGTAAGTCTCCGCGGTCAAATTGACGAGTATTCAGATGAATCGTCGATGTTTCCAGCCATCTCATCAGTTCGTCTTTGTATAGAGCAATTGTTCGAAGGAATTTTTGTCGCTGGTGTATGGTGCACAGTGGTTATAACTTCTTTTAATGTCGGTAAAATTAAATCTTCCCAAATATTGTGCGGTTTGCATGCAAGAGCAATTAACAAAGAGATATTGTACGAAGCGCAAAGTCCGTTATCGTCTTGCTTAGAAGCCGCGAAAATAGTTTTGATATTGTTGGCTGAGATACGTACATCTTTTCCATGTCTTTCTTATCTGAGTGCATATTATTAAAATGATCGTGTAGTTAGGTAAGTCAAGTGTCAACCGATTGATTTGTTGGATTTTCAATAAATCCGTACTTATTATAATCCGCAATGTATTGCCGGTTTTTCATTTGTTTGCTTCCGACATAGTCTTGCCCCCAAAATTTGACTGTTTTACGTAATCTAGTGTTTATCCACTGATGAATTTAACGTATGGATCAGGGTGTAGAAGCCCTCGGGTGTGACGGTTTTCCGGAGCTAGTGGATTCCATTCGAATGTATAGTTACGCGCACAACGATATTTTCTGGTGGTGAATAATACGATTGAAATATACGGAGTATCCGCCAAACGGTTACATACGTATAGAGACCTAGTTTCCAATATCATAATCTATTCTAGATTTAGGTAGACATTATGTTCAATATGTAATTTTAGCCGGTATATAAGCGAGGATTTCTCATAAAATTTCTCCAGAATAGAAAAAAAAACGGGAAAATGACAGAATTTTAAATTTATAAACAAAACAAGGAAACAAAATTAACAACATACAAGACAATTTAGTGAACAAAACGGTTCACTTATATAATAATAAAATGTATTATATATGTAATTGTATATGTTTATTACTCTTTAAAGTAAAAATCAATTAGCATAAATAGCGCAAAGATTTTTTTTTTTTTTTTTTGGAACTTTTAAAAAATGTTTTACTGAGCGAAAAGGAATAAATTAACCATATTCATAAATAACCCATATATATATATATATGTATATATTTTTTTATTTATAATTTAATATATGTTTTTATTTTTTAGACCGTTTATCATTCGTATAGAAAATGCCCGTATTTTTTTTTTAATTAGTTTATCATATTTATATTGAAAAAGTTTTTAAAACCATGCTCTCCGGCCAACTATTTTTATTACTACACTTAACGGTAGGTTTTTTAGTAAAATTAACATTATTTATTATTGAATTAAACTACAGGCGGTTATAAATTGCTAAACCAAGGACCTTTTTAGCCATTTAACCGCAATTTTATCTTTTAATCGATTTAACAATAATCGTATTAATAAGATTTAAGTTTGCATCGTTTTCCGCGACCTCGATGCACTAGTGCAGCCGTGTGGAAAACGCTATTAGTGTCGTTGATGTAATGCTACACCGTACGATCGCTAAAAAATCATATCGTATCACTTCCTTCAATTAAGCTTGCCGTATTTTACGTTACATAATTTTATAAAAACAAAAAAAAAAAAAAAACCAGGAAAACACGAATTCGAAATCAGTGAAAAAATGAGAAAACCCATTTATATTCGTTTAAATGTTTAATCAAAAATTATGACAATAACCAAACGATAACCAACACATTTTTTTCTATACTTCCCAGTCATAATTTTTCATTAATATTATTAGAACACCGAACACACAATGCCATACGTTATTACCGACATTCAGATGCACCCAATTTCTCGCCTTTATATTTCGGTATTTACAATTTTATAGATTTTATAAAACGCATGTTTTGGTAAAGGAAATCTGCTTATTAAATAAAATATTGTCTAGTAATAATAGTCTTTAAATATTATTATGACTATATTTATAATGAGATAGACGACACTTAAATGTTTGACATTATAATGAATAAATTCAATTATGGCGTTACAAAAAACCTAACATAGACTAGAGACTAGTAAATAATTCGAAAATAATGCGAATGTTGTCAATCGTACGTAGGGGATTCCGTCGGGAATAATAATTGCAACACTGGATTTCTGACGATACCACATAATACGACACGTGATCGACATTTTTTAATATACAATGTGTCAGGTTCATTTGGATGAGTTGGCGTAGGTCAGACTAATTGATTACACGAAAAAAACACGACGGAGGGGAAAAAAATGACGTACAATGTATTATTTTATGTCTACCGTATAATAGTACAGGGTGCGGCAGAGCCGACTGACGTGTTTAATGAGGTCATTAGCCTGTGATAAGATAAGAGCAGGCCTTAATGAGTGGTATATTTTGAATTGTACGGTAATGCCCGTTTTTATTCGTAACCGTGGTCTGGACAGGTGTACATCGTGGTTTCGTCGTGCGTGCGGATTACGAAAATAATCATTCTGTGATCACTACACAAAGGGCTTTTCGTATACACTTCGGCGGCATTCCACGTGCCGAATCTGTTCCTTCTGCTAACACTATCAAATTGTGGAAACGACATTTGTAAGAAACTGGAAGTACCCGAAGTAGACTCGGACACGGAGCACCCAGAACGGTATGAACCCCCGAAAACGTGCAGTTGGTTAGAGAGTCAATTGAGCAGTCACCGAGACGCTCAGCCCGGAAACACGCTGTAGCTTTGGGAATCTCAGACCGTTCTTCGAGGAAAATTCTTCACGAAGATTTATCATTCCATCCCTATAAATTAATGCTCGTCCGAGAGTTAAATGCCACTGACTACACGGCAACCGTAAAAATCTCTGTCAGCAAATTCGTCTGCAAATTCCTCCGATATCAAATTTTTTCTGTATCAATGAGGCCCATTTTCATCTTTCTGGAACTGTAAATAAACAAAATTTACGATACTGGGCTACAAATAACCCACGGCAGCTCTATGAAAGACCACTCCACGAGGAAGCCCGAGGCCATACCAGTCGGAAATGTGCCGAAAATCATATGAGAGCTTCAGAGATCGTCTACAACAGTGCTGTAGCAATGCTGACGGCCGCCATCTGGGATATATAATTTGCAAAAAATAATTATTAAAAATTGGATTGAATACGGATTTAAATAAAAAAAAAAACCTTTTCTCTATGTTTTACTTTTCGTTATTTATAGCCCATCAAAACTCGTCAGTCGGCTCTGCCGCACCCTGTATATATGTACAGCGTACGGATTATTATGACGGGACTACTCTACGTGTCCGTCTGCATAAAAATGCAACGCGGCATCAATTTCACATGCATCCGTGCGCATAGAGTTGTCTACATTCAACCGAACTTGCCGATACCTTTCGAGAATTCATATCGACCTTATTGGATAAACGCGTCTTATATTTTATTGAACTTATCCGCCGTGAAAACGCGAAACGGGATATTGAATTTTAACATTTATGATGCATTAAAAAAAAAAATGTAAATACTTAATAAATAGATCTGAGTGAAACGAATAAATTATAAACTATAGAAGCCAATCGGGACGCAGCACAGTGGCGTCGTGAGTATATTTCAAACCGAACACGAGTTATTCAATTAAATTTCGCGTATTCCCAAGGTTCGGCGATTACATTGAAGAAACGCTATTCACCACGCCACCGGCCACTGTATACCGTAAAAAACGATTTAGTATTTTTTTTTTCTCGAAAATGTACGAACATTTTACGCCGATCGTCCAATAGATATCAGCGGCGAATAGGTAATCCCAACTATAATCGTTTGGGTTTGTCCATAGTGTTATTACCCGATTAGAAATAAATCGACGAATTTCGTTTTTTATTTTTTTTTTTTTTTCCGTAACTTTGCGTGTAAAATTAATGATAAACGTATTTATATTGTAGTCATACTCCCGCGAGATTGTAAAATTTTAGCGTATTTTTCAAAGTGCCGGTATACAATTTACTCTGTAATTAATCATTATTCTATCATATTACAAGTTTACATAATATTACTACGGTGGTGTACTACGTGTGGATCGCGTATGATTGGGTTTCCGTATACCTTTTAAATTGTGTTGTCAAGTTTATAATGCACGTGTATGCCATTTATACATTTCGTATATTACACCGTACACGTAGCCGGAATGTGTTGTAACTTGTTAAAATTCTAACCCTTTAACTCGCCAATACAAATCTAACTGTCGATCACGAGGTTGTACGGGGGACGTCCCGAAAGTAATGCACAATTTGTTCTGAAAAAAAAAAAAAAAAAAAAATATTTGTTTTAAACAAAATACAATAATTATAATAGCCTATCGACAAGACCTCTCTGCTAGTCTGTACGCAATTTGCCATCGTTTCGGGAGCGCTTGTATGCCGCATAGGACGAGCTCACAGATCCTTCGGCTCACTTCTTCGTTTCGTATATTTAAGTCGGAAAAACGGATTCCTCTAAGTAGGTTCGTTCGGTTTTGAAAACTAAATAAATCGAAACCCGGCGGACATAAATCCGGCAAATACGACGGGTGTTTAACGCGTTCCCGTCCGTATTTCTCCAAAAGAGCGACGACTGGTGTTCCGATATGCGGTCGCGCATTATCGTGCAATATCGGCACACCGTGTCGCAACATTCCCGGTCGCTTTTTACGGATATCCGGCCGTAGTTTTTTTGGCAAGGGACGTTTTGTAGTGTTCCCCGGTTGTACAACTACCAATTGGAACCGACGATCGTCGGATAGGGTTGCGCGAATAGCCGCGTTAGTGTTGTCATGTGTAACCGTCAAGAGCCGGCCAGAGCCAGGGTTGTTATCAATACTTATACGACCGTCACGGGATCGCTGATGTCATCTTTTTGCACCGTTCTACGATCCACGCAATTCATTTGACGCGGAATGAATTCCAGGCGCTGTTTTACCACTAACCGTTTCGATTTTAATGTTGTACGCGCGTTGCTCGAAAACATAAACGCGAGCCGACGAGTTCTTCGATTTTCACATTCGTAATCGGTCTCGTACATAATTATACTCTACTAATACCACTAAAACCGAAAACCATCGTTCTCGTTAGACTTTAAGCTACAAACTGACACTAAAGTCAGCCGATAATATCTTATTTCAAGACAGCTAGAGCTCGCTGTGCATTACTTTTGGGAAATTCCTCGTGTGATTATACTACTGCTATTTTAAATTTGAACGCTTAAGTGAAAAATGATTGTATTTGCAATACATTAGTACGCAGAGCCATACATTTCATATCAATAAAGTAATGCCATTAAAAATGTTGGTAATGTTTTTTTTTTGCCTCGAGTTTTGTTTCCCAAGACAATTTTCGAAGAGATGGTATACGACTATTATCTTCCGATAAATACGATTAATCGGTATACTTGTCGTGACCTACTGTAGGCTCGTCGGATATTATATTTGCCTTTGTGGTATTATTATTTTTATTTGATCGAGACAGAAAATTTTAATAATCCATAATTTATAACGAAGAATATTGGCCCTTTTTTTTTTCAACCCTTTTTCTTGGCACCCGACCATGTTGAAGCCCAGCTTTTAGCTATCCGTCCAGCGTTCTGTTGAAGTAGTGCCAACTATAATGTTCTTTATAGGACAATAAATCAAATATCATTGTAATTCGAAAAACCGTTAGCCGTATTATTAAATAATTTATCATATCCCAATCATTGGTATTTTAAATTTTAATATAATACGGAATGTAACTGTTGATAACGACTTTCGGGATTGCAACGCAGAGACAAAAGGCGAACGACCCGAAGGTGTTTTACCTTTTCAAATAAGTATGTATAAAAAAACAATTTATTTTATTAATTATAGTGAGTAATGACAGTTGAATTTGTGCATTATAATAGTTTTGGCACTAAAGATTATACAACAATACAAAGTAGTTCAAATTTCTTGAATTTCACGAAGAATTGATTACGAAAAATTCGGGAGTATTCTGTCTGTTTATACTGTTCCGTATAATAAGAAAATAACTTCCCGAGGAGTGTGTGTGTGGGGGGGGTATATAATATAATCAGAAAACTGACCGCGATTTGTTTGTTATCGTTTTTCAGTTACTCGAATGTGATCTGCAAACGTACATTTCATTTTCGTATTTTCAGAACGAATAAACGTCCACTTGACGGTCCGTAGGCCCGCCGTGTGTTTTACACAATATCACAATAACGAATAATGAAATTTTGTGGTTTTTATTTTGAAAATTACAGCTCTCGTAGCTTTATTAGGAAAACAACGAATACGAGGTGTAACAATAAAATAACGAGACTTTCTAAATATAACCTAAACTATTAACATTATCTATAAAACGATTATTGAAATATGATTAGAAAACACTTATCTAAAAGTACTATGAACACTGATGGCATCGATTCATTTTCTTATACGTTAGTAGCCTTGTTATTAGTGCGAGTTCGACTATACTGCCGAAAAAAGTTAGATATAAAAATCGAACAACATGTGTTAACATTAAATCTCTTGTTAAATTAAAAAAAACTGCCGCGGAATCGTTTCGTATGTTATGTGAAGTTTATGGTGAAGAATGTTTATCAAGAGCTCGTGTTTTTGAATGGCACAAACGGTTTTGTAGTGGAAGGGAGGACGTCGAAGACGATGATCGTTCTTCAACAAACGAAAATGTTGAAAAAATCGACAAAATTAATTAATCAATATTATTATAAAGAGGTATTAATTAAATTAAGAGAATGTGTCAGAAAGAAGCGACCAGATCTATGGAAAAATGGCTGGGTTCTTCACCAAGACAATGCTCCAGCTCACAGTGCATTTTCAATTCAACGTTTTTTAACTGAAAAAAAAATTTCTGTACTTCAACATCCCCCGTACTCGCCAGACCTTGCTCCTTGTGACTTCATCTTATTTCCTTCTTATTTCTTTTCCCATTTTCAAACAGTTGATGACGTAAAAATGAAAACGGCAGAACTTCTAAAAGGACTGGATGAAAGCAATTGGCAACACTGTTTTCAAGAATGGCAACGACGTATGCAACAGTGTATTGATGCTGAGGGAAGGTACTTTGAAGGTGATAATCATTAAATTATAACATTTTTAATATAAACAACTTTTATTCAAAAAGTCTCGTTATTTTATTGTCTCACCTCGTACGCTAAAATATTCATTTATATATTATAATTTTTCTCCACTTCGGTCTTTCGTAATAATCCAAATGGTCAACGTATATTAAATAGGGAATTCGGCGGGAGGGGGGTGGGAAGGCAATACCGTATGGTAACTTTTTCAAACAACAATATTTTTATTTTATTTTTTTTTGGCATACATCGCAAGCGTGACATTTATCGACGGATAATGCCGGATAATGAATTATTAATTTAGAAAAATCAAGAACGCCGTAACCGTTCGGGTAAACGATGCGGTAACGATTCAGATAATTAAACTCGAATCATTCGAGTCGCTTATAAAATCGACAATAACTGTTAAATAAACGCAGTTTACGTATTGATTAAATACTCTAACCTAGAGATTAGTTTACACGAATTATTTCGTATTATTTTTTAATTTTTTGTGCGCTTTTGAGTGGATGCAATTTTGTTAATGACTTAATGTTATATATCCCACCCTGTACATCGGCCCGACGGGTATAACATCGACTCCCAACTGTACAAGAAACGATATTAATCATCTTATTTCGTGTCTACGGAAATGTCTGGAAACTTGACCGGAATAATGACCGGCTATCCTGCGTCTCGTATTCAAGAAATGCGATCCGATTAATACCGATACTAAATACTATAGTAAAATAGAATTGATTAATAACAGTTAATAGTACTGTTATTACAAACTGGTCGAATAACTGTTGTTGCGTGTATTAATATAAAAATATATATTAAAAAATAATATTTATTGCGTTTTTATACGTTCAGAGAATATTATATCGAATCGGTTTGGTTTTATTAAAATTAAGCATCGTGCCAATTAATTTAAATATTTTACATACATATACGAAAATAAATAACCGATTAACGAATCATTGAACTTTTTTTTCTTTCGAGTGGTTGTTTATATTTATTTCGTTTCGTTTAATGGGAAAAAAAAGTACCGAATATGATATTTTTTAATAACAAGTTTTGATCGTATACTCGATGATTAAAAAGTATAACTATTAACCTGTTATTTTATGGTTTTTTTTTTTTCATTTTTCAAATAATTTTACTGCTGGCTAGTACTAATAGCAATAATTATACGATTGGTATTTTTATTTTGTTGTTTGAAATGCATAATAGTATTTCGCTAATAGATATATTATATACGAGATATTGGTTTTTTTTTTTTTTTTTTATCGTAGAACCAGTGGTATGTAATGGAGGGCCGCGTATACGCATTTAATATTTTACTAGATAAGTGTACACCCCTGACGAGTGGAAATATTTCCCGCGTGTACGTATTGCAAATACCAAATTAAAAACTAATTTGAAAAAAAAAAAAAAAAAAACTGACGTCAGTAATATCAATCGTCGGGATCGTTCAAGGATAATAATACGAGGAAACAAATAAGGAAACTATTGCGCCGTTTTGATATTTATTAATGTTGGAATTCGATAAATTGTCAAAAGGATGCATATATCGTACCGAATCAACATCACACATCACATCGCATCATATCGAATTGCCATCGAGGCGATCAAATTTCACGATATTTTAGTGATACACTATGCAGCAAATCTGGTAACCGGAAAATTGATCGCAAACAAAAAGATAAAAAAAAATATTGGTAATTAATAAATAATATTATTAATTATTACCTATTATAGTATTATTATTAAAAAAAAAAAAAAAAAAGAAGAAAAATGTCACTTTAAAAAGCCCGTTTTATTTCTACCGTATACGTAAAAAATACAGTAGTCATTGGTGAGCCACTCTATTGTATGTGAAAAGTTGGGAAAGTAGGGAATACAATTTATATTTTTACATTGTTAACGAAAAACAATTCTGTGTTCGGTAAAAACTGTAATAATCTGTATCTGAAAAATAAACAATGTTTGCCCGTGTATTTCCGTTTTAATTTCATGAGATTTTTACGGAGCCAATAAAATGTTATCCACAAAAATCGGAAAATATTACGTAATTTTCCGCGATTGTTTTACTATTTCCGTTTAAATCTGAACTTCAAACTCTTATAAAAAAAAATCCACGTTCTCTTATTCAGACATTTTATACGATTATGAGAAAAACATACGATGAAACTTGTGTCAAATTTTCAAAACATTTGCAAGCTTTCGCATAAAACCAAATAAAAACTGAAAAATAAAAAAAAAATTAAAATTGAGTAAGTAGTAGGTATTTTGCGAATACCAATTCGGTCTGTGTGGAAATGTGACCGATATATATAAAAAAAAAAAATAATAATTTTAGAGGCTAGATCTATAAACACTATTATTATACAATGTAGATATTTATACATATTTTTTTACTGGCGATCTGTTCGCACAGCGATCTAATAAAAGCACCTGCGGTGTTCAGCAAAAAAAAAAAAAAAAAACCTAAAGCAAATATCACTGTGATGTAAACCAACGTAATATGAACGGTACACCCTGTGTAAAAAAAACCGTCAAACTAAACGGTTAAACGTTATAATATCTTATGTAGGTATTTAGTGAGATAAACCAGATAGATTTTCTGCGATTTAAATAATATTAATCAAAGTTTGAAATTTTTGTAGTAGTTTACGTAAAATAAATCTTAAAAAAAAAAAAAAAAAGGCGATTAACGAGGTATAAATAATTAAACTTGTGTTCATTTTACGAGGGGTATATAAAGATTGTTTTAAAACCCCTATCCGTAGGGGGGGGCGGAGAAGATAAAACGTTTTCGTATAGTAGCCCAGGGGTGGCCAAATAGAAGAGACTACGATCCGCACAATAAATTGAAAAATATGTAAGAGTCAACTAAGAGAAAAACAAAAAAAAAAAAAAAAAATACGTTTCTTAACTATTGTAATATTCCATAAACATAATTTACACTTCGAAACACTTGCGAAAAATTGAACACGCAACAAATACGCGTGGCGTGTAAAAAATTACATTTTATTTAAATATTTTAAATTCAAAAACACTTAGTTGTTTTCTACTAATTGTACGATTTAAAATTATACATTAATATTGTTAATACATTTTCAAATATATATTTTTTTATTATATTTAAAAAAAAAAAAGAAATAAAATATTAATAATGTTTTTATATGTGTGAAAAATATAATATTAGCGTCTTCGGGTATGACACGAGCCGAAGTTTTCCTGTTCCTGTATTAGCCCCCTCGGGCTATTATATGCGTCTAACAGAATGTAATTTTGTATTTTTTTTTTTTTTTTTTTTACCACAAATAATTACAATCTCTACGCACCAATAACTAATTTCGATGAGTCGGTATATAATTTAACTAATGCCGGTGCCTCGAGACGAGAACAACGACAAAAAAAATCTATGACCATATTTTTTTTAAAACGCAGCCGATTATTTTTAATCATCAATGATTATTGGTAATCGTCGAAGGCGCCTCGTGGAGCTTTATTGGTTTTCCGAATGATTTGCAAATCATAGCGCTCCTGCGTTACTCGGCCGTTTTCTGACGACTGTTTACAAAAAATTAAAAACATTACGTTTACTTATACGTATAAAACAAATCGAGTTGACAGTAAAAAAATAGTACGCTATACTCGAACCCGGACAAGAGGTTTTCGGAGATGAAAGAGCCCGGTGATGTCATTCCGCGATACCGAACCGTTTGTTTTTTTTTTTTTTTTTTTTAAATATCTCGTAATGCTTTCCGGCCACGGAAATGATTGATACAAAAAAAATATGATCGCACCGCACAGTATTTATAGTATAATTGTTTTAAATTTGTATAAACACACAATCACAATAATCGTCATAGATAATAAATTCTATAACGAAATAGTAATCGTCGAATACACGCCCGGGGCTCGCATAATAAATAACGTAAAATCGATTGAATTTTTTTTTTAAATGGCATTTACACAATTGTATTGGAATCGAATTTGCGGTACAATCGAACACGTACAGTTAGGTCCGGGCACGACAGCGTTTTATATCAGAGTTTTGTCCTTAAAAATCGAAAAACATAGTCTATCGCTAATATTCGACGTATACACGAAACTAGTTAGTGTTGATCGGTTTTTTTTTTTTTTAATCGAACTCGAGCGATATTATTCAAGCATACACGCCCCTCGACTAATGCCGAAAATCGCATTACACATTTTTAATCGATTGCTCGGGCAATGACGAGAGCGGCGATCGGAATTTTTATTCCGTTTTCGATAATACGCGTGCCCACGGACGAAATCGCCCGTATTATTATTTTTTTTTTCGTTTTTTGTTTCTGTTCCCGACAACAATACGCGTGCCAATGTCTTTGGCCAGTGTTAAACGACAGCCGTTTATTGTACAATGTAAATACGTAGATTTTTTTTTAATTTTTATTATCATTACATATTCTGTATAGGTAAATTGCACACGTTTTGTACGATCATCCGGTCCAGTGGTAACGGGTACACCGTCGCAGTAAAGTATACGCTTTTTAGTTTTATCTCGTATTGTTTTCACCTGGATAATCATTTTTATTTTCACGGTATTATACCCGGTTTAATTGTTGTAAATTATTTCTCCCTCCCCCCCCCATTCGATTAAATTTAAGTCTGGATCTGTAGTAGTAGATATACAATTTTCTCTATCGTTATACTAGCATATATAGTAAGGTATAGTTACTCTATATCAGTGGCATCGTGAACATATACCACCGTATATATATATATTTTTTTTTTTTTGATTTTTATTTTATCATCGTATATTCGGGAGTCGTTTTCCCTTAGGGCTGTCGCGGCCTTGGAAATATCCGACTCCGGTTGGGTAGCGCGAGCCGAAATAAATGCAAATCCGCTGTAATAAACTTAATAATACGCAACTGACTCGCTTGCGGTTCCCTACTCAATCCGAAAATCACCTATATGGCCATATGTGCACACACACACACACACACACAAATGGGCACATATAAAAAACTAGAAGTCGCGACG
The DNA here is from genome assembly GCA_956483605.1 of Tuberolachnus salignus. NCBI lineage: Eukaryota > Metazoa > Arthropoda > Insecta > Hemiptera > Aphididae > Tuberolachnus > Tuberolachnus salignus. The sequence goes on along the minus strand of OY101436.1, from coordinate 35,499,682 downwards.
TCCGAGTCAGTAATACCGTCCAAGTGTCCGGTGTCGGTCGACAGAATCGTACGAGCAAAAACGTCCACCATGAGCCCACCATTGTCCTGCGTAAGTTTACCGACGCCATTGGTTTTTACGATTCACGTTTTAAAAAATAAATAAATAAATAATTCATAATTTATAGGCCGCCGTTTTGACCGTGTTGGTGGCCGTGGCGTCCGCACAAGAAACAAGTGCCAAAAAGGAACACAATCCGGGTAAGCACGAGGAAGGCGTTTTTAATGGCATTTTTTTTATTTATTTAACACGTAGCCGCCCCGTTTCGAAAAACCGAAATCAACGGAACAATTTTCGAATTAAACGCGTTTCCCCTAATAATAACCGATATTTTTTCTTTTTTCTTCGATTTTATCCGTTTTTCTTCGCAAAACAAATTCGATTTTCGTTCCGAAAACACGAAAAACCCCTAAATGTCCGTCGGCCATTGTTTAGGCCGATTGATTGTCTCATGCAAATACGTAGACGTAAAAGTGTACCTGTTTCTATTGGCTAAAGTTTCGGATTACGCCATCTTCGAGTTGCGTTTAAAACGTTGTTAAAAAGAATTTGTAATTTTATATTTCGTAACGGCATCGGCCGCATATCGTTAAACGTTGTTATTTTTATGCCGTCTTATCTTATCGGCTATTAAATACGTCCATTTGGTATTGTAAACGATCTTAATAATCGAAAAATAAATACATATTTTACAAACCGAAATAACTTTGTACTACTCGAACGCGTACGGTGGTAATTGTTGCCGACGTGAAATACACGTACGAGTGTATACGCGGGGGCGGTACTTCCTGTCGGTCTCCCGGATTCGCAAATCGGTTTATTTGGTACATTTTTTAATATATATATCAATTTTTTTATTTTTTATTTTCTGTTGTCATTCTATCGTCGCGTTATTATTTTACGCGATCGGGAATCTCGCGTCGAAATCGATACGGTATGGTGCGGTTTGGCGGACGACCGAGTATATTGCCGTCTGCGAGCGTACCGTGTATTTAATTTTCTTATGCGGCGGCGGTATTGAATTTCTTCGGCCAAACACGCCGCCGCGGCCGACGCTCTAGAAGGACATTTTGTCGATAATAAAATCGCGGAAATTTCGTTCGTCGTTCACGCTACCGATTCGATAAATGGACGTCGAGAACGAGACGCCGAAACCAAGAGAGTCGTTCGGGCCTGAAATAGCGTAACCCGGTCGGTCATTACAAGTATTACATACACCCGCTTACGCGAACGAACAAATAAATAAATATACACCGTGACTGTTCAATGGACCTACATTTTTTTTTTTTTTTTTATAATATTCAAAATCAATAAAAGAAAGAGAATGAGGTTAAAAATCGTTAATATCGGAATCAAACGGCGTTGACAAATCATCCGGAATAAGTATTATAGAAAGAAAGAAAAAAAAAAAAAACAACATAGAGCACAAAATAGATAACTAGCAATTTGTAAACCGTACAATTTGCCCGTAATTATGTTAAATTATACGGTTATACACATTTGAGAACGTAATGAAATTGATAAACGTGTTATTGTAAAAAATATTATAAAAAAAAAAACCCGTGCTGGGAGATTCGCTTTACACGTAACACCGACTCGGTTATATTTATTTTTTTAATCGTTTAAACAGATACATTTTATTGTTTCGCCGCACGTGAAAAACATTGAAAATTATTATAATCATAAACGTAATAATCGAAGAGTTTTACGACCATATTTATCTGTTAGATGTTTTTATTTTCAAATACCAATAACAACACACCTGGTCACATGTAAAATATATTATTTTCTTCCTTTTTTTTTTTTCTGCAGAGTATAGTGGTATAATTTAAAGTAGTCATAAAAAAAAAAAAAAAAAAAAAAAAAAAACAAAAAAAAAATGATCATTCCTATAACTACGTATTTATACGTAAATACAATTTAACTTCGATATGTTTGTAAATGTTGCTCGAAAATTTTAAATAGACATCGGAGGTATATAATAATCAGCGTTGACACTTATCTAGATAATATTTGTTTATCTTGTATCTTATTCAGGTGGAAATGTTGATATATATATATATATATTTGAAGTTTATCTGATATGAAAATATAATTATCTTTTTTGTAATTATTTAGATATACTTTAAAAAAAAAAAAAAAAAGTAAATTTTAATGTTTTATTAATGTTCCACAGTAAAATTAATATCTATTTTTTTTTTCTATCTAGATAAATTCCACTTATCTGTCACCCTTCCTGAGATAATTTCAATGTTTGTTATCTCTATATCCGTGTCTAGATAACTTTTGAGGAATTATCTCTATCGGGATAAATTTGACTTGTCTACGTCTCAACGTTGATTATAGTACTCTTTTAAAAACGATATGCCAAACTATTTAATGCGTTTGTATTTTTGTGTTCGATATATAATATATTATAGTAGATCCGGTAAGTTGAAACGGTATAAATTTCATTCCTGAAAATTAAAGAAAAAACATAATACGTTGAGCCTCCCTAAACCGAAAGTTATAAATGTGTCGAGTAAAAAAAAAATCAAAAAAAAAAAAAAGATCGACAACAAATATTTATCATATTCGACCGAAAAACCGTTTTTTTTTTTTTTGCTCGCAGACGTGAACAACTATTCGGGCGCGCAGAATTACTACCAGCCGCCGTACCAGTATTACCAATCGGCGTACCCGTACGACCAACAGTACTACGACGACTACCAGCGCAGCGTCGCATACCCGTACGGCGGGTACCAACAGTACGGGTTCCCGGGCGGGTACGGATACCCGGGCCAGTACGGGTACCCGGGCCAGTACGGCCAGCAGTACTACGAGCCGTACGCCTACCAGGCCGGCGCGTACCCGGGCCCGGTGGACTACGCTCCGTCGTCGCTGGTCGTCCGCCAGGCGCAGCCCTACCCGAGTCCGGGCGCCCAGCCGATCCATCCGCCGGTGCCGCACCCGTTTTACCACACGGCCGGTACATACTACCCGTTGACCACCACGACCGAAGCCAACAAACCGGTCGGACCGAAATAAATATCAAACAAACAAAAATAATCGAGACTATTGCAATGTAATAATTAATAAAACAAAAAAAAAAAAAAAAAAAATACAATTATATTATATAAATACGGGTGTGACGGATAATTTAATATCAATCGATAATATTTCGATCGTGACGAAATCTTAATTTTTTGTAATACCAACGTTTTATTTTAAGACTCGGTTACAATGCAAAATAACAAAACAACAGCAAAAATGATTTGTATTTTTTTAATAAAAAAAAAAAAAAAGGTTTTTAATCCGATTCCTCTCGAAACAGACAGTCCCGAGCTGTTAATGAGCGTTTAATAATGTTATAAAAATCCACAAAACAATCGCGTCCGTTTTAACGAAGTAGCCAACACACAGAATATAATTTTGTTTTTTTTTTTTTTTTTTTTAATCGGAAAAATAAACGTGCTTTTGTACATGGTTTTTATCAATACAGTATAGTTAATATTTTAATTTATATAAAAACAATAAAACATAGAACAAAAAAAAAAAAAAAAAAATACACGAAGCTTAAAATAATTATTTACACACTTTTTTTTTTTTTTTATTATTATTCCATTTTATTATGTAATTCATAAAACATATTCTATGACACTTTGATAGAAATTGGAGCGATTTAGGAGAGTTTTGGAACGGCGCGTTCCAATTCGTTCGGTTAAACCGGTACATGTAAATCGAATGGAAATTATAAGGGAAACGATATTGAAAATCCAGTTTTTTTTTTTTTTTTTATTAACAAATTACAACAATTACAAGTGATCTAAACCTGTATTTGTCGTAAAATATAGCAGAGGGCTGACTCCCGGCGAGAGCATTTAAATGCATTACGCCGTCCTTTCGCTTTTCCATCTCTAAATGATTTCCAAAGTCTTCCGGATTGTCGTTTCTTAGTTGTCGAACTAATGTGCGAATCGTTAAAAAAAAAAAAATAAAAAATCATTAAATTCGATTTAATCGGAAATCCGATTGTCTGTCCAAACCGGTCGTCGATATTAGGATTCCAACACTTTAATGTACGCGTTATCCAGCCCCGGAATTGTACCTCTTAACAGTTAATTTTTTTTTTCTTGCAGTAGACATTTTGAGCTTGGAAGATTATTTTATTTAAAAAAAAAAAATAACAGTTGATAACAATTCTAGCGAAATACTTCAGTATTCTATCTATAATGATAGTATGTATAAACCCTTACGGTTATCGGTCTAACACGTAAAGGGCAGTTGTCTATTTCACACGGACAGAAAATCTCCTCTAATATTGCGAATGTTTGTTCTATGCCGGGTGTTGCAATTTTTTTTAATTGAAATTAACAAAGTGTTCATCTACCCATGTGCAGTGTTACATAATTGCGCTGCGGAAAAACGCGCGATGGTCATTCGATTAATATTTAAACGTCCGCAGATCGATGGAAACTTGAAGTGATTCGTTACGTAGCTAGAATTTATAATCGAAATGTGTTATATTTTTTTACTTTCGGAAGGTTCGTCTTCGTCAAAGGATTCGGTCATCTCGTCCATAGGTTCACTCATTTCACCCATAGGTCCGCCGATATCAGCCATCTCCTCGAATTTGTGTTCGTCCATGTCGTCTTCCGCGTCTTGCTGAAACGGTTTTTCGGTGTCCGATTCTACGTCTTCGTGTTCCGGACTTTCTTTGACGTCGTAACCGACACTGGGCTTGCCCATTTTCAACGGCATTTTGGACCCGTAATTATACGTCATGCCTTTCGGCATCGGCGCGTAGTATAAAAGTTTTTTATGATGTGGTTTCTTGGGCTTGTGCTTACAGTTTCCCTTGTGTCCCCTGCGCCCCTTATGCTTTGGTCTCTTTTTGGGTTTTTTCGGCTTATGCGCGCGGGGTTTCTTCTTGTGCACTTTTGGACCGCACGGTTTACACTTTGGACTGTGTTCCGGTTTCACCGGGGCTTGCGGTCTTCGCGGTAGATTCGGGTAATAGTAGAAAGGTCTACGGGGCACGATGCGGGCGGGCACTCTGCGTGTAACCAACATCGGTGCCAAATGCCGGTTTCTGATAATTATACTGACGTCCCTCATTGGTCGGACGATGTGTTTAGGAGCGTCGCCTTGCATGTCGTTTATCGGATCCAGGGCTTTGTTACGTTCTTTCGGTTTCAATGAGATGATCTCCTTTACTACTTTCACCCGTTCGTAGCTGTCGTCGTCGTCTTCCGGCCCTTCAAGTTTTCCCGGACCGTCGCCGAATCCATCCGACGAATCCAATCCTTCCGGTTCGTTCGGCCGTTGCGCATTTTCCGGCACTACGTAATCGTCGGCGTCGGCTTCGTGGACATGTTGCGGTCTGACTTTTGACGAACCCGTCGGCATCCATGTGTCCGATTCCGCGGACGGATATCCGTCCGGGCCGGTGTCTTCGGTTGACTTGAACCCATAGCTCCGTTTGCTAAACGCGTACGGGCCGACCGGGGGTTTGGTCGGCGAATTATCCGTATTCGTGCCGTTCTGTTCGGCCGGTTTAGCGTGCTCGTCGTTCAACTGCCCGCCGCACGCCAGTGCCGATAACCAAAACAAGGCCAACTGAAAACACATTTCCAACACGGTGCTCATGTAAATGTTTATAACAATCAAATTATGAATATTATGATATTAAATACCGAACACCATAAGGACTTCAAGATGGATAATTATTATAAACTATTATGAATTACGTCGATTTGTTCAACCGTACGTTAATGTATTGATTAATGTATCAATGTGGTATACTGATTTTTTTTTTTTTAATTTTTTTTATCGATTTAAAGCACTTGAACAACGAGGAGTAAACTGTGATATAAAAATATTATAGGATTGTTTGGTCGGTATTAATTACCGATCAATTTGATCTCGGCGAATTTTAAAACGACGAAGGCGTCTGTGTCATTCGTTCATTCTGCATTTTAAACGAACACCTACGTATATTTTCACAGTTAAATATCATTCGTATTTATTGACTGTCCGACGATACATTTTTTTTATAATTTAATTACGTTTATTTGTAAATGGGGCCTGTATCGGATTTCAAAATATATACAGGTAACAGCGAAGTACCTACGATTCAAATTTTGATTATTGCAACGAAAAATAAAAAAACGTATTCACAATACTCGCACACGTATTAATAATAACGTACGTTAACAATTATTCCAAAAATTCGCAATTTGCATAGGAAAAAAATTAAAACAAATAAATCGTGCCTGTGTCGCAGCGTTGTTATTCGTAATATCGCACCCTTAGAACAAAACCGCTGTCGGTCAGAAATTGTGATTTTTTGAAATTGGATAAACAATCGGAACAGCAAAAATGTTTCTATACAACAAAATTGTAGAACACTGAAAATGTATTATCACGATTGAATTTTTTGTTTCAAACGTAAAACCGTATTTTGAATCGTGTTGTCGAAAATTCATAACTGCCAACATTTTGTTTGTGGTGGTTTACAGTTTTTTTTTTTTAGGACCAGTGCGCCTTAAAAGAAACAAAACAAGACTGGCCCGTATTATTAGGTCTTATGGTTAATATATATATATATTTTTTTTAAATTTTTTTTTTTTTTAAAAGCACAATGCAATAATACTGCACTAAATGATGAAAAATGTGACGGTATTGTTATAATGAAATCGAATTAAAAACCGCAATCTGATTAAACAAAAACAAAATAAACACAGCGTATTATAACGGCAACATTAATGCGCAAATAACAAATAATATTACAACAAAACGGTTGTACCGCTGGAAATAGCTCGACAATAATATTCTCGGTGCAAATTTGAAATTAAAAATTATGTTTTCACCGTAACTGTGAAATACGGCACGGATAAAAATCTAGCGGTCTAGCATCGAAGGCGCGACATTTATATTGTACGAATATACGAACCAGTATCGGATTTCTAACGAAGATTTCCGTCGCACGACAGTATTCGAATACTGAAAAGTATTTATCGTGATATTAAATACTCACCAACGGTTTCGTGTCCATCGTCGAACGCGATATTCATGACGACCGTCCGGTTTCGAATCCGACGACCATCGTGATGCTTTTGACGCGGACACCGGTGGTCGTATACTGTCACCGCGCACCGCGATCGACCGGCGTGTTCTCCGGGGGGGCGATCCGGCCGTACGCTTCCACTTCCACGGCCGTCAAATGGACCGTGTCGGCGATACACGGATTGTACAAAGGTTCGGTTTACGGTTTGTTTGTTTGTTTGTTTTTTTGTTTTTTTTTTTTTTTTTTTTTTACACACGGATATGTCCCGGTATTATGTCACGTTGGCGGCGGCGGCGGTGACAGTGTTCCCCGTCACTCTCTCGCCATCTCTCTCCGTCAATCTTTCTCCGGGCCTCCCGGTCACGACCGTCACCGGTGCGCATTCGGTCTTTATTCTATTTTCGAGACGGAAAAATCGATAACGCGTGATGTAACCGATGTAATCGGAACGAAATTGCCGAAATTACGGAAACTGCGGTACCAATAATGGGCCGACGCCGCCGGACTACATGGCGCGATAACACCGAGTCCGGGGGCAGGGTTTCCCCTAGTAAAACCCACCTTTGGGCCGTGGCCGGCGACGGATACGCGGAGTGATTTTATCGAACTTACCCCGCCCGCTGAAATATCTGTACAGATATCCACTTTGCCGGGTATTCGGTGTATATATGAACCGTTCATAGCACACAAATAATGGCGAAAAGCTGTACAAACATTAAAATATTGACATTTAAAACCGTTATAATATTTAAAACGACCCATTGGACAACAGCATCGCGCAGTTTTTTTTTTTTTTTATCGAAATACTCAAGTCAGACGTATTCCAAACAACACACTTTAATTAACATCCGTATTAGTATTGAAAATACGTATTTTTTACATGTCTGAAATCAAGTAGAATATTTTTCCGATACTGAAATGTCCAAACGGGACAAACGCGTTCAGGCATAAAATCGTACGAGTATATATATATATATATGTATACTCGGACAGATACTTCCTAAAAACCTGTTAAATATCGTACCACTTTATAACCGTACATAAATAATTATTAGAAAACAATTTGTAGGTATGAAATTTAAATGAAACTAAAAACATTTTGTCGTCGTTCATATCAAACCAGTCTTTGTAAACATTAAAAAACTTAAAAATAGCTATGGTATCGTTAAAATACGTCGTTATTGGATCCGGAATAACTTTTCGACACAATTTTTTTTTTTTGTTTTTTTTTTAGCAATATAGAAATCGGTGAATGGTTTTTGAACATATGACAGCAATATATACGCCATGTGAAATATTATTCACGTATTTGTGGTAACTGAACATTATTATGAGCCGACTATATAGAGGCATGTTGTGGTCTAACAACAGAATTTTGTATGAGCGTTTACTTGTGTTTATGCGACCGTGATGTTTCACATGTATCGTATATTTGCGTTAAAACATTTATCGAGAGTCTATCAAATAATAAAAACAAAATATCCAAAATCCAATTTACGGTATTCTGACGTTGTTTACTCTGACGTTCGGTTTTCTTCGATATTTGCTGACTTTTCAGATGAAATGCGATGAACGAAAACCAACGTCGGTTTTTTCAAATAATTATTTGTAGGTATTATTTGTACGTAACAATTATTCACAATTACATTTGTCTGGGTATTTAATCCGAATAAAATTTGTATTGGGATTTTACGCACTTGATAACAGAACTATAGTATTCCGAATCTAAAATCGTACAAATCGTTTGGAACGGCGTTATAGAATATCATAAGTTTATAGCGAAACCAATCATTAAATGTTGACCATTTTATTTCTTTTTTTAATTTTTGAACACATAATCTCATTAAGCAAGTATCTTAAATTGAAATTGTATAAAAGCGTAGTAGAAAAAAAACAATGAAAAATAAACACCACTTAAAATAAACGTTTGTGGGTTACATGTCCAGGAAGTTTGTCACGAATCATGTCGTTTTATATATATATACTTTTTTTTTTTTTTTATCGAATTATCACGTCATCGTTAGGTACACCTCAGAAAATCAATAGATTACATAATCCGTAAATAGTAACAATTTTGTATTTAATATAAAACAGTTATATAATAAATCGCTTACAGTTAATGAATTTCAAATAAATACAACAAAACGAATATGAAATATTATCCGGTATTATCATACGGCGGCGTGTAGCTATGGTGCCTTCGTCGGGACCGATGGCACACACGTAACAATAAGCGGACGTTTATCGATTACTTTTCGGTTCAACGTGCAAAAAATGATTTTTTTTTTTTTTTTTTTTGGAGTTGGAAAGATTTGTAGGTGTATAATCTAGTAAAAAAAAAAAAAAAAAAAATGAATTACTATAACGAATTTTAGCCTAAACACCACGCGAACCATTGACGGCCATGTGTACACGTACATCATTATAGAGCGAACATTTAACAGCATTACTTTAGGTCTATAAATTAGTACGCGAAACGCGTGGTGCACACGTCTAATAAATTATCCTCACCAAACATTTAACAGCGTTGGATAAATAATAATTTGAGTGTGGACACTCACTTCAAAGTTGGTCCGCGACGGTGATTTTTGGTACACGATGAAAGTGACTGGTAATGGAGTTAATTAGAAATAACGAGAATCCCTTTAGTTTTTATCACATTTTTTTTTTTTTTTCTTTTTACCGTCTATAGTTGTGTCACAAACGAAACTAGTAATGCGGACGTTTGTATTTTTTTTTTTTTTTTTGGTTTTTGTTTTCGGTTTACAACACGCCCGGTTGGATGACCTATTTATTCAGTCACGATACATGACAATTTGTTATTATAAAGCCGAATGATATCCCGCATTTCGTATAGACGTGTTTTTTCCCCCCGGTAAAAACTTTTTCGATTATTAATAAAAAAAATACTCAAAGGATTTTTGCATCATATTATCTTAAGATATGCGGATTTTTCACCCGGTGGTACATTTAGTGAAATATTATCCTAAATATATTTACTTTACACTATGGTGTATGTGACATTTTCTGTCTGTCTGTAAATAAGTTTTTGACCAGAAGTCTTGCTCAAAGGTATGCATCTTATAACAAATTTTTGTTATTTATTTAGATTTTCTTTATGTTTAATGGGGAAAGACCGAAAAAACCCATCGGAAAAACTGGAATATTTACGCATCCCTTGTCATTGTTTGGTTGAGATAACTATTTTCTATAGACATTGTATATTTGAAACACTTCGCACAATTAGAATATAGAAAGCCTACTTTTAAACATAATGAACGCTCGGTTTTTGAAAAACACTCAAAGAAATTGACTAATCAATTTAATTTCGATGCACCTAATGTGAAAGTACTTGCAGCGAGTTAAAAGAAATCGGATTAAAATGTTCGTTATGAACGTTTTTTTTTTTTTTTTTTATAAATATAATACTATTTATTGTATAGAACTGAGGAAATTGACAGAATAATGCAATAATTGAAATACAATACTGTAGCCAGTTAAATTATAGCTAATTCGTTTAATATTAACTCAATAGATTAATTCGTCAGTAATTGTATATAGCATTTTAGTGGATAGGTAATATAAATATTTTTACGATATGCTTTTTATTACAACGGATATATTGCCGAAGGTGACATTTTGCAGCGAGAACCGTTATTTGTATAACGGTGATTATAATACATTTTATAAATATTTGAGGGGCTATAGTCGCGCTAAAGATAACATCAATGCTGATTTATGAGTCAAGTTTTAGACACAGCAGTGCAGAGCGATTTTCGCACCTCAGACAACAATTTCGTAATATTAATATTACAGAAATATCAGATTAAATTTATTATATTAAAAGTTCAACAGAGTGTCATTGAACATTGGCCAAATAATCAAGAAATAATTACAACATTCGAATGATACTATTTGAAGAAAATTGAAAAGTTCCATAAACATTACTATTAATATAAAGTTCATAAAATATAAAATTGCTAAATACGTACAAGTATAGTCATCGGTTTTCATTTTTTATACCGTATTCCAAAAATCCAAGATTTAGAAAAAATCATTCCATAACTTCCAACGACGGATTAAGTTTAACTTCAGTTCAACTTCATATATGAATTCTGCAGAACTTCACCAAGAAATTCTCGCAGTAAAGATTGCGTAACAATAAATGTGATTCTCGTTATGTTTTTGAGTATATAATATTATATAAGTTAGAAAAAATTAATAGAACTTTTACCTAATCTATTAACAACAATAAAAATTCCGTTATCATTGTTTGAAACTTCAATGATCCTCGAGAGAAGCATTTCGAAGTTGAAAATAATAAATATCTCATTAGCGTTTCCAAATATTTCAACTGTTGGTCCAGCGAACATAGAAAAATCAATTTTTTTTTTTTTATAAAAACTTATTGTTAAAAAAATAGGACTTTGAAGAAATTATAATAGATTTTGCAGCTGCTCTAAATGCCAAACAAATTAAATTTATATAACAAAAATAATATTAAAATATATATATTCTAAATTGCCATCACCCGTCCTTTAGCGGGTCAAGTTTGTTGGTTATCCAGAATCGTCTAGCTGTCCCGCATATCATATTTTTAGAATTCAAAGCGAAATTTGGAGAGTATTGGTTTTATTATGATGTGTACCTTTTTAAATTGTTTTTCTGTCTAAATCGAATTAAATGGTTTTTTTTTTTTTTTTCAATTCCATATTACTTTTAAATTTTGTTTGATTTTATATTTTAAGTTTCAATTTGGCTTTACGCATTAAATATTTCTTGAACCGGCAAAAATTGATTTTGTTTGCACGAGACGCGTGACAGAACCACGTACAGTTGAGTATGGTAAAACCAGTGGACTTCTAGGTCTAAACATGCGACGTTTAATGTTTGGCCTTGTCCATTATTTATGGTCATTGAAAAGCATAATTTTACGGGAAGTTGGAGCCGTCTAAACTGGAATGGTAGATTGATTGGTATCATTGGTATTCTTGGGTGTGAAGACCGTTTCCCCGGGTCCACGGCCAATAACGATCGTACACTCAAGCAGACAGTTTTTAAACGATTTTATTCCTTGATTCCTTGCAAAAGACATCGGACCATTGATCACGCGTAGCAACATTCTTAAGTAAATACATTCACTGTTATTCCGATGAACTACATATATCCTACCACGGGCATCCGTTTGAATTACACCGGGATAAAATTCTAAATCTTGTTCACTAGTTATGTTTGTATATTGTGCGGCGGAGGGGATTACCGATTTAGCGTAACGCTTTGGTTACCGTAGTTAGTAAACTCGTTGTTTTATTTTCTTTTTATTTAAAATATATATATTTACAATCTATACACAGAGTATAGATAGTAAGTGTGATAGCTTTTAATTTGACGTTTAAAGTAAGAATAGGAAGGCTCCCAGCAGTGCCACCTGACATGAGTTGAGAAGTTTTTAGTTAATTAATTTTTTTTTTTTTTTTTTTTTATTTAAATTTAGAGTAGGTCTCTAGGCCATTGCCTTTTTAACCTTCTAGGGATAAGTGAAGCAGAGGATAAATTTTTTATTAAAGGGTTGGAATGATCGTGAAGTTTTGAATGAAATTTTTTGTAATGGGATTTGGCCAAGTCGTTGAGGGTTGGTAAGTTCAGATCTTTGTGGAGGTTTTTGTTTGTTACATACCAAGGGGCAGAGGTTATTAAACGTAGGCAAATGGATTGAAAAGATTGCAATGTTTTGGTGTTTGACGGTTTTGCCGTCCCCCATAGTTGGATTCCGTAGAGCCAAGCCGGGCGAATTATTGATTTGTATATCGAAAGTTTGTTATTTAAGGGAAGTTTCGACCTTAAGAGGGGTCTGAGGAGATGTAGTTTAGAGTTAACTGATTTTCGTTTTTGTTTAAGATGCGAGCACCAGTTAAGGCGTTTATCGAAAGTTAACCCTAGATACTTGACTTCGTTTGATGGGGGAATTATTTGGTTGTTAAACGTGATAGGTGGGCATGCAGTTTTGCGCATTGTGAAAGTTACATGTGTGGACTTGTTTTCGTTAATTTTGATTTTCCACCAATTTGTCCATAAGTAAATCATGTTTAGGTGACTTTGGATCATCCGGCAGGCAGTTGGAGGATCATGGTGAGTCGCTGAGATTAAGGTATCGTCAGCATATGTACCAAGGAATGTGTAGGGTGTTTTTGGTATGTCATGGGTGAATACCGAGTAAAGAAAAGGAGCGATGTCACTACCTTGTGGGACACCTGCACGAATCCAGTAGGAGGATGAGTAACTACTTTTAAGACGAACCTTAAAAGAGCGGTTGGATAGATATGATTTTATTAGTAAGAAATAGGGCGCTGGGAGGAACTTTTTTAGTTTGAAGAGTAACCCTTCGTGCCAGACCCGGTCGAATGCCTGGGAGACGTCCAAACACACGGTGGGGCAGAATTGTTTCGTCTCCAAAGCATTGGAGATAAAGTCAATAGTGCGGTGAAGTTGATGGATAGTTGAATGATGAGCTCTGAAACCGAATTGGGTGTGCGGAATGATATTTGCTGTAGTGGCAAGGGGGATAATTCTTTTTAAGAGAATTTTTTCGAAGATTTTAGAGAAAGTAGGGAGGAGACTTATCGGTCTGTACGATGCTGGATTTTCAGGGGGTTTGTTGGGCTTAAGGATGAGAATTACGATGGAGTGCTTCCAGGCGCTTGGAAAGAAAGATAATCTGAGTATTGCATTGTAAAGGTGGGATAGGTATATTATGACTTTATGCGGTAGGTTTTTTACTATATAATTTGTAATTAGGTCATGACCTGGGGATTTTTTGATAGGCATTTTTTTTGATTATAGTGTTTATTTCATCGGGAGATGTAGGTTTGGCAGGCATAGACATTGGTAAAGGGGCATCCAGGTAGTTTTCAACTATTTCTAGTTGGGTAGGGCTGGGTTGGATATCGTGAGGAGAAAAAGAGTTTTCTAGGTGTTGAGCTAGGATATTTGCTTTGTCAGTATCAGTAATGACCCATGAGTTATCTGCATTTCGAAGAGGAGGGGAGGGTTGATTAAGACGAAGTAGAGATTTGGTTGCTTTCCAAAGAGATGAGTTTTTTGTGGTTAACGATTCTACATAAGTGTTGTAGGATTGACTTCTGTCAATTTGGATAGCCTTTTTTATCTTGCTGTTCAGTTTATTGAGTTTTACCTTATCATTAGGGTACCTGAATGTTTGCCACTGATTCCTTATTCTACGTTTCTCGATTAATAATACTTTGATGTGATAGGGTGTTTGTTTTTTTGAGCTTGAATAGTTATAGGGTTTTAAAGAAGCGGTTGCTGCTTTTTGGATAGAGATTGTGAGGCGGTTGACAGCATTGTTGACGTCATCAGACGTTTTTAGAGGGATCCTAAGGTTGATATCTTCATTTATTATGTTTTTAAAGGTGGACCAATTTAGTTGTCTTGGGGTAAGAGATTCAATTTTTTGTGGAGGAACGTTCAATCCAAGTTTGAGCATTGTCGGGGTGTGGTCAGAAGAAAGGTCGTAGAGGTTGGTAAGGTTAACCTTTATGTTGTTAGGAAGTTTTTTGACAAAAATGTCCAAAATATCAGGGAGTCTGTTATTATGAGAGGGCCAATAGGTTGGTCCAGGTGGGGCGAGTGACGAGTAATTATTGTTTGTTATACATTGTTGTAGAGCTCTACCTCTGGTGTTAGGAAATCGGTTACCCCATGCTGGATTTTTTGAGTTGAAATCACCCCCAGATATAAAGCGATGACCCAAGGGTGAGAAATAGTTGGAAAATTGGTTGGAGGTGATGGTGAGACCTGGGGGGCAATACACTGCAGAAACAGTGACCGGAATGTTGTTATGTATAATTAATGAGACACTGGCTGCCTGTATGTGAGGTGTAATGTAGGGGGGTAGAGAGTGATGGGCTATGTTTGATTTGATGTAAATTGCAGCGCCAGCATGTGCCGTGCCATCCGGATGACAAGAGAAGTAGGCATTAAAGCCGTGGATTTTTGCGCAGGTGTTCGGGGTAAAGTGGGTTTCGGAAATAAGTACTATGTCAGTGTTTGTTTCTATAAGAATGTGCTGAAGTTCTGTTATGTGTTGTCTGAGACCATTGGCGTTCCAGGAGAGAATTGATAGTGGATGATTTACATTAGAGTTAGTTGTCATTTTTGGATACAATTTTATTTATTAGTGTTGTGAGGAGATTTATTAGTGGTGTAACGAGGGATTGAAAATGTTCGAGAAAAGAAGAGAAGAGAGTGGCTAAAGGAGGTTCCGGGGGGGAGGAAGCTTCCTGTGTTTGTGAGTTAGATAAATTGGAAGATTTTAATGTTTCTGAATAAGAGCGAGGATAGGTGGCATTGCTAGGAGACTTGCCCTTAGTATTTTCCCGTGTTGTATCGTTCACATCTGGTTGGTTGTTGACGACTGGTATCTTGCTGACGTCCACATGTGGAGAGGTTGAGGTTGACGTGTTTCTGGACTTTTGAAGTGATTTGTGTATAGCGCATCCTCTGTAGTTTGCTGGGTGATCTTTTCCACATAGTGCACAGGTAGCTGGAGTATCTCTTGTTTTATCGCACATGTCAGTGAGATGATTTTGTCCGCAACGAATACATCTCGGTGAGCGATTGCAGTAAGTACGCGTATGCCCATAGTTTTGGCATCTTTGGCATTGGGGTAGGTCACGCCTGGAGTGAAGTTCTTCCACTTTAACAGTTGAGTAGCATAGCGTTGTCAGCTTGAAAATTTCTGGGTTGTTTGGTGCTGGGTTAAGATCGATGAAAAAAAGTGGAAGGGGAGTGCTGGGTTGGTTTTTGTTTTTTAAATTGGTAACATTTCTGACCGAGAAACCGAGGTCATGGAGCTCTTGAGTGATAAGTTCGGTAGACGTTGTGTGGTGAAGATTTTTTATAACTACTCGATAAGATTTGTCTTCTTTCGCTTGATATGTGAAGTATTCCACAGAGTTGTCGTTTAGTAATTTAATTATTAAACGGAAAGATTGAGGGGATTTTAGTGTTAACTTGAGATTTTTGGTTGTAGTTTTGCATAGGAATTCTTCGACGCCAATCAAGGTTTTGATCTGGTTGCAGAAGCTAGAATAGTTGACTGGTGATGTGATAAATATTGGCGAAGGAGTTGGTGGCTGGATTACTTTTTCAGTGTGCGTTTGGTCGTTTTCGTCGTCTAATCCGTTATTTGATTCTTCGTTTACAACGTTAAGTGCTTGGTAGCGGTTAGGAGTAGTGTATAAGAATTTGTTTTACTCGTTTTTCAGCTCTTTTGACTTTGGTGAGTTACCTGGGGAAGTGGTGCGTTTTCCAGTTTTGATAACCCAATCGGTACTGGCAGTTGGGGTGTTTTGGGCGTTTTTTGTTAGGACCATTTTTAATGATGACTCTTCATTATTTGAGCCGCTCTGTATAGCACTGCGTGTAGTGGTGGACTGGTTGCTGATAACCTGGCTATTCTTGGGCGGCATTGCGCCGCAAGCTAATCTACGGGACCAAAGGTCGCATGCGAGTGCGGTGCCTGAAGCCAAACGTTTGGTAGTTAAGCGATGTAATTAAAATTAAAACTTATTGGACTGCCACGGATGACAATTTCGATTTATTTAAATAAGGATAATATTTAAATGCGAGGATTAAATTTCCTTAATATTTGATCTACGTTCGAGTAAAATTGGTATCGAATTGCGGAAGAAAGCGAGCACATGGCGCGGAGCAATTGACATCGGTGTGTATTGCTACGCTTACCGCTATCAACTGTTTTATTTTCTATAGTTATTTATTCTATTTGGTTTCCATGGTAAATCATCAATTGTTTTTCATTCTGTCTCGAAATTGTTATCTTTTTATACCATCCAGATTTTCGATTTTTCGGGTAGATTTTCTTATTATATTCTTTCATAGAAACGTTGTCCTGACAATTACGTACACAACAACAACAACAAAATTAGCCAAATTGATCGAGCCGCTCTCAAGTGATGATCTTACATACATGGGGAAATTAATTTGTATATATATATATATATACCTAACCTATGTATATATATATATATATATATACATAGATAGATATAAAAACATTTTGTAGTTATCAAAATTAAAAAGTAAGCGAATTTTATGTCTGTGAACATACGTTTCGGCGATCAAACATTGTTTTGATACATACATCCTTACATATAAATTAACAGGACTTTTTTATCTACCACGATTCTGACACGACGCTATTGAACATTTTTACCAATTTTTCTCCAATGTTGTTCAAAATACTCCTTCGAGTGTACACGCGTGTTGTGTGGAAAGGTATAGATCACTGTATTGTTATTACTATTATTATTATTATTATTATTATTATTGCATTGTCAGTATAAAGTGCACAAGTTGATAAGCGCGCTATCCAAAACTAATATTATCGAAAAGTAATAATACTATGCTGATTGTCCGCTTCTTCCGGTTATCGATACACGATTATTTGCCTATGTGATAAACGTACCACGTCATTCGGTCATTTGCCACTGCACCGTGACTGTGACGTTACAATTTTTAGTTATAGATGCTCAAGATATTTGGTATTAATCAAGCTTTGCCTGTAGATATTACGTATTCGAACGACGACGATAATAATTCATTTTTGGATATCGTAAAATTACACGCATCGTTTATTCCACAAAATGTATTTTCAATAGGAATACCTCTAATGTATTCAACCGTTGAAAGCGCGAATGATTTTCGAATTCTGTACGACAGTTCTGTTGGGCATGATGCTATTGGACATTGGCTATGTGCAAATTATCGTTCTGAAACGATGACATTTGTATACGATGCGCTATATAGGAGAAAACATATTTTTACCGAAAAATACCATTATATCCCAATGATTTTCCAGTTCAATTCAAAAGGCTTCAGTTTCCTTTAAAAATTTGTTCCGCAGTGGCAATTTATAAAGCGCGAGGTCAGACATTAGCGGACATTGTGGAGTACAATTTGGAAAGTAATTGTTTCTCACACGGACGATTGTGTGTAGGGTTTTCTAGAATGGAAAGACCCGATCGTTTATACGTTTATGCGCCACAAAATAAAACTCTGAATGTGGTATATCGAGAGGTTTTTGGTCTTGCGTTACTTTCCGAATTCACGTCATTTACGAGTTGTTCTAGTGTTTAAATAAAAATGCGTAGATACTTCTGATATTTGTACTATCGTAAGCTATATATAAAATCATTTGTAAATATCATTAATTAAGTTAAATAGATTGTATATAAATGAGAAACGCGTGGAAATAATTATAGAATGTGTAATACGAAAAATGCAGAAGGTACATAAATTACATTTGCGTTCAAAACTGTAAACGGGGCGAATCCGGGTAAATTCGGCTAGTTCGCTATAAAAGAGTAGTATTTTTTTTTTTTTTTTTTTTGTATTTTAACCGAGTGTCGAGAGCACGGAGTATAAACGGACTAGTATAATTATCGGATTACGATAATATTTCGGTTAAAAACATGTGATGTGTACGAAATAAATAATATCGTTTTCTCTCGGATCGTGGTGTAACGTGTGAAACAAAATTATAGCGTAATCCCCGATTTTACGTATGATTTTTTTTTTTTTTTCGCTGGTTTTGCACGTGTTACGGATATAGAAACGGCACGTAAAAACGTACGAGTATATCACGCAACTTTTGCGCGTAATAATCTCAGCTAATACCAGTAAATTGTTCGCCAATTATAAGACAAATTATAGGCGGTTCGCGATAAACCACAAAGATAAAATGACTAGTCGAGTGGCTCGGCGGCGCGGCGATTATAATATTTGTAATATATGACGGGCTCCGACGCACGGTATTATAAACAAATGATTATTTATTATTTATGTCTACCGCGGTAAACCGTACGGAACACGTACACGGGGCCGCGCGTGTAAAACGATATATTTATAATAATATTATAAACAGTGGGGTTATTAGCGTGCGCGGCCGGGCGACTATTACCCGGGCCGTATAATTTTGGGGGTGGCCCAAATTTTATAATGTACAATTGCACTTAAACAAATAATACGAGACGCGCGCGTAAATACGCGTTACTGAGAAACGGAAACGCCGGTGACGGGCGACGAGGAATTCAATATTATTATTCGTAGTTTCCGTTCGCTTATACTCGTAATTATAATATACGCGTAAAAATACAAATATTATTACGTTTTACGATTAAAAAAAAAAAAAAAAAAAAAAAAAAAAAATAATAATAATAAACGCTAACGCAATCGTCTTAGATGAGTGTTTCTCAACCTGTGTGTAACCCTACGGTCGCTTAGGCCCTTTCACGAAAGTGCTTTTATCAAAATAGTATTTTCAGTGCAACGCCGTATTTAGCGTACTCTTCGTTTTAAAGATAATTTTCATAGGGGTTCCGCATGAAAGAAAAACATATAAAAATATATATATATATTATTGTTCGGTGTTCCGTGATATAAAAAAGATTAACAAACACCGATCCTAGACTGACGGTGCGCCGGGTCGTTTGTAAAAAAAAAAGTTACTACTATTTTCGGAACAAATGTCATTTTTACCATTGTTGTTACCGAAAAGTAATACGCGATTACACACTGTAGTTTCGCGTTATCGTCAAACAAGTTCCCCTTTTCGTATTCTGTCGATCCGTGCCGGTGGCGTAGACGGAAATTTTCATCGGTCGGCGAGCGACGGGATATGCATTCATTATTTCTAAGATAAGCCGCAGGGCAGTGCTCTGGCGCCCGGAAAGACGACCGGATTTTAATATTTCATTTCATTAATAATTCTACAAAATAATGTCTAATTTTCTTTCTCAGGCCGGCAACCGTGACCGTAAACCCTGTACTCCAAGCAAGTGTAAGGTCAATGATGGTGACTAGTGAATTGTCCGACACACTGATAACGACGTTGGCAACGTAGCGTCGTGGCATTCCCGTTCTTATCGGTGCGTCCAATAATGAAATAACGTTATCCAATCAAATTGATAACAAAAGACAATTATTTTCTCTTACGTCCGTCGGGTTAATAATAAAGGTGATTTTAATTTTGTTTTATTTTACTACTAATAAATGCCTTGTTAGAAATACACCCGTCCGGTTTGCGAACACCCGCGGTTTTAGGTAAGGTCAGGTCAACTGCAGTTGCGCTTGGCGTCTTTCACTTGGCTGTGAACCGAGTTTTTGATACTCAGGGTGCACCGCCAACGGAAATTCCCGGTGTTCCGGCGATTTCATCAAATGTTACTTGCCGATTCGTTTGTATAATAATTTCGATCCACCCGCGCAATATTGTCGGTCTAATCTAAAAGCCACGTTATTCCCATAATTTTTTTTTTTTAAATTTGACTTTATTTGAACAATTACAATCTGTACAGTGTGTACAGTAAGTAATAATATTAATAATTTACAGACAATTTACGTTTATATACACATGAAGAGGAATCACACA
The DNA here is from genome assembly GCA_956483605.1 of Tuberolachnus salignus. Lineage (NCBI taxonomy): Eukaryota > Metazoa > Arthropoda > Insecta > Hemiptera > Aphididae > Tuberolachnus > Tuberolachnus salignus. Next base: position 35,479,124 of record OY101436.1, on the reverse strand, counting down.
GTTGTGATACTTCATAATAATATTATTAATAATTTGTTAATTTGTTGATTATTAAGTTTTCAAATCACGGTACCAGTTCCTTTTGAGGCGTCTGTTTGGGCAATCAGGAAGTGTTAGTGAAGCTAACTCGTTGATTAGTTGGTTTGGAATATGTTGAAGTTTGGCGTGGAAGCGTTTGTAGTGAATAGCAGCAGTTTCATTGATGGAAGGTAATTTGAGGTCGGAATTTAAGGTCGCATTTGAAACAAAACCGGGTGCACCAGTGATTAATCGTTGACAGATGTTTTGAAATGCTTGTATAGTTCTTTTATTTAAGGTCTTGGTAGAGCCCCATATTACGATACCGTATGTCCATATTGGTTGAAGAAGAGTTTTACATAAAATGATTTTGATAGGTATGGTTAGGTTAGAACGAAAGAGTGGCCTTAACAGAAAGAGTCTGGAATTAATTTTCTTACGCTTGTCTTTAAGATGAAGAGACCAGGTTAAGCGCCAGTTAAAAGTAAGACCAAGGTATTTAACTTCATTCGAACGAAGAATGATGATATTGTTGATAGTTACAGCTGGGCAGTTATGGGGTCTGAGCGAGAAAATGGCAAAGGAGGACTTCGATATATGAGCAGCATTGATATATTCGTCTTGAATTCGCACAAAACGGATAATTTTAAATAAAATTATATACATTTTTTTTCAGAAAATAATTAGCGCTACAATAATGGCTCAAATAAAAATTGTAATAGATTTACGTCAAAACATGAAATTGTACACAATGTCATAAAATGTCGAGCTCAAGTCGCCACGTGTTTATAATGTTTGGTCGATCTCAAAAGTGCATAGGCCTTAATTGTCGATGTATTGGAACGAATTTCCGGTTTTACAAAATTAACGACTTCAAAAAAAAAAAAAAAAATGGCACTTTAAATGCAGGCCATGGACATATTTCACCACTTTTAGTATAGTAATAATGACATATTTGGGGAAAATTTAATTTCGAAATATTGACTCGTGAAACTTATTAACACGCGATTGATTACGCGTTGTTACGTTCAAGTTGAGTAAAAGGAAATTTTTCAATTTTAATATTCTGAATTTAGTTTTATAATTATTTAAAAAAAAAAAAAAAAAAAATTGAAAAAATCATGAATTTATCTGTGGTGTCGACAATAATAATGACAGTGAAATTGTAGTCCGGCAAATAGAGACCGTTGATCCGTTCGTCCGACGAATTTTAAAGTGTACAGCCTTACGGGTAAGTGAAAAAAAGTGCAATTATAAAATAACATTGTCGTGTTTTGCTGTGATTCCGGGACGCGGAATCGATCGGTCGAGTAACCGAACACGGCGACGGAATCGACAGGCTCCCTTGCCCAATGATTTCCCGTCGGACGGTGTAATGAATACGACGGGAAAACGACAAGAGTAACCGAAAGACGCCGGCGGCGTGTCGAACGATATTAAAACAATAATGTACAAATGAATTATTGTGATTATTTGTCGGGAGACTACCGGCGTAGACCTTGGGGGGGGGGGGCCCGTGACCAATTTCTCCCTGCTCGGCCGAGTGGTGTACCACGGGGGGGGGGGGAGAGAGCCGGAAAACATTTTCCGGTTTACCACGCCGGAATCGGGACTATGACGTGGATCTTTAAGACCTTAAAATCGGATGAACCGCGCGCGTCTTAATCGAATTGGCCGGCGAACCGTTTCGGGCGCGTCGGACGCGGCATTGGTAATCGGCATCGTTACAGGAGCCGTACGAACAATAACGAAAATTTATTTATATATATATATATAAAAAAAAAAAAAATACATAAAAAACGATATCGACGCCGCGGTACCGGCCTTGGGCGAATTTTCACCGAGCACGCGGGTCGAGGGCACTTCCGGTTTTCGTGCCGGATAAATACCGGCGGTCCGTCGGGTTGTCGATCAATAGTCGTCAACAGTCAATCGCAGTCGACCGCCCGAAGATTTCACGATGATGATCCCGACGCCGATCGCAGTGCTGTTGGTCGCCGGATTTGCCGAATCGCGGCCGTACGTGCACTCCTCGAACTACCGTTCGGAATCCGGTCACAGCAGCAGTTCGTCCCGTAAGTATGCTCCTGTCGGTGTACGCCGAAAACTCCCGGTGGTACTTTCCATAACGTATCCCGCGGTCGTGCCGTGGAACAGCAAAACGAACAGTAGAGAGACCATGTGAATTCGCCACCCCTCCGGCCCACCCGCCAAAGTTACACCACTGTTCAAACATAGATAATTCGATACTTAATTAATTACAAAAAACTTCATTGCTTGCTTATGTGTCAAAAAAGCAGCGTTCTTGTTTCCGTAACACATAAATGAATCCGATATTTCGAATCCGATGTTTATAGGTTTCGGTTAAATTACACACTTAAGTATCGCCACAAGGCAAATATATGCAATACGGATAATATAATCATTTTTTACTGACATTTAAATATTAAACTCTAGAAGAGAATATTTACAGTGTTTATTTTTTTTTTTTGAAATATCATTTCTTTTAAAAACCGCCCCCCCCCTAGTCACAAAAGAAATAATTCGTAAGGGGGTCCCGAGTTCGAGCACTGGCAGTAGTTGAAATTATCATCTGACAGCCGATCAAAAATGATTTTGTCGGCTCTTGTAATGTGCCGACGGCGACGGCGACGTAATACCAAGTTACAATATCGATGACGAAATATATTCAAATATTTATTTTGTACGGAAAACGGTTATAGGATTGGATAATTAGCGCGCGCTTATTTTAAAAAATTCCCTTCGTTATTTAATTTCCTTTTAATCCCGGGACTTTTATTTGGGCGCGTTATATTGTACTATTTAATACGTTATCAAAAGCATTTACGTCGTCAAAGAGATTTCATTATATAGGTTTAAGTACATTTACTTTCGGTTTACCCCTTGCGGAACTCGTACCTACGCAAAAATTTAATATTATTCTTGCACGAATAATTAACATTTTCCGAGGAATAGAATCTGAATAATGTCTATCAGATTTCATTAAACAAACTTAATACCTTGTACAGTACCAAATTACAAAAAAAAAAAAAAAAAATAAAACGCATAATTAAATGTCCTAATTGATTTGGCATTTCTATTCCGATTCAACGGTTTGCCGTTATCCAATAAAATCAGTTTAAAAGAAAAATATCCGAAATCATCGTGAATTTCCAATCGATATTTAATTATTTTTTCACGTACATATTGTAAAATATATAAATTTTTTACTTCCGAAAGTTTCAAGTATAACAATACGAACAGTATTCGATTATTTTAATTTCTAATTTAGTTCAAAAATACCAATTACACTGGGTATTAGATACTACATAACAAAACGCGATCGCGAAAAATATATTTTATTCAGTTTTACGTCGATACAGATATTTATTTATTTGTTTTGTTTTTTTTAAATTTCAAAATACAACACATATTCTATAGACGAACAATAATATCTTAACGTATTTTATTTTTTAATTATCAAACACTAAAAAAAAAAGTTGAATGTTTAAAAATAATCGTCTTCTTCGGTATACAAAAGCATCCAGACCTCCGGCAATCTCTATATGTTGCTCGCGCTTTCCAAACGAATCCTCCTCCAAGTTCATCCGCGTCTTACTTGACTAGGTTTCCACTTCGATTTCGGTATGGTACAAGAGGTGTTATCAAAAGTTACGGTTGTTTTTCAGCTCTGATCGAAGTAATGGGTTTTGGCTTCTCCGGGCGGTTCCCGTCCATTATAAATCGCTTACTTCAAAATGGGTTTAATTAAAAAAAAAAAAAAAAAACCTATAATAATACCGGATTATTTTGTTAAACATTTATTTTAGATAATAGTGGCCACGCGTACAGTTACAGCAGCCAATCGGCTCAGGGCCCGGGTTACAGTTACAGTTATAGTCGCTCGGACGGCGGCGGAATACCATTGTACTTGCCCGGATACGCGACAGAATACCACTCGTACACACCTCTTTTCATTTCACCGATCGATTTCGATCTAGACTTCGATCTAGACACTGATATAGACCCCGAACTAGATTTCTTCATCGACACAGATCTGGATCTGGATTTGGATTTGGACTTTCCCGGCATCGGCTACGGTCTAGGCTACATCGGAAAACACGGACACTGGCTCAGGAAACCCAAGTACGGATTTTCCCGGTTGTATGGCGGGCTCGATCTGGATCTGTGGAACTACGGCGGAAACTACGGATACGACAGTATAGGACCGTCCACTTTCGGATCGCTAAGTTTTTTCTAGTGGACATCCAAAATGTTGTAATAAAATTTTCGTTTAAATGATGTAATATGTTTATTTATTGTATTACTGTAAATGTTCCTCATTCCTGATATCCCATTGGGCGAGGCTAGGCAATAACGTGCTTAAAAGTTAATTTTAACTTTTAAATTGGCATTGAACCTATGATTCGTCTTAACTTTTAGCTTAACTTATGTTTTTTACACTAACTCAATAAATAACGAGTCGAGTTTTAATTTTATCACATTAAGTTATTATTATTGTAAATATTTACAAAAAAAAAAAAAAAAAATCTATATATATATATATTTAATAACTTAACTTTGTTAATTAATAAAACAATTGACTTCTAACGAGTTAGGTTTTTCAACTAAATTAACCTAACTGAGTTATACGTTATATTGCCCAGCCTTGCATATGTTGGTCGTCTTTAAATCGTGCTCACTGTTTAACAGAATAAATCCCCTACGCCAACTATGGTATAGTTAAAAAAAAAAAAAAAATGATTATTTGTGTCGAAATAAAATAAATCAGAAAATTCATTATGACCATTGTTGGATTTGATTGAACGATAAATATTATAATAATGTTCTAAAATTCTAAAATTATTAGTTCCCAAACCAATAATATGCAACGCGGGGACAATCCGAATAGATTATTGACGGTATATATTGTACCGTCTAAAATACCCGAATGCGGCAAATAGTATGACGATCTGGAGTAGAATTGTAATAAACGCGAATGTTTATACGAGTGCCTGACGAATTAACCTGTTAAATTCGATAACGGGTGTATTTTTTTTTTATAGACTTTTCGAGCAATGAACATTATACGAGTCGTTATAGTCACGTGTTTAAAATATATACGTAATAGTTTTTATGTTGGTTTTTTCGTCTAATTGACCGCGAATACCACTGAATTTTGCACGGTTTTCAAAATTTTCGTACGTTTTCGACAATAATAATAATAATAATAATACTTTATAATTATTATCATTATTCCGATAAAACGTGTCGTCAGCGCGGTTACTTTTTATGTCGCACGGCGATTTACAGTGAAATATTTGTCGCCCGAAATCCACACGAAACCGTCATAGTTAATTTTAAAATGATAATACCGTGTACCGATTGTAATACGTTATCGTTGATTATTTATTTTTTTTACGGACTGATGAATAATTATCGTCGTGAACGGCCCGCCCAATAAATATAAATATTAATATCAATATTAATTTTTATGTCGACAGGTCGATATTCCAATGTACAAATAATTTCGCTTACTGTGCGTTATTTCGTCTTTTAATACGGTTTTGAACGTAATGACTAAAAAGAAACGAATATGCAAATAATTTCAATATTTTTGTATGTTGCACTGTACTTCTCGAGTAATCGTCAAGTATACATTAGGCGTTTACATTCTAAAGGTACGACAATTTATTTATAATATGACGTATAGTTGAAGTATAATATATACGTATATTATTCACATATTTGTTATTTGAATACCGAAATAAATTGTTTTTTTGTTTCTATTAAAAAGAGGCGGTTAGATGTTAAATTCCGGGGGAAATTATTTTCCCCGGTCCACCAAACTGGTTCGCCTACGTTCGCCTGCGCTTCGCCACTGCAAATCGGTACACTCAAATAACTTATTTAATATTCCACTAAGATACTGGAAAATTAAATTTAAATATGTATCTACTAGTGAATGTACATAAAAAAAAATTACGTAATCATAAAACTTAACACTAAAATATTATTTTACATTTTTTAAATTCTGTGTATCAAATAGTTTTAAAATTCCGTACGTCTTTTGGAGTTAATAGAACTACTCCCGGAGTTTCGTATTGCATATTGTAGACTTACGTAATATAGTTATTGAACTTACTCTAAACACGAAATATATATTGTGCAAGTTTTATTTTTTTTTATTTTGAAATTTTCGGACCGATGCACAAACAAGAATTCGAGACAAAAATAATGACATTTCTACTCGGAATCGTTATTGAAAATTAATACAACAATAACTTATCGCTGCGTTCAATATTAAAAAAAAATAAACAACTATGTATCTTATTCCGAACCTGTGTGTATTCTCATACCGAAGTTTCAGAACGTTATTCCAACACACCCCTAAATTACAAATGATTGTAACTGAACTTTTATCGTAGTGTAATTTAATATGACCTCACGTGAGCCGAAAACTGACGGCAGCGTGAAAAAGAATAGAAATCCATTTAGTAACAACGGAGGTAAAATTGAAAATAATATATGTGATGGCGTAACAAAAAGAACAAATTTTAACGTTAGTCGAAAACTTTCAACCAGTAAGAAATCACTAAGTCCATTTAGATTATTATCGATGTTAAATTCACTCGAGTGCGTTCAAAAATCCGTATAAGAAAATGAGAAATATTTAGGGCAGTGATAATGTAGTAGGATAGTCTTGGGCGGATTTTTGTAAGCTACGTAGGAATTAATTCTAAAAAAATATCAGTCCAATAACACTATAACAGATAGTTTTAATTTTTCACTAATAGAAAAAAAATATTGAAATAATAATTTTATTCGTATTATAATTTTAAATTAATCCATATATAAACCTATACGGATAACAATTATCTTTACGAATAATTGATCTTGCATAAAAACTGTTATGCGGATTTAAGTGATTAATTCGCACGGCTAAATGTATCATTGTTATTGTATGTATTAATTTAATTCCCTGTAAACATTCGATCAGATAAAATCACACGACGAAAATTAAAATGAATGTTATATATTTTTGTATTTTCAACTTTCAATGATAAAATGTAATATTATTGTTAACTAACTCAAATAATAAAGTAACACCTAATAATGCCTATGTAGTATTTAGTAAATATCAAATACATTTTCAAAATTTAAAATGTTTACAATATTATCGATTTTACGTTAAATAATATATATTGTTCGCAATTTATAATGTTTTGTAAGTGATTATATAATATAATTAGTATAATAAAAAAATATCATATTTTTCCCTCCACCTTGTAATGTCTTAGTATCCGCCGTAGCTGCCATAACTTCCACCGGATCCTCTGTTTCCCTCTGAAACGTTAAAATACATAATATTCGTTTTATATTATATTCGAGTTATACTTTTTGTCGGTATAAAATATTTCGGAAATGTCGTTTTTTTCTCTGTATCTTTTTTTTAAAAATGTTAACAATTTAAAAACACTACTGCAACTTAGCAGTCGACATTGACTTAAAATTGTTCGTATCGTTAACGTATTTATTACCAACTTTATGACCGATGAAAAACGCCAGGTCTAAATGTGGACTAGAAAAAAAACAGCACGTGAAAGAAATAATTGACCGCCGATCAAATACGAGGTCGGAAAAGGTGCTTAGATTAATATTTTATTTCTAGAAAATCGTCAAATTAAAAAATCTACGTCAACACATTCTCGTCAAAATGTATCAGTAATATTAATTTACAACAACGTTAACCGAAACATTCATTATAATATATTGTATGTTTTTGTTTTTGATTTGGCAAGTGCACCGTAATCGGGTTATGGTTTACGAAAGTTTGGATATTAGTTTAGATACTAGACGACGCCAACGAATAGTTGTGTAAATAGTTACACATCGAAAACTGTAAACTACGAGTCTTTGGTATAGGCGTGATGGAAGTCGTCCGAAACAGACGCACTGAAAGTTTGAAAGATAATATTTAATAATAAATATCGACGGAACGATACGTCGAGATAGAGCTAAGGGCGTAGCTACTTTTCAAAAATTAAAAAAAACAAATACTTGTGTAAAAATTGTTTGTGTACTAATTTTTTTTTTTTTACTTGGAGGAGATCAAAAAATAAATAAATTGGAATACTGCTCATGGGTGAGCCACTGTTGGTAATGAGAAATTGAGAATGTATAATTTAGAGGGGAATTTAATATATAACTGTACGTGACGATCATTGTTAACGAATAACGATTCAGATGTCTTAAGTTCGGTTAAAAATGTTTTGATTAAAATTAAAATTGAAAATTGTGTTAATTTGTAACTACGATAAAAATAACAATTGTCTGTGATAGCTATACGATAACTGTTTAACTAAAAACAAAAACAAACGTTTGGAAATTGTATCACGTCAAGAAAGGGCTATGTGAAGGGCATGTAAGTGAAAACTGCATGTTTCTACGAATATTTTTAACAACAAAAACTTTTATTCCTTTCCCATTTCTCGTTTTTCCAATGTTTTTCCCTGATTAATAAAAATCCTTTTTGGAGTATAAAAATCGACCTTCTCAACCATGCAAATTTTTCTACAAAGAAACCATTCCTGAAGTTTATGATCGGAGCATTATATCTGGTAAATAGTTGTTCAAAAACAGAAAAAAATACAAGTAACGCACGTCATATTAAAACCAATACATTTCTCGGTCCTTCGGATTCTAAAACAAATATGAAGAGAGACACAGTAAATTCTATACTACGTGAAGGGTAGGATATTAATTCTCGCACCATCCTATAGTAACCGTTTGTGATTATTGATTGACGATTGTTAATAAATTCGTATAAATTGCAATTTTTCCACCCCTTTCAGCGAACGCGTTGCGGTGCCATACATGACACCAATCAAAACGGATGGAAAAATAAAAAGAACAATCTGCCTTGTTGTATTTTCGTTATATGATCTTGAAAAAAAAAAAAAATTATAACGCAATGGTTCAATATAGATAATATATCGTTTGTACAATCATTATACAATAATATTGTCAAGTGCTGCAGAAAGATTATGCAAAATGAGCACAGAACAACATACAAACATAAGGACATTAAAGGTAACAAAGTCAGATTTAACGGATAAACAATTAGCACAGACCTATAAAAAAAAAAAAAAAAATAACCACTTACTATTAGTATTTTTATTCGGTTCTCGACAGAATTAGTCGAACAAAAAATAAATAAATAAATAATTAATGTAATATAGATAACCTGCTTGTGGACAATTCACTTCAGTCGTAATATATATATATTTATTTTATTTTTTATAGTTCCCTATTTGTTATAGAAATTCGAATGGAACGAAAAAGCGGCCGTTCCGGATCTAATGCTATAGAATATTATTGAAATTTCGAAATTGATCCTGTACCAATGTGTACCTATAATATAATGTCAGTGATAAAAAAAAAAAAAAAAATGAAGTTTCGTTTAGCGAGTTGAAACACAACACTAGTTATACAGAAAACAAAGTCAGTCAATGGACGTGACACGTGCCAGCCGAACGGAAACACGTTCGTATCGGCGAGTGTAACTTAACGGAACAGACGAGTCTCATCCAAGCCGAAATTATCGTTAAATAAAATTCGTATAAAAATCGAAACACGTATACGCGTTTAAATTCGTTCGACGCGTTGAAACCGTGTCGGATGGATACGCATTATGCGTCGTCCATGTCGTCGAACTCGGATAACCGAATCCCGTGATATCGTATATAGAAACGTCCGGCCGGATCGCTAAAACCCAGAGGGTAAATCACTAACGGCAAACGGTGTACACGTGTTTGGTTGAATAAAACACGCGGAACTCGTTAGTAAGGTCATCGTTAAAAAAAAAAAAAACCGTCGATAATCTAAGGTGTGTATGTGTGACACCGATCGGTAACCGTCGGGAAACACAATAAATCCGAATCCGAAATCTAGCGTATACGATATTCGTCGGCGATTTAACCGGGGGGGGGGGGTCTAAAGTCCCCACCGCCGAGTTTTTTTTGTGCGCCGTCGCGTTATTACTCACGTTTTTTATGCATCAAGTAGTGCACCGTCGCCCCGGGCATGGTGTAATCGTAACCGTAGCGGTCGGGCTCGTTGAAAACGTGGCTGTGATAGGCCTCGGAGCCCTGGCCTTGGCCCGGTTGCCTTCCACCGCTCGGCGAATATCCGCCGGCCTGCCCGAAACTATTGCCGAATCCCCGTCGGTTTTCGCCGCCGTAGCCGTTCGATTGGCCGCCGTTGTACCCTTGCTGCTGCTGCTGCCACATGCCGACGCGGGGATTGGACCATTGGTTGTTGTTGCCGGCGGTTTGCGGATACGACAGGACGCGGGCCAACAAAGACAACAAAACCTGCGAAACCAATCCGAACGAAATCACGACGGTCGATGTAATGTTTTACGAGTCCGCGACAATAACCAACGTCACGGGAATTTAATTCGTTTTGAAAACGCTTTTACCCCTCCCCACACCCGCCAACCGAAATCGCTCGTTAGGTTAGTCGTCAGCGAATAAATCGCGAGTACTTGCATTTTTTATATTTTTTTTTTTTTTTTTTACTCGTCTCATATCCAACCATCTCTGGTTCCTCTGTGCCGTCACAAAATTTGTTATTTTCTTTACTCCAGTCATCGCCCGGATCTCCTTGTTTTTCTCCAAACACCAGCATTACAGTTTGTTATCGTAATTACTAGACCACAGATAATTCTCAAGATTTCGTTCTCAAACAAAATGATTTTTTTGTTCCATCGGGTTTTTACCATTTGGTTAGACGAAAGACCGTTTAACACTATAACAGTAATTTCGTTTCCATTTCTCCAAAGACCTTTTTCTGTATATCTACGTTTCGGTGTTTATTTTAAACAAAAATCCCGTAGTATTTAAAGGCTGTACTGAAAACGTTCGGCACCTCTATACGTGAATAGTTTCCGAGGATTTATAAACATCCATGGCGGGGATGTTATTATTCGGTTTTTTCATGGTCATAAAAAAAGTGTGTGACACTAATCGGGAATAGTATTTGTATTTTCGAGAGCTTCCATCATTTGGGTACAGTAAATGTATCAGCATAAGTTACAAGCATACGCGCGGATATCTTTTATATTTTAACGGGAATAAAACAGCATTTTGGCAAATTATAAAAAAAACCTACACGTTGTTATTAATTTTTCATGGCGATATTGCACCTACAAATTACATTCTCACCCCGCCAAAGTATTTGAATTTGAACATTTCGAAATTATACGCATCTCGTGGATAAAACTGCATTATTTAGTTAATTGTTTGATGTAAGCGTCCCTCTGATGTTTCGGATGCCATACAGAAATTATTACTACATTGTAAGTGTACTAAATGCAGAACAAGTTTCACGTGTCATACAATTTTAATTTGAAAGTTTTGCTAAAGCTGTTCGTATGTTATATAAAATGAACAGCCAAAAACGTATTCTGCACTTCACGAGTGGATTGCGTATAACAAACGTATGGTTTGGATTTTATACGTTCGCAATACGTAGTATGGAAACAAACGAATAAGAAAACTTTATAGGGATTTTTAATTGTCCAAAAAGAGATTTCCGTACGACAATCAACATAATAATAATTGTAATACAAGAGTTTCCTTGTTCCATATTCGGAATAATATTTAAACGCGTAACATTTCGCAAATTAATTTGTAACAATTTAATCGTTTTTATTACGATTTCTATATATTTTATCACAGCGTGAAATTTCACAATTTATACACTAATTAAACTTAATTATTATCATACATGTGATAATTTTTTTACCCGATGCTGAGATTAAAGTAGGCACGATTTATTATCAACCAAATAACCCCCCCCCGGTGTTTAACAATGATCATCCTAATTTTCTAAAAATCATAAACTCTTGATTGAATATCATTTTCACTGTGACAATATAGTAAAAATGAAAAACAATTATTAATCAATATTTTGCACGCGATCGATATTGTAAAAAAATATCTGTTTTTATTTTTTTAAGATTATATTCGTAGATGGTATTCACGTATACATATTCGTGTATTGCGGTGTACAGAACATTTTGTGAAAAACGTATGGTAAAAAACTGTTTAAAAATTGAATTCTTTTGTGATACGGTATAATAGTATAGACTTTGTCATCACATAATCTTTATAGAATTAAATTTATTAATATGCCTAATGTCTTGAGATGATGGTTGGGCAAAGTACATATTATTAATGAACATAATTTATGGGAGGTATTACGTAAGTTGGCCTTTTTTAATGTTGATAAATTTATATTATTTTATATATATATATTTATTTATTTATTTATTTTTTTTTTTTTTTTTAATATTAATTTTGTACTCAACTGACTTTTTTTTTTTTCAAATTATGACCAAAACGTTTTATTACTACTTATTTTTTTTTTTTTTTTTTTTTTGATAATTTAAATTCGGAACAAATAACAAACGAAAAATTCGAAATTTTCTTAGAATTTTTAAAAATGTCGGATAAAATATTTAAATGTTGAGCTTCGGCATACGAATCACTTGTTATGACTAAATTGAATGAATACGTTCCGATTATAAAGTAATCTTAACCTAACCTAACCTATCGTTGCGAACTATCGATATAATACCACGTGGGAAATTATCGTATAAAATATATAAAACAAAATAAACCAAATCGAATTTAAAAAAAATAGAACCATAAGTAAATATATTCCTGTTCTTTTTTTCTTTCGGTATTCCCAAATTATTAAAAAAAACACGGGGAATAACATAAAATGAACTTCTCAACGCAGCAATTAGATTAAAAAAAAATCCAGAAATCGTTACCACTGAAATTGATTACCGGGCCACTATTTCTGGTGGTCAGACAGTGTATTAAACCAATAAATTTTCGCCGCTAAGCCCAGAGAATTATAAATGGATGGTCGACTCACCAAACTGTACGCCGCAGGGGTGATCATTTTCGGTATATTTTTCTTCGGTCGGATCGAACGGACTGCGCGGGGAATCGACTGGACGACGACGACGGTAAATATTCGAGTGTTGTTTCAAACTTCACAGTCTGGCCGACGACCGCGGGTCTTATATACTCGGCACGCGTTTTCGAAAATCCTCGGCCTTGGGCCATCCAACCCGGTCGGTCGCCTTGCCAAAACGCGTATGTCCGCGGCCAACGTCCGACAGACGCACAATACAATCGTATTTCTATTATCATTATTATTATTATTATTATTATCACTACTATGGATAATAGTAGTAGTAGTAATAATAATATTATTGTCGGGCGTCCGCCACACACGCGAGAGGTTTTTTTTATTTTTATTATTTTTTTTTTTTTTTTCCCGTCAAATACACCACCACCTTCACCTTGGTCGGCCGCCGTCGTCGTGACTCGTGATGATGTCGGCACGTCACGCAGCCGGGCTTTTATGCCTTTTGTAAACCCGAACAAAACGAATATATGCAAATAATCTCCCCTTTGGTTTTCGCTCGGTCGACGAAGTGAAGTGGTGTTACACCAAACAGCGGGCACGTATTCGGACACATATTTCGTGGGGCATTAAGGTTACGACTCTCGCACCGATCATCTTTGTTTAGTTGATCTATTGAAACGCAATCGTAATTTCCTGAAATGTCTAGAGGAATCTAACTCCCTCTCTCCGCCGTCTCACCTTTGTATACGTGTCAGTCCGGTACCACAATTTTCGTACCGCGGCAAGGCCGCAATGTTGACGAAACGAGATTGCCGAACGATCAATTTTCCGATAAACATGTTCCCCTACCTAGTGTTTAATGCGTTTTTGTGAAAAAAAAAAGAAAGTCTTCTCTGACTTTTCGGGACCGAAAAGATGATTATTGTTTTATGGGAAAACTTCTCTGGCTTTTTAATACGATCCTCCTAGACACGTTTTTACATAGTTTTCCCAGATCCTGAACAATATTCCTCCAATCGTGTACTGCTAACCTTTCCAAGTCCTTTTCGACTACATTCGGCCATATTGTCCTGGGCCTCCTCCCCCGGGATCTCTTCCTCCTGGTTTCCGGTTCATAATCTTTACAATGGCGTTTTCATCGTTTCCGAACCAGATTTTAGTTTACGTTCTATTAACCGGTAATTATATGCGTGCCCCGTAAACGAGCGCGACCTTAGTTGTTGGCGTATACAATCTAATCTTAATTTTTTCAATTTTTAATTTTTTTTACATTTATATAAATTATTACATGAGAAACTTAGCGAGTTAAAATAAGACTTGGCTTTCGCCATACGCTATCGTCTATTCGGGAAACATATAATTATGACATAACTAAATGGCTTTGATGTTTCTGTTTTGAGTTTTGCATTATCTACACGGTTACACGTAGTAGTTATGATGTATTAGCATGGGTTTAAAATGTACAACCGATCTTGTTTAAACGTCACGGTAAATTTATATTAATATTTACCCCGCGTATTGGTAGTTTTAATATATTATTACTGTGTTTGTCATTTACGAAGACTGCACGCATTTACAGCGAGCTCCAGAGAAGATCTCCTATTATTATACCGTTCTCGAGTTATATCGTAGTTGTACGATTATTACGAATTTTAAGGATGCGTTTATACGTACCGGCACTAGGTTTTACGCCGATTAATGGGGGCGGCATCGCGGACTTCCCCGATGATATTGAAAATTAATACCAATTCGGATTAATGCCAAATAAATATACTCGTGTTGAGATTATTTTTGTTACCCTCAAATCAAATGCGTAACCCCAACGGAAACATAACAACCGTATTGTTCCGATATCCGGGTTCAACAATTATTTCAATTCAAACTAATAATATTTTAATCTGATGCCACGAAAATACAATAATGCAATTATTAACCGTACCGTAATAACAACGATAAACCGATACAATGCTCCCGGAACGTAAACGATAAAATCGTATAATAATAATACGAATAGAAAATATATAATTGTTTAATTTGACGTTGTCGTGAAATAGTGATAGTAGGGCCATTTTCGCTAATATAGATTTCGACTACAACCACTCACTTTTTTGTTGTTGTGGACAGTACCGGTCGGTGTTGGATTTCGATTGTCGTATATTGTTTTGTACGGTAAAAACCAATAAGGAAATACACGGTAATGGTAAAAGACCAACCGACGTTTCCGTGTCTACCCTCTCACACGATAAAACATATGAGTGTACAATGCGATCTGCGGAGTACTCGACAGCGAGGGTAAACAGTACTTTAAAGCGGACACGTATTTGTGTGTACAGACGAACTGCAGTAAACAATAAAGTTATAACAGACCCGTAACCCATATCGAGCAAGTAAACAATTTTTTTAACTCGTCAACGTTCAGTTAGTATTGCACACAAAATCGTGTAATGTAAAGCTAAACGAAAAAATAAAAAAAAAAAAACTTATTTAGTCAGTATTAACTTAATTCGAACAAGTTAAATCGGCATAATTGTTGACAGTCGAAATGTCTTAATAGAAATTTGATCGGTAGATCAGTAAAACAAAGGTCGTTGTAACTATTCAATAAATTAACCTAATATACTTTCAAAGCATGCGTTAGCTTGGCAGGCCGGTACGAAAATGTGTTGGGCAGAGACCCAAGAGTTCAATAAATACATTCACAGGTTTTTTTTCTTTTTTTCTTTTTTAAGCCCAAAGCTTTGTAAGAGAAAAATACAAACGATAAATAGATACAATGAAATGTTTTCGTTTTACAGAAAAATTCTTATTGTCACACACACACACATAGATACTCAAACCGGTATTTGTTGCACAAATGGGAGAGTACGGTTAATATAATTGCTATGAGGTTTTTTGGATTTAAAAATAAATCCCGTGTCTCACCAGATCTTGTTGCCGGTAATCCGGTTTGTGATTTTCAAAAGACAAAAATATTACTCGGGAAATCACTCTGAAATCGTAGATTTATAAAAATAATAAATAAATAATTTATAAAATTACGGTAATTTACTTTAAATATATACAAAATTATTCACTTGATGTTAAGTACGACTAACTTGTTAAGTTAAACCGTGTAAAATGGTAGGTTCGGTATTAAACTTAACTTTTTAACTTCATTTTAACGTTTTGCGCATTAATGCACTCCACCGCGTTCCTTGTAATATTAAAATCTCGGATCATTGACCGGTAAGTGCCTTCAACGATATAAGTCAAAGAGCGAAATTTATAATGAAAAGCACGCCGGCATCGTGAAATTCTTGTCGCGGGCGCCATAGGTGTACGTGGGGCAGGACGAACGGCGTAAATCTATTCGCTCACGAGGATTGCTTTAGTAATTCCACGGCCTACGAGTTGAAAATACCATTCGTTAAAAGATGTAAATGACGACGACGACAGAACGCGAGAACAGAAAAAACCACGAAAATCCCGTAAACTGCGAACGGAAAAATACATAATATTTATTCGCACCACGGGTAGGCCACAGCCCCTGGTAGGGCTTGTCGAGTCGGGAAAATTGAACGGTCGTAAAAACGAAAAACGATTGCGAGTGTAGCAATTGACGATGGCGTAACTTAACAATAATAACGAGAGTAGTATTTTTTTTTTTTTTTTTTTTTTTTTGTCCACCGTGTGTATAAAACCGAGGAAAACCGACCGAATATCTCCAAAAACCGATTTCGTCGTTATTATACCGGCGGTATAAATCTATAAGCGAACCCCCGGCCGGAAAAACCGAATTTTTCAGTTTTTCACTAACCAAAGACGGTGGGGGGAGGGGGGGCAGGGGTTGATGGGGCCGAGCACATAATTCTGGGACCGCGGGGATGGGGGGGGGGTGGGGAGGAATGGCGAACAGAAATTACGAAACGACGGACGAAAATTTTTCGGTCAAAATCGCCCGCACGATAATACCGTGCGGCTGGTAAGTCTGCCCGGGCGCGCGTCGTCCGGCGCCGGCTCAACGGCCGGCACTAGCGCGTTCAGTGTACCCGGAAAAGCGTACGCGGCGTGCGGTCCCTCCCGTAAAAATCACCGTGTCAATCTATCGCGTTTCGCGCCGAGAACGTCGTTCCGATAATAAATATCGTTTCCGCGTTCCGCAAGTGTCCCGGAGAGAGACAGAAGTGAACGTTGATTTTTATTTGTATTTTATTTCATTTCATTTATCTCGACCGTTTATTCGAATGAATAATAAATAAATAAATAAATAATTACGTATACTAATATAATAGTAAGTACCTATAGTAGACAAGAATATAAATATTCTACCTATACGATATTTTTTTTTTTTTTTCTTTTTTGTGTGCGATTTGTTTGCTGTTTATAGTCTATAATACGGTGGGTATTTAACCGGTCGTTATTGGTTTTTTTTTCAATTTTTTTTGTTTTTTTTGTTTTCTACGCGCAACCGTTTTAAAAATATTGTCATCTCGTCGGGGGGGGGGGGGTTTAAATTTTTTTTTTTTTGTGTTGACGGCATTTCTTAAACCGCGATACAAAACCGATAACGGTTTTCGAAAATTGTTCGTATTGCCCGCGTCCGACAGCGATTACCGATTGCTGCACCAACACTAGAAAATCATTTTTTTAACTGCCTACCGCGATTAATATTTATCTATACTTTTACGATTTCGTTCGATTATTATACTTTCGTACTGTATTAGACGAACAGCGGTTGTGTTGGTCTCCGTCTTCGGTTCACTCCCAATATTATAATCGACTTTCTCGCCCAATCGTTCGTTAATTAAATATATTAACGTGCTATAATCGGTATACTACTGTTATTGTAGTTAGTATTTACCCGTTTGATTTAATACCACGAAAGTATACTTTCACACTATTTGAAACTCTATTATTTGACAGGGATAATTTAAAAAAAAAATTAGATTATTAAACGGTAAAAAAAAAAAAAAAAAACCGAGAAAGAAAAACCGGATATTAAATTCTTATCGGTATCCCCGTGGTTTTCGTGAGCGACGTGATCGTTTTAAACCGTGGAAATTACAGTTGCGTTTCACAGTTGCTCAGAATCGACTAGATTTTTTTTTTTTCATTTATTAATTTGTATTAATAACATGTTATTACATTATGTACGTGTGTGTATGAACGTTGATTATGTAGATAGGCATATTGATATTTGTAATAATGACCTTACGGTCATAGTGTAGAAATTGGCGTTAAGTTAATAATAACGAGAGTAGTAATTTTTTTTTTTTTTTTTTTTCATTTTATTTATCCACCGTGTATATAAAACCGAGGAAAACCGAATATCCAAAAACCGATTTTGTCGTTATTATTTCGGTGGTTTATGTCTATCAGCGAACCCTTGGCCGGAAAACCGAATTTCTTTTTACGCGTTCCAATTGTTTTTCACTAACCAAAGACGATGTGGACTCGTATAGGACAAATGGAAACGAACAATAACTATACGGATTTCCATTCGTCACGTGGATATCCTAATATATTTGATCAATGGTTGTACATAATATGCGACCACAGTGTTACGGATGGGAAAAAAAAAAAATGCTAAAACACACCAAATAAAACACTATTGTCGGACATCCTTGGGTAATAAATACAGTTATAAATTTCATCAAAAAATCATCATTAAAATGTACCTACCGGATAGCGTATCATAAATGAGACAAAAAAAAAAAAAAAAAAAAAAAAAATGATGTTCAAATCAGCGAAATATTTTTATTTGTATATAATGTTATTTAGATATCGTATTCCGTGTAATTAAATATTGCAAATATTTTATATTGTTAAATTTGTTTGATTTCGAATTAATTACAAATAAATCGCCCATAAAAAGTAAATTTTTTTTTCTTTTTTAATGTTTAGTAATATACAATATAATATAAACGTTTATCATTTATTTGCTATGCTATTGAAATACATTCGTTTATATTAATACATATAGATTAGGTTAGATTAGATAAAATAGTATTAATTAAATAGCACGAGAACAGAAAAAGAAAACGGTTTATCGTAATAATATAAGTTTAATTAAGCTCGCATTCTCGAGATATTTCTGAGTCATCGACTAAATAACTAAATAACTGCGAGAAATATTATTATTCTTTGCATTAAGTCTCGGCATGCTATTTTCGCGCAATTAAAACATACGGGTTTTGGACGTTTTTTGATAAATTTTAACATTTCATAAATATTATAATATTAAAATAATTATTGCAGACCGTATAGAAAACATTATCATTAAAACGCTTAAAACATATTCCCTCGTACACTCGTGTTCGTTTTGCGCTGAGAAATAAAACAAACGTAATTGCCGTCGACGGCGTTCAATAACGCAATGTAATTTAATAAATGGGATGCGTTTTTTTCATTATTTACCTGCATGTTTTGATTTATTTTGTACAATGTTTTTAAGTCGTCATAATATAATATTAAAATGTATTTTATTGTACCAATAAAAACGTTGAACGTACCCGCATCATAAAAAATAATATTATTCCGAACGATCCGCGTAAATATGATGTAATATTATAAAAAATTATAAACTACGAACAACTGCCGAAATAAGTAAATTAAAACCGTATATCTTATATAATAATTAAAAATCGTTAGACAATAATAATTATCGATAAACCTATAACCGTCGCCGTATTCGGACGATTTTCTATAGATAGAGTAAATAAGGCGAGGGATTTAAAGCGCAATAAATAACAAAAAAAAAAAAAGCTTGCAACTGCTTGTAAAAGCAAACACGATTTGTTTAGAAGAAAAGCATCAACAAAAATGAACATATCTTTTATAAAATATTGAAAAACAATTAACGGCCATATATTCGGTCGGATTGTCTGTTGTAATCTAACTTAATCTATTTGCCAGGCAAAATATTTTTATACATCGAAAACGGACATCCACATGGGTGATTGGTGCATATTTCATATGTACTGTTTCGTTTAAATCAAACTCGTGAAAATTAATACTCGACAAAACACCACACAGTATGCCACGGAGTGTTGTTAATGTTTTGTAATTGTTCCCAGCCTATGTAAAAAGCGTGCATTTCCGTTGTTCGTTATTAATTCAATTGAAACCGTTTTACTATTATGGCGCAATAAACTCGATTTAGTTCCAAAACGGCAATAATCACGAAAAATCAAAACGAAACCGACGTGTTTAGAATCAGAAAAACGGTATGAAACGAACGTGCATGCACGTGCAAATTACATTTCTATCTCATACAGGACAAACGATATACAGACGCTTAAAAATCCCAGCCCTAATACCGAAAAATATACGCCGATACCGAAATGTAATCGTACGAAAGTTGCCTAGATTGGTATAGGTACTCGTCCGTTGCCAGCCGACGATTAGTTAAATGTTTGTTCGTTATTATTTCGCTTACGCTCAAACCCGTTGACCAAATTCGTTATAAAACGTACACTCCGGTAATTGCCCGTAAACAATAATTCGTTGATAAAAAATATTAAAACAATATCGATTCGAATAAAATATATTTTTTTAATTCTTCAAACGCAGAGCGGAATAATAATTGTCACTAAAATCAAAACGATCGCGGCGGTTTGTAAAAAAAAAATAATAATTAAAGACGCGAGGGTTTATTTATTTATTTTTTTTTTCTTCAAATATTTCATTACTTGTCACAATTTCATTTATCTCGGATCAATAATATTATATCGTACGATGTTGTATCATCATATTAAAGTAGCAATTTGTTTTTTTTTTCTTTTTTTTTTTATGTATCGATCACGAACGGTCGTGTTAATTGAAAAACAATTCCGGGCAGAGTTTAACCGCGACTGATATTATCAGTATTTTTGGCTGCCAATATGCTAATGGAAAACCGATTATTCGCGTTATTACCCATTATAACGTTATACGATTTTTTTTTTTTTTGTTATTTTCTTCGATAATAACGAATGTACCTTTTCCGCTTCTTATGTCCGTTATATCGTTGTCCGGAATTCCCGGGATAGGTTAATTTTTAGCAAATCCACAGAGTCCTGTTTGCCAGTTATACAACACGATACGAAAATTAGATTCCTCGCAGATACGCGACCCGGATTGGCCGATAACCGTATCTAAAATACTCCGCCGGCACCCGTTGCAATATTATTTAGTAGCGGTGATACGTATAATTATTATTGAATGTTATATTACGGGCTTAAATATTTTGTTAGTCGCGGTTCTCTTAATCTTATCGCTGGCATATGTCGTATTATTATTATTATTATTATTATTATGTGCAATAGGTAATATTGTGGATCGTTACAACAATAAAAATCGTGTACGACGACTACAAACAGAAGAATTAAGAGGATGATATTATTAGGAGGGGATTACGCGTAAGATAGATAACCGAAATAACAATCTATATTACATAAGTATAAAAGTTTAATATTCTGCGAGCACTGTATTACAAACGATAATTTATATATATATATATAAAAAATTTTTTAAAAAAAATACAAGTAAATTAAGAGAGCTGCTTGATTTCTATGCGAACTATTATTAACGTCTGCGTACAATATATTATTCGTATTATTCGTATTATTGATAGATAATATAATATACATTATTATAAATATTGAAAGAAAATTAGGTCATGAGGAGATATATCACCGTCACCCACTCCCGTTTTACCGCCCCTGTATAAGTAGGTATATAAAAGCGATCGGTTTTATTAATTTTGTGAACCCAAAAAAAAAAAAAAAAAATAAAAAATAAAAACTATAAATTTAATTAACGAGCTGAAAAGTAAAAACGGTCAAAAGCTAAGTTTAATTTTAACATTAACCTTTTAATTTTTTTTTTTTCATTGATTTAAATTCATAAATAATAAATTAGTTTTGAATTGCGATCACGTTAATTTCAATTTCTTTTAATTTTAAAACAATATTCAATTTATAATCTATAAACTATACGAATTTAGGTGCCATCTCTAACTTATAGATTTTTATTATTTTTCTTATTCAATATTTTATATGAAGTCCCGAATTGAAAATAAGTACAATTTATTAGCCCCGGCATATGATCCTGTGCTAAACATTGATAGTCGTTATATTCAAAAAAAAAAAAAAAACATACTCTTGGTTAGATATCGTATTCACTATGACAATTAGTTTTACAAAAGAAATATTAACCTAACCCGAGTAAATTAGATTTTCTTTCGGCTCAAGTAAAATAATAGAAAAATTTGACTTTTGACGCGTTAAACTTTTATACATTCATTTATCTGAGCCAATATTAATCATTAACTTGCCCGGGTTTAGTTCGGTTATCACGAATAATACGATGTTGACATCACCACGATTAATTATACGAACAATATAAAGTAATAATATTCGGAACCCACCGCCAAACCGATAGTAATAAGTTCGGTCACGGAATAACCACTAGAATAATATTATAACTATAATTTTTTTGTTGTTGTTTTTTTTTTTTTTTTTTTGTCATAATTATTTTAACATTATTTTTTATCACTAACAGGTAGGTATATCAGACAACTGTCGAACTGCTAATATATTTACTGCCGGTCTGCCGTCGTCGTACGGAGTCAAGTGTTTCAAAGAGATTACGGAACGCGCACGTGTCTGTGCGTGTGAACACGGTGTTTTATTTATTTTTTTTCTATTTTTTTTTTTTTTTTTTTTTTTTTTGTACGGGCAAATAATATTGCGTTCTATCTGAACAGTTTTCGACGTTGTCGCGGGCGCTCGTCACCGTATACGCGTTCTCGGAATCCGCGCCATCAGAGGCCTCTCGTCTTCAGGCGAAGAAAATAACAAATTCAATAAGACATTAAGTCAAAGACCGTTTGCGTGCGTGTGTTTTTTTTTTTTTTTTTTTTATTCTCGGGGCGTTTAAAATATTACTTATATTTCCTGTCGGTTTCCGAATTCCCCGGCATCCTTCCGACAGTGCGCGTCCGGAGGTTGGGACACACGGGACACGATGACCGGACGACTACGGCGCAAAGCCCGCGACCAATAGCGGGCCGCGGACGCTTTGGCCGCCCGATGTTGCCGCGTTGTTCCGACGGACGCCGCCTAGTGCAATGGCCGCCACCGCTACTGTCGCGACCGCGGTCGCGGTCAACCTGACGACGGCCTACAACGTGACCGCCACCTCCGCCGGTACCGTCGCAACCGCGGTCGCGGTCAGCCCGACCACGGCCTACAATGTGACCGCCGCCGCCGCCGCCACCGTGGCGACCGCGGTCGCGGTAAACCTGACGACGGCCTACAACGTGACCGCCACCGTCGTCGCCGCCAACATAACCGCGGTCGCGGCCAACATAACGACGGCCTACAACGTGACCGCCGACAGCAACGACACCTTGCCGGACGACCAACAGATATCGGACCTGTACAAGGTGCCGGCCCTGCTGGTGATCGTCCTGTCCGTGCTCTACGGGTCTATATCGGTGATCGCCGTGGCCGGAAACGGCCTGGTCATATGGGCCATCGTCACCAGTAACCGGATGCGGTCGGTCACCAACCACTATCTGGCGAACTTGGCGTTCGCCGATATACTCATCGCTCTCTTCGCCATACCGTTCGAAGTAAGTCACTGCGCGCCATATCGCATGCGTCGTTTATGTTATGTTTCCGGCCGGCGGTTCCCATATGAGGTTCTCTTGTTCTATACAATACGAGGGGATTTTTTTTTTTTTTTTTTAAATCTATTGATCCACGTAGATTGTCATCTACGTGAATATTAAGTTAAATCAATCTTGATTTATCTTCAGTTATAAATATAAAAGCGTTTTAATTGCGACGTTTTAAACATTCAATCCTCCGCCACAATTGAAAAGATAATATTTTTCTAAAAATGTTGATACGCATTACATAACTAATAGTGGATTACCATTTACGAGTTGTGCGAATTTAAAGTTTAGACGGTAAACCATGTAAAATTTATCGTCTAGTAATGGATATGAAATATCTGTAATACCTTAATGATTGAAACGAACAGAGATCAAATTTACTTAAAACTACGACTTCAAAACGAATACTGGGATAGACTGTGGATTTTTATCAGATAATTTACACGTACACAAAACCACAATATTGTTATCATCTAAAGAACAACAAAACTTGTTTTCCAGATTTTTCTAATAATTTTTTTGGTATTAAAATCGATAGTACTCGCATTATAAAATATTTATAAGACCGTTCTTTCTTTACCGTGAAATTGTGAAACTTTTTTTTTTTTTTACAATAGAGTGATTAAAAACTTAAAAATGAATATAAATGAGCAATTTAATTAATGTATTTCCTGATTGTTAGATTCAATTAAGAAATTTTAAAAAAATTAAATTAACTGGTTTAGATGTTTAAAAAAACCATCAGACATAAGATCAATACCAATCAATTTCTTAAACCTTTGAATCTCTGCTTAAAATTCCCCTAGGAAAATCGCTGGATTGGGTAAAAAAAAAAAAATGTCATCTTGTTTCATTTACCTGGTACACCGTACGAAATTTCTCGAGTAGGTATTTTAAGCACGAAATTATATTCGAATATTCGACGAGTAATGGTGGGAGGAAGTAAGGACAGTGAGGACATAAAATGTGTTTTCGACGGGTTTGATTAAAATATTTGAAATATATACTACACAAAAATAAATAATTTAATAAATTAAAAATAGCTATTATATAATTCAAGGAATGCAAATGTAGAGAATTGCTTTAAATACTCGTACAATTGAAACATTTTTAATTTATTAAAAAAATATTATCACGAATATTTTTACACTACTAGGTATGTATTTATAGTATTTTCCTGTCCGCGGAATGATAACGAAGCGAACAGGGAGAATACACATCCGAGTAAATTATTCTATACGATAACATAATGTGTACCGATTTAAAAATGTGCAAGTTTTTTGTTGCGTAATCGCATAAAAATATATCGTGTGTAAGACTTGTGCTAACGGATCTGTAGGATAGTCAGAGTTAAGAATCCAATTTTTACAGAATAGAGAAAAATACATATACGGTGTCATCAAGTTATTGTTTTGTTAAAAATATATTTACTATTAATATTCATATATTTCATGTTTGTAACTATATAATAAAAAAAAAAAAAAAAAAAAAAAAAAAAAAAAAAAAGAGTTTTTAAATGAAAATAATAATAATGACTTTTTAGTTTCTGCGTTTATCGTTTGTGATATCGACCAAAATAAAAACCAAATGACCCAATATTATTTTCTGTGTGGGAGAAAACTTTGGTTTCCCAACTTTGATTATAGTCCGAGCACCAACCTGGATCTTAACCGCATCGTGAAATAGTTTTTGTAATAATAATTATTATTATTATTACCTAGTGTACTATGTGATGTCTATGAAAACTCTAAAGAAACAGCAAGTTACAATTACGTAGTACTTACAATTATTGGTACCGAGTAAATTTGGATGTTTCTAAATTAATCCGGATTAAGTTTCGGATTTAATCCTGTTCTTCTGACATTTTTCCTCGTTGTGAAGATATTTACAACGAAAATAAGAAAAATGAAAAAACTTAACAAATTTCGCTAACACAAAATTATTCCTGAAGTTAACGATCGAAGCAAGAAGTCTGTTTAACAGTTAAGTTGTTTGCAAATACAACAAAAATTTTTTTTTTTTAAAAAAAACATACCATACATGTAGTAAATCCTTACGTTCAGAACCTAAAAAGAATAAATGTAAATTCAGTTAAAATTAACTACAAACGTAATATTTTTTCATTCTGCAACATAGTAGTCATTTAATGCGGATTTAAATTAATTCGTTGAATAATTTCCACCGTAGAATTCAGCTGCACTATCCATTATGTTAATGAGTCATATTTGAAAAAAAAAAAATAAATAAAAACGGTTTTTTCGTATAAATAATTCAAAATAAAATGAACACGCGATTTTGTTTAGTTTTGTCGCGATTCATGATCCGTAACAAATATAAAAAGAAAAAACACTATACGTAATGACATGGTAAGAGGACGTCATGTTAACATGTTCCGTCTGTATTTCTAATGAACAATATAGAAAAAATGTTTTTTTTTTCGGAGTTCCAGCGGTTGTTACTCTGACAATTCGCACAAGATAGACATGAAACAAAAATGTTTTTACCGGATTCAAGCCGACAACATTACCTATGTTTTCACCTATAGATTTTTTTTAAAACTGTCGTTAA
This sequence comes from Tuberolachnus salignus, assembly GCA_956483605.1. Classification (NCBI taxonomy): domain Eukaryota; kingdom Metazoa; phylum Arthropoda; class Insecta; order Hemiptera; family Aphididae; genus Tuberolachnus; species Tuberolachnus salignus. The sequence continues at coordinate 35,452,945 of OY101436.1, read as the reverse complement.
GTTTTATGTTAAGGTGTAAAAAATAATAATAATAATCAAGTAGGTGTGAACAAAATGGTCTGCGAATTAAATATATCCAGTAATCCCTATTTTGAAAGCATAGGAAATGCTATCGTTTGGAAATTTGGTGAAATGTTTTTATACGAGTGCAATTTTTGGATCAAGAGCACCGCCGGAACTCTGAATTGAATTTGTCGCTATACCACCCGTCGGTACAAGACAGAAATGGCAAATTCTACTGCAACGTCCTCTTAGCATAATGTTATATAATCCGTATAACAGTTTTTTCAATACAACATTGAAAACGTATCATTAAGTTTGAACACAATCAATAGTATCAGTTAAAGTAATGCCGACCATTTTAAAAAAGCGTTATCGTTATTCGCGTTTTCATTATTTGTTCAAGTTACCCATTACAGTAGTATTGGATTGTTAATCGAAATTACGATCAGCATTGGAAATGTCGTTTTCGCGTAATATTTAATACAACAAACGGACGAATGCCTGGGGGCAGTCACTATCGATAATTCAGGTGTTTTAACGTATTGCGTGTATCGTGTACTATATCCACTCGAACGATAAAAACATATTACCCAGAGAATAAAAAATCATAACGTAATCGTACGTGACGAACAGAAAACCTACGTGCCCGAATCGGACACTGGAAATCTTATATTTTTCGATACCGCGTGCCGGATTTAAAGTGCATATCCATCTTGTAGGTTCTTGAAAAAAAAAAAAACAAAACAAAAAAAAAACAATCAAAAATCCCTCCGTTCTTTTTAAGTTCCGGGACCTTAGTATCGGTATTTTCAAGTCAGTATTTTCTATATGGGATTGTTTTCTGTTTAGTCCCGTGCGTATATTATCGTTTGGATTGATTTTATTATGTTTTTTTTTTTTTTTTTTTTTTTTTTTTTTTTTTTTTTTTTTAACAAATTATAATAACGAGTAATAATTATAGCGTTTTCGATTAAACTAACACGAGTATTAATAATTATGGCATTGTAAGAATAATTATAAACTAATGCGGTTTATCTCGTCGTGGTTTACAATACCAATATGTCTTTATCTTATCCTGAACAGGTAACCAGTATTTATATAATACACAATTATTTTATTATATTTCTTATAGACAAATAAAACCTCGTCCGGTTGTACACTGCACCCACACAATAATTGCATTACGTCGAAACTATTGAAGTGATTAGCTCGAAATTGGTCATAGTCAGTCGATAAATTTTTTTTTGCGACCCGTAGGTTAAAATGTTACGATCTATTCCGCAATGTTTTTCGAGAAGGCTGCAAGATAAAAAGAATCTTCAACGAAGCATACAAAAAGTATCGTTATACATATATATATATATATTTTTTTTTTTTTGTTCGTTGTTGTAATCTATTGTTTATGTAATTAAACGATATTATATAGAAACGACTGGTAATAAATTAATATGATCGTAGAAATCAATCGGTAACAATTAACCAACACATGTTGTTAGAGTTTTAATTATTTTTGTTTAAGTATACGTATGATTTTCAAAAAATATGTAATATTTTTTTTCTCGGGGCTACTTAAATATTATTTAATTTGTATCGTGACCGGTTAGGTGTCTTGAAAATGTCCTATGATAAATATGGAAACTCAAAACCCTCGTTGTTCGAAAACGTGAATAAACCCTTTTTTAATCATTTCGTTTCTGATTGAATACGTACGCGCAGAAATCCGAATCGGTATTCCGCCGTTGTTCCCATTTAATAGTTAATAGCCTCGAAAATAGCTCGTGGGGTCCAATCGATGGTTAAGCAGTAATCTGATCATATGGAACGTATGTGATTGACAACGTACGCCTATGAAAAATCACACGAAATCCCCATTATTAGTGGACCGGTAGAATAGAAATGGAAATTTAACGGGGGATGGGAAACGATAAGGTACGTGATTGGCGATTATTTCGAAGCGAACGTTTATATTATCCGTGTATCTTTGATTCGACAAAGACAGTTTGAACGAAGGAACGATGACATTTCCATTTGGGACATATACGATACTCGGATACGACACTTGTGAGGGGGGTTGGCGGTTGGCGGAAAGGTAAACAAATTCTCGACACGGCTCCGAGGTAGACAATGGGTAATGTAAAATATATTTAACGGCGTACGGGTGCAATCGATTTTAAGGCTAAAAGTTGTGTGGATACAATAGCATTGGTATTCATACGTCTGGAAGATTTCAATGACGAGATCAGAGCGGTGAGCAGAATGCAGCAATACACAAAACAGCCGTACAGCCGTACCTCTGACTGCGAAACGAATAAACGTATACGCGCATACGGCGACACCGGGATAAACACGTAAATACTTAAAAGTCTCTATAGTCTGTGACGATGACTGTTACTGTTAGCAACAATAATAATAAATGTCACCGTGCCCTACGGCGATTTAAACCGTTTTAAAATCGCGCGTGTTTATGCAACGCAGGATTCTAGTAGATCTAGCGCGGAAAAGGCCACACGACTAGAGGCGTATGAAATGATTAAATGTAAATTGTATTCTATATATTTAGAGAACGTATACAATGATATTTATATAGGTTAACCTAGCGATTTAATTATAATATGGCGGTGCTGTCAAATTACTGCTCATTGACGCGAAAACGCCGAAGATTCACAATATGTTTTTCTACTAGATTGCGGTATAAAACTAGAGACGTTTCGATAACATAACATTGACAAACAACCACCAGTGATAGTGATTAATTTTTTTCTGATCATATTTTGTGTTTTACATAATTCAAGTACTCATCCCATTAATCCAGTTCTTCATCCAATCCCGGTGGAAAGAATTTAATGCATTTATATTAACGATCGCAATTGTATATACGTACACGAAATCCATACACCTCGAGTAACTTTTCAAAACAAATAACTATTTTTATTGTCGTTCACTATTTAACATTGACTATTCGTTGTGATAAATTAAATTATGTTTTTTAAACTACTTTATTTTAGTTTGTACGTTTTTATGATACGTGTAAATGATTGCGTGATTTCGATATTATTTCGTTATAACTAATTCTGTGTACCTACCACCTGTCCCTACTTTACCTATGGAAAAATGTATAAATATTGCGATACAAATAAACTCGTGGTAATTACCTGTACAGTATTTTAATCCATCGAAAGTGGCAGCACTTTCCAAGTCGTCGATTCTCGCCTCAACCTCGCCACCACTATGTTACTCTATGGTTTGACTAAACAAATATTCTGAATCGATAATATTTCTACACGGGCAAAGAATTAAATGCATTTGTGTAGGTATTCAACATATTTCCCACTGGTTTATGTGAGTATAATAATAAAAATATATAGTTATTAATTTAGACTTTTATACTGAAATAAGGTATGTTTTATCCATTCGAAATTTACTGTAATAATATATTACAGTAAAATCGGATTTACGTGATAAATATTTAGAGGTAATATTTTGTCGTTAACCCCGCCGAACAACCGACAAATGTGACAATCCCGAAGAGGTGTATTTATCGATCCAGATTATTGATATTGCGAGATTAAAAACTTCAAAAGTAACAGTGTACGAGAAAAACGGTTATCGATAAAGCTTTGCAACGGAACAGTGGTTCGTCTCCTATTTATTTTCAAAGTAACTGTTTAGTTACATACTATACTCGTATTTTTTATTTCGTTTTTCATATTGAAACGGCGTGTATAGCGAAAACAAAGATCATTTTAAGTACAACTCAATAAATCTTTATTTATACATTTCTGAGTGTGCTCGTGCGTGTATGCATAGGTCTATAGACCTAACCTAGTTCGGTCGTGTTAAGAGTTAGACCTCAGTGAAATACACCATTGGATTCGTTATTTTTCCAGTGACCCGGCCCGTGTACATTTGTCCGCCCCCCAAAATTCAATCCCTACACGTGAATTCCGCTGTTAAAAAAAAAAAAAAAAAAAAATGCAATGTTCGCAGTTAACTAGTTTTTTAAAATGAAATTTTTTTTTTCTTTTCCGGTTGCCATCGGTTACGCGGTTGTTGCATAGCATTAATGATTTCGACAATCGAATGAGCCGGTAATACAGGTGGATTACGAATAATTTATTAATTCGATTGTCGCGGTCGCGGGGTTTTAAACACGTATCCTATTGTAATTATTGCCCCGTTGGATTATAAATAATCATATTGGCTGGTATAATAATAAACGAAACGCGTAAAAGTTTTTAAATATTAATTTGATAAAAAAAAAATAACAATCGGCGAATACGGTTAATATATTAAATGTTAAAGCGACGTTTTGCGCGCAACACTATTGTTGGGGAAATGGTTTTTGGTATAAAACAGTGGCGGGAAATGCGTAGGATAATGCGTTGTCTTCGTACATGTACAACTACAATGACTGCAAACAATTATTACATTTACGGTATGAAAACGAAACGGTTTTAATTAAATTTTGCGTTTCGGGTGTACGGGCGGTTATCACTCACTGGTATGTTGGCCCATAAGGATAATTAATACATTTCGTATTGTTCTGGCGGAACGATTAATAATCGATCTTATTTTCGTCGGCGGTATTTCCGTGTACAGATTATACCCGGAGCATTTTTTTTTTTTTCATTTTTTCGTTATAAAGAACCTAGTTCAATCAAACTTTATACATCCCACCGTGTTTATTTTTATTCTACTACGGTTCGACATCAAAGCCCCAGTGTTACGATAAATAATTTGTTTATTATGTTTTTATTTTGTTCGCCGGCACGAAGGTAAATCGAAACCATTTAACGTGAACTTATGCCCAAATAAACTCGTTAGATAAGGCGGTATTACAAAACGGAAATCCGAGTTAAACGAAATTTTTCGCGCGTGCCGATGACGTATCGTTAAGATTAAAGAAGAAAAAAAACCACCACCGCCCCGTCGGATTTTGTCGTATATACTCGCTATAAAAAGGAATTCAAACGAAATACCTTACAACTAACCAACCGGCTGTATAATGTACGGACCGCGTCGTATTTCGCCGTTATCGTCGAACCGCACACGTTCGGCAGCTGATTACATCCGATATTAATCTGGCGATGTCGAAATTTCACGGCGTTTATTTATAAGAAGGTTTCGCACGAGTATTCCGTCTTGTTATTAACGGATAGCGACGGGCGTGATGCAGGCGGAAAATGCGAATTATTGGCACGCGCTCGGGAATAGGCCGGTAAGTCCCTGACGGCGTTGCCCGGAAATGTGTCTCGTGCACGTCAATGTTGGATAAGTACGTATACTTTAGTATAGACATTTACATTTTTACAATAAAAGACTGCGGAACTACTCGGCGAGAGAAACGCACGTAGATATATAATAGGATTTAAACGTCTGTTCGAACGGAGCACAGCGAATACAATTATATTACAATGCGCGCTATACAGGGCGATCGTTTAGTCGGTTGCTCGTTCGTTGTTAGTGGTCGCATCGGTTACCGGTTAAATCCCACTTTCCATCTAAAACAATTGATTACATTAGCGACCGCCTAATTTGGATATTGCAGACCAGGCCTGTTGCGTTCGCGTTTGGCGTCCGCTAAACACTCAGGCATTCCAATACGTGTACATCGTCCTTAAACACTTCCACGTTCATATGGCACGGTTTTCGTTATTCCGTTTTCGAGATTTTTTTCTTTGTTCCAGCAAAGTTTCCTGGCTATCAGTCGCTCAAGTGTATTCCATGCCATGTTCTGGCGGTAGGCTATCCTTATTGCTCGTGTTCACTACCAGTTCTTTTCTCTCTGCATATTCTGTCTTTCTTGTGTTAGTATCCTTTTGTACTACGCATAAAACTCCGTCTCGATTTGGCACGCTTATCCGCACCGGCGTACCCGTAAACTGGGCGACTTTTGTTCTGATTACATTTGTAACCTTTTAATATCGGTTGTCGCTGACACACGTTGGCCAGGAGTTGTTGTTCCCCACTGAGGGTATGAAGTTTATATAATATCTTTGTAAGCAGCCTATGCGTTTTTTTTTATCGTGATCCATAACCGTTATTATGAAATATAATTTACGATCAATTATTTACCGTTCCCCACTTTCTCCACTGTTATAACTCATAAACGGTAAATCCAGTATTACAATGTTATCCATATCAAAATGTGTAGGCTAATAATCTTTAATTAAATCTGTGTTGAAAAAAAAAGGGTTGCCGATTGAATATCATAAATAGACACTTAAGGTACCTATAAAGAGTAGGGGTTAAAAGTTAAAAATTGTATTGAAATGAAGCTTAAAATCTCCATAATGACTGAAAAAAAAAAAAAACAGAAACCTAATTTACTTAAAATCCTTTGAGAAAATCGCTGGATCATGATAAAAGAATCACCCCGTAGTATTATTTCCAACGAGAATAGATAGTGGCAAAATACAAAACATGAAGTTAAAGCTCAAGGGTATAAACTGTGAAAAATAAAAAATCAATACTAAAAAACGTCGATTTTTTTTTATTGTTAATAATATATGCCTACTGCAATGGTCTTTGTATTAAATTATTTATTTTTTATATTTTACGAAGATGTGTTTTTTTTTCTCTAAAAAACATTTTTTGGGTTAGTTTCTCCTAAAAAAATACGGTATCCATCTTTAAAGGTGTGGTTTTTTTTTGTGCCCGGCGGTAATTTGTTTAAAAAGTTTGAATCCTAACAGTTTTTATTTTTTTTAATATTAATAGGACTGACAACAAATAACGAAGTAAAAGAGTGATTCTCGTAAATGTAATATAATTTGGCGTACAATATTGTTGGTTTTTTTTTAGTTACGATAAACGAGAATTGTTCAAAAGTAAAGAATGTCATGGAGATAAAAAAATTAGGCAGTCCCGGGGACAAGTAAGTATGTAAAGTATGTTTATATGGACACGATTTTATAACGCCTATTACCTACTCCGAACATATTGACTTATTCAGAAAGTATTTCATGCGGCTTTTTCAATATGACGTTATTCAGTTGTCAAAAATGTATCGTACACTTGGTGATCTTTTAATTGTGCATTGGCGATTATCTACGGCGATTTTGATGTTTGTTATCTTATTTTATGTAATATGTTCAACATTTTACCCTAAATCGGTACACTATAAACATTAAATGTATATCAAATATTGATTTTAGACGCTGGCCCTTAACCTAACATATGGAAATCACAACTCAGAAATCGGTATGTGTTTATGGTGCGCGGTATGAATTTTGAATATTTTTTTTTTTAAATACGATCATTGATAACGACTGAAAAAACCCTAAAATAATTGTCGCTCAAAACCATCGTAAATAATCGTTGCTGGATCGTGATGAGAAAAAAATCACCCGGTAGTTTTTTCGATTTTCAATAAAATTCTACGTAATTTATTTTCGCGTGATAATGTTCTATTCAAAATTGGTTTAAACACATAAATATATATATTTTTTTTAAATTTACATTTCTCAACACAAATACCCTTAATAGGTTTCGATTGCGGTGTTTTCGTAGTTATAGTTTACCATCATACTTAACTGTGGTTGACCCATAGACACCGTTTTTTTTCTTTCTTGTTTTTTTAAAGATATGTGAATTAAAACAACCAAACGTTTACCGTGAATTTATATAGTAGGTAATTAATGATACGCAATATTATTATGATGAGCGGAAAGATTTTCGGCGGAGACGGTCGCATTTTAAGTCCTCTCCGCCGGCGTCGTCGGCGTCGTCGTCGTCGTCGTCGGTTACCGACCAAAATATTAATCATTATTTTAAAACCGCGAGTGTATACCTATATGAGTGATGATAATGATAATATATTACAATAATGGCCCTACGATGTTTGATATTCATCGCGTATATTTTGACAACGTTTTACGATATGCCTACTACGTACGATCCGGTCGGAAATAAATGGATATTTTCTACCAAAAAAAAAAAAAAAACAACAAAAAACCTCGCTTCGAGGTTCCGACCGATGTTTAGCATTTTTTTTCGATACATTCAACCTCAATCGGTTTCGTACAACTCGGCGAGATAATTGAAATAATAATTATAATAATAATAATAATAATAATAATATAATTGCAGACGTGAGCTCGGTAAATTTATTAGCGTAAATTTACGTAAATCGTTTATAAATTATACCGCGATAGAAAACGTCGAAACCGTTATTAAAATCGAATAATCCCTCTTCGGAAACGGTTTTGCTAATCTAAATAACTCCTATTTAGATTGTTTCTAGTCTATACGTAATGTATTTAATATACGCACGAATACATATAGCTATATGTTCTCTAAGTAAAAAGGAAAACAAAAAAAAATTTACCAGATTTATCGAAATTCGCGTAAATTTCACCGGTTTATTTGCCGACGTAATTATTTACCGGTAAAATAGTCCGGCGCATCTCTAAATATAATATGCCGGTCCCCCCCCCCCCCGGTTCGCGTCTAGAAATCACGACGGCGAATTAAAATCGGTGATCGAAAAAAGAAATAATAATTGGCAACGGCTCAATACCGCCGGATGTCCTTGCGAATGCCGAACGATAATACCACAACATCCCGCGGTTCTTATCGTTATTTTTATTATTTTCGCCGTGCGATTTGTACGGCACCGGTGGCAGTGTTGGAATTCTAAATTTGACGAAATCGCCATTACGGGCGATAACGGTCGTCAACGGGTACCTGTTTAACCCGGGTGAACTTTTTAGAATATTATACGTATTCGCTTTTGCCAACGATCTGTTGACGGTAAATCGTCGTGTTCGAGAATGGCGAACAAATCATTTCTCGTTCGTTTTCAGCGTCATTTCGGCTAAGAGAAAACGATAAAGTTACCTAACTGTAACGTACCCCGCGCGGTGCAGTATTGGCCGGTTATTTTATTTTCGTATTTGTCAATCCGAAGTTTCGGTTTACAGCGATTAATCGCCGTCCTCTGTAGCTCGTTTTCATTTTCCCCATTTTTTTTTTTTTTTTTTTTTTTTTTTTTTTTTTTTTTTTTTTGGACAGGATTTTAAACGTTTAGAACGAAACATGCACCGGGGTGTTGTTGGCGAAATCCGTCAGGGAGCTCGAAAATAAAATATCGTATAGATAACGGTATAGCGTAAATTACATACAAACGTATAAAAACCGTGGAGCACGTTAATAAATTAACCTCATTTGGCCGTCGGAACACTGTTGTTGTGTAAAACAAACGTTTTCACAGATTAATTATTTATTTTTTTGTTTGTTTCACAAACGCCGATGGATTATCCGACAGATTGGCCGGTAATAAATCGGCAGACGGTTTACCGCATCCCGAAAATTCGGACGGAATCGCGTATAGTCGTTTTTCTAATCGTTCGAGAGAATATCATTCTCGGACGAACTACTTCTTACTATTCACTACCCACCCGAAATACAACAATCATCTCGCCGAAAAATAATTTTCTAGTTATTTATTAATTAACGCACACGTCATCGAAATATTACGATTACAAATCGGTAAATCGATAGTTTTACATATATACGAGTATGTATCTGAGCACAAAGTAGTTACAGTGACTACTGTACACGAACCGTTTCGAGTCCATTTCGTCCCGCCTCTATCCCGCCGAGACTAGTTATATTACAGGACTGAATTTCTTCAGGGGTTTTTTAATGTTACCTAATAGAAACCGTTTTCCAAACGGCGTACGTCTAAACGAAATAGTTTCCACGGTACGAGCGTCCAAATATCACTAATTTCCGATACACAATCATCGACCGATAGATCATCATAAATCTAGAGGATACGATATCGCGGTCCATCCGAATCGAATTGTACACTACCTCTTAGTATATAGGCTCTCTAGTTTATACATTTTAACAAATAATATAAATGTATATTAATCCTATTATTTTGTAAACATTCCTACACACTGGTTTCTGCAATAGCGAACAATTTATTTTTAATCCGTCCGGGAGCCCGGAAAAAAAATAATACAGCTACAATATACATTTAAGGGTTTAAATATAAACTTGAAACTTAAACTTTCAACACACATCTGCGGCGTCTCATCTATCCTTTTGTCGCATTTATACAATGCACTTTTTATGTCTGAAATATCATAATTATACTTACTTGTAGTAAGTTTACTGTTATAAATTTTGTTATCCTCGAACAATACATTTTAATAAAACGGGAAAATGATTAACAATGGTATTAGTGTTCAAATAAAATCTCAATTTTAAAATACAGGCAAAAGTAATGTTTGTCCGTTTCGATTTCAATTATTATGTAAACCTATATATTTGCATTTTGTCACCATCAAAGCCTACCGAGATAATAACTGTGTTTTTTCGATTATTTTCAACTGTAAAATATGATGTGCTTAGACGTACCATTGACCATGCAATACTGTACTTTTTATGAAAAATAAACGCATTATTTCTGATTCAGAATATAATGTTATTATTATATTTTTTTTTCTTCAATTTTAAATTTCCAAAACTGCAGTTATGCGAAGGTCGTTATCATAAAAAATATAGGTAGCAACCGATTAGTGTTCGTAACGAGTTTGACGTTTAGACTTAAAAACGAATTTACTTAATATGTTTTCTGCAAGAAGGTAATTTATTATGTGATAAATGTAACCCCGATTTGTTCTGTATATTTTAATATAATTATTCTATTGGAATGGTCAATTCGTTTTGAACTTGTGATTCAATGAAAATAATAAAAGAAAATATGGGTTATTTAACTGTCGCAGCAAACTGCGATTAAAATCCGGTAACCGGATATTCGGTATCGCGGTGTTCGTCGGTATTGCAAGACTTACGTGATAGACTTCCATATAACAATACCCGTGTAAAAAAAATAATCCACATTTGAAAATGCGAACGCGAATTAATATCGTTTATCCTGTTCCCGGATAGCGTTTCACGAATGTACATAACGTGTTAACCGTAGTGATAATTGTTTTCACAAATTTATTTATTCGACAGCGTACAATAATACGATATTCGAATAATCTCTAGTAGATATTCGAAAAGGTTACATTCCCCATTCCCGCCACATATTCACTTATTTCACCACGCATTATGATAATTATTTATCTAATTTCAAGGTACTGCTATTTGTTATTTTAGTACAATAAAAATGTTTTTAAAAAACTGATACGGCTCGTGGGTCGGAATCGGTATGAATAAAAATAGTACAAATTATTCGTTAGTTTATATGACTGATCGGATATTGTAGAGATTATTCATTACCGCCCATCACTAGTTATCACCATATAGCATTTTGTTGATATCACAAAAAAAAAAAAAAAAAAAAATAGAAATACGATTTACATAGTAATACGTAAACGCGAAACATATTACAGATATCTGTGATATTTATCGGACGTATCGAAATACGATTACAAATACAATATACGGATAACATGATTACGAATAACTGATAAAAGTCCAGACGTTTTGTTTGCTTTTTTTTAAAAAATATTTTTATAGTGGAATGAAAGACCTGTTGGTTTTAATATGATTTGATTTATCTATTTGTTAATCCGCCTTTATTATTATTTTTTTTTCCTTGACTACTCTTTAGAACAACGAGTCGATTCCGAAACGTATATAATATATCTCCTATAGTGTAGATCGGAAATAGTACGTGTACATAATAATAAGTGAGTACTTAAAATATATGTCGTAAAGGATGTTATTGTATTTCGGGAAATGCGTAGAAATACAGAGAAAAAACACTCACATTTATGGATCCGTTATTACGTTAGTTATGCCGACATTTCTGTGAGTTTTTGTATGTTTTTCGGAAAATGTTATTTTTTTTTGCCGTTAGATATTTCAACACGACATTGTTAAAACATCGCCAGTGTTTTATTAACGTGATTTGTTATATTTTAAAATTCTATTTAGAATATATTTTTTTTATTTTTTTTCCCAACGCAATTTTCAAGTCTCAAAAATATATAATAATAATAATAATATAATGAGCATACATTTTACGAATTTGTTTTATAATAGTTTAAATTTAAATTTAACGAATTACGAATTACATAAAAATACATTTTTTTTTTTCAGTTTAATGTTTACATTTTGTTTTTAAAAATTGAATATTTTAATACGAAATTCATACGTACGTAGTATTATTTATTGTACACATTTAAATTCAATACCTATCTCAACAATTGTTTCGTTACATTATATTTTGTTGGTAATTAATAGATATTATTAACGGTAATAATACTATAGTTTACTTTATTTCTAATTTCTAATAATTATAACAATAAAATAACGTAATTTTAGACATTGGTTATTTATCAATTATTCATATATGAATACATAATACATAATAATTGCATATACATATAGGGGGGGGAGGAGCGCCGGTTGGCAATTCAGGAACTTTCCTGAAGGGCCGTCCTTGGTGAGGGCTGCTGATATATAATTTGTTTAAATAAATATAAAAATATTCCATTCTATTCATTTGAATGGAATTAATTACGGTTTAAGTGTTTTACGACGACAATATTGTGTAGTGAAACAATTGACTAACAAAAGTAAATTGCTCCATTGACAACTTACGTTAACTATAAGACCAGGCATTTAAAACGAAAAGATTTAATCGACAATGTATTCAATTGTTTAAAACGTGTTGTTGTATTCGATTATTTCAGTAGATAATAAATTAATTTAAAAACCATTAACCGCGGATTTGTACTAACGTATAATGTAAAAAGCATTTGTTTTTATGCGCGTATAAATTAGTTACCTAACGAGAAACAATCATAGATAAGTATTTATTGGTAAAAATCAGAATTTGCTTAATTTAGAATCTCTATTTTTCTTTGCAAAAAAATAAATATAAGGGACTACTGAGAGGCTTACATTTCTCGGTGTGTTGGTAATATGATGTGTAAATGTGTAGGATATTTCGTTGAAATTGTAATGTCTATTGATTTGGTTGATTAAACGGTGGTGGGAGGGGTGGAATCTCCCTGTGATTTGCTGACGAGTGTAGAATTTAGAGTTTTACTAAACCCAATAAACCCATAATTCTATTATAATTGCCCATTATGATTTGTGGTTTCGTGGGCCGGTTCGTTCACATTTCCCGGGACGACAAAAAATCGCAAATCTGTCCCTGACACCCGTACATTGTATAACTCGAAAAACGTAATGTAAGTCACAGAAATTGAAATTAAAGAGATGTTAAAAATAATTGTCTTCGAAATTGTTTGCACGAATGTATTATTCGTACCGAACATAATAATAATAATAATAATAATGAAAATTATTCCACTTGAAACCCCGCGGAAAAACGATCTATTATTTATAAAATAATCGTCTTCTGGTTTTGTCTTGCAATTATTTAAATGGACAAATTAAAAATATTAAACGAATAATACCTATGAACGAACCAACGAATACTTTTTTTAATTGAAAACGCAGTATTTGGTTGTGCTTATAGGTACTGCATTAATCGTTTTGTTTTAAATCAAATAGTAATGATGTTTTTCGAACTTTGATGGAATAACTAATTGACTCTATATTATATTATATCCTAAAGTATTAAACTTTTTAAAAACGAATCAAGTCTATACGCATACTAATGGTATGATATATTTTAGTTTGTTTCAATAAAATATACCACACTTGTCGTTTCTTTTCAAACCTTTTTATTAGGAGAAGACGTTTTAGAATTGAATATTATAACGTATAGTGCTCATTCTTGTTAAAATATATTTTTGTATTCTATTTAAATACAAATCAAATTACATTCTTATAAAAAGTATTTAAAAAAAAAAAAAAAAACACGTATAGAAAATACTTAGTTTTAAAACCGTAATATTAAATAGTTGTTGTTTTTAAATTCTTTTATCTTTAAATCAGTGATTCATATCATTATTCGTTTACTTGACAACTAAATACATCACTTATTTCATTTACCATTAAAATATCATAAATTATTTTAATTTGATATAATGTAATACAAAAGCGAATAAAGAAATATATAATATATGCATATTGATTCGGGTGTTTAAATACAAGTAAATATCAAATGATATTATGTAGTGTTTGAAATACCTACAAATACTTATTTGAAATTCTATAATAGTATTTTAAACACAATCATTCTCTACAATTTCGATTGCGCCTGTACTTATATTAATATTGTCTACTCTATACAATCGTAAAAGTGATAAAATACAACTGGAATTGTCATTTTATTGTGCGAATAATGTCTTCATTACGGGATGTCGTGATAAGTTTTGATTCAAACCAATATCCGAAAAACATTCATAAATCATAAAAACATGTACGTAAATAAAATGTGTTAATACGTAACATATTGTATTTAACGATACGAGTCTATGTACGACATTTATACGTTGATACCTACTCACTAATAAGATGACGATGGACGTCCGTTTAACGCTTTAATATTATATATTTTTAGAAACCTTGAAATTTGGAAATATATATTGATATAAACAAATAGTACTGTGGTGAAAATTTTTAAACGCTACAATATGGTTTATTTGAACAACAATAAATAAATCAAGAGTAAATCACAACAAATAATTTAGTCCTCGGGAATGTTCGGATATACACTTAATATTTTATATTGTCTTTGTAAAGTATAATTTTGTAAATAAACCTAGTAAAAAAAAATATATATATATATATATATATATATATATATATATATAAACTATACACAATTTTTATCAGTTTATAAAAAAATATTATAATATTCAAGCTTTATAAATCAAATAAAAATTTTAAACTAATAATATAGAAAAAAAAAAAACAACGTTTGTTATTGATGTATTGTAACGTTCTATTTAATTATCTTGTCTGTCACAAAATTGCATTTTAAATTAACACCAATATGTATTTCTTTCAGCTATATATTTTACGATGTCATATGTCACTCGGTATATTATAAAAATAATTTGTATATTTTTTTTTTTTTTATTATTATTATTAATACCGTTCTAAAAAAATGTTCCTATAATTGTTCAAAAATGATTTTTCACGATACGCAATATTTTTTTTTTAAAATAAATGTCTTTTAACGTTCATTTCACATCAAACAACTGCTTATAATTAAAGACATCTGTGTATTGGTAATTTGCAATTAGCAGTTTAACCGCGTCGATGTGTACATGTTGTTATTTATGTGCTTAAACTTTGATTTTACAAAATTACACTAACACCGTGATTCCCGAATTACTAATTATAACTAACCTAACGACATTAACAAAGTGTATCTATACCTGACGTTTATAATACAAGAGGGGGAGAAAGTCATTATTTTCTTCTTCTTCTTCTTCTTCTTCTTCTAGGATTTAATACTGCCCGAAGGTATTCGCCGCCGCCGCAATTTCCCTCCATTTGATTCGATCCTGAACTTCGTCTCTCCATGTTTGAGTACTTTTATCCCATTCTATTGAGGCCTTCTTCCACAACAACTAGCTACCTATCTTTTCCTAGTCCAACTCCGTGGTTTTTTACCCTATGGTTTCCAATTCAGAACTGCTCTGCGTGTATCGTCCACGCCTTTTCGCGCCATATTCCTAAAGCTATGGATTGGATCCTTTGTCCTCGAATGAAACTCATGACTGATGCAAAAGGCTTCGTGAGTCTTGAGACGCGTCTTACGATATAATATAATGGTTGTTTTTTTTTTTTCTATAATGTGGTAACTTTGAAGAAAAAAACCGTAACTTATAATATCGGCTTTACCTAACTCATGTCTACTTGTAGATATTTGTTAAATTTGGTCCTTCACGTCAATTTAGTGGTAGTCCACACATTGCGCTCTCCGTATTATATAATTTTCGAACGTTCTTAGTCTTCTTTCGGTTGTATTTGTGATGGTAGTCCATGCTTGACATTCATGTTGAAAATCTGTACGGTGATATAAAGCAAATGATTGAAAATATTTTTAATTCTCAAAAGAAATTTAAATAATAAGTATACAATTACCGACCTTACGCAACATTGAAAGCGATTGTTCATTTTTACATTTAAAAATCAAACGTTGAGTAGAAAATTATTTTTACACCGCCTTTCTAGTTCAATAGGTTTTATTTGTGTATTTGAATAATACAAAAAAAAAAAATATTTTCGACATTAGGTCAGCAAGAAGAATATGTAAAATATCGACTTAACCCTTTGAGTACACTGTCCTATCGTTGGTCAGTAGATTAATAAAAAAAAATCATATAGTTAGACGTTAAAATATAATAAAACAATTTCGATTTTTACAAATCCGGAGTGCATTTGGAAACCCTTCAAAACGAAACGTTGAATTGTCGATTTTAAATCGTACACTATGTCTAGATTTAGAAGAATTCATACAAATGCGTGCCGTATAAATTCGTATTTTATTGCATTATTCCGTGTGTCAAAAACGTGTGCCATTAATAGTATATTATTGTGCGGTCGTCCAGCACACCACGTGTTGTGCTTAAGTTGGCTTTTGATCCGATTCGCGTCGGAAAAATGCATTTCATAGGATGTAATAAACGTCAAATGACAAACGACGGCGACGACATTATAGTTGAGATAGCGTGTTGTTTTACCGTACATTGTGAAAATCGCGAGAGGAAAAACGAAACAAAAAAAAAAACCACGATATATTGTCGGAGACGAAAACTTATACCGAACAAGTGTCCCCGAATGTATTCATCGTACACACCGCAGGCGGGTCGACGGAACGGTTTTGCAACGTGCGTTGCACCGCACGGGAAATCCAAAACCGGCACGTGAAAATACGACAAATAAAAAAATTTAATACGGATTGCGGTAAAGAATATTATGTTTAGATATACGCGCGGGCACGTTCAATAAAATAATATTGCCGTTTGTGATTTCACTTGACAATCGTTTTCGTAAATCGTCCGGACCGCACTCGTCACGGCGACGGTAGTCACGCGTCCTGGTCAAGTCGGCGGTAAAAATGACTACCTATAATGACTGTGGAAATAATCGAATCGACTAGTCGCCGTTTCGTTTTGTGACCGGGTTTTTTTTTGTTTAAACCGGCGAAAAACACACGCGGGGACCTACTTATTAGAATACTCGATGATTAACCGTCACTCTCTGTTATCCGTCATCGGTCGTTGTCGACAAAAAAAAAAAAATAATAATATAGTTAACGACTTAATAACGTACGAATTTGAAGAAACTGAGACTGGAGTGTAGAAGGGGAATTGTACGACATTGTAATAATGGACTAAATAGTGAAATATTATCAACTAAAAAGAAGTTCGTTGGTTGGCTAGAAAGCGGTAGACAGGATGGAGGATTTGAAATGATAAATAATGGTCAAATTGTTTTTAATGTCACTGCCGTCGAATAAGAAGTTGACGACGACGTCGAAGATTCAGTGCTTGACCTAAAACCGCCAACTCGTCACTCGGAAACAGAAGCAATTTTCATCGAAGTGCGTTGGTTTGATGTACAAGAGGAGGTAATTGCAACGCAGGTCTTTTTTCTTCGTAAAATATGAAACGTTGCCGTTCGAAACGCTTTTGCCTCAAAAAAAAAAAAACAGAAGAAGAAGACGTATTTCTTTTGTTTAGTTTGTTTTAGTTTAGTATTTTTAATGTAATATTATTTTATTATTTTTGTCCGCAAATACACTCGTTTTAAAATACGTAAACGTTTATTGCAAAATATCTGTTAACCACCATAGTCCCGGTCCCGACAGTGACGGATAATCGATTTTTTACTATAACTGCGCTCCGGAATCATCTTTATGGTATTATTAGTACTGGGTAATAATAATTCGTGAATACCGTCGGTGACGTTGTTTTGTGGAGTTTTTTTTTGCCGGGTGTGGTGCGAGCTTTCAGGCAGGCCAATTTTCACATTTCACCGTCGTATATTAATATTATACGAATTATATAAATATAATCTCTCGCGTCCATTTCTAATCATATAATTCAGGGTTCGCGCCAAGAAAACGTTAGAACTACACGAGTAGGGTACGTAAACTTTTGGTTGTATAAACATTGTGGCGTTGGAGAACGATATGAAAATATCAATTTATTATCATCGATTAGTACGGTCATACCGGGTTATTGTTACCATAATTGTTCTGTGCAAGGTGAATCAATCCACATTGGCACTGTCTGAAAATCATGATTTACAACCTTATTACAAATTGTTTTCGTATGGAATATTACAGTAGTTTTTTTACCGATGATAAAGTAGGTAACAGTAGGCACTGCACACTTAGGGTTCTAGGACTGTACGATTTTCGCCGTACCGTATACCCGGATATAATTGCAAGTACTATGTGCTTTTTCGAAAATCGCTACAGATTGAACGGATTAAATGCTTACGAACGACTAAAGCAACAGGCTGTAATACAATTACACAATTTTATATAAAAATACAATTTAGTCGTAATGACAACACATTATTTCGGTAGGCCAATTGGGAATATACTTTTAAATTAAGTTACGAGTACAACCGCTCACTTTGCCGCCACCTCCCCACACCCAACCCGGTATCGAATATTCTTAAATGGGTATTTCCGTTTAAAATTCCGGTCCAACCGCATTTTAATTTAAAACCATTCGGCCAAAATATTAAGTTTTATATCTGAAAACAAAACGTTCACACCGTATACGTGTTATCCGATTGAAACAAATACAGAATTATATTCGTTTTGTTTCGCGTCCAAAAACTACACTATCCGCGGTGATAATAATAAGTAAGTTTAACGTACAAAAAAAAAAAAAAAAAAAAAAAAGAACAATAAATACACGAGATACTTGATACGGATATATTATTGTAGGTTCTCGATTAAATGTAGGCGGTGAAAATTGTTTTACCGGTGTTTTTCAGTACAACAAAAAGTATTTTGCCGGTTACCTTTCGTGTGCCCGAGTTCTAGATTTATATTTTACGTTCTTTAAATGTTTGATTACCGCGTCCCGGTAATAATTATACGATATTTTTGCTATGAAAAAAAAAAATAAAATAACAATATAACGACGGGCTTTTCGTAATTACGTACTTCTAAGGGTGTTGGCATTCGACCGTATTAAAAATAATGTAATCATTAGATGACATCATCGAAACGCCTGTAGTCTCATACGGTCGTAAAATCCCGCAGCGGCGAACGAACATGTTGTATAATAAAAATTGTATTGTGTTTATTATCGTAAATTAAGAACATGTTCCACTTTGATCTCATACCCTTTTATTTTTATTATTATTATTATTATTCGTAAAAATCGATTACACATTACAAAACTGGTAAAAATACATTCTAGTTTATATTAATTAAAAATTGCTTCGTCTATTGTGCACGTTTGTTGTTTATTTTGAAGAAATCCGTTGCATCATATTTAAAAACTCTACCGGGTTTTGTTTTAAAATCCAACGATTCTATTCTACGGGCCAGTTGCCAAATAATTGTATTGGTGTATTAGGTACATATTTTTTTTTTTTTTTTTTTAGTAAATATTTTAAATTCTGATGCGGGTTTTTTTTTTTTTGCAAATACTTTTCCTGTTAGTAAAAACGCTCCGATTTGTCCATGTAGTATCTTAAAGAATTCGTGTTTTCTTCCCAGTAGTACGGTATTAAGAATGTTTTTTTTTTTAAAAAAATATTCAACATTGCACTCCATTGGCCTATTTGGTAATTTTCTCGGTTAAAACAATTGTTCAAAATTAT
The DNA here is from genome assembly GCA_956483605.1 of Tuberolachnus salignus. Classification (NCBI taxonomy): domain Eukaryota; kingdom Metazoa; phylum Arthropoda; class Insecta; order Hemiptera; family Aphididae; genus Tuberolachnus; species Tuberolachnus salignus. The sequence goes on along the minus strand of OY101436.1, from coordinate 35,433,250 downwards.
TGCGTCTAACCACCGCGCCACTATATTAGACGAGGAGTACGATAGAATCTATAATATTTATACATTTTCTTCGTTAATTTTTTATTAGAAATGAAACTTCCTCTCTGAGGATATGGGGTAGGGTATAAAAATTAGGCTTCCCGGCCGAAAATTTGTACTCCAGATACTCTTCGAGTGCCACGATGTTGACAACTCCTCATAAAGTAAACTTAGCCAACACTTGTGGAACACTACCATACCGACGTCTACCCCGTTCCAGCCGACTGCCACACAAGAAGTATAATTATGCTCACGACAGACTCTGAAAGCACGCGTTTTCGTACTTTTGAAACAATTTCGGGAGGAGTAAATACCCTTCACCACACCACCCCACGATTATAAATCGAAACATTAATGTTTGTAATCAATGTGATTTGTGCAGATCATATATCACTGGGTACCTATAATATTTAATTTCTTTTTTTTTTACTTCAGCGGTTTTCCGCGGTTCATTGGACTGTAAGGCATTCGAACATTATTTTCACAAGCCTTGGTGATGATTAATTCGGTCTGAGCTATAATAATAGTTATTAGAAAAAAAAATAATACAAACGTAAACCCGCTATTAGTTTTAAAACCTATTAAAATTGTATTTTATTATTTTTTAGTGTATACGCATTACGAGCATTTTTATATTACGCTTTCGATTTGATTTTAAAACATTATTGACACAATAATATTGATAAAATTTATTATGTTCATACATTTTTCATTCAAAAATAATTAACGCATCATTTAAATGTATTATTTGTCACAATTCCCACAATTATAATATTATTGAGATTATAAACTCTATTTTTTTTTTTTTTTTTTTTTTTTTTTTTTACCAACTACCAACTATTTGGATTAGGTTATAAATCTTTATGTAGTTCTATTATTTATGGAACATTAACGTTAATGCAGCGATATACCACACGGAATAATCGTTTGGAATGCACATACTTACAAAAACCGTTGTGGTAAATCATTAAAGATGCCCTTGTAAAACAACCGGAGAAGGAAAAAACTATTTTGTAGTCGAGTATTAATATTGACTGTAATTTGTAGTGTCTTTAGAGCCTAGTTTTATTTTTACATGAAACACTGGTAATCGATCCGTATTTGTTTTGGATAGGTTATTTTTATTTCGTAATCGTTCAAATCTAGTAATTATTTTACAAATCATTTATAACGCCACTCTAAAAAATAATTGTATAACAAATTGTTCCGAAAATTAAGTGCCCTGTTCGTTTCCACGATATCTCAAATTAGGGCGGAAATGATTTAGACGATGCGCTGATGACCGATACATTGTACAGTGAAAAAATCAATCGCAGTAAGACTTTTTTTTTTTATGTTAAATATCCGGCCAAAATAGGAGAAAAACGATCGAATCGATTTTTCGCGAACGCCAATGATTTGGGCATGAAAACTGCGCAATGACCGCGAGGTCAGCGGAGTTTCTGTACAATCCTGATCGTGTCCGTATTTTTTTATTTTTTTTAAATAATATTATATAGAGGCGTATATTCGCCTTCTACAAACAGTAGTCTTATTTTATGATATTTTAATTACTGTACATTTAGGCGGCCTTTGTTGTATAATTGCACATTTGGACGTCGGTGTTTACTCGTTTTACAATATATTATGACCCGCGACTTCCTAATCAAACACGTCGCGCCGACCATTAGACAAATGGACGAGGTTAAAATTGTACGACGATAATATTATTATATTATCGTCGTACCTGTTAGTCTGCAGTTTTCCCGCTTCCACTCGACCGAAAACAGTCGAGAATGCAATTTGTCAGCACTTAAATAAACGCGCGTATTATTATATAAATTCCGCGAGTTCTAAAATATGAATTTGAGTGTTGTATAATACTTTTACATCTCGCAAAACTTACACGTCAGTATTCGTAATCCTGCTTGTTTTTTTTTTTCTTTTTTTTTTTGAAAACAATATACTTGACCTATAACGAAAATAGACTTATACACATACCGGATTACGTTAAATAAAAATATAAAAATTATCTACGGGCGTCAATAATATAAGCGTGTGATAAAATATCTTAATAATGTATATGGCTGTTTTTCTTTTTTTTTTTACGCGTTATTTTACGCTCATCACGCGAACAATTCATTCAAAAATAATTTTCTAGCAAAATTCGTTTGAAACTCAAAATATAATATACTAAACCCGCGCGATTTGTCTAAAATATAATCGCATAATCAATATTTCCTTTAAAAAAAAAAAAAATATTAGATTACGAACGGTTTCCATATTAATTTTATTTCAAAACGGGTTAAATCGACCAATTACAGTCCCCAACAATACATTATTACACTATAGTCGCTTTGCATCTTATAATAAAAAATAATTTTACAACTTTTTTAAATTAACAATACATAATATGTAATATAATAAGTGACACTTTCGTTTTCATCGTATTTATTATTCCGGACAAAACTTTTATTTCACAAAAAAACTTTCCAAACGGAACATAACATTATAATTAATTAGTGTGGCTTTTATTATTTTGCGAGTATTTAGACCTCTAGCGTATTAAAACAATATACAACTTCATAGTTTTGAGACGCTACGTCAGACAACGAAGTATTTATATACTTAAAATATTTCCCAAATGTTAAATTACTTTAAGTTCAAATCGAAATAAAAAAAAAAATAAAAACTATAAAATTTAATTTAGTAGATACCACGGGAATATTTTGCGTCTTTGTATAACCACGTGGATTACTCCATGTGTGAACGCTTATTCCTAAATTCCCTAACTAAATGTTGTACAATTAAAATAGTATGCAATTTTTGACGTTAAAACAATATATTCACTGATTAACTGAATTATATATGGTTCGGACTTTTACGGTTGTTTTGATTAACATTCAATTGCGTTATGTACATGTACGTTTTATATTATAGGATGGGCTCGGTTATTTCCCCGTATGCCGGATAAGAAAATTCCCCGAGAAATCATTATCTGAAATAATCCAATATTGGCCGCCTTGCCAGGGTTTTCGGCCGCCTAATGTCGAAACCCAATCGTAAATAATCCTCGATTTGTTATGCGAAATCGCGCGTGTGTAGGTCAGAGGGAGGAGAGACATTTGTTCACTCCTTCCGTGGATTTTCGCTTGTCTATAATCACACGGGAAGTACTGCCCGGAAGTAAATAGTCTGTGTCCGGACAAATATGTCCGAATGTAAAATCAATTTACAGAATATACAAAAAAAAAAAAAAAAAAAAATGTAAAGTGTCATTGAATCCGAGGATTGTGGAATATTAACATTAGTCGAATGATATATCAAATGTATCAAATGTGTTGTTAGCTTGTGACTACTATGCTATAAAATTTACATTTCTGTATTACGTGTTAAATATTATCAATGTATATTTATTATTGGGTCATTGAAATTACACGGATTAGGGCCGCAGCCTATACAATTTCCCCCTCGGTGACAATAAAAACATGCCTATTATGTGTAAATCCCTTTATATGATTATAAAACGAATTAATATTCGTGTGGACAATTCTCATAAAAACATAATGCGACTACGATATATTTGGATTAATTGGAGCGAACGAAAACGGTATAAATATATACAATGTAATTAATACGATTACAATGCTTAGCGATAGAGTAACTATTCAAATCCGTTATATTATAATAAAATATAAAAAACATATATATATATATATATTTAAAAAACAAAGAATAAAGAAAATGCATGATTAAACTCAACTTTTATTTGGAGAACTATCGTGTACAACTTACTATACTTTCGTATAACGTTTTTTTCACGGTCTAATAATTCGTCTTCTTCTTTACGTTTTTTTTTTTAATAAAAAAAAAAAAATGATGCTTTAATTAAAAATAGCGCGACATATATTTTTTTTTTTTTTTTTTTTGTTATCCAGACCACCGTAGCGGAAATATATTTTAAGACATACCTACTATCAAATAGGTCTTTTATTTTCTCTCTCTCGGCCGTATACAAAAATCGGAAAAGATGTACTGTCACATAATACGCGTACGAAATTGTGATTAAAACATGTGTCGGTAAATGGAAACAAAAAAAAAAAAAAAAAAAAATATACTGATAGGCAGTTAAAAGCCGTAAAGAGATAATTCGAGAAGGAAGTGAAATTGACCACCGCGTGAACATTCAATTTGCGATTTATACATACTTTTTCCTGTTGCGAAATGCATTTATAAGTAAAATAGTAAACTAACAGAAACAAATTGCATTTATATAACTTAATGTGCTATGTGTCACGTCGCATATTGGGTATAATAATTTGATGTAAAACACGGAAATCGTCGTATCGGTATGGGGTAAACCGAACGCGTTCGGTTACAATCGTTATGTAAAATCGTATTAAAAAAAAAACCGCTATAAGCGTCCGCGGACGCCATGCGCGGTGTCAATCAACATTTTTTACGCAATATATCTGTGGTTTATGGATTTCGCCGCTTGCCAAAAAAAAAAAAAAAAATTAAAATATCACATAGTCGTTCGAAATTATTATTGTCTATTGCGTGGCGGCTATGTTAGGTAGTATATTTACCGGACGGTTTGATAGACTAATCGCCAAACGTATTAAAAGACATTAAGCGAAGAATTAAATATATTGGTTTATGATTTGGACACGGGTCATAATGTTCATTTTTTTTTTTACATATCTTCATTGAGCGTACGCAGTAGATGGCACGCACGATGGGAGTGAAAAACGTGAAGGCATTAAACCATTTTTTTTTTTTTTTTTTCACGCATATTTGAGAATAATATTTTATTGGGAATATATTTACGGAAACCTCGGAAAATTTTGTTAATTCCGGGGGGGGAGGGAAGTAATTTGTTTTTATTTGACTACCATTTTTTTATTATTTTTTTTTTTTTGAAAAAATACAACTTTTTCTTGTTTATTATTTTATTAAACATATATTTTTGTTTTACAAGTTCGCATAGGAATGTTGTTGTTTATGTATGCGTTAAAAATACATATTTTTGCGTAATTTTATTATCTTAAATCTTAATGCTTATCCATACATTTTTTTTGGCGATGATAATAACAGTAATGTCAATCTCGGCGATAAATCGATATTGTGGAATATGCTGCAATACAACGCCAAAACTTTACTATGAAAACGATTTATTTCTGGGCCAACTAGAATACCGAACATAACCGCACTCGGGACATCTCGTCCGTGTACACTATTATTCAACTAATGTATTTGTTTAAAACCATAATTTCGACTTTAAGTGCCACTGGGAAAATGTCCGTATAGCCATTGTTGTCTTGGACATTCACTAAACATACCGAAAAAAAATCGTCCTGTTTCGAGTCCGGACCGAATTTTTTTTTTTCCTTTTCATTACTATTTACTATACGTTTATGGAGTAAACATTAAAAACGAATAACATAAAATAAGTATGAAAGACCGAGTAGTACCAACATAATATTCGGTAGTTTAAAAAAAAAAAAAAAAAATATAAATTATGATCCTATATTATATTGTACCATGTGATTTTCCACATTTCGACCGTTAATAGACGAATTACCAAAGAAATTAGTAAAACATTCGCAAAATCATAGATGGAAAACCGTAGTAATTTAGTATGTTGGCTTCTTTGAACATTCGTTTTTTTAATCGTTTTTTTTTTTTCAACCGTAAGTTTATTTATATGTTAATAAACACGCTCACGAGTGTATACAAGAATTTCTGTTTTGACCTTTGACAACTTCAAAGATTCTCTACTGCACGAGTTTATAAACCGCATTAGAACATTAACCGATAAATCATTACTAAAAACCGCATGAAAAAACATTGCGCATCAATTTAAATTGTCGATGTTTTTTTTTAATATATTTGACAAGAATATTGTAAACTGAAACTATCGTGTAAACATTAAATATTTTCCTATACAAATTATTTCGAAACTTAAAAATAGCTTTCAAACTATAGACGTTTTTTTTTTTTTTTTAATTTAATTTTATGTTAAGAAACATAATACTTACCATTTTTCCAAACAATCAAAGTTTAATATATATATATATATATATATATATATATATATATATATATATATATATAAAAAAAAACAAAAAACGATCGGTTTAAAATATCGCATAATATACTGCATTATTTTTTTCAATCGACAAATAAATGTAAATATACCTCTAGGAAAACATTTACGGACTCAAATATACTAACGTTTTGCTGTACCTCAATAATACATGCACATTTTATCATTCCTTAAAAACCTTCGAGTTTATTATATAATATTAATTTAAAAATTGGCCGTTGAGTCTATATCGCGATAATTTATAGTATACACGTGGAATTTTTACAAAAAACACGACCACGTAAAACAAAAAAAAAAAAGTAACCTTTAAACAAATTATGAATTTTTATTCGATTAATTTTCAATATACTCGAACGAGACGATGAATGTCCATAACGGGTCTTTCGAAACGATTAAAAAAAAAAAAAAAAATAAAGCAGGTTTGTTATAAATTCGTGTACTTAAATTTTCATCGTTGGCCGTTTTACGCCGAGTTATACTTTTACCGCTTTCGAGATTTACCGCTAACGATATTTCGTCACGACTGCCTGCGTTCTCGTGTTCAAAAACACGATTGTCTTAAATTAATACAATAAACGGGGCCCGGAACTTGATGACCTAAAGACATGAAAAAAGGCACGAAAAAAAAAATACGTACAAATGTTAAAAAATTGCTTATTTTAACGATTATTCAAATAAATCAGTGGACATTTAAATTTGTATTTATTAAAAGTATATTTACAATCTGTGCTACGTGCACAATAAGCAAATTAAAATGAACAAATGAAAATATATACACAAATGTATACATGAGGAGGGACGCCATCCAGTGATAGAACCCAACACACATTTAAATTTAAAACAAATATATTACATTTCGATACATTAAGGTATTCGATAAATGTAGTTTTTTTTCTAAATACCCTCCACAAGAAAATATGAAACAATGGATAAATCTGATAAACCGTAACAAAGATAATGTAATACGCCCATAATATAATTTTCGACAATTATCATTAATATCTTAGGCGCAATGGCGTACATTTAGGAGATAAAAGAATATCGAACACGATAGATAATGTTGGGTTTTACATACGGAATTTTCAAAAATATATAACTACAATGCAATATATTCTCTCCGGATGTATAAAAATGCATTTAACGATCAACAAATATCGAATAATATGAACGTAGTGCTCGAAATGTCGTAAAAATGCAAAATAAAAACCGTACCATCAGCTTCTACTTTCGACCAAACGAGTATGCGTATAAATACATATATATATATATATATATATATATATATATATATATATATATATTTGTAACGTTTTAGAGGAATAGAAAAGGAAAAAAAGTGCCAATACGTCCGTGTTCCCGGGCCCCATACACAGTAGATAATACCGGTAGATTTTGCAACACCGATATCGAGTTATTATTTCGAAATATCATGACGGTCGGGTTGGAAGCGGCAAGAGGGACGACGACGAACTCGTGTAGAATACCGTAGTGTTTGAGACGGTGTACGCGGTCTCCTGCGCCCGCACAGATTCCGCTACACAGACGGTCACGGGTAATTTAATGCGATTAAACACGCACGATTAGGATATCCATTAGGAACGTATCGGATGTGCGGGCCAACAGACGAACAGAGGGACAACGAGACGGGAATTCAGACGGGAATTCCTACACGGAAATCTAATAACGGCAGCGAATCCCCCGGACCCCCGACGAGTAATTATATTCGTGTAACAATATAATATTATTATGATTGTTATTTCATCCGCGTGTGTCGTCGTTTCCCGAAATCCCGCGGCAGACGTAATAGTAAATATTGGTTTTTTATTATTATTATTATTATTATTATTATAATATCGTCAACGAATATGTAGAATTTTCTTCTGTACGGCATCCCACCCACCCCCGATCTCCGAAATCGGGAATTGTATTGTTATATAAAAAAAAAACCGGGGCCGAACAACGGGGGAATACAAATTTCAAGGCCGGGTAGGGTGGAAATTTTGAAAAAAAAAAAAAACGTCAAATGTTCATTGATATCGTACAATGGTAAGTTCCCGGTACTCGTGTATTGGTGCATATTATACAGTGATCGGATTTCATATGTAAATCTCACGGTAAACAACGATAAAGCTGTGCAATTTTTAGGCCGGATAATTTTTTTTCTTTACATTTTCCCTGATATTTCGGTGGAGGGGTTAGCCACCCTCCCCGATCGAATCCGAACGCCGTAACAATAATTCGATAAACAATTATTTAGCTTTTTAGCTTAACACTCTCGACCGAAATATAACTGTATTTATTTCGAGATTAAACCGCTGTTGAATAAACACTTTCTCTCGTAGCTGTTGTATTTTACGACGGGGGAGGTTGTTACAATTCTCTATAACCTCCTTTCTGGGCGCACGCCGACTCGATTTCTTATCCTAACCGAATAACAATTATGCCATCGGTTTTCGCGTAATAATTTACACGTTTTACGGCTGGTATTTGCACCCGGACTCTATGTGCGTTCGTTCCGTTAAAAATTAACGGCCCCAATATCCGAGAGAAACCCTAAACTAACAAAAAAAAATTATTCTTAGGCGCGCAGAACGGGTGGGGAAAAAAAAAAATAATAATAATAACAAACGACACCCGTACGTTATACATTTTATTAGACGTAATATAATTATACTTGTCCCCCGTAGGCTACCCATATCGAAAAAGTTACAATAATATATTAGGATACCGTTCGAAGGGTACTAACCATACGAATACCTTTCGCGTGTATTGCTCGTTTTTATTTTATATTCGAGACGTGTTTAGTTGGTATTTTGTTTTTTTGTTTCTTTTGCTTCTCAAATTGAACCGCTTTTGATTTCGGTACCGTTCGGGAATGATAAATTATTTTAATTCACAGAGTAAAAGTTTTAATCGGTTTTTTCCTGCCGGAGTAATATTTGTCGGCTTATAAAATGACACCTGCCGCTCTGCTATCTCTGGGTGAATATAGGAATAAATCTCATTTGTCTCGACAATGACGGGTGTCGGGCCAAAGTAGATAATTTTCTTTTAAGTACCTCATTCGACAAAAATCCCACTAGAATAGTAATTATTAACCGCGATTATTGTTCAAATTATTCAAGGGACCCGCCAACGTTTTTTGACAAACCCTATATAAAAACGCATTCGATTTATTATTGTTTGAATTCCTAATTATTATTTTAAACGTTCCGGTTTTTTTTTTTTTTTTGATTTTATTATAAAATGAGCACACTATAGAAATTCATCCCATTCGACCATCGAACTGTTAAAAGTATAATAATATCATTTTATCATTAGAAATGCCTTAATGAGTGTATCTATAGGATATTGAGGGTAATTTAATTTATATCCGTACGATAAATCGAAAAACGATTTTGAAGGTAATTTAGTATAGAAATGTCTTTATTTTAAAAGATTTTAATCAAGTTGTATACTTATATCATATAAAACAGAATTTTTACATTCCCCTCTAAATTTTTTTATTTTTCATCATTAGGCACAAATTTTCGTACAAGACTGTTCGGCCAAAAAGGTTTTTCCCAACTAATTCGTAAACAATCCAAAATGTTTAGAAATTTAAAATCACCAGAATATTCATAATAATATTCTCTACAAATTTCAGATCCCTACAATTATTGTTAATAGAGTTACAAAAAAAAAAAAAAAATATCGAAAATAATGCCGTAACAATTCCGATTTTTCCCGATTATTATGAAATCTACAAAGTTTATCAAAAAAAAAAAATCACTTCTCTAATATACCAGGTAGATACGAAATGCTTTCGGAAAATGTGCTACACTGAAAAATAGGAGGTCTGATAGAAAAATTGTATACGGACAGAATAAAAAAAAGAAAAAAAGAAATACATCCATATCATGGTAAAATCAATACATTTTTAACATAAATCGGAATCTAAAAAATAGCATCTATAATATCGTTATAATACGAGGTCTGTTTAAAAAGTACCGGGATTTTATATTTAAAAATTACAAAAAATGAAAATTATTATTATTTAAAGATATCTATTTCGAAATTACTATCCTCTAGACGATATGCAATGGTCCCAACGATTTTGCCATTTTTTAAAGTCCGTTGGAACTGTTCCAAAGTTATAGCTTTAAGTTCTGCTGCCGTATTCGCTTTGATTTCCTCTACATCTTGAAATCGGTGTCCTTTGAGCGCAGATTTTATTCTCGTGTCCATAAACACACGTCTCGTCACCTGTGTAAATTTTTATTTTTTTTTTTATGTAATTAACATCAGTAGAACGATTTATAAAGTCTTGACAAACCGTTAAACGATTTTCCTTTTGCTCCGTAGTTAACAATCGCGGAACGAATTCGGCAACTACCCTTTTCATTTGTAAATTTTCCGTTAAATTTCATGACGAGATCCAGTCGAGATTTCCGCTCCATTTGCTAACTGACGAACGGTTAATCTGCGGTCATTTCGCACTTTTACTTTAATTTTTGTCACAACATCATCGTTGCTAGACGTCTTCGACGGCCGTCCAGAACGTGGATCATTTTCAGTTGAATGTCGACCATTCTCGAAACGTTTAAACCGCTCGAAAGTCACGGGAACGACTTCAGGGATTATCCCCGCAAGCAGTTTTTAATCGTTGCGTACGTCTCCGTTACATTTTCGCAAAAGTTTCGAGCAAAACTCGATGCGCACACGTTGCTCGTTAGATTTCGGACATGTCGAAAACGGCGCACGGAACAAACTGACGGAATTTAACCACGTGTAACGTTAAATTGAGATGGGATAGCGACTACGGGTTTTGTTTAAAATATCCACAAATACGCGGATAATAAATCGGTATATAATTTAAAACGTTATCACGCGTAGATTAGCCGTAATGACAATTGTTCTGGTACTTTTCGAACAGACCTCGTATGTCGTTACGATATAAAATTGACTCGTGTCGCGTTCGTCGGACGTTTCGATAAATTTCGATAAACGCAATAACCCGCTATTACCGACGAGCACAAGCCATATATATATATATCTATATATAATAACGTTTGTGCGAAATTGTCTCGGAAAAACTTAATCGTTTTCGTGATCCTCCCCTCGCAAACCGACAATCCGAGACCGGGAATATAAAAACGTCAAACTTTAAATTTTTAAATCGAAAAATTGATAAGAATTGCCGGTGACAGTATACCTACTGTCGTCGTGCAAATAACTAAACTAGTTTATACGTCGTCAACGATATCTACAGGATGTCGCTGGAAAAGTGTGCAGCCCACTACAGCGTTGCCCGCACAATCGGCGGCGATGGCAATCCAATAACGAAACGATTGACGTTTGTCGTCTATGTTCGAAACCTGGGATAAAAAAAAAAAAAATATATATATATAATAAAAAACAGAGTTTTGAGATTGAAAATAAATTCTAATACTTCAAAAGTTTCGTTGTCGGGTCGCCCCGCCGAATATGGCAAACACACTATTCAGAAACACCTCGCGTTTTAGTTCATTGAACCGTATTTCTCTCTTTTTTTTTCTTTTTTTTTTTCGTAGTTTGTCTATCGTAATATACTTGAAGAAACTAATTTATAGGTATTTGCGGCCTGTATTTATTTCGGTAAATAATTGCCTTGTGCGCGGCTATAGCTCCAAATGAATATTATAAATAACGACTTAGCCGTTTGAATTCGTACGATCTTCCTTGGCCCACGAACGATGCGGAACTCAAGGGCACAAAACTCGACGGTAGAGACATATGACGTCGTTGTCACTCGTAAATCGTAATCATTTTGTTTTTGACACAATCGGAATATTTACTATTGGTTTTAGGTATGGAAAAAAAAAAAAAAAAAAAACGTCGCTAGCGAAATTCCGTCGATCACACGCGACATGCTTTTCAATAGATTTCTATTAATTTCTTATCGATTAAATTACTACGATAACGTAACTTTCGACACTTTGAATTCGTTTATATTCGCATTACTTATAATAAAGACATTATAACTACCGATTTTATGTTGTTTTTTTTTTTTTTTTTATGCCTTTGATCATGACGCAAATGATTTTTAGTTCTTATTATATAAATATATTGGAATTTTATCCACGCTGTAAAATCGAAAATCTGGATTCCGAAGCCTGCGATCCGAAATCTGAAATTCGTCCCTTTCGGATTTCCGGAGAATCCGGAGGATCGCTAACAATAATATGTTTCAATATTGTCGTTGACGTTTTTATATAATTATATATTTATAAAAAATATTACAAGACGAAATCACAACGCAACTAAATCGATAAATTAATAAAATTCACCATATATGTTTAAAATATATATATATATAACAAATCGACGTTTTGCGATTCGTTTGCGCCGATAACGTTTTATTTGTTTTTTTCTAACACGTTTTTAGGCGGCGATTATTACTGCCGGGTTTCCCGCCGGGCCTATATATTATTATGCAGTTGGTATGATTTTTTTTTTTTTTTTAATATTTTCCTTTTAATCTCGTTTCCAGTTTCAAGCCGCGTTGCTCCAGCGATGGAACCTGCCGGAGTTTATGTGCGCATTCTGTCCGTTCATTCACGTCCTTTCCATCACGGTCAGCGTGTTCACACTGACTGCCATTGCCGTGGACCGACGTCAGGCCATACTAAATCCGTTCGCGTGAGTATCGTCGATTAGCCGCCGAGCAACATATATATATATATATTTATAGCGGTTGTGAGTGACGTATAAACGAGGAACCTCGTGCGAAACGTTCGAGTATTTACACGATGCCCGAAACAATTGTATCCGCAAAAAACCCGAATGAATGTAAATCGCACACGTTTCCAATGTTGGCTTGTCTATTACTGATAACGTCCGTTGGTGGTGCGTGCGACTCACTGAAACAAACCCGTCAAAATATCCGCTTGGAAATCATTCAAATATACATTCAACATTTTTTTTTTTTTAAGTTTTAAATTTGTTTGCAATTTTCTAATGCAAAATTCGCTATAAATTCGCTTGATGTTGATGACCGGCTCCGGTCTTGTCTGGTCGGAATCGTTTTCACGTCGTCATCACGTAAAGTATCTAAAATGCATTTCATAGTTCAAACGCCTAAAAATACGATTATGATTTGATTCAATGCTTTTCCGATTTCTTTCAACTGGACAAATACAAATAATTATTGACGGTGCAATACTACCCCTTCGCCCGGGTTGTTTATTATCTACTGCTCGTTGTATTCAAATCCTACGGGATTTAGTGTATCAAAAGACAAATGCATAACAATTCGTTATACTGTAATGCATTTATTTGTTTTTCAACATACTCGGGCGGTAGGTAGAAACCTATTTTGTTAGTTTGTACATAACGGAAACAGTAGAATGGACGTTTGCTCTATTCGGTTATGTTCGGTCGGTCGTATAATTAAAGTTTTCGCCGGTTTTCCGTGGTTTCACTGCGGGATCGTCGTCCGCGATGATGTCGCCGGGAAGAATTATTGTCACTTTCCGGTCCCGTAATAGAAACCGTCCGTTTTATAGACAGGTTGAAAGACGCTGAAATGGGTACCTATCTTTTCGCCGGGACATTATCATTTTGCCCGTTGAGAGACGTGGCGTCGCGGGTTTTCGTTATAATGGCAAAAACAAATAAATCTGAATACAGTGTGTGAATTATACATATGTAAATTTATGGGGTCGAGTTCGCGTGCAGTAGCTACCTGTACTAGCCACATTTCACATTATTCGTTCGGATAAGCAACGCGAAAATGCTGAAACGCGATTAATAATTATTGTTCCTTTTAGACAACGCACGGTAATCAGACGACGAATTACTCCGGTACGGTACGTCGTGGTTTACACGCGTATCCATGAGTTTATCATATTTTTTTACTTTTTTTGTAAAATGATTCGTGCGATTTATCATAACGCGCATGCAGCGCATATTGTGACTTTGCGTTAGTTATAATATAATAAAAGCTATTCCGGTCGAGTAAAACACAATACAAGGTGCGACAATAAAATAACGAGAATTTTTGAATAAAAGTTGTTTATTTTAAAAATGTTATAATTTAATGATTATCACCTTCAAAGTACCTTCCCTCAGCTTTTTTTCAGTTAAAAAACGTTAAATTGAAAATGCACTGTGAGCTGGAGCATTGTCTTGGTGAAGAACCCAGCCATTTTTCCATAGATCTGGTCGCTTCTTTCTGACACGTTCTCTTAATTTAATTAATACCTCTTTATAATAATATTGATTAATTAATTTTGTCGATTTTTTCAACGTTTTCGTTTGTTGAAGACGTGGTAGGACGTCCAGAACGATCATCGTCTTCGACGTCCTCCCTTCCACTACAAAACCGTTTGTGCCATTCAAAAACACGAGCTCTTGATAAACATTCTTCACCATAAACTTCACATAACATACGAAACGATTCCGCGGCAGTTTTTTTTAATTTAACAAGAAATTTAATGTTAACACATGTTGTTCGATTTTTATATCTAACATTTTTCGGCAGTATAGTCGAACTCGCACTAATAACAAGGCTACTAACGTATAAGAAAATGAATCGATGCCATCAGTGTTCATAGTATTTTTAGATAAGTGTTTTCTAATCATATTTCAATAATCGTTTTATAGATAACGTTAATAGTTTAGGTTATATTTAAAAAGTCTCGTTATTTTATTGTCGCACCTCGTATATCCACCGTACCCTAGATATTTAGGCTGATTTTTTCCATAAAATTTACAAACCGTCGCCTTTTTTAAAATTATTTTTTTATTTTTTTAATGAACAATACACGATGAAGTGCATCGTGGTTCAACGGTTATTACCTATAAAGATTTTGTGTAAAATTTATTTTGGTTTTATTTTCAGCCGTCATGTACGAACGTTTAACGTTAATTGTATTTACAACTATCTTCACAATTTTACCATTTGTTCCATACGACCATAGACACAGATATTTTTGATTTTCAAATAGCAATCAAATGTTTAACAGTTGATATATTGTGTGTACGGAATAAACGTACGGTTTTGAAACAATCGATATCATTAGACAATTCAATAAATACTGTAATAAACCTAAACGAATTGTATTCGCAATCGACGTAGATTGGAAATGATGGATCGTGGTTTAAAAATCATAATTGCCCATAAATGTGTCCGTTTTTCCTACGGTTTTTCCCGGTCATTATGAAAACAACGGCGAAAATCAAAAATTGACTTGCCCGATGGACCAACCAGATCTAAAATGCTATTGAGAAATGGTGGAATATTTGAAAATCGGAGACGGTTGTCAAGTAGATAGATTGTTCACTTACTTACCGGGTGTGGGGGGGGACAAACACACTATAGTACATCTAATACATTCTTCGCTTCGATTCAGAATCTAAAGCCCGATATTTGAATAATTGTAACTCGCATCTGTAATAGAACTTTGATATAATTTATTTTCCTATAATAGAAGACCGGAATCAACCGGACCAGACAGCTCCGACTTCCGAAATAGAAAAGACCGGATACCGCTACGGTTCGGCTTCTGATTGTTGGAAACATTTAAACCGAATCATAAACTTTCGTCCGACAGTTTAAACCGCGCCGTTGTAAGTTTCGCGTGATACCTACGCGACGACCGAATATCATTATCACACGTTGAAATATAACGATTAGGTTTCGATACAGAACGCAAAACTTAATAGTTTAAAGACCATCATATCTAACCTGGAAATAAAAAAAAAATTGGTGTTATTTGTTTGTTTTGCTAATGTATATCTGCGGAAACATTTTGTCTACGATACAATTTGTTTCATCTTGGGGGAAAAATAATAAAATAACTATAGACATTAAACAATATTAGTTGGTTGTGGTGATTAATATTGTTTTCGCCTGTTGTGCTTGTGTTCTTAATTATAATTGTGCAATATTAAAAATCCCGCTTAACGTTATAATGTAATAAAATAATAAAAGCTACCGAGACTTCACTCTACATTACGTTTCGCTCTTTGGGCTTTATGGTTGTACTTATTGATCAATAAAGGAAAAACAAATTGTCGATGCTTATTAAAAAGGACGGCACATTGCCGTCATATAACCGACAATATAGCAAACGTGTGTTTTAGTACTTTCTCCAATTGTACACTCGGGCTCTGAATAGACTTAAAACGAAAACATCAAATCCGTGACGACGACGTTTACTAAGTTTTCACAGAGGGATTTTTCGATATTTCCATACTACAAAGCACGAAACTACATTATTATAATTCGAAATAACGTAAAACGATTTATTTATTTGTTTTTTTTTTTTTGAAATTCTATTTTTGCTACAAACCGAGAAAAAAACCCGCAAGACTTTCGGATAAGTATAGTATCCCAGATCGAATCCATACTCGTTTCGATTTTATACTGCAGATAAACCGTTTTCGATGTCCACAAAATATAATAAAATACGTACTCGTATATATATAAATATATTATTTCATTTATCTAAACCTTTAAAATTCGTTGTATTGCTATTTTCAATTGGTTTTCCCATACATAATGCACATAGATAGTTTACGTAAAGTTGTTCGAGAGTAAGAGAAAACGCATATTATTATAAAACCAATAACGTTATTTCCGTTTTTTTTTTTTTTTTTTTTTAAATCTAAGTGTTTAACATAAATTTTAAAGGATGAACATTATACGATTACTGAACGATATTTGTATACGTATTATTATTATTATTATTATTTTCTTTAATTCTATACAATTCCAGTCTCGTGTACTGCAATAGAAACTCGAATCCGATCAATACTCACAGATAGTGTAAGAAAAAAAAAATAAAAAATCAATAAAGAGCGACCAAATAATTATTTAACGTATGGGCTGTAAAGTCTCGGGCCTAACAAAGAAAACACGGTTCTTTCATTAAAAATTCACTTTATTCAACAATAGCAACACAATCATACCAACGCCACTCTGACATTTCAATACCATTTTTGTAGAATGATTTATCTTTTGCTTCAAAATTGGCCTCAGTTTCGCTGATAACCTCTTCATTCGAGCGAAATTGCTTGCCGGCGAGCATTTTTTTTTAAAGATTTGCGAATAGCCGATAGTCGCTGGGAACCAAATCTGGAGGATACGGTTGGATGCGGAAGAAATTAATTTATTTTTTTTGTCATTATATAAAACGTTCGTATAAATTAATGTACGTATAGTGCTTATTAAGCGGATTGATGGCGGTTTTCCAAATTTTCTCCGATTTTATATTAATAACTTGTTACAATTGTTTTTTAGATTTTTTAGTAGGAATACGTTGGAATTGTTTTTTTTTTTTTTTTTTTAATTTAATTATCTTTAACCACACGTAAAAGGCAAAATATTTTAAATACATTTTTGACAATTTTTCAAAAATACAATTAAATTTTGATTACGTTTTCCGGTAAAATAATTACATTTCTATTTCCAACATGTAGTTTTGCCATTGTTTTTTTTTGTTTATTAGTTCGGAGCGGTGCGACGTCATTCGATGTACAAAAATAATTGTTGATTTGTAAAATTATTAATATGAAATTAATTTGATCGTATTGTAATTTATAATATTTTATGGGAAACCATTTATTTCGTTATCTAATTGTTGGCCTCTATATTAAATGATAATTGAACAATGATCAGCTTCGATAGCACAATTTCGGATTATGCGATAAAAGTAAAATTGATTAATTCCAGTCTAACAGTTATTTATGAACTACCTTCTAAAATAATTAATAAAAACAAAATTATACACGAGACCTATTTCACAAAGCGGACGAAGAAAATACGAACGTTTCACGAAAGATTTCGGCTTAGTCGAAATTTTCACTGGTATTATGGTTCTTTAATATGTTTTGGTAATTTCCGTTGCGCATTTGAGTTAAATTAAGCACGTCAGATGCCGACTATTTCCTGTTCATAAATCGAATGGTTCAAAAAGCTGTAATTTCGTAAGAGCACGGGCGGAATTCCGCATTTTTAAATTTGGAGCGATGACGTTATTATTTATTTTTAAAATTGGATTCCAAAATAATGTACCAAAAAACAAAAAACAGACGTAATATAATATTATATATATATATATATATATAAAATATGATTGATCAGGATTTTTTGTTTTTTTTTTCGTGATATTAAGTAAAAGAAAAAGTTTCGGTCAAATGTTCACATTAAAATAATTTCTAGATGTTGGAAGCATCAAACTTATCAAAAAAAATCTGTTTTCATTTTTACAGTCTTTTTACAACAACAAATAATCAAATGTAATAAGCATAAAAACAATAAAACAACTGATATTTTTAAATTTTGTTTTTTTTTTTAAACAAAAAACGACGCTTATTTTGTTGTTTTTTTCGTCAGTGTATTTCTTTTATCTGATAATTTGTGAGAAACCTCTTTTAACCAGCCGAATATAATATCACGAAAAGTGAAAAAAAAAAGAAAAGAAATCCTGGTCCGCCCTTATATATTTGTAATTTAAATTATATTTGAATAAACTACTTTAAACTAAACGCATAAACGTATTTTGTACAGTAATATTTAGAGTTTTACACATTTACTATTGAAAACTCGTATAGGTATTTCATAAGCCGCATGCTCGTCATATAATGTATTGAAGAAAAGAATGATATTCGTATTATAAATTAATTATAAATTTATAATTCTCGTCGAAAAATTAATGCGTTACATTGGTACAAAGTTAATCTTACCAAAATTCCGTATATCGTTAACCCGATAATTTTAAATTTGAACGAAATAACCAAAATGTTCCGTTAAAATCACTTATCAAAATTAATAACACAGTTATATTCTATAAACCGATTTGTTTTTGTTTTTTCAAATATAAAAAAAAATGTACGAATGTAAAAATAAACGATAGAGTTCTAACTATATTAATCGGTCGTTATTTGTCCGCAGTGCCCGGACGTCGAAAACCCAATGCATGTGCGTGATCGGGTTGATCTGGATCGCCGGTGTGGCGTTGAGCTCGCCGATGGCGTACGCCCAGCGCGTGGTTTTGGTGTCCGTCGACTGGCCGTTCTGCCAGAACGTGAACCTGTCGCAACGCGAGATGCTCGGCTACAGGGCCCTGCTGGTCATCGTCCAGTACCTGATACCGCTGTCCATCATGACTTGGGCCTATTCCGGTATCGGGTTCGCCCTGTGGGGCTCGTCGGCCCCGGGTAACGCACAGTCCCAGCGGGACCTAAACCTGATGAGGAACAAGAAACGGGTAAGCGGGCCGCTTTGCCATTTGCCAATTTCCCCATCCCGAAGACAATAGAAGACAACATTTTGCTACGAATTGTATAGTGTCATTCGGTCGAACATACATATAGGAGGCTATTAGAATTATTAGTAGTACTGGACCGATATTCTGTGCTAAGGCAGAGACTTGGCATTTCCAATCCTCACGTACGATATCAGCAAATAAGATCTTTGACGGATAGGAGATTGGAAAATCATAAGGTCAATGAAGGTCATCGACTCTGTCTTGTTACAGCATTTTTTTCAGCTTGACCGACGGTTTAAAGGGTTGAAATAAAACATCCAGCTCTTATTGTGACCGCCTGCCTGAAAGCCCGATGAATATTATTTATATTCTGTGGATTCGATAGTCAAACGATTTTAATAATATTCTTCTAGTAATGTTATTTTCTGATTTTACACGTTAAACATTAGGCGTGTGTCTTTAGGTTATATAAAGTCGACGGAATCGTACAACTAAAAATTTGGAAATTATATATCATTAAACTGGGTTTAGCATCTACTTTTTTTTTTTTTTTACATAATATGTAAATTTATATTCCATTTAATTATAATGAATTTCGCTCGGCCTCGCGAAACTACAATAATAATATGTATAACATTCCTTATATTACAAATCTTTTCGGGAGTGACTGAAGGGGTTAGGTTCGAAAATTTACACATAACGCACGTTGATATTTAGTTGATGAATAGTATAATAATTGTGGTTTAGTTTCGAGTCGAATGGTAACTGTTTAACAACCGCTATACAACGTATAAGTTCAACGATAGTTTCCGTGTATTTTTTTTTTTTTTTTTCCAACGGATAATTTACGAAATCTATATTGAAGTCTAAACCTGTCTGTTTCCGGAATGCTTAGTTGACGCTTAGAATGTCAGTTTACCGCGGTAATCGAATAACAGCACGAGCAAGGTCATGCCAGGACAGCGTTTTGCATAGATAAAAATCATTGTTTTACTCTTATATTACTACTACAACATTATATCGTTATAATTTGTTTAAAACTGTATGAATAATTCTGCTACGGTTACCGTCGCCGTCAATCGAAACGTCCATTTGACACCGTTAGCCGTCGTCTGTAAGTTTCTTTTTCTCTTTTTCCGTTCGGATTGAGTCATTAAAAAAAAAAAAAAAAAAAAAACAATCGTCGCTATAAATAACATTAACGTCATCGTTGTGATTATTATTTGTATGCTTTTCGTAGTCGTAGTACTCCTCCACTGTAAAATGTTTTCACCCATTAAAAAAAAAAAAAAAAAAACAAAAACCAACGGACATATACTTCGCATCGTGGGTGGTCCACTGCTGTTGTAGGTGGGATGTTGGGAAGGTGGAGGATAGAGGGAAGTTTAAGTTTTTTGTGTACGCAACGATAAACATTGCTAACGAGAGACGATCCTGAGCGGAATTCGATCGATCATGTATCGAAACGAACGTCTTTTATACGATTTTTATTAAAATTTCAACTATAAACGCTTATAAACAAAAATTACTACATTACGCTTGGCTTTGTTTTGCACAAATAATTACAACTTATGTTGAACCTCGTGTAAAAATGTCAAGCATTTCGGGTCAGACAAGCCGATTTTATCCACATCAACCCAAACAATAACTAAAAAAAAAATACTCGCAAAATTAAAACGCCTAAAAATGTAATCAAAAGAATGTTTTGAAAATGTGTTCACGCTTAGAAAGCCCAATTACAACTAGACAATTTAGAAAACATAGAAAACTACAACGAAAATCAAAACAAAAAGTTTACATTTTTAAGTTTAATTAAATTAAATTTGTAGGAGATTACCGGCAAAGTTAATTTTTTTTTACCGAAGATAAGTTTTCTTGTGTTTTTTTCACCGTGCAAGTGCAGTATTTCTCATTAAACATTTTAGAGAATTTCAATTGTAATGCAAAAAAAAAAAAAAACAACACATCGTCATAAAACCAGTACATATGTCGCTTCGCTCATAACCTAAAAAAAATTGAATTCGAATAGGTATGTATTTTGATATATTGCAGTCATACTTTCCGGGTGTTCTTGTGTGCGATCGATTCTGCTACATATTAAATTATTTTCGTCGAGAGAACCGTCAATTATTAACAATACAATTAGTAATATTAAAAAGTCCGTATTATGGAAAACAATAGACTGTTTATAGCAGATATAAGAAATTGTAATCGTGTAGTCAGAAGTCATCTCAACTCAGTGTTACGGACCTAGCAAAATAAATCGGCTGTGTATTACACACATTTGCGAACCGACGTTATTTTCGTAAATTACTTACAACTTTTTCGTAATAAACTATTTTTAGGATTTGTTGTTCGAGTGGCCGGTATGTGTAAATATTAAGCGTGAAATTCAAATCGATATATCATTTAGTTTAGATTTTAGCAGGCGCTGCGTTCTTACAGAATTGCCAAAACAATTGGGGGGTTCCGCTAGACCCTACGGAACACATAAAAAAAAACTACGTTCCGCAAGTAATATTAATTCTGGGACATTCGAATTGCAGAAGTAACACATCACCTATCAGTTTTTATCGACAAGGCTTGATTTGTATATTTACAGCAACGCACGAAATTCCGATATTGTCGTGTCACCAGCCGCAGAACACACGACAATAAAATACATTTAAAAATTGTGCCACCGATTCCTATATAGCGTCGAACATTATTGTCGGCACTGCTCGTATTTTATTTTATTTGGTCCGATTTCGAAAAAATACCAACTGTTCGGTGTTTTTTTTTTTTTTTTTTTTGCTCGTGTAATTATATTGTACTATGCTTTTACTCTCCGGGGACTTGTAAAATGTACCCCCCCCCCTCGCCACAAGTACGTGTCGCGGCTATATATTATACCATTCCATTATTTTTTTTATCGATTTGTCCGTTCAATAGGATTATCTCGTCGAGAAACGATATACAAATATGCATATGTATACAATATGTTTTTATCTTTTTTTTTTTTTTTTATCCGAAGATTTGGTTTGTAACAAATTTATTCATAGCTTTTAAAAGCACAAAAAAATGGCAAAATGTCTTCAAAAGCGTACCGGTGTCTAAAAAAAAAAAGAGATAGTTCTCGGTGAAAATGCCGAGCCCCAACGAATATAATTTAACTGAATTACTACAACAACAAAAACATAAACGAAAATAATAGAAAACCGATATCTGCACAGAAGACACTCTGCTTGGCCGTTTGTATTTGTTCAACTTGTAACGATTATTTTACAGGTCATCAAAATGCTCATTATCGTCGTGGCCCTGTTCACGCTCTGCTGGATGCCTTTGCAGATGTACAATTTATTACAGCACATATTCCCACAAATAAACGAGTGAGTGTAACAATAGGTTTAGTACGATTTGTGTTTCGGTGTCGGCTCTAATAAATCAAAAAAAAAAATATTTTCTTTTTTTTTCATTCTGTTTCAACAGGTATCCGTACATCAATATCATATGGTTCTGTTTCGACTGGTTCGCGATGAGTAACAGCTGCTACAACCCATTCATCTATTCCATATACAATGTAAGTACCCATATAAGTACTATACGCCATACAAATTTAGCCGGTTTTTTTTTTTTATTTTTTTTTTTTTTTTTTTTGGCTTTCGACCCGATGCCACATGACGGGCAAATTTATATAACGTTAAACTTATCTAAACGGCATGAATTACTCGATTGTTTTACGATTATACCGTAACGGAAAACCTGTGAACCTCTATTTCGCATCGCAAATCCGTTCCGTTAATAATATCGCGGTTCAGAGTAAAAAAAAACAATCGTTATGACATTGTTTATATAGTGAATATTTTCAAAATGATTGCACCGAATGTCATCATCAAATATAATATATCGACCGTCATAATAAACGTCCTACTTGCATAATTCGAATTCTATACTGAATTAATTCTCGCGTGAACCGAATCGTATAATAATAATGTACACGCGGTTTGCACGCTAAAATACTTTAAACTCTTGTGTTTATATAACACGCTCGTTGGAATAATTAAATTGCTTTACGATCACCGAAAATAGATACATTTAGCTCACAGTTTACACATTGATTATTTTAGCGAATATATCTTCGGGGTATAAAAATAAAATTTGCACAGTTCCCTAGACTAAAATAAAATAATATAAGCCAACTCGCAGTATCGTTCATTATCAGTTTAAATACTGAAAATTCATTAGCAAAGGGATCAGTCGTGTCGGATGGCCCCCCCCCCGCCCTTTAGAATTTTCTTCTTTTTTTTTCTTTTTTTTTGTATTGCCTACAATCCGTATCAACCCAAACTCTTTTATGAGAACACCGGTACCATTGGCGATGTTTTTTTTTTTTTTAAAATCAGAAATCGCTGATGACATTACCGATGGTCTATCATTAATCGCGTTAATGTAGTAGGGTTCAAGGTGCTATGATAGACTTGTTATCATTATTTGTATGCCAATAACGGTTTTACTACTTTAAAATTTGATAAAACCTTCCATCACAAACACTTAAAATGGCGGTCCTTAAATATATTTTGGTGACACAACTAATATCATGACACTTGTATTTTAAACTGTGAATTGTATTTCTATATAAAAAAAAAATGTATATAACTTATAGGTTCGATAAAATCAAAGTGCCACGTTAGGTAAACCTAATCAGGTTTAAATTTTAAGTCTCTATTGTCGCCCTTACTGATAGGAACGGAGTGGCCGGTCTGGAATTGGGAATTTTCCAATTGGCCGGATTAAAAGTTTTCAAATTACAATAAATTGTTGATTAATATATATATGTTTATAATCTCCATTAAATTTCAATTTATATAAAAGTCGATTATCAATAGATTTTTTCAAAAAATTAACAAAACAATTTTTTTTTAAAATAAACTAGCAATTGGTGAATGCTATAAACACTATATTTTATGGGATATTGTATTTAGAAACTAATTGTATTTCTCGGGTGTATTATTATAAGTTCAACAAATTAGTGCTAAAATGTATTAATACTAAAAGCTAAAAGTATAAATAAGGTTAGTCAACTAAACAATACTCTTGTATACAATACAACAGCGGAATAAATTATTTTAGAAAATATTTTATGTTGTTCGTTGGGCTCTAGAAAATAATAAAAACAATTACTTTGATGTTTTATTGGAGGAATAAATATTGAATGACCTGGATAAAATCTAATCCCCCCCCCAGGCTAAATTTAATTCCCACTCTGTCCCTACTCACGGATGAAACGTATCCCAAGGGTTTGGTAGTATAATATTTTTCGAACGGAAAATAAAACCTAACACCATCTTTAAACGCCGAACAAATCGAACGGCAAAACCGGCTTATACGAATCGTCGCTAAAAACCAAAAAAAGTGTAATACTTGTAAATGACATAATAACATTTATCTTCTTCCTGTCGGCCACAGCTTTTATCGCACGCATAGTGTCATGGTGTCATCTTATTCGCGTTTGTAATTATGAGACATAAACACAAGAGAGCTGATCTAATCGGTAATCAAATGAGCTTAACTTTATGAATATCGAATCCACGACCTCAATTAGAAATGAATATAATATCCGCTTTCTATCCAATCCATTATAACTGTAAGGCATTTCGCCTCCTATATTAACTTCTCTCGGTTAAAATACTTCAAACGAACCTAATACTAATAATATAAACTTATATTCAGTATGTTGGCATTATAGAGTAGGCGGTCTAAGAAATGTATCTACTGTTTGACTATAATAACTAGAACATAATGCTAAACAGTCTCGACACGTCCTCATTGTTTCAACATCAAGGCAACTTAGACGTAAATCTTTGAACAGCTTAAAGGCCGTTAAAGCCGATTTCAGCAAATGTAAACCTTCCTTTCTACTTCTCTCTATCACGAGCTACTTCGCTAAATTTGTCATATTTGGGTATTTTTAGCGCCTGTCCGTCTCTTACACCGGGTGTAACATATGCAATAACTTTAATTGCATAATATTTCTAGTCGAATCTAGGGCGTGATCGCGTAATACCGATTTACAACGGTTATTCAAATAGACATCGGAAACATTCTTGTCGTTTTGAATTAATGTAAAAACTTCGCGAAAACATTGCACGCGTACGCGAAATGTGCAATAACGTTTTAATCGAGTTTTCAATATTTCGGTAAAACCTAACCGATCGTTTTCCAATATTGTATAACGACATTGAACGTTTTTTTATAAGATACCACAAAACACACAGGCGCGTAGTACAGTATTGCATAGATAATATCGTCCAGTCACCAATTATTGTATAGTTATTTACAGAGACAAAAACATTGCCCTTCATTGGAATATAAAAAACTATACGAAGTTTATGTTTATTTTTTATATTATTTTAAAGAATTTAAATTTCGAATATTTGTTTAACGCGAAAAATAATAATCGTGAACATTAAAATGATGCGCATATAAAAATATTATGTTTTACGTTAAAAGTTTGGGACAACTGTCACATTATATCCGACTATCATTAATCCTATCGTTGGGATTTAAAACCCAACGTACTTTGCATCACGGATAGGTCACTAGGGTAGACCAGCTGTTATGGGCAGCCTATATTTTTGGTGTTAATCATCGCGAACAAAATACAACCCTAGCTCGTTTGATAGGTAAAATAAAAAAAATCGTGTTTTTTTTTTCGCCTTTGTAAACAAACGAATCAGAAAATGATAAAAATCAAGTGGAGCCCGGCCCGGCCGTATAGAACGAATAATGGAATTAAAAAAAATCCGACTTCGAGATATGATCGGACTGCTTCCGACTGTTTGCTACCCCGTGTCCAGAATTTCAGACTTCTGCGCGCTGTGCCGATTCCGTTCAAATCCCGGTAATTTGTTATCGGCTTTTCCAAAGACTTTTCGATAAACGTTTCGAATATAATCACTTGGTCACCAGCTGACGAAAAATCTGTACCGTTTACCGTGTACGTTTTGGAGTTTTTTTTTTTTTTTTTTTTGCGTTACATTGATAATTGTACGTAAAATATCAAAAATAATTGAAAACGACGTTAGGTTGACAAAATAAAAATTCATTATTTTAATGAAAAAAAAAAAAAAAAAAAAAACTATAGCACGTAAAATCTATCCCATTCGCCATAGAGCCCTTATTGGCTTGTATAGGTTATAGCTAAAAACGATAAAAAAAAAATTATAGTAATATTAAGTCGCGTGCCGGTGGGAATTTGACAGGAAAAGTTCAAACAAGAGTTCAAAATGCGATTGGACTTTATGGCTGGCAAGAGGCGACTGACCAGGGATCTGAGCGCGTTCTCCAGCGGTCGGTTCGAGTGGCGCACCAATCACGTCAACGCGCACGAACGGAACCTGAAGCACAGTTCGATCGTCACCAACGACACGCCGCTGATACTGACGCCCGACGCGTGAACGACGCCCCGCGGCCAAGTGGGACAACACTCGCAGTCGTCTCTGCGTCCGCCTTGCCCGGCACGCCGAGGAGATAATATTTTTATTATTATTTATTTCACCTATCTTTCTCTCTATCCGTCTATTTTAATCGCCGTACAGTGACGATATGATAATAATTATTAGCGGTGATTGGTCGGCATATACCGAGAATGTTATCCGATATCGAGGATATCGGTGTTTTGTTTTCTTCAAAATCGATATTTTTGGAGAAAAAACGTCCAATAATGTCTCTTGGATATGACAAATATATATATATATATAGGTTTTTTAACCGACATATCAGTTAATTTCTATACCGGTTCACCGTTTTCTATTTCAAACACAGGATAGGAATATCGGAATCGGAAAAAAAATTCTACTATCGTGCTAACCGCTAATAATTATTATCGTTTTCCGGTAGTCGGTACTTTATTCGAAATGATTTTTCACATTTTTCTCCAAACGGTTATTATTTAAATCGCACTATAAATTATATATATATATATATATATATATGTAATTCCATTCTAATACAACAAAAAAAAAAAAAAAAAAATACAAAATTACGTGTCGTCATCATTTGCGATACAGCGTTTTCCGAGAGTGAATATAATATTATTTCTACTTATAATAATATGCTTATATTTTGCTGTACCGATCGATGTTGAAAATTTTATTTTATTTTTTATTGTTTTTTTTTTTGTGTGTTTGTATACAAGTGTATTTTTTTTTTTTTTTTCACTTCCGAATCGTTTCTGTACCGTTTCGAAAACGAAAATCTACTTTACGTTTATTCTGTTTTATAGATTATAATACCTATATTGTAGTGCGCGACTATAGGAAACGTTTACAAAAAAAAAAAAAAAAAAAATGTTCATTAACGCGACGTGTAGGCCTTGTGTACGTACGTGTATTTTAACCAAAACTCAAATACATATAATAATTATTTATTACTCTTAACGGTTAGCCGCACGTGTTATTATTATTCGTTTGATGTCCGAAAATCGCAAATCGGTCTCTGTGAACGTTATTGAACAATACAATTATTATAGAACGTTTGTTCAAAATATTTCCTACGATAATATTTTGTGATAACGGAATGGATTTACACGATAACTTACAGGTGAGTGATAGTATTGCCTATCGAAGTGTTAGTTTTTTTTTTTTTTTTTTTGTTACCGAAAATGCATGAGAAGTTACCACTCGAAATCGGGCAAGGCCTTGTTCAATCATTTATAAATTTGTTACCGTACAATATTTAAAGGTGTTTGAAAATTAAAAAAAAAAAACTAATAATTCGGTTTATTCGGTCTCTAGGACCATCCCGTCTGGCAATCAACCTAATCCAGCTGTCTCTATATCCATCGCGAAACTTTTTATTCGGCTTCTGGTCACATTGAAAATTCCTGATCACGCCCAGGATGTTATCCTTTTATTGGTCCAAGGATATATCGTAATAATTACTAACGCAGTGTCGGTTAGTTAACCATTGAAAAAAAGGAAAAAAAGAAACACCGGTGAATTTCTTGCGATAAAATCTAATCAAATAAGATTTCGAATTGTGCGATTATACTTAAAAAAAAAAAAAACAATTTGGCTAGGAATATGAACGGTTTTTTTTTTTTTTATAAAATTGACGAAACGAAAAAACAAAATAAAGGCGGATATCAGTTTCCAAATGTGGAACGGTAAGTGACTATAGTTTAATTTTATTGTTTTAATACTCGTTTGTAAGTAAAAAAAAAACATAATAATTGAATTTACAATAATATACCTAAAAATAACAAAACGCAGAAATTCGTCCTCGGATCAAACGAGACGAACGTTAAATACAAAAAAAATAAAAAAAATAATAAAATAGTCACTAGAGTATAAAAAATTGTATATACATTTTTATATATAATTAATAATATTAAAAATAATAATAATAAATAAATATAATTATAAATATATTTTGATTGTATAGTTATATTGAATCACAGCACTATTGCATGGCAACTTACATAATTCGTATATTGAGTTCACGTCTTATAAATAACAAGTTCTTCTTACCGTAGCCTTTTCCATCTATAATTTAAAAAAAAAAAAAAAAATATGTATTTAATATATTATATTATTATAAAAATAAATTAAAATATAAAAATAATAAAAAAAAGTTATAATATACAATCTACCAACAATAATTATCGATTAAACTATATATTATAACTTTATTTCGAACAAATATTAATTACTAAAGGGATTCGAAACGGAACGAGAATTCCCTTAGCTTTCTTTGTATATCACATACGCAGTAAAGCAACTTAGACCATTTTTTTTTTTTTTTTTGCCTTTAAGTCCGATGGACATAGCGAAACAATATGAGTTCTGAAAACAGATTTGAATTCAGCGTGAAGTGTAAATGAGATCGGTCACGCCACTTTGTCAAATTTCGGTTCATAGTTACCATACATTTTATTTGTACATTTGGAAATTTATAAAAACGTTTAATAAAAAAAAAAACAAAAACCAAATTTAAAAAAGTGGCGCGGCCGATCTCATGTGAATTTCGTGCTAAATTTAAAATATTTTTTCAGAATTCTCATCGCTTTACTACATCGATGAAAACAAAAAAATTGGTCTAAAGTGCGTACGAGTTAAACATAAAAAGCTAAGGGAATCACCGATCCGCTTTGAATCCCCATATTATCTTTTGATGATGTTTTTTGGGGCCATCAACTAAACAATATAGTACTGTGGTACAATATGCATTTTTTTTTTTTGTATTTACTCGTATTCGATTTATTTCTATACGCTTGTTAGTGTTTGTATAACACCGTGCACATATTGAGAATTAAACTTCATTAATTTAATACACATAGTCTTAAGCCATTTTGCAAACGAACAGATGGTTATCGAAGAAGTCACAATGAGAATTCTATAAATATTGATTTATACTTATTACTTGTGTAGTTTATACGTAAAGGTTTCATAAAGTTTTAAGAAAATTATTGAAAAATGTAAACCAGGTCCAGTTGTTGTAAACGGGCCCGCTCCAAAACTAATGACTGGAACAAAACCTAGGGCTTTTAACATTTTAATACTCAAACAAGCGCTGAACAGCACAAACAAAATGGAAAATGTGCCAAAAAAAAAAAAAAAAAAAATTGTCAACAAATCTCGTAAATCTTGAAAGTTAGATTACGTTTGAACTTCCAAATCGTTTGTTTTCAATCGCATTATCGCATAAGCGATCGTTGGACCAAAAATCGTTTATAATGATTGCACAACTGAGGTTTTTGTTTTTGTTTGTTTTTTTTTTTTTTTTCAAACAAAATGTATTTTAGTTCTTACACAATATAGAACAAATGCCAACGTAAATAGGATTTGAGGCTAAAATACAGCAAAATCGCTGTAAAAGCAACGTAAGTTTCAAAGAAATAACAAATATCTCATATATGATACCACTGATGTTATAATGTTAGAACTTCCAAGCCCTGATAATGCAATAAATGACATTACTTACTTTTTATAAGAACAACATAAAATACAAATGGCGAAAATCGATACTACTCCGATGAACATCGCGATGCCCAAAACCGACATCTGCACCCACGTAACAGCGGATTTGACTTGTTTCGGGGAACATCGCTATAAAGTAGCGGAGAAAAAATAATTTAGGTACAATTATATTTGTGATAAATTTATTTTGTATTTCGTATGCTTTACCTCAATATTTTTTACTTCGTAATGTTTGTACACGTTTTTGAGCTCGTGATTGCTGGGGTCCTCCAATAACGATACGGTATCTTTCGGATTGTAGTTATTGTTGAGGCCGACCAGTTGAAAACACGAACCCGTGCTACTGAAATCCAGACTTCCGTCGTTTTTCGAATAGAATTGAGTGTCGTATAGGTTCAGACTGGCGTCTGGTATGCCCAACGATTTTTCGACATCTTCTTTGAATTTCTTGATGTTATGGCCGACGACGTTCGGCGGTCTTGTGAAAACGAACTTCAGCAGCCCGCGGTCTTTCACCACAAACACCTGCACACGGGATAATACGAATGCCAATTATTAATCGTCTAAATAATAATGATTAACGCAATCCACTTGTACCTTGATCGTGGTGTTGGAATGCCGCCCGGGCACGTCGCTGTTGATAGCGGCCACGGCGATGTCGAAATGCCCCTCCGAGTACGACGACATGGACGTCGTGGTTCTGATGTCGCCGGTCGTTTGGTCCAAAAAAAACGGCCAGCTCTCGACGTTCGCCGGGCTTTCCGACCGGCGGACGAACGTCAGGTTCGTGATGTGGTATGTTATCGGTTCGGCCGAGCTATCCGCGTCGGTGGCTTGTATGGTGGTCACGAGCGTGTCCAGCGGAACGCTCACCCTGACGCCTGGAAATTAAAAATTATTAACTAACCGTCACTATCGGTATGTGCTCAAGGGGCCGCGTGTAGGCAAATTTAACGTAATATTTCGAGAGAAAAAAAAACACGAACATTCGTATCGACTTAAAAACGTCTATAAAAATTACTATTATATTAGTTTCAATAATCTTATCGCGAGTATTTATTGTGTAATCGTGAAATATGTTGAAAAACACGTGAAATTAAAGACAACCGCATGATATTGGGCATGACGTATTCTTTTTCAATGTACTCGAACGAGACGGTATATATTCAAAGTTGGTCATTCTTTACAATAATAATAAAAAAAAAACCGTTATTTTCGTATTAATCAATATTTAACTAAACGGATAACGTGTCATTCCCTAGACAAAGTCATGGTCTTTAAATGTCGTTATAGGCTAATTTACGCTTTCGAGGACAAAACAATTTTTCGACACTTCGTTTTCGTGTTCCGTAAACGCGAGTCAGTCTGTCTAGTGAATAGCGATAGCTCACCTAAAGTTACGTTTTCGTGGACAAATTTCGGTAAATTGTCGTCTACGTCCAGCACTTTAATCACAACTTGCCGTTCGCTGGGATCCTGTTTGTTGTACGTTTTCTGTAAACTGAACGCTTTCGTTTTGCGTTTAAAACATTTGATCGTCAACGCGAATTCCGATACGGATTCTCGATCGATCTCTCCGTTTACCCTAAGTTCGGCCATGTTACCCGAAGAGTTCAAATAAAACAAATTGCCTTCATTGCCGTCTGTAAATTATTATATATATATATATTTGTGTTTTAAAATTCATCGATTTCAAAACGTAATAGTTTACAAACATTACCCGTAATTATATAATCGATTAAGGCGTTATCTCCGATATCGGGATCGTACGCCGCCAGGAAACCCACCAAAGTGCCTTTAGGCGACTCTTCTTCGATTTCCATCATCAATGGCTTTTCTTCCTGAATTATGGATCAAAATTAATCGTCGAATATCAATTTTTTTTATATAAAAGCAAAATGTAAAAAATATTTACTATGGATCTATTAAAAACTGGTTTATTGTCGTCCACGTCGGTTACGATAACGTTGAAAATTTTCGTCGATTGTTGAGAAACATCGCCTAGATCTTTGGCTACTAGTACGAGAGTGTATTTCTCTTGTAATTCGCGGTCCAGAATCGCCTTGGTAGTTATCAATCCCGTTTCCGGA
The DNA here is from genome assembly GCA_956483605.1 of Tuberolachnus salignus. Taxonomy (NCBI): domain Eukaryota; kingdom Metazoa; phylum Arthropoda; class Insecta; order Hemiptera; family Aphididae; genus Tuberolachnus; species Tuberolachnus salignus. Next base: position 35,400,840 of record OY101436.1, on the reverse strand, counting down.
TCGATCGAAAACGCGGTGGAATCTTTGGTTTCTTCCAAAAAGCTGTAACGGATCGTCCCTTCTTGTGTACTGGGATCGTCCGGATCCGTGGCCAGTGCTCTGAACACCAGAGACCCAACCGACGCGTTCTAGAACGAAACCGATATAAAATCGGTACTAGTTAAATTTACTGTGCGTCCAGTAAATAACAGCAATTAATCTTTTCCTTTTGATATTTCTTACCTCGGAAATATATGCGATTTCGTCGGCGGTCGGATGCACAAAATTCGGCACACCGTCGTTCTCGATGATGTCACTGATGTACAGGCTGAGTTTAACGTCGGTAAACATTCCGGGTTCCCCGTTGTCTTCGGCTCTTATTTTCATTTCGTACGGATCCGACCGACCTTTGCCGGTCAACCTCTTGGACGTTTTTATTTGCCCGTTTGTCGGATTTATCGTCAAGAAACCTATTTTTTTTTTTTTTTTTTATGTGGTGGAGGAGATAAAAATTATTGTTGACCTCAACTCGTATTTAAAAACAAATTTTCGATTTCGAATAAAAATACCTTGGAGTTGTTTTTCGTCGACGAGCTTGTAGTTTACCAGACCAGCCGATCCTTCGTCCGGATCGTGAGCCGATACGTTCAACACGCTCGTTTCGGGAACCACGTTTTCCAAAACCACCGCGATATATGCTGTCGAATCGAATTCCGGAGCGTTGTCGTTTATGTCTTTCACGTCGATTTGTACCTGATAATTTCCGACATATAAATAATGAGACACTGTCATGTTTTTTTTTTTTTTTAATATTAAATTACCGGCACTGATGAAGTCTTTTGCTGGGGACCGCCCTGCGGCATGTCCGACGCGAACAATGTCAATTTTAATACCGGAGTTTTTTCGCGATCAATCACACCGGTACCCGAAACTTTTATCTCTCCGCTGATGGAATCAACGGTGAACAAATTTGAATTTTCACCGCCCAGGTGATATCTGATCGTACCGTACTGGGACGTGGGTAAATCTTTATCGTTCGCTCTGGCCGACAATACGACGGTTCCTTTGGGACTCGACTCTACCAGAGAAGTTCGATAAATCTGAAATCGTATTGCAGGCATTTTATTGTTATTATTATTATTATTATATCGAATGTATTTGTATTCGCAGTAACAGAAAAACAAAAAAATGGCCCTGGCTTGAAATGTAATACAAAAAACACATCTAATAAAAACGCATTCGTACTGAATGAACTAGTTAACGGTATAAGTATAAAATAAATCTAAAAAATTAGTTTTTATAGTTTAAACGCACTGAATATATATATATTATATATATATAATAAATACGTGTACGTCATGATCGTTGTACGATAAAAGTTACGTAAATTAATGGCATTAATAAGCTATTAACTATTATCTGCCATAACTCTTAATGTGGATGTTTAAATATTATGAACAGTGGCAAAACAATTTGATTGATATTTTTATATATCATTAGTGATGGTATTGCGATGAATTTTCAAATGTTGTAACGGTGTACGACTATGAGGGCGTATTGTCCGACTGACTCGGTCTTACTAACGGGCAACGTAACAAACGTTGTTCGATATTTTCAGTCTGCGAAATTAATACGAAATTAAATAATTACTTACATCTAAAAAAGATCGAAATGTAAATAATCGCGTCTGGGAAACAGACGGGCAAAAAAAAAAAAAAAAAAAAACATAGGTAAACGCGGTCGTCTTTGATTCGGCGAAAAAAATAGTTGTGGCGAGTCTATTTAAAGAGCCCGAGTACTGATTGTACGCGCGAAATCGCATTTATCGCTCTACGGTGTCCCGACAGACAGAAATATAGGGAAAATGATTCGTGTAGATGTACGCGCGAAATATTAATAAAACACCCGGGGCTAATACAATTGTTTTAAAACACCGAACGGAAATGTTTTACCGCTAATTCGAGTTATAATATTTTAATTCGAACCGCTCGCAACCTACTTAAAAACGGTCTTAGAATATAATATGCAAATGTGATATTTCTATTATACGGGGATGGGAATTGAGCGTAATATACGAGTGTCGGTTTGTCCAAACGTTTTCCCCGCTCCTGTCTCCGTGTTCGCCGGAATACGACGGTAATACGGTATTTAAATTGCGTGTAAAAAAAAAAAAAAAAAAAAAAAAAAAAAAAAATCGTGTTAAATGACTCCGGAGAGTCGAATAAAATACGAATCGTTTTATAACGGGAATTATGGCAATGCGCGTTATTCGTGTCGCGTAATTTTTTTTTCTCGAAACGCTTCTCCCACGTACGCCGCCCACCGGTCTTGACGGGCATTCCGCGAGAAAACGAAATTAGCGATGGCCGACCGATAGTAGTAACAGGAGTAATTCGATATTTTTTACGCGCCGATCGGACCGCCCCGGGCACCCCGGGCTGGCGTTGAAAACGGTCGGAAAACGGAAAACGTTTGTTACCATTGTGCGCCGAACATAATACAATCGTTAAACTGTTTAAAACTCACCGGATATTCGAATTCCGGGCCGTTGTCGTTGACGTCTTGAACTTCGATTACGACGGTTTTGTTAGTCGTCCGCTCTCCGTCGTCCGTAGTGACTTTCACTTGAAACGTCAACGTCTGGAATTATATTTACACGGAATGCATTAGATACTTTTTAGGTCTTGAACCGAACAATACGCCGTAATAAACAACACGGTCGTTTAGAATTTACAAAAAAAAAAACAAATATACATATATATATATATATATATATATATATAATATAATGATCACGTCTCCCGCGTTGTCGAACAAATTGATTGTTTCGAACACATTTCAAACATATAATTGTTTCGTTTTTTTTTTTTTATTATTATTATTTGTTTTTAATCTGTGTAAATGTACTAAAAAAAAAAAAAAAAAAAATGATAACATAATTGAAATTATTTATATTAGGCCTAAAAACGAAATATTATTAATGGTTAATTGATGTTTCGCGGCAAAATTAATATTGTTCATTCGTAATATTCGTGTATAATTGACAATTATGTTTAAAAGTACGATTTTTATTCGAAAAAAAAAAAAAAAACATAAAAAGTATTCATCTTAAATTTATTGTGAAATAGAAACGAAAACTTCTTTCAATAAAATCCGTTTGAAAGTAATTTTTTGATACGAATTTTGTCATATAAGCCACTGCGCACAAACATTATTTTCCATTTCGATTAATTCAGACTGCCAAAATTGAAAAATTCAGCATTATATGACTTCTGCTTAAGGTAAGTATTATAAATTGTGTACATTATTTTTCTCGCGATTAGACTAAAAACAATACGGTCGTAAACTCGTGAGTGAAAAAATGTAGGACATATTTCACACTACGGGTAGGCAAAACATGTGGATTTTCTATTGTTCTTTTCGTGTGTCGATAATATTATCGTTAAATTTACTCCTTGTTCTGGTTTTTTTTTTTTAATATCATTATTATAATGAACGGTCAATACATGATATTTTTTTAAAGTTTTTATCTGAAAAATAATGTGTATTCCGATATAAAATTACTGTTCAGTTCAAAATCGTCATTGAAATATCATTAATCGCGATTGCAAATTTATGTATTTTGTAATCGTAATCAATACTATAATTACATTATTACTTTAATCATTTAAAAAAAAAAATAAATTAAAATGTTTATTATGATTACCAACTACAAATTTGAATGGTAATCTTTAAGCATTAATCAGATTATAATTTACCCGCCGCTGGAATATATATATATATATATAATTTTTTTACGATATTTGCGATAAAAAAAAAACCAAGGCAGTGATCAAACTCCCGCGTCTGTCAACGACACATAGAAATATTCGATCGCTTTCTGGTGGATTTCAAGAAAAACTTTTCTGTATGTAACGTGTTTTTTAGTAAAAAAAATTAACGTAATTGGTACGTAATAACCGTAAACATGCCGGTAGACTATCTCGTTGACCGTTACCAAAATAATAACTCGGTGTTTTGCGCGAAAAAAACCGACGATAATAATACGTACTAAAAACTACGACCTTCGAACAATTTCGAATATATATTGTTCGTCCGTTCTACAAGGTCTCGGGGAAGTATAATTTAATAGCAATAATAACAATCGGGGTAATTGGGACGAAATTCGTATGTCACGATAAGCATTATCATTGTGCCGCAACAGGTGCGAGAGAACAAAACGCCCAATAAGACGACAAAACACGTACAATTGTAATCTGTAGACCAATAGAATAATTGTAAATTTAATAATCAAATTTAATGTAACAAAACATTTTTACCGAACTTCTTTCGGAATCGTTTTTTAGTTAACAATGATTTATCGTTGCGTACAGGTAAAATTAAATTGAATTCCCCTCTACAATATATCTGACCTTCCCAACTTCCCACCTACAACGGGCGGCGGTGCGAGTTTTGTCCGTATTATTATTTTAATCAAATTATCTTTACGAATACAAATACAACCAAAGTTACGAAGATTGTTGGTACACGCGTTTTGAATTCAAACGGTACACACTTTGAGGTTCGGGAAACACACGATTCCGGGCCTCGGTATGGTGGACGGGGTTTGAATCGATATAAATCCAACTACAGATAGGTCGGGTTAGGATAAACTCATCGAAATTGTGATAACCCCGAATGTGTAGAACTATTTAGGTTTACAGCGCCTCACTCTCGCACAACACCGCACCGTTTTCAATCCAAACAGAATAGCTTTTCAATATTAAAATGCAGTGTTTAAATAATGCATATTTGAAAATTGAACAGTAAAAAACGTTTTGCACCACTAACGACGCCTCGAGTATTCATTCAATCGAAAATATTCATTCATCAATTCGGTACATAAAGCCATCGCTTTTCTTTATCTCCGCCGCCGGGACGATACTGTAATTTATTAGAAATTTTAACGGCTACTATAAAAAATTCGACGCTCTCGTCCGAATATCAAGTGGGACGGGAGAGTAAATAATCGCTGGCACGCGCTACCGGTACGTACTTTGTCCCGGAGAGTTTCGTAGTCCAGCCGTTCGGTGAGGATGACTTTGCCGGTGTAGTCCATGGCGATTTGCCGCGGCAAGGCGGTAACGGCCTCGAACCCGTAAAGCGAACGGTTGGTGAGCACGTCGACGGCGCCGAGCTGCACGAGCTCGGTGCCGATCGGCGTCTCCTCGTCGACCGCGATCACTAGCGGCGCGGCCGAGTCGTCCGCGCCGGACCACCCGGCGTTGGTGGTGAACACCGGGTTTTGGTTTTTGTACGGTTTGACGAACACCGTCACCTCGGCCTCGTCGTACTGCTCCTTGACGTTGTCCGCGGCGTTCGTGTCCACGGCTCGCACGGTCAACACGATCACCGACGCCATCTGATAGCTGAGCGTCGAATTCACTTTGATGTCGCCGGTGTGTTTGTCTATGCTACGGTGGACGGGACAGGCACTTATAATCGTCGTCTTATTTACCCCGACCACATTTATCCCACCCAAACGATTTATCGCCCACCACATTCTCCACCACATTCTCCACCACTCTCTCTCTCTCTCTCTCTGTCCGTTTCTTCAACGTCTATTCAACGCGCCTGCTCGTATGTCCCCTTAAAACCTTTTTTTTTTTTTTTTTCCATTTCTTTTTACCTTATCCCGATACTATCTACAGAATTTATATACTCGACGCACACCGTCTCAACCTATTTCCTCTGAATTTTTTCGCTATCCGATTTCCTTTTAATCCCATCTCAATGCGATATAAACGTCGTATTACCTGAACGCTGCTTTGTAGTTGTAAGGCGTCGTGCTTTTCAACGGCAGGCCCGTCTTGTCGTTGGCCCGGATCGGTTCGACGATGGCGTACTTGACGGACGCGTTCGTGTCCGGGTCGACGGCAGTCACCCTGTATACGACCTGGCCTAGGGCCGTAGTCTCGGGTACGTATGCGATGTAACCGACTGCGGCGCGGGGTTCAAACCTCGGCGGTTTGTCGTTGACGTCGGTGACGTGCACGTAAACGTCGGCGTGCGCCACCTCCCGGACGGGCTGTCCGCCGTCCGTGGCCACGACCACCAGATGGTAGCTGGATGTACCGGCGTCCACGTCGAGGACGGCGCGCTCGGAAACGGTGACGGCGCCCGTCCGCCGGTCCACGTGGAAATTGTCGTGGCCGCTGTCCAATCCGTATTCGATCAGGTCGTTCGGACCGTCCGGATCGGTGGCCCGGACCCTCAGGATCTCGGCCGTCCGGCGCGTGTTCTCCGGTATGGTTACCGTGTACGTGGTGTTCTTGAACACTGGCCGCTGGTTGCCGGGCACGCCCACCCGGACGTGCACGGTCGCGTCCCCGTGCAGGGGCGGCACACCCGCGTCCGTCGCCCTCACCGTCAGCTCGTACTGGCCCCGGGACGTGTGCCCGGAATTGGCGGTCGTGTTCAACGTCAGCTCGCCGGTGATCGCGTTCACCGAAATCGCACCGTCGTAGTTTGTGCTCGCCACCGAGTAACGGATCACGGCGTTCAGTCCGCTGTCCGCGTCAGACGCCTGTAAAACAAAAAAAAAAAAAAAAATGTTTACACTGAAACTTCTAAATAGCGGACACTTTCAGTCACCGTAATTTTGTCTGCTACGCAACAGTGAAAATTTCGTAAAAAAAAAAAAAAAAATATATATATCAGCAATTTAGAGGAATCATATTTTTTACCGCAATATTAAAAACAAACGCCGAGTTGCGTTCAAGCGCAAATTCGATGAAAAAATTAAAATAAATTTAGGCGCTCGAAAATTAAAGTGACACGTGACGGTGAAATGTAATCGCCAACACCAAGTTAATATTTTCTATATTTTATTATCGTTACATTCCGCGTGATGCTGTCAGGTGAGATTGTAGGTCCACGGTTCTTGACCCCAAATAGTTGGGAGAAGAATCGGCATTCTGCATTATCGTCAAAACCGAATTGTGTGTTATATTAAGTGAGATCTTAAAATTCACCGCGATTTTTCTTTTTTCTTTTTTTTTTTTTTGTAACGAAACAAATGATGCGTTACGATTGATATAAGTCAAATCTATCGTATAATATGTTATAGACTCGTATATAATATTAGGCAACGAAAAATCTCACGTTACTTTAGAGAAAACTTTTAGGACGCGCCGTGTGTTTTTAAAAACGCACCCCGTAATCTGACCAACTCGTGTACGTTTCGCGTCTAAAAAAAACACGACCGAGAATATATTTTATTTTTCATGGAATATACCCGAGTAAATATTATTATAGAGCGATCGATGTTCGCGTCCATTGTGTAAATGGATAAAATTCAGTCGACCGTGCCGTACAAAAATCGCCCTTTTTCAATCGAATATATGATTAAACGTTACTGTTAAATCATTTTCGAACCACCGATTTTTTTAATTTTTTTTTTTTCCGGTGTAGTTTCGAGAATATTTTTGACCGTACGAGTGTGTGTATTATGCAATTTATATATGCTTTCGAATTATTACCAATTACCAAATATTAGTCTTTTTTTCTCCGGCCATAAATGAATCACGCCGCCATTATTAAATACTAATATATTGTCCTAAATAATAAATTCCGAAAAAATTGAATACTTTCAGATATAGTGAATTGTATACGGGAATTCGTTGAATGATTATTCGAAAACCACAGAAATAAAAAATCGATATTAATTTTTAAGTGTATACGTAATAATTCACAGTCGATTTTAATATTGTACATTAATAGTATTGCGAATAAAAATATTGATTTAATATTTGAGTAAGATAACGAATATAGAATATTGTTGCTATGGTAATTTCGGAGGGGTAGAAGGTCCCTGATGTTAAAGCGGCCTTGGCACGTTTGTGTTGCTCTTGGTGGAGATTATGTTGATGAATAGATTCAATTTTTAATGAAAGAACCGTGTTTTCTTTGTTAGATCCGGGACTTTTGGCCCATGTGTTAGGTACCAATAATATCTATAGTTTTATAGGTATGTGAATTTAATACGATCTCTGAGACTAGGTAGAATTAGTGAAAAACATTACTATAATACTATTATTAACTACACAATTATTATTCTAACCTGGACGAAGAATTTCGGTTGGAACTCGGTGCCTCCCTCTCGTATGGTCCTTTTGTATTCCAGAGTATTGAATATCGGCGCGTTGTCGTTCACGTCTATTATTTCTACCAAAATAACGACGTGCGTGGATCGGTTACCGCCGTCTTTGGCTTCGAGAGTGAGAGAATACGAACTTTGCTGCTCGTAATCGACTTCTAGACAAATAAAACGAAAAATATACTAACGCCTGTACGATCATCAATCAGTTGATAACAAAAAAAAAAAAAAAAAACCATTTTCAGTTTTTCATCGTCTTCAGTAACTATATAAATCGAGTTGAAATATTTTAAAAAAAATACCGTTTTTTATATATACATGCAATTTAGAATACTGGAAAGACTGTAATAGCGTGCTCTAAACATATTTCCTTAACTATGGACAACGACTCGTCTTACTTGGCTTACTTGTATAATGATTTTTTATATATTAAACTGTATACGATAATTAATGTTCAAATTATATTATTTTATATACCAGTACTATAAAACGTGAACACATCAATTTTTATACGGTTGATCGAGATTTTTATTTTGTTCATGTGTCCTATATAAATACTATAATTTTCTATTAAAAAAAAAAAAATACATCATGTACCTACATATCGTTATGATATTTTGGTCAAGACTGTGAAATAACGCAGTAGGAACGTAGTGGTATAGACGGTCTATAGTAAAAATATCATGGAACGAGTCTCTCCGGATTTTATTTATTTATTTAAGTTATTTTATTATGTAAAATTCACATTAAAGTAGGAATAATTTTCTTTTCAAATCGTTTCAATTATTTTAAGCATGAATCTATTTTTATAGTATTTATTCTGTTTTAATAATTTTAATAACAATTAAACTACCATTTGTTATCGGTATTCAATTTTTAATTATTTTTTCGAAAAACATTTTCAGAAAATTTGTGGTCTATAAAAATGTATCAGATAACGTACCATCCGGCGTAAAATTTATATAATTTAAGGTACAGCATTAAAAAATCGGAACTTAAGCCGAAAAATGTTTTACGTGAAAAAGAAAAACACATATCGTAGTAAAACTAATAGCTTTTTCGCTTACACTCAGAATTTAAAATTTAAGAAATTGTACAAGGAAAATGGAAAAAGTATCCATCGTGTATTGTGTATTCGTGAACTACAAGTTTTATTAGTACTAAAAATAATAAATCGTAATACTCAAATTGAGCGTTAATTAAATGTTGAAAGTTTTATATTATACGAATTCTTTTACGATAATGTTGAACGAAAAAAGCTATACTTTAAAAAATGTTATGGGAAAACTAAATTTTAGGTTAAAAAAAAAAAGAAACCGTTGTTCTAAAGTTATCTACATTTCCCGTTTCGAGACAACTGAAAACTTAAATCTTCAGGTTTTTTTTTAGTGATTTTCTTTAGAAAAATTGTTGAGTACATAAAACGTATAGAGGGTACCTTTGCACTGTTTGTTCGCGCGGTGCTTCGGTATAGGTTTGGACAGCTTTTCGTCGTAACACGGGGGAATTCTAAAGGGAATTATTTGTTAATTCGACCGCCCGCTCTGTATCCAATTACTAATCGGTAGAGTTGTTATTAAAAATTTGTAAAGGACTCGTCAAAACCATTATTACTACTACAAAAAAAAAAAAAAAAAAATATATATATATATCGTTTTGCGGGACGCTAATAGCTTTTACGCTCTACTTGAAATAATAATGGAAATATAAAAAAAAAACAAAAACAACTAAATATCATGTTCTCCGATCAATCAATTCGTCCGGTACTGGTGAGATTAGTTAGCGGTGTGTTCTAATGGAGTAAATGCAACTGTGCGGGGAGCGTCGAGTGGTGCAGGCTGTTACGGCGATATTAACTGCAATTTCGTTGCAATTATATGATTAAATGACGTTAAACATCGGACACTTACTGCCGGTCAGGTATACGCCACCGAATTCCGGATCACTGCCGAACTTGTCCATACCGAAACCTTGTAAACTGTACGTGATCTCGGCGTTAACGCCGCTGTCGATATCGGTGGCGGTGAGATTGGCGATTTTCGTGCCCGGCAACAGGTTTTCCGGTACGGAATACGCGTACGTCGGCCGATCGAATTTCGGTAGGTTATCGTTGGCGTCCAGTACGTTCACTTTTACGTGGGCCGCAGACGCTTCTTTGAAACCTCCCTGAAATTTCCAAACGAGAAATTCGCGCGGCGTGTCAGGACAGTCTCGAAAAATCGACGGGAACCGCGGTTTACGGTATCCTATGATATTATGATATACATACGCTCAGGACGTCTTGGTACATGGCCACGATATCGAATTCCGCCTCGGTGACCCCTGCGTCGTAGTCGAAACCGTCGTTGTCGATCAGACGGATCAAAACGTTCGTCCTGCCCAACGCCGCCTCGGGAATGATTTTAAACCAGTCGGAAACTCTGGGGTCTCGGGTACGCATCGCTAACACGTATCGGCTGTTGTCTCCCAAGTCCTTGTCGTTGACCACGATGTTCAAACCCGGCAAGGGAGTTCCGATACCTGACAAAAAAAAAAATAAAAAAAAAATAAAAAACCACGTCATCATAAAGTTGGAAATGACAGAAACGAGAATATGTTGGACGGACGTGTGATAGTGGCGGGCAGACGGGTGAAAAACGAGGCCCGGGCCTCGCTTGTATATAGAAACAGGTGGTATTTCACGGTAGGGCAGCTATGTAATTTATTGTTTATCAAACAATGAAACATGAAGTAAATAATAATTTTATGTAGATGCGGTGGATATTCATAATCGATCAAATCGTACATGTCTAATGCTGTGTCTATAATTATCACTGGTGTAGATGGCACGACAATAATAACCGTGTGAGCAAAATAACCAAATATAATATGGCTAATGTAATTAAGCTGTTGATACTCAATCACGTTTTTTTTTTTTCCCCGATGTCACATGTGCTAATAATGTCTCCCTCCACTCACTGTACCATAGTCTTTTCAAGCGTTCTCGGTTTGCATTGAGTTCGTATGTCTGGAACGGTCTGTCAAATTGTAAGTTGTAACTTTTGACTCAAAGCGTATGCAATTTTAAAATTTTTTATATTTTATAAATGCGTTTCGTGTGATTGATTGTTCTAAATATTTTAATAACGACCACGAAGACACTATGCCGTCTAAAATTACTAGCAATGTATGTGTTTGTAGTAAAAAATCATCTCCCGATAGAGTTAACCTAAGGAACGAATTAGAAAAGAAAATGAGGGAGTCGAGAAGATAGGTGATTTAAGTGCACATGGAAGCCGGGGAAATAGTAGGCTAAACATGTGAGAGCACGTGGTGTAGACGAAAAAAAGGATACGGGCAGGGCAAGGAGGTGAGAATAATGCGTGGGAATAAATGGAGGAGGAAGAAGAAGAAGAAGTTTAGGTTAATCGGACTCCTTACTTATGTCTTCGGATACCGACGTCGTGAAACTGTTGCCGTTGAATTCGGGCTTTTCGTCGTCCACGTCTTGAACGACTACTGTCACGATTTCATAACTCACATCACCCGGTACCTCGTTGTTTATCAATTCAGTGGCCTGTACAATAACAATAATAATAATATTTCAGTCCAGTCCGATTAGTGAGGACCGACGATATGTAAACTGATTTCGATTTCGTGACCAGTGGCCTACGCAAGGAGAAAGACGTTAAGGGACGTTATGTACCCCGCCACGTTGGCTTGGGAATACAACAGCTACGGGTATTTATTTAGTAATTCAATCTCGGCATGTATATAATTCAGTTAAAGCTTGATTTACTGAATTATCGGATCCGGTTTTAAATTCTTACCGTCGACCCGACAGGTATACAGACGAAAATCCTACGATTTATTCGTTATTATTAATTATAGGTACTGTATCCGTTCCCGTCGGAAATTCCCGGGGACGACGGTGTTACGGGTCGTTTTATAATTATTTTGGTACATTGTCACAGTAACGTTTACGAAAAAAAAAAAAACAAATTTCAATAAAAAGCCAGAAGACGTTTCAACACGTCGTCGATTGAAATCGTTGAAATTCGAATCAAACGACGAGGCACGACGTTGGGCGCGGCCGCAGAAACGTGACGATACGTCCACCACGCGCAATGACATCTTTAAATTATCTTTATCATTATTCGTTTCGGGTAAAATACTTTTTAAATGTATTCTGAATAAATATTCGAATAAATACGGATAACAGTATTCTGTATATGTAATTAAAATGCGTAACGCAATAATATTTTTGGAAATATTCCGAACGTGTTCTGACAATAGTTTCCCGAATACCTTAGGAATAACTACAATCTAAAATTAATAAATATTAAGTTTGAAAGTTTTAAAAAAAAATTAGATAATATAATATGTTGGTAGTTAACAGCGACGTTATGTTTATGACTTTGTGCATAAATAATTTTGAACATTATATTTATAATATGATTAATTAACCCGTGTGTTGTCGTATTCGTTGTACGGTATTTAATGTTTTTTTTTTTTTAGGAAATCTATTGTGAATCTAGGTAACAGTATCGCCGGGCGAATAATCTTTTGTATGATTTTATTTAAATTATATTTTTGCAGGGGGGGGGGGTTTCTTCTTGCGTTACACCGCGGTTAAAATCCGCGCGCGCTTACGCTCGGGGTCTCAAAACGCGAGCGGCAAAAAATTAATGTTTTTTTTTTTTTTGAAGAATAAAAGTACTTTTTATAAGTATTCGGAATACATTCAACTCGGAACCACGGGCAGTGTTTGATGGTCGTTGCGCTGTTATAATATCGTAACACCTATAGTCACCTTGAGTCTGAACGTGTAAATGCCGCCGGTGTCGGTGACCACTTTGTCCTCCCGGTCGATGGGCACGTCGCTGGTGAACACGTAGGCGGTACCGTTGGGCTCGTTTTCGATCGTGAAATACCCCAGCGAGTCGTCTTCCACGCTCAACACGACCGGCCTCTTGGTGCCCGCGTCCCCGTCTTCGGCGGTCACCTTTAACACCCGCACCCCGGCCGGGGTATTCTCGTCGATCACTATCGAGTACGGCGAGTTGGTGAACACCGGCCGTTCGTCCTGCACGTCCTTGACGATCACGGACACGTTGGCCGTCGCCGACAGCGCGGCGTTCTTCGGCGCCCCGTCCGTGGCCTTTACCGTCAGTTTGTACGACGACACCGTGTCGAAGTCCAGCGGACGGGCCAACCGGATCGAACCCACGTATTCGCCGTCGGACACCTGTTAACGATAATAATCAATAATCTACGGTACACCGTGTACAGGACGACGAAATTTATTCAAAAAATATAATAAAGTAACGTAATACCACGGTGTTATTTTTATTTTACGGACCTACAAGTCCAATTGAGTCATAGATGGTCGAACAGGATATACGTGTACACATATACTAATGCATGGACAGGCATTAGTACGTCTAACGGACGGAACAAGGGGGCCTTTATAAGGACGTCAAAAGGAAGATGTGGGAACAACAAAGGAACAGGTATGGCGAGGAGGAACTTTAAAATTAATATTTGAAAGTAGAAAATGAGAAAAGCAGTTTTTATAGGAAGCGTGTTATGTCTATATTATAAATTCTAAATCGCATATTCAGAAATAATAATCTGTCAATATTGAAATATTAACGAATCAGTATATTTTTTTTTTATGTTTTCGATATATTGTTTTATTATAGGTCAGGTTAATTATGTTAACGGTGACTAGTCAGTTGTGTAATTGCCTGGTCAAATTGGGCAAATTAGAATATTATTATCTCGACAATAATTGATGGTTATATCATTTAGTCGTCGTTGGTAGATAGAATACATTTCATTATCATCTAAATTACGATAAAAAAAAAAAAATAACGGAGCTGCAGGTATTTTTCATTTATGATATAAAATATATTATAATAACATATAGACAATCGAAAAAAAAAAAATGTATTTGAGTCGCGATAAGGTGCTGAACAACGTATTCAAAACGTAGACGACAAGCCTTTTTCAGATATATTTTTTTTGAAAAATGATGAATTTGAATGGAGAGGTGGGGAGATGGGAGGCAAAATTATTTCATATATTATAATTATAATTTTCAATGGCGTTCTATGGAGAGGTGGAGGAAACGTGGAATAATGTAATAATTCCATTTAAATGCGCGTTTAGGCCTTGCGGATGTATGCTATTTGAGATTGTTTGTGAATAAGCATTCTCATTTTTTTTTTTTTTTTTTTAAATATATAACGTTTATATGATAATTTGTACGTAGGAAAGTAGATATATATTTTTTTTTTTTTTATACGAGTAAAAATATAAAACCACATTCTACGTGTGTAAATAAAACGATATTTTAAACAAACGTAATTACTATTTATCTATAAATATATCTTATAACCTAGGTATGTATTTGAACATTTAACCCACGCGCGTTTGCAGCATTATTGCGCAATAATTCCTGATTTGTCTTCCCCGCATATCACTTATAACGCCATACTGCGGTTAGTTGAATTTATGTACATGGCACAAACAGTAACTCGTACATAACTTGGTCGATTTCCATGGGGGGGGGGAGGAGGCGGATGGGAGGCAAAATTATTTCATATATTATAATTATAATTTTCAATGGCGAGCTATTGGCGAACCGGAGGAAACGTGGAATAATGTCATAAAAAATGTTGAATGAAAATAAATGTAAATCATACACGGTTAATAAATAAAATATTATATATTTACTATTTTATTTAATAATATATATATTTCAAAAATAAAAATAATTATGCTATTAACATAGTTTATTAATAAAACTATTGACTTTCAATGTACTAAAATGTTTTATCAATTAACATCACCGAAACGCATAGTTAAAAAAATATACATATTTATTATGAATGCAACTTTTTATTTTTCCATAAAAATCACTCGTATAAAATATCAACCGTATTACGTGTACACTTTCCGATTAGTCATAATATGTTTACTCGTCGTACACACGTATACATACAAAAGTGGATTCCGATTAATCCGTGCGTTAAAAAAATATATATTTCGTCATGTACTCTTTACGATCCATAATATTCGGTTCTACATTTCTACATCAATTCTTTAGTACAATTGCGATTAAAAGAAAAATAATAATATTATTTACTTTTTACCGTCCTTATATTATAACGACGTGATTGTCGCCGTAATCGTAAAACTAACAACTTCTTCATCAAATAGCATTACATAGCATTAATAATAGGACTTTCTGCCTGAGCAAATATAAAAAAAAAAAAAAGTAAAATCCAATTTTGAGCGTAGCGAGATATATATATATTGGTTTTACTATAATAAGTGCGCTTTTTTTTTTTACTGTCATTAAACAGATTTCCTTCGAAAAGTCTCACTCCGACAATCAACTTTAGGATTCGTTTCTGGTGGCAAATTTCATCTGTTTGATGCATCGGGAAGTCGTATTGTAATTTTCCTTGTAGTTTTCTTGATAATGAAGGAAACCCGAAAAAATTGATGCTATAACGGGAATTCATGCAAATAGATGTTTGCAATTATTCTGTTATGTTCGATTTTATTTTTTTAATGTTCTTCAGTGAATAATCATGGTACATTTCCGAAACATTCAACGAATACTAATATTTTTATTTTCTAGATGTTTTCTAGATGAATTCTTGATCTCAAATGTCTTACAAAGAGAATCAGCCCAAGCAATAATACATTTTTCAATGAAATATTTTAGTTTTTATTTTTCCTATTTATTATTACATTTTATACTTAATATTATTTTGGCAATTTAAATTTTTTTTTATTTATTTTGTGAACAAAGATACTGGACAATTTTAAATTTAAATTTAAGTCTTTACGGAATGGGAATTAACTTATCATTGTCTAACACATACATAACCTTTTTTTTTTTTTTTTTTTGTGTGGCATCGATGACGGGCCGGGAACTGGCCTTGCGGAAATGCTACCGGCCCGAACACACATGCATAACCTAACCTAACCTTACACACATTAGATCATTTTTTTGCGAATCACTCCGATCGACGTGGTGAAGCGATTAGAGTTCTCAAAAAAAAAGATTTGAATTCAGCGTGAAGTGTAAATGAGATCAGCCACGCTACTTTTTCGAATTTCAGTTCTTAATATCCAAAATTGTAATTTGAAAATTTGAAAATGTATACAGGTTTATAATGAAAAAACCAAAACTAAACTTAAAAATAGTGGCGTAACCAATCGCATATACATTTCACACTGAATTCATGTCTGTTTTCAGAATTCTTATCGATTCACTATAAATCGATCGGACTAACAAAGAAAGATAAGGGAATCTTCTTAACTGGTTAATCAATTGACAATAATATTATCAGCAAATTCAATTTTTTTTTTTAAAATTCCATATTAATACTAATGATATATTTAGGTTAATGACTAAAATTCGGAATCTTTAATCGACTGCATAATAAATGGGTGAAATAATAAATAAGATTTTGATTATAATTTTGTTTGTTTGTTTATACGTAACAGTTTAAACCCCTGGTGTTATTAGTAACATTAAATGATTCATCTACTTAGTACGTCGTACTTTTTGAAATGGCAAACATTTTTTTTTTTTACGATTGCAAAATGAACTAATTCGACTTTATTTTTAAAACAAATTTAACGTTGTATTTAATTTGATTGGTACTGAATATATTAAAACGAATATAACCAGCACGCTGTCCACCGTCGTCGATGGATAATCAAAGATAAAAACAGCAAAACAATCAACGGTTTTCAACGCTTGAAATTTGTTATATGGATAGGCGTATTAATGGTTTTTGTATTTACCTTTTCGGTCAGCAGGTTAAAGGTCATGCACGGTTCGTTGTTCTGAATGCACGTCATGGAAATTTCGCTGTTCGGCCCCGCGTCTTCGTCCACGACGGTTATGTTGTTGTAAATGACCGTACCGACTTTGACGTCTTCCGAAACGCTAAACGAGTACGGTCTTCCCAGGAACTCTGGCGGATTGTCGTTAACGTCCGTAATGGCTATGACCCTGCGCAGAGACACCGTATTCGTGTCGGAATCTTTAATCGCCTCGTCTGAAAAAAAAAAAAAAAACAAAGCGAAAATAAGCGTTTTTACGCCCTCATAGATATAAGTTGTACAGTTTCTTGTCGGCCGGTCGGAGCAATAATAACGATATAAATATATAGGTTACCGGTCACGCTGATGACCACTTCCAAGGAGTCCGTTGTTTCCCGGTCGAGATTCCTGGCCAACGCGACCACGCCGGTCGACCGGTCGACGGTCAGGTGTTGGCCGCTGATCGTGTACGACACCGCCGATCCGTCGGGATCGATTGCCGACAATCTGTACACGGACTTGCCGACCGGCGTGTCTTCGGCCAGGGAAAACCGGGCCATGTCGCCGCCGGGCAGAAATTGCGGCGGACGGTTTTTCGACGACGCGCATATCGACGATCCGGCAACCACCAGGAGCCCGAATAGGACTAGCTGCCGACTGTAGGCCATCTGAAAGAAAACAAATTATAATACTTAACAAAAAAAAAAAAAAAATATATATATATATATATATTATGGGTAACCGAACATAGCAGATGATGGTCGCGGCAAACCCGAATTTAATCAATAATTGGATTGTTGCTTATTACACTAATAGCGTCTGCCTGTCTGTAAAGAAAAATTCTTAAAGACCATCGTGTAGGACAGAGCGTGACACTGTTCCGTTGCGAGTACCGGACATGGACAATTATAGCTCGGTTGAAAAATGTATACTAGAGGCGTTCAAGACGTGGTGATTCAGACAAAAACTAATAATTATCCCCGTGGACTGAAAGAGTTACAAAATAATGCGGTTTTAAACACAATAATGGAAAAACAGTAGAAATATGGAAATGTATTCTATCCAGGAGAAATAAGAGACGGCAGGGTATATATTAAATTGCGATAGCTTAATAAAAGCAATAGTTGAAGGAGATGTTGGAGAATACGCGGGAAATGGAAGTCCAAGAGCAGAATATATTATGACCCGAATAGGGAGAAATACAAGAATCTAAAGGAACAACGAAATTATTTTAGAATAACAATACAAGAGTAATGGAACGCGCAAATATCGATATTTCGATTCGAAAATGAAACAGGTGAAATCGAAAAAATGCAAAGCGATTTATTTTGATTAATATTTTTAGGATAGGTAAACTGGGTATTATTTTGTTAACGGTACATATCAATATCCGTCATTAAATCACAGAATATGATTGCATATTGAACTGTGTAACATGTATTACATTTTATTGTTTTTTTTAAGCTCGGTTTGACCTTAAAAATCAGGTTCGTCACATCAGTAAAATAATACGACGATCACACGCACACATTTATAATGATGGACAAATTCCCAGAGACTATAAATGCGGAAAATTTCCCATGAGATTATAAACAGGTGGGTTATTTTGTTTAACACTGCGTCTTGTCATTGGAAATAAAAAAAACTTAATCGTTTGATTATACGACTACCGGGGCTGGGAATACAATGTCCTATAAAAAAATAAAGCGAAACGAATGTCCTACAAATGCAGAAGACAAAATATGCGTTTCAAATATCTTTATTAACGTACCTATATTTAATTATTCGAACGTACCATTGTGAAAAAAATCTGATAAATACGAAGCACGTACCTGCCTATTGGTCGTAAGAAAATTAATTTCGGACATTTTTAATTAAAACGCATAAATTAATCGAAGAGACAGACAGACGTGCCCGCGCGTGCAAAGATGTAACCGTGACTGAGTATATCTGTATGTACGGGTCTTGGATGGTTTGAGCGAATTTTTCAATGTTTAATTAACCCGTAATAATATACGGCACAAAATTATTCTGTAAATTGTATTCTTATTGTAGCCGAATTGAAATTTTTGCATTGCAAAACGTTGTAAAATTTGGATTTGAGTGTGGACAACCAGCGGCGCATAATTACCACGAAACAATTTATTTATATTTAAAAATATTTTTTTTTTTTTTTTTAATCTAACTAATTTGTTGCCGATTCATTTAAATCAATTGTATTAATCAAATCCTGTTCTGAGGAAATCGACATCAAATTATCCATTGTTGTTTCTCCTTGTGCGGTTAGTTTTTGAATATTTCAAGTTTGTTAAAAAGTTGAACTTTAAAAAAAAAATATATACTTTTTTCTCAGCAAAAAAAAAAATAAACCCCTAAAACATGTCAAAACATCATGTAATAAACTATAATAGGACATAACATTCTTAAGGATCTTATAGTTTTTGTCGATTTGTTCGTATAGTAATTATAATATTATTTTATTATGACTCAGCGAATTTCTCGAAGAATTTTAAGTGATTTTTAGATGATAACCTTATTACTCTGGTTTAAATTTTAAACTCGCCAAACGATATATCCGACATCAGTGTTTGTGCATATGCAAATGTGTGGACAAATGTTGAATATTCGAATCTGCGTTGTTGAATAGAGAATTTCTACTTGTATAGGATACTATTTAAAATTATTTTGAGTACAAATGCAGATACTTTTCACAATGATTTATAAGTACATTAAAATACATTTTTTTTGTACAACACTGTGTTTAATAGTAGTTCAAGTTAAAATGTCGAATCTATTAAACGGTTTCAACATGGTGTAATGCGATGCACTACAATTTAAAGAGAATGGAAAACAATTATACAAATGATAAAAGTACTAAAATAAGTATTCGGTTTCAAATATTACCGAATAATTTTTATCGAAATACGCGTATAGGTAGGTCGATTTGATTACGGAAAAAGTAACGAAATATTTGAATTTGATATTTTTACAAGTGCGTGTTGCTATTTGAAAATCCCGAGCGGTGGGACAGAAATCGAATACGCTGGAAATCCTCGGAGAAAATCGCCGGGTCGTAGTGATAAACGAATGTTGCCCGCATAAAGATCGGTTTGCTGCTCGGGCGTTGTGAATAATAATAATAATAAAAAAAATATAATAAAAATGTAAACAATTTTTTTTTTTTTTTTACTGGTCGTCGTATTTGTTCGGTGGAAACATCGCCGGCGGGCGGTGAAACACAACAATAACGCAAAAGGAATTTTGGGGCGAACCCGTCGAATGGCGGGCATCTTATCTGCGTCATGCGTAAACGTTGTAAACCCGCGAGGCCAGCGCGCATTTTTCTACCTATTGTGTTGCGGGCGACTCTCGATTTCTTTAACCTCTTAACGTCGTCGTCGTCGGGTCGAACGGATAACACGTCGCCGCCGCCGC
The DNA here is from genome assembly GCA_956483605.1 of Tuberolachnus salignus. NCBI lineage: Eukaryota > Metazoa > Arthropoda > Insecta > Hemiptera > Aphididae > Tuberolachnus > Tuberolachnus salignus. The sequence goes on along the minus strand of OY101436.1, from coordinate 35,380,457 downwards.
CGCCGTTCTGCCGGTTCTCACGGGCACGTAGGTATACGAGACTTACAAAACCACCGCCTGCCCGGCGTGTAATAATAACGCGTGCGATCCGATCCGGCGGTTATTAAAATCCGGTTTTGCCCGAATACCCGCGGACGTTCGTTTGGCGTGCAAATAATAATAATAATAATAATAATAATAATAATAAAAAAATTACTATAGGCACTTACGTATACATAACCTATGATAATAATAATATATTCAACAGGTACGACTGATAATTTGCGCCGGCCGCGGCAGGCAACCTGTTTACAACCCTCGGCGACGACAACGACGGCGTAGACCGCCGGTTTTTTTTATCAATATTTCTTTGTGTACGTATGAGAAAGTAATAATCGTCGTATTGGACGATAAACAATAGGAAATATCACCGCGCCGGTATTATCCACAACAGTATAGTGTGATAGCGGGACGTTTTTGCGCGGCCAACCGCAGTTGGACAGACGGGCCCGCAGGGTCCGCTGATAATAAAAAAAATTAATTACAATATTGACGACTATGGTGACAATAATAAAAATACGGTTACCGGGGGACTCGTTGTCTTACGGACCGTTGACCGGCGATTTCGATTGTTCGAAACCAGTTTTCCTGCAAACGCGGCACGGCGGCAATAACGATAATAACATGACACACACACAACACACACACACACACGGCACGATACCCTCCTATGCAATATACGCGAGGCGCGAAGACGACGTTTTTTAACGGACGTTACATGACGGCGATAACGACGGAGAACGACCTAAGGAATCCAGGCAGACCGAGCCACTGAGGGGTCACGCAACCGGCGGAAGACGACGGCCGGGCAACCGGGCGGGTTGCGACAGCGGGCCACGGGGAAGGGGGACCGGTTCGGTCGTGCGACGCCGAGCGGCCGCGATCGGTACTATAGCATGATCGTATTATACGTTGTTATTATTATTATTATTATTGTCGTATTGACCGGTCGCTGTGCCACTGCAAAGTGGCGAATCTCCTCGTCTTGTTCGTCCGCGGTCCGAGTGTCCGACCACCGGTTTCGCGCGACCTTCGCCGACTCCCGTGTGTTCCTATGTATAAATGTGTATAACAGGGGTGGCCAATAACTCGAGTTGAGTCTCGCGAGCCGCGCGATATAATTAAAAATACGTACGAGTAAAAAAATAACAAAATTGTAATCCAGACTTCGAGAAAATTACAAAATATTGAACGCTCAACATATACGTAAACGTTAAAAATAAATAATAATCTTTAATTTAAATATTATTACAAATTCCATTTTATAAATTGCATGAATTATTATGTTTTCGTTTTAATATTAAAAAAAAAAAAAAAAAAAAAACAACAAAAATCGTTTTATGACACGGGTCGCAATTTGGTCACCACTGATATAATAATAAATAATAATAATAATAATATTTTTTGCTGTATAGCGCAGCGTTGCCGCTACGCAGGCGACTTGTCACACCCAAAGGTCCAGAGACTCACACGGGAGAACCGTGCAGTTTATCGTCGTCGCATTATCGTTTCATTCGCTATTGTTTTACTCCGGCGACCGACGACGGTCCATTACGTTTTTGTAATCAGGAAAAAACCGGTTTTTCAAAAAAAAAAAAAAAAATTTTTTTTTAAAAAACATACCGTAATGTTTAGAAACTATTTATGTGCGCACAGCTGTGATCGTGGGCGTGTGGGCGAGGAGGTCACGACAGTATTTATAGGTAATAACGTAATAGGTTCTAGAATTGCGCGAAAATGATATTTTTTCGAAAAAATTCATATTGATTTTTAATAAAAACTAAAAAAAAAAAAAAATAACACTCTAGTATATAGTTACAATAGTGGACATGCGCTTAAGCGTCCTGCCACCTGCCAGACTTGTAAAGTATTCGAGTAAAATTATAAATAATCCAAGGTTTAATTAAGTGCATAACTATTATGCATTAAATTTTGATGCCTACAGTTCAATTGTAATTAATAATTTCAAAACGTCAAATCCTCGATTCTATATTTATAATTTTAAAGTTTTTTTTTTTATTATTATTTCTCTTGAACACTTTGTTAAAATCGAGTTACATGAATTTTGACACAATATTTTCATTTAAACCATTTTTTTTTTTTTTAATTTTACCGACAGTGGCGCACGCACCTCGAACCGTGGATTCTGAACACATATTATATTTTTAAATGCAAACCAAAAAAATGACTTAATCGATTAACCTGACAATTATTTTTGAAATATTATTTATAGTGAACAACCAAAATTACCGAAATTAAACGTAAAGTTTAATTAGTTATTGTATATTGAGTTATTATAATAATTTGTGCCAACAAGTTGTGTATTGATGAGTTATATATTAACTGTAAAAAAAAAATAGTTCTATACGCAATATTTGCGAAAAGGTAATGTTTAATATGACAACTACTTATACATACAAACAATATAACAATATGTCCGACAAAGTGCTGCGGGTATTGTATCGAGTGGATAAATTTGTGCGGTTTTAAAATAACATATCTAATATTATAACAATAAAAAAATAACAAAATGATTAATGATACTATGTATAATAATGAATAACATTTCCCATGGAAGGGTTTCAAAAAAAAAAAAAAAATGTTATATTGTTTGTATTAATTATTAAAAAAAAAATAATAATAATAATACAAACAAACAGACAGACACTATATTAATTAAAACATGCTGCTGTAATATTGAAAAGACTGCAATTTTCGGACAAATAATACTAATAATTTATAAAAACGTGAGAACAAATCGGTAATACCTTCAATCGTATTGGTCGATTGACAAATAGACGATCATCGCTTATGATGAACTACAAATTCAAGTTGCCGATACGTAAAGGGATTACTAAAAAAACAACCAGACTTGCGTAAACAGGGATCTTTAGGGAAAAGATGAAGGCGGGAAGATTATGTATAGAAGGACATCAGGCACTGGTGTTGAAAACCCATCGGAGAGAAGCTGCATAGCACAGGACTAAATGACAGGTGAAAATATAATGACAGAAGAAAAAAGCAGTTACTTAAACTCCAGTGACTGGTGAATGTATAACTTCGAAATGTACCGACCGGTAAACGGCGGAGGTTCACTCGAAGACTTAAAAATTATCGACCGGATAACAAAACCGGAAGACACCGCTATGAACAGTACCGTGTGCGGTGCGGCTTATTGATGGAAGCCGTGAAAGACTTTAATAGTCATCAAATAGAAAATAAAAACTATTTCGTTGTGTTGACTGAGTGAACCGAGTTAATATTATATTTATCAAAACTTGCCCAGCCTCGGACACAATAAATATAATGTAAACGAATTTTCGAAATACAAAATAATAAAATAAACAGACACTCACGTTTAGTCACCGTGATTTAACAGTATTTAAAATTACCGGACTATTGTGAACGACCACTGCGGTGTTCTATTTACATAGTAAATGATGGTGGATAACGCGTAAAGCAAGTTATAAAAGCGAAAATGATCTCGTTAACGAAATCAGTTGAACGAGCGTGTATATATGAGTATATAGTATTCAGGCTGTAAACAAACGCCGAAGTCTCACTGGGCAAATGTCTGTAACAATCGTCTACAATAATAACTATTACGACAAAGAAACGACAACACTGTCGTTTGATGAAAAAATAAAATATTCTCCCGACGTTCAATAAACGGTATTATGAGAAAAACGCCATGCACGCGGTGAACGAAGACACGAAGACGTGGATTAGGATTATTACGAGGGTATTCGAACGTTCTCGTTATTGACATTTGATTTTGCTAGTGTTCGTAATAAATGTAATTATGGCCGAAAGTGCCGATAATCCTTGCGCTCAATAAACGATTTTAAGTGGAGCTCTGTTTGGTTGTGGTAAGATAAGATCGCATGGGTAATCGTGTTGTTTTCCATTGTGCTTAAGGTAATCTAAACATCAATGGAAAAATCTATTGTTATTTATTGTCAGTTTTTTAAAAAAACATTTTTTTTTTTTTGGGGGGACAAACTGTTGGAAATCTAAAAAATACTGACCTAACTGTTGAAAATCTAATATAGAAATCGGGTCAGGGACCTTGTACGTCACAATTTTTATAATGACCTGGTTAATGGTTAAATTTTCATCTTCATTTATAGCTCGCAAAGAACCTCATATATAATACGTAATAATATATATATACAAGTTAAGTAACTACATTTAGCGCATACAAATTTGACTAAACATTTCGAGTTAATTTTAACGAAACGTGAGCGACGACGGTTTATTTATGGTTTCGTCGACCTTAGCCCGTCTTGTATTAACAAAATAAATTCTATTTGTGCTACTGTCAAAACGTTCACGACGTCGAGAACACACGTTGTGACACCGCCAGAGAACTCCGATATAAATCCGGGTTTTGAGTGGACGTTTGTGATGCGATTTCCATTATTCGTCCATACGAGTGTGCACCCGGTAACGAAGTTTTGAGAAATGTCCACGACCGGCGTGAAAGCGCGCAGCAAAAGTATCGATTTGATGCTTATGGCGATCCGCTGATTTATGCGAAGCAAATCACGAGCCCTCCCAGCCGTTAGATCGCCCGGCAGAATAGAAAAGCAGTCCCCCTACTCGAAACGAGCCACACGCCCAAATGGAAGCAGATTTAAACTATACGATTTAAATTGGTACCTTATCATGAAATCTGTTATGCGTTATTATTATTTTTTTGTTTGTTTTTCGCCCACGTATTATCTACTCCCAGCGCGGTTTCTCAAAGACTGGGGGTGGGAGGGTTTCGGTTTACACTTAGGGCATTAACTCTCTTGGAATATTATCGGATTTGGACCAAGAGTGAAAAACATTTGACAGAGTACCGTATTTATTATTGTTATCGTTAACATTATGTTATCGATAGAATAATTGCGTGTTAAGCAATTAAATAACTCTATCAGAAAGCTTAATATTTGTGTCTGTGGCTCGTTTCAAGTAGGGAACGTTAATATTCCGCCAGGCATCGCCGATCTACGGCCGAATGTGTTTCTATTTTTTTATTTTTTTTTTTATATATATATATACATAATGGGGAGGAGGCTCAATGTAATATTATTACCGTTCATTATTGTTGGGTAATTTTTTTTTTTATATTTTTATTATCATTGTCGGTTAAACTCGCGTGGTACTCGAATATAACGCGAATCTAGCACACAAAACGTGCACTGCACAGTCATCGCGCTCGGAAAAAGAAAACTCGCATGAATTATTATATTTTATTATCGTGTTGTATTATTATTGCGGCGAAAACGGCTCTCAAAAGTGACTGAACGTTTATGAATAGAATAGCATAGGTACCGGTACAGCAAAAATTAGACTCGCCGTTTTAAGTTGTTCTTTTGTTTGCGTTTTTTTGCCCGTCTGAATTTGTATACCAATACAATGTATTTAGAGTAGTGATAACGTATAGGATTTTTTTTTTTTTTTGATTTTTTTTTTACCACGGATTTCTGAAAACGCGGTATTCATATTAGATTTTCAATTCGGCGGTCATCGTTTGCGCCACCGTCCGTTTACCTTGCGCCTAAATATCGTACGTCGTTTGCGCATAAATATATCAAACAATTGGTTAAAAAAAAACATAAATAATAACAAAAAAAAAAAAAAAAAAAAATGAGTAGTACAAAAGTTGCGTATTATTTATTGTAATATTTTATACGATATTTAACAATTTTATTTTTTCAATCTACGAAAATGTATAAAAAAAACAAAATTAATCTACGAAAACGTTATAGAAAAAATATAGTTCTTTGAAAACTTTTGGACGTATTGCAATTTGTGCGGGTGTTGAATCGCCCGGTATCGTCGTAATTGATATAATACATATGAATGTTTTTAAACAGACATACCTTTACAATGTTCGCAAATATTTTCTTTACATTCAAATATATATGATTATAAAGATTATCGATATTAGTTTTAAGCCGATGGTTAGGAAACGGTTTGCGTTTTTGGTAGGGGCGGTTTTAACGGTTCATTTAGTCGGCAAATGACGACGAGGGTTCCATTCTCGTAAATTGTGTACTGGGGCCCCATCTAAATTATATATAGTAAATTCTTTTCAATTAATACCACCAAAAAATTAAATACATTTTCCGTTGCAAACCACAATACTATTTACCGTAGTACATGTTACCGATACATTTCGTATGGATTTGCCGACTTTATTCGAACATTTAAACCAGCCGCTGGTTTTTGGGTACTTCCGATCTCAACTATTGTTAAATGTGTTGATGTGCAAACGATGGTACGATATTTTGGCGCATGGTAAACGGTGTGCAAACATGATGTATGGACCAAACATTTGAACGGCTCGCTTACGATGTCTTACTAACAAGGTCGAAAAGAACAATAGTGACGCGCAATTTATATAAATCCTTTCAATTTACACTATAGGGATTTTATTCTGTACCTATCAAATGTGAGTATAGGGCATCCGATGCATCCGTAAAATGTAATTCCACTATGATACTGTCTAATTTCCGGTAAAATTACCGGAGTTATATATTAATATACGTACATATACAGGTAGGCTAAAAAAAAAAACAAAACTTATATGATTTAAATTATTTTTATAATGCAATTAATTTTTTGTATAATGCACTTTATTGTTGTTGTTGTTTTTTTAATTATTACTTATATTGCATATCTAAATGTAATGTTGTAGTTATTTATAATATGTTCGAATCCATTAGTTACACATTTTTTTTTTTTCAAGTCGCTTTTTTTACGGTTTGTTTTTTGTGTTAAATTTAATTTCGATTTTAAATACGAATAAAACTGTACGTTCATGTACCTTATTTTTAACGGGATTGCCGGTGAAATTGTCCAAAATAAAAAAATGTCAATAATCAAAAACGAAAATGTATTTATAAAATTAATATCAGCAGGAATCTCTATAAATTATTATTATCACGTTATTACAGAACAGTGTTATTTGTTACAATTTTTTTTATGTCACAGATAAACATAATAATATATTCACATAAATAATTATCGATTTACGTTATTTTTAAATTTAGAAATTTTTTACTTTAGACACATCTTGGTAAAATGCCATTATTACTGAAGTCTAAAAAATTAACACCATCTCATCAAATATTTAAAAAAAATATATATTTTGAAATTATATTATAAGATTATTCGTTTTATACGTACCGATATTTACATTACTTGATTAATTACAATCCGTGAATTTCCGTATGATATAAAATGGACTTTTAAAAAAAAAAAAAATGTTTTATTTGTCGAACTCGCCCCATATATTTTTATGAACCTTTTTCCCTGCAGTTCTTTTTACATACTATTTTCCGCAAATCCTATGTTTCTTAAAGGAACATCAAATTATTTTATTATATAATATAAAAATCGCTACGGAATCGAATCTGACGTTATAATTGCGCTATTGGTCGACTTACGTGCATGATGAGAGAACAAATGGATATTTGGCGGGTTAATCAACCAGACGCGTTAAATGAAAAAAAAAAAAAACTTATAAATTGTCAACTCGTTTTGGTACATTTAATTAGAATGATCTATAATTATACTACGGGCTTCGTATCAATAATAAGAATGTTCTTAAACGGGTAGAAAAAAAATTCAGTTCATCGACCATTTACACATTATATTTGTTGTCATAAACTATAAAAAAAAAAAAAATGGCACATGATGTAGTTTAACATATAAATAGTTAGTAGAATACAATTAAACAAGTTACCTAATTTATAAAATAGTTCAAACTGGCTCATCACAAGAAAAAACTGTTTGTTGATTAGACGTGAAATATTTAATTGTAATATATTCTGTTCTGTGTGTGGTCTAAAATTCGAATCGCACGTATTATTTTAACATTGGAAACGCACAATTTAGAGCAAAATTTTACAACCTGGAATACAAATACTCTTGAACTTTGGCATATTTCCCGTCACTAGTTTTTATACATTTTGTCTCCGAAATTTTCGATTTCATTCGAAAGAAAAACATTTTTTTTTTTTTTTTTTTTTTAAATGTTTATTTTTGTACACAGTTTAGTTAATAAATTATATCGAAACAGCTATTTATATAGAAATATTAGAATTATATTCTGTCAAGTATTTTTGATCATAATATTAAAACAATAATAAAATAATAACTTTTTTAGTTTGTTTTAATAACTCTGATATCAAAATAGTGTAACTTACATAATGTTATTTATTGTAATTCTTTTAAAATCTATAAAAACTTTTGTAGCCATAAGGTATAGTCGATTTTAAACTCGATTTTTCCTGAATTCGATTTTATGCTGAATAAAAATTTAATATTTATTACTATTTTTATCGTAAATTTATATTACCGTGTTTTTGAAATCATCAAAACTCATATTATAATATAATAACTGTTTACAATATGAAAATGTTAATTTGGATTAATTTTAATTTGTTTTAATTCAAAATAAAATACTGATTTTTAAATTATAAATCACTTAATGACTTTTATCATCCTATGGATATTGTATTTCAGTTAATATTGGAAATGTATCATATTTATGGTAGATAATATAGAGTTTCCGAATTATTCGATTTAATCATTTTGTTCTTATATCTGTAAACTATAATAAATATCCCAATCGTCAAATATTTAATATCGTTTTAATAACGATTTTATTATACGATTACTAAATGTAAACAAATATATGTATAAAATTGGATTTATATTCTTTGATCTGAATTATTTGTTTAGGAGACGGTCATTTCCGACATCGTAGGTACCTAATATCTATAAAAAAAGAAAAAAAAAGTTTCACTTCAATAGATATATTTCAAATTATTTACTTTGATATATGTATGGTAGAATATTATATATTATTATTGCGATTTACGAAATCTGGATAATCCAAGTTTTTCATTAAACATTACGGATTCTAGTAGAGAGCGTGACTATCGTTCAGGTCATATAATAGTATGATTTTCGAAAATATTTTTGAACAACTGTCTAACTAATGATTACGAATAATTTTCCGAATTACATTCCATCAATATTTTTCTCGTGACCGACGAATGCGTTCAAACGGATAATGACAACAAATGCATTAAACCAACAGGTTTCAGTCACGATTTTTCAACTATTACACGCGACTGAAACAAACGCACTTAAATATATGTGTCATATTGATTTGCATTAACTGTAATCGATTTCAATTTTAGATTCTGAGCGTAGCTCATGATGCTTTGTTTTTTTCCGCCTGTGAACAAATTTTCGACTAGAAATCTTACTCCTATTAAAAACTGCATAACAACTTTATTTATTGTAGAATTTTTACTCTAGATGGTGTATTGAAGAAACTTTTTTTGTTTTAAATTTCCCTGTAGTTTCCATAGCATTGGAAAAACGGTTTATGCAACAACGGGTTCTGTTATATTCAATTTTGATATTTCTGTTGATATTTCGTAAAAAAATAATTGTAGAAACCTGGAACCTTTTCACCGAATACTTATATTAGCACCTTTCTAGACGTACTAAAAGTGTTCATAATTTTCTGGCCTTTATTAAGTTTATATAAATAGCTATTTAAAATAGGATACACATTTTATACATTATTCTTATAAGCGTTTAAGTAGAAATTTATGTTAAAATTCGTTAAAAACACAAACAGTTATAATTGATTTTATAAGTTAAAAGTTAATATATAATTTTCAATTTAAATTTACCAAAATATGTTCTACCGAAATTCGCACAGAACCGTTTTTCGTTTGCAATGATTTATCGTTGCACTTACAAATATAAATCAAATTACCCTATATATATATACTGCCTGCATTGTTGTCGACTTCCAACCAACAATAGTAGCCCGCCCATGGTGCGAAATATGAAGACTTTTATGTTTTAATATCACGCTTTAACAAACGCCTTGATGAGTTATAGTTTTTAATAGAACACCGAGAGTATGGAAAATCGAGATTATTTTATATTTCTATATAATATAAACTATTACTTTATCGGGCAACCGTAATACCGTATAAATTTACCTGAACATTGTAAATATTAAATTATAATATTTTAACCATGCAATTTAAAATTATTTACTTTCCATATACTCGCAAATCGATAAGTATCTTGGGAGACAGCGCGCGATGTAAATGACTAACAAACAACAATTTTGTGAAAAACCTAACACAAACACATAGCGGGGTCTCATTACCATTCGGTCACGTATCTCTATTTTAAAGTTTCCGAAGAGATAATAAATGGCAAAACACCTAGCTATATTATTATAATGATTGTTCTGTAATATAAAAGTTTCAGATTTGTATATAGCTGTCGGCGGAACACGAGCGAACACGGCGTAATAATGACACATTGGATTTGGTTTGGTGCGCAGAAAAACCCTTTTGGGCTTGAACCCTGAAAACATATTTTCTTCAAATTCGTACAACACTTGTAATAAATCCCTATCAATACCTATCGAGCATAAATCAGCCGCGGTCTGATATTCGCGTGAGCTGAATGTTTTAATTTTTCCCCGTTTTTCAATGTGCTTTTGCGGTCCAGATGATTTCATAACATAATCGATCGGTGTGAACGAAAAATAAAACGTATTAATTATTCGCTGTGCTTTTACGAATAAGCATTATACGAACTAATCAAAACTGTCCGGAATATTCTAAAACGGATCTATGAGAGCCGCCCTCGTTGTTGTAGTAATATAATATCGAAATTAATATTAAAACCGAATTATGTTGAAAAATTAAAATTACTATTACTTTATTATAAAGCTCGTTTTGTAAGTTGCAGATCTGTATATAGGTGTCGGTGAATGCTGTAACAATGAGGTATTGCGGTATTGAAATCTTGTTTCACCCGATAATAATGTCCAAGGTGTTGTTAGTATAAAATTTATAAGTTTTAAAACAAAATGTTAATCGGTATATAACAGTACTCCCAGTTTGACGAATGCGTCTAAATTTAAATTATCATAAATAAGATAAGTTAGAAAAAAAAAAAAGAAAGAAAAAAAGCAAGCGAAATCCCGAAATTAAAGACGTAAAATTCGAAATATTCATCGCTGATATGTCGATATTTTACTAGTTGATAGGTATTTTTATTATTATTTCCCCCCCCCCTATAATCGTGTATTTATACAATTTATCATGTTATTATCGTTCCGACAGTGTTATTTGTTTTTTTTTATCAGGTTCGAATAATACCAGCGATCAACTGTGTTGTATATAAAACAATACTGTATAATATAATAAATAGCTTCGTCCGTTATGATAATGCTATATATTATATAGCATTAAGTATTATACGACGGTTTGCCAATCTGCGGCAGTAACCACAATACAGCAGGCCGCATATTATTATTATTATTATTTTATGTACCGGGATGCGGAATAATAAAAGTAATTACGGTTTTCTTCGGGGGGTTTTTTTTTTCTGGTTTTTTTCATCTCGTACGTTTTTATAAAACACATTATAATAATATTATCATTGGGGATCGTATAAGCTCTAAAAACTGGCAAAATAATGTCCGGACATATGCATTTTATATGTACTATAAATATAAAAAATATACGTAAAAAACAAAACATGTTTTTCTCAAGAAAAAAAATAAAATAAAATCAGTTTATTGAAAAATTAATTTTACAGGGTAGTAGTGGTAGCGATAACAGTGTTTTGTGGTCCTTTCCTTTTCAATAGTAAAAATTAATCGAATATTTTATCCTTCATGATATGTTTTACGTTCCTCTCTGTAATCAATATTAATAGAACTTAATGTCTATAAAATTGAGTGGCCAATCCACTCATCTCGTCTTCCTGTGATACTTTTTTAAAGTGTAAATATTTCCTATACTCTATATCGCACTTCTTCGTTCGTTATTATTTCGGTCTAGCTTAACATTCTAAAAGAAAAGCACCACGTTTTAAACGTTTCTAATCTCTTGAGTACTTCTTTTGGTATCGTCTACAATTCACTTCCATAAAACTGCATTATGTTGCAAACACATGACTTCAATAGATTCTTCTTTAAATGAATACTAATATTGTTTAATGTGAATAATGCCGTTTTGCTGTGAAAAGCTATTATAGCTTAGATAATGCGTTTTACTATCTCCACATGAACGTTTTCATCATTGCTCATTGTACTGTTCTATTTCTAGTATACCATCAATAATATGCATTCTTATCCAACATGTACTACTATTCACTCTTCCGAATGTAAGAATTTTAATTTAACATAACTAAGCTATGTAATAATTAATTTACTCGGCTAACATGGTGATAATTCATATGGAATGAATAATATTACTAGGGGGAATGTTCCACGCCAATTTCGATTCGAAATTCGGGAATATTTTGTCGTATTTACCGGTAAATCCCCGTCGGCATAGCAAATACACGCTTCATAGGTATCGTATTATAATTTAGTATGTATATATAAATATTGTATAATCGTGAAATACGCGATGAGTCACGGTTGCCAGTTTTGATTAACGTCGGGGTGGCCGTGCGCAGCTGCTCCGATTTTTGGTTTTTAAATCGCATTATTGGTATACTATTTGCGTGTGTGCGCGTGCGATTAGGAGGGCTCTATTTACAAAAGCAACGTGTGACGTCAAAATAGGTTTTTTTTTTTTTTTTTTTAAGCTTCACCTAATGTTTTATCCATTAGCGACGAAAACAAACGACCGCAAAATGAGTGGCTCCGCGACCACGTCCGTATTGTCGAGGTCAGAAAAATGATAATATATTCTATTCAAATATCATGTCAAAATAAACTACAATTCGATATAGAAATTTATGTGCAATACGAACGCGACAAAACCTAGTCTTTGAAAATAAACACTATACGTGCGTGAGACACGGTCATATTCCGAGACGCGAGATTGGCAAATATATTTTCAAAGGGTAAAAGTAATATCACCACCGGACACGCCGTCGAAGTACTAAAAAGAATATTTTTTTTTCTATTCGAATTCATTATTTTATATACAAATATATATATACAGGTACAAATTCTACGCAGTAAAATAAAGAATATTGTATTTGCTTATCATATACTGAACGTGTGCGATTTATATTTTCTGAACGATTCAAAATTTCATGGTCAAACTTCGAATATCGCTCATAGTTACCTGCATCCGTGTATATATCATGTAACTCATATGAAAAGCAAAATATGTTATACTGCGAAGAAAACCAATCGAGCTACTACCAAGGTATACTTCAATACTTGAAATAGAAAATGTCATTAAAAGTTTTCTCTTTTAATTTAAATACGAATAGCTGGTTAGATTATTGCAGGTAGCGGAGGTTATGTTTCATTTTTGTTATATAATTTTAATGATTTACTATAAATTTTTATGAATATATAAAATCGAAATAAAATACAATGGAAACTCGATAACTCGAAAACCTCGATATGTCGAATACTCGATAGGTCCCTTACGCTTCGACTTACCGAGGTTCCACTGTATATGTTTGTTTTAATCTGTGGATGCCTTGAGATTATAGTTTGCTATACAAAAAAACCTATAAAAAAATGGACTTGTAGTAGGGAGAGAAGTCATTGTTAGTAAAATATCGCATACAATAATTTAGGTTCTATCATATGCCCGGGTACTGTAAGCTATCTCTTTCTATCAATGTTGATACAAGTGGCGGTCAAATGATTTTGTCATGTAGAGCATGTGGCTGTTTTTGTATCAATTATTTTTATTTTAGATTATCGTTTATACAAATATATAGGTAATGCATATATAATTAAAAATATTAAAGGGCAATGAGGTCATTGGGGGATATGCCCCCTCACCCTTCCCCCTTCCTCATACGTTTTACTACCCCTTAGTTGGTACGTTCGGGCAACCTAAGGCTGGGAAGGCGGGCACGCTGTCCGTTTATAAATAATAAGTCTATGTTTATCGGAAATCGTGAAATTGGAATCCATTAGTTCTCGACGCTTACCGTATTTCTATATATGTGTCGGCTAGATTTTGAATATTATTATTTTGAGAAAACAGTGCTAAATCATAATGGAAATTTACGCGGTTCGTATCTGCCGGAATATTGACATCCAACTCTTCCGATTCAACGACGATCTCGTCGAATATTGTTATTTTCTCCGGGTTTCTTCGCCACCTGCGAATTTTCATTACTCATAAAGTCATAGCTATCAATCTTATCTGTCAATCATCTGTTGACCGTAATGCCTTAAAAATCGTTCTACCTTTAGTCGTCGAAGACACGAGTTAGTTAATACGAGTCTGCGTTAATACAATTCGCTTTCTGTTGTATTCTTTAGGATCCAGTTAAATATGCAAAATGCATAATGGTACCAGACGCGAATAGCACTGTCCGTTATGAAAAATATAAAATTGTAATATTTTCCCATCATTCAGCCTTATAGAATCTAAGGACGGATTTGTATATCAAAGGAAAATCGAAATTGTTATGTTTATACCTTCCGCTGCGGAGAATAAAAATATCGTGAAATTCCGAATTCATTCAATAATACTCGTATATTGTGTTGCTAGAAAATGTTCGAAATTCTAATCCTAATAATGAAATAATTTTTTTTTTTTTTTTTTCCAAAATAACACCTAAAAATAATAATAAAATTAAAAAAAAAAAAATAATACAATTTTCGTATTTTAACGACCAGATTTAAGCGCGAGCCCCTTGTATAATGTCTAAAAATCTATAATTTCTATTTATCATAAAAGGAACATTTGTGCAAAGCTTCAAGCTCTAAATCCATTCAATGTTCTTGAGGTACACTATACATTTACAGGCTTTTATACAATTTACACGGATATGTAACGCACGACTATCGACTTCGGACTCTCAAACGAACCTATACTGAAACTGCACTGCAGAAAGACGAGTAATAATTTCTCGTTGTATTTCGGTTTTTCGAGCGAAATCATAATAAATTAATACATATAATAATAATAGAAATCATTATATACCAACCCGCCGTATACGTACATAATTCATATCCGGTGCAATGGGTTTGAAGTCACAGCCGAATGGCTTTTCGAGGGCTACGGCGTCAGAACTATTACCGTATATTATTGTTGTTCGGACCGAAAATCAGAGTCGTGTCTCGCGGGGTGGGACTTGACAGGTGCTGTTAGGTTCAACGGTCTGGAACGCCCTTTTTTTTATTATTATTATTATTATTATTATTTTTTTTTTTTTTTTTATGTGTATAACACGCTCGCGTATTCTGTCGGTACCCGGTCTATTTACGCGATAAAAGCTTAGGACGGTGATTTTAAGCGCGGCTTTTGTTTGCTATTCCGAATCCATCATTCCGCAAACGACCCGCATAATAATATCTACGGTAGACAATAACAACAATAATGTTCTTACAAAAATAAAAACTCGGTGGCAAAAATAAGAGCAGCGGTCCCTTTGTGCGTATAAAATCGGACAATTTATTTTTACCATTAGTGTATGGGCACCTATAGAAAATAAAGTTGATTGGTTTTCAACGAGACCCGACTGCGAGTTTTCAGTCACAAACTTATTTGTCCATATACCTTGCTATATTATATTATTCATTATACCGTCGTTAATTCAAAGTATGTAAATTGTATTTGAAAAAAAAAAAAAAAAATAAACCTATTACGAAAATTTAATTATACTTTTAATGATTGTTTCGTAAAGCTTGCTGTGCGTGCTCGTTTTGTTAAAAATTTGGTTTGTATATTTATTTGAATGAGAACAAGAAATATTTTAATGCATTTTAGAGTTTTTGGTCACAATAGTAATGTTGAAACGCAGATGGCCAGTCTACAGAAGAACCAACGTGGTATATTTAGAATCACCAGATTTCCCGTTTCATAATCAGTTAGATCAGTGTTTCCCAGTCATTTTCCACTCGCGGCGTCTTTTTTGAACAAATGTAATTAACCCCAGGACGCCCTTCCTCCAATCATAGTATGGCCAATCACAGATGAAAATAAATAAAAACCAAACGATATTGTAACAGGAAATATGTAATTCTTTATATTTTGTGGACCGCTGAATTAGATCGATAAAATCGATACTAACGTCCGACAATACAGTTCACTGCGAAGATAGTATATATTTGTGTAGTTCTATAAAAAAAATGTATTTTAAAATATTAACTATTAAAAACTTTAGTGCATATTATAGGTGTATTATTTTGAATTTTTAGGACAAAAACCATTTTTTTTTTTTTTCTAGGGCTTTATAGGGGTTTTATTGAGGGTATTGCATTGTCAGCCTTACTTATAATATTATTAATGTTTATAAGTCTGCCCATGTAATATAAACGGACACGCCAAGTTAAATCGTGTATATTATAGTTAAAATATCGCTATAAAAAAAAAAAAAAAAAAAATAAAAAAAAATAGGATGTACACGTTTAAAAATAATTTCTGTTCAATTGCGGTATATATATATAGGAGCCGTATACATTCTACTCGGAATGTGGGGAGTAAATCAATGGAGGAGTATGCGATCCACACGATTTCCGGATTCGTTTCGGATAATTATTAAAACGAAACGCGAACGTGCTCAGACGGTTAATTCCATTATGAACTCCGTCTAGAAATCCTTTTGGGTGCAACACAAATGATATATGCACATAATATTTCGCAAGCGACAATTCAGTTTTTAAAAAAAAAAAAGATCAACGGGTAAATATAAAATTTTACCGTCACGTAACTGTGTCACATTGCATTTTAAGACCCCTATTTTTTTTTTTTTCCGGCGTATAGCTATTTTCCGATACGAGAAATGAACAATATACACTATACAGCCCGAAAATATCATATACGTTTGTTGAAACAATACGGTCGAGTCGTGACTTATTGCAGCAGTCGTATCACGCACGTCCCTCGAAATAATAATATTTACGAGCACGCCGTGGACCGAACAACTTCAAATTTCGGTAAACCTTGCAAATTATCAGGGTCCGCGGGAACGTTCAGCTGATGGGATATTGTACCCTTTAAACTTTTAGCAACGTGGTTCATAGCAACACGGTTTCGGTTAATTTCCCATAGCACATGTCAATGTCGAATTCGTCGATTGAAAACAAAATGTACGGGTTTTGCGAGAAACACGACAAATTTAAAATTTGAATTCGTCAGGGACGATTAGTATTGTTAATTTTAATAAATATTGAGCTTATTCATTTTATCATTTTTTTTTTTTTTTTTAATTTTTTTTGTTTATCAAAGAGTTGATTAGATATTGGATATTAGATTTGATTATTCATGGTTGACCTATTAAATGGAATGTGAACGAAAATAATTTGGATAAAATGTATTGATTTGCACACATAAATGAATATGACTTATTGCTTTTTTCACAATCAATAATGAATCTGTAAAACATACGGATAGTCAAAATTAGGTATTGACATATTGTCACATTTCTCACGTTAAATAATTATTTTGTCGTGTTACCATTAAACGCGATAAAAAATTCCCTACACAATCTATGTATATCTATAAACCAAAAAATGTAAAATTCAGACTTATCATGTTTGTTTTTTTTTACAAAAGAACCGTAATAGATTTCTATTACACGTTTTCGGAATATTTTAAAACGTGTTTACTGGATCGAGTTGAGTAAAAAGTTTGCAACTGCAATAGTATTTTTGAAACAACATTTTACGATTAGTTATAAAAAGTACATACTAGTATATGCTAGTTTTTTAATATGAGATACGAACCATTGAGGCTATGTTACTATTTTTTTTTTCTTCAGAATTTTTAAATTAAAACAATTCTTACCCCAGGGTCAGATACAGAGGGGAATGAGGAAAAAACCTAGAAATTTACGATTTGAAATAATGTTGCCGATTCGCGAGTATTATTATACCTGTGTAGATTTATTTCCATCAACATTTCGGACTATTAGAAAGCATGTGAATATTGTCACGTCCGTTATATGGTTCTCCGATAGGAAATGTATTGTGCGAGTATACGATCCCAAAGGCCGCGTCTGTTTACGAGCGCACGGCTGTTTTAAAACTCTGTTTTGCCGTTTCGATCGAGCACGATTGTATATTATACCTATGCATAAGCCTTTTAAACGACAATTTAATGAACAAATGTCCTCAGTGCGGACGGCGGTGGCGTACGAAAAAAAAAAAAAAAAAAAAAAACCTTTTACACGGTTAAGTCGTATAGTTTTGATTTGACCGATAAGTAAATAAACGATAATCCGACTTGTAATGCGCCGTGTTGATGTGCTAATGTCTGCGGGCCGGGTGCACCATGCTTATTGTAATACGGGAGTATAACGATACATTGTCGCGGTAAACGCGTTTCAAAATGAAAAAAAAAAAAAAAAAAAAAAAAAAAAAAAATAGAACTCGTACACATTATATTGTTTAGAATGGGGAGAGCGATCTTTGAAACGAAAAACCCCCGAAGGGGTCTGCCGCCGCCGCTGCTGCTGCTGCAGTTAATAATATACCAACCCTTTTTTTTTTTCTTCAATGGAACCCGTTTTGTCCCGGTCGTTTTCGGAGCCCCAAAACCTATACACAAGCATAATACATAATTTATATAATAGTATATTGTATACAATGCGAAAGTTTTTTTTTTTTGTTTTATTATTTCGCCCGTCCCTGTGTCCAATGTGTACAAGGTATAGGATTCGGCGCGGTGGTGCAAAACGGAAATTCGGCCGATACTATTTTTTTTATTATTATTATTATACTCGGGCACCGTCATAAATTGGATCACAAACTATATAACACTACGTCATATTATTTCTATTACTATAATGCGTAAAACCCGATCAAAAATTTAATTATTCAAATAGTCTCCTGCACAAGCGAGACGGCGCATACGCGGTTTGTACGCGGACGATTCGTCACGATAAACACGAAACATCCGACGGCCTAAATATACAATAACATCTATAGAAATTTAAAACGTTTTTCGATAACTCGGTTATGACTTTTTTTTTAAAAATTTTTTTTTTTTTATCAATCCTACGGGATTGGTTATGTTCGATTGATGATGTTTCCCTCCGTCTACAATGATGACGGGTAAACACATTTCGGCTATATGCCTAGGGTAATTATTACAATGTGTTCGGATGAAAAACAAAACTAAAAAATATTCTCTATTCAATTATAAAATAATTATTTTTTTTTTATTTTTATATATATATTAAAAACTAAACATCCTAAGATATTTCAACACAAGGTCTTACCTCAGGGATAGGTGTATTTAAACTCGCGTATTTTATCGTATTATATGTACGCCGACATGTAGAAGTGTGATCACCGATAACAATGATAATAAAAAGCGTGCGTTGATTTCAACATTGCCAATTTCTAATGTAAAAAATAAATAAATTCCCATACCTCGTTTTGATAACGTATTTATACTATTTATACCATGGGTACTCAGTGTATATTAATATTTCCATCTTTGCCTGTCGCTTATTGTGTAATTTTTTGAAGCTCTGCATATATGTACTTATTTCGATGTCTTCTCCATCACTTGCCCCACGAACAGTACTTTTCCGTAGTCTCACCCTTTTACTGTCTTCCCATAAATTCTTTTTACGATTATTGTCGTCGCCCAAACGTTATTCCTCATTAATTTCTCAATCCACGTTCCACAGTGACTCCCGCGTGTCTAACCACACGAAGAACCTCATCATTCTGGAGCTCATTTCCAGCACCACATTTCAAAGGATTCGATATTATCATTTACGATGTATTGTGTAATCCACACGACAATACTGTGATTTATTATTTTGTTTTTTTTTTTAGGGTAGGGAGATATTTGACGACATTTAAAATATTTGTATTTTTAGATAGTGTATGGTTCAAAGTATAATCATCGTAATATCATTGTACATCACGATTAAATACATAGATAAATATGTTTAGTTTAATCATAGTTCAAGAATCTAGAATATTGCTCTAATATTATACTTGCTTAATTATAGTAATTATTTTAATTTAAGAATATTTCGATTTTTTTTCAATTTTATTACAGAAACATAATAATACTATATTATCATAATGAAACATTGTTATAGTCGTATAGGTACCTACTTAAATAAGTACAACCAGTGAACCGTTATAGAAAATTAACGGAGTTATAATATAATATCATTTGCAGCCGTAGGTAATTTTCGTTGTCTGAAAAAAAAAAAAATAAAAAAATAAAAAAAATTGTTCCATTGAAACAGTTTCTTTACATGGTCACATCCTGGAAGGAATACGTATGCCCTAACATTATCTCTGTTTATAACGCCATAACGGTAATTTTAGACAGACGAGTGTTATTTTTTTTTTTTTTCTTCTTCTTCTTCTTCTATCGTAACAATACCATCACCCGTGGCAAAATGTTCGCGTGACGGTACAAACGCGGGTTATTGAAAGCATTATGGCTGTCGGTACGTCATTTATCATTTTCCGGCGAGCAATATATGTTAATTACGACCGCGTGCCACAATACATTTACGGTATATTATCCGAAACGATCGGGTAGTATAGAATACCGGAAAATAATTAATTTGCGTTTTATAGGCAAAGTTATTTTACGCGAAATCCAAAGCTAACGTGTGGAAAAGTCAAGAATTAAATATCAACATTAACCAAACTTATTTATTATTATTTTGTTTTTTTTTTTCAAGTTCACTGGATAAATTACGAGTTGATACTGAACTATTTACCGCAGAAGTTAATTTCAATTTCTTTCCGTTTTAACGCAATATTAAATTAACAATCTATATACACTATTAAAAAAAGTTTCTTACCGTTGTTTTTTTTTTTTCACAATAATGCACGGTGGTTCGGGGTCTGTGTTAAAAATCAGTATAAATTTGATATTTCCGGAAAAATATCCACCTGTGTGTTTAACGTAGTTTTTAAAAAAAAAAAAAAACAAACTCTAGGTTTAAGAATTTTTACTAAATAAATAACTTGAGACGATTAGGTAAAATATCAAACTAATTTTTAATAACGATAAAATATGTAAAAAATAATCTACAACCAAAAGATGTAAAACAAACAAAATAAATATATATATATTTTTTTAAAAACCTTTAAAATAATGTTTGTTTTATTAAATTTCAGTTTGACTAGGTCGGTTGGTAAAAAAGTTTTAAACTTTTAACGGGTTCACTTGTTAACTTATATTAAATTGGCTATTAATTTTAAAAAAAATATATTATTTTTTATATTATTATTACCTTGCCCAGCCCCACGCGAGTCGCAACTATTTATTTTTTAACACATAAGATCACGTTTTCTCCGGATACCAAAATAATTATGTTTAACGACCGCGTACATTTTAATTTTCACCCGGGTAATAAAAACGAACCTGCCGGCACCCGGTGGCTAATACCTAGTGCGATTATTACCATTATTTATTTATTTAAATTGTTTTTTTTTTTTTTTTTTTCGTCAAACGTTATTATAATAAGATTAAAAATTACCGTATACGGTGTCATCGCGAATGACTTTTGAGTTTTTTTCCGGATCACTGCCGCTAGGAGCTAAGTCATCGACGTCGTTTTTTTTTTTTTTTTATATAGTATCGTCAAAATAACCTGATCGACCGGAACGTTTTAATAACGGACTTTATTATCGCACGGGCTATGAAGCCTGAAAATTGAACTAACAACAATAATTATTTTTATATTCTATACCAATTACAATCACATTTAAACACACTATTTATAACCAAACCCATTAACGTAATTTTAAACTCACCTAAACGTTTAACCAAGCCCAGATTACGATTTTCGGGGCCCCAACATTAAATCTAAGTGGAAAAAAAAAAAAAAATGCTCGCATTTGTCTGTACAATATCATTTTTCGATATTATAAGTCCAGTCGAGTTTTCTTGTGTACTGTTTTTTCAAAAATGAGTTAACTTTTAATCTACCCAACTCGATGTTGTCCGTACCAACCTATTAACTTAACGAGTTAAATAAAATTTTTGCCCATCCTTGTTTTAATCGTGTTCCGGACTGATTATAGCCATTTCATTGAATCCCGGCGTATATTCTGTAATGTGTTTAGATATGTTGAATCCGGCGACAAGGTATTTTTTAACAAACCCAAAAATATTATATCCGTTCGATTGCCTGGGGCTCGGTTCAATATCCCCGGCATTTTTTGGAGTCGGTTACGGGTTAAAATACTGAGTTTTGACGCCCATCACCATGGGCAGCCGCATCGTTTTCGCAACCATTCGTTTTTACAATATCGTCGACAACGAAACATATTATTATTGTTATTTATTTTTTTTTTACCCCGTTTTCGATTTAATTTGATTAATATACCGTTGCCGGTATACGCGCGTTCTACTCCACTTATAGAATAGTCGCGGTACTGCGGGCCGATAATAATAATTTCCGATTAGCTACACAGTCGGCACTATATATCGCTATGATATCGTTTGATTTATCGATTGCGTTGCCCGCGGCGCAAGCGAATTGTGTACCTAACAAAAAAAAAAAAAAAAATAAAAAAAAAAAAAATAATAAAACAACAAAACAAAACCCCCGAGTGCTTAACCCTTTCTGATTTTCTGGAGAAAGCGGCGTATCCGGATACACGTATAATATCACATCTGCCGGATAGCGGTAGCGTTTGTGCGCGTCGAAACGGATTTCGAGCGAAAAAACTGCGTAAAATTACCGATTTCCGAACGACATCGGCTCACTCCCACCACCGCCCAACTGAGAAGAAGAGAGAGAGAGAGAGAGAGAGAGAGAGAGAGAGAGTGAGAAAGAGAAAAACGGTTGCTACTTCAACAACCCCCACGCACGCTACGCCACCGGGCGAGGGTGTACGGCACTTGTCCAATGGCGAGAAGGCGGGTCCGCCTCCCCCGGGGCCGCCGGTGCGAGGGTGCGATCAACGCCGGACGCGCGCGCCACGCGTATAACCAGTCTTCTGGCGACCATGGATCCGAAGTGTCTGTACGGACTGGACGGCTCTGATTCCGGTTTTGAGATGAGTTTCGATTCGGAAAACGAAGCGGCTTTCTCTTTGGATGACTGCACGATGGGCTCGGAGGGTTTCGAGTCGTCCGCGCAGAGCCTGGCCGACGACGACGTGCAGGCCAAACCGAAAAAGCGACGTCAGAGGAGAACGAGAGAACGGAGTCCGACGCAGGTAATATTATTGCGAATAAGAAACAGAATATCCAACGCGAGTCGATAGGAACGGGGGAAAAAAAAAAAAAAAAAAAAAAAAAAAAAAAAAAAAAAAAAAAAATAGAAAACTCCATTCTAATTTCATTATATATTTTTTTTTTTTTTTTGTGTGCAGATAATAAAAATCAAAAAACATCGTCGGATGAAGGCCAACGACAGAGAACGCAATCGGATGCACATGTTGAACGAGGCTCTAGACAGACTCCGGTGCGTTTTGCCGACGTATCCAGACGATGCGAAGTTGACGAAAATCGAAACGCTCAGATTTGCGCACAACTACATTTGGGCACTGTCGCATACGCTCCAAGTGGTCGAATCCACCGAAAAGTCGCCACTGGACCATGAACAACCATTGATGCTCACCATGGGCGACGTCACGGTTAGCATCGGTCAAAACGGCAACAAGGTAAATAATCACGGTTTTATTCCCGTATTTTTTATTTTTTTTTTTTTTTTTTTGTCCTACTTTATAGTTAAAACATATTCATAAAAAAATTTTTAATATGATAAAATCATATTACGGAAATATAATAAATTATAGGTTTTTTTTTTTTTAAAAGTCTTGTATTTAAAGTTAATAGGTTTTTTTATCTTTTTTTTTTTTTTTTTTACATGTTTTCGGTAACTATAAATTACTTGTTTATTCAGTGGTCATTGTATAATTTAAAACGGGAACGCGTTTATAACGGATTTTTCAAATTATTTTATTCTCCATTGTGTCTAGATACATTTATTATGTTTTAAATCGTTTTTTACATATAACAATATTTATTCCGATTTATTGATTTGTATATTTCTATAGATTTTTAGAATAAAATATTGATCACATAATTTTAGTGAAAAAAACATAGAAAAACAATATACATATAAATATAATATATAATTCCCGAACAATTCGTAAACAATTTTCAAAGCCGTCTTCTGTAATGATAACGTCGTTCGCGACAATTCTAAACAGTCAATTTCGGACCTGCAATTTAACGAATATAATTTG
Organism: Tuberolachnus salignus; assembly: GCA_956483605.1. Lineage (NCBI taxonomy): Eukaryota > Metazoa > Arthropoda > Insecta > Hemiptera > Aphididae > Tuberolachnus > Tuberolachnus salignus. Next base: position 35,356,240 of record OY101436.1, on the reverse strand, counting down.
CAATATTTCCAGATAACCTCGTCGACGGGAACGTGCGCGCTGGCACAACAGAAGAAACCGTGCGACGCGATAGTCAGCGAACCGCTGGCGACTTCAACGCCCGTAAAAAAGTCGCCTTCGGTCGCACCGCGAAACCCGACGACGGTCGTGGGTCTCAACTGCAGTTTCAACGATTCGGGTTACTTCGAACCGCAGCCCGCGACAACGCCGGACCACGGCCACCACGTATCCGGTCACACCGGCGACTATTCCGGTTACCACCACGGCCACGGTTACCGGTCGGACGGGTGTCTTCAGAGGCTGGAGACCGGCGGCGCTTTACAGCAGCACCATCACCACCAGCAGCAGCAGCAGCAGCAGCAGCAGCAGCAGCACCCGCACCATCAGCAGCACCCGCACCATCAGCGGGCCGAGAAGACGTGGTCCGAAACCGCGGCGGTATCGTACAACGACGAATACCAAACGGCTTGGTCGCAACAGACCGCGTGGCACAATCACGGACCGCTGACCACGTATCAGTCGGCCGTGGACCAGAGGTCCCACGAACCCATGATGTTCTACTCTTGAGACGACACCGCGGGACTACACGAGTGTAGTACTTCCGGCGAGACATATCCTCCGACGCTTTACCGAAAGTGTACCGCCGCGAAAATGTTATTTATTTTCACCTCCCCCGAGTTCCTGGTGCTCTCTCGTGTGCCATAACGTCCGTCACGGACTTTCGATTAATATTCGTGCCATGGTCGGGCACGGGACAATGATTCCCGTGTCCCCGCGGTCGTGTTCGTTGCAAAAAACAATATTCGCAATTCTGGGAGTGAATTTTAACGCGTAATAATAATTATTCAATTATTTCTGTACGGTTCAAACAATACCGCGGACACGACACGAAGACGCGCGCGCGTTACTAGTCGTACGTATAGGTGTACAAATCGAACAATTGTACGCGCGAAATTGTTCTTTGTAAATATATTGTACGCGTTTATTAATTTTTGTATTTTCCATTTATATTGCGTGTAACCTAACCTAACCCGCACTCGTTGCCATCTACAATCCATCTAATTTTGTGTAATTATTTCCCGTACGTCATATATGTTTATATGTATATTGAATAAAATTGAAAATAATAAAAATTTGCGTTTGATATGTTTTTTTTGTTATTTTTATTTATTTATTTTTTTTTACGTATTACTGAGTATATTAATTATAATAATACCATATGAGTGCAGGTAACACGACTGTTCGCGACAATAACGGTAATGATTATAACACGTTTCGGTCTGGTCACGGGTGGTAATATGTCGGGCGAGGGTGCGAAACCGACGCGTGTGCGCGGTTAGGTGCACGCGCGTTTCATTCCGGTGTAACGCCTCCGAAAACTTGTAATCCGCCGTAAGCCGATTAACCCGGCGCAGGGACGACAACAAAACCGGTGGCGGACGGGCCGCGCCCCCCCGCCAAGGTTCCGTTACGGCCGGGCGACCGTTCGCCGACCTAACCGAACCGAACCGCCGTCGTTTGCGGGCCAGGAGCAGACGGATACCGCGGACTTATATGTCGTTATTAAATTTTCGGAAAAAAAAAAAATAAATAAAATAATAATAATAAATCTGTTTCCGAGATACTGTATTATGAAATCGTTAAATATATATTTATATATTTTTGAAATGATTAAAAAAACAAACCATTAATACATGAAATAAATAATTTAAGAAACGAACGGTTATTATGACCGGTTTCGGTTTCAACAGATCTTCGTCCGGTAAGTATATTATAATAATAATGCCATTAAAACTGAAATCCGGAAGAATATATTAAACCCTTGTTTTATATAGACAATATTAATTTTTTACAGTTATAAATATATTTTATACAATGGTTTTTTATTAAGAAAATCAATTAAAATTCTATTGAATATAACAAGAAAATAATCGAACGAAAAAATGACATCATCAAGTCGGTATCTTCTACCGGAAAGTTTCTTAATAGTTTTTTAACGGAGCAAAATGTCTGGTCGAAAAGTTGATTATAGACATACAAAAAAAAAACCAATCCATTCTTCACTAGACTCAGAATTTAAAATAATTATCGTGTTCTCGTATTGAACAACGGTTATGAAAGATTATTAAAAATTATAAAATATATTGTCGATACATTTTATTGTGTAGTTACTGGGTAGCGAACATGACGTGCCGTGTCAAAATGACGACGATCATTTGACGATTATTTTACGATTTTTCGTGACCTCGTCTTCTGCTAAAAAAATGCGGTAATATAGTTAATATTCCGAAAAGCGTCGATCGCTCGTGATTCGAAAACAACAAATAATGTCCTGTTTTCCGGGCGAATGATATGATTCTAAATTAAAACGTACGGCGTTCTAAATAAAAAAATATTGTTCAGGCTTTAGGAAATATTATCAATTGGTTATTATTACGAAATATATAAGACTTGTAATCGTTAACAAAACTATTTTGATGGTACATGTTTCCAAAAGCTCCGAATATTAGTAACCAATAATTTGAAAATAACAATATTGTACACATACGACCTCATGCAAAAAAAAAAAAAAAAAAAAAAAAAAAAAACAACCGCCTATTCGAAATGTGTTTAAAATATAAAAATTTTTGTAACAAAATATTAACATAAAAAGTCATTAAATTGATTGAAAAAAAAAAAAAAGTTGGAAAAATTATTTTACAGCTACGGCCTTGATACATGCAAGAAACATGGATGATGTGCGATTATAAAAAATGTTCTCTGTAAAAAAAATGTTAATCGGAACCGGACCGAAACTTTTATAAACGGAAATATTCGGTTTAACAACAACAATGGTCAATGACACGTGTCCGACATAAATATAATATCGTCTCCCGTGGATTTCCCTTATAGTAGTGTATAATACTGCGGTGTCGGCCATAATCCGTCGCGATCAAGTTCTCGGATCAACAACCGTAATCGGATTCGTATATTATAACTATTTCGATATAAACACATTACGAGTTTATTATTATTATTATTATTATTATTTTTGGACTACAAATTTCATGAGTTTTTATAGTAAAATTGTTGATATATAACTGCTATGTCCACGTTGACGTGCTCTAGTATCATTCAAATTTGTAACATTTTGTTAAGCTATATTTTGTAACGTTGTTCGTTGTCTATCGTTAGATTTAAAATAAAATTATATCGTTACGCAATAATGATAAAAATGATTTGCATTTTTTCTTTTTCTTTTATAATTCTACCGACGACGATACACCGCCAAACAGCGAGTAATAATAATATTGAATATATATTTTTAAAAAAACTTACTACCGTTATTCTTAAGTACCTATGTATTATAATAAATAGCGGGATAATAATTTTCGGCGGTTTTAAATCAACATAATATTATTGATTCCGGGACGGACATATCGGAAAATTATTGATTTAAACATCGTAGAATTATTATAAAAACATAATATTTCGCTCGTTAATTTGCATTTCCTACGCGACGTGGTTGGACGATCTTGCATATGATCCGACATGTAGCAGCGTTTGCGGTTTAAATATTATGTTACTTTATTGTTGGTATTTCTTCATTTCGATAAAAATTAATAAAAATTAAACGTCAACGTTAAAATATAATATATCGATAGATACAGGCGAAACACGTTAACAACGACGGTTTTAAGAGGTTTTAACAGGCGATACACCAAAACGAAATTGTGTTCACGTAAAATAAACGAAAAGTCGTTTGAAATCAATTTAAGTAATAAAATACAAAATAAGAAATTTGTAGATGACTACACTTCGAATGACCTTGTCATTGATTTAAAATGTTCTAAAATTCAACACATTATGGTACACAAAATCATATTTTAATTATTTTATTATTTTATAACTGCAAATTTTTGAATAATATTAATATTTCAATAAAACTATACAAATTGTACGATAATATATTGTTTTTTTATTGTTTTTAAAACCGATTTTAATGGCTTTAAAGGTTTGATTTACGTAGCGAACACATTTTTGCTATATTGTCTGTTAGAAAAATAGAGAGGTAAAATACCATCATGACGGTCTCTTAAGTGGAGTCGTATGTCTTCGGACCAAAAACGTTTGAAATTCAGAGAGTTTAAAGTGTTTACGTCGTCCCGTACGTAATAAATATTCGATTTTCGGTCACTTGGTTTTGAAATATGCGATCATACCATTATACGAGGTATTTAACTGAAATATAAACGCGAGTATCCGAATGATACCGCATCACCAAGGCACGTTTTTTTTTTTTTTTTCACTTCTTCTTCTTCTTTTTTTTTAGCAATATTAACAACGCGTATATAATACATGAAAAATAAAACGACTTCCAACGCGAAATTCGCGTACGTGTATTTCGAATAACCGTTACTGGCGGAACAATGGAACGTTCAACACAATTTTCGAGTCGATGAATGTCATTTGCAGGACTATAGTCGTTTGAATAGACTCGCCGAGGTTTGTTATCAATCACGGTTCTAGTTTTTAAAAAATTACACTATAATAATAGGCTTTGTCGCTCATCAAAATGTACTGTTATCCGTTTCAAACACGTCGACGTTTTCGTGCGAGTGCTTTTTTCCACAAGTTTGCCGGCAAGTTCAATGCTACTACAGAATATTCTATTATTTTTTTTTTTTGTATTTCACCTAATCACAAAATACATTTCGTATCGCCGTAAACATAAACGTGAAAATTCTATTAGTTTCTATGTATTGATAACATTGTGTTTTATCGTATTACGATTTATTTACGTCTCCTGACAAAACGTGTATTTTTTTGTGAATATTTGTCGACATTTAAAATACGACAGTAGATTTTTTGCAACCGGATTTAAACGTATAATTTTATTTATTTATATAAAGTACGTTTCGACGCATAAAATAAATCCGCCATTTAATACGTAAATATCGTCACGTGCGACACGTAGAAAATGTTAATTCCCCCCCCCCCCTGAAATAAACTGTAAACCAATCCAATGTGTACTTTATAGAAATCACAAAGTGTATAAAAACGTTTTTTTTTTTTTTAAGACAAACTTCTAGAAATAAATGTAGGTAGTTGGAACATATAACATTCCCGCGGTCCTTGGGTGCTTTTTTCGTTCAATCTATTATATTTAATAATTTTCAATAAGTGTAAAGTGAAAGCCTGTAATCAGGATTTTAAAAGGATAATGGGGAAATGAGGCGACCTAAACACGATCAGTGTGATTAAAATTCAATAAATGTATAATACCTATAATATAAGATTAAAAATAAAAAAAAAGTCGACATTCTTCACACTACTGGTGGTGAGCTATTGTTGTTGGTTAGAAGTTTGGAAGGTAATTATATAATTTATTTCTGCACGCAACGATAATCCATTGCAAACGAAAAACAATTCTGAAAGAAGTTCGGTCGAACACAATAAGCAAATAAAATAACTGTGTACATAGAGAAAAAAAAAATAAAATGACAATAACGTGGTTGCTTGATGAGGGAGGCTGTTGTTCTGACTTTGTCTATCAGCTTAATAAATGTACAAAATAAATAGCAATAAGCGATTTGAATACTGTGCATTTATATGATAAAAAAAATGTGTATTATTTTTTAAACATTTAAACGTGCTTCATTTTTGGGATGGTACAGACAACAAGGACAATAAAGTAAAGTGCTACTACCCTAGGCACGCGCCCGAATTGCCTGGATACGTTAATCGCAAGTGTGCACACGCGTATTACGGATTGTTGTCGTCGTTGTCGGGGCGGCGGCGGCGGCGGCGTCAGGTATCGCGACTATCGGCGACGTGATCCGCGCGACGGGTAAACACCGCCGGGGGGACGGCCGTTAAAACGATCGTACCCGCGCGACGAGTGTGTTTTGTCGCGCACAACCGTCGGCGACTACAATGACAACGCGGGGCCGCACGGCGAGGAACCCGAAATCGGAAACCCAGAACAAGAATAAGAACGTCGCCGTACATAATAATAATAATAATAATATTATTATTATTATTATTATTACGTATTATACGGTCGGAGTCGAGTGCGCTGCTATTACGACAATAATACAAACGTACCCGTATTACTATTGTAACCGGGGGGGGGGCGGGCGGGGGTATATTATTATTATTATTATTATTATTATTATACCCGGTGATAATACCGCGCGGTCGTGCCCGGCCGGGCGTTCAAGTCTCCCGCGGCATCCGACGCGGTACGACGACACATTCCGCGTACCCGTACACTCCCCCGTGCGACCGGCCGCGTACTCGGAAGACTCCGCCGGGCCCCCGGGTCCATTTTAAACGCGGTTTTTAACTTCCACCCGGTCGTATAAATATTATTATTGTATCGGGAAAATCGATATCCCGCGTCACGGTCCGCCGGCCTCGTTATTATTATAATAATCGATCCGAATTTACCCGGCCGGTATATATATATATATATATAACATTAGACGCGCAACAATAAAATAATATACAATATTTTCGTCTAAGTGTTTTCGCGTGTTCCGTTCTTGCGGACGGCGCGCCGGCCAGATGCGGGACAATCGTATTGTGATTTCGCTTATACACTGACGGCTCTTACCTATTGTATTCGTATAGAATTTTACGTTAGATACACATATTGTTATTTTTCGTTTTTCGGATAACTAGAGACGCGTACAATAATAATCGTATAATCGTATTTTTATGTACCCGCGCCGGATCCGCCGGATCCTCTCGTCGAACGGCTGATGGCATCATCATCATCATTATTATTATTATTGTTATTATTTTTTTATTTTTTTATTTTTTTTTTTTTGCGGTCTTTTCACAACGTCTCGGGACACTCCACCGCGTATCCGACCGCAACTACTATACTACTATAGATGTTTCCCACAGTCGGAAACGCGAAAAGTTCTCGCCGCCGTACCAACAGGTTATTAGGTAAAATGCACGTCTATATGATACATATATATAGTATCTATATTATATTATTAGTCGTTCACGGTGCTTGATTAATAACACCGCGATTACGCCACAATATCATATTATTATTATTATTGTTATTTACCTGTTTTTTAGTTTTTTTTTTTTTTTCCCATTTACGATCGCTTTTCGGTCCTCGTATATCGTCTACCCCAAGCGGTTCCCCCGATCTTTTTAGTTGTGCCGGACCACTGATTTTGTAAAAAAAAAAAAATAAAAAAATAATAACTTTCTATAGAGAAAAATAGTTTATTGTTTACAACTCGAAAACAAGCGGTGGTCATAGTTAAAAAAAAAAAAAAAACTCAATCAAATTTGTGTCGGAGTTTTTCAAAAATGTTGGGAAAAGGTAAAATTTGAATTTCATACGCTTATAAAAAATATTGTGCCTATTAAAGAACAAATATTATAACACCTCGATTACCAGAAACACACGAGTAGATTTATAACACTGCGATATATATAAATTACCATGTAGGTATGTTCGCCTAAACGTGACCGGAATAGAATTTAATTTTTAAAAAATAATATTCTTAAACGCCGAAAAACGGGGAGAAAACACTAGAGTTTGTTCAAAATTATAAAAATAAATATTTGATTTGCCTTGTCAACGCGACGAGTGGTACATACTGCAGAGATAAAAACGCTCTTGTGGTTTTTATTATTATTATTATTATTTTTTTTTTCTTTTCAAAGTAGTCGGATCCAAGTGATGCACCGAAGCTATTATTGTTTTTGTTTCTTTTCCATTTATTATTAGTATTATTATTTGGCGGGGCCAACCGCACAGTCGAGAGCCAGTTTTCAAACAATATAATAAGTGCCGAATGGAAGGGGCTGACATCTGTCTCCGCGTACGGAATATCGACAAAAAAACAAAACAAAACGAAAAATTAAACAGTTGACAGTTCGGATTTTGTCTTGTCGAACACCATTGTCGTGTTCTAGGTTATCCGGGGATTTCAGGGAAAGGAAAGTGTACGTTGAAAATTACTTTTCCTTCAGGTATATATAATAAAAAAAAAAATAATAATAATAATAACGAAGATATAGGGTATAATAATAAATTAAATTCGATTTTAAGTACTTAATTTTGTCTCTATACTAACGGGATATTCTGTCTGTTAAATCGCATTTACGTAGGTACATGGTTTAATCGAAAAACGTTTGTTGTTTACTTGAATTCTTGTTGTTACTAAGTGAGGATAATAATGAGCTCTTAGTTAGGTGTTCCGCAAGAGTCACCAATGAGTGGAATAGTCACAAACAACTTCCGACCGGCAATTCGATACACGATATCGTCCAAAACGTACCAGTTTTAGGATTCTGTGACGGCGCAAACGGACGAAGACTATTGAATCACGGCCGTGTATTACACAACGACGGGTATCTCTATTCACAATGTTACGCGCACGCGCTCGTTATACTTTTTAGACGATATTATCGTTTTATATATATATATATATATATATTTTTCATTATAATTCTATTCGTGCGTTTTCGTCGCCCGCCGCGGTTCGGTCAATACACGTCAGGGGTGGAAATATTATATTATATATGTATATAGTTAATTGCCGTTAGCTATCGGCTTTTAGCCAACAGTTGGCCCGATGTGGAGAGAGAGAGAGAGAGAGAGGCGAGAGCCTTGGGGGACTCCTACGCTAACAATGGGTGGTCTTCACAAACGCTGCGTATACCGGCTATATACACGGCTGCGGGCCGTGGTGTGTTTGTGCTGCCGGTGCTCCGCGCCGGAGAAACAGTCCGGCCCCTAGGGGCGGCGGCGGCGGCGGCGGCGGCGGCGGTGGTGGTGGGGGGGGAACGCACACGCGCACTTACGCCACTCGAAACGAAACCGTTCCGGGGCGCTGGTTTTGAATAATAATCGAGCAACGGCCCGGTCCAATGTTTTGGCCGTAGGGCGAAAATCGGTTTTTCTGAAACCCCGAACGGCAAGTATAATAATATATTATATTATATTATGTACGCGTACACACTGACGGCACACACCGTCGTCACCGCGGGCTCAAGTATATATACATAATATACAATATACAATGTTATATTACCGCGGAAACGACGATGATACAATAATGTACGCATATTGTATGTATGAGGTACGTTTTTGTGCGGATAACGACCGAACGTTTTACAATGTCCGCGGAAACGTTCGCGCGCGCTGCGGGCAGGTGTCCCTTGCCACCGTAAAGTCCACCCCCCCGTGACCGCTTTACCGCCGCCGCCGCCGCCGCCGCCGCCGCCGCCCGCCCCGAAATCCCGCAGGACACGGATCCGGTATAATTATAACTCCATTGTGCGCGCGTGTTTGTCTGTTTGTTTGTTTGTTTGTTAGTTTATAGGAGTCCCGCCGCCGGATCGATGTCGGCACGCGACGTCTATAAACTTATACGGCCGACGTCCGAAAAAGGGCTTTTCGTGCCGTATAAATTTCGATTTTACGCCAATCGTTTTCGTATAATATTATTAATTTCTTTTTTCTTTTTTTTTTTTTTTTTTTTTCCCCGCACGCATTAACCACCGACACACTCCTCGTATAATAATACGAGCGTAATAATATATACCGACGTGTCGAACAACGACCGACTGCGGCACGTGTCGTCCGTTTCGATTACGATATTACTATTATTTTAGATACCTGCACATTGGCCGTATTGGTTTATTACAGACAATCCATATTTATCATATCGGTAAGATTTTTAAAAAAGAAAAAAAAAACAATTTAATAATACCGGACGTACCTACTACGGGTAGCCTCGCAGGTGGGAAGTTACGATGTATTGATTCGTATTAAAAAAAATAACTACACGTGTACTGAATAGAAAACGTATAGAACAATGTATGGGATTTTGAGTGGATACGTTATAACTACTCTATTGAACAATTTGTTAATAATGTATAGAGATAATTGAAAGTTTATTTATATACACGTATTTTAAATACACGCATCTAAAATAATTGCCTCTAGTGGTAATCGAAAAACTATTCTGAGCAAAGCTCGGTAGTCGTAGTAACTTAGAAATCAATGACAAAAAAAAAAAAAACTGATGTAACGTCGTTATTTTAAAAAAAATGTTAAGGAAAACTTTTGTAAATCTAGACAAAGTGATCAAACTACTCGGAAAATAATCGACATATTTTACGGTATAATATGAAACCTATTTTTCTAACCGAAAATGAGTTTACTAAGAAAAAAAAAACACATCTTAGAAAACGAATAGCTTCTTCGTTACACTCGAAATTTAAAATATTAGGTACCTAACGGATTATAATTTTTAAAAGAAATACGGAGATCCGGAGAAACAATTGTCACTAGTCGTAGGTACCTATTTATACTGTTTCGAATCATAAATAACAGTCGACGCAGTTTTCAAAAGGATCGAATTTCTACTTTAATTATTCATACAATAGATTTTGGCAATTATTACAGTAAAACTAACTAATTAACTAATTTGAATTATTGTCGTACCGTCTATTGCATTGTCGCAATGCTTATATATTATAGTTGTTCGTTATTGATGATTTATATCAATAAAATAACCTTGAATAGCTGCTTTATTGTATTGATTTAAAAAAAAAAAATACTGTGTTTAATTATTGGAATAATTGTGATTTTATCTTTATACTCTTTTAACTTATTGTGCGTTTTATATTATATGATAAATATATAAATATACATACATTTTAATAATTGTATAATAATGTTTTAGTAAAAGTAAGTATTATTTGCAAGTGTGTTTTATGCATTGTTATTCAAATGAGCATATGATAAACGTGATAAATAAATATTTTGCAGTACCTACTTAATCTATATAGGAAAAACAATTTTTTTTAACAAAACATACCTTATGTTATCAAAATCTACAAAACTTCGGTATAATTTTTATCGTTGTTGTTGAAATCGCGTTAATACGTACGATTTAAAAATATCAAAATTTACCTCTATATACCCCGATTAATTAAATATTTTACAAAACAAAGCATAATGTGTATTTTATATTGTTAAAAGATAATATTTAACATATATACACAATGGTCAAAAAAAAAAAAAAAAAACAATTGGTAAGTCCTGTTAAGTTTAATTTAACAAAACAGCGGTTGTGTTGACCACAGTTATCTAGCTATAATATTATATCCGTTATCTAATTTGTTTAGGAGTGTAAAACATATTACAGTTATATTATAATGGGTTTTTGTTTTTCATAGTATATTGTTTAATGCATTTGAATGTAATAAAATAATAAACTTAAGTGTATTTAGTTGTATTTTGAATCATACGGGTTTGAGATATTTAAATTATAACCGGGGCTAAAACAGATGATTATCAACATTTTCGAGGCGGCCAAGGTACCCGCAGACGAAGTTGTGTACAACTATTTTTAAATGAGGTCGGTAATGAACGGTTCACGGTACTTTTTTCATTTTTAGATTATAATCATTTGTCAGCCGTCTCGATTCCCCCCTCCGTCCGTTATGTTATTCTTGATAAGAAAAAAAAATTGAACATAACCTCAAATATTCTAATATTGCTTCGTTTTGGGCCTTCGGCCACCTCCATTCGTTCGTTTCGCGAGCTCATGTCGGGATTTAATCGGAAAGAAATCTTGATTTGTTGTGCAAAACTACGTCGGGTAAATCACAGGAGATAAATGATATCGTTTCATCCATGGATTTTTTCTTTTCTTTCATCAGGGAAAAAGAATTTTCGTTATAATGGTCGTGTCGCCATTTTTCAATTGGTGTAATTTTTACTTTTCAAAGTTGATAATTATGAAATTGAAAACGTATGATGTATCCTTATCATCCTCGCCCATTTGCTCGTTTGGTCATGTCGGAACAAAACCAAAGGCAACCGTCGATTTGTGTTTGCAAAACCAGAGGAGGTAAACTCGTTATCACATCTTTGGTGGAATCGGTGTGTTCTTTTTTTTTTTTTTTTTTGTTATCGCGAGAGGAGCACCTACTGAGTTCGGCTCATCGTTTATTACATATTTTATTACAATATATTACGAGTGGTGCTGAGAACAAATTCACGATTTCGGCGTCGTGATGCCGACGGACGTCTGCGTGAAATTAGGTTGTTTCGCGATCATCTCGTTGACCTGTAACCCACTGTATATTATTTCTAGATTTACGTGTTATATATAATAAAACGTATAAGATACGCGCGGAATAGCTTGATTGACAACCGTATACGGAAACCCGAAACGGCTAAAAACGATTTTTTTTTTTTTGTGATTTTTTTTTCATCTTCTATTCCGTCCGTAGTAGAGGCCTATATATACCTACGTATCGGCGGGATCCGCCGGAATCGTTGATGTGTAAATTATGAACCGACAGTGTTTTTCTTTCGGCCTTCGTACCGGTAAATCTATATTATGTATATAATACCTTCAGCGCGTCGACCGACATAATAATAATAATATAAAATATAGAACGAAAATATAAACGTTGTATATATAAAATTTTTTTTTTTTTTTGCTTTCTGTAATAAAGATACACTTTATATATATATATATATTTTTTTTTTTGTTGTTATTATTACGCACACACGTCACGTGCTCGCGCGTACATACAATATATACCTATATATCACACATACGCGATATTCCGCTTTCCGGGGCGAATCGCCCAAAATATAATATGATAAATCCGCCGCGGATTGAACAACTCGTCGTTTTGTATAATTCGATATTTTTCGGGTTTTTTTTTTTTTTTTTCCCCTGACGGTAATCCGATCCGCGTTTAGGTATACGAACCGTATACCCGTCGTCCCCGGACAGTCAGACGAGGCCGCAGGACAAATGTAATCCCTTATACATCACTGCAGCCGCCGCAGCACAATACGAAATAATATATATATTGTGTTCCGAAGTCGGGGCTTTCCTTCCCCCCGGCGAAATAATTTTCGTGACGTGACGCGCGGGGACGGTTTTCGGCTCCCGTTTCGCGGGGCCGGCAGCGTCACGACGCCACCGACGGCCGCGGCCGTCAAACCGTCGACTTCCTCTCCCCCCCCCCCACACACACACACACATCATGCCGCCAATATAAAATATTATTTTTATGCATAGCTCCCGTCGTCGTTAATCCGGTCGATTCCCGTCGCAGGAATCCCGTCGATGACGACCATAGACCGGCGGTGGGCTGTGTACCCCGGCCAAGTTTGCGACGGAGAGCAAACAGTATAACTCCATCGCTATATGAAGAGTCGAATTATCCCCTAGCCGCCCGGTTGCCTTCGTTTAATTTAAGTAGTTTTTAGGCTTGTTTTATAAACCCGGTATTTTTTGTAAAAAAAAAAAAAAAAAAACATTGTATTTTAGCAAAGTAACGACAAGTTCCATTTGAAAGGTACATTCTTGAAACTAACGCTGTATACAACATTGCAACCACCTAGCATAATTTGTGGGGTCTGTATTGATATGCATTATTCAACTCTTAAATTCATATTCAATTATCAACCCAACAGTTATCACTTCAACCGCCTAGAAAACAACTCGTACAAATAGTACCCGAGTTTGAGCTCATCCGGTCCAAAGGAATGTCTAAAAGTAACGGGAAAAAAATAATTGTATAAACCATTTTAAACAATTTAACAAACGCCGACATACTACATGATATATTATGAGCTCCAGCCACCTGAAGTATTATTCAACGGTATTTCCAGGTGGCGGGTGTATACTAGTTTATATTAAAAAAAAAAAAAAGGATATATTATAAGGAAATAACAACAATTATAAATAAACCGTTGCATACGAAACAACGATTGAGAGCAAAGTTCGGTTAAACGTATTTTGATAAATTTGAATTGAAAATTATATTTATTTCCAAACTATACAAAATACATAACAATCGTCCCTGTTCTTTCGTCACAAATTATTAAGCATTTTTATAGAGCCGAAAACGTTTAATGTCGTGAAATGTCGTGAATTTTAGGATTTCCGTTAAATTCTGAACTTAAAGGCATATAAAAAAAAAATAATAATAACTCGGGATATTCAATATTTTTTTAATTATATCGAACAGTGTATAACATTTTCGAGCGATTTTGAGAATCCACCAAATTTTATCCATAAAAAATCAAATCATCTTCCAAGAAGTTCCTTTAAAATTTTTAACTCATTTAAGATTTCTGATTCAAAAATTGCTTACAGACTCACAAAAAAAAAAAAAAAACATACACATTATAATAAAACTAATACGTTTCACTCAGATTTTAGAGCTTTTAAAAGCTCTGTGAAAATGTGCGCATTGTATTACTCTGTAATATATTCTATTCCTATTCAACTTCCAATCAACCTGTGCATCCATCCGATATTTGGTTTACGAGGAGGAAAAAAATCTACTGAAATTTATGGAAAGTTTTTCCTCGGTGATCCATTTAAACATTTGGGAAACTAGTGATTACGCAGTCTGACGGTGAACTTCCGCGCTCGTCATATTCTATAGAAACGTATTAATATTTCATACACGGACATTTAATTTCATTCGGCATTACGGTGCGACGTTTTTATTTGTATCCATTCGTATGTTTAAAAAGAAAAAATAAATAAAAATCATCGACACGGGATACGAACAAAATATCATTCCGGTGAACATTATTGTCGGTTTTTTTTTTTCATACCGAATTTTCCATACTCTTGGCCGATTTAATAGATAAATTTACACGTATATTCAAACAAACTGTGATAAAATGTATTGTCGTTTTAAGTACATCACATACATTCTATGTGTAATTTAAATACGATATTGATTATGCGATATAAAAACCGTTCGATTAAATAAATTAATTAACACAAAGTGGTATTGTTTAATTGAAAATTAGACGAGAACGGCGTGGTTCAAACGAACAAAACGATTAATAGAAATTATACAGCCACCGACCTAGTTTAAGAGTTAATTCGCTCGAAATTCGGAGATATTATTAAACTTCATTCCCTGTATTATATTACAGCTCCGCTTCATAATATACAGTAGATTTAAATTGTTGTTGGCTTTATATTTTTATTACTGGCAATTAGGTATTATTATACCGAGTCTTACTTTTATGAAAACGATTATATCTTGTATTTATGTTCATTCTACGGCACATATTATGTACTATATTCCAAACAGTAAAAATCCTTAAATATTTCAATTATTCTTCTTCTTTCTCAAATCTTTACCGAATATAATAATGTAATATCGTTAAATACTTTACACGTACCAACTGTGTACTCAGTAAGCAGTTACTCGTAAATCGTGTGCTTGTTTTCATTCGTTTATATTCAATGGCGGTTATTCTTGTAATCTATTTTAAAATATGTGTTTTGAAAAATATATACAACCGTCGGTCGTTTGGTGAAATCGGAATATTATTATAATTATTTTTTCGGTATTGTACTGTATTTTCAATATTTGTGATGGATCGACGGTTCAAACGTATTTACACCGCCGATCTTTTCTGTTTCAACGCCTTTACCTATTTTTTTTTATTTTTTTCTATTATAAACATCACGTAAAATAGCCCACCCCTCGACGTGTGTATGCTCACGATGACGGGTACCGGGTATTATATTATAATAGTTTACCCTCACAATGAGTTTTCTGAAATCCTGTAAAAAAAAAATAATAATAATAATAATAAAAACGGTAAAAAAACCGGTAAAAATCTTCCAGTACATCGATTCTTGTGTGTTCGGTAAATGTATATAACTACGGCCGAGCGTATCAGACACCGATCGATTTTTCAGAATCGTTGACAAGGGACTACGATATTTTCCGTACGTTAAATAAAATAAAAAAACAGAGGGTAAAAAATCGATGGAAAAAAAAAAAAAAACGCGTATGTATATATTAGGAGGCGTCCGCGCGCGCGTAATACTAAACTGCTCTGTTCTTATTCTTTATTTAATACACGCGGACGGACGGCGGCGTATAATATGTAACTAGGTCTTTTGTAAATTGATATGCACGCATATACCCTGCAGCACATTATAAAGGGACGTTTTTAATAAAATATAATAATATGTAAAAAAAAAAAAAAAAAATAAAAAAATATGTCACCAGTAACGTGTTGAATAGATTCACCGAAATTGGTGTGTTTTTTTTTTTTTTTTTTTTTTTTTCATGAACTATTACAATGCAGTTAGCGAATTATACGGACGTTTGGGTACACGGTGATTATTATTATTATAATTATTATTTTTTGTTTTGATGAAAACCATTATTATAATTATTTATAAAACGCACCGTTTTATTGTATTTTTTCGGTATAAAATATCCAATGAATTCGCACACCAAACTTTTTTCGTTCGTTCAATATCGCATAAATTTATCGACATATCATAATATTTCAACAATTGTTTAGATTCCGAGAGAAGTGGTTTTTTTCCCGTTTGTAAACAACTTTTCTACCAGAAATATTTAAAGGCAAAAACTTTTTTAAAAATCATCAACAAATACATTAAATGAACAATATATTTTTACAAGAGTAATGAATATTAGCTATTTTTAAGCGTGGACAAATTTTCGAAACATTTTTGGGCATTTAAAGTTTTCGGGGGGGTTTTTTTTTTAGGTTTCATTTAGTTTTATGCGAATAAAATTTTATTGACCGAGCAGAAATGCCTAGAACTTTTACACGACGTCCGTCATACATTGCACTTAGTGGTCAAAAACGAAAAAAAATTGATCGTAATGTAATCATTTTCTTTTCAATATAAAGATCGAATTATTATAAACAAATCACGGCATTTCAACACAAGTTTAACCGAACTACGGAGATTCTCTGTGTATCCTACCTTCTAAACTTCCCACCCACCCACCCGTAAACGGTATCCGCGATTTTTTTTTTGATTTTCAACATTTTTACATAAACCAAACAGAACAACAGAACTTTTTTATATAATGTTTTCAGTATTTAAAATCTATGCAAATATTATACTTAATTACGTATCCGTTTACCGCCCGTATCCCGTGAACACCGTATATAATATAACGCGACGTGTGCCGAAAAACCGTAACAACTGCTACGAGTATTCCGAAATAACGATCGTGTTACGTCGAACAAATTACCCTGTAAAATATATTACAATCCAGCTCGGGATTATGTTCTTATTACCGACAGATGTACGTGCGCGATCGTATCGAGATTACACCGGGAGCGTATATTATTATGGAAAAAAAATTTGTGTAAAGTACAGGACAAAAAAAAAAAAAAAAAATCGCAGAGGATTTTTTTATATTATTATTTTATTGACACCCGCGCGACCGACGACGACGGCGGCGCGCGTTTGACGGTGGCGAATTCGCTCGCGCGCACACGCGGCCGTCGACCACTAATAATTGACACGAGCCTTTTTTTTTTTTTTTTTTGAACGGGATTTACGACAACCGTATCATGTTATTATAGCACGAGCAGAGAGAAAAAAAATAATTTATAATAATTCGTCGGGGCGGCGTTTTTTAACCGTCGACACGTGGCGTTGTGCATTGTCTGAACGAGTCCTGACCTCCATACCGGCCTCGTCAATAGTAAATATCTATCGTTTTATCATTTCCGAATTGATATCCATTCATATCGTACAATAATATTAAATGCTGTATAAATCGGATAAAAAAAAAAATATTCGGAGACACGAGCATTATAGGTTCAGTCTTATACACAGTGGCCGGGCATGGAAAAATGCCTGAATAATATTGCGACCCGCTGGCCCGTCGCCACGCATTTACCGACTATTCGCGTAAACCGATTATTTAAATTTATTTAGAATATATTTATTTTATCTATGACTTTGTCTGAGGTAAAAAAACAAAAACCCCAAGAGCGCATTTTTACCTAGATAGGTTATTATAAACGTATTTTACAAATTATGTCTAGACGAATCACGTGTTAGATTATCCGATCAACAATATAAATTACACGGCGACAACTCGGCGGCGAGGGCGCGTGCCTTAAACGGCGGCGGTCACGTGCTCGCCCTCGTAAACTGCACTCGCAAACAAGTGCGGACGAACTATTCGAAGATAATATTTATGTCGGTACATACAGGAAATTTGGCATTAAAATATCCTCTATAACGGTTGAAAATGTACAGTCCGTGTCTGGCGCCGACGGTGTATATAATATATATTATTGTAGCCAGAGTCCGCGAAACCACCGGTCCTACAACAGAGACGGTTTTAGGACTCATGTTTCGTATGGGCACGAGTATATACTTATATATATATATATATATAAGCTACAGGTGCAACTTTAATTCCCCAAATTGTTTTTGCCATAACACACGGCACAAACAATAACATTAAAAAATAAATAATCTTTAATCTTGTATACTTATAAAAACGACACAACATTTGGCGTGCCAAAAATGTTGGTCATACTGACCATACGTTAAAACCGTCACTGTCCTACATCTATTAAAATAAAAAATAAAAAAATGATAGAATACGGCCGCCGTTGTTGGTGGGAAGTTCGGAAGGTATTGGATAATAAACGTAAAACCATTCTGACCGGAATTCGGTTAAACATTTTTGATGAATTTAAATTGAAAATTGTATTTAGTATATAAATTAAATGACCCTATCTTCTATAATTGTCATTCTTTCTGTTTACTACAGTGACCTCAATTAGTGCGAAGTACATTCCGTTTTTTTATATCAATTAGTTTTTATTATTTAGAAATTATTATATGTTATAGAACAACGATTTGTACAGTTAAAACAAACTGTTTTACCCATCAGGACATTCTTTAATAATTTATATCAATAAAATTGTGTTCATTAGAATATTAAACAATGCATTCTGGCAACAAGATACAATGGGTAAAAGTTATAAACTTTTCAAAAGTAGGTATTTGAATGATATTGTCAAGATACGGGAGTTATTTTCTAAGGCACCGAGCGGCCTTCCTTTGGAAGGTGAAAATATGGAATTCTGGTATGTAAACTCTTTTCGAGAAATGTAATATAATTTCTATTCATATTGAATAGGATCATTAAATAAGATCGCCCTGGGTCGTCAATGAT
Organism: Tuberolachnus salignus; assembly: GCA_956483605.1. Classification (NCBI taxonomy): domain Eukaryota; kingdom Metazoa; phylum Arthropoda; class Insecta; order Hemiptera; family Aphididae; genus Tuberolachnus; species Tuberolachnus salignus. The sequence goes on along the minus strand of OY101436.1, from coordinate 35,337,229 downwards.
AGTTAGCCCGACACTATTCTGCTAGAATATTTATTAGATTAAACTAAAATGTTTGGTACTTACCTAAATAATAGTTCCTTATTATTATAATTCAAAAATTATAGACATATTTTTATTATTATTAAATATAATATATTAATATGAAAAAAAAAAAAATTAAATTAAATCAATATTTTAACTAATATAAAGTCGACTGGAAAACTTGAGATCCTTTAACGAAAAAAAAAAATCTGTTTTGCAAATGCTATAAAACGCAGAAAAACGATTCTGACCGGAGTTCGATTAATCCTTCTTTTGACAAATTTAAACTTAAAATTGTATTAATTTATAACAATAAAATAAAAAAACAATAGTTGTACAAATTGTAACAAATATTGTTCGTGATTTTTATGTTTATCATCAATATTCGTCACTAGAATTTATGATATTTATATATTTCCATAATAATAACTTATGAGGAACCTTGATGTCAAATCTTCGAGCATCTATACGAAGCTAAACAAAATTTAACCACGTAAAATCGAAAAAAAAGCTAAAATACATGAAATTATTAAATTGCTATAAATAACTAAAATACCACCAAATTATTTCGAAAATTATACCACGTCCATTAAACGTCGTGTCTTTTCGATTATTTTTCACCGAATTACAACAAAAACCAACTAATCCAATGCATCGTCTAGAAAAAATATTATACCAGAAATCACCCCTGAAGTTTAAAACTGGAGCAAATTTTCCGGTTGAGAACTTGTTTACAGACAAAAAACAAGCACATCATAGAATCAACCGCTTTGCTCAGAATCTTAAAATAATATTACTAGTCTTTTGGAATTACGATGGTACACACTTACATTTCTGACGTCTTTGAATTAAAGCAGTGCGCCTAATTGTCCTATTTTCAAAACAAATTATCTAATCTCGGTCCTGGCCTTTTGATGTCTGTTCAGTGTTCAATACATTTTGATATCATTCGTATTTGTATTACTGAACGGTACAGATTTCATCTGGATCAATTTACTTACACTCGGACTATATCTATATATAGTGTTTTATTATTATTATACGACGCATTTTAGATCTTTGAACGTTTGAAGTACCATAGATAGATGTACTTTATTTATTCTGACTTTTCGCAAAACTGCACCTTTGACACCATTATAAATTATAACGGTGTCATACGTAGTACCTAATAAATATTTGAAAAACGTCCGATCAATGGTCCGACCCGGAGAACATCTAGTGTCTCTAGTCCCCGACCCATCTCGCGTAGTTCTTCGTCGAGTCAAGTTAGGCCGTACGAGTTTTTGGCTTTGTGTATTGTTTAACACGATATAGAATTACCACAAGTTTTGTTTCTGGAGATAAAATGCACTAGAAATGGTCTGTGGCGCATAGTATTACATTTACCGCGGATGTTGCGCAGTAGACGAGAAAAATTCGTGAGCTGTAAAGATTAACGGGTACGCGTTTGTTTAGTTCGATTTTGACGCTCCGTCGCTTCTTTCGGGAAAAATAATCTTTAAATGTAGTTCGGAAGAGTAAAAAAAAAAAAAAAAAAATGTATATATATATACATATAGATACGTGGTTTGACTTTATACGGTAAAATGTCGGACACTTTTGTTTTTTTTCCTCTCACATCTGTACAATAATATTATACGTACACTGTGCGGGTATCTGCCTGCTTAACTGTTCGACGTGCGTGACCGCCGCTTCACTGCCGACGCCGTTTAGACCGTCGAATGGCGAATCTGGAAATCAGTACGGTTCGCCACAAAAAAAAAAAAAAAAATATATAATATAGTACCGAATAATAAAAATAATACGATCCGTGCCGTTATTATTATCATTACTGTCGTCGAGCGAAAACGTGTTGACGAGCGCGCACGCGACCGCTATATAATCGACACTAAAAAGTCTGGAATACTTAAAAAAAAAAAAAAAAAACCGGGATTCTACGGTACTATAATATACCATTATACGGCGGGGAGGGGGGTGTTTTTTTTTTTTCTATATCATATAATGGCGTATCGGAAAAATCGTCAGTTTTTTAGCCGCGCCGACACGTGGCCGACACCTCGCCGACGACAGATAATATTATAACAATTAAACGGCGTTTAAGGCGACGGGCTGCCGCGCACGTGTCCGGGAGACGGCGCGGGTCGCGTGCTACGGGCCGCGTAAACAAGTCTAACAAGTGTCGCGAACCGATCGCCGGCACCGCCAACAATAATATAATAATATTAAAATATTCACGACCTGCGGCCGCCGACGCTCTGGTCTACTTTTAAACGCAGTTTACAATATCCTTTTTTTTTTTTTTTTTTAATTTTTTTCACCGCGTTACCCGGTTTCAACCCTTACGGCGGCACGCGGCCACCGTATCGAGAAATGATAATAATAATAATAATAATAAAAACCTATCGATTTTCGCACGACGACGATAATCCGCGAGTTCGAGAAATCCAATCCTCAGTGGAACAATACTTATTACCGTTACGAGTGCCCTATAGATTATAAACGCGTTCGGTACCGGACAGTGGGCGCACGCGGCCCGACGGGTAAGTCCACTCGTAATGTTCGGCTAACGCCATTTTTCGAGAACGTAGAACGAAGGTTTAAATCCTTTTTTTATTTTTTTATTTTTATTCGTACGTCTACCGTCGAGAGTACCGGGACAATATGACAATACGATACCGTGCATTTCGTGTATATATATATATATATATATATAATACCATAATGTTGTCACATCTAACGATATAAAATTAATCGTTTTTCACACGACGGTCGCACGGGGTAGGAGTAAAATCCTCATCGAACAAAGTATTATAATTCGTCTATTCGTCGCACACTTTGGCTAACACGTTAAAGCCTTTATTTTTTCTCCCCCCCCCCTCGACATTTCATCCCACCGATCCTTTTTTTTTGTTCGGAAAACACTTTTTCGATTAGTAATAATGGTCCCGTATACCGTTCACGCCCGTACCTTAAAATATGCGTATTTTTCGACTAGTGACACTTTAATTAAATCAATTTACAACATTGGTTTTTTTTTTTGTGGGGTTACCTTGGCTACAACGTGAGAAAAAACCGTAGAAAAACTATTACCAGAATACTATCTTATCAGTTTACCGAGCTGTGTACTGAATGGTTTTTTGATTGCAATGATTTATTTATATAGTTTATAAACTAAATTATCCTACATGTTATTTATTTCCAACTCTAATGACCCACACCTATGGTGCGAAGTATGTCGGCATTTTTTGTTTGCTCATCGTTGAAATTTGATCACGAACGCCAGATACCGGATTGAAAACACTGGCTTTTTTATTTTTCAATTCTTATTTCGTTGATTAGAAATACACATTAATCAATCCCTGCCCCATAATTATTGTTTTACAAAACAAAAGCTCACAAAAAGCCGACAATTTGATACTACCGAATAACAATAATAATATATGACAGGAATAAACGTGTTGTGAATATTCAAACGATATAAAAAAATGATTTTAACACGACGGCCCGGCGATTATTATTAATCCACAATCCAGCGATATTTGCGGATTACTTCCCCGACAGAAAATCAATAGAATATTATTATTATAACGCGTAGGATTATTTTTATTTGTAATTTTACGCCAAATGAATTATTCGGGAAAGGAAACATCGCATACATATACGTATATTGACGAGAACGAGACATTTTTTTGTTCTATTTACATGGTAACACCCTACACAGCATGGTAATATTGTTTAAGCGTTTATTTACTTTTGAATTAATAAACTGCAGATTAATAAATATTTACCCGATATTGCAGGTACATTTGTCGAACCAAAATGAAATTTTAAATATTCATTGGAATTCATATATTATTTAATTTACATTACTTTTTCATATTATTTATTAAACATTGAATTTATTTTTTACATTTAATAATCTTGGTTTTACGATAAGAAATTTCCGGGACTACCGAGCAGGATCTTTGCGGGAGTGAAAAAAAAAACGAACAATGAGAAAAAAAACCTATATATTTTGTATTTATCAGTATTTTGATCATTTTTGGGAATCGAACTCGGGATCAACCTACTCCTATGTTCTAGCCACTATATCAAATACCGATTATAAACGAATTTTTGATATTTAAACGTTTTCTTTTTACCTATATAATTTTTAGCGACAGTTTCCAGTGACACGAAATGAAACTACCTCATATACCTAAGTATAATCACTCTGTGAACCACTCCAATACAACCCCCCTCCCTCTCAATGGGAATCATCACGGAATCATTTTTTGACATACACTATAATAATAATATACTTGTATATTTACCAACATTCATATATTACGTATTATATTCAATATTATATTTAGTACGTCTATGACACGGTAATCTACCGTATTTCTGTCTCTCTACCCCTTCCGATTTTTTTTCCAAAGTAACAAATCGAATAAGCAGGTCATCGAATTGGTTGTCAAGAAATGTCAACCACCCCTCTTCAAAAAATAGATTTTAGTTTCTTCGTATTGTCTCTGAAACAATATGTAGACAGTCTCACGTTGATCCAAGACTTTACTGCTACCTAGACTTCTTCACACCAAATTGAAGGATGGATGCCTTTGGAGTCTTTCTCTCTCTCATGTCTCGCGAATAAGTGGAAGTCATTGGGTGTCACATCGGATGAATATAGTGGGTGTTTAATAACTTCAAACTTAAACTGATTGACAGTGATGTGCTGAGGTATTATCGATGCAGAATAATTTACTCTGCCCTATATATGCAACGTCTTATATCAATTCAATAATTATCAAAATAATATTTCGAATGACATTATTATCTCGCATATTGTATACAGTATGTTTATAAAATATACTTATATTTATACAAATTGTTTGAATTTCCTTCCCGTGTATTGCACTAAAATATTTCGAGCACATAATATATCAGCCGAAATAAATCTTGTTGTATATTTATCCGCATATAAAGCTAAAATATTTAAATATTACCGCCACATGCATATTATTTAATAACCCAATAAAATAACTAGCATATTTCAGACGTATTCTCGATATTTACTGAAAAACCACAAACACGTCATTTTCAATATAATATCGTACATAAATCTACACTGGATACAGGAAATATTACGTTGTGCATAATATTGTGTTCGACGTCATCAGTTTTCCATTTTTGTGCATTAAAACTAGTGAAAACAAGTTATTAAAGGTTTAAAATTCAACAATTTATGCATAAAAAAAAAAGTACAATAAAAATATGCACTAAATATGAAAAAGAAAATTATCAAATAAATAATAATATAATAAATGTTTTTCACGCTCTCGGCATTTCAAATAAATTTAAAACTACTTCACTAGACTGAAAGAACGCAAAATAAACCAAGAGTATACCACAGCAATTTTCACTAGACTAATCTAACTATAGTATTGGAAATATATATCAATAAAATGACCACTATTTCAAATATGGTTTGTGAAAAAATAGCAATCGATACCGAAAAAACTAGAAGGTAAATAAATGTACAAATCTTTGGTAATCTTATGGTAAATATTGATAATCATTGGTATACACAATATTATCATTAGTGAATTATCCTCTGGATAAATCCGATAGCCTCGACATCGAGTATCGGTTCATGTATTGGCCCACCCCTAATAATTTTCCTATAGAAATAAATTTATATGCAAAACGAGTAAACTAAATATTAACACATTGGGTTATAGAACTGATTTCTAGTTCACCTAGCTATGAAATTGAGGACACAGACAAAAAAAAAAAAACCAATTTTCTATGACTTCTGTATTTCCTAATTATAACGTCCGGCAAAATGTATATTATATATAGAGGATTTATATAAGGATTTCGTGATGTCGTTTGTTTGGTGTAATTAATTTGTTTAAAACAAATTCACAAAAAAAAAAAAAAAATGTTTAAATTTATATATTTGTAATGGATATTATTTGATTTTAATCAAACCATTAAATCTCCCAAGTAACACGGTATGTATATAATGTATTTTGTATTTATAATGTTATTATTATTCAAGGAAGTTCTAGATAAATTCGTACGGCTCTTCAAAACAAAACCCTAAATACGCCTCTGGCCCCATACATAGGCGTAAGCTTTGTACTTGAGGTACTCGTAGTTATGATTTATCATTCCTAGGAGAGTAAATAAAATTGATTGTGATTTAAATAAAAAAAAAAATATAAATACAACCCAATCGGTACGCATCGGTTTAATCCGCGCGGCGATATACAGCTAAAAAAAAAAAAAAACCCATATTTTCGTTATCCGGAATAACGTATTCTCATGGCACGTTATTTACAATATTTTTTATACGTTTTGTTCGAATGTATTTATTACTATTATTATTATTATTTGATAGTTTTGACCGACTTCCAAGCAGTATATCCGGCCGGTCTCCGAACGATTATTATATTCGTATATTTTTCCGACGTGGATCGGTCGACGAACACGAGAAAACTCGGTTAAACCTCCAAACGGCCGCCGTATATGTGCGCAATATAATATTATAATAATTCACGACAATAATCGCATATCATTATTTATTATATTGTATTCGCGATTATTATACTCGCTATATGTGCCTCTCGCAAATAAATGTACATATATAAATTATAAGGGGCAAATAATAAACCGGCCTCGAATAAAACAAAATGCATTGTACGCGGCGGCGGGGAGGTGCCCCGGACCCACAACGCGATACGTCATGGTGTTAAGTACACAAGGGCCGGTGCGCGTAGGGGAGACCAAAAACGGACAAAAAAAAAAAAAAAAAAAATAGGAAAAAAGAGAGAGAGAGAGAAAGCCGCCCTGCACCCTTTAAGTTTTTCACGATGATAATAATAATAATAACCGTAATAATAATAATAGAAATAATAAATGTGCGCCAGGTCCCGCGAATTCGTGATTTCGCTCGCGGGGCCGTCATATTATTATGTACGCGTGTTTATAAAAACGAGGACGCAAGCTGTGCCGAATGCGCGGAACAAAACAAATAAACCGCGCGCATCGTAGTTACGACAATTATCGTACGGAAACCGCGCCGAATATTATTAATATTATAACAATTATAAATACGTATTGTTTTCGCCGTTACCGTCGGATACGGCGAGAAGATTCGGTTAGAAAAAAGATAATAATAAAAAACCAAAAAAAATAAATAAAAAATACCGTCCGTATATCGCACCACGGGTGGGCGGTCACTCGCTGTCGTAGGCCGGACGGTTGGGATCGGTAGGATATACAAAAGGGGAATTTAATTTGTATACGTTTATGTTTACGCGACGATAAACGCTGTTTTTCCTAACCGAAAACCGATTCCGAGCAAAATTCGGTAAAAACGTATCGCCACTACAATATAAATTACAATATTGTCAGTATTTTTTTTTTTTTGTCGCCTCGAATTGTTGTGCATTTGCACGGAGTCAAACAAATGTTATTCGCGTAAATTTGAAAAATACCAAAATTCCGTGATTTATACGGATTTCGTCAATTTTTTACGATTTTTATCCTTCTTTACTGTAGCGCACACAGACCGTAAATGATTAAATGGCAAAATACGTATTATACAAATGGATATTTTCAAAATAATATTTAAACTAAACAAAAAAGTTGTAAAGAATAGTCCCGAAAAATTAGTGAATTAACGATATTGTTTTATATTGTTATAAAAAAATTAAATAATTATTTAGATTAATAAAGAAATTTTATAATTAATTTTGTGATTATAAATCACGTATAAAATTTAAATAATTATATTCTAGAGTTATAATGTGTAGGATACGTGCTGCATACAAATTTATTTTTTTTGTTTAAAAATAATGTTTTAAAAGAATAGTTTTTCTTTGATGTTCAAGAATTGGACTTAAATAATGTATTCAATCGAATTAACGTAATTATACGTACTTGTTAAATTTTAATGCGTGAATTCGGAAAACCTAAAGAAAAAAAGAATTGGATATTTCGAGAGGTAGAAGAAGTTGTTCGGTTTTTTTTTTTTTTAAAATATATAGTTTGTTAGCCTTTTATATATGCATTTTCTCTCTGTGTGTCTAGGGACTTGTTCAATAAATATGAATACACCGAGTTTGATAAACTAGTATTTTCGTTAAAGTACTCCCGGATGTAAAAAATCGAGTACCAACTCCCCACAGGGTGCCCGTATTTATAGTAAACCCTGTAGTTCACTATTTCTTTTGTTGTTCGCTTTGATTATAATGAATTAATTTCATTGCCGAAAGAACGAATAATACGCGTTTACATTCGATGCAAATTCTATGATTAAAATTTATTTGATTAGATATATTTATTATTTATAGATCAAAGTTCGACGGAAACGAATTATTGTCAAACGAACGTGTCGCGGTTGATTTGTAAAAAAAAAAAATTATCACTTTTCTTAAGTCACATTCAGAAAATAATAAACTCTATTGATTTATTAAGACAAATTTATGATTTTCTTCTGGCAGACAGCGTGGAAATATCCCTGTAACTAGTAAAAAAAGTTATAAGCAACGATATACTACTGTGGGTTATTAATTTATCTATAACAATTTAATTTATATTTAAATGTTTAATATTTATGTTTATTTTTTATTTTTTTTATTTTGTTTCCAAATTTAAATATTGAACATATATTATTGGAGTTCTCACATTCAATAAAGTAACAATAATTTAATTGTTTTAATTGTTTTATTATAATTTCAGGTTCATTGTGATGGGTATTCAGAACTTTTAACGTATCCTAAATCCCATGTGAAACGACTTATATAGTAAAAGGCCAGTGTAACTACTCCTTAGTATGAATTTATTATGTAAAGTCGTACATTATTGACGGTCAATATTTCTGCCATGCAAACTTTCCAACAACAAAAAGTTTTCTTTCATATAAATACTGATAAATGTATGTATATTCGATTGGAACACACACTTGGTCTCATATGAGTATACGAACATTTTATTTTTAGGTTCTTGGAGCGAGAGAGCTATGCTAAAGTTTTACCACAATAATGTGTGTATTTTTCTCTCTTCCGGGACTTGGAACAATTTTCAAAGAGTTTTTACTTTTGAGATACTTGAGTGATCATCGCAGTGTTAATTTAAAAAAGTCATGTTGTGTTGTATTATATTGTAATACTTACTATTTCAATGTAAATAGTTAATTAAACTCATGTTTTTTCAAATTTCTTTGCTAGGTACACGTGAAAAAAACCTATGTAAAAAATTCTCGATGTCAATGTCTATAATATTGTATTACTATGTCATGACGGGATTGCTGTCGGTCAAATAGGTGGGCGGATATGATGCGTTTATTAAGAACTGAAAATACATAATTTGACCTTTAAAATAAATTTAAAACAATTTTATAACAACCTTTGAGAATAGAGGTTAGCGTTGTACATTTTCTGTGAAGGTGTAAAAAAAATGACTCGGGGAAAAAAAGTTAGTGAATAATTAATATAAGAAATAACTGTTTAGTAAACTGGCCATACTCGTGCGATTTCAAAATTATAACAAATTAATTAGGTTGTGTTATTACCGTAGCAATATCTAAACCATAGGAATATCCATTTCCAAATAGCAGCTGCTCTTGAGAAAATAATTATTGGATCATTTTTGATCGCAGAAAAAAAAACCTAACCAATTATTGTTGTGCTATGAAAATTAAATGTGTAACGTAATTTTTTAAAATAAATATATAAATATAAATATCAAATAATAAAAAATAAATAAATGTACAAAATATATATATATATATATATATATATATATATATATATATATATATATATATATATAAGCAATACAAATAAATAAAATAATGTGTATATTGTATTGTAGCAGGTTGTGTGTAAAATAATTTACATTTTGGTTTTGGTTTTAAAAAATCATTATCATCACAAGAAAGGCAGATAACTAATATGCCTTTGTTTAATCACAAAGTAGACTTTTTTAAAATTATTTTTATCTATTTTTATCGGCGTATAAAGTTCGAATGTTTACGTTAAAAACACGAACTACAAATTGTAATTTATTATCTGGATACAAATAAATACAATTTTCAATTTAAATATTGCAAAACGTGATTTCGTTTTTCATTTGCAATTATTTATCGTTGCGTGCAGACATAAATTAAACCACTCCTGTATAACTTACTTTTCCGAATTTCCACCGACAACAGTGGTGCCCATCTATGGTGTGAATTATGTCAACTTTTTCTTATTTTTAGTTTTAAGTTTTTAAATATAAGTATACTTATACAAACAAAATAGAATAACTACCGATGATGTAGTGATACATAACAACATCACGTTAGTAACCCATTAAACTAATAAATAACTATTATACAGACTGGTTGTAAAACGGAAACCAGCGATGCATATCAATATTTTCAATGTCAATGAAATCAATTTACACAGAGAACAATGGCTATGCCTTGTGCCACGATTTTTACAATGGACACTTAATTGAGTTTTTTGCAATTTTCTGTCGGATAAATATAATAGTTTTAATTTAATTTTATCGTTATTGAATTATTCAATATTATACTATATTTTACAACGATCGATAATAAACCAGACAGAATGTCAATGTTTTCAGAATTCTAGCGCATTAAACAGCGACGTTTGTTTAAACTGTGCACTCTGATTCAATATGTTCTTATATGCTATTGGCACGCACAATATAATGCACGTCTGTAATTGTTTAAGTCGTATTATTTTAAATTTGTTTTACTTATTTTTTTACGATGTTCCTTAAATAATTGTTTACACTTTCATAATGAAATAATTGCATTATAGTTACAGTAGGAGTTTATTACAACGATATACGTAGTATATATATTTTTTAAAATATATGAAAACAATATTCCTTTGGTATATTTTAATTACGCTGAGGTATGACTACGACAACTATTAAATCGTATAATACTATTACTAAATGGTTTTATCACTAAAATAATAATAAAAAAATAACGACGGTTGGTAAACGATTCAAAAAATATTCGTTTGCAGGTACTTCAATATTAAAACTAAAATAAATTAGTATATTTTTCTCGCGACTTACAAAATATCCCAAAATATGCAAAATAAGCTAAATATTTCCTAACCCATGAAATATTCTCAAATATGCAAAAAAAAAAAAACCTTTGCTATGAACTCCGTGTTGATCAAATCGTCTACATTTTTTACACTTATAAAACTGAATACACTCAGTAACGATACGTAAAAACATATAATACCGGACTATAATTATAAGGCTTTAATCGTAATCTTTAATTTTGTAAACAATTACAATATAAATCGAGAATATCTCTAAATATCTACAAGTATAATATTTGTAACGAAACTATTATTATTAAACATACGATACTGTCGACAAATAGGTTTCTTCTAATTGACGGGTGGTTATCATTGGTGGTCGGTACAAAGGAAAGCGTATCGAGTATCACCGTGTGTATATCGACGTGAAATAACTCGACACGTCGTTTATCGTGAAATATTGTAAATACCGTCAACGGAGGTGAATATTATGTACGCTTTCAACGATCGCGAATAATTATCAGTAAAATTGTTAACCAAACAGTGTAACATATTGCAATATAGAAAAATAATAACATAAATATTTAAATAAACAATATTACAGTGCTTACCAACGTGCCTGTATATATATATATTATAAAAAATTATTAAAAAAAAAAAAATAAATATAATTTGAATTTAAAATATCAATATATACGTATAGATTTTAATTATCGTTTATACGAACACAAACTTATTGTTAATTCTAATTCAAATAATATTCATATTGTTATTTTGGATTTTCGTACCGTAAAGTTTCGGTACTCGATATCAATAAATATCGAACAAATTGTTATAAAATTCGTATCTCGTATCTCCAATCTCTATACAACAAAAACAATCGAGGGCAAAAAATCCTTCGGGTTTAATAATTGTTATACAATTTTAACAAATCAAAAATATGTTTTCTGAAAAACAAAAAAAAAAAAAATCAAAACGAAAAGAATCTGCTGATAAGGCGAGTCCACCTTTTAAGGACTGTTAAGGATTTCAACAAAGTTTCTAGTAAAGTATCACCGGACGGAAATCTTTCGTATATTTTATAGGTGAGCAAATCGGATCATTTTTACTAGCCGTAACAGGATTTTCAGTGTATTAGTGAAACTAATAGCTCACTTTGCTATACACAGAATCTGAAATCGAATAAATTCTCTATTTCCGTTATATTTCGAATCGTATGAGTTATCATGAACGATGTAATGCTGAAATCGAATATTTCTCGTTTCAATTGTATTATAATAATACAGTAGTTGCACATCGGTAAAATGGAATATAATAATAAATACGTCGATGTTATTATAATGGCGAAAAATAATAATTAGGAATACGTCAGTATATAATATTACGATTAAACATTTTTATTTTTACTATTAATCTATTTTAACTAAATATTTTATTTTGAGTAGTTTTTAAGCATTGCAATGTAGTTAAATTGTTTAATGCCTTTGGCCCATAAATAAAAAATAAAAAAATCGTGTTCGATAAAAATAATATATAGTTATTTTAAAACTGCAGCCAACGTGTTGATCAGACCGTCGTTGCGGTCACTGTCACAGTGGTAATAATATTGCGTTGAATTCATCTTGTCGTGAATTATAAAAGAACAAAAAAAATAAGGCGATCAAATATAAAATTATCTTTTATTTTTTAATATTTTTAATGTTAACATGTAAGCACCTAATGTGGTCCCTTGTGTTAATTGTTCGGGAATTTATTAAATGCTGTGCCAGGGCAATTTTAAGTATATCTGCTTTCGGGGAGACCGGCGGTTGCGATGAGGCTCTTTTTTGAACTTCAAGTAAAGATCAATTTTAATATTGGAGAACAATAGGTAGGCGGAAAACAATTATGCGGATATACTAATGTAGAATGGCAATTAAAAAAATATTATCCAACCGTATGCGTAATATAATATACGAAGGTAATATTACGCGAGAGACATAATAATTCGGATATTAACAGATAAATTAATGTATAGAATCAATAGGGATGAAAATTTTTTATTTTCCACAGCAACAAAAATACCAACATTTTAAGAATAAATGGTATACTGACCATATATGTATATACTTTCAATTGTTGTTTTAATCGTATAATATATTAAACGATATAAATATTGATAATAACGTGGGACGAGGTTAAAACGTTAAAATATTCAATATAAAATAATTAAGTGAAATATTTAGTAATTATTATTTTCTACTTCGACTTTATAATTTTTTTTTATACAATATATTTGTTTTTGCGCAACTATAATGTTTGTGTACATATACCTAACGCAACACAGTATAGTATATTGCGGTACAACTTATTCGAAATTAAATGCATAATTGAATTTCGAAAAAAAATTAAAAAAATAATAATAACTTTATTCGTACAACTTCAAACTTGATTAATGTAAGATGTTAATGGTTTACGTTTACCGGGCGACCATACCGAAATTTTATATTTTGGAACATTTCGGCACAGACCGTCGAATGGCGGCGGTGTGACCGAAAATCAAAGTAAAATACGAAACCGGCTGAATAAATTATATTAGGGATGTATAATCGTGTTCAGAAGCGATTTACGCGTATTTCCAGAGCGGCCGCGGCGCTCGGCGATTTCACGGCCCATTATTTCGGGTGCTATTTTCTACCATTATAATTTATTTCTTCTATTTTCATAAAACCCGAGACGAATCATTCGCGTTTACACCGGTCGGCAAGTTAAGTTTCGCCTTACACACGACCAGCCGTACCGCGTTTAGTGGTGGTCGGGGGGGTCACGTGCCGATTTCAGTTTCCCGGTCAGAGTTTTTTCCCCTCTTCGCGTCACGCGCACTTCGTCTGTTGTTCCGTTTGCCGTCTGGAAACTTTACCGCGGAATTTTCGTATTCGGTATGGTGTGTCGTACAACACCGTTAATAGTTTGTACCGTTTTGTACCGACATTTTTCTAAACATTTTGTTCCCCGGCGTCGGCGCCCGTAAATAATATATACACGCGATATTATTATAATATTATGTACTACTTACAATGTATTTACACACCGCGTTATGCATCAACGGCCAAAGGGTCGTGTTGCGATTTAAACGATAACGGAACACAACCATCCCCCCAAACGGCAAGGTTATAATCCCTCGGTAAAGGCTTTTAATCCTTTAAAAGGCCCGAATCCCCGTTATTGTGTGTCGCGGTGACGGTGACAAGATCGCGTTTCGTGCATCGATAAAACGTCATTAGACGTATACGTGTTGGAGGCAGTACTCTCTATTGTCGTCGTACAACACCGCCGTTATCGATTTTTAATATATTTTTTTTATCAAATTATCGTTGTGGTCAGTGGCGTGGCGGAGTGGTTTTTTTATTTTTTTTTTTTTTATCCAATTTCAAAATTATGGATGGTGAATGTATCTGAACGCTTATCAAGAAAAACAATTATTATAGTAAGTTAAGCATTAACAGTACTACAAATCCATTTAATGTTCAAGTTAGAGGCGTATTTTTTCCGTGGGGAGGGGGTTGAAAAGGCCCCCAAAAAAACCTAAAAAATTGTGGTTTCAAATAAAATTAAAGCGAGTTGTACTGGCATCTTGTAACGGGTTTTGCTCCCTTTAAATAATGAATTTAATGATAAAGAAAATACGATTGGAATTGTTTGTTATAGAAATAATTAATACTGGGTGCGGCAGAGCCGACTGACGAGTTTAATGTGGTCATTAGCCTGTGATAAGATAAGAGCAGGCCTTAATAAGTGGTATATTTTGAATTGTACGATAATGACGTTTTTATCTGTATTCATGGTCTGGACTGGTAGGTGTACATCGTGGTTTCGTCGTGCGTGCGTATTACGAAAATAATCATTCTGTGATCGCTACACTAAGGGCTTTTCGGATACACTTCGGCATTCCACGTGCTGAATCTGTTCCTTCTGCTAACACTATCGAATTGTGGATACGGGATTTGGAAGAAACTGCAAGTACCCTAAGTAGACTTGGACACGGAGCACCCAGAACGGTAAGAACCCCCGAAAATGTGCAGTTGGTTAGAGAGTCAATTGAGCAGTCACCGAGACGCTCAGCCCGGAAACACGCTGTAGCTTTTGGGTGATCGGCCCCTACTTTTTTAAGGACGAGAACAGGTCTGAACGAGAACTGTCACGTCCGCTCGTTATGTTGTGATGTTGGAAACTTATCTGTAGCATAGGTTGGAGGAAATGTCTGAAGAACATGGTTTGGGAGATGTATGGTTTCAACAAGACGGAGCTACAGCGCATACAGCTAGAATTTCACTTGCTGTCTTGCGACAAATGTTCCCTGATCGTCTACAACAGTGTATCAATGCTGACGGCCGCCATCTTGGAGATATAATTTTCAAAAAATAATTTTTAAAAATGGGATTGAATACTAATTTAAAAAAAAAATAAACCTTTTATCTAAGTTTTACTGTTCGTTATTTATGACCCATCAAAATTCGTCAGTCATCTCTGCCGCACCCTGAATATCTTGTAATTATAAATGAAATTATGCAGGGTTGTACCCTAATCAAGAAGGAGGTGCATTGAGAGCACGTGCCGTCCCCCAATTAATTTTTTTTTTGTTGTTGTTTCACATAATATTAGTTATTTTTGTTATGGTATGATAATATATCATTAATATATTTGTATCGAAAGAAGAAAATATACACATTTATATAAGCAACACAAGTGATGACTAATTAATTGGTTTATTTTATCATTCTAAATAATAGTGAGTAACAATAAAATTAGTGTCACTGGACTGATGCTATTGAGAATCAGGCCTCAATCAAAAGGTGACGAGATCGCTGGCCAGGCGAATAATGACCGGGATGAGGGGTAACCCGTGAAGGAAAATAAAAGAAAATAAATAATCGTATAAATACGAAAATAACGCCGACGCTGAGGGTACAAATTTTGGTGGTGACATTTTGAAAATTCTCTTGACAAACGAGTCTTACAACTAATGCCGGTAGCGTAATGAACACGAATAATAGTGATAGATGTGAGGGGTGGAACACGACCGCTCACAAATATACGAAAGGACGACAAAAAAAAAAAAAAAACATACAAAGTAATACGAGGTTAGCAGCCTTTAGCCGACTCACGCGACCAGAAATGTATACGGGACCCGGAGTAGGCTGGCCGGACATCTGGAACTGCCGGCGAAGTTTGGTTCACCGTCGCCGGAAGGAGAAACGCCGACGGCGGATTGAGGGTGAGTTTGTTCCGCTTATGGCGGAAGGCGAGGGCCTACCGTTAGTCACGGTACGGATAAAAATTGTAAAAAAAAAAAAAAAAAACAGGAAAAGACGAACAACCACGACCTGCTATTGCGTACGGCGATTGTCTCGGAGACGGTGGATGTTTAAAACGAACTGCGGCCACGAGACGCGATTACGCATATTATTTAATACCTAATTATTCCGTACTGGAATAGTTGGCCAGTGAGCAGTGGATTTAAGAGACAGGAATGGTTAAGGGACCTAACCTAACGTAACCAAACGGTTGAAAACTAAAAACTAAAAAAAAACAAACGGAATTCGTGAACAAACAGCGATTTTTTTTTTTTTTTCGTTTTCGCCAAAAACAAATTATTTTCGTGACTGTACGACCTTAATCGCGGTCCGTTTCACTCTTATTAACGAATCCATTAATTATATTTAAAAAAAACCTATTTTCCATAGCGTACAATTCGATAAACGTAAGTGTGGCGGTCTTTTTTTCCGCCGGGATTACCAATATTTTTTAGCTCATCCCAATATTTATTACGATTATATATATTTTAAAACAGCCTTGATCGACAATTATAATTAACGCGTTCATTATTACACGGTTCTTTCTGTTATTTAGTACACAATTTCCGTTGCCGGTGCGTAACCGTAGAACATTATTGGATCCGATTACACGCTATTTAATTATATTAACATTAAAAAAAGTCCGGTGGTGGCGGGGGGCGTGTAATATAATGATGCATAACCATGTAAATAATAAAAAGACTCGTTTAATTCGGTAAGACTAATATAAAAACGTAACTAAATAGAGTTCGCGGATGTTGTAGTTCCATAAAACGTTTTTTTTTTTTTTTTTTTTCAAAAATCGATTAAAATAAAACAAAAAGCGCATATTTTCCACGTGTTTTTTTTTTTTTTTTTTTTAATCAAAAAACGACCTGTCCAATGCACACCGACCGGATCCGAAATTCTAAAATTAAACTCTTGTCGATTATATCGACCGGATCAAGATTTCTGGTTAACGCACCAAAACGATATAGAGTAATAATAATATTCGGGCGCAAATCTCTTTTTTTTCGTACGTCGTCGCCCATTAGTGTAATCTCCCCTCGCGGCCATTACCGACTGCATATTTCGGTATCGACTATCGCTGTTACACTACAGACTGATTATTCAGATTATTATTAATATTATTTGTTATTAAATTCGCATCGATCGTCGGCGGCGACGGATTTTTCGAAACGCGGCATAATCGAACCGGCCGATCTCGTGGATTTTATCGCCCGGGGGGGCTATTTATTATTGTAAACGGTCGCGGTTCCGTTTTCTTCCCCGCCCAGAGGGGTTGCACGGACACAATATAATCGTCATCGGTCCCGTCATATATATATATATATATATATATATATTATACCACGTGTTATTTGCAATTGCGATTATAATAATAATAATAATAATAATGTATTACTGCTATTGCTTTTTCCGCCGTCACCAGTTTCCGCGGAACCCCACAAAATACGAATCTCCCTGCCGCCGCCGCCGCCGCCGCCGCCGCCCCGGACCAGCACCGGCCGGCGACGACATTAGTCGCAGCCGGTCGCAGACAACACCGCGCGATAGAATAAAATACATTATTGTTATTATTATTATTATTATTATTATTTTTAGTTAAATTTTGAAATTATTCGCCTTTGACCGGCGTTTGCCGTCTCTGTCCGACTATCAATGACAATTTTACAACAACAGAAAAAAAATATTAACATTTAACGCGTTTGCTATTATTTTAACTATTACACAGTTTTTTTCTTTCTTGTCAATCGACTTGCAATAATAGTAGTGTTAGGCTAAAATAACTAAACATTTATCAAGATAAAGATAAAAGACAATGAAAAGCATAAATTATCTAGATTAAGATAAAGTTTTATCTGGGTAACAAAAAAAAAAAATTTACATTTTTGCATTTGAATAATTTATCTATACGCATTTTATTTAAATGTATTTATTTATATTTTATATAATACATTTTTCCAGCAGTGACGAAAATCAAAATTAGGACCTCCCTAATGCACCTGTTAGATTTAAAATTCGTACAGAATAAGATAATTGAATACAATTTATCGGGATAAAAATAAAAGATAATTAAAAGTGTAAAAAATCCAGATAAAAATAAATATTTATCTGGTTAAAAAAAAAAAACATTTTATATTTTAATAAATTACCTATATGAGTAGTTTTTTTTTTTTTATCAATTAATTTATATTTTATAGAATACGTTTTTCCCAAATGTTACGGAAAATCTAACAAAAATGTCCTTCCTAATGCACCAATTAGATTCAAAATTCGTTTAGATAAGATCCTACACTTAAAAAATAGGATCAAGATTATTTCTGGTAGAAAAGTTATTTTTAAACAGTAATAAAAAGCACACATAGTCAAACTAGTACAGAAAAAAATTTATTTCCACAAATCGGTTTAGATAATTCAATTATTAATTTTAGATAATTTGTTTAGATAGTTGATTTTGTTAATTATCCCGATAGGATAAAAGATAATTGATTATTTATCTAAACAATGCCTGACGCTTGCGTAAAAGCGTCGTAGTTGATGATGTTTTTTTTTTTTTATTTTTTTTTTTTTTTTATTCATTGAATGTGTATACAAGGCCGGCCGCCTTCATTTATTGCGTCGTCGACGACATCCAATTGGTTTTTAATTGATAAATTTAATAAATCTAACGTAAACGTTTTCGATCATACTCGTATAATACGGTTTATTCCGATGTGAAAAAAAAAAAATGCAATTTATTCCCATACACGCGATACCGGGCGAATAATATTGTCCACCCCAGGCTAAATCGTCACGATTCAATTGTATATTTGTGTATAATAATAATAATAATAAATAGACGACTGGCGATTTCAAGCTCATTTTACACGGCAATCGCAAAGCCATTCGCGTTCCCGGTGCCGTCGTCTTTGTACGCCCGTGTGCAAAACGAGCCTAATTCGAATTTTACGAGCGAGGAAATTCGCGTGACGACACCAAACGCATGCGTCCGGATTCACCACGCTATAACAGTATGAAACGTACACGGTTTGCCCGTTAACGCGACACGATAATATTCGATAATATTATTATTTTCGTCGGAAATGTAGGGATAACGGGGGGGGGGGGAGGAGCGAAATTATTATTTATTATTAAAAAAATGAAAAAAAAAAAAAAAAAATTCCCGAACGAATCAATTCCGCCTACAATAGTGATTATACTACACTACGGTCACTGCAAGTTCCCGTTCGGAATACTATAATATCATAATATATACCGGCCGAGTGTATTTTTTTTTTATCACCACCGGCTTTTTAACGGTGTCGTATTGTTATAGTATTAGTATTTTTTTTTTTTTTTTTCGTACTAAAATATTGCCATTATTACCAATAACCCGGATTTCTCCAAACGATACTAATTTCAATATTATTAGTTGAACAAATAAATAAATAAAACTTCTCGTCCCTGTACGTTTTTAGTAAATTATTATGTTACATTTTTTTTCTAAAAATTTTTTTTTATCGCACGGTGATCACACCGTAATAAAATTATTTATTATAATCAATTTAACGTTTTCGCCGTACCGTCAATAAGCCAAGTAAATAACGAATTTATTACATACTAATACGAGTTTATTAAACTAAATTCAACCTCTTTTTTTTTTTTTTTGTCGTTTACGTGTACATATTTTACCATTTTTGATATAAAAGTGGACGTTTTATAAATATTTTATTGAAAATACCTAATTACAAATAGATTTCCCGGGCCCGAGATATTTGTTGATAGATGGTTTTATTTTATATATATATATATATTATGAAATACATTAAAAGTATAAATAAAACTATAACGACGTGTCTTATTCTCACTGATAACTACAATTTTTTTTTAGTTTTTTTTTTTTTAATAAATATTTTCAATTTTTGTACTGCTATAAGTCATATATATATATATATATATATATATTTTGATCATTTTTAAAGTCATGAAATCCTTAATTATTTACTATAATATTATTAAAGGGTTAGTTGTTTGCAATACATTTATTTTCATTGTGTTAATCAATCTCGCGCGTTAGGCTCTAGCGCCTAAACGAAAGCGCATTTTTGAGTTCTGTTTTTGAAAATCGCATCCACATCGTCGGGTTCAAAGATGAGTGCAATCGGTCCTCGGCAACAGGGAGTTGAGGTTTTTATTATTTGTTTAAAAACCGTTCAGATTTATCGACACTACTTAATTAACGTTTGCGACGTAGGTACCAATTCAATTTAATGTTCTATACAAACTGTTATAAACAAAAAACAAAATTTATTCGGACTGCATTTTCGTTTACAGGACTACAGGTTCGTGATATTATGTTTATGACGCTCATGTCGAATAAAAATGATATTTTCTTCTTCGTTTTATGTTTTGGAGTTAAGATACAATGGACAAGTGCCGGAAAACTAAAAGTATCCGAACCAATAAGCGATTGCCGCTGTAGCTAACGGATTGAGTCCCTAAACATGTCAAAATGTGTTACAGCCAAAATATGATTACTGACTTGCCGGGGGAGACAGTTCTACAGGATAATAAACGTATTGAATCAAGTTAATGTTGTTTGTGATTCTCTGTGCATGTGTCTATAATCAGTATAATAATAAATCAATATAAAATTAATTATTATTTGATAAAGTTATTTCGGTAATATGAACCAAACTAAATCAATTTATGTGTTGATTCCTGTAATAGAACGAATTTCAGATGGCATTCTGTAATCCATGGTTGTATTACATTTATGCACGAGATTAAAAAATTAATTTTAAAAATCCAACCCTCGCGATTTCCAGAAATAAAAGGCACTGTGGGCACTACAAATGTTAGCACGACTTTGCAAAAAAAAAAAAAAAACCTCTTGCAAGACATTGTTGGAATTTGTTAGAAAGAATTTCAATACTTATTAAACGTTAAAATTTGCAGTGCAGAAATCGTACAAATTAATGTTGGTTGAACAATGCAAACTTTACGTTCAGAAAGCGCTTGTATAAAAGTATTTGTTGAATAATTCAAGTGCCGATGATTATTTTACAACGAACAGAGAAAACCCCGAAATAGAAATCAATTACGGTTTGCCAAATGTCTGTACGTTTTGAGAATGAATTATGGTTTTTTTTTTTTTTTTAAATATTTCACCTATAATATGAACTTGCGTGAAAAACGGTTTGTTTGTAAATTATAACACGAAAATTCAAGTAATACGTGTAACAACGATGATTAACAAAAATTATTTTTAACGATAATAATTCGAATAATTTTCCAGTAGTAGAAATGGGCCATACAACGATGTTCGGCCAAATGGTCGTACAGTATTTTTCAAAAAAATGAGATAACGATAATCGGATAGTCGAGAGGTTATCTCTTAATTTCTCAACAGTTTTTGCCTCCCGGTTGTTCAGTGATTTTTTTTTTTAACTGTAAAATAGTTTCATCATTTCAAACTATAGTAATTGAAAAATTAATACAATTTCAGATTATTTGTCGGTTATTTAGTTATATGAAAAAGAGAAAAAGACATTTACCCCGAGGCTATGCCAATATTTAGTACCTACAGTAACCCGTAGCCATCACTGCAAAGTTGTATTTTGTTGTCCGCGCGAGCACTTTTTAAATTTCTTTACGTTCGGGCCACTCGACGCCGGCGTTAAAGCTCTTTTTACTGTTTTGTTTTGTTCGAGAATTACCACCGGTATTTTTTTATTTTTTTTTTTTACATTTATAGGATAGGTTAAGTCAGGTCTCCCCGGTAAAATCGTACTGCCTTTCGAGATAAGACGGTTTTTCGATCCGAGGTTTCCGTGTTGGAAAACGCGAGCGCCGACGTCGTCTTCTTCAAAAAAAAAAAAAAAGAAAAAAAAAACCCAATTTATTACGATCGTGGTTAATATACCACGAATACGGAATCGCGAACTGTCCCCGAGTGTTCTTTAAACGTTTTAAAACCGTCGGTTGGGCTCCGGCGAAGTCTTTAAACCCGACCCGAATTGTCATAAACCAACGAATAAAAATATAAATTTAATCCGGCCCGGGGGTTATTCGAACCGCGACGGTTTACGGACGTACGGCAGAGATATGACCGCACCGAATACAATAAAATAATATAAAACCGACCAACGGAAACGAGACGGTTAAACAGTTAAACAAACAGTTCGTATTATTGTATTATTATTATTATTATTATTATTATTATTATATAGACGGCGTCGAAAACCGTATACCGCATTTGTCGGTACCCGCAAAAAGTCAACAGACCAGTAACCCCCGATTTAAATCCCCGCCGACTGCGTTTGTCATCGTCACCGCCACTCGTATTCTCGTATATTTTTATCGACATTTAACTAACGGCGTAGTATTTTTTTTTTTTTTTTTTTTTTTTGCAGGGGAAACGGAGAACATTTGCCCTCATAAAAAATATTTACTGGGGGCAACGGTACCGTTTATCCCCCCCCCGCACGGGCATGACATCAATACAGACGTCTCTGACGTCTTCTTAAATAAAGACCGGTTTAATTGTTTTTTAATGTTTTATCCCTTTCAAATTATTTCATAAAAGTTTTTATATATATATATGAATTACATTTCTCGTGTTATATAACACGTTGACGTTATCGCATTATCCGGGCTAGAAACG
This sequence comes from Tuberolachnus salignus, assembly GCA_956483605.1. Classification (NCBI taxonomy): domain Eukaryota; kingdom Metazoa; phylum Arthropoda; class Insecta; order Hemiptera; family Aphididae; genus Tuberolachnus; species Tuberolachnus salignus. The sequence continues at coordinate 35,314,160 of OY101436.1, read as the reverse complement.
CAAGAAAATTAACATTGAACTAACGATGTATTCATTCGTTTATTTTTTACGTTTTGTGTAATTAAATTAGTCTTTGATTATTTTGCATACGTGGAACGAAAATATATTCACAACCGCCTCTATTTGTTTGTTTTTTTTTTTTTTTTTTTTTTACGCCACTGGATATAATTATCGATTCCATACGAGCACCCCCCCCCCGATCTAATAGAATTGACCGCACACTATAATTTTACATTTATTGGCGTACACATTAAACATAAAAATCAAAAAAATTTCCCAAGTATATAACAACTCAATAACCGGGCGTATTGTATTTTGCGAATATTACCGCGTCTAGAATGCCATAATATAATTGTAACGGTTCTGCGATCGTTTCCAATTGAATTGCAACAGAAAATCAAAACAAAATCGAAAATATCTGAAATCGTTTTCCCGTGAATATTTCCATTTTTCTAATGGTTTTTTTTTTTTTTTTTTTTTTTACACCACTGGATATAATTATCGATGCCATACGAGCACCCCCCCCCCCCCCCCCGATCTAATAGAATTGACCTTCGATTCGGCGGGGTACCGCGCACTATAATTTTACATTTCGTGTTCAATAAATCAAATTAGCGGCGCGTCTGCGGTGAGGGGGCGACGGGATTTTTTTAGCTACGATGTGTTGAACCGCCGCTATACGAGACGCGACAATAAAATAACGAGACTTTTTGAATAAAAGTTGTTTATTTTAAAAATGTTATAATTTAATGATTATCACCTTCAAAGTACCTTCCCTCAGCATCAATACACTGTTGCATACGTCGCTGCCATTCTTGAAAACAGCGTTGCCAATTGCTTTCATTCAGCCCATTTAGAAGTTCTGCCGTTTTCATTTTTACGTCATCAACTGTTTGAAAATGGGAAAAGAAATAAGAAGGAAATAAGAAGAAGTCACAAGGAGCAAGGTCTGGCGAGTACGGGGGATGTTGAAGTACAGACATTTTTTTTTTCAGTTAAAAAACGTTGAATTGAAAATGCACTGTGAGCTGGAGCATTGTCTTGGTGAAGAACCCAGCCGTTTTTCCATAGATCTGGTCGCTTCTTTCTGACACGTTCTCTTAATTTAATTAATACCTCTTTATAATAATATTGATTAATTAATTTTGTCGATTTTTTCAACGTATTCGTTTGTTGAAGACGTGGTAGGACGTCCAGAACGATCATCGTCTTCGACGTCCTCCCTTCCACTACAAAACCGTTTGTGCCATTCAAAAACACGAGCTCTTGATAAACATTCTTCACCATAAACTTCGCATAACATACGAAACGATTCCGCGGCAGTTTTTTTTAATTTAACAAGAAATTTAATGTTAACACATGTTGTTCGATTTTTAGATCTAACATTTTTCGGCAGTATAGTCGAACTCGCACTAATAACAAGGCTACTAACGTATAAGAAAATCAATCGTTGTCATCAGTGTTCATAGTACTTTTAGATAAGTGTTTTCTAATCATATTTCAATAATCGTTTTATAGATAACGTTAATAGTTTAGGTTATATTTATAAAGTCTCGTTATTTTATTGCCATACCTCGTAGCCTAGTCACGGTCGCCCGGACTCTTGACCCATCATTGAGAAATCGACTGATATTGTTCTGATATTATTTATCCGACTATTAAGTTCTTGGCGTCACTCTTAGCCCGGCGATTCGCACACTAACGGACAGATTGTCATGAAATTTGAACGGCTGTCATTTGCAGGTTTAGTACCCACCGAAGACGAGGCGAATTCCAAACGCGTTAGGGCCATCTACGCGTCGGGTCCCCGGCACTTTTCAGGCCGCGTGTTACGTTACGGTAGTAGAGAATTATTATTATTATTTTTTTTTTATATATTTATTATAATTATAAAATGTTTCAGCACGCCTAGGTGCTATTGCGACTTTTTAATTTTTACAATTTTATTTGTTACAAATTTAAATGATTATAAATTTATTAACGACATAATTATTAATAGTGAGAGTGATATAATAACGTGTTACACATATGAATATAATAATAACGATGGGGTCTAGTATATTAATAATGATCTTCATTTTCTGATGACGAGTCTCCTGTGTCTGTTAAGAGAATGTCCCGGGGAAGTCGAGGCCGCAGACCTATCTGTTGAGTGTTTTTTTTTTTCCTATATTGTAATGACGAGCACTGTCTTCAAGTATTTTAAATTGGCGTGGAAATTTTTAAATTGGGTTTTAATCCACGAATTATTCTATTTCAAATACGTTCGTCGTTGTATTATAAATATAATTTTGAACCGGGCGCGTACAACATGATATTACGTCGAACTTAATATTATTCGTCCGGCAAATAGCAGCGAAATCGTCCAGCACGGGTCGTTCCTATTAAATAATAAAACATTTTTTTTTTATTATTTTTTTTTAAAAAGCCGACGTACTTCGCACACACACACACACACACACGCACGGTCAGCCACTATTTTTAAACGGGAAGTTTAAAAAGGCAATGATGTTATCGGGTAATTTAATTTATATCCTAAACAATTGTATTTTGATTAAATTTACATTAAAAAACCGTATTGATAAATTACGATTTTTCGGTTTTTAACGAATTTTAAGATATAACCGAACTCCGAAATAATACATTACAATATGTGTATAGGCATACGCGTTAAACATAAAAACCAAAAAATTTCCCAATAGCATTTATAACAACTCAATAACCGGGCGTATTATATTTTGTGAATATTACCGCGTCTAGAATGCCATAATATAATTGTAACGGTTCTGCGATCGTATCCAATTGAATTGCAACAGAAAATCAAAACAAAATCGAAAATATCTGAAATCGTTTTCCCGTAAATATTTCCATTTTTCTAATGGTTTTTTTTTTTTTTCATCCAGTTTTCCGCTGTTATTAGAAAACGGCCCAGGGAAGTATAACAGAAATACACTTTTCAAAACAAAACGATAACGCACAATTTTCTACCGGAAATCACCCGTAAAGTTGATGACCGGGACAATAAAGCCGTTGGAAATGTAGCCAAAAGAAATAAAAGCACCCGTCTCTGTAAAACCAATACGCGTACATCACTACGCTCAGAATCAAAAAAAGTCTACAGAGTTATTACGCGATATTATAAAAAAAAAATGTAACGCGTGTTCGCGATGTCCATCGTAGTTACGTTAGTAATGTTAAAAAAAAAAAAATATGTCGATTAAATCGATTTTGCGAATATTATTGTCCGTTTGGCCGGCGATTTCGACGATTACCGCACACGGGTGAGCCGTTTCTCGTCATATTCTCCGGGTAACGAATTGTAACCGTTATTTATAAAATAATCGTAATTTGTTTTCTACAAGACGCGGAAGACGCGCCCGGCGCCGTGCGCCGCGTCGTCGTAGGTGACCTATACGACACCGGTGCGCGAAAATTGCCAGGCGTTACTATATCCGGGGCGCGCAACAAACAAAACGGACAAAACGGTTTTAACCGTTAGTGATATAATTTATAGGCGGACGGATACCGCGGTCTACGGTATTCGTTGAGACGAAGTCAACGCTCGAACTGTCGTACGCCGAAAAGAGTCGTGCCGAAAAATCGTTTTACTTTCGGAGCCGGTAAAATTTAACGTAAAACAGCCTAGCGTGAAGTTTAATGACCGCGTACATTGTCCAGGGAATGAATCATATCAATTTAGTTAAATAGTAATTTATAAAAAAAAAAAAACTCAGGTTTTAACATTTTCAACGTCTACCGAGACGAGACGTCTCAGGTCAATTATGAATTATCACGTCGTAACGAGTAAAAATTCTAAAATCGTTTTCCAGGGTACGTTTTTCTGTTTTACGTAAACGTTTTATTGAACAAATTTCACGATAAAAAATACTCGAGATCATTTTGAAATTTGTACAAAACATTTCGAACATTTTGCAAGTCGACGAGTTTCCATTTGTCGCGAGATTTTTCTTAAATAACGCGGCGGTGTGATCTCTCCTCTTGTGTTTGGTATTGTAATTTGTAAAATACTTCAAAAAACCGCTTTATTTCGGATGCTCAACGGAACCTTGTGGTTTTACAATGATGTTAATTTTTTATCATTTCGGTGTAAACGGTTTTTCTACCAGAATACTCTGTCGGATCTATACGTACCCACACACTATTTCCGGTAGCGAATTTTGTCTAGTCGGTTTTAGTTTAACGACGTCGTTTTTCGTTATATCAATTAGTTTTTTAACGCGACGGGGAACATCAAACACCGCCGAAAAGGCGACGTAAACCGGCAAAAACACGAATTTGCCAAACTCGAGTTATATTATTGGGGGGGGTTTTTTTTTTTTTTTTTTATTATGTATGTTGATTTCTGGGTTACCGCGGCAACAATGAAACAACACGACTAAAATTTCATCGCTCAGAATGATTTTTCGTTTGCAATTTATCGTTTCGTACGGACGTCCATTAAATTCCTCCCAACTTCCCATCGACCGCAGTGACGACCCCGGCTCAAGGTGTGTGTGTGCAATTTTCTGAATTTTCTAAAATTCTAAAAGTCCCGGCCCGTACACGTCGTCATATATTGTCATTAGAATCAATCGAATTGCCGGATTTATTTGAAAAACGAAAAATCCCAACATTGAACGCGCAACGACATTCGCAGTGATTTATTTAAGTCATAAATCTAATCCGACCCGACCTAACCCAAGCTCAGCTGATGATTAATCACGGTAGGCCCAACGACATGGTCAGAGATTGATGGAACTAACGTCCACTCGATAAATCGGTATTCGGGAGTTTGTAATGAGTTTGGTTATGAAATTTGCCGGTCGTTGTGTTGGCGTTTGGCGATAGAAATAAAGAAATTCGATCAATATCCTGTGGCCCACCCGGACAGTGGAAACCGATGTCGTCCGATTCTTCATAATTAGCAAGTTAAATGGCAAATCTGGAGAGAAAAAAAAACCCAATACTTTAGCCCTGGACACGACCGTTCGAATAGTACGCCGGAATAAATGACATCAACAAGAGTAAAAAGAAGATAGAGGATAAATTTTATATGGGTTTATGTAATTTTTTTAGCGTACATTTTTTTTTGTTTTCATATACGAGACCTGTTCAAAAAGTTCCGGAATTTTTCAATTTTTTATTTAGAGTGCTTACCTACGAGCTATTGAGACTTATCGCCCTCGAAGTATCCTCCCTCTTGGTGTATACACTTTTGCCAATGACGTTTCCATTGTTGAAAGCAATCCTGGCAAGCAGTTTCTGAAATTTCTCGTAGCTCCGATAGTGAATTTTCTTTTATTTCGCTTATCGTAGAAAATCGTAAAACCTTTGTCCTTATTATAACGGAGATTTTAGTTTTGGAACTAAAAAAAAAAAAGTCTGCTGGTGTCAAGTCGGGAGAATATGGTGGACGAGGAAACACGGTCATGCGATTTGTCAAGCAAAAATCTCGAATTAACAGGGAAGTGTGTGCCGGAGCGTTGTCGCGATGGACAAAACCATGAGTTTTTCTTCCACACTTCAGGCCATTTCCCCCGTACTTTTTCTCGAAGACGTTTTAATACTTTTAGATAGTACCGCCGGTTAACAGATTGCCCTGCAGGTAGAAATTCGTGATGAATAACTCGCGGGTTGTCAAAGAAAAACCGCACAATTTCATTGACTTTTGTCACATGACCATCGTCCGTCGATGTCGACGGACGTCCTGAACTTGGGTCGTCATCAACTGATTCCCGACCGTCTTTAAAACGTTTAAACCAGTCGTAATACCGAGTACGTCCTAAACACTGATCATCTTAAGCATTTTGCAACGTTTTTATGAGTCTCAGTAAAAGATTTACAATGTTTAACACAAAATTTAATATTAATACGTTGTTCGTGATTGTTATTCATTTTAAAAATCGCACAATACACACGACTCGTCTACTTTGAACGCGCACAGTTAATGGATAGATAACAAAAAAAAAACATTTGATATTTAATTGAAAAGATAACTGCTTATCTCTATTTTATTTTAATCTAATAACATTTACGATACTATAAATTTTCTACTTTTAGGAATTATAATTCGGGAACTATTTGAACAGACCTCGTATTTAACAATAAATTAAACGTACACAATTTTATTATATTACAGGGTGACCCGTACGTCTCGTATTTAAACGTCGTGTCTCGTTGTTCCGAAAAAAGACATACGGGACACATTTTGTCCAGTTTTTTTTAAGTTTTTTAATCCCGGTTTTCCCCCTACTGTTAATTTATAACTTAACTAATAATTAGCAATCTTAGAATATCCTTTGACAATGCCGGATACGAATGCTGCAGTAGAACAGATTTTTTCAACCATAAGTGTGTTGTGTACAGACGAAAAAAACAATCGGTTTTTCGTTAAAACTATCAAATCAATTATCATCGTGAAAACACATTTTAATAAATGTTCTTGTAATGAATTTTATAATATCTTATATTAAAAAAAAAAAAGAAAAGAAAAACTAAGTCACTCGATGCAATCAGTTCAGCATAAAAGTACACAAAAACAGCAGTAAAAGTTATTTACTCATCATCATCATCAAAATACATTTTTTTTTTTTTTTCGTATTTTTGTGTACATATTAATATTTTATTTGTATTTCAATACTATTATACAGCACACATGTAATTTGTTTTTTTTTTTTTTTTTTTTTTTTTTTTATATTAATATATTTAGTTAGGCAACTTAATTGTACCGTATTTTTATGGTCACACGATTATATAACCTACGCATAATATTAAACGTTATAGAATAAAAAGAACCATTTTTTTTAATTTTATTTCGGTGATTATGCACTTTGTATTTAGTTTTAAAGTTGATATTTGTGTCGCCGATACAACGCTTATTACGATTACTTGTTAACTATAAGAAATTTTACAGGGATTTCGGATTTATCATTAATCGACGAGTCATATTTAAATTGAAACGTTAAAAAACCGAACGAAAAAAAATGACCATTCAAGTCCATTTCCACATTGCCACTATTGCCATTCATTAAATAATAGTCACTGCCCTATATGCGCCCATATATTTATTGTATTAAACGTCGTTTTTGAACAGATATCACGATTACGCAATAAATACATATTGTGTTGAGGGGCCGGTACCGTTTTTTTCTTTCTTTCTTTTATACGAAAGTAAATTTGAACATTTTTAAATGTCGACCGGTTTTCATTTTTTTTTTTTCCCAAAGATTTCGTTTGAAATCTGGCTGCTTCGAATAATGGCGTACTCTTGATTGGGCTGTTTTACAGCCACAGGGCTGTACATATCCGACACGCACACGTCCGCAAACATACTCATTTTTATTCAATTTATTTTATTTATTCGTATTACGAAATTGTTAAAGATTTGATACAGAACCGACAGTGCGAAGAGTTTATTGATTATTTTGTCAGTGGCCACTAGAGATTTCTGTGCCGCCGTATCCTTTTTCACGGACACGGCGAATTGAATTCCCGGGCGAGTGTAACCTGTCCCACATTGTACGGAAACAATTTCGGTTTGTGTGAATTCAGTTTATACACAGTATTAACATAATCCCATCCGCGGAGGCTGTTTTAAAGCGAAATTAACATTAAACCGCAAAATTACGGGGTTTTTTTTTTTTTTTTTGTAAGTACACGGGATTTATGAGCAATTGAATTGTTTGTTAAAACGGCAAATCGTTTAATACTCTAATAAATACATATCGCGTAATACAATTTAAATATTTTCACGTGGTATTCGGCGGACTTGGAGGTTTTGGGTAACACGGTGCGATTTTAGACGTAGTACGGCCGGGCCGGTTCCCGTACGAGTATTTCAATCCGAAAATGTTTTATCGGAATAAAAACGTGAAAACTATAATTTTATTCGTGTACGAACCGGATTCGTATTGCACTGCGGGGAGGACGATAAAAACGCAATTGATCCTCTAAATCCTCTAAACTTACATCGTCTAATTCGATTTTGGGAATATTATTTGCCCGTTTAAATACAGTCTATACAGAGTAGAGGTGTACAGAAATTAATATATCATCAGAGCACAATAATTACGATTACATTCACAACGGTCGGACGCATTATCCGAATATTTTGTTCAGTGAGCGTGTTAATTTTAATTAAAAACGGGACGGGTATAAAAATTCGATCGTGTACAATTTTCGCGGTGGTAAAAATGCCATCAGAAAGTAGAAAACGTAAAAAAAAATTATAATAACGAAAAAAAGGCCGTCCGTTGAAACGACCGGGGGAAAAAATGTACACCTATATTTTTTTTTTTGTTTAAGTTAATTTTAATACGAGTACATTTGAATAATGTTAAAAATCAAATTGTAAGCTTATCAATGTGATATATGTGGCATTGGTTTTTCGCATGTTTTGAGAATATTCTGGTATACGATTAGAAATGTCTGCTCGTAAACTTGAATTAAAATTTTACGATTTAAGATTTCTCTATATTGCTTATATGCGACCCCTTGAATAATGCGGCGGTGTGATTATTAGTTATTGTAATTTGTAAAATACTTCAAAAAAACGCCTTCATTCAGATTCTCAACGGAACCTTGTGGGGTCTTGTGGTTTTACTATGATGTTAGTTTTTTTTTTTTTATTTCGCTGTAAACACTTTTTCTACCAGAAGGCTCTGTCGGATCTATACGGTCCCACACACTGCGAATTTTGTCTAGTTGATACACTAATGATGTCGTTTTTACGATATATCAATTAGACGGGAAAAAAACTGCCAAAAAGGCGACGTAAAAGGGCCCGAAAACACGATTTTGCCAAACTCGAGTTTTATTATTAGGGTTTTTTTAATTTATTTTCTATATGTATGTTGATTTCTGAGTTACCGCTGCATCAATGAAACAACACGACTAATACTACTTCGCTCAGAATATTCGAATTGAACCAATAAACGAAGTGCTGAACGCCTCGTAGATTTGGGTATTAATCGAGTACTTTGCACGTTCCCGAAATTCCGAGGCGACAATAAATATAAAATATTCCGACTATCGTTGCGCAGACTAGAGTCCAGTGTAACAATCCGCATTGGAGATAACGATTACGATAATTATTTCGTATTGCGCATAATATTATCACTCGATCGGCCGATAATAGTAAAATTAATTTTTTATTACGATCGCGATCGACCCGGTTGGCGACCGCTGTAGTAAAAAAAAAAAAAATATTATTATTACCGATTTCACGAAACGACAAGGTTATTCGGAAAGGAATTCTGCTGTCCACGCGTACCGGGATATTTGCATCTATGATAATATTGATAATAAATATTATCATACTCGTTTCAGTGAAATGTTTCCGTGCCCCGTCGATGGCTGTACGACTGTAAATTTATTATTGTTGAGTGTAATAGGACGACATTCCGGTGTGTTATACGCGGTTTTATTGCAGTATATATATATATATATACTTTTTTTTTCAATGAAAATCGAAAACATTGAACGCTAAATTGATAGGACTGCGTGACTTTCTAATGTGATAGGCTATTTGAATGCATTGACTAGTAATTATTCTACAATATTATAATAATTATTGTATAAAACGATAAATGTTTTTTTTTTTTTTCATTTCTTTTGGCCGTTATTTCGATTTCGATGTGGGTTTTTCTTTTTTTTTTTTAAAAAACGGAGTATTTCCTGCGATAAAAATTCTTTAAAACATCAACCGCATAGGCGCCGGGGCTCGTGAAGCCGAAACACATTTACCGACACACCTGAGGCGCGTGTATCCGGGCCACCGAAATTTCTTCGTAAAAGTAGACGGACGCTGGCAAAATTAACAAGCAAAAAATGTAATTTCAAATTGGCTGTTAAAAATAATTGGACCCCTACACGCCAAATGTATTTTCAATTACCGCCTTGCCACCTAGCGTTAGTTTAATATTAATTCTATACACAGTACATTAAACAAATATAATCATATTTAATACAGGTTTTTATAATTTAAATTGTAAACATTTTGGTGCCTACATTGTTAATTATTTTTTTTTTTTTATTATTACCAACACACTATAACAAATATATTGGTTTTGCGTTCAAAAAAATTGCTGTCGATATTGTTTATTCTCATTAAGTAGTGTCGACACTGCCGTCGATATTTGCGTTATGATTGTACCGTTAAGTATTCCACACAAATTATTCATAAACTCATGATATACTACACTTAATCGATATTACTCGTGCTTATTATACTTCACGTTAGTTTAATGGTTTTTTTTTACTATTGCGTTTATGTATGGAAATATTACGTAACGCAATACAGATTTATCGTCCCTCGGTGTATTTTGACACACCCACCCGGTACTGCATTTGAACCGAAGAAGTCAGCTTAGGTTCTTCGCATGGGTTCGGCGCGGCTGATGATCAACACATCTATCGGGGGTAATGGTGAACAGACGTTTTCATCGTTTCGTGAATACCAAAAATCTGCGTTGTGTATACAAATCTGGAATGTAAAACGTTTGAATTTCAATGCAATTATTTAGTCGTCGATAGTTTTGGGCAGTCGATAAATACCCCGTGACGCGTGTTGCGTAATACGTACCGTCTGAGGGACATTTTCGACTAAGTTCTTACGTGAGCTCGCCAAAGCTGAGGAAAGAGCGTTTTTATACGCGAGTTATTTTTATTATCAACTGTCTTTAACGCTATCGATAATTACAATTAAAAAAAAAAAAAATTACTTTCTAGATTTGTACTATTATTAGTAATAAAAAAAAAATGTGTAAAAAATCAACGAAATTAAAAAATACGAAATCTCCATCTAGGTTTTTATCTACACGTCCTTTATTATTAAGTATAATATTTATTATATCGAAACGACTGACCAATTGCCACTGATAACAACTGAACATTTTCAATGTTATACCGAAATATGCGAAAAATGATAAAAAAAAATTCTATACTGATTTCTGTTTTGTTTAACATAATATATGTATGAGATTTAAAAGAATGAAAAAAATGTATTTTTTTACTGTCATCTCGTTAAAATAATAGTATTCAGCAAAACAGTATGAAATCGTATTAAATTACAACACAGGAACGCAAACGAAACTTAATAAAAATATTGAAAATGAGATACAAAAAGTATACATACTATAAATTTACTTACTTTTTTCTCCATTTTTATTTTATAACGTTCTATTATGTATGTACAACGCATAATTTTCTTTTCGAAGACATAAATGTATTTTCTATGTAATATAATATTCAAGTATATAATTATTAAATTGTTATAGTAGTTTAAATACAAATACATTACAAATTGTTTACCTATGTATTGAATTTGGTCAGCTATCAAGAAATTATATTTTATAAATATTCATACGATCGAGACAAACGTGTAAAAATCATTACGGAATATATTATCGAAAATTAACATTTGATAAAACCCTTGTATATATGTAATATGATAATTTTTTTTTTTATTATTCATCTAGAAAAACGTTATTACACCTACGGTCATTCTCTCGTTATTTTCTTGTTTCCCGAACATTGTAAATTGTATTTTATATTGACTTACTAATAATAGTAAGTACAATTATATTAATACTTACTTTTATTATAACAATTACAATGCACCGACACGTAATTCGGATTTATTCGATCGCGTCATAATATTATAATATTTTTTTTTTAAACACAAAATCAATCGCGTACTTTATATTCTTGACACATCGATAGGCCACAGGTGGAAAGTTGCGGTGGTATGATATATAACGTCTAAATATATTAAAGGTAAATATATTAACAATATATCAGTATAATACGTACAAAAAAAAAGTAACGGTAATAGTAATAATACGATTATCTTATTAGACTATAGCATCCACAATGTTTGCATTAAGTTTATAAAAATGTCTACACAATATTCTTCGGTCGGGCTCAATTCTAGGTCATATCAATAAAGTTTTTATGTTAAATTTCCAAACTTTTTTAATATCAAACTTCAATAACATACTTATAATATTATAGTTTACACTTAAAAAAAATGTATCAACATTAAATAATTGCTATTTCGTTCTTACTAAACCTATTATTAAACTTACATCGTATAGTTATGGTGGGCAATGGAGACGGCCCAGACGGTGCACTTTATCCCTTGGGTTTTTAATTTCTGTAGTATATATATATGTAAAAAAATTAAGTTATGAGTTTATATTTGATAAAATTATCGCCTAATCCGGTTTTTTATGTTCATTGACAAAACTACTAAACTATAAAAATAAATGTATATTCATTATTTTTTTTTACATATTTATTTTTGAGATATAAATATAAATAATAACGTTGGAATCAATTCTATACCAAATAGTCCAGCGCCATGTGAGTAGCTTTTTCATAAACTTTAAAAGTGTACATTTTTATGAAAACCGTAAAAACTACGACTTTTCAAAACGCGATTAACCCGACTTGGCTTAGAATCGTTTTTTTTTTTTTTTTTTTTTTTAACAACAGTTGATTCTTGCATACTGATATGAATTGAATTTCGTTCTATATCCAACCTTCCCAACTTCCCGTCAACAGACAGTGGCCAACTGTTGGTGCGAAATATGTTCGTCTTCATTCATTTTTTTTTTCATTTTTTGTTAACTGCCTTATTTTATTTAAATAACCAACAGCGTTGTCACTATAATTACAATGCATATTAAATAATACACGAGTAATAAATATATGAATACATTAATATGTTCGGGGTTGTCCCGACAATTAGGTAGCCCCCCTATCATAAATAAATAGGTAATTATTGTATTCGATTTTAAAGTGAAATATACATTTTTTTTTTTTTTAAAACGGGGTAATTAACACCAACATTTAGTAATCAATTTAAATTAAGTTTTAGTGGCTCCTAATACTTCATCTGTAGTGTTCATTATTCATAATATTTTTTCATTAAACTTACAAATTAAATGAATAACACAATTTTACGGAACAAACAATTGCTTGTATTATTCTTACGCTCTTGTTCAGATTATATTATAAATAATATAATATTTTTTAACCGTCAGTCATGGCAGTTAACTAGACTTTTTTTTTTTTTCATAATTTTAATTAAATCTGATGAACCAGGTAACTGCACTAACTATGCATATATTATAATATTTCTGTTTTTACATTAATTATAATACCTACCAATTTTTAAATTACCCCGCACTAGTTTATCAAGATAAATAAATTCTTTTGATATAGTTAGGCATAATAATATTTTCTTTCGCTTTTCGAATTCAAACAGAGCACAATTGATTTGTATATGATATTTGTACTATGAAGTTTAATATAAAAATATATAATAGGTTATCGTATTTGTTAGTGTTAAAGAAACGTGTCTATAATGTTGTACGTAACCTAATAATAAAAAATACAATTTTTTTTTCGCTGTAATTGATATTATTAGTATATAGTTCGGCACGGCATTATTTGTAACGAGGCAAATTAAAATTGGAATATAATTTTTTGTTTTAAAACGTTAGCCATATATAACGCCAGTGCTTGAATTTGGGGAGGGAGGGGACGAGTAGAGTTTCTTAAAAATTCTTACCACTTCTCGTTTTTTTACGTATATACATAGGACACCGTGAACATAATATTTGAACATTGGACATAAAGACGTTTAAATCTTCAGACACTAATAATTTATTTTATACACTTTTACGTCACCCTTTTAATTTTGTTTTTTTTTTTTTTTTTACCAATTCACGAACTGTATATAATGCAAAATACGAGCATAATATTTCGTTTTCGAATTCCAGAATTGCATATACCTGTTTAAGGACGGACAATCATCCGAATCGCGTCGTGCGTTTGTTGAAATAATATGTACATTTTTAACCGTGAGTATTATAGCGAGGGTATTTTATACAAGGACATAATTACTCTTACTCGTTACAGTAGACGGGGATTTTAATAATCGCAGCAGACATGCTAAAAACGAAAACATAAAATTGAACATTTTCGAGTACATGTTAATTTGTCAAAACACAGTCTTTCTCGAAATCAGAAGCCACGTAACAAAAGCGGTTTTGATATTCCCAACGAAAACATTCGGCAAAACACTTCCTAATCTAACTCACGAGAACTAATCCGAGGCCCGAGAAAGTTAAATTAAGATTTCTTGTCGAGTCTATAGAGTGTATACCTACGTCAGCGGTATGGTAGAGAAACATAGTTTTTAATATTTCACACTTTAATAATGACGCTATTTAAATATTTGAATTTCGTTTAGTCTCCTTTTGTGAAATAGGAATTGTATACAAAATTACGGCATCTTTTGTTATAGTTTTTTCCCTCCCTCCCGTCAATGAAACACCACGTCAGATAAATCAAGTAACAGCGTAAATAATTATGTTTTATGCGAGTTACAATAAACGTCTTCGTTATTCGTGTAATTAATTATAGTCGCTGTGTTTGTTGTCGTTTTGCTTAAAAATTGAAAATATATAAAATAAAATATATCCCACTCCGGGTTGAGAAACATAGTATTAACAGCATTTCAAACGCTACAAAATATTATATATCAATAGTAATTACCTAATTTTTTCTTCTTTCTCGGCTCTAGATTCACTTGTATATTGTCAAAAAATCAACTATGATTGGAAACGTTCATTGTGTAAAAAATGTTTATTTCCCTAGTTACGCTATTGTATTAATATATTATACTTATTTAATTTATGTTTTTATAGATGTAATATTTTTTAATTCGCAGGTTAATACGCTTTAACACGTTTCTACTATATTATACCTCCCAAAAAAAAAAAAAAAAAATAAAAAAATAAGGTAATAATTTATGCAAATACTTATACATTTGTAATTGATACGCGAAGAAAGGAATGTTTTGGCGCCGGAGGGCAAAAATTAAATAATAAATGTACTTTATAGAATATCTCGCAGACACACGGGTATAGGTTATTTTCAAATATTTACGTTTGACAATATTATAAATCACCATTGCGAATAGAAAGTTACATTTATTTTTACTGAAATTTGTATAGAGAATCGTTTATAAATGATTTACGACTATTATAATCGATAATTATTGCAGGTATTTACTTGTATATTAAACATATATAATACAGATAAATATAATAATGAGTAGTTAAAAGTAATATTATATTGTCGGTCGGTTTATAAAATTTTTTTTATCGTCTAGAAAATAATTATTTTAGTACAAATATTAAATTCAAATTTCCGTTGATATTTTTACTAAAGGTTTTTGAAACTTAATACAATCGTATGCCAGTTTATTACAATATTATATTAATATAACGTATAATCTAGGATTATTGTTTTATCGGCACATACAATTTATTTTACAACACGTACTATTTGTATAGGCAGATTAAATTATCTCCGACCAATGTATATTACTGGCTATCGAATATCATAATTTGATCGTAAAATTAAAAAAAAAAAAAAAAAAAAAAAAACCGCTTTTAGTGCTGTGGCCATCGCCATAATTTACTCCTACACTTCCTAAAACAGCAAACATTAACAGTATCCGATGAAATATCCGCAGAACTACATTTATATTATTGTACGACATCCCGTAACTATTTACAAATCGTTAATAATTGTTAATAACTTATCGTAACAAATAATTCAATCAGTTATAATTTTTATATTAAAAGACCCTATTTCGAACATTTTTTTTTTTTTTTAGTATGTGGAAAACTTCTTACAGTGCGCATTGGATTTCAATATTTGATTATGTAACTAATAACTACGAAGAAAAAAAAAATATATATATATATATATATTAGTCTCATACAAACTGTAATATTATAGGGTTTAGAAATATATATTTCAAAATCCAAGTTCAATGCACCGTGAAAGAAGTCTTCCTCATTTCATTAAAAAAAGACGATTGAAATTGGTTGGCGATTTCACATATTCTTTTCCGTAAAGCATATTTTTATGGAAAAAACAGGTCGCGCACAGGCGTCTTAATATATATATTTTGGCACCGATCCAACGGGCAACTCACACTTTCTATTCCAGTTATTGTATTTATAGCACTGTTAAAAAAAAAAAAAAAAAAAAATACATTAAATTACTAATTATAGTTGCTTTTATTGCGTAGGTGGATATTATGACGACATTATATTATGCCGGTAAATTGTATATAAAACAATAATATACATCTGTGTACTTGCTTATTTGGGAACATAATTTATTTTTAATTTAAAATGTAATACAATTATACCTAACTACCAATTCGGTTTTCACGCGCAACATTCAACGATCCACCAGTTACACCGACTAGTCGACTCCGCCTCTTTTGCACTTGAAAAAAAAAAATGTACTGTTCCTGTGTTTTTCTCGATATCCAACAAGCCTTCGATAGAGTATGGTACCAGGGTCTTCTATTTAAGATAAAGAAATTTCTGCCTCCAACATTTTATTCTTTTCTTAAGTCATATCTAGCCGATCGCTATTTTCAAGTTAATTTTAAATCCGCATATTCTAATATAGCAAGTAATAGAACTGGTGTTCCGCAAGGAGGCATCGTTCCTCCAATATTGTATAGCATTTATGCTTCAGACCAATCAACCACGCTTAATTCGTTAGTGGCAGACTATGCAGATGACAAACTTATTATATCTACTGTGGGCATCGCATTACCTGTAAATCCATCTATCCCTTATGGAGGACTGGTATAATAAATGGAGGGTAAAGGTCAATCAAGCCGAATCAAATCATACTACCTTTACTCTTAAGCTTGGACAGCGCCCACCTGTTACTCTCTATGGTACACAATATTCAATAACTATGAAAACTGTTAAATATCTTGGATTTAAGACCGACAACTTACTTGGGCCCATCATACACGTGCTAAAAGACTACAGCTAAATCTTCGACTTTGTATGCTTAAAACCTTACTTGTTAACAACAGACATACAGACCTAAATACAAAACTACTTATGTATAAGTCCCTCATCAAACCCATTTGGACTTATGGTCTTCAGCTTTGGGGTAATGCTAAAAGATTAAATATAAATCGAATTCAGGCGTTTCAAAGTATTGCATTAAGGAAATTAACAAACTCTCCCTCATATGTATCAAATCAAACCCTCCACAACGATTTGAAAATTAAAACTGTAAAAGAAGAAGCAACAGCATATTATAAAAGATTCCACAATCGTCTAGCCTCATATTCCAATCACCTAATTAAAGCCCTCTCAACAAATGTTATTTCTGGTAATCCTCAAAGGCGTTTAAAGCGCAATTGGTGTAGAGATTTTTTAACTTAATCTAAATAAAGGAAGAGAGAGATAAAAAAAAAAAAGAAGTTAACTGTATAAAAATCTTCAACTGAAAGTGTCACCACGGGTGGCTTTTTTATCAAGTTTTATTCATGTCACTTATTACTTGCAAATACTCTTATTGTGCCTTCAGGCACAGATTGTGTATGTATCAATAAAGGAAAATAAAATAAAAAAATTTAATATATATATACGTAAATATCAAAATTCCAAATTTCTAACCCTAGCGGTTTTAGCCGTGCGTAGACATGATGCAGCTATGTATTTATTTAATGTTTCATACGTTAAATTCGTTTAATTCGTACGTGTGTTTACTTTAAATAATAAATCAACGATAATTGTTGGTAATTTGGCTGACTAAACGACACAGCATTTTATTGGACCGAAAGCAATATTTTTGTGTTCTATACGCCGAATCCGATAATAACGAAAACGATCTAAAGAATATTTTTTTCTTTTTACAACGACGACGAAATAATGCAATTTACGTAAACGTTTTCAAATAAAAACGGACGGGTTGTAATGACTGTCACTCTAGTAACATTACTACAATAATAATTTACATTTGTTCATGTCGGTACGAAATTAAATTAACATTTTTATTATTTAAGTTTATTTGCATACGGTTGTGTAAAATAGTTGTTCGGTATAATATTATCGCGCCGCGTAAAATAATATTGCAAATTTGTTCAACGTTTTTTTTTTTTTTTTTTTTAATTATTTTTAAAATAATTTAGTTGCTATTTTCAATAAATTTATATACGAAACTGACAAAATGAGCATTGGAAAAATATAATACCGACGTCGGCTATTTTTTCCTATTCAGTTGACTCCCGACTGTTATCGAATTCCGGTAATACGTTTGAATGCGTAAATTATATTATGTTTCGGTATTACGAACCTAATCTAACCTAACCAACTTAGATTACCGTCTGTACCTTTCAACCGGATTAGTTTCCTCACTGGGTAATTTATGCGTTATAACCTCTAGGAAAAAAAAAAAAAATCATCATATTATTTGTATTTCTCTGGGACATGTTTGGGTTTAGCAAATTAAATGAAGAGAAATCATAAAACAAAAAAAAAAAAATATATAAAATTTCCTCGGAATTCACGAGTTAGACGTGATTATTTTTTTTAAACTTTCGATCGCGGTACAAGGGCTGAAGATAAAATATTAATATAACACGGCAAAGGTACCGCGTTAAACCAAACTTTCGCCCGTAGGCGAAATACACATAATTATCCGGTTCTACAATACCAGCTCTCTTTTTACATAAAAAATATCGTCTTAAAAATAATAATAATTTTTTTTTTTTTTTTTTTTCATACAAAAAGAACAAAAAACAAACAAATACTTATACGTCAATTTGATATTTAATACAATTTATATATTACGCAATTATTTATACGGGTCTATATATGGAAATACAATTAACAATCCTCGGATATTAAGTAGCAAAAAATTATCGAGTTTTTGGTCCATATGCAGGATTTGTTCGTTTTAAATTCCGAGTGTAGTGAAAATAATAATAGTTTTTATTAAGATTTGATTTTTTTTTTTTTCCCCGGCATACACTTGCGGTTAAGTAATAATTCTTCGATTTGTACACACATTTTTGCCCAGCGGTACATTATTTGAAGCATTTTTTTTTAACTCAACAGGGGTGCACCCCTTGGGTCCTTTTTATGGTTTTTTGTACACCGTACGCAATTACGTTAAACTTTAACTTACATTAAAGACAAAACTATCTTCTTCTTCTTCTTCTCCTTCTGTAATCTTCAATCTAATGATTGGTTTGCAACAAAATCCATGCTTCCCTATCGCTGGCCTTTCTCTTTAATTCTCGGTCTTCTATAATCTGACACATGTATTTTAATCGTGATTTTCCTCGGTGGTTTTTTCCATCCCTTCGAAAATTAGACCTAGCAACCCTCCGTGTCTGAGAATATGACCCATCCATTCGTTTCGTATTTTACTTATATTTTTCCACAAAGATGTTTTCTCTAAAACCCTTTCTAAAACTTTATCGTTGGTGATTTTATCGGTCAACGTTATCCATTGCATCCTCTTATAGCAGCACATTTTCGAAGGTCTCTCTCTGTTTTTCTATGGCGGTTTTTCATGTTCCTAACTTCCGTATAGCACAATAAATCAAATGTACGGTTTTAGTAAATTTGTCCTAATGTTAAGGTAGACCAACAAAACTATAGCCGCCGATAAATCGGTTTTATTATTATTATTTTGTTTAGCGGTTAACCCGGAACGGAATACGAGAGAAGAAATTCGACGGGCCTCCGAGGACCGTGAAATTGTTGGGGCCCCGAGCAATTGTCGGGCGTTAAACGCGGTTCTGTGTACGCGGCGTGTACCTCGGGACCAGACCCGGGAACTCTACGGACGCACCTCGCGCACACAAATACTAGGCGGATACCGAAGACGGAATTTCCGGACGGTTAGCGTGGCGGTCGGGGGACGTCCGGCCCGCGACGACCGCCGCGAGATAGCGTCCGGCCCGCGACGAGAGGCGACGGGCCGAAATGGTGTTCGACGATTGCGGCGGAAAACGCGAAAGTTTGGCCGGTACATCAGCGTAGCGCGTCGTGTACGCGTCCGGGCGTCCGGCGGGGGCTTTCGATTATTAATCGTTGGGTTATCGGACGGAAACGGCGGGCGTGGTGATAGGCTACCTATCGAACCTAACGTACGCGCGACCGAATCCGCGTGCCGTCCGCGCCGGGTTTTAATTGGCAATTTCCCCCCCCCGCCCCCACCAGACAACCGACAACCGGTCGGTTGACAACAATCAAAGTATTTATAACGAGACGCGTTCTCCCGCAATACCGAACGAATATAACGACGAAAAACCTCTTGCGATATATATATATATATAAAACTCGCTAATAGTCTCCCGGGAATGTGCTCCGAATGTTAAAATGGTTTTTTTTTTTTGCATTATTTCCATACTCCCCTACAAGTATTAATATTTATTTATTTTGTCGTTGTTTTTTTTTTTTTTTTTTTTTTGTCGTTGTTGTCGTCTTCTGTCTCGAATAACCCCTTCGGTCCACGAATTCGCGGTCGGTTCGTATTATTTTTTAAAAACAATTTTTTTTTTTTTTTTTTTTTGCTACCAAAGTCCCTCGGTCCGGGTCCACCACTAATGAGCCGCTCCGGAGGAATAGAATTTATAATTAATTTCCAAACCTCACTCCGCTGACGATTTCCGCGAGCGCGCGCGGGCTATCACTAATTGGACAGACCTTCGCCGCCGACACACACTCGGTAATTGGGTAGAAATAATTCAGCTTTAATATTATATATATATATAGTTTTTTTTTTTTTTTTTTTTAAACTCTTTCCATTTTATTTTTTATATATACTTTTTTTTTTTTTCGCATTTGTATCCGCCACTACTGTACGGCGACGTCCCGTCGTATAGTTGTTGAATAATGACCTCTGCGGTCGGATATCGAGAGAGATACACGCGTATCCAATATTTTACGTTCGTTTATAACGTTCGACGGTGTTGTGTATGTGTGTTAAGTGAATATTAAAACCGATCTTCGGCTGTTACATCTATAATAACAGCAGTCGTATAAAAAAAAAAAAAAAAAAAAAAAAAAAAACCGACGGCATCACGTCAATCGGCGTGTCTATAGCGTATACCGCAATAATAACGTATGCCGCGTTGAACAATATTTATTAATATTTTTTTTTTATTATTATATACAATAGTAATAAAGTGTCGTCCATATATATATATATATATATATATATATCGAATCTAATATTATGTGCACAATTAATAAATATACGATTCACGGCGGTATATCTAACATACGAGACGGCGCGGTGTTGAGAATTATCTGGATAATATATATATTTTTTTTAAATTTATCTATGAATAATCATTTATCTAGATAAAATATACCACCAAAAAAAATAAATAATAATAATAATAAGAAGAAAACGTATTATTAATATCTCCACAGTAGGAAATATTAAATGTACTCGTATGTTTTACTCTTAGTTGAAAATTCGGTTACCGGCTATACAGTATATAGTAATCCCACGCCCTTTGTATTTTCAGAATTATTTTAACAGCTTACAGTTAGTATCACCATACTATAATGTTCTCGGCAACGACAATAATAGACAATTTAAAAAAATGATATTATCTTTTTTTTTTTTTTAATCTACACATAAGTTACACTTATCTATTGTTTTATCTGAGATGATTAAAATATTGGTTATTTCTTATCTAGACGATTTCGGAGTAACTAATTTATATTTTTATCTCGATAAATTTCACTTGTCTACGTTTCAACACTATATACTTTTGAATTACTGATTTCGAGTTAGGCATCTATACTATACTGCGGACGTTGAGTACCATAACTTTAAGTTTACGCGAAAACTGTACCAGGACGTTAAAAAAAAAAAAAAAAAAAATGTTATTTTAAACCTATATTAGACCCTAAAGCTTTTTGTTTGTTGACAAATTCTAAATATATATATGACGTTTCGGGTCTCAGATATTAATATATGGCAACGGTTTTTTTATATACATTTCATAAGAGTTGAACGCCTTATTTTAATTGCCTTATTTTGTATGCATATTATAAAACATTGCGTTTTTAAACAAAATTGTTTACAATACTATACTTATATATATATATATATATATATATATATATATATATATATATTACCTATACTTTATATCTCAAAGAGATCCACGACTCGGAAAAGGTCAATAACCCATGTCTTTATGGAATCATATATCATTCCTTTGGACCATTTTTCTTTTCACCGTCCCAAAAACATTTGTCAAAGAAAAACACAAAACCTTTCAGAACCGTTAGCTTATTATAACTATATAACATGCATTCGGAAATATATGAAATCATAATATTTATTTAAATTATGTATATGTTGACTGACTGTAGATACGTTTTCATGTGGACAATATAACAATTTGCAGTAAATGTCGAAGTTAAATCAACATTTTTATTTCACGTATATACATATTGGTTCCTTCATTTTTAACAGTCGAGATGATTATTTTTAATATATGATCATTGACCAAGTAAAAAAAAAAAAAAATTCTAATTCAAGTGTTAGTTTCTGGTTTTAAACACTTAAGAAGAGTGTGTTGACTTTCCTCCGGTTTTTTTATAGGTCTGATAATAAACGTTTGCAATACAAGTATTGTGGCAATTCGTAATTCGTTGTTGCATGTACCGTGGCCTGCTCAATTTTAAACAGTAGACACGTGTTTGATTGCATTGGATGTTGAACACGCAATTTTAAAATTTCACTCGCCCCTCATATTGTTATATGTTTGACGGTGAAACCATGACTACCAACTTTTGATTTTTAAACGGCGTCCTATCATAAAAAAATCCACAAATCGATAAAGTTTTTATGTTTGGCCATTTTGACTGTGCGGGTAGGAAGGGATCAGTGGAGCATAGATTGTGCGGGAGTATGCGGTTTAAAATATATCGAACACTTTGATCGAGAATAATTATAGTTTACCCAGTTTTTCTTGTCTGTCGTCTAACCTAACGTAACCGTACTAGAAAATTAGACACATGTGTTATAGCACATAACGCCGCAATGTAATGAAATCGTCGCAGCCTTTTAAGGAAATTTTGAATCGGATTATACGAGTACAAGGACGTTTGACATTTGGATAATTTGAGTGTTTGTATAACACAGAATTAATAATTTTTGTAGTATTAATTATCAAAACAAATAGTTTTAATATAATTTATGAAACTAAAATTATTTAGCTTTTTTTTTTTTAATACTAATTAATATTAATCGTGTTATATTATTATACATAATTTTAAGCTTTTATATCAGTTACATTTTGTTTATTGTTATTCTTAGTTGGTATATTATATTTTGTTGATGGTGTTCAGAATTATTGCACTTTGTTTTATTTTTTATTTGATTAAGCTGGTAAGTAGATACAAACAATAATAGTGGCAGTTAATTAATTTTTCAAAACAAGTCTTTGTTGGGTCACTATATTAATATACAAAAAAAAAAAAAATCTCTAAAATACTTAGTTTTAAGCTATAGTTACACTGGGGGAGTGCTGTTTTATCCGAACGAATCTTTTTAATTTCATAATAATATCATATTTAAATACTGATACTGTTACTATCTTTCGCCCCTTAAGCTTACTAAAAAAAAAAAAAAAAAAAAAAAAAAAAAAAAACAATGGTCTATTCAATGTGTATAACCTTTTTTTTTTATTTTTTTTTTAAATAACGATTTCCACCACTAATATTATGCAATATCTCTACACCTAAAACAAATTAAGTAGATACCTATCTATGTTATTGTTTTGATACGTATGCAATTTTAGAAACGTAATATTATATGGTAGCGAAGACGAACAAAGTAACATTATATTATTATATATTATTCTAAAATGTATTTTGTTAGACTAAATATTATATTCTGTTTTATGTGAAATATTTCAAAAATCTAATTTCGGGAACAAAATATTACATTTCTTTAGTATCTAATTACGAGTATAATACTAGCGAAACCGGTCGGTTAGAGTATAATTATTATTACCGTGTAATGACATGTCATTATACTATGCGAGTTAATAATTTTAAGTATTTCACTAGGTCTTATTTTAAATAAATGTTCAAACTTACCGACTGCGGTTTTTTGTTTTTGTTTTTTTTTTTTTTTGTTTACTATGACACGTAGGTCAGTGACAAGATACGAATAGACCAAAACTTAACAAAAATATATTGGAATATAAATTGTACGCGAGACTTATCAAATATGTAGATTTGTATAAGAATAATTACGAACGTTTAACGGTTTTTCATTTCATACACTTTTACATATTATGTTTTACTCGTGGATGAAATTAGTATTATTTATATATATATATATATATATATAAAAAAAAATAATAAAATAAAATAACGTACAGCCTACAATATTTACTTACAGTAACGGAGACACGCGTGCATATCTAATATAGCTGTAAAGGTTTCAAATTTTTCACTCGGTCATTCGTGTTACAGTGTTTCTAGTGTATCATATTATTATACTTTCATCCGTGATGGTATATATATATTGTTATTAATAGTTAATTAAAAACGGAAATTCTAAAGGTGCTTACAATAACGATTCAATATAATTAAAACGGACCTATATACGTATACCTATAGTCTATAGGAAACAATGCACGAATTCCCATTGTTTTATCGAATAAAAAAAAAAAAAAACCTAATATAAAATAATTGTTTTTTTTTCCCCGATCTGTTTGGTAAACAGACGATATTTTTAAATATACCCATTGGCTATTATAAAATCGTGAGAGACGTACGAGGTATATTGTTAAAACTTGAAATATTCTGTGAATATAGGTAGGCGTCTGGGCGATAATATTACTAATACATTAATAAATAACGTTCTGCAGAATATCGTCGATAAATACTATTTTAGACGTTTGTGACGAACATATTTTTCACACGATAATATTAATATATTGTAGTGTTATATTATTTACGAGTCGTCAAGTATGTATAAGAAAAACTTCGTTTGAAATAAAATAATACGGAAATTTATATTCTGAGAATGTAATTTTACTGGGTTTTTCGGTTAGTAAAAATGCTTACGCGTTACCATAAAATATGAGAGATTTTTACTAGGTACGCTTTTGTTGAAATAGTTTTTGACATTCAATACAACTCACCCTTGGATTATTTATTATTATTTTTTGGTGTATTTATCGGAATACAATATTTTTCGTTAGTAAAAATGTACCAAATTGTTCAAATTCTACTGTTAAAGATGCAGATTTTTTACTCGATAGTACTTTATACGAACAATTCGTTTAGATTCCCAACAATGTCTTAACACTTTAAAAACTAACAACAAATGACGGTACATTGGTTATATTTTTGTAAAAATTATATGAAATTTATAATTAAATTTATAAACGTATCGAATTGTTCAAACTGATATATTTTATAAAACATTTTTTTTTATTATTTTCATGACGATTTTAAAACACAATTATATTTTAGTGACTTCAGTAACTATTATTATTATTATTATTTTTTTTTTCAATGAAATTGTCTTGCTCTATAAAAACTGATAAGTATTATAATTTAGTTATTATTTTTCAATAAATAATATAAAAATTGGTCGATTATTTAATTTATATTATACTTACCTAATGCTGTACAGGGTTTAATCGTGGTCATTTTTTTTTTTTTTAATTTAGCAAAAATAAAAACTTTCAAACATTTTCATTTTTCTACACATAATTATAGTATTTTGTGCTAGATTTTACTGCTGCAATAGTCGAAAAAAAAAACACAAAAGTTATTATTTATAACGAAAAAATGTGTATATTAATATAATAGCTAGCTTTATAATAATATAGTTTTAGACAAAACTTTCTATTGTGCTGTTATTAAATTCGAGCGTTCAAAACGTTGTTTTTTTTTTTTTTGGGCATGCCTGTTGCGCGACATGATAAATGGTTTAAACATTTACTTGGCTAATCGTTACCGTAACTAAATCTCACTCCCGATCGAAAAAAAAAACCGATAGTATCGGCAATTAATAACAATATTCAATAAATAACGATGATCTATCGATAGGCCATAGATATTATATTATTATGTATTACAAGCAGTCGAAAACGCATTAGTCATTTCTCGTCTGTAGGTAATAATACGCAATAATATATTGTTGACCTACACGACGACGGCGGCGATCTCGACAATATTAAACGTTTTTGATTTAATTTAATTTACATAGAAAAAAAAAATTAAATTTTTTCAAAAATGACTTACAATACTATATCGATGAATTTTCGAAACTTAATCTAAAAACAAAAGTTATTCGATATAATCTATTTCTCAAACCAATATGGACTTGCGGCATCCAAATTTGGGACTCAGTCCAAAAGACTAATTTGCAAAAAAAAAAAAAACCAACCAGTAAAAAACGGTCCGACCGACTAATTAGACACGATTCCAAAAACGCCTGTTGACCCTCTTATCGATAATTTATCCTAAATTAGACATCCGGGACACCCATCTAGAAGTCTTGAGCGCCAACAGCCTGGAGACTTCTTGAGTTGGCGTTTATCGCGTAATCAATCATAATCCCCGAGTTGTAAACTCCGTCGCCGGAGTGCTGTTGGCTGGACGGCTCCTTCCCGGCAACCGAATACGTGCGGTTCCAAACGTTTCTCTAAAAAAACACCGGTTTCGCACGCTTTACGTTCAGCCTATTAATACTGAATGTATGGTACCGATTGTTTAATGTTCTAAATAAACATACAAATATAAAAAAAAAAAAAAATTGAATTATAATGTCTATGCGTATTAATTGATAATAATAAACGGTTGTATTATCGTATAGACATATATTATTACGTTTTTTGTTTTTTTTTTTTTTTTATACACCGCGGACCAATAATGTAGGTTGCGATTTATTTTTCGCCGATCTCGGTCCCGCCCATTTTATACGATTTACACTTAATAACGACACGCCGGCGGTCGGCGGACGTACTCCGGTAGGGGGACCGGCCGCCTCGGACCGCGCGAACCGCCGCCCGGTACCCGGCTAACCACCCGGCAAGTCCACGTGCGGCAGCTTTTCGCACACGTACGATGGCCCGCGGTGCGGTCGGTCGGTCCGTTTCAATTTCATTATCGCGCGGAATCGCGTCCGTTCGCGGGTTAACGCGAATACACGCGACCGAGTGACGAATATAACATAACGATACCAATACCAATAATAATAATAATAATAATAATAATAATACCCGGGGCGCAGTGTTCGCGGCGTGTAACATGTACAATTCCGTTTGCGTTTTTCCCCGGCGGTTCGTTTCGAAACGATTCGGAAATTTTCACTGTTAACCGTGCGTTCGTGTGTATGCCGTGCGCGTCCGCCGCTCCCGACAGACCAGCGACGAATATTCACATATAATATAAAGTCCGCAAGCCGGCACAACCCGCGAGGTGAGTGCGATTACAAGTCCCCGACGACGGGGCGTTCAAGTCTCCCGCGCCACCCGTTTATTGTTCGTCCGGACCTTGGGTTATAACACGCACGAGGGCCAAAGCCAATTTTAAAAAGTCAAATTTTCCATAAACGCCCCATTCGGAACGGCCTCGTAGTCGAAATTAAATAAATATTTTTGTTTTTCACCGTTCGTCTATCTATTCCTGGTGATTTCTTAGTGATCGGCGGAAAAAAAAAAAAAAAACAACAGATTTTATACTTGATGCGCCAAAATAACGATTTTCACCATAGAAATCGCTTTGGCCCTTTTTATGTATAGTAAGGTGGACTAAGAAAAAAAATGTTTTTTTTTTTTTTCTTTTCCCCAGGCGCATCTTAATACGATTACTTTTGCAGGTTTAACAATGCCATAGAATCCTGTTTCAAGTAAAACAAACATTAAAAATTCTGGTTCGCGAACAGTGTGATTTTAGGTGATTAACGCAATGTTTAAACGATCGCTGAATAACACATAGGTAAATTATCCAATATTGACAATGTTATTAGAAGTAGTTCCAGATGATGGATTTATCGTTTTTGTGTAACTTTTTATGTTTCGTGGTCAATAACTTTGTCAATATTGATTATTTTCTTACGGATTCAAACTGTAAAAAAAAAAAAATAATAAAATACATTACAGTTACGTTTTTCACCTGAAATCGCTACTTATAACATGGGTATTTTTTATTATTTTCTCGCTATTTAAATACGCCACGAAAAAACATTATGTTTTTGGTCAAGTTAATAATTTAAATGCAAACACAATATATATTTCAAAAAAACTAACGTTAAAAATGTTCATTGTTTATAGGTAATGGTTTGGTGTCTTAAAGAAAATATTTATTCAAACTGTAACGTAGTAATTTAAAATGAATTATTTTTCGAGAAATAAAACATACTCAATAGTTTGTCATCAACCCGTTAACTGAACTATGTATTTAAACGAAAATTGACTTGAGTATATGCAATGAAAACTTAACTATTCAAATAAAAAAGTTCGAAATAATTGTTAACTATTTAATGGCCATCAATTAAATTATAAATATCGATATATCATTAAATATTTGTACAGTTGCCCGTTTATAGATTAATCGTAGGTTTAATTCGTCCATTTATGGTCAATAAAAATAAATTATTTTGAAAATTAAACATTTTATTACGTACACGAAAAATACATTTTTTTTTTTTTTTTATATAAACGTAATTTATACCGTGGACTATAGATTTTCACCGTTCGGAGTGTTAAAAAACGCAAACAGCTATTCTTGTTTTTCTAGTGCGACCGCATATGGCGTTCGTAAATAGAATATTATTGTATATCGCTATACACGAATTCTGTTAATATTATATTTCGTGCCGTGTAATTTCGCGTAAAATACCTACGATTCGTATATAATTTACATACATGTTATGTTGTTCCACGCGATTAAAATTACATATAAGAAAATTCCCAAAACGAAAACACGCCGACAGTAAAAATAACGAAAATCATTAATTTCGCATAACGACGACGTAGAAAGGTATTTTTGAAATTTGATCACTTTGGTAAAATAATTAGTTAATTAAATAAATAAATAAATAATAATAATAATAATAAAAAACCAGATATAATAATTATAATGCGTATTATAATATGTATGTTGTGCGTGTAATTGATTTAGTATGTTATTATGAGATTAGTATTATTATTTTAGTATGTTATTTACGGCGGTCGCCCGTAAAATATATAAAATATCTCTATTAAAATCAATCATCAATCATCCAACTATATTATTATAATAGTTTGTTTAAAATGAACCGCCAGTTAATGTTAATCGATTACAATACCGCGATAGTCGGTCATAAATACTTGTATATAATATTATTATCGAAGTCGATTATATATTTTTTTTTAATCGGAATGAGAATCGAATAAAACACGTCATTATTATTTGTTTTTTTTTTTTTTGCGTAAGCGGTGTAAAACGAGTAGGTACTCGTACGACATTTAGCACGATATTTCACTTATTACAGCCGCGGGGTTTTAATCGGTTATAGATAAATGATTTTCTTAACGAAATTACAAACCTGACCGATATAATATTATATTATTATAATATAGTATATTTTAATTAAAACAATAAATATTTATATAAATGTATCTATCGACTGCGCTTGTCGAACTTTTAGAAATATAATAATACCTGACTAATAGAATATCTATTTATCCTTAAATCTAATATTTATCTATATATAATTGTACTCGATAAAATTCATATACATATTGCGACTATAAATTACAACAATAATAATATAATCTAATAAATAAACTGATTCTCGCATAACGGAAAGTTATGGCACGATTATTGTACTAGGCCAATGGTGGATTTTAAATGTTTAATGTTGTAACGAGTAACACTTCGCTTTCACAACGGCAACATCTGAATGATTTTTAAAACAAAAAAAAAAAAAATTAAAATCATTTACAACTTTTTAAGTAAAAGTCAAGAACGTCTTACGTAGCATAGTCTTACTAAGTATTGAAAACGACACTACCAAATCGTTGAATTTTCAATAAATTGACTAATCTGTTAGGAATGCTGAAGAAAAAGCAAGGAAAAACGGTTTTTTTTTTTTATGCAGATTGCTAGTTTTATTAATACTATCATTGTCATTTAGGTAACAATTGAAAATGCATATTATTTCAACATATGATATTTTACCATATACACCTATTAAATAGTTGGTTAAAAATATGGTATAATTCAAATTGTTATAATTTCCGTTAATACTAATCTACATTAGTCGTAATATTTTCATTATTTTAATCATAACAATGCGCCTATTAGAATTGTTTTTTATATCATTGTATTTTAATATAATTTGTGTTTTTTTAACATGAGACACGCGATTAATAACCACTATAAATCTCTACGGTTTACACAACGGGAAGAGTTAAAAAAATATATATATCCTTAGGACAATATTTCCATATTAGTAGTTAGGGCGCACAGTTTGAAGTTTATCCTGGGCGTTTGAGTCTCTACAGACGCGTAACTGAATTGCGTTTTTATTTGTACGGACAAAATACACGGTAATCGATGAGATTATTGCCAGGTATTGACGAACGATATAATTTGTCGTCAACGACTCAAAGTACAATAAGTGTTTGCGGGCAAACGTTTATCGGTGGTATATCTAAACAACACGGTACCAGGTCAGTAACGATGCATTATATCAACGGCGATAAATAAACTCGACAAAAATATTTTTTTAGTAATACACATCCAACGTGTTACAATAGTAATATTAATCCACTACAGTCAATAAACAATATCGTAATTAATGTCTTCGTTGTTTTTCGGATAACTTGACGTGAACCTGTTGAAAATATTAATTGACTTGAATCCAGCTTCGCGTAATTATACAATTACGGAACGGAATTTCACGTTTGGACAATAAACCCATTTAAAATGTTCTATCGACAATGTACAAAATAATATTTAGACCGCTGCCGTTACAACATAATTAATATAGGCACACGTGTGTAAATATTATTATCGTTATATATCCGCGGTCGTGTGGACCCGCTTGAATGGATCCAAACACGTTTATCTGAAGACTTAGAGGAAAAAAATATAAAAAAAAAAAAATTAAACCGTACTCGTTATACGTGTGCGACACTTACAGTGTATACAATAATGCACTATATATATATATATCGTAAACAAATATGATTGTTAACAAGCGCCCAGCCCAAGATTGTTGTATACATATAGAAAGGCGTTTTATTATTATTATTATTATTATTTATTTAACGTTTATTCCCCGTACCCTAGCGTTTTTTTTTTTTTTTTGTTACAAAACGTTTGCTTACTTATACACTCGTCATGTAAATTGTGCCGCACGATTTCTGTTGCTTGTTTGTAAGTCTTTATATCGTTATAACATATAGACATACCCATGTGCAGCAAAACATGCGCGTATAACAATAAATTACCGCATAACGTTGAAATTGTCGAGCGTTTTTATGGAGCCGAAAAAAGAGTTATTCGCATAAAAGTAGTTGCAACAGTGTAGTAGGTTTTTACGAATTTCGATACTTATAAGAAAAAGAAAAAACCGTGACTACAGATTTTTAATAGCTTAATACTGGTATAAGAACAACAAATCGCATATCAAATAATAATTGTATCCACATAAAATAAAAAAAAAAAAATAAAATAAATTCGAATATTTCGAATAGCTCGAAAACTGTATCGCTCCTAGAAAATGCTTATTTTAGTTCGGTTACAATTTTAGGTTTCTACGATTATTTTTGACCGAATTCACAACAAAATCGAAATTATGTTAGAAAACGCAACATTCTCGTTTTCCCGACGTTGTCTCCCATTGTTCAGAAAAGTACTAGAAAAATCAAAATATATACCGCCTCGACGAACCGATTATTACTAGATGGAATTAATTACCGAAAACCACCTTACCGGGGCGATATTTCTGATCGGATAGTCGTTTATATACAACAAAATAATATCACACATCATAATATATAGTATAACAAAATTATAATATACATATTTCTAAAATATTTAAAATACACTATTATATACGTAGCGTTTCTTACGTTAAAAACGTAACTCTGTACATTATAATTATAACGTGATCGTATATACTTAAGATGTTTTAACAAACAAACTGTACGTTTTTTATATAGAGTTCGCGTGACACAGAAATATACGAGTATAAAGTACCTTATTATATTATATTATATTGTAGAGAAATAAAAAAAAAAAATAAAATAAAACGAGTATGCGCGCGTCTACATAACAGAAAATTGTTTTTATTCGTATTTCAAACGGCACAGTTCGTTGCACATTATGATCCTTTTTTTTTTTTTTTTTTTACGATTTAGTCGAAAACGTTTGGACGTAGGTACACATCTGGTATATATATATATATAATATAATATGCAAATTTTGACACAGCATCTCGCGCACACACGATCTGTGTTTCCGATCTGCAGTAGGCCTGTATCGCTTGTACATACTTAAATAAACACACACACACACACATACACTTGGCCGAGACAAGAAGTGGACATCACGAGAGAAACACACAGTACGAGGGGAGGAGGTCGCGCGCCGTGGGAATACGTGACCGGGGAAAGTGCAGCGAAGTCTTTGGATTCTTTTTTTAAAACATTTTTTTTTTTTTTTTTTTTTTTCCTATATGTTCTTGACGTTCTTTGTGCGTATTATATTACGCGAACGCCGCCGACATCTGGAAAGAAGCCGGCGATAAGCATACCGCAATATCACCGGATAGGGGAAAATCCGCGTCGGCAACCGGTTCAGACACGACGACGACGACGACGACGGGAAACGAGTGTCGCGGTCAACAACGTTTCCCTTGTCGTCGTCGTCCGGGTCACCGCAACAGAGCCGCGCGCGCATAAATATCCCAAGCGCGAATATCCATAAACGTTATGGTTTTGGCGTGGGTTGTGTTTTATTTTACGACTTTCACACGTCGGATTATCCGATCCGAGTCCGTTACGTGAAATTTCGGCACACTAGATAATAATATAATATATGAATATCCGGACCGGTTCCGCGATAATGTTTTTCCGTAATATTTATCTGTGCACAAATGTCCCGGGCTCGAGACGGCAAAGCAAGGCCGCCGGCAGTATATTTTTTTTCCCGAGGTATACTCGGTGAGCTATGGACGGACGAACAATAATTGACCTTGGTGGGGTTGTTCTCGCTCATCGGCTATTTATATTTTTTTCCTAATTCGATTTGTCGTAAGTAAAGCCGTACCGATAATATACCGATGTATAGGTTAGGTTAGCTATACGATGTATTCCGGCCGTGGAAAACGAGGGTTAAAAGCACCGCGCGTGTTCCCAAACAAAAAATAACCCGTCAAAAAGGGGCAATTTTTTATTTCAACGTTTTCTATTTCTATTTACACAATTGATATATTTATGAGAACCTAACGGATGTTTATAATACGTATTAATGGAACCAACATATTTGATTTTTCCAACGATTTGAAAATAACCAACGCGTTTTATCATTTTTGTATTATTTAAATTAAAACCCGGGTAGATAATTGAATTGTTTAGCGCAACAGTTTATACTATAATATATAGGTCAATAATTATGTCATTGATAATGTTATTAACATCATAATACCCATGGCTAAATATACAGGCAAGTCAGCGAGATAACCAAATTAAACCGTTACTGCGCATTTTTCGACTATATTGCATATGATATCGTGCTGGTATAATAATGATAAAAATCAGCAATAATATTGTTTATTCCATGATTTCCTTTTTGTTGTGTTATGAATTTGACAGTGGTGGTCATGTTTTTATGCGCACTGTTATCTTGCTGACATGTCTGTATATTTAGCTATAATAATACCTGCTAAATATTTGTATTATTATGACAATAAAGTACATTAAAGGCGCTCCCCCTCCTGTCATGAATAATATTAAGCGAAAAATGGCAGATCTTATTTCAAATAACTGACCATATAGCCTACAGATAGCGCATTGTAATGAATATTTGTAGCACTTTTTAGCATTTTTCATACTTAAAATAGCAGGAACGCTGTCCGTCGGCTTACGTGATCAGTTAATTTAAACAAGGTTCACAATTTTTTAATTCATATTATTCACAATACTTAAATGATATACATATATATATATATAATAGAGCGCATTTATATACTCTATGATCATGACTATTACACATGTCATATAGTATAATCGTTTACTAAAATGGATTTAGCATTTTAACTTATCTTTTAGTTAATGAATTTAATAAAAAAAAAAAATTATCTTTTAAACATGATATTTTTTTAATATTCTATTATTAGAGGAATCCAATAATACAATGAGTTTGCACGAATGATAATAATAGTTAATAAGACATAGTAAGTTATATAATTATTAGTCACTTATCTATATCAATTGTTTGATTTAATATTTATATTTAACGCATACAAAATTGTGTTATACATTGTTGATTATTTTTTAAATCTTTTTTTTTGGAAATATACAAATGAAATTATACGTTTTTAAGGATTAATTAGGATATTGGGAGGATGATGAGAAGGAGGGGAGGATCATATCCACCAGCTGACAAAAAGTAACTTTTTTTTTATGTAATTTCTGATTAATAAAAGTACTAAACTAAAAAGTCGGTTCAGTGGTATATATTAATACAATTAAAACATTTTGACCAGCATATATTCATTTAAAAACACTTTGTCTGTTTTTGACCGAAACGCAACTGCATTTACTGTAGTATTGACCGGAACTACAGAATTGGTTCCCGGGTCAAAAATTGTACGAATCGGTTTCCGATTAAAACTTCTTAGCTTTATAAAACTGTTCGAATTGTTTCCCGTGAGTGAAAGTAGGTTTAAATAATAAGTTTAATAACGTCTTATTAATCACGAACAAATTTAGACCGTTCGTGTATAGCATATATTTTAATAGGTTTTATATTGATTGGGAAAGTTTATAGAAATATATCTATAATATTATATCATATAATCAAATAGATTAGATATGTTCGTGTTTTCGTACTATCATTTCAAATATGATTATTTCGACAACCAACCGCAGTTGAGTATCACGTGTATTCGTTAAAATTTAAGCGTGTTAATATATGAAAGTGCATATGGTTAAAATGTTAAGCGAAAAAAAAAAACATATTTAAAAAAACTCTACGTATTGGTTTTTTCCAATTCCTGTGTATACCTATACAATACAGTTGTAGGGTAAACCTATTACTACAACTATCCGGGAACCAATTCGTTAATTAGAAACCAACTGATGGTATTGGCGTTCATAAAAATTATTATTATTTAACCTGACTATGCCCACGGCCCCGAGAAATCGCTTGTTCGAAACACATGATACAACCGCCCTTGTGATAATTAAGAAAATTATTGGTTTTGAATCGACCGAAACGGTTTGCCCTTAAATCGTCATTGTAACTGTTCCTGGTCGAGAATGTTCAAGAATATTAAATGTCCAAAATGTAGACAATTTACATGATATTTAAAAAAAATGTTTATTTTATTTTAATTTCTATTAAGGAAAGAAATCCAACGCTTAAACACATATTTTAATGTGCGATTGCCTCAGGTTGTCTGTCCGCTTACGAGGGCTGCACTGCATGCATTTATTTAGTAAACACTGAACAATGTACATATTTTATCATTGTTACATGATCGAGTCTTACGTAATACTGTTACGGTTTTCATGTGTAACGATAAAATACGTTATCGCACAAAATGTATGTTGCCCTAAGTAGGTAATTATATTGTCTTCTTGTGAGATATTAAACGATTACATTGACAATACAATTACACGAAATATCCATAATACATATTATATTATTTGTCTGTCTCTCAAATAACCTATACCAATACCTGTACACGTATATCTTTAGTCAAAAAAGTGTTAACTATAAAAATTACAAAAAAAAAAAAAATAAAACCACTGTAATTCTAATCTCTATACGAGATATATGTACAGTGTATACTTACATTTTGTGAGCTCGTGACAATAGGAACACATACGTATTATGAAAACATTTTTTTATTTGCATTTATACGGTAATTTGTTTTTTTCTTCAACGATTATTCATATTAGTTAACATAATATTAAGTGACTAATTTGAATTTTTTTTAAAAAAACCGATCGATTAGTAGTATCGTTAGATTTTCCGTGACGAAGTAATTATTACGATCCGTTTTATTCATTATCAATAATAACACATTTTTTTTTTTTTACATCCAATAAAGTTATTCTACTATCTCTGATGTCTCTGATCTAACGGTCAATATAAATGGGTACCTATTATGGGGATGGGGGCAAACCGCCTCCCCCGGAAAATAATAAAATATGCTCTTCAGTTTCCAGTTTGTACAATAGACAATTGTATGTAGGCACTATATTGTTAATTGTACTCGTTGTCACAGTGTTATGTTGTGATAATGTTTTTTAAATGTTTTAAAATGTACCTCTATATACTTATTTCAATTCGTACTATACTTGTGTACTTATTAGAATAAGTATGTACATTATAGTTGTAACGAAAACTTTATCAATTACATGAGTGTGCATTTTTTATTCGATATTTTTGCCGTTAATCCAGTAAACGCCAGATGAGCAAAACGGTCGTTTAATAATATAATAGTGCGCGTAATTGTTATTTTGAAATTTTAAAACGACAAATCGCACAGAAAAAAAAAAACCAACTATGAACTGAAACCAAATAATTTAATTGAAATGCAAGATTATTTTTCGGTTCTTGGCAATAGTTTTCCATAGTATTGTAAAAGTATTTTTATTTCATTAACCAGGAAGTCGATATTTGTTTACGTTGTTTCTAGGAGCTTTGCGTATGTAAGCTTTAAACGGCAATATATATTCTTGTGCAGCTGATTTTATGTAGAAATCGATAAATCGTATATAAAAAAATCCCACAATAAAACAAAGAACTTTCAGTTACAAGTGTCCCCTTAAAATTTAATAAATACACATTAATGAAATTGGCGACGCTCGGTATAATAATTAGTTAGTAGAAATTAATACGTTTTATGGTTTTACTCATAAATCATTAAACAAAAAAAAAAAAAACTGAAACAAAATAGTTTTAAGTTATTACCAACATGTCAGAATATATACTGTACGCATTTGAAAATTTAATTTATAGGTATGGTAGTCGAGTTATCCAAAAATATATTCCTAATTAAATAAAGTTTGTAAACTTAGGATGCCAAAACTTGTATTACGTTACGCAATCTGTTTGAAACAGATCTACCGCGTATAAATTACATTTATATAAAACCCACGAAATTTCAAATAAAACGAACGATCTATTTTTTTTTCATAATTAACGGAACCAATAAAATGTCGGTAATTTATCTTTATCTTTTATCAGTTTACACTTATATGATTGTTGTCGTTATAAGAACTAGTATTTTATATGTCTAATAATATATTTAAGTTACAAACTATTTGCACGGTTGATTTTTAAAATTAATCGTCAAGTTCATTGTTGGGTAGTAAGAGGGTTTTAGATTCTGAGCCTATCGAGGAATATATTGGTTATACTATATATATATATATATGTATTAATTTTCTGTCGGAGAACAACTTTTCTATCAGAAATATTACTCAGACCATTAACTTTCGGTTTACTTTCTTATAATAAATTTTGTTATGTTGCTGAATTGTGGAAATTATTTTATGATATTCCTTGTAGTTTTCTTAGTAATTGGGATAAAAAAGTCGGAAAAACAGTAATATATACGAAACAACGGTTTTGGGTATTTTCAATTTTGTTCTTTGTTATATCAATTTTTAATCGCAGAAACCTCCAATTTTCATCAAATACTTATTATACATAAAATATATTTTCTAAGTGTGATAGGACAATTTACAATTGTCTAGTTTGTTTAGTTTTTATTTTATTTTATGCAATAACAACTTTTTTGGCTCCATAAAAACACCTTCCAATTTGAGTCGAAAAACGCAGACATAACAACTTTGTAGTTACAAATTAATATAATTTTTAAATCTTTACTCAGGCTCATTTTTCGTTATCAATGATTAAACTTGTGTACAAATAAAAATTAAATTGCTCTATATATTCTGTCTTAATTTCCCACCTACAACAGTGGCTTACTCATGAGCACTATGCTACATTTTTGAGAAAAAAGATTATTATAATATTATCATTGATTTTGTGATATGTCTGAGAGTTTAAATAATCTACTTAAATGTAGGTACAATGATTTATTATAATCAATTTATTTTTAACCCTCAAAATAGTACCGTCTGTAAAAGAATATTATATCTGATATTATCAACTTAAGTTTATCAAATTTCAACTTGTTGTTTTAACCCTATATACAAATAATAATTTTCTGATAAACTTTTATGTACAAATATCGTATATTAAACAGATATTACAACAAATATACTTTATCAAAGTTTAGAAAAGCGGAGTAATACCTACTCAATAAATATACCCTGTCAGCTCTTATCTAAATCTTTATTGCTAATAGAATATTACTAACCGTTGATTCCATAAAGTTTGCATCGATATTTTCAAAATATAGTTCTTCGTCGAAATGTGTAGTCGATATCTTACATAAATATAAAAATATGTATGAAAACCAGTAAAGATAAATAAAAAAAATAATGAACATTTAACTTTATGTTTGTTAAATTATATTGCAAATTTTAATTTTTCCGAGTTTATTAAAAAAAAAAACTAACTGAAAATAAAATCCAAGTAGTAAATAATATCCATTCGTAAATTGCAGAAAAACACGTTTTCTTATACCGATAACTGATAAAAAAAATCCAATTTAAGATCAATTTAACCTCTTTAATGCATCAACTAGACAACATCTGCCACCAGAAATCTCGCCGGAAGTTGATGATCGTAGTATGATTTTTGGTAAAAAATAAGACAGAAAAAGAATAATCCACACTTTATGATCGATTTAATACATTCCTAATTATTTTTAGAATCTAAATATTTAAACGTTTTTACGGTTTTAGGGAAGGCTAATAAAAATACACAAAATAAATTTAATAAGAGATCAAATTTAGTTAAATTAGAATATTTTTTAATAACATAAATATTTCGATATTCCTTATTTTAAAATTTATCTTCTACATTTTTTTTTTTTATATTTAGGTGCACTTGCATAAATTAATAAAAACTTAGATTGTTAATTTTTAATATTATTAATTAAATTCCTAACAACACAAGACGTGTGATATATACGAATAATTAATAATATGTCTATATCTTTCTATAAAATATTTCACACATTTTATTTTTAGTGCGCATAACAATCCTTCTTTATTTAAAAAGTCAGAATTTTAAATTTAATTATAAGAGAAAACTAATAAACTCAGCTTTCTTATTATAGGATAAAAACAGTAGGCATTTATGATTTTTTTTTTTTTTTGAATATTATAATGATAGCATACATGGAACGAGATTATTACAAAGTTAAAAAATGACTTCTTTGTAATTTCCTTTGTTTTTATATTTTGTAGTGTTTATTGATATAAAAAAAATTATTTGTAAAGCAATTTGATTTTGAATTTCATAATTAATTTTTCTTTTTCATTTGATGTGATTTTCAATTAATGTGCTAAACAAATTTAAATCGTCCATTGATTTAAAATTAAATTCGATAAAAAAAAAAAAATTTTAAGTGAGTTAAATGTGAGTAAATAGTGGAAACAATTTCCAAAACAATTGCGATTTAAATTTTTATTTTTCATAACATAAACATCATTGTTGTTCTATACAGTGTATAAAAAATAATGCTTGAGTAATCTTCCCAAAAAAAAAAAAAAAAAAAAAAAAAAAAAATGGACCACTGATTGTACTAACAATTTCAAAATAGTCCAAAAATTCTAAAACCACATAATAAAATTCTATTTTTGTAATAATTTCAACATTTGTACATTTGTACGAATCTATATATTACTTGAATTACGCGGGGAGGTATATGGTATTTAATGAACAAAATGAGTTTTGATTGCATAATTTAATGTAAAATAAAAGGTGCTTTTATAATATTATGCAAATTATTTGATTTTTTTTTTTTTTATAAATTATTTTAAATTTGTTATTTACACGTTAAATTAAATTCTCTTATTTATTCAATACTATGACGCAATTTTTATTTTTTACATTACGAAAATGCAAAATCTGAAAAATAACGCTCTCTAATGACGTTTGAAACGAAAAAAAACGTATATAGGTAGACAATAAATTACCATTATATATAGCTCACAACTCTTATTTTGTCTATTTATATAAATATATATATATGAATATTTCATGAGGAAATTGTGTAGATAACAAAATGAACACTTTCTATAAAAAATACATTATAGTGACAAGTAAATCCTCAACGAAAGTCAACGGAAATTATTGGCAACAGTAATACGCGCAATTAGTAATTAAATTAGAATTATGATGGTGTCGATAAGAGCTTTTGAACATACGACTGTGTATGCATAATTTGTATTTGTATAGCTAACAGAAGTGTTTACAGAAATATGCACGTGGGTTGATTATTGCAGAACCGTATAGCAATGGAATTTACTATTTTTTTTAAATACAAGATATTTACGTTTGAAATTTAAATGAAAAATATAATAACAATACAACGAGATTCAAAAAGTAATAATATAATTTCGTGTGCGTTATTATTTATAGTGGAGATACGATGTCGACGACCAAAAAAAAAAAAAAAAATTAACAATTTAATAATCCAAACATTGATAAAAATTATTAAATACGTGCTAATTTATTTATTTGAGAAATCCTCCGCTAATAACTCGTGTTATAAAAAAATAAATATTATTGAAAACCGAAATTTTAAGAATTAGTCACCTATAACGTATATAAAGTCGTACAAATATTTATTTTTTTTTTCTTTTAAATGTCATATGAAATGTATATGTTCCGAATGTACGAGTTTGTAGCTAAACCAACATTGTATAGGACGAATTAGGGGAAGAGGGGTAATGTTTAAGTCCTATCTCAATTAATGAGTATTTAAGGATAAGGATATTCGTCCTGCGACAAGCGTTCTAAATCCAATCGATTTAGAGTATTTTTCGGTATGGACGCGCGGCTATTGGCACTGCACGTGACGTGATTCTGGCATATACCACATTCTGGTAATACCTTGCAGAGTTCGGATCCTTGAGGTGTACATGTTTTATTTATTTTCTTAACTTTGTCCGATCAATTTTATTCAAAACAGTTTGCCCGTTATAAATGAATTCGATTCGTTTTACGTAATATAAATCCAAATATACGCGTTTTGAATAGCATTTTATCAATACGAATTATATGATTGATGTCACAGGGAACATTACAATTTCTTTTAAATTCTGAACCAAGTGTCTTGTTTACCTAACAAAAGGTTTTCAAGATTAGCACCTTTTCTGAAAGCTTTTTGAATCTAGTCAGTACTTTCAAGGGGAAGGGGAGAATTTTTCGATTTCTTTTGTAGTTTTCTTAACTTTTACGGTAATAATGGTTTTATTATATTATTGATTTTTTTATATAATTATATACCGCAGCTTATATTTTGTCCGTACTTAACCCATCACGCTCCTCGCGGGGGCCGTCAAGTATTTAAAAATTTAAAAATATTGTTTATCATTACTAAAATTAATGCCCGTTAATTTTTATTGTA
The DNA here is from genome assembly GCA_956483605.1 of Tuberolachnus salignus. Taxonomy (NCBI): domain Eukaryota; kingdom Metazoa; phylum Arthropoda; class Insecta; order Hemiptera; family Aphididae; genus Tuberolachnus; species Tuberolachnus salignus. Next base: position 35,272,529 of record OY101436.1, on the reverse strand, counting down.
TAATAATTGTTGAAAACCATAATTACGTTACAGTTTTTTTTTATACGATTTTGTGAAGATATCATTATAAATTAAGTTACCAAACCACAGATGCGTTTACTATTATTAATATACTCGCAGGTAATGCCGTCTGTTGTCAGTTTTTTTTAAATTTTATTAGAAAAATTGCCTGGATCTAGAAAAACTTTTTAAATAAAGTAGTGTCGGGCTGAAAAAAATCTGAACATTTTTACTAACCGAAAAAGTTTTGTCCGTGAACAATCATGATATTTCTTAATAAAACTTATTTGGCTTTTTCACTGAACTTAGAAACTAAAAAAAAAATATAATAATATTACCAAGTAATGATAAACAAAAAAAAAATAAATAAATAAAAATCGACGGTTTGTCTAAAGTGGTTATTTACGCCTATCGCGAACACTCGTAATGCAATGCGTTAGTGTTTTTTTTTTTATTTATTATATACAATGTCCGGGACACTATAATTATATTTATATGGAAATGAAAAAAAAAAAAAAAAATACTATATTCCGGCGGAAACGAACGATAGATCTGCGTTTGACAACGAGGTCGCGGCGATATAGAAACGAAAACGGTCCGCTGGCGGTATACAATAATATCATAATAAAATTATAGCTATATAATAGAACTCGGTTTCACGTGTTTGTTTGTTTGTTTGTTTTTTTTTTTTTTTTGCTGTTGTTGCGAAAATCGTTTTATTCGAAACGGGTTGTCTTCCAGAAATTTAGAAAGTTGACCGGCTGAAAAATGAGATTTGAAAAAAAAAAACTAATATAAAATACGAATAACGAACGACGATTGCGTTTTTCCCTCTAGTTTTTATATTTATACCTTATAATATATTATATACATTCGCATTCACCTAAAACCGATAATACCGTCTTTATAGAATATATCGGACCGGTTTTGGACACGTGTGAGTCCCCATAATAAACGAACGATCATTATTTAAAAAAAATACACTAATTAAATTGTATTAATACGTAATATTCTCATTCGTATTAAATCGATTTATTAGGTCGTGTGAGCGTATAAATATTATTATTAGTTCTGTGGTTACAATGTCGAGGAATTTAATTATCCCCGTTCGTCTTGTGGCAAGCTGCGCGAGACCAAATCAACACAAATAACGTCGAGCGTCGTCGTTCGGGACGTGCGAAACGTAATGAGTATATTTTTTTTAGGTTTTACTGTGTTGTCAGTTTCCGCCCTGCCGACCTTCCTTCGTCTGTGTGAACGACTTTTTTCTTTTTTTTTACTAGAAATCTTGATCCAATCGACAAAACGACAAATGCGAATCAGTGGCGTAAATGGTGCGTGGAGGGGAGAGAGGTAAAAAAAAAAATCACAAGTTTGTCCATAACCGTTTATTGCATAAAAAATAAAAAAAATTAAACGAAAAATAATTCGTTTAATCATCAACGAAACATGAAAATAATATACTGTTAGGCACTCGGTATTATACTACCCTGAACAATTTAGAAAAATTTTTAATGTCTGGTATTAAAAAAAAAAAAGTTAATAAAATAATATGTACACATACTTTGTATTTTAATTAGGTAATAGAAAATAAACCACTTTCTTTTTTAAAAAAAAATGTTTTATGTTTCACGCCAAAATATAATAAATATAATCACATTTCATAGTTTCAAATATACTCGTAAGTAAATATTCATAATAGTTAAATCATTTTTTTTTTTTATCCCAATATGGTGCTTTGGCCCCCGTGCCTTCCACTGGCTGCGCCACCGATCCGAATGAGTTTTTTAATTTTCCTTTAGTATCCACAAAAATGAGAAAAAAAACGGGAAGAATACCTATTTACGATTTATCGGTTTTCCGTTATATTCGATTTTTTTTTTTTTTACGATGTAATTTAGATAAAAATAATCAAAGAGTACTCGACATATTCAATGAATACTTATGGTATCCTTTTTCAGATATTGTTAACCATTGTTAAAATTGTAAAATATCCTGGAAGTTTTTAATTTATTTATAGCTTTTTGAAATTGTTAAGTTTTTATTTTATTTTATGTCAATTAAATTTATTTAGCTTTTTAAAAAGGCTCAACAATAGATTGAAAATAGATTCATCATAAGTTGCTTTTTGGGCCATGAACAAATATCGGAAATCCGAAGGCATATTTATTTATTTATTTACTTTTGTAGTTTAGATTTTGACGGAAATCGTATAAATCACGACATTTTGCGTATTTTTTTTTTCCAATTTATACGAGTGAAATTTGTTTGGCCCAATAGAAACGTACACAAATTCGAAACAAAGTTCATCTTAAATTGTACTTAATAGTAAAATGAAAATATTTGAGCTTGATTAGAATCAGAATCGTTTTTCATTAGCAACGATTTACCGTTGCGTATAGATATAAATTAAATATTCCCCTTTAAAGCCTACTTATCAATAGCCTACTTTGTTCATGTTGACATTTTATTTTATTTATCGAATTATTTAACTTATAGGGATTTTTTTTTTTTTATTAATCCTGGATTAATTTATCGGTTGCAAGAGCGAAATAAATTATTTGAATACCTATGGTTGCCTAACCTAACCCGCAGTATTAACTAACAAACGGATTACAAAAATTAATAATACACGTTACATATCATGTTTGGTGTCTGTTTGCCGATTTCGAATATTGGAAACGTGTAGTGCAGTTTTTATTAGTTTTTTTTTTTTTTTTTTTTTTTTTTAATAGTATTATCCATACGCGATCACGGTCCGTCGACCGGGTTCCGTGTTCGGAATCTTGTGACAACACGCCATTACATGCTCTGTACGTATATAGGTACAGTTAATTGCACTTTTGTCCGATCCGTTTATATTATAAATATTTCCGTTTTACGTAGGCAAGTATTGGTTTCTAAACGGGTCATGCGAAAAAGCCGTAAGTCGATACGATAATAATTGCAGATAAATTATACGGGAAACATCTACCGCTAATACAACTGTTGTTATACGGATTTTATTTGAAAATCCCATATTTGGAAATAAGTGTTTTAATTGCATTGGTGTTCCGTTCTTCCCGCCCAGTTAAAATCGAAAAAGTTAAAACTCGTGCGAACATATTATATAATCGTTTTGAAATTCGATATGCTTTTGAAAATTGATCTACTAACTGAACTGCATCGGGCACATATACAATTTAAGGAATCTATCCAATTTTTCTGTTTACATTTCGGAGTACTCCGATTAAGGTAAAATAAATGTTCCTGTTATGGACACTGAGAACAGTATAAGACATCTGATAAAAATATCAGAATTAATTTCTCAAGTCCAGGATTCAGAGCGGCGTCGGTAATGCTGTAAAATGATTAATGTCTTCACAGTTTCGGTTTTTGATAACCACATAACGATACCTATCGTAATAACATACTATTATGAGTATTATAATCATAAAATAATGCAACTAGACGGAACAATCAGTATGATAATGCGAACCAGTGGGTGGAACTTATCACGAGTACTAAATGGAGTGAATTAATTAGCTGTCTGCGGAGCGCAAAGTTGTTATCACTTACACCTTTTTACATATCTGTCTTTCTGTCTTGATCCGTTCGGACCGACCACGCCTTCCAGTCCTATGGGCGAATGCTCCATCTAGCTATATAAACCTATGATTGCAATGTTCAAAATACAGAGATATATTACGGACATGAATAAATATTGTAGTTTGTAAATAAATCGTATCGGCGAAAATAAATTCGTTAATTATGTTTTGGTGATGATCCTGCCGACTCAATCTTGGTTTTGCTAGTGCCCAGTACCGTATTGGTCCTAGTCTTGTAGCAAGGCCAAGACCAAGATAATTTCACTCATCACTAATGTCAGGAAAACACTCTGTACACTGTCCGACAGAAACTTTAAGTTTAAAATATTAATTTCGGGTACCTGTTTAAAAATGTTTTTCGAAAACAAACATAATGGTGAATTTTGTTGGTTATGGGTAAAACGTTGTTGTTTATATCCCTACATTTTGACAACGGCGTTGATTATTGGACTCAAGGACGTAGCTAAATTGGAATTCTAAAGGTCTGAATTTCTTTAAACATTTTATTTCAACATTCTAAAAAAAAAAAAGGTTACTAACCGCAAACTCCCCATACGGTTTTTGTAACGCACACAGAAAATCCGATGGTTTGGAAATGTGATCAGAAGATCAGAATCAGTAAACCTAAAGGTTGTTTTTAAGGTAGCAGTTGAGCGGAGACCAACAGTGAAGAAACCTAGAGGACATCCAAAAAAGCGGTGGATCAACGGAGTGAAACCAGTGTCGGGTGGCAGAAATAACGTTTATAGAGAGGAAGAAGAAAAAGTAGAATATTTAGAGAAACAGTTGATTTTTATTGACCGGTTTATTTTCTATGCCCTTGGAAATTAAAGAAAAGCTAGGTATGGCGAGAGATAAGAGAAGTCAATGATATTGTTATTTACTGTGAAAATTTTTGTACGTATCTATATAGTAATGATCACCAAGATCTTTTATAGTATTTGCAAATCTGTCTGTTGGCTAAGGTTTTTAACATACCGCAGGCGTCCATCGCAGTAATAAGTCTTCTATGCGTATTCAATTATGCGATTTGTATTATAATATTATTCATTGTTTACATATATACTACGTATTGTTTAACTGGCTTTTCTATGCTCTGCTCTTCGTAAATAAAAAAAAAAAACACAAACGTTATGTGTCACATTGAAACATTTTTTTTATCCTGTAATTATTTGTAATAATGAACACATATATTATTATTTTAGAATAATTTATTGTTTTATATATAGGTGCCTATTCTATTGTCGGCGAGAAAATTAATCCAACCGTTATACTATATAGTTGATCTTATTTTATTTTTTTCTATTCATCGGCATGGTTTGCAAATCAAAAAATTACCTATTGTAGTCTTATGAGTATTTTCACGTATGTTATTCGCAACGGATTAAATAATTATTTTAATTTTATAATATCTATGTGTTTATATGTTATTTTAGTATTTAAAACTTGTAACCACTAATCATATATATATATATATATGTACCAGTGTTGATGTTTTGTGAAAGTATTTCTTGGTGACCGTTATTGGTTGGTTTATTTTAAATATTATATCTGCAATCATTCTTCCGATCGGTCGATATAAAATATTATTATTATCCTTGAACGTTCTTATTGACAAGATTAGGCAATAAGACATGACATTCTGATGTCGCATTATTTGTTTATAACAATATTATTATGACAGTGAGAACTATAATAGTTCTATTATGTTGCCTATTTAATACAAGTCCGATTTTTTAACACTGTTCAAAGTAATCTCATTAATATCTCATTCAATGTTGTATGTAAGGAGGAAAGTATATATATATATTAGAATTTGTTTCATGCATATTCGATACAAGTATACATTTTGTTTTTTTCTGTTAAACTATATACTTTAAAACACTCTGGTCGTAATGCCTAGCAGATGATACGACGATCCGAAATACTAACAGTATAATTTTTTCGACAAAACTTAACGTTTCTTAAAAAATATTCGTATTTTGCAGATATTGTATAACAGACATTTTCAAATAAATAACTTGTTAAATATATTCGATTATAATATAATATACGTGACTATTATAATATGTTAATATATTGTAAACAGTTCGTTTAAAGTAGAAATAAAAATATTACATCCATAATAATTATGTAGGATGTATTATTATTTAATTGGTAAACCCGATTTAAATAATCTAAAATCTATATTATTTGTTCGCCAAATGAATATTGAACTACGTTGAGAAATACGATACTACTTGTGTATAATATGAAATCATTGGATCGATTTCATTATTTTTTTTCTCTCGGTGTTAACAAATCTATTCGACAACAAATTATTTCGGTTTAATACACACACACGATCATGTATCGATATAATGTTAAGACACGTCGTTTTTTTCGAAACAAAACATGTTTGAATTAAAAATAATTATAAGTTTATTTTTTAAAGCACGCGGGTACTAACGCGTATTGTTATTTTCAGATGGATGATATCGAGTGTGATAATCACGAAAACCGACTGATGTTCAGTTTACAACAAATGATGAACTCCGAACAGTTTGCAGACGTCATTATATGTTGTGCTGACGGATACAAATTACGAGCCCACAAAGTCGTACTGTCGTATTGCAGTTCGTATTTGCAAGTAAGACGGATAAAATTTAGTGATTTTAATATGCCGTGAGTAGCGATAAAGCTGAATAATAGCTTTTACTAAGACGTGTTTTGTTTTTTTGATCAAAAAACACTTTTTTCCATTAGTATAAAAATGCAAAATCCCTTAAAAACGGATAATGAAAATCCAATAGTCTGAAATCATGCCCGACTGTGTTTATATTGTATACCTTGTGAGATGCGGACTTTTCAACGGAAGGTACTTTATTTAAAATCTAGAATCTCAATAGTTTTATTTTTTTTTTTTTTTGTGTAAAATTGAAAATCTGACGCGAACAAACTACGCGTTTTATTTTCGACGATTTCCGTGTTGCTTTGGTCAGAAGGGAGACAACTCGAACGTGTTCGTGCACAATTATATAATTTTGATTGCGATGATTTATTGTTGGCTTCAGTATACAAACTATAAGCTACGTTAAACCCTTTATACGGGTCCCGGTTTCCCAATCACAACAGTGGCCTTGTCACCCGCGACGCGTAATATGCTCGGTTTTTTTCATCGTATGGTACCACGACCAAAAAAAAAAAAAAAAAAATAAAAAATTCTCGTACGAAACACTAATTTTTTTTGGCAATTTTTTCTCCGCCGCACCGTTTATGTATATTATAATAATCCCGACGCGGTCGGGTGAACAAGTCGATTATTATATGTTTAAAAGTAGGTACTGTTACACCGCGGAGTCATCGCGTTGACGTGATAATTATTCAATTTGCCGATCACGTGTCGCCATACAGTAATAATTATTATTTACCGCATACCTAAACCGAATATTTATATTTTAATACACACGTTATCAATCAATGATAATTATATTATTATTGTTATACGACCGTCATTGTCGGTTCACCAGTTGCCGCACCGGTGTCTGTAGGACGGATAAATTTGCCAATAACTATTAACTATAATGCGCATAGTGTTTTTGGGAGAGGATTATACACGTTCGTACTTTTATGTACGACTACCCAGTTAGGTAACCCATATAGGGTAATAATAGGGCAAAACAATCACAAAAAGTACTGGAAATTACAATAGCCGGCGCCCGTAGTAATTACACACGCGTTTTATCCGTCTTCCGCAATGACGGAAACCACCTTTCCGCGATCGGATAACGATATATTAAAACGCATTTTGACGCGTTTATTTTAAGCGCCTGCATACGTACTCAGTTGACGGTAAAAAACAATAATTACTGACGAATTTATCGTACTGACTGACCGGCAACAATATTTCAAATTCGATTTATTGAGATTGGTGGCAAATTTTCCGTTTGTCTCTAAACTTTTAAATACTAACATAACCTAGACATAATGAATATGACTTTTCCACTAATCTACTGTCCGATATCCATTTAAGGAGAAGTGGTACGGCCGTTTTTATGAACGAATATGACGTTTTAGACCGAAACAGTAGGAATCGCGTTTGACGGATATAAATTAATTTCAAGATTAAATTTGAAAACGTATGATTTCGTACGTATGTTCTTTACCGTGATACATTTAAGTAATTTTTTTTGTTTTGTTTAATTTCTAAAAAATACAATCACATTTTTATTTACGTTTTCCAGTAAAACAATGGAGTTTTTATTTCTAACGTATCCTAGTAACGAACCAATAGAATCAAAAATTATTAAATAATAATTTAAAATTTAAACCCGTCAAACACAATTTCTACAGTTTTTTTTCGGGGTTACAGTCTAAATCGGTACAAATATACACTGCCTCAAAATCCCTTAAGTGCTAATCTGCACCTAGAAATCAAATGGGGTGGGTTGTTCTCTGCAAAAGTTGTCTTTGAACTTCGATTTTATTTTACAAAATACACAAGATATTTATTACCGCAGTCCAAAAACAAAAACCAAAAATGAAACTGAAAAGTTTTTAAATTATTGCACGTCATATAGTTCAAAACGAGTTCAAGGCCAAACTACGTAGTTTAATATTCTCACTTATGTAATTTAATTTATTTAAATATATATTTAAACGGGCTGAAGCCCGATAACAATTTTCAATATAGGCGAAAAAACGCAGAAATAAATAATGCAGTAATAAAAAACAACTATTACAAAATAATGAATTATAAAACTTATGAACAAATATACTGATAATACGAGTATATATAATTTAAATGGAAATCGTAAAAATCATTTTTCATTTTCCAATCAACGTGAATGAAACTTTGTTGGATCCATACAGATGCACAGCAATTCTAGACGAACAGACAACTCGGACAATATAGTAATTTCATTTTTAGTTAAAATTGATATAATTTTCAATTTAAATATATCGAAACATTTTTACCGAACTCCGTTCAGAATCGTTTTTTTTTTTTTTTTTTTGTTAGTGATAATCATTTCGTTTGCCTATACACACATAAATTCAATTCCTCATTTCTGCATTGTACCTTCCCGAATTCTCGCATCTACGACAGTGACCCATCTACGGTGCGAAGTATGTCCGGATTTTTCCTTCTATTTTTTCGTTGCTTTGGCTACACCGTTTAATCGCGAATTATTCGCCGCGCATCACGCGTCGGCACCGTGTCGAACGGATTGCAGCGGTGGCCATTAAGGTGACATATTCGTACTATGATTAATATTCTATATTTCGCGACCTACACTTGAACTCAGATATTATTATATGTAATGACGCGCGTTGGACAGGCGAAAAAAAATAAAATAAAAGTGAAACACGACTTACGATTCGCGGGCCGTGTGTATTGCAGAACATGTTCCTCGGTCATCCCGGGCCGGAGGACAGCGTCACGATCATCCTGCAGGACATCGGGCGCGAGGACGTAGAGCGGGTCCTGGAGTTCGTGTACACGGGCGCGGCCGTCGTGCCGGGACACGGGATGGACGGTTTCGTGACGGCGGCCGGTGCGCTCGGAATCGGGCCGCTGCTCGACCCGCGGCGGCACCTGGAAATGTCCGCGGTCCAGCCGCCACCGCCGCACCGCTATCAGCCGTACCACCGGCGCACCGCGGACGCCGTCGAACACGGACATCACTGTCCCGCGCCGGCGTACGGCCGGACGCCGCGGCTGCCGCCCAGGACCACGGGCATCCTGACCCCGTCGCCGTGGGCGCAGAATTCCCGGCCGCCGTGTGCGGCGCCCAAACACTCCACTCTCCACTGCAGGACCGCCGCCGAACCGCCCGTGGAATCCACCGCTACGGCCGCGGCCGCGGTTGTTCTCGCATCGCCGATGCAGACCGGTGCACCTACTGCCGCAGACACGGCACCACCGACGACGTCCACCACCGAACCCCCGCCGCCGACATCTGCAGAACCGTCACCGACCTCGACGGCGATTAAGGTAATTCGTTATATTCGTTTCCTATTTCACATATTATATTTCCGTTTGACATTTTGATTTTGCTCGTTCGACCATGAGCAATATATTCTTACCGACAATTTGTATGAGAACTCACGAATCAAACATAAAAGCGTATGAATATTATATTTGTATATATAACGTTCACAAGGTAAATACAATATACTAGTATGGATTTCTTAATATTTTTATATTAATAAAACAAAATACTAACAGTTTTTTTAGTACTCAATACTACTAGAAAATAATCAGAAGTTCACAACACGCTAGGGTATTACAAATTTAGTACCCGGTTAACAATTTTCCTCTGATAATGATTATTATACACCGGCAATATTAGTTTAAAGTAATGTACACCGTTTGGAATCTATAGTAGTATTAAAAAATAAGGAAATTAAGTATACCTTGTCTAATGTACTGTTAGTACGCAGTGCAGTTTTTTTCCCGAAGGGAATACTTGAAATCACCAATGGTATATTTTAATGAAACTAATAATATAGGAATTGAAAAATGATAAATAATTTATCGGCAATTAAAAACCGTCCATTTCATACGTCTGAATATCGAATAATCGTATGTATTAATAATAATTATTATCGAGTGGTTCTTCTGCGGTGTATATCCAAATAATTATTCCGGTTGTAAGCAATCCAAACCTTAAAACTGTCATGACTTTACAATATGTATCCGGCGGCGACACGTATTATACCATAAGAATGGCCGCGTGGCAATGCAATAACGAATGTCTTTATTTTCCAATATTAAAAGCCGGATAAGTTTTATGCAAATTAAAATTCAACGTCAACGTTGAAACCTATCATTTAAATCCATTAAGGGCATAGTATTATAATTTAACGTACAACGGTATGAAACCTACCTATATTTAATTTCTTATGCAACTCTATATAGTCATAGTCGTCCGGTGAATGTTTATTTCTTTTTTCTTTTTTATTATTATTCATCCGCACGAGAAACAAGTTATCTTTCATTTCACATATTCGTTTTATCCAATAATATATGTAAGTAGTACTCGTGCGGAATTAAAAACATATTATCGCGCACTGTGGAACTCCTCTGCAGTTCGAGCAACGTATATGTAAATTATAGCATTTAATTTATTGTGGCAGACTATAATACAGAGTGGGTGGGTATTAAAAAAAAAAAATATAATCGATTTTTCCGTATAATTTTTTTATTTTTGATTCTCAGGCCAGTGCCAGTGGCACCAGGTTTTTGGTCTGGCTGGACCAACTTGGGGCCACTCTGATTTATAGGCATTTACAAAAAAAAAAAGGTTACTATCGAGGGTAATACCGGCTAATTTTTTAAACCTCAACAACGCAACTCAATAATTTTAATTATAATTTCATTATAACTCTGCCACAGCAGACAATATTAATAATTATAAATATAATTAATATTTATTGTTGAATGTTGCCGAACCAGTTATTACCAAATATATATATATATGTATTGTATAGATTATGAAATATTCGAAAAGAAATCTAAAAAACAATCATTAACCTACATCGATGACAGTGCGCCGTACTGCCATCATTTGTTTCGTGTATTTTGTATATTATATTACTTTTTTTTAAACATGGTATAATTCTGTCAAAATATTTTGGCAATTTTTGAGTAATTTATCGCCATTTGAAATCGTCGAGATTTATAATGTTTTTAATTTGGTTTTGTGTACAAAGTTCACATTTGTTTGACTTCTCAAAAATGCTCGAAAAGTTCATCAGATGTTGCTTTTTGGCCGTATACAAATATCGATAAACCATCGGCACGTTTTTTTTTTTTTTTTTATAAGCATTTGAAGTTAAGATTTTGACCAAAATTAATGTAAACTTACGATAAACCTTCACTGAGAATCGTTTCTCGTTGCGTACGAATAAAAATTTTCCCCACCATCTTTTTAATTATCGAATTTCTCCATTCTTACGACTCGTTTGCTTACTTATCCGCTTACTTATTTATGTATATTTTTTTTTTTTTTTTTAATTTTTTGTCAGGCAAAAATTTGAACAACAGATTAATAATAATGTTCGAATAACAGGAAATAAAAATAAAAAAAATATATAAAAAAAACCATTATGCACCGTATATATATACCACAGTATTTTCTGGTAACGTCATGATTGGTCGTTGTGTTTTATATGATTTCTGCCCTGTATTGGGCTACGTCAATAGTTTTCGGTTCGATTGTAGGTCGAAATCGCTGTTGGTCGCATGAGTATGTCGTATTACCGTCATCTAGTAGTCCCCATTTCTTCACATCGACTTTACAATGTCCTAAGCCATTTCAGGGTATCAAAAATCCGCCATTTATTTTCATGGTAGAGTTTCGTTTAGCTCATTGGGTCCCGAGATCAGTTTCCGATAGTCTAGGCTAGCGGTTCCTAAATTTCTTAGCCGGCGGTATTCTGTTTAAGACCAAATTCGACCTCGGAGTCATCCGACGCTTAACAAAAACATAACGTTCAATTTTTTTTATTATTTTTTTTTTTCCACTCAGTATAACTTATAACAAATATTGTGTTTTTGTACACTTTTACGGGGAAACAAAAAAACATTATTCATAGAAACCATCAACATTTTTTTTTAAAAAAACTCAGCAATATTAGACATAATTTTCAACAGATGATGTTGGTGAATGGAACAAAAGATATCTGGTCGGAAAATTGTTTACAGATACAAAAAAGAAAAAAAAAATATAATAGTTAAACCAATACTTTTCTCGCTTCGATTATGTATTGTTTTTTTTTTTTTTTTTTGTGGGCCCGTGGTGCCCCTAGAGTACCGCGGATCACAGTTAGAAAATCTCTGGTCTAGACTCACAAAATGTTTTTTTTTTTTTTTTTTAAACCTCCTTTTAAGAATCCATTGGTTATTGCGTACACCCCAGTGTCGTAGTATTGTTTTCCATATTTTCGATTTTTCCCAATCCGCTCGTGCCGACCGTCTAATGCGGGGTGGCGGATCGCCAGATAATGCGATACGGTTTTCTACTGTCGTGTTTCCGAGGCGTCCGGCGATTATAATATTATTTCATCTACGATGTTAACAGCCCGGAATATTTGATAAAATTTCGGCACGTCTCTACAGCCAATAAACGTGTATTATTAATACACGTTAGCGACTATTCTGTCCGTCGCCAATCGTGCAATAATGTATTATATAAAACCCGAATATCGATATTTCAATCTGTACCACGGCGAAGATCTTATAAAAGTGGCTTTCTTGAATTTATATATATATATATATATATATATGACGATTACCCGCGTTGTACGTATTTATAACGTAATCCGTGCGCAAATAATATTACTAAAAATAATTACTATCTATAACCCGTTTTCGCGTTGCAGGTCACGCGCCGCAATACGGTCCGGAGCGTACAGTTTACGGCGCTGCCGAAGCCGCCGGACGACGAACAACTCACCGTGGTGGCGGCGATAACGTTGACGCGGTCGTCCGACAACGACGGGGACGCCGCGAAACAGAAACCGATCGTCGGCAACGACGCCAACAACAACGGCATCCCGGAAAGAGATCGGAACGCCAATCAGACAAAGAGCCACGTTTGCCAAGAATGTGGAAAAAAATTCGTGACCAAAGCGTCGCTAAAGGTGAAATTGAATCGCTCGTAACAGTACCCACCTAACCGGACACCTTAACCGTGCCCCGCGGCGCCGGATCGGAGAAGTATTACTTACCACCGGGCTGGCCATTTTTCACCGGCCCCTGATGACGAAATATTAGATTCTAAGCGAAGTGATTATGCCTGCCCACTGTATTACTATGATGCTTTTTTTCTTTCGTCTGTAGACAACTTTTCGATCCGAAATTTCGCTCCAAACGTAAGTGCTCAATATGATTTCTGGTGGCAATTTCTGTTTAATTGTGGTGCGATTGGGGGAGATCATTTTTCGATACTTCGTAGTTATTTAGTCTCTAAACATAGAGTCCTAAATTTTTCACCGAGTACTTATTTATAGTCATGTTCTAAACGTGGCACAATTTTTAAAATATTCTGGCTTTTTTTTTTTTGTTATAATTTTGGCTATTTGAATTTTTTGTCTTTGTTATTGGGTTTTGGCGGATAACAATTTCTTAGCCATAGTAAAATTATCAATATTTCGATGCAATATAAAATAGAAACTCAGCCACATTAAGTATTGTTGTAAACTACGTAGAAATGCAATATATTGTTGGTTTTTGCTTATTTTAATTCGTTCGAGAGAAAAACGAAAAATGACCTCCCCAATACACCAACTATAGACAAAATTTGCTACCAGAAATGCGCCCCAACAATGATGATTGAATGAAGATTTCTGGTCGAATAGTTGTTTACAGACAGGGGAAAAAGACGCATCGTTGTAAAACTAATACTATTCATCGGCTTCGCTTAAAATCGAATAGCATTAATATAATTCTATTGATAGACGAACCTCTTTAGGCCCACCAGGTTTCGTCCGGTAGCCTGCCAGCCCAGAGATATCAACACCGACTATTTTGAGTTTAATTGCATGTTCGTTTAAAGGTGTACGACAAACAGAAAGCCCGACCGTAGTCAGTTCACTTGCATTATTTCTATGGCCTCGAAATGTTTTATTGGAATTAAGTGAAACTGTTTTAGAGGCGTCAGAGTGCCAGACAGTTGATATTGATTACTAGGTGTCCCGCGTGCCGCTGCCCGTGCCAATTAATTTCCCCGTTTTTAAAAGCGAAATTATTTTTTAAAATAATAGCAACTGTTTTATATCTCGTCGAGAAAACCCAGAAATAAATAATCGAAATATAAACAATATAAAAAAATCGAGCACGTGCCATCCCCAAGTGGGATTTAAATGTTCCAAAAAAAAAATTAGATAGCGACCTTTCTCGTGGAAAATTGAGAAAAACCGACAATACTTGCGTAAACAAAATCAACCGAGCTACCAGTGTTGCCAATAGAAAAATTATCATTATGCTATGTATCGCTATAAATTATGCTAAATCGAGCGACAGGGTGCTATATCACCAAGTTTACCATTAATAAATCAACAAAAATAATTCGATTTTCACACCAAAAACACCAACGACCCCCTGTGAGCCATATTATTGGTGCGCATATTCCCGTCAATTAATTTGAATTTTTCTTTTTTCAACGATCATAGTGAACATCAGCAACAAACGTTATTGATTATATACAATATATATATATATATATATATATGTATTAAAAATACGTTATATACGTAAATTTGATTCTTTTTTTTTTTTTTATATATTTGAATATTTAATTGTTGGTATCTGGGTTTGGTCCAAGTGCTGCGTGTATTACTTTGACAAACTTAACACGTTTAGGATATTCGTTGGTTCTCTTCGTTATAATCATAAACACATTATTATTATTATTATTATTATTTGTTTAAAATTCTGTAGATCCACCAGAGAACCCACACGGGCGAAAAACCGTTCGTGTGCGAATCGTGCGGCAAACAGTTCAGTCAGCTGCGAAACTACAAATACCACAGGTCGGTGCACGAGGGCACCAGGGAGTTTTCGGGCAGTTGCCCGGAGTGCGGTAAGCTGTTCAACGACCGCGGTTACCTCAGTTCGCACATGAAGATCCACCGGAACCGGAAGGAGTACGAGTGCGAGTATTGCGGCAAGTGTTTCAACCAGCGGGTGGCGTACAACATGCACGTGCGTATACACACGGGCGAGAAACCGCACTGTTGTCATCACTGCGGCAAGTCGTTCACCAGGAAAATGCTGCTCAAACAGCACTTGCGCATACACACGGGCGAGAAGCCGTTCACGTGCACGGTGTGCCACAAACCGTTCGCCGACCGGTCCAACATGACGTTGCACATGCGCCTTCATTCGGGCGTCAAGCCGTACGCGTGCGCCGTGTGCAGCAAATCGTTCACCAAGAAACATCACCTGAAGACGCACATGAACTACCACACGGGCGTCAAACCGTACTCGTGCGACAAGTGCGGCTTGAGCTTCAGCCAGAGCAGCAACATGAGGACGCACCTGAAAAAGTGCAACATTGTCCCGACGACGACGACGACGACGAAGACGACGCCACCGGCGCCGCCGCCGCCACCACCACCGTCAGCCGACGTATCCGGGGCGACGGCGAACGGTCAACATTCCCAGCTGTCCGTCCCGTTTTCGAGCGATCGAGAAGTGATCGTCATAGCTGTGCCGTGATTTGAAATAATAACCGACTCGGAGCACCGTCCGGACCGGGTGGCGTTTTCGGAAAGCTAATTCTAAACTCGATCGTTTTGTTCTAAATTCGAATTCTTCCTCTTGTACTACAGATACTGTATCGTGTATATTATTATATAAATATAAAGTTTTAATTATTGACCGTATCGCTTCGTGTAACACACACATGAATATATACCTGTGTTATGTATGCAAATGTAATATTTATGTACGCAATACAATTAGACAAACGATTGTGTAGGAACAGAAAATTCTCTCATCACGAATCGTTTCGAGAAAAAGCTAAATATTGCCTAACAGATTTTTTTGTTTCCTTTTTCAACGTATTTTCTATTTACATGTGATGCATATATATACATTTTGCATGTATACATATTTTTCACATTAATTAATTTTTTTTTTTATTATCGTTATTATTTTACCGTGTACGATTTTTTCGTTCCACTCTAAACTAGAAGACGATTTAACGATTTATTAACGATTATTATTACTACATTTCCCTATACTATTGATCAACTCACGAATACATTCAATCGGTCTTCAAAACTCATTCCGTTTAAAATAAACATTAAAATCTAATCGAAATTTCGAAAGCGCGTCTACAAATACATGTCCGTGCCCGGAAATTTCTATATAAAGTTAAAAACATCATATTTAAATGCATGTAAATTGGTGCAGCGCATATTCGTGATGGATGATAAACAGGGTTTTTTCCCCTTAATTTTAATACGCGTGTACAATGGAATATTATTCGAGCAGTAATCTCTCTTCAATACCGAAGCGTACTATACGTATTTTATGTCAGATCGATCCACGGTAAACCGTTTCGTTTTAAGAGGATTGGTGTCTGTGTATACTTTTGTCGACTTAAAAGCGAGACAAGATTGTAAGAATTTTGTTTGACGGGTTTCAATTTTGAAAACGGATTATGACTCTTTAGGTTCTTCACTGGGATATGTTGGAAATAGAAATGTAATTAGTTTACCGGAAAACGTAAGCAAAATCTGATTGTATTTTTGAAAAATTGTCAAAAATGTACTTAAAATATTTTGCCTTATACGTGTGATTAAGATAATTAAAATTAAAAAAAAAAAAAAAACAATTCCGACGTATTCCTATTAAAGAACCTAGTAAACAATTGTAATAAGTTATTAAAATAAAATCGGAGAACATTTGAGAAACCGCCATCAATCCGCTTAATAAGCACTATGCGTACATTAATTTATACAAACGTTTTATATAACAACAAAAACAAAAAAAAAAAACTGCTTCCGCATTTACCGTATTCTCCAGATTTGGCTTCTAGCGATTACTGGCTATTGGCAAATCTCCAAAAAATGCTCGCCGGTAAGAAATTTCGCTCGAATACAGAGGTAAACACAGTGAAATTGAGGGCTATTTTGAAACAAAAGATAAATCATTCTACAAGAATGGTATTGAAATGTTAGGGTGGCGTTGGAGTGATTGTGTTGCTCTTGATGGAGATTATGTTGATGATAGAAGTGAATTTTTAATGAATGAACCGTGTATTCTTTGTCCGGCTCGGGATTTTTGAGCCCATGTGTTTATAATCTCGAATTGAAAACGACGAGCTGGCGAGATAAATAAATAATAGTTTCTCCGAGTGTACAAGCCATGGATATAGACGTATGGTTATATGACGTTATCCAATCGGGTTCGACGTGCATATTACGGCCGGCGTCGCACGCAAAGTCGCGAACCCGACGATCCGCGGGGGCACAGGTGGGCGCGGTTCATCGGTGTGCCCGAGTGCCGTTCGGTTGATTATACCAACATTATAGTACTGTGCACGTGTACGAAAATAATTGTTTTGCATTCGACGCGATCGAAACGGCGGAATAGCTTATAAAACGACTGTAAAAAAAAAAAAAAAATGTAAATAGTCCGCTGCTGCAGGTGTCTGTCCGGGTGTCTCAATCCCGAGACGAATGACAGCGGGTGTGCGCCGGAACGATTAACGACGTTATTAAACATATATATATATATATAATCCGTTCGTTATATATAACTATTCGCGCCTATAATAATAATATGCCATCAATTATTATGTACAATATATATCACGCACGTATATTCGTTCGTAACTGTTCGTCACGCCTATGAAAAAAAAAAAAAAAAAATGAAAACCAATTTACAATCTCACTCGAAGGTGGAATGTGCCGGCAATTGTCGGGTTCGACCCGGTATACGAACACCGTATTATAATAATACGAAAGATTAATAGTATATTACATTATGTTGATTGCTGAGCATGTAAATTAAATATAGTAAAGTCCAACGTTTCTCGTAATATATTATTTGTTTGTGTTTATAAACGCTATACGTACAGTGGCGCCGAAAAATTGTCTTTTTTTTTTTTTTTTTTTTTGATGTTGCGAGTAAAAAAAAGCGCCAACCCCTTCATAGACGCATACTTAAGAATCGTATGAGATGCGCCTCCCTTCCGTAAAGACAATTGTTATTGTGACAATAAATAATTGGCCGGAAAGTAAAATGAACGTAAAATATAATTACAGAAATTAGTTTTACACAACGCAGTATTCCGGAAAGTAATATCAATTATTTCTCGAAGCGCGAATTACTTTCTGGAATTCAACTTTTTTGTAATTTAAATTTCAGTCGTTTCACTATCTGTTTAAATATTTTCTGGAATTCGTACATTCTGGCTGTTTATTTTCCGGAACATAATATTCGTCTCTTAAACTAGGTAACGGACAATTCGTAAACTTATAATATAACTATGAATATCGGTAAAACTTAGGTTCAACGGGTAAAAATAAATCTTACGCTTTACTAAACATTGTTGATGTGAAAAACTCCGACTTTATGTTATTACAGAAAAACCCGACCGATAAACGAAAAAACTCTATGCAATTACCCGTCTAAAATGTAATTCGTTAGAAAATTCTACGCATTTTCTTGAGCAATAACTCAAGAGGATGTCACAGTAACGTTTGCCGTCTCTGTATGTCTCTGATATAGCGAAAATGCGGTTTTGGAGTACCAACGGTGTAATCTGGTTCTGTTAGACTTAAAACAAAAATTATTTCGTCCAAATTAATGGCGATGCCATTTACTATCATGTATTCAAAGAAGGTTTTTTCTTTTTTTTTTTTTGGATATCTAGTTGTCAGACATCTAATTGTTCATGTAAATTTAAAATAAATAATACTTCTTTGAAAACATACCGTTATTGGCTTTTATTTGGTTATACTGCTCTCCACTCTTCGCAATTGTGTACGTATACACTTTCTCGCCAAATCACTACACTTAATTTCAGCAAGTCTCGTCACACCCCATCCATACATAAATCGCTTCTTTGGACGTCCTCTATAGGTCTCTTCCCGGTTGAATCCGGGTTTCTCAACACACGACCAAACCATTGAGTTGTGTGTGCCTTCACAAAATGTGTTACAAATACCAGTCGAGTGTAAAATTTAATACAAATGACGTATGTACTGTATATATTGACGTAAGACAATTATTATTATATCGGATTCTATATTATATTAAAACTTTTGATAATCTATAAAATATATACAGGGAAAATACGATTTTTATATATTATATTCTGGTACAGCAACCGTATACGATTTACTGCGGCGGTAGTAACAAATAAATAAATAATATAATCGTTTATATTAAAATTTATATTCCCGGCATTTTGTAATTTATTTCTTATCCCGTTCTAGAGCTGTTCGTAAATCATTTTGGCGAGAGATTTCAAAAGCCATTTCTCCGTGTTCGGCGGGGCCCCGTCTCTGGTCGCCCCAGGGTCGTGAACACGTCACCGTTTCGGTATACGTTTCTATTTAAAAATCGGCGATCGATAACAACGGGGTCGGCCTACCGGAGTCGCAATGATACATTCAATAACCGGCAATCATAAAATAAAAAAAAATTTGAAAAAAAAAAAAACATAGGTACACCGAATACTGTAGAGGAAGTTGTATCACACGCAGTTGTTACACCGACCAGACACCGTCATAAATCTAATAACCTGACCGTATATGTAACTACGATTTACGAGCTGCACGATTGCCACCACGGCTGTAAGGAACGAGTTAGGCACCTATTATTATTTTTAATATCGTTAATTATTTTACAGCCGATTTTATGAGTGTGTCTATAAGTGAACTTATAGTGTTTCGACCGGTTTTCAACCGCGTGAAAATATTTTCTTTTTTTTTTACTATTTACTTTACACTGTACAACACTTACGGTGCTGCGGTAGGGGAGTTACCGAAAGCATCAGCTTATTATTACATAAATATATAAACGATAATAATTGACGATTTCAACGCAAACTTTGTCGGACGAGAATTTTTTTTTAACCGTGACGGCTGCACAACGTTATATTGTCAAACGGTTACCAAAAAAGACGGATGAAATTTCATAATGTAAAAAGTATTTTTCTTTAGCGGATAATTTGTAATAAATTGATGCAACTTATGAAAACAGAATGATAGAAAAATAAATACTATTTAATCTATTTCATAATATAAATATACTAGTATCAGGAAAACTGTTTACACGTAGTGAGTACATTAGTTATTTTCAAATTAAATATACGTAGTGGCAACTGAACATGTATTATATATTTTTGTATTTTTATATGCAGTAGATTCGTTATTAATAACAATTTTTCGATATAAATTAAATGATGAATTAAGTAAAAATATATATATTTATTTTTTTTTTTTATTTTGTCAGTGGTATGTTTTAAACAACTATCCATCCCAGGAAGTACAATTCAAATTGCATATAACCTTTCTAGATATTCGTTATTGTTCGTTACGTACATAATGCCGAAAATTGTGTTCTATAATCACTACTATTAAACATACTAGGTATTAAGTAAATACAGTCAGATCGTTATTATTAACTTTGAGTAACACGGGTCTATAAATTATAAATGACCGGCGAAGTATTATGCCTCACTCGATGATTAATAGTTACGTTTAATAATATCGTCTGTTTTGGTATCGATATTTATGCAGCTGATCTTTGAGTTCAAAGAATATTTTGAAAGTTAATAAATTGACATCGTTACACAATACACCGGTAGGTCTCGTTTTTGTTTAATCATTATACTCGTACGATATTCTGAGCACGTACACAATAATTAACTATATAATTCGTGTACTAAATCTACATGTTCAACATAGAAAAACGTATGGGGGACGACTGAAACGTATGTATTTCAGCAATAGGGGTGGGGGAGTGGGCTTAACCACCGGGTGATTCTTTTTCCGCGGTAGCCAGTGCTCCCGTTGCCCCCGGGTGTTTATTAATTATTATTATTATTATTATACTTGCACGCATAAAATGTACAGCTTTGTTACAGTAACAAGACCAATGAAAAACACACGAATTAATATTTAAATGGAAAAATCAATTATATCCATCTACTGTTTCGTATTCGGTTTGGTATTGTTTTTTATAGGAGTAGAGTAACCACTCAAGAGTACTTGCACATAATTGTACCTATACTCTGTATATTTATTATAAAATTTCACCCAGTATTCCAATCAGTTGCGTGTCCAGAAGGATAGGTATATTCTCCCCTATTGGCTTAAAAATATAACATTTACTCAGTAATTTAATCATGAAACGTATATATTTCGGCCATGTTACAAGGAAAAGTTTGATTTATTAAATACAAATTGGCATTTTTGGATCCGGTATTAAAATTTACATTGCCGGGTCTCATATAAATAGAAGAAGATTCTATAATTTATTCATGACTATTATTCGAGTATCCGGGTACCATATCCCTTCCTATTGAAAATTCCTGGGCACTCCAATGCTCAGTATGGTTTGGCGTGAATACCTATCACAAATAAACTCACACCCGACGCCGGAAGAAAACTGTAAATAATAATGGATTTATTAGTATTGGAACAGCTTTCGTGTAGGCGAAACGAAAAAGGTTTTCTGTGTAGGTACACTATAGTATAACCTACACTCGACAATATAAGAAGCCTGCCAAAAGAATATAATATTATATTTATTTACGTATACAAGAGTATAATTAAAAAAATATAGCCGACCGGTGAATGGGCACCGTGCCGTCTTGATGCACATGAGACATAAAATATTATTATATATGGGGGCACATAGACTTTTCAAGATAAAATAAAAATAATCGTTTACCTCTAGTTACATATAGAGGCATAGCACAAAATTATTGAAATGTCTCCATAATATAATAATAATAATAAAAAAAACATTTTTTAATATATTGGTTAGTAGATGAAAGAAATAATATTCTGAAAACTGTACATAATTTATTTCAACAATAACCTCGTGGCCGATACTGAGTATAATTAACTAATATTAATACTTTCATTTGTATTTTAGGATTGAAATTTTAATTAATTCTAGATTTTGAGTGTCGCGATGAAACCATTTGTTTTACTAAGATAAGTTTGCTTGTTATTATTTTTTTTTTTACTCGGAAAACATTATTTCCTCCGGTCGGTAAAAATGCACCGATTTTTCCTTTAAAATCTGTCTAGATTCTTGACAGTTTTGCCAAAATAATAAAAATAAACTGACAATAAAAAATAGTGTCGCAAAAAAAATGCGGATTTTTCGCTAGGTGGTATATAACTAAAATTAATGATTAGATTTTCAACAGATTATCTCTAAAATTAAAAAACTTGACAACAAATATCGATACATGGGTTCTATGGTTGTTGATTTCAAGAAAA
This sequence comes from Tuberolachnus salignus, assembly GCA_956483605.1. Lineage (NCBI taxonomy): Eukaryota > Metazoa > Arthropoda > Insecta > Hemiptera > Aphididae > Tuberolachnus > Tuberolachnus salignus. The sequence goes on along the minus strand of OY101436.1, from coordinate 35,249,979 downwards.
CAATTCGACTTCTATTGCTAATAGCACTCTGCTCGGAAACGTTTTAATGAAGGTAAAATTGTATACAAATCCTTAATTTTTCTAGAAATTGTATCAAATTTCTGTCCATGATGAATGGGGGCGATAAGTATGCTTGCACTAGGGCGCCAATGATAGATGATGGTACTGATTATTAGGTATTTGCCAAACGACTTTCGAAAACTTGTTCCGTTATAAAAGTAATTTTGACATCATTAAATAAAGTGCGATCTTTCGTCATAATATTATATTGACGGACGCCTGCGAAAATGTAAAACAGTAACTGTTTGGTATATCGTAACGATATATTTAAATCGATCTTAATACTCCCAGTACTTAAATCTGGACCTTTATGATATTATTCGAACAAAATATCGTATTTTAATACTATGATTTGTATATATTTTTTTTTTTTTTTTCAAATGTTAACATCATACGGTTTTTCTTTAGTGAATCATTTCAATTAGCTTACTGAAATTTTCAATTGACCCAACTCAAATTTCCGATTGCCCATTACTCCCAGGGAATTCGACTTAGAGAGACCGTTTTACCATATATCGAAACACAATCCGACCGTGTTTGTTTTTCGATAAGAAATATTCGTCTAACCACAATACTTTAGAATATAAAAAATAAGGGTCAACCCTTTGTCAACAAAATCCCAAAAATGTGATAGCACTGAGTATTTTGAAACCCAACATGCCAGAAAAAATATTTAGACGATTTAATATTTTAATATTAAAAATCAAGACGAAAGATATATAGGAAAAAATAAAATTTTAAAGCTCCTACTTTAGTCAGGCCACGAGTTCTGAACCTGTTGTAAGGTTACCCAATTTCTTGTCATATGTTGAATGAATGTGAAAAAAAAATATGTATTTACTTTCTATACAAGGAGCTGCGGTATCGCTCTTGGTATCTCCGGTATCAGACTCAAGTTGATTTCCTCTTTGCTCGTAGTGTCGAGTGCGGTCATCGATTTGTTTTCTTTACATACGTATTACATACGTATTATATTTTTATTTTTTACGAACGAGATTATTGTTGTTATCGGCGGACAACGTAGTAAAATTATTAGATACCTACCTACCTATCCAGCGGCGTAATCAGGATTTTTCAATGGTAGGGGCACTAAACATATAATAAATAGGATATAGAGCCTTTTTTACGAAGTTATTTTGCAAGGTAAATAATTGTGTAGTGCGATACGTGCAACGATTATTATTTTTTGTATTTTCACGCGGCCTACGGAAGGGCTGAAACGAATTCGATTGCCGGGAAAAGAATATTTCTATAAAAACCAAATTGATCATTTTTTTTTTTTATTTTGATAAATAATTGTTGTAAAAACGACGGGGAACAGGGGGAGAACGAAAATTAGATGATCGAGACGACATTTTCGTCAGTATCATCGGCGGCGGCGCGAAAATTCGTTTGTCCCAGGAATAAAATCGTAACGAAATTTGGCCCCTTATATAAACTCGCATACATTTTTTTTTTTTTTTTAACAATACAGTCGGTGGAATCGACGTAGAAAACACCGAACAATAGACAAAATATATAACATTTATTGTTACGAATATTGGAAATCGGTCATAAACAAGTAATACTACGTGTGTGGGTTTACTGTTGTAAGTGCAGGGAAGTTGGGAAGATGTATAAGGGAATTCTAAGCGAAGTTCGATGAAAATGTTTTGATAAATTAAAATTGAAAAATTGTATTAATTTGGTACTATACAAAATAAATTACAATCGTCTGTGTTTTTTTCGTCTCATATTGTTGTGTATTTTTATGAGACCAGACAATTTCTATTCGCATAAATTGAAAAATAGCAAAATGTGATTTTATTATGCGATTTTCATCAAAATTTGCCCTTTAAACTCAAAAAGTTTAAAAAACAAAACTTTGTATTTTAATAAAATATTTTTTTATCGCGCTCAACCCCGGGTACAGTTATCAAGCATTTCTGTTCGGCCAAAACAATTTGATCCACATAAAACCAAATAAAAACTAAATAAACATGAAAACTGTAAATATCTATAAGGTACTTAGCTTAAAATTTGCCAGATTATTTTGACACAATTAATGTCATACATTTTCCCGTTTATTCACATAATATTTAAGAAAACTACAACGAAAATCAAAATCGACTGCCCTAATGCACCAACTAAATCGAAAACGCTTTCATAATTGGTTGCTACACTAGAAAATCGGAGCAAGTTTTTTAGTAGACAAGTTGTTCACAGACAAAAATAAAATACACCATACAAATACATTCCTGGATACGTTCAGAATCTAAAAAAAAAAAAAAAAATTTTATCAGTCGAATAAACGGATTTAGATGCTAGAAATTAACGACTTTCGTCACGTCCCCCTCCGATATGGCGTTTTTCATCGACGATTTATCATATTTTTATGATTTCGTCGAAAATACAACCGAGTATTACCGATATATCGGAGATATTATTTTTCTCGCTAAAAACTCTCATTCATTATGACACTGATTTTGTTTTTAGCTATTCAAATCTTGTCCCTAAAATGGACATAACCCGTCGTTATGGATTATTATGATCATATATTCATCCAATTCGAATGGTTCCGGGATAAAGCCAAAAGCAAATACCGTTTCCTTAATAATTAATATTATTATTATATTCAACGAGGGTTAGATTAATTTATGTTGAAATTTAACATTTCACTCCGAGACTACACGCACATAGGCAGCATGAGGTTTAATAGCAACGATCAATATCGCTTATTTTAACTTACTTTTAATATACTAAGACACGCCTGGCAGAAACATGGTTCGTTGATGAAAAAAATGTGATCGAGAAAGACCCGGTTAGAAAAAAGGTAATCTGGGAAGACCTCGGTTAGGATGGAAGGACCGCGTTAAGAGAGGTGCAAAGAAGGATAACGAAGAAGATGGTGGAGCCCGATATTGTCAATGGCGAGAAATAGCAGTGGATGTAATTATTTATATGCAGGAATATATATATATATATATATATTTTTTTAGGAGAGGGGCATAGACAAATTGGGAAAATCGTCGAATTATATTCGTTAAAAATTACTGATTTTACAAAGAACTTCTCAATAGGTATATTGATAAACAATAATTATGACGGAATGAATGACTTTTAACGTTTTTAATTCAATGTTAAAATGATTATGCCCATATATACTGCGGTATGAATAATTCAACGTTGAATATTATACGCTTATATTATTGTATTTACTATAATATTTTATGTTTGCTGATATTTCAAATACTAGTTTGTTCCGTGCGAAATTTCACACTGCGTTTTACTGCAGGTTTGCCCTCTTCTATCGTTGACGCTAAATTATATTGACGTGGCCGGTAAACCCCGTCAAAGGGGTGACTTTCCGTCTGAACTGCAGTTTACTTTGAGTCATGGCGGTTTTATGCGTGCCATAAAACCAGTAGGGTAAGACATATTATATTCCGCATTAATGAGGGAAACAAACTGACCTATATAATATAGTTGTATTGCAATCATTCCGTCATTTCGTTTTTATAAATCGAATTTAAAAAAAATTAGCAGTATACAATTTACTGAGGAAAAAACCGATTTATTAACTGCGAGTGCTTTGATTAAAGCTTTCACTGAAAATAAGATTAATTATCGAACATATTCAATAAAGCTGCGTTTTTACGTTTGGTTTTAAGATATATGGACCGTTCCATAAAAATTTCATATTCATATATAGGTACAATGAAAGTTGATTTCTATATTCAAGATTTTAAAAGGTTTATTATTTAAACCAAATGGTTTTCATTTTAGATTCTGAATGACTAGGGGATGTGTTTTTTTTATTTTTTTTTTCTGAAAATAAGTTTTTGGTTAGTAAAATATTTCGATATTTTTCATGCAGTACCTTAAATGACGCAGAATATCTCCACCCGATGGTACATTACACAATAATGTTTTCTTGATTCCCGAAAGATTTTCTTAAAAATTAAAAAAAAACTCGACACCAAACGAACGACGATATATCCGTTTTCTTTACGTTGATTTCTAGGTTACCTCGGTACAAGGGAAAACCTTACCATTTTACCGATCTCCGCTCAGAATCGTAATGCTTTAATTAGGTACAGTGATTTATCAACCAACGGCTTTAAGTATAAAAACTAAATCACTCTATGTCCCGTACTTACCCAACTCCTCATCAATAGCAGTGGCCTATTCATGGCGCCGTGAAGCAAGCTCGACTTTTTTTAGTGTCATAAATATTGACTTAGGGATTTCTGAAATATGGATATTTTTTTTAATGATTGAAAAAATAACAGAGTCGTATATAAATACATAATGTAAGAAATCTAAATCCTAAATTGTATTTTGTATATTTTACATTTTTTGTTTATTAGAGCATATTATTTAAGAATTGTATTGCTTTTCACAGTATAATTCAGCTCGATAAAGACAATTTTAATAAAACTTCTTTTAGTGCATATATTTGGTTGTTTTTTTTAAAGCCTGGTCATATATAATACTGACAAAAAAAAAAAAATAAATAAATAAACAAAAACAAAAATAGTATATGAATAATATGAATTCATAATATTATACTTGTTACAATTATTGTTGTATATCGTATACTGTATTGTGCACGGGGAAAACAATAACTATGACCCATAACGTTATAACCATAACCGTGGTGTTTTTTTTCTACGTTATTTTATTTTCACAATTTTTTAACTAAAATTTACGTCTGTAGGAATAACCGAGTATTTTGCAACTGTTAATGTCACTCTCGCACAAATAAATAAATAATAATATTTATGGTAGTAATCAGTATAATGTAATATGCAGGTTTATAAAACGAACATTTTGCAAGAGTTTTTTTTTTTTTTTAATTTTCTAAACGTATTCTAACGGAAAACGAATCGAAATCGTACGTAAAATAAGGAGTAACTAATAATTATTTCCCTCTCCCCCCATTTATGTTTATACAATTCAACTGCAATGAATTAATTTATATTAACTAATTCATTAATTACCTATAGTTATTGTATAGAATAATATTATTCAACAATCTGATTGTAGAATTTAGGTATACATTTTTATACTATACTGGTGTATAAAACCATAACTATTGCGATTTGACAACATTAGTTATCGACTATTGTGTACAGAAATTGCAAATGATTTTTTTTTTTCTTTGTCATTTTTGCCACGCAAATAATAATATATACATTTTTTTTTTTCGCGGCTAAACGTCGAATACAAGAAATCTCAAATAATAATAACGTAATGTTATTATACAATATATTTTTGTAAATGTAAAATTTACAAATTATTATTAATTTGTCATTGTCAAATATATAAGGGAGTTATTATCTTTGTAATATTAATATTTGCCGGCCGTTGCGGTCGCGTTAATTTAGATGTATTAGATATGGATAATCTATTAGATATATTTTTCATACAAACAACTGCTTTCTGGAACCACACATTGTAATAATGGACACAAAAAAAAAAAAAAAAAAAAAAAGGAAAGAAGAATAATAATCCCCTTTCCAAAATTATGGGTTTCCGTAGACCACGCAACACATATACTTGTTTTTAATCGCGATTTAATATAAGCTTATCACGTACATACCTACACCCCGGGAATAAATGAAAAACCACAGTTTTTTTTTTCTTCTTTTATATATATATATATATATATTTGTTTAGTATTTATTTTTATACTAGCAGACCCAATCACGTATACGGACGTTTATTCCGGGAGACGGGATTACGGTTACAACTTTCATACTAATCTATTTATGTTCAGTTGATCTATGAAAACATATTAATAAATTTCCCTGAAATTTCAAGGTTGGCGGGGCGTGTGTTAAAATATCGGTCTAATTAATATATAATAATTATAAAACGGTATAAAATATGTAAGATAATTGTATATACATTTTTTTAAGTATTATAATATTGTCATCATTAACGTATGATAATTTATTTACTATAATAATTAATGTTTTAAAACAAGAAACTCGTATTATTTTTTTATTGATATAATATTAGTTGGAAGAGTGGATTTTATAAAATTGAAAAAAAAAATAATTATCTTATTTTAGCTCAAATTGTTAGCCTTTAAATGTTATGTAATTTAAATTTGTCCGATGATGTTTCATGATTAATATCACTTATCGACCCGAAATATTATTTCATACAGTTGTTGTAATTATTATGTTAAAGATAATAATTGATAAAACACGAACAAAAAAATTAATATTAATATTAATGAAAAATATATATATTCTTTCCAAATATTACATATTGTACACGCAATTTAATATAACACGAATATATCGAATTTACACATATTACATAATTATAGTTCATCATATATCGTGGTGTATTAAAGAATTTCTTTTAGAGGATGACCAAAAAGTAACAACTTTTACTTTTGTTTTGTTTGTTTTATTGTCTCGAAATAACGCGAGGTCATCCCAATTTGGACACACTTTTTTTTACTAATCAAATTGCAACGTATTTGTCTATTCACACTGTTTTATCGTCAACTATGTGTAACGAACGCATTTTGGTTACCATTTTCATTTTACCTAACCTCATGTTATTCAATCTGCATTAATAAACATACCCAGTTATTTAAATCATGAACATATTATATGTTAAGTGGATTGGATTAAAAATCGGTAACTGATAAATAAAACATATTATATAAACAAATAAACATTTTTTTTTTTTTTTTTTTTGAAAGGTCGTATTGGGTCGATACGTCAAACTGATCGCCATGTAAACACGCCATTGTCGTTTGTTAACATAGCTGTTTTGGCATATTTCAAGGTTCTGTATGAAAAAATTTAGCCGGGCAATTAAAGGTGAGAATGAAAGGGATACCTTCGCGGTCTGGGTTTCGGTTTCATTCTTAAAACATAGATAAACTTTTTATACAACTCAACAAATTTATAATTATATGTAACTAATCACAAAAATATATAATTTGGGCGAACTTTTTTTTATCCTAATGAAAAACAAATATTATTTTCATTGAAGGTCCACTTAGTGTTCTATAAACGATTTGTGTCTATACATCTAAAAAACTACAATAACATTCTAATACGTAATTTAGTTTTTTGAGGTCAACCCCTTCATATTTTGATTAAATTACTAATTTCGCTAATACAAATCACAAATCAACATATTATTTTGTTTCCATATATAATCTTAAAGCCTTAATCATAAGGTTTTTACATATTTCTGTATAAATGCCTAATTTTAATGGAGAGAAATGGTAAGAGAAAATATGATTAAATATCCGATGAAATTTTATATTTTCCCGACCAAATACCGTTCTTCAACAAAATACAGCCCTCCATTATTATTATAATATGAATTCGATCAGAATCCAATATATATATTTTACTCGTGATAGTCATCAGTCTTAAACAAAATATATAGTTTCAAACTTGATATATTTTTCGAGTAATATTAGTTTTATTATTATTATTTTCAAATAAGAGTAATATATTTTTGCCACGTCGGTTATTCTTGTCATTTTTTGAGATACCTGTTTGTACTTTATGTACTTTATTAAAATAAATTAATAATTCCATTTTGTTTGGGTTTTTTTTTTCCATTTTATAATTGAACTTTAAAAATCGCCTGTTTAAGCGCCCCTCCCACCCAGTACTTTACATTATTATACTATTTAATCACATATTTTTGTTCAACTGTCTATTTCACTCTTGTATCCAGTGTTTTGCATTGTACATCACGACTGTGTGTCAAATTTGAACACCGATAAAACATATTTTGCCCATTTTTGATTATCAACCAAAATGAAACCCCCCCCATGTTAACTACTAATCTGTTTAATTCAAGTTCAACTTGGGACTTTAAGCAAATGTTACAAATCTAGGTTTGAACAATTTTGGTGTGCAATCTTTATGAACAAAAATGATAACGTCATATTTCGAAAAACTTCACAATCTATTCTTAAAGACCTTAGACCATACTTTTGACATAACAATTTGATATAAACTATAAGATAAATTAAAATAAGTACTATTTTAAAGATAATTTATGTCAATCTTAAATTTTAGACATTTCGAGACGATCGAACGCCAATATTGCTCTTCTTATACCCTCTAAATTTATGTTTCTGCCATTCGATTGTCCACAGTGAATTTCATCATATATGTAGTACATTTGGCGTTAAATGACTTTTCGTGTCTACATCCCAACGAACTATTCAAAGAGAAATGGAACCGGCCACGTTGCGATCTAATCAAATGACCACCAATGAAATCGACATCACCACTTATATTAATTTATCTCATAGTAATAAGGTTATGAAGATATCAAATTGTTATGCCAAAAGTATTCGGAGAAAGGGCATTAAGAATGGCTTGGGAAGTTTTTCAAAATATTAAATTACCCTTTTTATTGATAACGATTTGCATACCAAAATTGTTTGAACCTAGATTGTACCATTTGCTTTAAAAGACAAAATTGAAATTGAATTGGAAAACAGATTATCGTCACTGTATCATTATTGACCCAATGCCCGAACCTGACAAACAATGTGTTGTGATGGTCATTATATAACATTAGATACAAGTGGTCGTTTGTTCAGATTGCAACGTGGCCGATTCTATTTCAGAGAACAGTTCTTCGGGTTTATGAAGTACTTCAATCACCAACTCCCTAATGTACGTCTAACCGGCGCTGCATCAGGTCACGGATCATATCTGCACACAAAAATAAACGTACGATTTTAATATTTACCTATAATTTAATCAGACATTTTTCAAAAATCAGCTTTGGATAAATCGAGCCTAGTAGAATTTTTAACGAATTAATTAATTATTGTTATATAATATTATACAATTATATAATAATAATTATTGTTTCTTATTATCTTATAAAAAATATTATATTTTTTTCCTATCAATATTATTTCTATACACGTGCAATTTTATCTTGTTCGACTTACCTTTCAACATATCGTCACTTTCGACATTTAGCTCCTCCTTGAGCCAGGTCACGAGTTCTGGACCTGTTGTAAGGTTAACAATTTCTTGTCATATGTTAAATAAAAGTGATAAAAAAAATAAATAAAAATGTATTTACTTTCTATACAAGGAGCTGCGGTATCGCTCTTGGTATCTCCGGTATCAGACTCAAGTTGACTTCCTCTTTGCTCGTAGTGTCGAGTATGGTCATCCTGTAATCAAACAATTGTATATAAATTTTTTATTTACATACGTATTACATTATAATATAAACGAAATATGTAATTTTTATTTATTACGAACGAGATTATTGTTGTTATCGGCGGACAACGTAGTAAAATTATTAGATACCTACCTACCTATCCAGTGGCGTAATCAGGATTTTTCAATGGTAGGGGCACTAAACATATAATAAATAGGATATAGAGCCTTTTTCACGAGGTTATTTTGTAAGGTATATAATCGTGTAGTGCAAAGTGTGCAACGATTATTATTTTTTGTATTTTAATGAGGCCTATGCTTCCATAAGCTGAAGCCACCTTAGCCCCCTCTTGAGTACGCGCCACTGTACTCGTAGTACACCGTACTTGTACTTATACAATTTTGATAAAAAAAAAAAAAAAAAAAGAAAAGAACAGCAATTAAGGCGATATACTTACAATAACTTTACTCAGCTCATCGTTTTCGTGCTTCAGTTTTTCCCTTTCGATATTAACCATAGAGCGTTGCATGTACAACGCTTTATGCTGTCGGGCTCTCGCGTCCAGCTCGTCTTCGTACAGTACTTCGAGCATTGCTTCTCTAAAAACGTCGGTGATCAGAGACTCCGCTATTGGCGTCATCTCGATTTCAAAATCAAATAGCTGTGTTTAAAAAAAATTATATATATTTACTTAATACGAGTATACATGGTGGTTTGTGAAATATATTAGAACGTGTTTCGATGATTAACGATTATTTTTTTTTCGTTTGATACCGTCATAAATCAAACGTCTCGTTGGGATAACGACATTTTTTTGGCTGCTAAATATTATACCCGTAAATGTTGACTTACGTCTTTTTCGTCCACTTGGGTAGAAGCGTCTATACCGATGATCTGTTCGGTTATCAGATTGAATATCGGTTCGTCCAATTCAGTCTGGGCCCCGAACGTCTGCGATTTCGGATATTCATCGTACAACTGTGGAAATAATGCGCAAACATTTTTATAATTTTTTTTATTTCATACAATTTAAATTTGTATTAATCGGAATTAAACTAAAATTAAAAATAATTAAATATCAATAAATAAAAAAAAACCCAATATTTTTTTTTTTTTTTTTATAAAATGTTTAAGCGAAATTATTTGAGTCGCAATTATTATTACTATATACTCTGCAATGTTTATACGGATATTTCGGACATGCTTACTTCTTCCAGATGCATGTCGGTTTGGATGTCAACGTTCTGACGACCCTTGGGAAGTTTTGGCGCGCCAAGGTGCAATCGTAACGCTCTTGTTTGGTAGTCCATCGCTTTTTTTCGAGCCATGGTACGTCGGCGAACTTCTGCCTCGCGCGACGCGGCCGATTCGTTTTGGAAATTTGACTATAAATACATTTTGTAAATTCGTTATTGTAGTAAAATATTGTAGCGCGATATTGTATAATAAATAATGAAAATAGTGAACTAGTGTCAACTCTGCAGCGTTTCAAAAGCCAAAATATTTTGTATGAAATTAGTATATAAAAAATAATAATAGTAAAAAAAAAAAAAAAAATAGTAATAATGAAAAAAACTGCAGCGCATGCGTTAAAGCAAGGCGCTCACCTCGGACGATAACTGTTTAGCATACCCAAAATACGGGTTCCATTTCGGACGCTAAATATTTCAATAGTATTATTAAGTTGTTTGATTATTATTATGTTTAGGATACAAATATTTAATAATAGTTTTCAAAAATTCATAACTTACGAATGTTTTTTTTGAAAAATTACTGCCTCTGACCACTCGTTTGTCGTGCATGATATTTGTGTAACCCATTTGTTTGCCCGTACTGTGGAAAAAAATAAAAAATAATAAGAATTCGTACACATTATTTTGACCTAAATTGGACTAATTTAATTGAGAACACGACCGAGTACGAGATTGTCGAGAGGACGAGTTGAATGTTTTATTATTTGTGTTGCAAAAAAAAAAAAAAAGTATTAAAATTTAACGATGAGTTCGCGTGCCAAGTTCGTGAAACCCAAGTTGATTCGGGTGTTTTTTATTTTTTTTTAACTAGAAAAAGTATTTATTTATTTAGTTTTTTACTGGCTGGAATACGAATGACCTGAAAGTTTCATGCTGATACAATAAACTTTGTAATATATATTTTTAAATTACGTTTTATTATGTGAACTAATTTCAAACAGCATGTATTTTGTACACATTTCGGTAGATATCGACAAATAATAAATGCATATAAAAGAAAATATTGTCTTTTTAATCGACATATTTGTTTGTTTTCTATTCATACTACTTTATAATATTATACAGAATGTACGATATGCAGAATATACGATATGCAGAATATACGATATGCATATGATTTGATTTTAGGGTTTGTTAACGTTGACGTGCTGATGTTAAAGAGTTTATGTCATTTAATAGCACGCCATGTTAGTAGGACTAGATTTTAGAATTATTATAACAATCGAGTCATTAGAATTATTTTTGATAACCAAGTGCAATATTTTCGTGTGTGAAAGTAGACACCTTTTGCCATTGAGCACCGCAGACATTTTTTTTTTTTTTTTCAACTATATAGTAGATATTCAAATAAAAACGTTAACGTTCACGTTTTAATCACAATGTTAAAATCATAATTTTTTTGTTTTTGTTTTCATATAAACTACTGCGTACCGGGCGTATAAAATATATTATTTATAGCAGTGTTCGTATAAAATAAATTTTACAGCAAAATATAAATACGCGGACTAATACCAAATGCGGACGCCTAGTGACACCCTCGACATTTGGGAACTCGACATTCGGAAAATCAAAACTTAGAAATGCAAAACTTCTCCGCCCTCCTGTTCTAAGCCCAGCCTGTTTCGATTTATGTGTTTAGTAGGCAATCGGTGATTACTAATCACGATTCATCGCATCTATATGCCATACACTTGCGTTGCTCGCAGTGATTAACTGATAAATAGGTTCATCGATACGGGACACGTAACGTCGTAGTGTCAATTATCATATTCCAAATTTCGTCTTTTTTAAGTTTTGTCTTTTTCAAATTATGCTTTACCGACGTTTTTTTGTTTGCAAAATTTGGCATTTTCCGAGTTTTGACGCGTTCCTACCGATGGGCGGTAGTTATTTAAAGTAATTTCCAAGGTTTTTGATTTTTTTTTTCTTTTTTTTTTTCCTTACGATTTTGTAATATATTCAAAAAAAAAAACCCAATATAACGAGTACAAATTTTTAAAAGGATACGTCGTAATATTTTTCCATTGCCTGTATTAACGTAAATTTATGCGTTTAGATTTGAATCTTAAGCGTCTGGCATCAGATACGTATAATATATTTACTTCTAAAAATAATTCATAAATTCAGAAGTATTACACGCGTCGGTATCCCTTTAATGGTCAAGGGTCACGGTCATTATAGCCATTAAAGTTTACACGCATTAAATATATTATGTATTTAAATCAATAATATCTGATTATAAAAAATAATAATATAAATCATTACTAATTAATTTGTACATAATTATATTTGAATACTAGTTTAGTAAAAACGATTTATATTTGAAAACCATATTTGACATGATTCACCAGCAAATCGAACGTCCGTTAAATAAATGAGCATTTTAATTTTCATTGGCGCGTAAATATTATTACAACGCGCATGGAAGGTTTTTTTGGACCTTTTTTTTGTCTATAGCAATTTAGACCAATTCTCTGTCCATCGTTCTAGTCTGATCGATATATTAAAGCTATAGAAATTCTGAAAAAAAAACATTCGAATTCAGCGCGATGTGTACATGTGTCTCTTATTCGAATTTTAGTATTTCATTTCCAAACATTCTGTTTGAAAACTGGGAAAATTATAAAAACGCATAAAAAGAATATGTCAATTCAATTGAAATAAGCGGCCTGACCGTTGTCGTGCACACTTCACGCTAAATTCAAATCTGATTACAGAATTCTTATCACATTATCGATACGACTATTTTCGAAACATTAGGATGGACAGAAAATCGGTCTAAATTGCTATGCTGCGTAATTTAGTCATAGAAAGAAAATATACATTTCGAATCCCCACAAGGGACTATTACAAATGCACATTATTAACCGAAGTTAACGGATCGCCTAACAATAGTCTTTAAATCATTAAAGACTAATCTATAGGCCTAAGTACATTTTAAATTTTGGTTTTAAATATTATGTTGTACAAAATGATTAATTGAATTGTTTAAATAGAGATTAGTAAAAGTGAACGTTTAGAATTGTGACTAAAAGATAAAAAAAAATATATGTAAATGCTGTGATAAATGTGTATTCATATGTTTTTTTTTTTTTAAATTTACGTACCTTGAAGTGAATTTTACATTTTACGACAAAACATGGTTTTTGGAAATCACCTAGAAAATGCGCCGTTACAGAATGCTAGTGCAGAAGACCCATAAAAAATTGTAAATTGGTTTCGTACAAATATAAAAATATTATCCCGAATATAAAAAAATTGGAAGGCCAACGAATAATAAAGTCAATAAAATTAATATCATATTATATATGAGTACGTAGGGGGGTATAAAAAGTTGTGAAATATTTGCCCGGAACCGTATTTTAATTGGAAAATAGTTTGTTCGAACGTATTTTATCGGAAATGTATTTTGTCGGAACCGTATTTATTTCCGATATAATTACGAGAACCGTATTTCGTTACGGCAAATAATTTTGATTATGATAAATTATAAAAACGTTGGATCATTGCCTATACGTATATTATTTTATAATTAAAAAATACACTATTGACATAAACCTGAATTCTCCGATAATCCGGGATCCGAATAGCAGGCTTCAAAATCCAAATTTTTGGTTTAACATTGTGAATAAAATTATAATGTAAAAATATTATAATAAGAACCGACAATCATTTGCACTTACATTAGTGGCAAGAAAAAAAGCATACGAATATATTATAAGTACATACATTATAAGTAATGCGTAAAACTAAGGATTCTAATTAAAAATTTGTTGAAATCCGAATTTAGAGCAAAATTCGGGTTTACGAATCTGGATTTACAATAAATACGAGATTTCGGATTTTTTCCATCGCTAAAGCCACACGTGTTTTATAATTAACAAACTATATGGGACGTTAGATGTTCGGAATAGAAAAGCCACGAATTGACAAAACTACGAAATTTAATTTTAACTTGTATAAAAATTGAAATTGAAAAAAATCTGGTTTCGAGGTGTTTTCAATACTGAACAGATTTCGGCCTGAAACCGGTGACAAATTGTCGGTTTTTTTTTTTTACAATTTAAGGAAAACTGTCAGGAGTCAAGGAATCCGCATATAAATATATTTAAGTGTACGGTGTGGGGGCATTTTTACCGTAATAGCAAATAACTCGGTAACACTACTTATAAAATGAAATATTTGCAACCGCCGATTGTTTTTCGCCTGGACGTATATTCTACTCACTCGGGTTGACGGTCGTATTTTCGGGCGGTGACGGTGGCGGCCGTCGCGCGTTGGTGCTGTTTGTCGTAGAGTACGCGCGGTTTGCTGGAGTAAGAGTAATACCGGGTGCTGGGGTGGACGGGGCCGTCGGCCGCGGACGACGAACGGTTGTCGAGACCGAGCAGGGCGGCCAGGTCGGGCGGCGGATCCAGGAACAATCCCGTTTTTACGGTGGTGACGAAAACGGGTTTCCTGGACGGAGTCCGTGTGCTGCCGGCCGCGCGCCGCTGTAGTTTCTTGAGCTTCGAGTCCAGACACCTGACGAAACGTCGCTGGCCGCGGTCGTCGTTGTCGTCGTCACTGCGGCCGCCGGCTCCACCGCCGCCGATCACCATGAATGACGACGACGAACTGTCTTCGGCGGTACCGTCTTCTCGCATCGCGGCGTCTCGGCGGCACCGGATGTCCGGCGACGGGACACCTACTACCGGTGTTGGCGCTGTTGCACGTGTCCGCCGGACAGTGACACACGGCCGACAAACGCGACGGGCATCGGGTCGTCGGGACACTACGACACTGGTGCTGCAGGCATTGCTGTGCCGGTCGTGTGGTGCGTGTGGGGTGTGATGGGCGAAAGGTGTTTCGTGCGCGAGAGCCACCGCCGCGCGCACGCACGCGACAGTAGTCGCCGCCGCCGCCGCCGCCGCCGCCGCTGCCGCCGACGGTTGTTCGCACGCCCGTTGACCACACGGGCGCGCGGGTCAGTGGCTCGGCGATAATAAATAAAAAGCTACGCAATGGGAAAAAAAAAAAAAAAAAAAAAACGCGATTTGGGTAACGACCACCGCCGCCGTCGCCGCCATGTCGGGTACATAATAGTAAAAATAATAACAATATTATACGCCGAACCTGGACGCGCATGACACACCGCCGACATGGTTATACAGGGTGGACCGTATGGGTAAGGGACGGGTATTATCCTTTTATTTTTTCCAGAACTCGTGTCCGATCGATCGGTAAATATTAAACAGTATTTTTTTTTGTCTGTTGGTCAAATCGTTAGGAAAAAAAAAAAATATTAAAAATATTTATACGAACCGACTCATCGTGACCGTTATGCGCGTAAGGAACGTAAACAATCGCACGGGGTTAATTATAAAACGTATCGATTGACCATGGTAACGGTAAAGAAATATTATTATTTTACTAACCAAAACGTGTTTTCGAAAAATACGTTAAAACCTAAATGGCAAAATGTAACGCGGGCGATCGTGCGATTTAGTATAAAAAAAAATTCGTCAATGCGGAACAAAATACTATTTGGTTTTATTTGGTTCCTATACTCAAATTCGCCGTCTTCCCCCCCCCCCGTCTACTATAATATTTTTTTCCCGTGTTTGAATATTGTCGAATGGTAGGGGTTCAAAATCCCAGTAAATGTAAGTTTTATCGACAAAAAAATTATTTCATCCGCCCGGAAACACTTACACAAGGGTCGTTAAAAGTAACGACACCGTTTAATCATCGACACAAATGACACTTAACGTCATTCGAACCGATTCGATGAAAGACGAAAAACGGTCTAGAAACGTTACCCGTACGTGCCGAAATTCCAATTTCAGGTCTGAGATAATTAATATCAACGAATGCGTATTTCACGAAATAGAGACGATTTTTAAAATTCAAATTCGGCGTACATAAAAAACAAAACAAAAATATCTTCTACAAGGAATCAATAAAAGATAAATTTATCACGTACCGACTTGAACTCGAAGTTTGTACTTTTATATTAAATTTTTCAATATTTATTAATATTTTCACAGGCTTAAAAATATTTTTCTGAAATTCCCAACTGCTTATCCCGTAGATTGAATAGTAAAAATGCTACGAGCTGTTCACGTCGTATCTTTAAATACGCGGATTTTCCGTCCGGCAGTAATTTATATTTGAATATTTTTTTTTTTTAGGCGGAAAAATTAAAAGAAATCCGACAATCTCGGTATTGTTTTGTCGATTTTTGCGATTTTACGTTGGCTAGAAGAGCACAAAACGTGACTATTTTGCACGGAATTGAATCGGCTAAACCAGGCCTACAATGATCTATTGTTTTTGGGATATTTGTATTTTAGATATTCTGGGCCGGTAAAATATTGAGCACGATTAACTATTATCGCCCAATTCGGCCCTGCGACTATTATACCAGTAAACCGGGTTCCGTTTTGAATCGCTTTTTGATTTGAATGGTTTATCGTTGCTTTTAGTATAAATACAAACGCGAAAGAGAGGTTTAAAAAAAAAACGTTATATTATTATCGCGTAAAATCTGATGCCGCCGATATAGGAATTATTATACGCGTTTAATAATTTTCAATTCCCTCAAAAACGGTTTACGATACGGGGGGCGTTTTTTTTTTTTGTAATCATTTTGAAATATGACACACGTTCGTAGTGGTCGTTCGTACGAATAGCTCACCCCGTATAATCATCGGGGCCGCGGCACACCATTTAACGCGCGTTTATAATGTACGACGACCTCGAAGTGTCGGGTGACGGGTGGAGGAGGGTACTTGACTCCGCGGTCGGCGACTGCCAAGACGAGGATTACGAAACAAATGGGCTTTGAGCACGCGGCGGCGGCGGCGGCGGCGGCGTTTTCGCGACTTTTGCGGCGGCGGTCAGGGAAAAAAATATAGGCACCGTGCGTCCCGGCCCGGCCCGCCGCCCGGCCGTCCGACGACCTACAGCACGAACCGCACTGATACTTATCGCGGCCCACGTGCGTCCTTAAATTATTTATATTATCGACTGTAATACCGGCAGCACCGGTCCTCGGATATTCCGAATGGATACGCTCGATATTTCTTCGTACGGTGTAATAAATTCGGAGGCGCGTACACGGAAAATAAAAATAAATCTAAAGGGGTTTTTTTTTAGTATCTGTCTTATATATAGGTTCGGTCGGGTTAGGTCAGGTTAGGATATTATCCGTACGTTTTCCTAAAATTTCGGAGGGGCAAATGTGTTTAAACGGTGTATTCTTATATCGCGTCGTTAGTGTTCGATAAACGATACGAGTGTTTTGGAGTAAACGTTTTGGGAAACCTACGGCGTACGTCAAACGTGTAGTATAAGAACTTCTCAAAAAAAAAAAATTAAAAAAAATATGTATGATATTTTGGTATTTGATGATGACATCGAGTAGTTAGTATCATAGCAAACAAGTATACGCAAGTCCGTATTCAGAATTTTTTTTCAGGAGGTGGAAGAGGTGTCAAAAACATTTGTAGGTTATAGTTTTAGTCAATACCGAATTTAACATTGGTATTATATTAAACGATAAACAGTTAATTTAAACGGTAATAGAGTAATAAACTAGTCGATGAATGAAAATATTTAGATTGGTGTAAAAATAAATAATTATTTTTACAATATCGAAGACATTTTGGAGGAAGTCCGAACCCCGTAGATCCCCTCGGATACGGCCTTGAGTATACGCATATTGTATAGACTATTCAAAATCTGTATACTCTTACATTATGTATAAATCATATTCCGCGACGTATACACAGTTTCCAACGAATTATTTAATAGTCCGGGGTGGTGGTGTTGGTGCAATTATTCGTCTCATAAATTAAAACAATATTTAGTAGTAAATATTTGTAGGTTATATCTCCAGCGAATCTCTGCAAGTTTGTCTACCAATTTGACGTCGGTTTTTATCGAATTATTCTTAAAAACATCGTATAATTGTGTAAATCCCATCAGAGACATTCGATTAGCAAAACATTCGGAAATATTTTAACTCGACTTATTGTTTTCCTACAAAAAAACAAAAAATTGCAATTTACCTTGGTCACTCAAATATATTTATATTGTACAATTATCTTAGTTATACAGAGTGGGGCGTGTTTACTTCCTTATCTGAAACTCTCGCAACTGAACGGATATTAATAGTAGAGCGTTGGTTTATGGCTTGTTCGAAAGCAAGTTATCTAAGGTTTTTGTTATAACTAGTTCAGTGTCAACAATGCAGTGGACAAAGCAAGAGTGCGCGTTCACCGTGGAGGCCTACGTTTCTTTCAGCCGTTCGATCATCGCAACTCGGCGTGCTATCAGAAACCATTTCAATATCGCACCTACAGGTCGTGTGCCCGATCGGAAATCGATTTGTTTGTGGGTGGACACGTTCAGGGATACCGGTAGTGTGTAGAAAAATCATAATGGACCTTCCAGAACCGTCAGGACGCCAGAAAATATCGAAAGGGCGGCGATTTTGCCAAATCCCCTAGGCGGTCTGCACACAAATATTCGGCTGCTTTAGGGATGTCTAGTCGCACAGTGAGACGAATTCTTCACGAGGTGCAACAACTTAATCCACGCGATTATGTTGCGCGAAAAAAATGCATGTGAAGCCATCCTCGAAAACCTGCCCCAGGACGCCATTGTTTTCTTTAGTGACCAGACACATTTCAGGATGTGTGAACAAACAAAACATGCGATATTGGAGCCCCATTAACCCGAGAGTACTTCGTGAGCAGCCTCTGCATACAGAACGTGTGATTGTTTGGTGTGCAATATACAGAATCGGCATTATTGGCCCATGGTTCTTTGAAGAGAACGAAAGAGCAGTTACGGTCAATTCTGAACGTTATGTCAGCATGATTTTGGAGTTTTTTTCTGCCCAAACTTAAAGAAATGAATGTAGGGGAAGTGTGATTTCAACAGGATGGCGCCACGGCTCACACGGCAAGAAGGTCAATGAATATCTTACGTGAAAACTTCCCCGAACGGCTCATCTCTCTCTTAGAGGCGATCTTCAGTGGCCAATACGATCACCAGATTTAGCCCCATGTGATTTTTGTCCTGTGGGGCTACCTTAAATCGTCGGTATACACGGATCGTCCAAAGATTCTTCGTCATCTCAAAAACAATATTTGTGCCGCTATTGCCGACTTAAGCACACATATGCTGGGCAAAGTGGACATAAATTTCAAATTCCGACTATCTGAGTGCATTGACGAGAACGGTGGCCACCTTCGACATGTAGTGTTTAAAACCAAATAAAATAAAACTTTATGTAATGTACCCCTGTACACAGAAAAAATAATTAAATCAATAATGCCAATACTTTTTGTGTTATGATTTTGTTAACATTAGGAAGTAACCGCGGCCCACCCTGTATATATTCTTTTTCTTTTCCGAATAACTTAACTTGAAGTTATTAAAAAAAAAAAAAAAAGATTGATTAAAACTTGTCCAGTTTGAATAAAAAAAAAAGGAACGAGCGGTGTAACCGCGAATATCGACACTCACGATTATTGACTTTTCTTCGACGGTAAAATTTTACAAGAGATATTTGACCGGCGTACCCCCTATGACTAGGACATCACGGGGTCGATATTCACCGGCACGCCGGCGTCATCATTTGGCGTCACGGACGTCATCGCCCGGGGGGGGCCCCGTCGTCCCGGGGGTTCGTGTGGTTGGTAATAATTAGAATATATTATTAATGGCATCTCTCCTTTATACGAGTATATATTTCGAAGACGTTGACCCGACGGCGCGAAGCCTTTACCCCCGGGGCCGGTCAAGAATAAAGGTTAGCCGTTTCCGGCGCGTATACGTACATAATTAATGACGCAACATTAAAATTCCGGCGTTTTATTTATTTAACGACCCGCCGAGAAAAAAAAAAAAAAAAACAAAACAAAAGTTACCTCGCCTACATAATCGAACGGTGTCGTAGTCCACGTCGTACGACGCATACGCTTCGGGGTGTCGACGGTAAATAAACCGCAGGAGCCGAAGACGACGATTTTATAAAAAAAAAAAAAAAAAAAAGTCCGTACCTAACGCTAGTTACACGGACATTAATAAAACGTTTTCGTTATTATTTGTTTGTAAACAAAAAAAAAAAAAAACTCCCCTCGAAATTGCGATAAACCGAATAGCACAACAGCAGAATATTTATGGGTAATATCTGTAGTTTATGATTGTTTGAAATTGATTTTTTGAACACTCGACCGAAAAAACTAATTTCCCGGGATGCCAAATTGACACCCTTAAGTTTTCGTCCGCGTGTTTCAATCATACTCTACGAGCTGAAGCCAATTTTAAATCTTTCGTAGCTGAATTCCGACAACTCATGTAGCGCATCGATGTATAAATTAAGACGAAAGCGTGTTCCTATAGCGTTAAAATCTACGAAAAATTAAAAAAAAGCTCCCACCCCTCTTCCAATCCGAGCAGTCGTAATACGGCGATTCGCAAAATACCAATTTTATTCCAATAAAAAAATTGTCATCGGAACATTAAACGGATATAATCGTGCAATACAAGTAACGAAAATCGATAGAGCACTTTTCGGTCGTAATATAATAATACGTTACAGTTGTTCATGACCAAATGTAATATTTACTGTTATTATTGTATAGGCGTAAATTCAAACGGGGTCGTTAAAAAAATGTTTATTTTTTTAATCACCGCCCGCCACTAGGCGGTAGTAAATTATTTTATAGTCAGCTGTAATATTTTACCACCGAAATGACCTCGGGGGCAATTATCGTCGTATGTATTATCATGTTTTCTTCTTTTTTTTTTTAGATTCGCGCGGACGAGACACCGTGTAAACATTATAATAGAATTGGAATTCTATACGAAAAAAAAAAAAAATAATAATAATAAAATAAGGTAGAAACGTAAAAACTTTCGACGAACAGTTATAATAATAATAATAATAATAATTGTTGGCGATTTAATGGTATTTAGATTAGATTACAAAATTTAAAAGTAACTTTGAGCGTGTCACGCTCAATTCCGGCTTTGTTACTTACCCACTCGCAAACGGCATTTGTAGTGACATTAAGTATGTATGCATTTGCTGATGACCCAGATCGAAACAAAGTGAAAGACCGGCTTATTAAACGAGCATGACAAATATAATTATTCGGCGATTAAAACTAAGTATTGGCCGAGCGTACTGTAATCGAAATTTTCAAATGAACGTTAACACACCCGTGTTTATAGTATTCGAACACTGTACGAGTTCGAAATTTAAACGACTATTAGTCACGTCACGAAATCGGTAGGTACCTATGTCGTGTAATTCAATACCCCGGGCTAGTTTGGGGGTATCGCCTATTGAAAACCTGTGGTTGCGTGACATGTTTTTCGTTCAATTAATATTGTTATTATTTCGAAAACTAACCGACGCCCGTTACAAACCGCGGCGTTTTTTTTTTTATTTCGACCTAAATGTCCACGACAAAGTCCAATTGAAAAGACAGAACGAGATGACAGTCACGATTTACGTAAGATAACAATAGCACAATATTAACACGTAGAAAAATACTGAAAGTGGTGGCGGGGGGGGCGGGGGGTTAATAGAAGTCAGAACGGGGCAATGCCCCGTAATATAGCAAAGTCAAAAATTAAAAGACGTCGTCATAATGACTTATGCGTACGAAAAATTACCAAAGACCGCAATAATGGCACTTGACGAAGTAATAATTATTACTGATAAATAATAAAACATAAATCAAACTTAAATCTAACTTAACGCGTAGCAAATTTTTCAAACGCATAAAATAAACTATATCAATACGTAAACGCGTTGATACGGCCAATGAGGGTGGGACATGAAACACTGGCTACACCACTCATTTTATCCACCAAATTTGTCAACTTTGTGCATTAACAGTACGAGCGATATTTAGTCACGATGCGCTTTGACCTTTTATACGGTAAAAATGTGTTCGAATAAAGAAAAAAAAAGCAACCACCGGTTAGCGTAACATTATTTTAAACGATAATAATAATATTTCAGTAATAAAATTGCATTTTTACGAAATACAGTAAACCCTCGTTAAGACGTCCCCGCAACGTTGTTATCCCGCATAATACGCTCTCTTGTCTAGCCCTTCGTACCTTTTAACATTAACAAAATCCCGTTTAATACGTCGATACAAATTTTACGCGTGGACGACAGTCACGATTTACGTAAGATAAAAATAGCACAATATTAACACATAGAAAAATACTGGAAATGGGGGCTGGGGGAGGGGGGGTCAATAGAAGTCAGAACGGGCCGTAGATCATTTAAAAAAATGAAGTTGCACGGAAGATGAGGGATCGCAAAAAAGAACAAAAGAACGGTCGCGGAAGAGGAATCAATCTGATTGGACGAGGGTTTTAGAGGGAAAGGGAAGATTCGCCGGATGCTTCCGATCAAGATTTGAACGGTCCAACGCGAGCAGGACAGGTGAACAATCACGAGGGAGACAAGGAATGTTGAGCCTAAAAGCCACCATCCTGAAGAACTTTCTCTGGACCCGCACGATCATTTCGCTAGCAACATATTATGTGTTTAGGACTGAACCGTACACGAGGATCAAGTGTAACAGTAGAGGGACTTGATAGGCGAACATTTTGGGAGATGTGGCTAACGAAACCGAACTACTTAAGCTGCTCAGCTTAAGTAATTTACAGTAGGCCACTTCAATGTGCAACAAAGGAGAAATTTCTGGAAAATGTCATCACTGAGCGCTTCGGGATATGTTGAAGAATAGGCCGAGAGACAGAACTGTTTTGCGAAGAAATCTCACTTAATTTTAGTTATATTGCGGACTTTACTCAATCGAACCATTTGTTTGCTTGAATTTCAAGTCTAAATTATCTGTATACATTTGGACGATCCTTATTTTTGAACTTTCGAATTTGTTATCTCGTACCCCCAATTTTGTTTAACAATATAAGAAAATAATTTGGGTAAAGTTTGATAATGATTACTTATCCTCTTCGTGTGTCTTTTAAGGGTTGAAAAATGATCAACGAGGCTAGTTTTTTAGTTTTTTTAAATTTAACTAGAAAACTATAGCACTTACTATAAAACAATAAAAAACCTTAATTATAGACCTAAATATTGTCCATTATAATTGTATTTACATTATTTACAGTATGTTTATTATTTTTAAAGAATTATAATAATCAAATACAAAATATTTAACTTTTTTAGGAAATTTGATTTTGTTTATAGTTATGATTGATAACTTTTTGAAGATTTGTTTCAAATAAAGATTGTAGTATGTTGAATAACCTAAAAAAAAAAATATTAGTGAAAGTTTAGTCGGGCGGATGGTTTTATTGTAAAAGTTCGATTTAATGTAATTTTTGAATTGAAAATGTACTATTGATGTAACAGTTTGAAAACTATAAATATCTATTAATCCATTAAGAAAGGATGCTGTATTTTTTTTCCCATTTAGGTAAAAACGGAGTATATCCCATTAAGTATATTTTTTCGTTTTGATTTTTTTTCTGACTTTCAGTGTAACTAAAATAATTGGGTAATTGGGAAATATATTCATCGGATAGACGAACGTAAATTTGTATGAACGACGGGTATGTTATGTTTGATGAACTCGAAGCCTGGTGTAAGGTCGTCAAACGAAAATAATTCGTTTTTTTTATTTAGCTCGTCGTAAAATCGTTTACTTTTATATAAACAATAATTATTTTATTTTATAATATATAAAATTGGCTAATGTTTTTTTTTTTTTTTTTATATAGGTTTGTGAAAGTACTCACGTCGGTATATTAAAAGGGTGAATTATAGATCGTCTGCAAAACCTATATTGTTCAAAAGCACGCAAATTTGTGAGTTGATGAAAAGGAACTGATAAAGTATAATACATTAGACCCCCCAAGGTTTTTTCCTTGAAATAAAAACCATTTGTATAATATTTTTGTTCCGAATGAACAAATTTGAATTTTAAAATATGAATCCATTAGTAGCTAGCCAGGCGAATTTCGAATTGCGCGCGCGAAAATAATATTTATATGTGAGGGGTATTTGTTTTACGAAAATGTACACATCAAACGTTTAATATAAAAACCGATTGTTGAAATTATACAGTTATTGTTCGAATTCGGTATTGACATCGACGCCCAATTGTCCACTTCGGTCGGGAAAATAGTTTTTAGGCGTTTTCGCGTCACCGGAGTGCGACCACCAAAAATGCGATTAAACATACGCAACTGTACAGTGTGCCAGTGCAGTGTTTACAGAGTATCGAAAACAATAACGACGGCCGTGCAAAAATTACGTAAATTTATATAAAAATATATAAAAGTGCATTTTATCGTTTGTTGAACCCGATAGCGATATTATTTCCGATATGTAAAAAAAAACCAAACCACTCGGTGTCGCGTGCGTGTACGTTAAATTGCCCGGCGTAGGTTTGTTGACAAACACCAATATGCATAATGCATGCGTTTATATTTGTTCAAAGAAAACGCATACCGAATACAATATTCGGTTTAAATATAAAAATATATTTGCAAAAAATGATTTTTAAAAAAGAAAAATGCGAAATTCCAACGCGTCGAATAACCGTAAATAATAATATTACCGCCCCCCCCCTCGAAGACAGACACATCGAGGCGGCAATATAGAAGAAGACTACCGCGACTATGGATTTTCGACTATGGAGTTCTATATCTTGCATGTTTCGTTATTTTAATTGCGGGTAATAGTGAAATGACGAACGTGACGGTTGTCGGTAGTATACGGGGGGGGGAGAGTAACTCCAAACGGCCCCCTATTGTTTCTACCCGTCCCCGGGGGACGCCACCGCGGAAAATTACGTGACACGGTGTCACGCGAATCAGTATTATTCGGGTACCTACGACGTCGTCGTTACCATTACGACGGTTTACAACAGTATACGTATATATATAAAACAATAGTAATATCAGAGACTACGCGTTGTTGGGGTTTTTTTTTTTTTTTTTTTATGGATTTTTAGCGATTTTTCGACCGATCTATAATACAAGATCATCAGCTTAAATGACGCGGTTATCGGTTGTAAATTTTTTACGCAGTTCGATATTCCTAATCGAAGAATTTTATAGTAGAAACAACGGGAATATATTTACCCAACGCCCGCGGTATTCGTTCGTATCGATTTTATTACAGATAGAACTCTGGGCATTTCCACAGAACATTTTTTATAAACACGGTATTATTTTGGTCTTTTTTCTCTTTTTTTTTTTTCTCCAGTTACATATATATATATGAAATTGTTGAGTTTTTATTAGTTTTGTTTTGCGATTTTCGTAGATATAATTTGTTTCGTTGTTCGGACTGGTAAGAGGAAAACAAGTCGATAGCGCCGATTTCGATGGTAAAATAACATCAAAATTTGTACTTTTAACACGATTATCGGACAAAAATTACCACTTTACCTTTACTTCGCCCGTGTCAAATTTTCAAACATTTTTTAAAATCCAAACAAATATTAAATTTCAAACTCAATAACCGCCAGAATGTTCGGAAAATTTTACTCCGTTTAGATATCGGTAATATAAGTAAATTTTGGGAATGTATTTATTGAAAATATTAGGTCCCGACGATTATGTTTTAACTGAATTACATCAGACAAATAAAATCGAATATAACAACAATTTTTCGAATTAACACACGGAAACTCCATGAAATATCAAAAAGAATACTCCCTGAACGCACATACTAGACAAAATTTGCTATTTAGAATCCACCGAATCTAACCTAATCTCCACCGCGCATGTTGGTGATCGGAACAATTCTTTTCCGGTAGAAAAGTCGTTCACAGACGGTACAAACGAAAAAGTAAAAAAGGTTTATTTTTATTGTAAAAAATAACGATATAATTCCGGGGCTGCAAATAAATCATTTTAAATATCCCTCGTTTTTTTTATTTTCTTACGCTTTCTAGATAGTTTTTATTTTTAAAAATCAACATAACAAATAAATTATGAGATTTTAAGAATGTAACTTAAGATTTTCGAGTTTTCGAACGAAAACGATTAGCAAAAACGAGGATCTGCTAACAATAATGTGAATTAACGAAGCAAACAAACGGTTGGAAATAGCGTTGGGAATTAAAAAAACCGGGAAAAGCAGAACTAGCACATGCAATGTTTAGAACGTGTATGAACAAAATATGAAAAGAAGAAGTAATACAAAAGACGTTATTAAAAATCGTCTTTATTATCTTATATTGATAAAAAAAAAAAAAGGGAAAATAATTTAGTCGCTATAATGTTAGGCTGATATGATGAATTACGATTATAAAGAGAGTGATTTGTTTATTAATATTATTGCCTATAATAATTGAATTAATGAAGAAATTTTGTTAATATTTTCTTTGGGATTACTCGCTATAAAATACGATATTGCATACGTAAAAAAAAAAAAAAAAAAACGTCGAATTCGTATGTTTTTGCTGCGTTATACTGTTATATTAATTACTCTCGCTTTTGTCACATAAATTTCATAGAATTTTAATTGGTCGTATTTCGGGCGGCGTCGCGCCGGCACTACTCACGTGTCGATCTGCGCGGTCCTCGCGGCCACGGACAGCGCCTGTGGCTGGCTGGCGAACGTGTACGGTTTCTTGTTGCTGGCACCGCGGAACTGGAACGTTTCGGCGTCCGGCCGCGCGGGACTCGATAGGTGGTGGTGGTGCTGGTGGTGGTGCATCACGGATCCGGTCATTTCGGCGGCCCGATAATTATTTGCCCGGGGTGGGGTCGGACGAGACGAACGCGAGACGAATTAACGTCCGAATTAATGTATACGGATTTCAATTGTCGTTCGTAACGTCCGTACGCGGCCGGACGAATAATTTTCCGCGGCCGTTTAAACGCTGACTGGGCGCCGGGTTATTATTATTTTATCGAACGTTTTATCCGGTTACCGTTGACGACGGGCTCGTCGCCGCACGCGTCAGCCCGGCGACGGACGGCGTTTAAATATCCCGTCGCCGTGCACGACGGTAAATACAATTTATAATCGTGTTATTTTTTTCTTTTCTTTTATTTCTATTATTAGTACGTTATTCACCACCCTACCCGTACGCGGCACCCGCCACGGCGTTCCGCGGGTTTCCGTCGGGCGAGCGCGCGACCGCCGCGGCGGCGGTATGTCTAACGCGCTCTGGTGCCGCGGCCGCGCGTTTGACCGCGGCCCGTTCGTCGCGCCGTCCACGGTCGGCCAGATGCCGTCGCGGGTTTCGTAAATCCAATTTCAAACCGTCCAGTAGTTCTGCCTTTTTTACGATTTTCGATTTTCGCGCCTGCGAATGCCTTCGACAATACGAAAACGCAGGAACAATATTACTATTGTTTTATATCGGCACACTCTATTCACCGGTTTGCATACGGGCCGAGAACGTGAAATTCGGTAGTCAATTGTCGTGCGGGCTTCATGTTGAAGAATTTATTTTTTCGATGCCGATTTCGCAACCAAAGTGTATAATCTATACGTGAATGTGTACGTGGCGATTTTGGAAATTTTGTTGTCGAGGTTCTGTTTGACAACCGCGAGCGTCTGCGGCTGTCGTGATGCCTGCGAAGAAGAACAAGAATACGATGATGATTTCTGGTCTTTAACAATCGTTATGTATTGCTTCTGCAGTAATAACAGTAAACTGTAATCAATACCGGTGGCGGTCAAACGGTTTTGTCACGGGGTGGACCTGGAAGACGGGGCTGATTTTTTAATAAGTACAATGCAATTTCGTCCAGGGGCAGTGTGACAACAGAGGCGGGAAAAAAATAAACGCGACCCGGTGGTATACGAACAAAACGAGGAATGCAATGGTATGCATAAAAAAAATTACCACTTTTAAAGGGAATAAATCAATTTTCTTAGAAGCGATTGTAAAAAGAGACAAGACTCACATAGATTTAAAATGTTTTACTTATAATTAAAGAAAAAAATCGGTGTAGAATATTATTTTCAAAATCTGTCTGTATACGTTCAAGATGATTTTAACACATTCACGGTCATTGTACAGCACATATAGCAGCCAATTTATTGCAAGTGTTAAATTGATGTAATTGGTCACGGGTACTGCTTTAGCAGTAGGCAATTTAAAAAAAAAAAAAAAAAACCATACGAAACGTACAATTTTCAATTATACCGTCTTAAACGAGAGACTATAGAGATAAGACT
Organism: Tuberolachnus salignus; assembly: GCA_956483605.1. Lineage (NCBI taxonomy): Eukaryota > Metazoa > Arthropoda > Insecta > Hemiptera > Aphididae > Tuberolachnus > Tuberolachnus salignus. The sequence continues at coordinate 35,221,299 of OY101436.1, read as the reverse complement.
GACCCATTACGCGTGAACTGATTTTCTGTATGGCGGGTACACGAACTATATGAAATCGTGACGTATCTTAAAATTATTTTCCTTGACCTCAATATGCAACATTTCCGATACAGAACCGAATCGCAATGGATCATTTTCTCGGCTATTGAAAATCCTCCCAGTCGTTATTGTATAGAAATCAACGGTCGTATGATTATTTTCTACTATTTGTTTAAAAACATACGGTTGTAGACGGAAATGCATTCATGCGGATTAACTATATTATTACTGTTGCCAGCAGTCCTGTTATCTTTCTAAAAGGCCCTTTACAAAATATTAATAACTGGTTGGGTTATCCAGAATCGTTGTTAAATGGTACTAAATGGCACAAAACTTTTTTTATTTTAATTTTTTAAATCTAGGGTGACCATATTTAAAAAAACAATATCGACATATTGTAACGACAAAATTTATATTATTGTTCAATTTTTATATATAGTAAAACTACATGTTATATTAAAAAAAAAAAAAAATCATACATAGGTACATTTGTTAGTTTTACAAGTTTTATTCTGATGTTGATTGGACTTTCTTCTTATTTGTTAAGTCGTATTTCCGTGATGAATTTATTAAATTTAATAATTCATTTAGTTTTAGAAGAAAATAATATATTATTCATTACAAGAATAATTTTTTAAACGATTTTTAACAATAAATATAGCTTATTATATTTTTGTATTCAATATTTGCAAAATTCTTTCAAATGTTCAACACGTATAGTATACATATGAAAGTACTGGAGAATTTTTTTTACTGTAGATTCTACGTTGATCGGCAAAATATCAGCATTTGTTTGTATTGCGTTGTGTAAAACACGAGCAGCGCAACCAATACCACAAACATAATTTTTTTAAACTATTATTTAGAACTGAAGAAACATCGATATTTGCCGACTACACGCCCGTTAAATCCACCACTACCTATGCTACATAACGGATAATAGAAAAATTAATATTATAATGCTACGTTGAGCGATAGGATGCAGATTGCTAATTGTTTAATTTTCATTATTTCATCCGTATCACCAACGTAGTTACCGGTAAATCAACAAAAATAATTTTTAATAAATAATAAAAAATAATTTCCCTACTAACAATACCAATAACCCCGCGTGAGCCACCCACAGTCAAGGGTTGAATTCCAAAATTTAATATAGCCTATGTTACGCTGGGTTGGGGTAGCATTCTATTAATGAAAGAATTATTAGAATCGGTTCAGTAGTTCCAGAGATGACACCATACAAATGTTTCTTTTTTATAATATTACTATTTGCCATCCCACACGCCGGTCTTTTATTCTTTGTTCTTGCTAATCTCAAAAAAAAAAAAAAAAAAAAGGACTTTTTTACCCATGACAACCAAATCAAATAATACAATAACAACGGTTTTTTTTTTTTTCCATCCGTGTCGCCGAGGTGACCTGGGGCCGATGTATCCGGCCAGGCTATTTTCGCAAAAGACCGTGATATTGCATATTCGCAGGTATTTATAGAACAATATTGAACGTGTTTTGTAATTTTGATAATAATTGAAAATTCTATTTACGAAAAATGCGAAAAAAATCCCTGTCGTTCTAAAAACCGGACGGTGACGATTCGGTTCGGAATCCCTCCACCACCCGGGCACCGCCGTGACGGCTTATCCGAGAACAATTTCACAATTAATGCAAATTTAATGGGCAACACGAGCCAGTCAGGTATACAGACATTTCCAGTATAATATTTATTATGGACGAACGAAAAAGGAAACCATTACGTTATCTATACCGAAACGCGCGGGATATTGTTCGCGGTGCCGTCGCCTGTAATCACAGGACACTTGTTAAAATAAACTCGAAAAAAAAAAACAACAGGTGCTTGTTTCAAATTAACCAGTACCATATACTTATATGTCGATAGAGTTTTATAGTTTGACGGGCACCCATTCGGAGGACAAACATCGTCGCGAATCGTTAAAAGTTTTTTAAATCGTCATTTTGTGTTTCGAGTATTTTTGCCGAATGTATTTCGGACGATTTATGTACGCGGTCTATAAATATTCCCGTGCAGTCAGAACGGGAGGTGAGGGGAATGGGAAAATGTCGATTTTCCTTCGGGGGAAAAAAAAAAAAAAAAAAAATTAAAATTAATTCGCCCCGAGTACCACCTATGTATGTATGTATTATTATTATTATTATATTAAAATGACTCGCCTTCGAAAAATTATTACATTGTTCACCCGGAGCTATATATATATATATAGACGCACACGTAGCGGTTGCCATTTTTAAAGCATCTCGTCGTCGTCCGCGTAATCCGCATAAATTAAAAATAATTGTCCTTATATATGTGTAAGTAAATTACGTTTTAATGCACTGCGGGCGGATTATATGCGCGCGCGCGCGCGTGTGTGTGTGTGTGTGTGTGTGTGTGCGTTTTAAGGTAAACCGTTTTATAAACGCGGGCGCGCGCGAGAGCTGAGAAATCGCGTGACGTGACGAACGCGTGAGGAGTACTCGTCCCGGGGTGCGTGATAAGAGTTTTGACGATTATTTTTTTTTTTTTTTTTACAATAGCACACACACACACACACACGTCGTCGTGTATCACCCCGGGGGAGGAGCAGGCGTCGGATAAAAAAAAAAAATAAAACGAATAATAATAATTTTGTCTCGCGAAAACGCACGCGCGCGTATTATTATTAATAATATTAAATATTTATCGTGTACTATTATAAACGTCTCGGGGTCCCCGGGTCCGGCTGCCGTTGCCCGTCGCTGTCGCTGGCTGTTGCCGCCGTCGATGACCGCGGGGGTTTCGCGGCGTCCGATTAACCGGAGACCCGGGCCGTTGTGATACGCGCGCGCTCGGAGGAAGAGACGCGTTTTTCATCTCTCTCGGTCCGTCACGAAAGGAAAAAAAAAAAAAAAAACCGACGAGGTCGGAGCCGGACAGTAGCTCGTGGCTAAATCGGTCTCGGCGGGTTCATCTCCGCCTCTTTGATTATTATTATCGTTATTATAATAATAATAATAATAATAATCCGCGCGCACTATAAAAGCTAGGTGTATATATATACGTACGTATACCTACTCCTGTGTGTATATATATATATATATACTATTATATTATTATTATTCGCCCGCCCAGCTATTAATTTCCGTCCGGGCGTGTGCGTGCGTGCGTGCGTATTTACAGGTATAGGTGTATTCTCGTATCCACGACGTATTATAATATTATTACGACGCGAACACACCGTACAGATATAATAATAATAACGTATATAATACCCGTATTATTATTATATTATTATTATTATTATATACCGGTGGACCTCGGCGAGGCGCGCGCGCCAACGGTCATAATTTGTAATGATAATACCGACGGCGGACGGAACGCATTCCGATGCGGTATATGCGGTTATCTATGTTTGTAGATAAGACGATTATTTTATCGGCGTTCGGGGTTCAAACGCATAAGGTTAGGACCGCGCGTGACCGTTCGCCCGCGAACGTAGAACCTCGAATCGGTATAACCCCCCCCCCCCAGTCATGAGTTCGCGTCGATTTTATGAAATTCAATGGAACAGTGTAAAAAGTGTAAGTGCTAAAAAAAAAAATTCTCTTCCATACGTCATTGCCTGCGTATATCAAGTTCCCGACTATGATTATTTGGTATAATAAACGAGGAGTGTTAATGATATTAAAAAAAACAAACATATTTGTGTTATCATTATTTTTATTTATTTCAAAAAAATATAACTTGATATTCCTACACGTTCCGGTGTGTAAAAAAAAAAAATAAAAAATAATAAAAAAAACCATTATTAAATAAATATACCGTCAATTTAACGACGATACACGTATATAATAGTTATTAAATATACGGTGCCCAAACATAATTATTATAAAAACTTACTGGGTACATTTATATTATATAATTACACAAGACGAATCATAGTAATTTAATTACTATAATCGTTGTTGTATAGTCATGATCCTTGGTACGTATATTTTTTACGCGACTATAAATTTGTAGTATAATTATATTTGTTTCGACGTGGTGTACAGTATAATTTACCACTGTTGTAGTTAAATTAATTTTTAATCACTGCACGGAATATGACGGTATACGCGTTTAGTATTTTTCGACAACTTTTTTTGGTAAACCGGACAGCGATCACTCCATAATAATATTTCAGTACGGCGGTCGTCCCCCGTGGTACTTTATTTCAATAATTTTTCTAGGTTCCTATAATTTTTAAAATACATTTTTTTGTCGAACACGGGTGACAATATATGGATTTTATTTTCGTCGATTTCTGGGTTACCTCGAGGGTACAATGTAGAAAAAACAACCGAATAATCTTGACCCGAGGTCTTTCTCGCTTTTTGATTGCAACGATTTACCGTTGCTTTCAGTATATAAACTAAATTAACCTAACCTAACAACACACGCTTTTCAAGTTTCGGCTTAAAATACGTATGCGTTAATGTTTTATATTATGTGTGGCGTATACTATACGGCAACGGTATGCTTGAGGACGTATGTTCATCGAATCGGAAAATGCAGTAGAGTAAAATAATAACGAATCTCACGGATTATGCACGATTTTTCGGCTCCGATTATAATAATACAATAGAAAATTATGATGGTACCTAATAACCGTACTTATAATGTATACTATGATAGGTGAACATTGTTTTATACATTTTAACGTCCGTCAATAACGTTACACGATACTGTAGTGTAGGAGGTATATAAACACAGAATTTATCGTATTATATATATATATATATAAATTTATTGTTCCTGTTCAAATAACGAGATCCTATTCGGAATTCTCGGTTCCGGATATCGAAGTGAGCTATAAACTATAGCTACTTGGAATATCAGATGTAAGTGCCGAAAAGAATAATATTTGAAAACAAAATTTATCGGAAAGGAATTAGGTAAAGTTTTTTTTTTTTTATAGATTCTGAGATTAGCGAAGAATGTTTTAGTTTTACTATGATGGGCTTTTTTTTTTTTTTGTATATCTGTAAATAAACTTTTCTTAATTTTGATCCAATCATCAAATTCAAATGGTTTCAGCTGATAGATATCATTTGAGTTTTATTCAGTTATTTATAGCTTTTTGAGTTATATTTATTTTTATTTTTATAAATGTCCTATATATTCTATCTTTCAAACTTTTCATCTACAACAGTAGCGAAGTAAGTGGGTTTTTTTACTTTTGGTTCATTCGGCTTTTAGGACCACCCCATCTCACAACCAATCCTCAACTATCCCTGTCCATTGTTCAAATCTTTCAATTTGGTCTACTTCTTATAGTTGTCACGTGTTTTTTTTTTTTACTAAGTGTTCCCTCTCATCTCAAGGGGACTTTTCTCTATCGGGTTCTGTTCTAGCACAGAATAACACTGCCCGTAGTAGTGGGTTTCGGGCTTCTACGCGCGTGTCCGGCCCCCAATCACAGTATTCGTTTTTTTTTTTTTCTAACGATCTCTAAAATATTTTTTTCTCCGAACGTGTTATCCTCCGTAGCTTTGTGATTTTCCGTCGTCATCGGCTCTCTGGTTATGTTCCACTTTACCGACCATAAGAGCGTTCCACCGAGTACCAAACATTTATATAGGATTTGGAAAATACGGACGTTTTTACGGTTTATATATATATATATATATATATTATTTTCGCGGATACGTTCTCCACGGAAATGACGTTCCGAGCAGTTTGAAAACGACACGGCGTAAACGTCCGGCATTATTGGCGGCGGGCTATGCGGACGAGTTATATATTTGGACGCACGGGCATACCGGTTTGTTAGGGGTATACGTCATAAACGGCACCGGAGCGAAATATCGATGGCGGATTGTCAAATTTATATGAATAATATTACTAACGAGCGCGTATATACTATTATATTTAGGAAGTGAAACACGGGAGGGAATATAACGCATAAATAACTAAATATATAAATATATATATATTCAAAGCGTCATTCGATGTATACGTATACTCTTCACCCCCACGTGGCAGGCGTTCGCGCAGTCGTACCGTATAAATATATATATAAATAATGTACAATATAACAATATAATATGTCCGACGATTCCCTAACCCTCTCCGGCCCCGCTGCGTTTTTAGCCCATTATTTTTAAAAATGAAAACACTTGTAGCTGCCGGAGCAGCGGCACCGCCGCTCGGCGTCCATTAATCCTCGTTCCCGTTTATACATTATTATTGTGTTACTCGTAAACGATCGTTATTATATATATTAATGTACCCAAAGTGTAGTTGTTTTTTTTCATTTTTTTTTTTTTTTTGGTCCCCCCTCCCACCTCCCTTGAGTACCTATGCACAACAACGTTTATACATTTTTTTCGTCGGTCGATTTATTTTCATATATATATATATATATATATATTGTAGAGGGGTTTAAAACAAAGCGCGTTGCGCGTACCTATGTATGTGTGTGTATACGTACTGGGCGGGAGATTGTGTGAATTTCCGACTTGACGAACACCGCGGCGTTCGGGAAACGTCCGAATAATAATATTACGTTTATTATACTTATATTTTTCCCATAAAAACGACCGCCTGGTCCCTGGACGAAAAATAATATAATAATTCCGGTTTTCGGTAATTATCATATGAAAAATATACCGCGTGCGGGTACGAAAATGGTACACTCGATTAGCCACCGTACACATAATTCTTAATGAAGTCATACGATACGATGCGTACGATTCTCCGCGGTTCATTTTCCTATAGTTTATTGTGTACGTAGTGCGTATACTTAAGTATCGGACGACCGTCAAAACGTATTACCTTGTACCGTCGTCGTTGTCGTGGGACATGTGAAAAAAACTGGTTTACGGAATGCATTTTCCCCTCGTATTGTACGAGGACAGGCATTAGTATATATAGGTGTACATACCATTGTCGGTACACCTCGATTACGTACACCGAAAAAAAAAGTCTACAGCTTATATTAATATTAATTTACGCGCGAAGAGTTCGGTGCCAAAACAATATTATTTGCCGCTAAAAACCGCATTTAAAGATACATAATTAATTGTACGCGCGCTGCCCTAATACATTAGCCCTAAAACGACGACGTCAGTACGTCCCACTCGGATATGCCATTTATTATAATATTGTAATGGCACGGATTTACGCGATGTTTCCGGGGCACAATTTATTAATATTTTTTTTTTTTATAATTTCGCCGGATTAACAACGCGTCGTCAATGTGCAAACGTCGAACGCGATTCGCCAAGTCGCCGCGGGACCGGGCGGACGTGACAAGATGGCGGCGTTAGCAGTATTGTAGTTTTGCAGTAAAACCGGTGACTTTCTGCCCGACTATAAACTCGAAAAAATAAAATAATAAATGCGCCTACCTTACCTAACAGAAAACAGTTGTTTCGTAAATATTTCCGTTTTTCTCCATTGTTAAGGACACGACTACTGAGGGAAATCGAATAATCATCTCAACGCATCAACTATAATTTCAAAAAGAGCAACAAAAAAAGCTCTCTTGTCGTTTTTTTTTTTTTTTTTGAATTGAGCACGTTACATTAGCCAACTCTAACGCTCTGAATCTAAAACAACAAAAAAAACTTGTACTAAATACGTGGGATGGGCGAATAGATTATAGGTTGCTCACAGATTATTCAATGTTCGTTTCACCGGCGCCTAAAAAAATAGTACCGTTATTTATATCGTTTATTTGTCCGTCTGTAGAAGTAATTTTAAGACGTAAACACGCCATTGTTTTGACGGCACAGTCCGTATTATAGTAATTCGATGTCGGGTTATCGTGGCATAATATTTTTGGTAGAAACAGCAGCTGCTGTTGTTTTAATAAAATGCTATTCGAACAATGTAATAATTTACGTAAACGTTGCACGCGTATAATAAGTATATATCGCTCGTTAAGTAAACGAATTGTTGGGATGCGCGCCCATGGCGTATATTCGTATATAATATTATTATTATTATTATTATTATACTTATCGGTGTTGTTCGACCAAAATATTAATTCGTTTCTCGTGCCTGAAATGGGTACCTATCCGCGTCTCTTACCGATATAACGTTACACGTCAATATATTAATACGAATATTATATTCGTATTTCGTTTCATCTGCTCAAACGCAATCGACCGTATTGGAATTAATAACAAACACGCGATCCTTTAATACACCTTGTATACTATAAAAACGTCGTCTGCCCCATCGTTTCCGGACGATCCTTCGTACATTTTTTTATTTTCTTCTTCTCGTAGTGGGTTTAGGCCGTCCCGGTAGTAACAATCGACGCGCTTACAGAAAACGAAAAAAAAAAAAAAAAAAAAGGCTATTTTAAGTGTATTTAGAGAGAAAATACTCTATTGGAGAATTTACGGAGACGAACTACCGAATTGGCGTTTTTAAAAATATTGATTTTCAAAAGAGTTACGATAGTTAAAACAAATGAAAAAAAAGAAACGGGATTTTTAATCTTCGATACAGAGCCTCATATTTAAACAACCCAAATAACATCGTCTTTGAGATGTTCTCGTCTAAAATATGTTATAACTCTAAAAACACTTTAAAGTGTCTTTATTATATTTTCCGTAAGCGTGTTTTCGTTTTATTCTATTACACAAAAGATAATTTTGATAATGACACGGGACTACTTGTTCGTTAATTCGATAAAAAAAAATTGAATAATTTAGTGTTGATAAATTACCATTTCTTTTTTCCGAAATAGTCTATACGCAACTCCTTAAATACAGGTGGTATTCTTATAAGACCGCTCTACAAAACAAATTCGCCTCCGTCTCAACCGGCAGTAGTTTTATGCAATATACTTCTGTCCAATGTACGAGGTGTGGCTATTAAATAACGAGACTATATACTTAGCGATAAGGCATGAGTAGATAAGGATATAATGGTAGTATATTTGTAATCTATGAATATCACTGCATCGAACAATACCAGTTTAGTCAGTTTTCGTTTTGTAGTCTATGTGTAAGCGTCGTTTAAATTGACCTCTTACGTGTTGAATGTCGAAATCATGCCGGACGAAAAAATTGAACAACGTATTAATTTAAAATTTTTAGTGAAACTTGGAAAATCTGCGACCGAAAGTTTTAATTTATTAACTGAAGTATATGGAGATAGTGTCCTATCACGACCACGTGTTTTTGAGTGGTACAAACGATTTCGTGAGGGTCGTGAAGAAGTTGAAGACAATCAACGGGTGGGTCGTCCATGTTGGTCGTATTTTTCGATATTAAGGGTGTAATAATGACAGAATGGGTACCTCAGGGACAAACTGTGAATCAACATTATTACCTTCAAGTATTGACAGCACTCGGAGAACGATTAAGAAGAAAGCGGTCTGAGTTGTGGGAAAATGACTCTTGGATCTTGCATCAAGACAATGCGCCGGCTCACAGTGCCTTATCTGTAAAGCGATTTCTAGCTAAAAATCGAACTCCAGTGCTTCAACACCCCCCCATATTCACCAGATCTCGCTCCATGCGACTTTTGGCTTTTTCCAAAATTAAAAAGTGCGTTAAAGGGCACACATTTTGAGTCAGTTGAAGCTGTAAAAACAAAAGCGACAGAGGTGTTAAAGACATTGCAAGAAAAGGATTTCCAACACTGTTTCAACCAATGGAAAATTAGAATGGAGCGATGTGTCAAACATGAAGGGGAGTATATAGAAGGGGAAAAATGTTAAACCATTAAAAAATATAAATAAAAAGTTTTTACAGAGAAAATCTCGTTATTTATTAGCCACACCTCGTATATTGCTGCAAAATTAATTTACGTTGTTATTCTCTGTTAATACGACGGTCTTAAACCCGACGGTATTTTCCAGTCGGACATTTTTTTTAATAGCTCTTGTAGCCCGAGCGTGTCCGGCCTGCCCGTAGCGTCCATAGAACTCTCTAGTGATGCGACCGGGTCGTTTCAAACAAGAGAAGGATACGCCGACCAGAGGGACCATTCCGGCGCAGGTCTTTTAAGATCGATATAATCGCAGTCGCGCGCGCGCGTGTGGGTGCTCGACTTCCAATAAGATAACAACGTGAAACACCTATGGGCCCGTGCCTATATATCTTTTCAATCGCACGTATTGAGTATCCATCGCGAGAGTGATGGCGTTTGTGGCGGTAGGGGATACCGGACGATTACGATGCCCGACAAGCGACGACGGACGACGATAACAATACGTATATTAAAAACGTGCTGAAATCCCGAAATCGTTGGAGGCCGTGGATTATATTATTGTAATGAAATTTCGCGTGGCCAACACCGTAAAACGTCCGCTACGTCGTACGCCCGGGATGGGCGACGGCCCGCGATCGGACGATATTATTACGACGTGTAACCAAAACGGTTTTTGTAGGTCCGTCCGCCGTGATGGTGTATCGCCTCGTGGCGATTGCGTTTACTCCGCGGCGGGCAGCCGCCGATTTTCCCCGTCTGCGTGCAGCCGTATATTATCAAAACGTTGGTGTTTTTTTTTGAGAGGGCAAACAGAAAAGAAAAAAAACAATAATAATAATCGACACACGCACGATACGGCTGCGGTACACATAATAATAATAACGGTCCGTTTTACGCGAGCGCGTGTCCGCGTGCCGCAGCCCGACCACGGTCGACTGATAATTCACCTCTGGTCCGTCGACTGGTTTTTTTCAACCGCCTCAGTCACTATAACTATTATACACGGCAGCACTACTACTACAACACCCTTCTCGTCCGGATCGTAACCCGAGGCGATCTATACCAACGTAATAATCGAACCGTAAGAAAAAAGATTAAAAAAAAATAAAAATATAGGAGGTATCCAACGAAACTCTGGCGTAGATATCGATGGATTTTATTCCGGCACATCGGCAGGCCCGTATTTGGAAATTTCACGCTCCAGGGCAACATATTTTAGCCGCCCCCCACCCCTCAACAAGTGTTTTCTAAAGTAATATATATTTTTCGTTATAAAAAATACGTCAGTCCACGGGAAATTTAACCGTCTTATATACTAACCTCACTAATATTATATTGCATCCAGTGTGTGATTTTTAACTATTTTGTTAATTTTGAAATATTTTCATTGTTTACGATTGTTTATAAAAATATCCACTGCTATTTGCGTGTGAACATCTGAAATTTATGTAAATTATGTGTATGTCTGAGACCTTGCCGGGTCCCTCTAAGAATTTTCATTAGCCCTGGGCCAGCGTGTTAGGTACACACACTCAACACACGTGGTTTTATTTTTAATTTTTCACCATTTTTCCATTTTGAGAGTATTTTTTTTTGAAAATTATTTTTCGGTAATTTTATTGGTATTTCATTTACATGATATTTGCTAGGTATTTTTCATCCATACAGCTTACCAATCGTTCTATTTTATCTATTTCGATAATGTTTTTACCTCATGTTTATTATGGTACGTCACCTGAACTCGAACAAATAACAACTTATCGGTCGTCAGTTGGTGTTACATGGCGATCGCGTTACGCATTTTGTAGGTATTGAAAGTTGGTATTTTCGTGTGTTTAAAAAGTATTACATTTTCGGGACATTTTCACAATTTCTCAGGGAATTTCCCAATAGTTTTTAGGGCATTTAAATCCGGGCCGTAATTATATTTGCACGTAAGCGCGTGCGTATCGTCGTCGTCGTCGCCGTTGTACTGCGTGGATATAAACAATATATCGGAAGACGATCGAGCGACGGATGGATAGCTGCAGACATTTTGCATCTGCGCATTGAACATAATTGTTTGGTGTGTTTTTTTATTATTTTTATTATTTTTTTTTTTTTTTTTTCCGGTAGGACCTTATTTCTCGGCGGTATTCGAGTCACCGGACACCATTATTATACGTTATTATATTGTACGGCCCCCGGGACGAGGATCGAAGCGATCGTGTCCGTAATAATATGGCCTATGGGTGAACGGTATGTGCTGCAAGTCTATACAATCAGACGCTGGTCGTGATGTATATTCGAGTAGCATATTATTGTTGGGCGGGACGCGCACGTAAACACGTCCGACGATATAGCCAGTGGTGTATAGTGGTGCATAGTTACTTAGTCATTATTATCAAACATCGCGTGTCGGTACACGTTATCACAACAAACGGTTGGGTTTTCTGCCCTATGAAACGCATCGTAGAATATGATTTGATAAAAATACAAAAAAAAAAAATCGTGTCAATGATCAATGGAAAATATTCGTTATTTGAATACAATATAAAACGAGTCGGATTTGAAGATTTATATCGAAGTTTTCGGATCGTTTATGCGAATATATACTATGAGGATAAGACCGTTCCCCGGAGACAGACAATCGCGTATCAAAGATAAGACCACGTCGCGTGGGTGACGCGCGGGAGTCGGATAATAATTAATTTTAATTTTGTCTTGTTTACATATCGTTTTTTACAATCCCGGTCACTTGGACCGTGGACGTTATCGTCTACCGGAGTAAAACAACTATGCCTATGCCTAGGTTATAGTTCTCAAACGGGTCATTGAAATCGCACTCAAATGATCTACGATCAATTCGAAACGTGACCGGACGAACGAGTCCCCTCGAAATATGTGGATTTTACGCCCAGTGATGGTACACGTTACATGAAAATGTTTTCCGGATTTCCGACTACTGACAACAAATGATGATATATCGGTTTTATTTCTGCTTATTTTTGGATTTCCTGAAAAAAAAAAAAAAAAAAAACCTTACCAGTTTTAAAATCGTTTTTTGATTGTAATGATTTATCGTACTCTAAATAACCGTACAGTCATCATTTTTATTAATTTGTAATTTCTTTGAATGCCGTTCGAATTTAATAATACTCACTATAATATTCGTAATAAATGCAGTTTCGTGGAGAAAAAAATAATCAAGACTGCTGCAAGTCTCGCACATAGTTGGTCTTGGTCTTGGTAGTGTCAAAGCTGTAAAGCCAAAACCAATCTTGATCGTCACTACGGGCAAAGTTGTCTGGGATCAGCTAGTACAGAATATTGAAATATATATAACTGAAAAGGAATCGTCAACGCAGTTAAATTTATTATGTACTTTAAGTCCTAAATATAGTATGAGTCAAGAGAATAGTATTTTTACAGGTGGTTATAATTTTTCATAAGTACTATATTGTTATGTTCTGTAAGGTTAGACAATTGTTAACTATTATCGAGCTATTTTAAACGAACGTGAAAGTCGATTGATACCCGTCCACGAAAAAAAAAATAGATGGTAATTTTAAAACTCTGTGTATATAATACTTCTTCGGTTAATTATTTTTTGTAAATGAACTCTTGAAAAAATGAAAAATAAGTAGTAGTTGTTTTGTTTTGTTTTTTTTTTTTAGCTTACATCTCACTCTACTCGTATTCTGTTTATTCTAAAACACTAATAATTACATTATTTCTTTTTGAAAAATGATTGAATAAACGCGTATCGTATATATTAAAGATTGAAAAACTTATCGAAATACAGTACGATTTGTATACCTACTCGAATAATATGTAATTCGACAAGAGTTATTGAATTATAGAACCGGTTTGAATATTATTGTAGTTTCAACGACAAATGGTTATTAGAAATTCCGATGGAAATGTTTGGGAGGGGGGGGATACCTATAATAATATTGTTTAAATATTATCAATATACGATTTTTACATACAATATACGCTATTAAATGATTTGAGTTTTAATTCAAATATATTTAGGTTTTATAAAATTGCAGCAGGACGTAACTGCGATAAAACCGTAAGATTTACGTCTCCATCATTATGATAATATTTTATGATCAAACAACGCCATATTACGTGGGCGGGTAATATGTAAAACCATAATATTATAACAAAATTATTGTAGGGAATTTAATATTTTGAATAAGAAATACTGGCGTATTGGGCGTTACAATCTATATAACGAGTATATTATAATAATCGGGGTTTTAATCGTTTTTAGACTAAAATAATGGTTAATTGATTTTGAAACAATTTTGAAAATTATCAGCAGTTTGCCACTTTTATTGTGTACACCGCACAAATGGTACAATCCAGGCCATAGATAATAAAATAATAGAGACAGGTCACTCTTATTATATTAACACCTTAAGAGAACTACTGCTATTATAAATGATTTCGTATAAAATACATCTCTAGCAAGAGGATTTATCATTAATGTACATTCCATTGCTATAAGCACTCGTGGCCTATCCATTATTTTATTATCTTTGGATCCGGTATCCGCCATCGCGGTCCGGAGTATTTTCATTCTATCTAGTTTTTTTTTTTGTTTTTAATTTGGCTACAATCGTTACAAAAATAAAATATAAATAGCGATAATTTATGCCACGGTCGCGTTCATTGAATACGTATATCGATTTAATTAGGTACGCGCGATGTCGGATCACAGGACGAATCTATAACACTTTAATAAAAATTACTATACAAAGATATTTTGTCTTTTAAACGTAATGTTCGCGGACCTCGTTTATCCGGTTTTGTCTGTATACTTATAGTGTTAATTTCGGTTCTCGTTTTGGGGATATTTAAACACCGCGTCGGTTTAAACCGCAGCAGTCACATGCGTTTCACGTGCCTATGTTATAAAATTCGAAAATTCCTCGTTTGTTATATTGCCGCGGCACGCTAGTGTATTATTATATTATTTCATTTAAACGGTACACTATAATATGAACAACTGGTTAACAATATCAGTAATATTATCTGCGTTCGATCGATTATAATATATTTAGTATATACTCATCATATATATATGATTCCTACTGAAAGAATACAAACGGTGTAAATACCATCCGCCCCTCACAAAACAACTCTAATCATTTAAATTTAATTAACCCTGTAAAGTCACTGGGTGAACGCAAATGCAATTATGAGCGCCTACATGTGGGAATAATATTTAAAAACAGGCAAGACGCGTATATATATATATATATATATATATATATATATAACGATAAATACGTTAACACCGGACATAGTTTGGTGTGGTGAAATTAAAATAATATTATTTCTTTATAATTATTGATGACGTTGGAGCGCCAACCGGATAACTTTACTTTTGGAAATTGTCTATAAGCGATAAAAAAAAAAAAAACAGAAAAAAAGTTTTAATTTTTTCGGATTTATCTGATTGTTGGTGTGGCGTCAAAATTCGTTTACGAGCATATCTCATTGTAATTTGTATTGCATTTGATGTATTTGATCGTTGCACCGCAATTCTAAAACAAGATACCTTAGGTTTTAGGTGTAATTCTCATTGGAAATTATTTTGCGGAATCATCCGATTGTTTGTTTTCTTTTTTAAACCGCGCGGTCAAAATTGAAATTTTTGAGAAAAAAAATGTTAGTTATTGCTGAGCCAAGGTCTCAACTTGCTTATATAAACTATATTATCGGTATATTTACGGACACGAATGTGGAATAAAACTCGAAAATAATTAGTATTATTTCTGTGCAATACCCGCAGTACACGCGGTATATTTAATTTTTTTATTTACACGGCAAGGCCCATAGGATAATAAATATAATATTGTATACTACGAAAACGTATCCTAATAATAATAATGTCTAGAAAAAAAAATAATAAAAAATAAAAAATAATAATACAAATAATAAAAAAAAAAAATCCGTTTCAATTTTTATAATTATTTTACACTCGGTGTTGTATCTCCCGTGCATATCATTACTCTATACGCTACATAGCTGCTGCCAGTGTTGTCGTACACTATACTCGTATATTATATTAACAACGACTTTGTGAGTAATTGCTGAAACCTATAGTGTGTGTTCTAATTATTATTATTATTATTATTATGATTGACGTTTCTTCGTTCAAACCATAGCAGATAAATCTCCCGTATAATTTATTATAATTTATTATAATAAAAATGATACGAGAATGGTTACCGTTGACTTATAACAAACATTTTTCGCGTTTACTACCGATATTAAACATGGTTTTTTTGGGTATCGATTTACCCCCCCCCCTCCCCGTTTTCGTTTTAAAACGAATGTTTTCACACATACTCACTTTAAATGGGTCGAAATTCAATGTTATCTTCTTGTTTTGGATTTTTGTTCCCCCTAGCTTTTATCGGCCATGTCGGCAATTCGCCGCGCCTCCCAAATCCTTCCACCAATCTCGGTCTGATCGCTTCGTTCATATTTGCCGCTTTATTATCAACCTTGATATCGGCGTCTTGTCTTTTGGACATAAGGCCACTGGGACCGTCGAAATTCCTCTCGAATGCCAAATATTCACGTTAGTTCTCCTTTCATGTTGCCCTAACTGTTTCCTTGGAGCAAACGTGCCCGTAAACTCTTCTAAGAACGTTTCTCTCCGAGGTTAATAGTTTAGCCTAATCACCATTCGGTAGTCGACCACGTTTCACAACGGTGCATATAGCTATTATGGGACATTGAAAAGGTGACGTACAATTTTATTTTTGGTCTCTTTGGACAAAAGTTTGAATGTAGACATTTTGTTTATAACACTATACCCACGGTTCGCGACATTCAGCCTCTGTTTTATTTCGTCGTGATTATAATTTTCGCTTTTCAGATAACAATATCTATAAAATGTATTATAATTATTATAACTCGAAAAAAAAAAAAAAAAAAAAAAGGTTCCTATTTAATAATATTCGCTTTATACTAATTTCCAAAAAAAACGTAGCTATACAATAATCTATACATGCAATACTGTTTTTGTGTAGAGCCTTTCGAATAAATCGGATTATGTGATTGTAACGTAAGAAAATAAGAAAAAAATAAAAAAAAATGTAAAATTTCGACACGAAAGAGACAAAACAATATTATCTTTGTTTACAAGTTTTACGTGTTTTTTTATATTTTTTTAACTACTATTGTGAAGCGTACGCGTACCACAATAGTATCATCCCGATAGTCGCATAACAATAGTCAACATCATATAGACATGAATGGATGTTGGAAACCGTCTTATTGTGAAATCATTTTTATGGCAATCTTTTTCTTTATTACACCGTCGTAACGTTCGTAACCCGTTTATTTTAGTCGGATCTCCGAGTCATATTCGTCTGCGCCATCGTGTGATGGCGTATGTGTTGTACCCATATATCCATTATATTTACTTTTGTAATACTCTTTTCAACACTCTCATTCACCTTTTTTATAGGTAGGCACCTAGGCACTCTTTGTACACATCACTACAGCTCCGCTTGGCGGCCCATGTTACTCGGCTTTGTCTTCTATTTAATGTTATTATATTACATTATACGAGAATATCGTTTCACGATTGCCCAAGCACTTCAGATTAGATTTTGTGTACGAAAAAAAAAAAAAGATAGTTATTATAATAATAATAATAATCTTCTTATTCTTTGGTAGCTTAATATAGACGATTCGGGTTGTAATCACCACTTTTATCCATGAATCAGTATAAGTATAAGTTTAGGTCCTTCTGATTTCCGTCTTGAGCGGCCTAGTGATCTCTTACTTTTTAACTTTTTACTACCTTTCGGTTCATATGTCTTTGCGCTCAACAAACGTGTCCTGTCCAGCGTATCCTTTTGCTATTCAATATTGCCACTTTATCCTGTTCCACCGAAATTGTCTTATATTTTGATTTGTCTGCAATGTCTAGTTGCGAGACACGTTGGTTTTTCAACCGAACAGTTTCAGGTACGGACTTTACGGATTTTTATTTTTTACGATGGTGTTGCTGTAGGCCGCTGAGTCTACAATGCTCTTAATATTTTTTTTGATAACTATGAGTAAAAAAAAAAAAAACCATCAGGATACCTACTATCAGTGGCGCATTGTCGATGTGTTTGATGAACCGCGGTTCCATCAAAATGTTGGTGGGCGGTTGGGGACGACAAGAGGGGTATATCTTTTTCAATAGTTTAATAATCCTCTACAAATAATTATCTATTATGGATAAAGAGCTAAACAAAACGGAAATTTTAACGCGCATAATATACGTACACGTATTGTTTTACACGGATTTCGATACGTTTTGGTATGTGTTACAAATGAAAGGAATGGGGGCGGGTGTTATACAAACAAAATCTCGGCTTCTTAAGCAATCGTAGTTGAACGCGCCACTGCCTACTACAAGGCTTTGTCGACGTATAAATATATTGTCGTCGGTATTAGCCGTTGACATAACGTCTCGTGCCTATGTATTCCGAATAATAATAATAATTATATTAATGATTATCTCTTATCAGCACTCGTGGCGCGGGTCTTGCGTCCGGGAGATGTGATGACGATAAAAAGATAATCGTTGAAGTAACGAAACGCGCGTCATATGAAATATTACATTTTTTTTTGAAATCGTTTCAATATTATATACGTGTTCATATGATATATTCAACGATACAATTAAGATACTATCCACCTATCCAACCCTCACGGTGGCCGTGACAAATGGCCAACAAATGGTCGTTGAAACATCGATAACGACTCCGTGGGTACGGGTACCTATATGTATAATAACACGTATATGCCGCGCGGACCGGCCCGTGTAATTGGCTACCAAAAAAAAAAAAAAAATAATAATAAAAATAGGTCCACATGTTGTTAAATGAAAATAAAATTAAAAAAAAAAAAAAAAAAAAATGAAAATTAATAAACCGCCGGTCAACGTATAGGTATACGATATAATATATTTGTCTCGTTGCGGCTGTCTAGCGCTGCTGCTGCAGGTGAAATGATTGGCGCAGGTGGAATTGCCGAGCCCTTTGTTTTATTATCTGCGTTTTGTATAAAATGAAAACTTTTCATTTTAACCTTCATAATATTATAATTACCTTTCTTTGCTTATTGCGTTCAAATTTAATTTACCGGAATACCCAACTATATTTACAAAAACCCGAAATCCGCGTATAAGTTATGTAGCACCGGTGCAGTCATCGCAATTGAACTGTCTATACAATATACTGTATTAAGTACCTACAGCAGTTCAAAATCAACTCGTTGTTTATCAAGCTAATTTAAAAAAAGAAAAAGTCGAGTTAATACAAATATCATAAATAATTTATGATTTCTAACACATTAATACGCTGTGTTTTGTTTCATTTTAAAAAGCTTGACTTTTATAAATAGGTAAACAATAGGTATTTTATATCGTCCGGAAACGATATAAATATCAAAGATAAGTGTAACGGATTCCCCTTGCTCTCCCCAGTGTGTACAAAATTATGAATATAATATTATTGAATTGGTATAACTGCGAATTTTTTTATTTCATGTCCAGAGACGATTATAATAATTTATTTGAACGCTGGGCGTACCGCATAGACAATATAAATGCCGCTTTATTTCGTAAAAATATCGTTTTTTCTTTTCTATTTTCGGACCATCAATTTTATTGTTTCGCCAACTTTACGAATTTACCGAATACTAGGTACCCCTATCAATTACCACCGGAATTATTAATACAAATTATAACATTCGGTATTAATTATTAACATTATCATTTGAACGCACACGATTATCGGCCATTGTTGTACAAGTATAAACAAATATTTGGCCTTGTTTATAGGTATATATACTAAAGTTTAAGTAGTTTTCTTAATAGCCATTAAAAAATTCCATCACTTACCTATGCGCAATGTGTACAATCATATTAGAGACTTGCCGAAAATTTGGGTTTCGATAAATATGGGTACTCGATACTGATTTTATTTCAATAGTTCCCAAGTCTGTATGCACTCGTTGCTGTGCGGGTTTTCCCTTTTATGTGGCAGTAGATACCCGATAACTTCTATAATGGGTAAACGTTCATTAGATTTGATACATGTATACAATGTCTGCAACGTTATGACATTTACTACACCGTGAAAAAAGTATAAAACCATAAAAACTCATTCACTTAATAAAAATATCATCGAAATCGATACCGAAAAATACTTAGATTACGATATTTGATACTTGTCTCGATGGTATCGAGGTATCGAATAAAAGTATCGCTCTTCTTTAATATACATAATAAATAATATATATAGGATGATTCTATTTTCACGAACCAGCGGATATACACGAAGATTAGCAGCATACATTTGATTTTGATTTGTTCAGACATTGTATATTATTTATATACATAGAATCGCTCGATGATCTTGTTCACATTATTTTCGAAACGTTTTACTCTTATTGCCATCGTATAAACACAATAACACATATATATTATTATTATTATGCGAACTATTGATTTTCAAATGGCGATCCACGTTTTTCAACTCGCATTCGAAAAGAGAATGGCATTTTATAACCTTAACATTTTGCTATGCGAAAAATATTATTTTTATATGAATATCGAATGTATTTTGTTTCGAATTAGAACTTAAAAATATGAGTTGCTATTTGAAAGTGAATATAGTTTAAGGTAAGTACAATTTTGAAAAATATTGTAAATAAGATCATGAAACAATTCTATATATTTTAAAGGGACATCAAAAGTAGGAATGGCACAATTTCGAAAATCTGACAGGTGCTTACCGAATTTCCCTGTGACTGGCCCAACGTGGTTTTTCATAATAAATCGAGAGATATTTTCGATTCGCTATAAAGGGGTGATCTTTATTCGATTTATACGAAGCGGGCAAATGGGCGAGTGTCGTAGTAAACTTAAAAAAAAAACTCCCGTTCGGATATTATGTACGAAAGGCTGAACAATTATTATGTACGTATAACGCGTATATAATAATATTTTATCAGTATATTATTTGTGGAATAAATGTTCTGGTTGGTAAGGTTACTTATTTTAATATACATTATTTAAATTCGATTAATAATCTCAAGAAATCGCTGGTAATGGTGAAAACTTAAAATGTCAAGTACTAAATAGTGAGACAACATTAAAACCGAACAAAATTGGATTATCAGAATGCGATAAGATAAAACAATCTAATACAGATTGATCAATAGTTTATTGTGACCAGTATTTTCGTACTGAGCATTTGGCCACTCTGCTGCTCGCTTCTTTGTCCGCTTAATATTGGTGTACAGTGTACATATCCGGTATGGTCACTCTATATATTCATACTTTATGCCCTGAACACAATCACAATCAGTAGGTTTTTACCTATACATGAAATTTCAGTTTTTCCTCGCAAATTTTGCACTCCCTCTTGCCGCTATATATAATGACTGAAAATATAAAATGTCAAATTTACTTTAAGTGTTCGTATTATACATTTTGTTTTTTTTGTCAGGCACGTACAACAGATGATATGATATATCATAAGTAAAAAAAGCGTAAGATTTAAAACAAATAAAATGAAATAAACTAAAATTTTGTAATGTGTACTTGATGTATAATGGTTTATATTGTTTCGGCTCGTATGCAAGTCAAGTTTGCGATCACACGTGCCATTTCGGATATCTTCCGGAGTACAAGTGTAAGGACAGGCTGCGCATGTGATGATGTGCTGCGTTGTCCGTTCCTCTCCACGTAGGCACACGGTGTCTCAGCCATCAAGCAATCCCCGTTTCATTAAATTGCCCTTCGTCCATCCCTATTCCTGTCCGAAGTCAATTTAAAGTACGTCAAACCGGCCACATTTCACGACGACTGCCCCAGTGGCAGTGATTCACTTGGCGTCTATTTGGAGTCACTGTCCAATACGGTCTCTCGCCGTCTGATCGTTCGTTCAATTTTGGGCAGTGTTGTCGAGATAGTTGCGCGTGTAGTGTTTCACGAAGTGTTTCCGGGACTATTAGAGGACACGCGAGTGTTGAGCAGTTTCACCGTACACGGGACGTCGTGGATCTGATGGCAGGTAGCATTGAGAGACTCGCCCAGGGTAAAGAACGGAAAACGATCGTAACGCTTATTGGCGATCGGACACGGGAGTTTCGTACGGCGGTAAAAGTGGTGGATTGGATTTTTTTTTTTGATTTTTTTATTTCCGGTAAACCTCCCCGCGGGTCGAACGCGCGCGTCCGGATTTTTTAACGATACGCACGCGTACGTCACGCACGTCTATTATACGAGACGACTGATGTCGATAAAAAAAAATGCGTTATGTCGGGTATATAAGTGTAATAATAATAATAATAATACGCGTTTCGGTATATGCCGTATAATGTATAGGTACGCGGATTATACCGTGACCGGACGAAAAAAAAAAAAAAAAAAAAAAATTATTATTTTACAAAATAACAAAATCCGTGTATACGATTATTATTGTACACTGCACACTTACTACGGTGTACGAGCGTATATTATACTTTAGGTACGTCCCACACGCCGCAACATTATTACGGCCCGGCCCCGAGAACGAGCGCGCGCGCGCCCGCTCGCGTCGATCATTACCAAAGACGAGGCGGCGGCGGCGGCGGCGGCGGTGACGGTGCGGCGGTGAGCTCCCGGTGTTACTGCAACGTGCGGTAAAAATAATATGATAATAATAAATATATAGAGAGGTTAATGATACCTTGGTCCGTGCGTACGGGTAATATGTATGCCGGGGTATGTACGCGTATTGCCGTGAATATTATACACGACGGGAGTACAGCTATAGGTGGTGGGCATACGCGAGCCAACAGAAAGAGAAAAATAATACATATAAATTACTATACGCGCGGCTCCTCGTACTGTAATAATAAAGTTGAAAATGAATTTGTAGACAGACGACGACGACGACGACGACACGGGCGGCGGTTCGCGGACGAAGATAGGAGAAGGCTAGGAGGTTAGGTTCGAGATAGATGGACAGGAGGAGGTGGTACGGCCCAAGTAAAAACCAGAAGCCATCACACGCGTACGCGTATATATTATCTTGTACAAATGCCCGAGAGTGTGTCTGTGTTATTATTAATCTTCTCCACTTATACGGCGGCGGTACAAAATTATAATACGACCGTGGCGCGAGCTGATGTCGGCCGCAGCTGTATATACGCGTACTATTATTATTATTATTATTATTATTATATATTAGTGTATGCACTTCGTAAATATACACGCTTTAATATTATTATATTCGACAGCTATTATTTGGGTATATTACGCGTAATAGCCGGGACGACCCGTAGCGGCGAGAATCGACGATAAGAGAATACGGGCGAACGATTTGAGGTCCTGTTCCTGTGGCTGTGGAACAGAAGCGCGGAGAAAAATAGTTTAAATTCGGGAACTACAGAACGAAACGGGGACGGCGCCAGTCGGCAGCTTTACAAGCGGAATACAATGGCTTATAATCGTGTGCGGCGCAGAAACGAGGAGGATACAGCTACAGTGGTGCCCGAATAGAAACGTACGGGGAAGTGGCTTCGCGGGTGGTCAAAAAAAAGATGTATCCGGGAAGAAGACCCTACTAGGGTAGGAGTACAATAATGGGGGGGCGGTAGTTTAGAAAAGAGAGAGGCGATGGAAAGACTTTTTGATGGCGGCGAAAACAGAGGCGTATTTTTGGAAGAGGGCAGTTGCAACCCCCCCCCCCCCGAAATATCTGCAAATAGTGACTTTAAAATAAAGTAGAGCAGTTTCTGGGGTACTCGGAACGGTTTTTATGAAAAAAATCTGTCAGCGTCCGTCACCCTCTGGCTTTATATAAACCTGTGGTGCTTTTTCATCGACATAGTTTTAGGACTACACTTAGGAAACTTACTCCCTTGAAACAGTATCAGGTTTAGATCAACGGGTTGCTTTGGTTTTCAGCTTTTAAATATGACGTCCATTTGTTTGCAATGGTTGACGGTCATTTTTTTGTTTTCGAACAGTTATCATTTGTCGGATCCATATATAGAGAAAAATTATGATTGATTTAAAATATTTTTCATATTACCGCATAATTCATCAATAAGTATTTCTAAGGTCAATCATTACGTATAGTATGACCGCCAAACTTCAGATTTACTCATAGAATCATATATCTAGTCGTCCAACGCTGCTTTGTATTATATAGCTATAAAACTACAAACATACTTTCGTTGACATTTGTACCCAATACGATGAAATGTAACTGTGTTTTTGAAACATTTTCATATACTTGATCGTTTTAACATATTAGTTAATAGTTTGACTTCTTGTAAGCCAACATATTTGGTATTCGTTTAATTAAGAGTTTATTGGAGGTATATAGCAATACACATAATGCAATATGGTTATGAAGCCTGGACGATATCACTAGAAGAACAAAATAAAGAAGCGTTTCAAGTAAATGGTGTTACAGAATAGTGTTAAAAATAAGGTGAACTGAGAGAATATAATAAATAATGTAGTAGAAGGGCTAAAAAGAATGTTGAAAAGAACAACACTATGACAAAGTTAGATAAAAATATAATCAAACACGAAGAATGAAGATCTGTTAAAGTTTATTTTGAAGGGGGACCACTGAAGTGAAGAACCACGTAGGCATTTTTAGGTAGACTGTAAACCTTTTTTTTTTTTTTTTTTTAACCGGCAATACCCCCGCCTCCCGGAAACGACGTGAGGCACTACTTCGGGAGGCGGATCGCCATCATTTATTAAAATGAACCACATATATAATTGATTTCACATAGAAAAATCCCGTTTTCTCCTAAGGCGGGGCGGGCTCACATGTCAAAAATTACAAATTCGTGCCCTACCGTGGGATGGGCAGTAGCCGGGCCGAAACCCACTAGCTGCCCTCACAAGCTGAGGTAGACTGTGAACCTAGGTAGGATTAAAACAGCTCTAATTTGATTGGTATTAAAACTAAAAAAGAAAACGGCTGATAGAAACGAATGGAATGTAGCTGCAAACCAATTTGAAGCCTTGATAACAAGAAAGTGAGAGAGATAAGTTAACATATCTACTGCAGGTATACAATACTCGTATGTGGAAGCTGAAAAAAAAAAATAGAAAATCTTTACGAAACGAGTAATTTTTATTTTTATTCGTAGTAGAGAATTTATTATTTGATTTGTTCCTTCGGAAATACCGTCCGTAAGTATCCTACTTGTATTTATACGAATACCTACGTCCTACATATGTGTATTTGCAGTAATCTGAACTATTCAATAATACTCTATTCTATTCTTATACAGTTCTTTCTGATACAGTGATACGTACGACGTTCAAACTGCGAACGTATTAAAATAATTGCGGTGAATTCTTTTTAATTATATATTTCAATACAATAGGTACTATAATATTATTTACTCTGGAAATATATAATAAATATAATTATATTATGTGGGCATATTATTGTATATTTTAATTTTATCTATATTCTATTCAAACATACCTATACTAATGGATTTCGTAGTTGTACATAACAAATAAAAATCTAGGTACTCGTTTACAATATCTGTAATACGCATCTTAAAATACATTAAACCGATAAACGACAAAACATTAAACTGCCTTTAAATACAGCCTTCGTATATTTATATAACTTATATTTTAGATTTTGAACAAAGTTTTATTGTGATATGTGTTTTTTTTTCTTTCTTTTCTCTTATCATTGTCGACATCGGATGTATGTTCTGGTAGCAAGTTTTGTCTAGTTGGTGCATAAGAGAAGTTTTTTTTCATTGTACTTTTCTTAATAATGGGGACAAACTGTAAAACATTTCGGAGCATTTTATATACTAACCAATAAATCGTTTATCGAGAAGAAGAAAAAAATACAAATCTAAGTAATACAGCCTGAAAACCCGGATAACTTCGTTTTTCTGACTATAATAAAGTTCTCGATCATTACGACGTCATACGATTAGTGAAAATGCAAGAAATAAAAATATATACGTATACATTACGGATAATGTATATGTACAATATTGTATATCTATACTACTATTATAATAGTATTACTTTAACTTATCTGGTATTATACAGTAACAAAAAAAAAAAATATTTCGTCCGAATACCTAAAAGTGTATAAAACCTTATAATAATATAATATGCCTAATATATCGTATACAATTTGTTTACGGATATATTCCATATGGTTTCATTTTTTTTTTTTTAAATTTTTTTTCTCTAATGTTGTACGATTTTACAATATTGTATTTACAGCTACTGTAAATAGCTGTGGTACAACAAGCAAATATATATTTATTATACCCGCGCGACAGGTCTATGAAAAAAAAGTTCCACGTGTACTGCGACACGTGCCGTACGATTTTTTTAAAATTGTTTTTTCATTATCCGAAACGAATTTTCTGTATGTATAACGACAATGGCAATAATAATAATAATAATAATAATTCAAGTTATCCGATCGAAAACTATCGACCCGCGTATACGGTGCCTCGTGTATATTATTATTATAATAGTATACGCGTATAGGTATATCTGCTGCGGGTCGTTGGATTTTGAACTTGGCTGCCAAGAGAGGGAGAGAGACGGATTATGTATTCGAAATGTAGATGAGTCGATTTCTTTTGATATGTTAAAGGGAAAAAAACAATTGTTATAATAAATATACACATTACGTGAATTGGGCGCGTATAATTTTTTATAATGTAAATGACGCGTTGTTTACCTGTACGGTATAGACGCCCGAGACGGATCCGGAATAAAAAAAAAAAAAAAAAACCCATAATGGTCATCGCGAGCCGCCGTGCAGCTGCGCGACAATATAACGAAAACTTATTTTAATATAATAAATATTATTTCGTCTTGTGGCGATATCGATTTTCATGTCGTTTAAAGAGTATTAAATTTATCGTCGCCGTCGTCCTATATCAGACGGACAGACGTCGAGGAATTGATGTCGTCGGCTTAACGCTGCCACGCATGGACGGCGCGTCTATATACGAACGGCCCCGTTTTTCATATTTATATTTCTCGTATATAACGTACGTTCCGGGAGCGTCGGTTCGTATTTTTTTTTTTTTTTTTTTTGTTCATGTGACGCAAAACCAATATTGTGAAAATTTTCACCAGTACCAAAGACGCACGAAAAATCCTATTTAACGATTGATTTCAAAATGCATTATTTAATTTGCATGTTTTCCGATACTGATCAGATTATTAGGCGATGACAAAAACGGGCACTTAACGAAAACGCCGATTCTATGCGATTGTCGCTGAAATATTGATTTCGATAAAACCACAGTAAAAATTGTTCGTAAAATTACAAAATAATTGTTTTTATACTATAAACGCTACATCTACATCTACACACTTAAAATGTGTACAAAAAAATATTCATGAGATGCACTCGCATCCCGCAAATGACGCCGCCGTGCACATTACGTGTTTATATACGTACGTACAATTAAATCGTTGACATTTTAATGGTGATACATAAACGTTTATAACAATTTAATTTTCTACGAGCTATTTTTTTTTTTTGTAATATCAGTGTATTTCTTTGTTTTTCGACGATTATTTTTCGACAACTCGTATAGTCAGTGTTAGTAGTTTACGTTATGTCATACATTTTTTCGGATTGGGATCAAACCCCCCCGGGTTACCCACTGATATAAACACCGAATACTTCACATTCCTCGATAAAAAAATCGTATTCGTGACGGTTCACTCGTATACGTGCGATCACGGAAGGTCCCTCCACCCCCCCCCCGGTGGAGAGGAGGGTTTATAAATATATATATATATATAATATTTTATTATATCGTCCAAATTCAGAGGTCCCGCGTGCTCATGCGTGTGCGCCGGACCGTCGTCGTCGTCGCCCGACGGAAGCCCCCGGGGCCGTAAGTTTAACCGTCTTGCAAGTCACCCGGGACGTCCGCCGTTTACCGTTGGCCCCGGGTATTTAGAGGATAAGAGGTTTGTCCGAAAACGTATATATATATATATATATATATATATACATATATAGGCAATACTTTTTACGGAATACTATGCCGCGTCTCTATATTCGGCTTGTCAGCTCGGAATTATAACCTCTTTGTCGGCGTTCGATCCGGTGGATATCAAGTACTACCTATATACGCGTATAAAAAAAAAAAATTATATATATATATATATAAAACGTAAATGAACAAAAAAAAAAAAAAAATAAAAAAAATATATATATATATAATAAAATAACCCAACACACCGGCGTATAATATAATACATAATAGAACCGGTTGCGACACACAGCCGCCGTTTTAAAATATACGCACGCACGCGGCGGACGCGACCGCGTACGGTTCGGCTACCAATTCGGATTATAATATGTATATATTACTTAAAGAGTGTATTTTTTTTTTTAAATTTTTTTTTTCACTATCTATAATATATATTAATTTTAAATAAGTGTATACTTTTAATATAGGCGTATGTACGGCGGCGTACGAGAGACGAGTTCGCCCACGACACGACACGAACGTTAATGAACGGACAGGTGACAACCGAGCCGGAATAACCGCCGGGTATATATAATAATATATATATATATATATATATATAAATAGATATGATTTAACGCGGTTTGGTGAGTGCACTTTGATTTTTTTTTTTTTTTTTTTATATATATATATATATAACAATCACGAAACAATAATCGATATCCTGCGTCGAAGATAATAATGACATTACGTCGGATATATTGCGGTTTAAAAGGTGTCGGGTTGCCGCGCACGATAAAATATTATATTAATGGATACATATTTAATATATATAATATTTATATACAGATTATGGGGAACAACTATAAATCCGAACGCGTGTTGTTCCGTTTTTAGTTTTCATTTTTTTTTCGTTCGTTTATCAGTAATATAATAATCGGGGTTCGTCAGTTCACGCACTAAAAAAAAAAAAAAAAAAAAACGCATAAATATCTAGTAATATACAAGGCAGAACTATTTTTGTTTGTTTTAATAGTTCAGGGGTTGTATATGAACAAATTTTTGGCTCCTTATAAGTAAACATTGTTCAACTCGCCGTCGCCATTGCAATCAAAACTCGTAATTATAATACAAACGACAAAACGAACCTATGTCCAATATTAATATACAATTTTACACGAATAGATTTCAGTTTTATTTTATTAATTCTGGACGGGTTGAAGAACGTTAGCTATGCAGTTAAGTCCTTTCCCTCTCTATTGTTTCAATCCGTAGATTGGTTTGCAGCCATCTTACATTCTTCTTTATTATCTGTTTTCCATATAATTTACACATATGAATCGCATCATTGGCCCTCTAATGCATTATCCAGTCTTGACTTTATTTCTATATGGTTTTTCCCTTCTACGCTCCCTTATTTAATTAGTTTTAACAATCATTCGTGTCGTATCATATGGCCATTTTTCTATAATTGCTTGCCATCTGATGTTCTCTCCAGTACTTCCTAAAATTGGTTCTTCTGTCCAACTGGCTTAACTTTAACATTCTCCTATAACTCCTATAATTTTGAACGCTTCTAGTCTTTTTCGTTCGTTCGCTGTTACTGTTCAGGTTTCACAACCGTATACGGCTATACCCTATACATATTATGTTTTCAATCGATTTTCTTGTTTATATTTAGGCTGACGTACTTTGAAGTAAGTAGAGTTTTATTGTTGTTAAAAATTATTTTGACTTGACTAATACGTTTTATTATTTTACTCTTATTTCTTCCATCGTTGCTAATTGTAATTCCTAGGTTTACGTAAATTCATTTACATGAAATATTATTTGGTTTTCTCGCAGCTTTATCTGTAGTCAGGTCTTATTTTCCTTTCCACATACAAGTACTTTTTGTTTTTCCACATTTATTTTCATATTCAGATCCTAATTAAATATTTCATTCGCGGTTTTTTATTAACGTAATATAAGTGGTCAATACTATATAGACTTTGTCGAACGAATTTTTTTTATTTTTTTTACCACGGCCAAAACGAAAAATGTAGAAATTGTGATATTTTTGAAAATAATAAAATGATAGATGTGTAAAAAATAGGGAGTCGTGTACTAACGTTGAGTATAGATTTAGCCCGTCCAGAAAAATAAAAATAAAATCTGGAAAAACTTTATAATTTGTACGACTTTGTTCAAACAAAGTGCACTGGTTGTAAATATATAAAATTACTATAAACTGGAATCAACGTGGAATCATACTAAATTCAAAACTAACTCGTTTAAGGAAAACAAAAAAAAAAAAAAAACACTAACTATAAGTAAAGTTAATAAAACAAACCGAAGGTTACGGGCAAAATTAAAATTAACTTTTCAACTCATTAGTATCTACCATTGAAACGGAATATCTATTTTCGAAATACAATCATATTACGTAATCACTGGGAACTGCTCATTTCGGCCGGTATTACGACATGTTTATACATATTTCTTTATTATAATATCGAATAAAAGTAAACGATTCGTGTATGATAATTTCCGGCGATCTGTCTCTTTTGTTTTTCTTATACGAAAATCGATTCCATTATCTATTTTATATGTTCGAAAACCGAAAAACCATTATGTTATTATATTAATATGAAAAAATAATATTATCGTATTGATTTACATTATACCCGCGTATTAGAGAGGTATATATATATACAAGATTTACTCCGACCGACCGAAGACGTTATAACAGTTTTCGAGATTAGGTATACATATACATATATATATATATATATATATATATATATTACGATCACAACAATATGCATAATGTATATACATATATGGAAAAAAAAAAAAAAAAAAAACAATTTACTTACATCACGCAATTGTCTCAAACGCGCTGCAAACGTCGTCGTCGTCGTCGTCGCATCATAATCGCGTACTACAATCGATAGGACGTATTGGGTGACGGATATAGACGCACACACACACACACGCGCGCGCACGTTTGTGTGTTGTAATGGAGACGTGAACGCATTATTTAACATCATATTATTATAAGTGTATGTATTTCGAGACGACGGTTTAACGAGATACGACTTTAGAATATGGCGGAGGGGTGACCTTTGTCTCGGGTCGGCGCTCAAACGCGATGACCATTGCTGATACGAGCGGACATTATGGTAATTCTTAACGGACGGAGAGACTGTCGTCGGGTCGCTACCCGTATTATTATATTGTTGTTCTTATTTTTTTTTTTTTACCTCTGTATTTTATCTGCAGCCCGCGCACACGTACGTACGTATACGTAAGTACGATTCTCTTTGTTTTCGGAATAAATCATCCATCGGTATTATTACGCGGCCCCGTAACGTTATTGTATATTGACTGTATGTACGTATAGACTGATCGTTTGATTATACGGCCAAAAACGAAACCGTCGAGGATATTACGATTACGATTATTATTATTATTATTATTTCGTCGTCTTTAAAGAGATTATATATATATATATATATTCGTAATGTATGCGTGGAAACGTGATAGACGTGTAAAATTTCGAATTTTATATGCGTCGTTGCGTTTTATTTAGTTTTTATATTGGTAACAAGACGCCCTAGCGCGTCTCTGGTTCGGCTATTGTGATTTTCGAAATATTTTCAGTACAATACACCTTTACCTCCGCCGACAATAATACGAAATAAGGTGTATTCCGACTGTATATTGTCAATTGTCATGTAAAGTACAAACCCGGCACACTGTACGGATTGTTGTGAAATTCTATGCGCTTTTCCGAACGTATACTATATAAACTTAAGTGTATAACTTAATACGGTATGTACCCTATACAACGCAATAATATTCAACAGTATATTTTATAGTAACTCAAACCCACACTCTAATATTGTGTACCTCGGCCAAAATACGTCCGGACGGACGGGGATACGAAAATTGGACCGTTAGACTTCTTGGAGAGAAACCAACGTTCAAATTAAAAAAAAACGATTTAAACAAAATTGTTTTGCCTCATAAAAATACACAAAAATTGTTTGACACCGAGGTTCGTCATGAGTTCTACCGAGTGGTAAAGAAAGAAAAAATATTTGAGCGTTATGTGGTTGTTTTAGAAGGGTTTAAAGTTCATATTTTCTCACGGTAGTCACAGGAGGGCATCGCAAATTACAAACATTCACTTATAACATTGTTGTTAAGCCATTTTGTTAATAGTTTTTTGATAATATTTATAAACTCATCATCAATGTTTAGAGCGCGGAAAAAAAGCAAACGTCGTAAACGTTCAATTCGAATTCTAATTCAATTATAATACTGTTATAATATCCCATACGCATTATTTTTGTCCGTAAAAATAATTAATAATAATTGTAGGACTTCAATTACGAGAGCTAATATTTAAACATATTAACTGCTTAAATATGTTGTTTTTTGTTGTTTTTTTTTTTAACTATTTTGTCATTGGACGCGAATGATGGGTAAAATTTTCGATAAACGTATTCCGAACACCGCGGTCAAACCGAAACGTTTCATTAAATTTTATCTGCGATTTAAAAAAAAAAAAAAAAATAAGCCCAAAATTCGTGAATTCGTGTACGTGTTTTCGATTATTGATTTATATATTATTATAGATTATAGTAATAGGTACGCGATAAATTCAAATATCAAGTCGTAAATAAATCGTAGTATTTTACACAGTCGAA
Organism: Tuberolachnus salignus; assembly: GCA_956483605.1. Classification (NCBI taxonomy): domain Eukaryota; kingdom Metazoa; phylum Arthropoda; class Insecta; order Hemiptera; family Aphididae; genus Tuberolachnus; species Tuberolachnus salignus. The sequence goes on along the minus strand of OY101436.1, from coordinate 35,188,833 downwards.
GCGCAGGTACCACACAGGAGCCTATAGGGGTTGTAATATAAAAATCTAGATAAAAACATATAGTTTTAATTCTATATATTATCATATTATATAATATGATGAAGATATGCTCAAAAAAGATAAAATATATTAATAATAACCCAAAGTGATTCTCGTTCGTAAAACATTTTATTATTTACAATTATTTATTTACGTACATTATCGTTACCGTAGATAAAAATAATAACAATATAATAATATATTTATTATTATTAGGAAATCGATATGAGTACGCGTGATACTCATCACCGTGGCACGATATTCCGGATGTAACAATTTTTTTTTTTTTTATATATACCGTGTCCGTGCCGCACACGACACGCACTTGTTTTTCGGTATTTTTTTCTCCTTTGTATCTATTAAAATATCTTCTGCTGCGTGGGGCGGCACGAATGATCAAACTTCCGTCTCGACCCGGGCGGGTTAGGTTATATTGTATACGATCGAAATTAGCCCTTCCAGTGTTTCAAATCGGAAACGATACAACGCGGTGCAGCGTACGGCCGACTACGAAATATAAGAAAAAAAAAAAAAAAAAAAGAGATAGAAAAGAGAGAAAAGAAAGAAAATCATAAATCATGCGTAGGTCATTACGTAGCAATAAAAAGCATATATATAAGTATAAAGAATATTATATATCTAAAAAAAAAAAAAAAAAACTTTATATATCGGCCAACCCCTAAAAAAGTCGTTATAACCTCGTAGGCCATTAGTCGAATCCGGTAAAGCGGAAAAAACGCACACACACACGGCCGCGCGAAAACGCAAACACACCAACGCGTATATACTCACACGGTGCGCTCGTGCGGGTGGGTGGAGGGCTATGATCGCGCGGACAGTATGGAGAGGAAAACGCGCTACGCAAACAACGGGGCGCGGGTTTGTTACTTTTTTGGGATTTTTTTTTTTTTTTTTTTGTTTATACAAATCGAGGGGAATGTTTTTATACGGCCCTTTTGTTCGCCGCCGCCGCCGCCGCCGTCGTCTTTTTAGCGTGCGCTAAATTTCCGGGTGCTCGACTCCGTCGTAGTCGACTTCCTGACGAGCGCCCGTCGTCCCGGATACCGTTTCTCGTTAATCACCCGGTCCGCGGCCCGGCGAGAGCGATACGCTCCCTCCACGCCGTAGGTCGAGTCGTCGCCAAAAGCGTTTTGTATTTATATATATATATATATATATATATATAAATCTAGCGACGAGGAAAATATTATTTAGAAAATGTATTTTTATATCATTTTCGGTATTTTCTCCGCCCCCCCCCCACGCACAGCCGCCACCGCCGCCGTCTCACCCTTCCAAAGCCTCCGGCCTCGTGCAAAATCGCGGTGGCAATGTATCAAACCGGCCGGAGTTTCTGTACATAAGCGCATCCTGATGCCGCAATGACTTTAACCCCAAGCCCGTATAATGTACATAACGTTTTTATAGTCCGCCAGCCAAGGGCCGGGCGAGTCGCAATGAATATAATATCAACTCGGTTATGTTTAGTTAAATATTAATGTCGAGTCGAAGCATTTATCAGGAGTTAAAGACCGGAATGGGCAAGGAGAGATAATGGGAGGATATTCAAGCCGGGGCAATGGTGTGAATAATCGTGGGGAGAATACCTGCATAGAGACAGTCCTAGGAAAAAAGGTGGACGGATACGCTGAAAACTGACCATGCAAAATGTGCACAAGGAACGAAGATAGACTAGTGAGTGGGAATACTAAAATATGGCGTGCGATTTTATTACGTAATTCTATACGGCCCATAAAAACGTATGATGATTTTATTATTAAATAGTGAGAGCAGCAAAGGCATTTAAATGGACTATAAAAACTACAAATGAAGAAGATTAGTTAATCGAAAAACAGTTAACGAGTTATATCACGATAAATGTTATAATCGTTTTATGATAGTTAAGTTAAGTTAAAAGTTAATTTAAACATTTGACTTAAATTGAGTTCAATTAGTTTTTATTGATTTTGTTATAGGCATACGCGGTGAGAACGATTAAACCTAAATGGAGTTTGTCATATTTTGAAAATAAAGATCGATTAATGAATAAAAACAATTACATCAAATTAAAATATTTCGGTTTTTTGAAATCGACTCCGAGTAACGGAGGTAATGTAGCAAAAATGTGTTTTCGTACTTTTTATAGTATTTTTTGATATTTTCATCATACGAAATTCTCTTGTAAATAAATAATATGTTTTTAAGTTCAAAATATAAATAGATTGTCCGGTAAATGGATATTAAATAAAATCTCTCTGTGAAAACACAGTAAAGTTGTCGTCTTTAATTTGGTTTAATCATTTTTGTTTCAAGTGTACCTATTAGAGTCTGAGTACTATTTGGTAGTACAAAAACACACTTTTGATACATAATATCGTGCTATATTTGCCAAACCAAATACATTTTCACTATAGTATATAAATTATACATAGCTGTTATATGAATATACCGAAGACGATTTCGAAAACGATTATGATGTCTGGCCACATAGTCTGTTTTGGATTTCGATTTTTCCCTCTTGTGAATAATGCGATAAAAAAAAAAAAAAAAAAAACATTTTACATCGGTAATTGCACCGCAGTCTGATTCGTTTGACGTATACACACACATATAGGTATAGGCACTCTTTTTGATCTATCTAAACGCGTATATGTTATATAGCTGTTAATATAGGTATTACTACAAATCAACGGACGATAGACGTATAAACCCGATGCATCAGCAGCAGCAGCAGCAGCAGCAGTAAAATACGAATACGACACTTGTACCTAATGAACGTTTTACAAATTACCTTTCGGATGAGACGAGAGTGGCAGTATAATATTAAGTATATATATATATATATATATATATGAATTCAGTACACAACTACAGTAAATCGTCGTGTCTATCGATTTATCGACTGAATTACCCGCGCGCAGCGGCATATAACCGCAGAATAATACTATGGGTATAAGTATACTTATATACACGTATACGTATACCTATACTAATAACGCGATGTATTTTATTGAAACAACATATTATTTGACGTTTACCGCGGTGCACAAGAAAAGCTGTTCTAAAAAACACCGTACGCACGTGTATATAGCCCCGTTATAGGTATATCCTCTATATTTATATATATATATATATATGTATGTATGTATATACGTATATAATACATATGCACGTGTAAATGGAGAGACGACATATTATATTTATCGAATGTATATATAATGGATATACCTATGAAATCTACCGGTATAAAATATACAATAAATATAATAATGTATTAGGAGGTACCTATACGTAGGTCATGTGTGTCGTATTATTGTAATATTCATAAAACGCGCACGGTACGAACCGCAAAGAATCGCAAAGCGCGAACAACCACGTTTTATTGCGACGTGTGTTGTCTGAAAATTTGTATTTATTATTTTGCTGGGGGGGGGGGGTGCGGTGGGGTGGAGGAGCGGGGGAGCTATTGATTTCAGACGATTTATTTCGTATCGGATTTGGGTTTACGCATAAAATAACAATAAACAGAAACGTAAAAAAAAAACAATGCACACACTACTAAAAAACGGAAAAAAAAGTCATTTTAACAGAACTGTTTGTTTTTCGTAATATAGTTTCCTCCGTGTATTGATATTTCGAAACTTTTAACTGTCATTAACATCTTTTCGTATCTATAAATAATATAAAATTGTAGTTGCCGATTCCTACACGTTAACGGTAATCGCGATAAATTCGATCTGACAACTTGTGTATGTAAAAATTCGTTAAAACGACACCATCGTCGTCATTTTTCCAAACGATTTTTCCACCATTATATACGAGTAAAATATAAAAATTATGTCTGCACTGTGTACTATAGATCGGGCGGGTACCTTACCCGATCGTTTGTTTTTGACAAAACCCTTTCGGAAAAAGAAATCAGAATCACATTTTTGCCTCACTGCAAATGTACCTACCTATATATACTTTCACGGTTTTATATTGACACCTCAAGACAAACAAGACTGTCTGTTTTTTTTATATATATATATATATTATATTATATACATCTAACGACGGCGACGTGACACACAACCCAAGTGAAATGCGTTGACTTCCGAAAAGACATTGGTTGCAGAAAATAAAAGCCGTCAGACGTAGGTAGGCACAAGAAACGTATATTTACTTATATGGTATTGACGTATAAATATACCGACCGATTGATTGGTAGCTACAGAGCGCACCATGTAAGTATAACTTTAAAAAAGCCTGGACAACTTATCAAACGACTACACGACTTGTAAACTTAGTGGCAGGAGTGAAATTTCTGTTGCAGTATGAACGTCTTTAAAACTCACGCTGCGTCGATTACAAAAATGGTACCGGAACAGTATAACTATATAAATAAACGTATAATGAAAATTCGTTAATTGAGAAAAAAAAAACCCGCAATGTAAAATGTTCGAGTGAAAGCCCGAACAGGACAATTGAAATTTATAATATTTTTAGTCTAAAGATGAAAATGTATTATTGTGCAACCATATGTATTTATTGGTTCTTTCAGTCCTTTGTTGTTTTTTTTTTTGTAAAGCGATCGAGTGTACCAATAGACATAAATGTCAATATAAATATTGGTGGGTTTTTATAACACCATAATGTATTATTACAGAAAGTTATAATTTTTTGGGTATATTTTATTTCAACATTTTGTCGATTAGAATTGTATCTTAAAATTTGTCTTCAAAATATTAAAATAATTTTTTGCTGACTTCTGATTGTTACAATACACGGGCAACCTAGGTTAAACTAAAAGCAGCCTGTAATAAATATAAAAACTGATAAAATAAAAGTTATAGTAGGTTACACAAAAAAACTGTACACGGGCGAAGCCGGGTTATTCAGCTAGTATATATATATATAAATATATGAAATTGATAAAACGAAGCGGGTAAAAACGATATATAAATAATAATCGTCATAGTTTCACAACAATAATAATTAACACGAGTATAAAATATTTGTATTGAACATACATCATAAACATCCGTGTATACAGGTATCCTGAAATATTTTTCATTTTCGGTTTGGCCACCAAGAAAATATACCTATGTAATATTACGTTTAATTAGATTTATGTGTCTAGACTGAAAAATTGCGGTCGGGTCCCTAAAAATTACTTCTTGTTCCTTATTATTATTATTATTATTATTTTTTTTTTTAATAGGTCTTCGTGCATTTTATTGACAGCTATTTTTTCTGTCTCTCTGTCTCTCTCTCTCTCTCTCGGCGCACACTGGCAGCGAAAAAACAATAATAATAATAAATATAAATACCTATACCTATATACGCATTCGTAAAATAATATCGGGCCCGTCCGTGCACCGTCGAGGAGAGGCCCATATCGTATCATACAGTAATCCGTGTGGCTACTATTTTTTTTTTTTTTATTCTTTCTTTACTCCTTCCATAGGGCGGGGTTAATTGTTAGCTGCGGGTGGTAGCCGAGGCATTTTGGAACCCCGTCGCGGGTCCAATATAACGGACAGAGACGCACACGCGCATACCGATTATACACCGGAGTTATTATATATACGTATATATATATATATATATATATATGGATACGATTCCGACGTAGGAAAGTGGCAAGCCTTTATTATTATTATTATTATTACCGTTTACCATTATACCGCTGTTGTTATATTATATCGTATAAAAAAGTTGAAAAAAAAAAATAAAAAAAATATATATAAATTTGATATTAAAGAAACCGCCAGAGACAAGCGTGTCATGATGATGGGATTCACGAACCTACCAATGTACAGATATATATATTTATAATATAATTCCCACGCGGGGCCCGAGATTACGAAATTAAATATAAGATAACCTCTGTATGTGGCTGCTGTGACAGCTCAATTTTTTAACGCCGCGAAATCGAATTCGACCGTTTTCCCGTGAGTTATGCTCGTCAGCGATAATAATCTTAGGAGAACAAAAAAGTAATCATAATTATTCAAACCGTATTCGAAACAAATATAATAGAACGTAATTTTTATTAATTTTTTTCTTTTTTTTTTTTCTGTCGAGTACCGACTGCGGTCGTACGGTATACACCGTACAACATATTATTATACGGTTGATTAATTCGGTTGGAATTTCGACGGAGAAAACAATCTCATCGTCGTCAGATCCGTTCAAACGTCCAAACCCATGGCCTATAGTACAGTACAGTGACACGTGCTCGGCCGAAATGCGTTTAGTCCGCCGGTTTTTATGATGTATTATTGTACACAATATTATATTATACTAAACACGGCAGTATCGTGTAAACATTATTATGATATTTTCTGTCCGCATTTACCGAACTGGATATATATAAAAAAAAAAATCGTATAACCGCATAAAAAATATTAAACACATACGTTACTATTCCGTATACCAGATTGTAGGATCCGTCGACCGTGATTGCGGGTTATCATATTTTATCAGTATTCATTTACAAAGATTCTAATTTATACACCTCTCTACCATCCTCAGCACCAGTAGAGAGATTGTTTAGTGCAGGCAGTCAAATACTTACGTATCGGAGAATACTGTCTTCACGACGATACATTTGACAAATTTTTATGCCTAATGTCTATAAAAGATCAAAGAATAATAAAACATTTATTTATTATACTCGTAAATTGGTATATATATATATTTATATAAAACATTATTTTTATAACTACGTATATATACCTTCCAATGTGTACCTAATTAGGCAAACCTACGTAATTTTATTTAAATTTATCGATTATCTTATCTAGATGATTGTATCTATTTTCTTATCTTTAGATTTATTTGATAATCTATGCCTAACATGATTGCGCACAATGTAAAAAAAATATTTACAAGATTATTTAATTGTTTTATATGACAAAAATCATTTTATTCTTTGATACACAACCGTTTTGTGTTTTTTTTTTTTTTTAATACGAAAATGTAAAAAAAAAATAAATGCTCAACCGTGTTGCACCGATATCTTTCAAGGGCGATACTCGACAATCCACAATTGGGGGGGGGAGGTGAACATATTTTGCATATTATACATACTCGTTTCACTCAAGTGCTTACTACCGTACACTACCTATTAGAATGACTATATTTATACACTTAACCACAGGCCCCTTAGGGCGATCACCTATCGCCAGTGATATTTCTAGCCTAACCTCACGGATGGTTCTTTTGATGACGCCCGGTAGTCATAAAACAAAATAATATGTTTTAAGGAAGGCCACGGTGAAAATATCAAATATTATAGTCGTATTTATTTATTTTCTTTTTGTTTCTTTTGTGTGTGTGTGTGTGTGTGTGTGTGTGTGTTTAACTGCTACAGGGACACGTCATATAATTGTGTTAATTTGTACTACCTGTTTTTATTATTATATGTGATTTTTTTAGAGGACGGCCGTTTAACTCGTAATTACTATATAGTATTACGATTGTATTATAAAGAAACAAATAACAATAATTATTAGGTACTGTGCCCGGGTCGGACGATGATGCATTACCAGTCCGTCTATATGTATTACAATAATTATTGTGCTCGCCTCTGTAATTATGTGCGATAGATATCATATTTTCCGAACGACACACTTACCTACCTACCTACATAGGCGTACCTAACCTGTATCTATGTAAATATCGGTTTATTCTTTTACAAATAAATAATACAATAAAAGGGCCCAGGTTAATACGAGTGCAGACTGTGCACGCGCTCTCGGTTCCCCAAAAATATATGGACCCTGCATGTAGTCCGAGTGCAGTAAGGTTAGGTTAAATATACTCCTCGGTATCTTCTACATATTTTATCTGGGTTTTATGTAAAAATGTATATATTTAATCTGCTTAAATCCCAAATATTCGTACCATTTATTTTGTTCCAATTATCAAAATATTGCAGACATATGTGTACATTTCGAAGGTTCGAAATCGAGATGGCCAACGTAAAAATGGAAAAAAATAAAAGACAGTACCAGAACAAATTCCGCCCGTATATATATTTTATTATATTTTTATATTACAAGACGTACGACTAATATTCATACCGGTACTGACGGGGTACTGTACGTATTATTGAAAAACAATTTCATTATTCATATTATTATACGAGTTACAGTTTTTTTTTTTTTTTGCTTCCATATTTATGACCGTCGCGATTTTCGTCCATAAAAACGATCTTTACGTTGATAATACAGTCATTTTGTATATGAATAATGCGTGACGTTGATATTTTATTCGGAATCGCAACCACCATCCACTATACGACGACGTATATATATATATATATATATATATATATATCCCCCGAATTATTATTACTATTATTATTATCGTTGTGCGAACTGTGCCGCAATAACCGTGAATTGCGGGGGGGAGGAAAAAAAAAAAAAGTATTTGAACGTCGTTTCAAGGTTAAAAAAAATCCTAAATCGCTACCATAATACGTATATATTTATACGTCGCATATATGTATATATATATATATCGGATGTGTACCGCGCAATAGCACCTAGCATAAACTCGAGGTTATAAAAATCGGAAAACGGTCGAATCGATATATTATTCAAAATATGTAAAATAACGGCCGTATGTTTTATTCGACGAGGACTTTACGTAACGTCGGAAACGGTTTCCAATATTCTTATAAAAAATGAACGCAAGCGTATCGTATTATTATTACTGCCGGCGTGACGCATTTGTCGGGAAGGGGTTCGGAGTTTACAATTATAGTTACATGCTTGGTGGGGGGGGGATTTTCGTTGTAAATACAAAAAATCGTTAGAAATCTCCAATGTCCGTCGATCAAAAAAATCATCCGTATTCCTACCTAACCGTAATAAATCGCATATATAGGCGCTGCGATCTTGCCGTTTAATTACGAAATAAATACAAATATTAAAACAAAAATTTATCTGTATTTTCTAAATATATAATTATATAAAATACAATTCGATAAAAATTGTTTTGGCTCTGCGGAGAGGGGGGTGGGGAATTATTTATATTTTATTCGATTCACACTCAGGTGTACCGTAGAAGCTATATTATAGTTTTATTACTGAAATGTGTTTTTTTTGTTTTTTTTTTTTTTGTTCGAAAACACTTTTTTGATTAGTAAAAGTGCTCCGAGTCGTTAGGGGTATTAGGTAGGCGCCTTAATAAAATAGGAAAAAAAAAAATATTTCGGCCGGTAGTATTTTATTTGGATAATTTTTTCTAAAATTCCCAACAGTTTTTCGTAATAACTGAACACAATATGTGCCGATACACCGGGGCTTATATTTTTATTTCTGGGTTACCTTAGGCACACGGGGAAAACACGACCGACGAGTTATCTGATTTCACCTAGTTAACAATTGCTTACGAACAATTGTAATTTATTTTGTAGTTATAAAAAAAGACAAAAAAAAAAAATGTACAATGATTTATCTATTGGCTTTCGCTATATTAACTAAACTATACCCTATAAATGCCTATTCCCAACTTCCCACTCGCAACAGAGCATTTTGTTATTATTAATGTCGCGGAGGAACCGCGGAGGAGTCGTGTGTATGTATGTATATATTATAATAAGGTATTCGTATATATATATAATAATAATAATATTAATATAATAAAAAAAAAAAAAAAAAAAAAAAAAAAAAATAGTCGTCGTGATTTTAGCCGCGGTGTAAATAGTCGTGAGCGTTACCGTTACCGCAGTAGCTACCGAAGCGGTGGCCGCTGCCTGCCGCCAACGCCACTGTACCAGCAGCAGCAGCAGCAGCAGCAGCAGCAGCAAGTAGCAAGTGGCGATCCGAAAGCGCGATTAACCGTGGAGAGGAGACGACACGCGATAATAAAAAAATAAAATAAAATAAAAATATATATATATATATATATAAGAACCGCGTGCGTGAATATTTATTTATTTATATACATTATACATTATTATTATTATTATTATTATATATACGCACAAGTCGTGTGTACATGTGTGTGTGTGTGTGTGTGTGTGTGTGTGTGTATGGGAATTCCTTTGGCCGTGCGGTAGGATTTATAGAAAAGTGCACAGCGTGTGTATATAGAAAACAAAACAAAAAAAAAAAAAAATCGTAAGTATACGAAGAATACAACGAAATAAAAAATAAAAAATAAAATCGTACGTATACGACGGGAGACGACGGCGAGGAGTTGCGGGAAAGTAAAGTAAAGTAAAGTAAAAATAAAAATAATAATAATAATAATAATAATAAATGTACGCGCGTATATTATATAATACGAAATGAGAAGAAATACGAAAAAAAAAAAAAAAAAAAAAGAATACGAAGAGGAGTCGCGCGCGAACAATGGCGTACGCGTATACCTATATATATATATATATATATATATAGTATATAAAAAAAAAAAAAAAAAATTAAATAAAAATACTATACACTACCGGTGGAGATGGTATAAATATATATAAAAAAAAAAAAATTAAAGAAAAAAAAAAAAAAACACACTATTCGTATAAATAAATATACGGCGGCGAATAAAACGGCCGAGTGAATTATTACGGTTTGTACAAATATACGATTCAAAGAGGACTCGCCGTTCGGGGCCAGGCCGTCCGGCCGGCCGGCCGGGCGGAGGTGTCGTCGTCGTCGTCCACTATAATATTATCATCGTGGTCTCATGCGCATTTGCATAAACAATGACACGAACCGGCTACCGGATTCCCGGCGCACCGCGTGGGTTATCTTATACGTCGTGTGTGTATATATATATATGTATAATATAATACCTATACGTAATATACTGCGTGTGTATCGTATATATACGTACGTACGTACGTGTCTCCTTACTCTTGTGCCACTCGCGCCGTATATATATATATATATTTTTTTTTTAATTTTTTTTTTTTTCCGAATGCACGGGGTGTTAAAGGCGCCCGTAATTGCGTAGCGTACGCGGCGACCGGCTGCGCACCGCAGAAATTCTTTTCGGAACCGGGGCTCCCTACCGCCCGGCATCGGCGTCGGCCAGCGAAAAAAAAAATAATAAAAAATACACGAAATTTTATTGTATTTACCCGTACAATTGTTATTACAATTTTCTGATAAATTCGCGTTTATCTCGGAACGCAAAAGCTTTGTATGTTATCTAATCTACTTAGAAAGTTGACAGAATGACAAAAAAAAAAAAAAAACAATCGTGTGTATAATTATTTTTGGCCCGCTTAGATTGGGTGGGGTCGTTATACATCACACATCGCGAATTACATACAAATATAAAACAACGCCTCTTTTATCCCTCCCTCCCTATATAAAAAATGAACGTTTAAACTGATCACAAATTTAAGTACCGTGACCGTCAAAACTCACGACGTATTTCGGGGTAAAATTTGAGAATTATTTTAATTTTCTTCGGATTTTATCGATTTTAATAGCACTGTGCCGTGTGTATGTGTGTAGGGGATGTTTCTTTCCCGGGCCAGAAACGTTTTTTTTTTTTTTTTTTTTTTTCAAGGACAGTGCCGCATTACGGTGTGTTGCCGCCCCGAAGAAAATTATCAATACATTTTATTCAACGCAACACTTATTGTAAAATTTCATTCGAAACTAAACACAACAGAAGGAGCCCTTCACTTCAAAATTGGGAAAAGAACCAAAAACCGCAGACTAAAGCCACGTCTTCCACAAGATATCCTGCTACACCCTGAAACATCATCACCATCCTCAGCATCGGTATCATCAGAACATTGACCTAATTAAACAATTCAATTAAAGTACAATTTTCTAAATTAAAACAATTTTTAAATTATATTACTTCTCTCTTATGACTACCTAATTATGTATTTATCTTTAAACAATATGTAAAAAAAAAATAAAAAAAATAAAAAATTGTAAAAACAAATATTTATGTTGAAACAATAAAATAAACCTAATTAAATAAAAAAAAATTGTAAAATACTCGTATTCGTACTTGAAGATTTTATACCCGCAGTGTAAAATATAGAGAAAATAAAAATTAAAAACAAAAAATAAAACGTGTTGTTATCAACATATATTATTGATATAACTTTTTATACGTATCCATCTATATTAGCGAAAATTTCGTCGCCCCATAAGTCACCTAAACATTTCAACGTTTCACGTTGTGGTTAAAACCAACGGCCGAAAAGTATAACCGGACTTCCGGACAGTAGGAATCCGGTATGGAATTCATAAGGAATGTAAAAAATGTACAGAAAATATTTAACAACGGCGAATAAAAAACGGACCGCATATAAATTGTGACCGGATAGTATGAAATCGAGAAAAACTTTCTGGAAAACGACGTTCTGTACGAGTGTCATTATAATTTCTGTTCATTCCGTTTTCCGGATTCCTAACGTTCTGGGCAATTATTTTCTAGAAAATTACGGGGTCCCACAACGGTTCGCGAAAAATTGTAATATTGTTATTTCGTATAGTTAAATAACGACGAATACAATTTTCTATTTGTATTTAACAATTATATAACGTTTTACGGAGTTTCTGTACTCGGGATCGGTTTGTTTTTTTTTTTTCCCAGACACAATAATTTTGCGTAATGTCGCGGGAGCCGGCGGCGGCTTTTTCTTGTCCACGGGTGACGTCGGAAACCAGCGCCCCGCGTTCCCGGAGTCGAAATGAAGAAAAAAAAAAAAAAACGTGTTTGGCTAGGCGACGGGGGAAATTTCCGAGGCGCCAGGCCTTCCGACGACTCTCCTCGGGATGTTTTGCGTGCCGAGATTATTATTATAATATTTATTATTTCCACGTTCTTGTGGACTGTTCGTGGCCGCCGCCGTCACGCTGTCGCGAGTACCGCGACCACGATTATCCGAACGATTTTATTCTTACACGCCCGTGTGATCGGACCGCTTGCACCTCTTGGACGGCGGGCGAATTTTCGTGAATTTCTATCGCGGACTTGTCGCCAAACTATTGTAGTCTATCTAATCAGTGTTGAGCGTTATCTAGATAAAAAAAAAAAACGAATTGTCGTTTATTTTATCTACTAGATAATTACAAAATCGTCTATCTGATCAGTTATCTTAAATGAATAATTGTACCGTCTAAACTAATTTATCTAGACAAATTTTGTTGGGATCCGACAGTGTTTTGTTTTTGTTGAAAATTAAACGAGAAAATGGATAATTCTAGTTTCACCTCTCCTTGTGATATTTAATATTTCATTAATTTCGTAGCAAAGTTAATTTTTTTATATATAAGTATATGAAAAAAATGCATAGGTAAATTATTAAAACTATTATCTTTCTTTTTTTTTTATCTAGACAAATATAGTCTTTTATCTTTTATCTGCATCAGTTTGATTTTATCAACTTATACAATTGAATAGTAAATTACAAAAAGGGCTATTGATTCTGAAAATTAAAATTGTTCGCGAACACACAAACAACCGATTTTCTGTTGAATACCGTTTGAACATAAAACACAGAGTCTGGTGTATTTCGTCATTCAACTAGTTATGGGCTCTTGTCGCTCATAAAATATCGGCCTATTTTCAACAAAATCGAGATGGACCCTATTTGAAATTTTCAATTCAATTTATAAAACGATTTAATCGGTTCAAACCGACGACGGGTTTGGTCCCCAATAATAATAATAATTATTGTTTGAAATCGCTACAGAACATTTTCCATCCCATTTTTAACAAACCGAGTACAAAACTGTCTCACAGTTAAAACACATATTCAAGTGTGTGTACGTAAGGCTTTTTAGTTTTTAGAGACCATTTAAGTCCATTGTCGCGACAATATGCTGTCTCCATCTGCCTCCCCAGCTGCCTATTCGTTGTCCACCACGCCCAGCAATTTTTAAATCTTTTCTTACTCTGCCCCTATCATCATTGTCTAGGACATCGTCTTGCAGACCGTTTATTATCTGGTCTCCATCTCGTTATTTGTCCGAGCAATCCTTCCGATCTCCACACACGTCCATCAGCCCACTTCAATCGATATAACAGTGTCATGTGGGATTTCTATTATGCTTGTTCCCGTACATTGTCCCTCCGCATCTTTATTTGTGTTAAATAAAATATATATATCTTAAATTTTTATGTCGATTAATGGAACACATAATAATATTATTGTATGTACGGGTTTAAATCTCCCCGTTACCTATATACATATATATGTTACGGCTAATGTTGATAATTTGATAACGCCAACATTAGCCGTGAATTTCGGGTAATGTTTAATTATTCATTTAGAACTGCAGAATGTTAACGTTAGCCACTCGACTGCGGGTAAATGTTAAATTTAACGATTACAAACGTTTTTATAAACACTCTGTATAGGTTAGGTTGGGTTGGTTTGGTCAAAGATACACAAAGTGGTGTACATATAAGTGTAAATGTTATAGTAATCGATGCAAATAACCAAAATTTTGCGAAATTCAAAGTGCCACGGGAGCCGTGCCTTATAAAAGTATATATATATATATATAAAAAAAAAAAAATAATAAAAACCGTAATATGTTTTATAAATTTATATTTATAACAATAACTATTGATTATCGTTTTTGTTATTAAAAATTGGGCCAATATAATAGTTTTTATAACATTGTCCAGAATGCATTGGCTAATGTCATATTATCCGGTTGATGTCGACATTATCCAAGGTTTATTCAATACGCACGACGGCTAATATTGACATTTGGCCAATGTAGACTAACGTCCTGCGTTCAACGTGTACCGTATAACACATATAATATACACAGAGGAAACAATTGTTACCGAAAACATTCACGGACATAATAAAATAAAATAATTTGTCATATATTCGATATAAACGTCGACATTTGACGGGGAAACAAAAAAAAAAAAAAAAAAAAATATGTATATATATATATTATTATAACGTCGACAAACGGTTATTTCGGGGGGACGCGACTCGGTTGCGGGTTTCTTTTCGAATTGTCCGGTTATTGTATCTGGGAAGTCCGTCGAGGGTATAGACCCTAACACCGTCACTGTTTTATTGTTTCGTACTTCGGTCGCCTCTGGTTTGTGTATATGTGAGTGCACGTATTACAGCAATATATAAAATATAATATTGTATTTGTATACGTTTATAATAGTCAGAGTGTTATTATGCCAGTCGCGTCCGTCCGTCTATCCGTCGCGTCGTGTGGCTTACAATTACCCGCACGGTCACCTGCTGCATTTATATTATATTGTTGATTTTTTTTTTTTTTTTTTTTTTTATGGCGATATGTTTTTTTTTTTTTTTTTTTTTTGGCCTTGACTTCTGGAGGTATTTTCTACATTGTTTTATTGACATTAATTGACATCTATACGCTATACCGGTTACGATAATAATATATTAACATTCACATCTACCTATAGGAGGTATCTATTATTATAATATATTTTTCGTATTTATTACACTTATTGTTTTTTTTTCCTATAGACGTACAGTTTTGTTTACACCGTTTCAGTAACGTCCATTTGACCGTATTGAATTTAATTGGGCAATTTATTTTACACTCGTACTTATATATTATATTTACGTAAATGCGTCGGGAAACTAAACTGCACTTTGGTTGACAACAATTCTTTTCTTTTTTTTTTTTCAAACGAAATTGCTTTATTCCACATATATCGTGTCTTCTGCGAATCGCGTTTAATTATCGGGAAAAAAAAAAAAAAAAATGGTCTCTAAGTAAAAATATGTTACATAGATTATATAAAAAAAAATTAAAAATTCATTTATATCGTTACATAAAATGTTTATTTTTTAGAAACACGTCATGTGCGCGCCGGTTAGTTTATATATTTGTTATTTACTTTGAAGGTTTTGTACACGCGTAGTTTGACAAACGGAGTGAAAAGTCCGAATAATGATTTGTATTATATATATATATATATAAGTAATTTTTTTTTTACAATACCCAACTTCTAAGATTGTAAAATCAATTTTTATACTTTGGTATAAATATTGGATCTTGTGTACGGACTTAGACCCAAAGTTTGGTGTACTCGATAATGTGGTATCCATTTTAGATCCAGAGATATGAGCACTTGAACGAACGAACTTGAACGTTTCACCCGCGGTTTTACGGTACCTACACTTGGAAATATATTAAAATCGGTGCATTCGAATTGCGTCCAAAAATGATATTTTGTCCGAGTTGCGTCTACGTTAATAACGGTCTGAGAACTGTCATTTATACAAATGGCGTGGTTAAAAATATGAGTATTAGGTATTAAAAATTATTTAATTAATTCATATTTATTACGTCGTATCTGTGTGAATTAATTATTATTTTCATAAAACTGGTACATTTTTGTACGCCAATTTTCGAACGAACTCAAGACGTGATATATTATTTCTTTCAAACTGAGTGATAGCATTTTTAATCAATTCGTTTCTAAATCTATCGTTATAATATTGTTGCGGCGAACGTTGCGGTGTAACCGTTGTGTAACAACACGAACGAAATTAATTTCCAACAATAAATTAATATTGGGTGGTATTTACGGATGTGGTATCGACACAATCGAGAAGACTGGCCAATACCCGGATATTTGCGAGTATATCACCGAACATATAGAAGTAGAATAACAGTTTTTATTGCGGACTCGACACGGGACAGTCGCCGAAAAACCGCGGACGCTATTCGGCTGTCACGGTATATATTTTCCGTTTTACGGACGCAATTCGCATGCAGCCATTAACATGTATATATATATATATATATATATATATATATATATATCAATTTTAAATTGACGATTATTGTATGTAAATATATTGTTCTATAATGTATATATACACATATAAATACATTAGTCTGTCTGCCTGATTTTCGTACTAAATCCTGATTCCCTAAAAACCGAATTTTTAGGGAACGTGGTATTCAATAACTATAAACCTTATCCGGACAACGCGGAATATTTTGCGAAAAACCGCGTAAAAATCACTCCGTTAGTTTTTCGCAAAATATTCGAACGTGTATAGTTATTGAAATCCACCTCCTATTATTAAGTATCGCATTCCCTAAACATTTGGTTTTTAGGTATTTTTAATACAAAAATCTAATTATTTTTGCTGATTTATGGTAACCACCTTGGTAAAACGGATGAAAAAAACCTAACTGTTATTAATTACTGTAGTGCAATCCATGTGCCGTTGCGGGTATCTTATAGTAATAAGCGAAAACACGTAATACCATCGACTTTGTTTGTTTACGCGCCAGACGACAAAACAAAAAAAAATGTCGTATATCATAAAGCATTGCAACGAACGAGAAACGATTGTGTCACAGCAAAAAAAAAATAAATAAATATTTGTTTGACGTGAAACTTCTGACTTAATTCCATTGTGACTTTAGTTATTTTTGTTGAAATGACAAAGCAGAACACTTTTAGTCTGTCGACGGTGAACTGCCTACTTTCCGCCTATTTTTTTATTTTTTATTTTTTGGTAAATAGTGACATAGGCAGGTCAATTATACATAGTGATCTAGGAACAGCAATGACTAGCGATGGCAAAACGTTGCCGGGTCAGCTAGTATTATGTATAAATATTGAAAAAAAAAAAAAAAAAAGAAGAAATAATTATTATTGGCGACTTATTAAAAACTGATCAATTGAACTGAATAATATATTTATTTATAAACATTCGAAAAATAGGAATATAGTTTGCAAACAATAATCGTAGCGCCCAAAAGTGTGGCCAGTGTACATGACGAGCTAAAACAAAAGAAAGGAAAATTAAGCGATATTCCGATTTGCCGCAACTATAATATGGATTTTGATTAAAAATTATGTAAATTCCGACGATTATTTATTCCTACTGACGGCACTGTACACACGTATATACCCGTGCATAGTTTCGTTTTCCAATGGTTGCACCAGAATTACAACCCGGAAACAACCGGTATACAGGTATATTATAATATTGTATGTTCGGTTTAATTATACATGTTATTATTACGTTATTACTTATAGGGTATACCTAGTATGCTTACTTCGCATACGACAAATGTATAGATTCAAATAAAAAAAAATAAAAAAATAAAAAATATATATATATCGTAAGCGATTCACTCTATACACGCTGAAAAAGAAATGTATTGTACTATTTAAAATACAATTTAAGAATGAATCGTGGTCGCATTGTTCGCGGTATTATTGTATGTTTTTTTCTTCTTTTTCGTTTCATTTTTCTTTTTTTTGCTCGTATTTATATGCCATATAGATACATGTAATGACGTGTGTGGTTCGTGACCAGAGGTCGATTTTTGAGATCAAAAGAGCGGTATACGCGGAAAGTATGGCTTTATCTCTGCGCGTAGTGCTGTATAATGAGGCGGCGCAATATTAATATCCTACACGATGAGAAATGTCTCTGAGATATACCTATAGAATAAGTATAGAGGAACACACGAACTCATAATATGTACGCACGAGAAAATCAAAATATGTATTTTTTTTTTTTTTAATTTTATTTTCACTTAGATTACTATGTAATATACAGTATGTACACAGGTGATAATTTAATTTGTATTCCGCGTAGAATTCATTATTTATGAGTTTTTGTTTTTATTTTTTAAGTCGTATACATAATATTCACGTAGCTGCGTTATTTTCCATAGAAACGGAGTAAAATTATAATATTATGCGTACATGATACAAAACGAAACACTCACCGCCGAAATTAAAATACAAATATATGGGGTGTTTTTTTTTATTTGTAGTTATGAGACGGGTTTGGTATGTCGAAAGCTGCGCATGTGTCCCTCTCAGAAGTACAATTTGTGTGTAGAGAAAATATAAGAGTAATATAATAATGTGTATATTTCGTTCGGGTGGTCGGAGATAAAAAAAAAAAATGTTCAAATCGATGACATACTTTTATATAGGTATTCTTTATTCCTGTGAATGGAATATTTAAAAAAAAAAAAAAATTGAAATGTCTCATCTATTTTAAAACATTTTACTGAAATTTATAATTCACGAAGTTTTCTAACACTAACCGAAGACGTTGATTGAGGAGCAAATCGAAAACGTTTTTTTTTTTTTTTTTTATTATGATTTATCTGGTTATTGCTGCATCGAAAAATTGTCCAGGAGCATATCTGACTGTATTAGTATAATTTGCTTTGGATCTGATCAAAGTTCTAATACAAGACAACTGCAATTTCCCACTTGGAACTATGTACACTCATATAAGTTCATCTGATTGTTGCACCGAAATATAGAGAATTTTTTTCCAAAAAAATGAATTTTCCAAAAATTATCTGGTTGTTGCACCCAAGGGTGTTGAGTAATGATGATACCGTACGGTTTTGGAAAGATTTGACGAGTAGTCGACAATTAGTATTATTATATATTTTATATCTACCTACGTAATAACATTAATCGTTTAAGAAATCGGGAAAACAATCTCTAAATTTCACCGTTTCGATTATCGACATCTATGTAATCGTATATTTTTCATTCTGGCGCTCGTGTTTAAAAAAAAAAAAATTTAAAAAAAAAACCAAACGTTTCCTCGAAGAAATTTCAACCGATTTTCGCAACGCATCAAGAGTAAATGTTTTTTTTTTTTTTTTTTTTTTTGTACCGTCACGTTTATCATTATCAAATCGTACCCGTATAATAAATTTATCGCCGACAACAGATATTATACAGGAGGTAGCTGGTAATTATTATTACAACATCCATTCATTGTCCGGCGGCGGCGGCGTGGCGGTTCGAAACGCGCGACAACCGTTTGACTCGGACATTTGTGTGAATCCGACGGCGGCTGTATAATATCATATAATATATATATATATATATATTTTTTTTATTTCCACCGCCTACGACTAAACCCGTTCTCGTATGCGATATATTTGCATAACATATACGAAATTAAAAAAAAAAAAAAAATCACCGCAAATATAGTATAAGTATACGCATACCTATATAGCCACTATACCTACCGATAATAATATACTCGTTTCCGCCGAACGTGCTAATCTATCATTGATTCGCAGCCCGACGATAAAACACACGCGGCGTGCGAAAAACGTCCGTGTAATAAATTATAATATTATACTACAATAATGTCGTATCCGACCGATGTTTTTTTCGAAAACGCTGTAAATACATTTCAAACGTCATCGCCGATGTATAAATATACTGTTGCCGGATCGTTATGTATTATTGTCCTGCCCATGTCACCATTTAAATATAAAAAAATAATAAAAAAAAAAAAAAAAAATAGGCACGCTAAAAGTGTTCTACTATGTCGTTTCAACCGCTAATCAACAAAAAATTAATTATATCAGAAGTCTCATGTCAAACAAATATTTATTTATTTTTATTTTTGTTTGCTGTGATATAATCATTACGTTCGTTGCAATGCTTTGTGATGTACGACATTTGTTTGCTTTGTTGTCTGGCTCGTAGACAAACAAAGTTGATGGTATTACGTGTTTTCGCTTATTACCGTAGACACCCGCATTTACAACTGCAATAACTAATAACGGTTTTTTTTTTTTTTTTTTCATTCGTGTTACCAAGGTAAATCCATAAATCAACAATTATCATTAGATTTTTGCACTTAAAATCGAATTTTAGGGCATAGTATTTAATAGGGGGTGCGCTTCAAAAGCTATAAACCATCTCCCGACAACGCGGACAATTTTGCAAAAAGCCGCGTAAAAATCGCTCCAGTAGTCTACAAATCTTATACAGACAGACATCCATTTATATATATATATATATATATATATATTGTATAGTTCCGGGTTGTTTGTGTATTATTATATACCAGCAGTATACCGGTGTCTTCGACGTTAAACAAAGTTTATATTTTTAACGAGAGAGATATTGGTACGAAAGTTAACGAGCAAATGACAATAATGTACTCGAATAAACGCACGTACAAGATTCTCTGGTAGATTCGACCTTCGAGAGGGTATCGTATTTTTGAATACCTATACGAGTTGATAATGACCGACACACAAATAGCCACGAAGAGATTAACAGGAGGACAACGGCGGGGAATAAGTGCCCCTACGCCATTACTTAAGTCGAAATTATCGTCCAACGGTGAGAAAAATGTTTGAGGGGGATGGGGTGTGGGCTATCGAAATCTTTGGGTAGCTAAGCCCTAATGTTTCCCCTTTTATTGTACGTACATGTGCGCACGGTGCCCGTTGTTGTAATAACATTGAAGAAAAAGAAAAAAAAAAAACGTACACGGTATAAAGTTATAAAGGTGTACATGTAGGTCTAGTGGTCGTGTATTAGAGAGAGGCCGGAGATGATCCCGTCGCAACGGGCGGTTTACGGTGGCCGCGAGTCGAACGGCGATGATAATAACGATAATAATATTGTATTTAATATAATAAATAATATTTTATATATAATATACGTGCGGACCCGTGGGTGTCTGGATAATGCGCGCGTTACACGCCGAAAAACGATATATGGTACGTGATTTTTCCGACCGGACGGGATTATAAATTTAATAATATATAAAATCATACCTATAATAATATGTGCCCGGGGTGCCCGCGGTTTAGACCGTTTGCGTCGCGAACAATATGAATTCGGGCAGCCGTTTCCCGAAAACGCGCGGCGACCAAAGAGTCTGGTGAAAATACCTTCTTAATCGTATTGCTTAAAGGTGAAAATATCGACGGCCTCTGGGTGTCAAAATCGCCCGCGTGTCGTTTGTAATAATTTCTTTTTTTTTCTTGTCGTCCCGGCTCCGACACATGCCCCACGCTATCCGTGTACGGGTCTCCAAAAACGTGTAGCTATATACACTCGTCATATTTTATAATATTATTTTTTTTTACATATATATATATATTATAGGTGCATCCGCAGGTGTTCCGTTTCACGCGTTACGAACGTTTTATCACGCGTTTTTCGGTGGTTTTTTTTATCTATTTAATATGATTTCGAGTGGATATAAATAATAATATTATATTATCGTCGTTATAACAATTTATATAACGCGATAATATTCGAAACGTTCGTACTACTATTCCTCCCGCTCGCCCACGGTGCTTAACTATAATTTTTATAGAATAGAAAACTCCGCGTTTTCAATGCGACGGGACGCGTTTTTCCAAAAAATTATTTTGCATTCGAAATGCAACTGATGATGTATAATCAACTGGCTATTGTAACTTTAGCCGAAATTTTAACAACAATTAAAACAACACGATTGGGTATTTAGTATTGTCTACTAGTAGGGCAAAGCATTCAGTTATACATTTTACCGGGATAATTACTAAAAATATAATCTTCGATAAAATTCAAATAGATTACGAAAATCGATACGCAGTTAAATCTAACCACGGCTTGCAACCAGTCCAGTCGCCTAAATTAAGGGGTAATCACAACTATTTTGCGATTTGTATCGAGCAAACGTACTGTTACTTGCCAGCGGCGAGTTTATACAATGTAATATAATAATACTGCGAGCTAAAATGAAAATACCAAGAGATATATTATTGTTACACCAAAGTATTGAACGGAACGTTTTATATTATTATTATACGGCGAGCAGTATGTAAAAAATTATATAAATGGAGGTAGGTACGCTCTGTATATATATATATATATATGTATATATACATATATACACATATATAAACTGTGCCTTTAGTTGTATGGTTACGATTTGATGTACGCACCTTACAGTGTCACGCCGCGGCCCACACTTACGTAACCTGGTGTCATGAGGGTATTTTGTGGGCGTTCGAAAAATCGGGTGAGTCATTATATATTGTGTCAAAAAAAAAAAAAAAAAAACAAGTGTATACTTTTTTTTCTTTTTCTTTTTTTTTTTTTTGTCCAAAACCGTGTTTAGTAAGAATAAATTCAGACGTTATAAATGTATAAATCGCAAACATTGTCATCGTCTCATGATCCAACCCGGCCGATGCGAACCGTCGTAAACGAGATTATTTTAACATCACGTTTTTTTTTTTTTTTTTTTTTTTGTTTAATTTACCGCCGTCGTAATTTAAATATTGTTTTGCCACTTTAGTATTTAACACAATTCCACTGTACCTACCTATATATGTACACGGCGGGACACTGAAACGGCCGATTTTCATAGTTAAATTATACAATAAAAATTAACTATTAATTTGTTATAATAAAGTACATAACTTGCCATTTTTTTTTTTAAAAAAATATTTCCTCAAGATGACCTCTTCTCAAGCATTCTTCTAGTCTATTTTGTAGATTTTCCACTACACAGAGTATCACTTTCAAAGGTGTATTGGCGATTTCTTCTTGAATTTTGCTTATTAGTTCATAAATATTTCGAGGTTTCTGTGCATAGACTTTACTTTTTAATTACCTCCACAAAAAGAAGTCACGTGCTGATAAATCAGGGCTTTTACTGGATAAATTTAACGATAACGCATGTTTTCGTGCAAAACGTCTTGGAGTCTTTATGAAAGCGGCCCTGACAACAGCGACGTTATCAGGTGTACGAATGGTTTTTTTTATCGTACAGGCTTCTTTATTAATGCTGAACCCGTTTCTTCAACGCGAATTATCTATATTTTAATAGTCTTACATTAATCATGGCGTTTATGGTTAGAATAAAGACGAAATGAACTCTGTGCGGCCGCATACTGTCATTATTTTCGTAAAACGATTTTATTGCATAAGTACGTTGTTTACCACTCCACTGTTACATGTTTACTAAATGACACGCTGTCTTTGAACTGATCTTATTTAGTGAGAATTCTTATCTTAAGGCCCGTTTCAGTGCCCCATCCTGTATATTGAAAATTTGCGACCAAAAAAAAAAAACCTGTAGAAAATACGAGATTTGTTTCGGAAGATTGGCCATTTTGCCGACGTAAAAATTGATTCAAAAAAAAAAATAATAATAAAAAGGTTTTATTATGTTTCTACGAAAACGTACACATTTTGTGTACGTTAAAGCGTGTTTTTTTTCCCCCGGTTTTCCTGAAACGTTATTATAATAAAGTTCTCTAATTTTACCGTCCCATGTACACAACACCTTCGTTTGTATATTCGTATAAGTATATACGAATATATCGTTTCTGGGCACTGCGGTCGAGGACGTTCAAACTTCCATCTTATATCGTCTCGTGTCAGTCTGTTATAAATTTACAATATAATACACCGCGATACCGCGAGCTCCGTACACGAACTTAATTAACGTGTAAATTAACATGGCGTTCGCGTAATATTTAACCACCTATAGGTATTAAAACCGTCCACGCTCGTATATACCGTACACGGGGTAATCTTTTAAAAATAAGAAGCACAGTCATCATCCGCACACTTATACGACGCGCCCGGTCCTCGACGCCAGACTGCCTTTTGTACGATATACAAGTACAAGTCACCCGCACAAGTCTTAAACATCACGCCGTTCACGGGCCAGTGCGATCTGTCGGCGACACTATACCCCTAGACCATTAATTATACAAATTATAATACTATTAATGTTAGATTAGGGCGAATCCAAATATACGGGGTGTGATCAAAAAAATACCCGGACTGTGTGAATAATATTTATATCAATTAAGATAACGAAACTTCGATAATGCCGTTCGATAAAGTAACTTTTAACGAGTATTTGAGCGTTGGTTTGAAATCGATAACAATATTTATTTTAATTTTATGGTATTTTTACGAAAACACGTTTCAGTCATGCGGCGATTTTCGTAACGGGAGCAATAGAAGAACAACGTGCGTGCGTAAAATTTTGTATTAAATTAGAGAAAAATTTTAGTGAAACTTTTGAACTTTTACAGCGAACTTTTGGAGATGATGTTCTGTCTCGGACATTGTGTTTTGTGTGGTTAAAACGGTTTAAGGAAGGTAGAACATCCGTTAAGTATAACGAACGACCCTCGAATAAAACAAATGAAACTATTGCTCGTGTTCGTGAAATTATTCAAAATAATTGTCGATTAACTATCAGAGAAGTTGCAGAAAACGTCGGAATATCTTGTGGTTATTGCCAAAAAATATTAACCAAAGAATTGGGCATGAGCCGAATCGCAGCCAAATTTCTTCATTGTCTCTAAACCGATGAACAAAAACAAAACCGAAAGACCGTCTCTCAAGAACATTTTGAAAGAGCACTTAGACTTTTAAAAAAATATTATAACAGGTGATGAAACTTGGATTTACGGGTATGATGTTGAAATCAAGCGTTAATCGTCACAGTGGAAGTCAGAAACTTCTACTAGACCAAAAAAAGCAAGACAGGCGAGATCAAATGTGAAAGCCATGTTAATCGCATTTTTTTTAATTTCGTGGTAAAGTTCATCGTGAATGGGTGCTTCAAGGCACCAAACAGTAAATCAGCATTTTTATATGGAGGTCATGAAAAGATTACGTGAAAATGTTAGGAAAAAAAGACCAGACAATTGGAAAAGTGGTTCTTGGATGTTGCATCACGATAACGCCCCGGCTCACAGCTCATTGCTCATTCGCCAGTTTTTAGCGAAAAAAACATACTCCAGTAGTTCCACAACCACTATATTCACCCGACCTAGCCACGTGCGTCTTTTTTTTTTATTTATTTCCGAAGTTAAAATCTACGTTCAAAGGACGTCGTTTTCACACAATTGATGACATTAAAACAAAATACGGACATCGATCTTATTCGACATTCCAATTAATGCGTTCCAGGAATGTTTTTAAAAGTGGAAAAGAAGATGGCAGCGGTGTATTGCTTCCCAGGGAGATTATTTTGAAGGTGATAATGTATATTTAGAATAATATTGTGTTAATATAATTTTATTTGAATAATCCGCGCAGAATCCGATTGCCGGTCGTGTATGATATAATCTATGTCTGTATAAAAATACATACTGCCCGACAGTCGAAATTGTTGATTTTCGGTTTACCTTATCGACTATACAAGAGAACGAAATACAATCGCTGATCCCTAATAGTTTACTGAGCTCCGTTTAGAAACGTTTTTCGGTAGTTAACAGTATGTATATTATAATTTACCTTCTTACATCCTATATATAAATATATATAGAGAGAGAGGTCCAAATTACGTACCACGAGCCACCAGTCATATAGAATTATACGCAAGTATAATTTTCCAATACCTCTAAAAATTTCAATTCGAACCCAGACTCAGACGGCTCTTCGTCGAGGCGAAAATTTCCCTTTTATCTTATTTTCAGTAATATAAGAGCACAGCCCGGTGCGCTTACACTGTTCCCTCTCGAGAGGACACCACGTAACCAATGCTCGAATCCATGTGCCCATAATAATATAGACTACACCAAAACGCAGTTTTTCTTGTTCAGTTTCAAAATCTATACAATACATTCGTTTACTAAACGTTTTAAAACCGAGGATTTTGAAAAATCTAAAATCCGTACACAAAAATAATTTTAAATTTCTAATATTAATAATGTAATATAGAGAAACTATAAGGTGTCATCAGTATAATAAAACTGTGACAGTCGCAACCCATATACGTATTTGAAAATCCGTATAAATAAAAATCGAACAAAATGTGTAGGTTTACAATACAATTACCTTACACTCAGTGTTGTATTTTATCTAGATAGATTTATTATTATTTTTTATCTTATCTAAATAAATGATAAATAAATTATCAGGATCGATATCCGAGGTACATAGTTTAATCATCTAGATACATTTTAATGTTTTCAATACTTAAATATTCAATTTATACATGAACAATACGAATTATTACTTTAAGTATTACTGGTATAATCTTTCCATTGTATTTATATTATTTAAAATAATTTTTAAATTCGTTGATTTGTATCGAGCTATTAATCAAGAACGCAGTTTTATATTTATAAAATATAGACTTTTTTTTTTTTTTTAAGTGGGTAGGGGTTTCGTTTTTCTGAATATTACACTATTATTCGATTGGCATTTGTTTATTTTATTTTATAATAATTATTGATTTAATTTATTATGGTTATATATGGTCTTAAATATAAACACAACCGATAGAATATAGTTCCATTAACGAGGCTTCGGCATAATTCCTACCGCGTCAGAATGATCAAAAATCAACTAATTCGCGCGTATTTAATTCCGTCGTTCCCTTGGTGGCAAACGATTAGAATGGGCGTGGTCCGCGGTGGCGTGCAGATGGACGTCTCGTAAAGGAAGTTTCGATTGGAAAGCTGAGCGGAAAAACACCATTAGGGAGGCCACGCCGGAGATTTGTCAGACACGGCGAAGGGAGACACGCAAGTGTAGAATCCCGCATACGGTATTTGGCACGGCAACGTGGTGGACACGCCGGCGGAGAGGCGGGATATAGCAGAAGTGTGACAAAACGGTCAGAACGGTCTGTTTCGATAAGCCGGGAAGTAGTAGAAAAATAATGTATTTTCATTTGCTGTTGTACATTTCCACGCAATGTAATGTTTTTTCATCGATACACGGCTTTTTATATAATCTAGATATGTATAGGATGCGCACAACACGGACACTTTATATTCGGTTTAATGTGTAATGAGAAAAATGAACCTTCTTTTTTTTCTCTCTCTCTCTCTCTCTCTAGATAAAAAGTTGCTGATTATTATCCGGATTTATTAGACATCTGGATTTCGTTTATGAAACAATATCACAGTAGAACGCTGCGGCTACGTTCGATTACTTACTAATAACCGTGTGTACAGAGACGTATCGTAGGAAATATGTGACTCATCGCGGTCTTTTGTATTTGTGGGCTGCGAAGATAAATTGCACGTCTCTTGCAGTACGCACAAACCGTGCATGATTATTACAATCCGAGCTTGCGCACTGTCATATTGAATATATATATATATATATTCGAAACACAGCCACAGTGTGGCTATTTTATAACATTCTGAACACCGGACGAGATTATAGACTACCGTCATTAATCAGCGGTTAGTTAATAATGCGCACCACAGACGAGAACATAACGATTCGACGGGGATGAGTGAAGACCGACTGTACACTGCGGACGGTACTAATAATATAGACGATAAATATTATCGGTATTATACCCACTGCGGGGTCGGGCCGCGAATAGTAAATTTACGTTGGATATTTATCCCCTTTTATCTGTATTTTATTAAATATTTTTGACCTTTATATTTCCGCGCACCCCGTCGGCGTGTAACATAACCGGGGACCGGAAGAACGTTAATGATTCTATCACTCCTGGTCCCGGTTCGGTTCTCAGTTTGTAAAATACAAATAGGTTCCCAGTTCCAATTCCGGTTCATGAAATTATAAATTAAGAGATTCGGTCGATTCCTGTTGGAAAAATTGCGTAGTTGCAAATAGCATTTTACCTATTGATTATTCGGAATTTTTTTCTTTTTTTTTTTTTTCAACGATAAACAACCAACGAAATAAATATTTGATAACAATAATAAACTATATTCTTCTTATTATTCATTCTATATAATGTTGAATTTCAAAAGTCGTTTTCATGACGAATTCAAACATATATTTAGAAGTTGTATCCGATTGTTTGAGGACAGTCGGTATAATTGGCCACAAAAAAAAAAAAAAAAATACCGCAAAAATGCGTACTTCATTTAAAATGTTCCCCGGTTTCTTGAATTGAGAAATATGGGTTCCGGTTCTCAATTGTTCTTCGGTAATTGGTCCTTTCAGTTCCGGTTCCAGTCTCTGGTACAAAAGTAATAATATTTATACAGACTACGGATTATTGAATGGAAACGGGTACTTTCTAGAACCATGGGCGCCCATCGGTAGTTGGGGGAGGGCTAGGGATGGACATTATCCTAAAATAATAATATAATAATAAAATAATAAAACGTTCTAGTATCTAGTAATTCGCGATAATATTTCATATAAGCACTTTTTAGATGTTGTCAATCGTTTCGTGTTTGTGATTGTTTCGGTGTTACGACCCGGGTTCGGGACTTATAGCTCCTTTAAAACATAAGCGCTAAAATATGCACCGAAAAACCGTAAAAAAAAAAAAAAAATCATACAAATCTTTATTTTAATTAATAATTATTATTCAAATGGGTATTAGTATTACATTAAAAATTAGACGAAAAATGTTGAAGAAATCCGTATTATTTCCTTATCGACATCCGATTTGGCAAGTCGATTGTGATTTCCTTTGAACTTTATCTGTTTGGCGTTTGATACTTTAAACGTATTTTTACAAAAATAAAGCTATTTATACCCGCACGAAAATTACAACGAGCTACGAGTTGTAAATAACAAAAACATATTAATATTTTTCTTTATCTCGATTAGGTGCTTCTTTTCTATTTCACTGATCCATTAAAATGTGTACGGTTTTTGTTTAAAATTTTAAGAATTTGTCATAAATATGCATAAAAAAGCATAAAAGTTGAAAAATAAACATTTTACTGCAAAATCTACGAAATACGTGCGCGTTCAAATTGATATCGCGGTAACCAGAAATGTATTTATTTCGTACACCGTTATATTATATTTTACAATAAATTTACAACGCAAACGCTCCGAGTCCCGAACCCTAGTTATGGCCATCACTGACCAATAAAAAAAAAAACAAAATAATTGTATACGTTTCGTATTTCGTTCTATTCGTTCAGTTTGCGTTTTGTCACTCCCTTCGAAAATTACCCTACGGGCGCCATCGCCCGGAATCGAAACTCGACGGATTCGTCATCGGCAAAGTCGAATTGCACACCGTCGTGTGTTTGCTCCCGGAGGCATAAATAATAATTGATTATAATATACACGAGATGATAGATGTTTTTTTTTTTTTTTTAATATTAATATGCGTCCACGTTAAGTAATACAAAATAAAAAAAAAAATCAAAATATATTTGCCGCTACGGCCGTGTGTCCGGGGGATGGGAGCAGGCACGGTAAATCCGGTAAATCGTGGTAAACTCCCGTGATATTTTACACCGGTTTGTCGGGAAATCGATGTCGTCAAATGCACCGAGTGAAATGACGAATTTCGGAATTGTCGTGCATTTGAAAATGTCAAAGTGCCCCGGCCGCCGTAAGTGGCGCTCTCGGATCGCACGCCGACCGCGGCGCCCGCGTCGTGCGCCCAGCACATAGATAGCGCTGCGCGTATGTGCGCGCATACGTTCCGTGAAATATTCGCGACAAATAGTACCTAAAAAAAAAAAAAATTATAAATAAATAGAATGGATAAAAAAAAAAAAAAAAAGGCCAGTCTATTGTTGCGGACGTTCCGTAAAGGCGTTCTCGTACAGGACAATGTTGGTATTCGGCAAGCAGGCCGCCCGACGAAAATTTTTCACGCTCAACTTTTTTTTGTTTATTTTTTACCTAACTTACCGGTGAACTTGGTGCACATAAAACGACCTTAAATTCGCATAAAAACCCGAAAATTCCACCGCGTCTAGACAGTGGTAATATACAATCGAATATTTAACGAATCTCTTTCGTTACAAAAAAAAAAAAAAAAAAAATAACCAAAATCGAAAATTACCGAAAATATTTCCCCGTTATGTGTAATGGTTGTAAGCGAACTACATGGGAAATAAAAAAAAAATAAAAAAAAAAATGCTCAATGCCCACTATAAATCCAAAGTGCGACGAAATAGCTCTCTTGTATGGTGTTTTTTTTTTTTTTAAATTGTAGCAATTGCGGCGCCAGGGCCGTGGCCCACCCTGCATGATTTCATAGTGTTTTGGTTTTGCTTTACATTATATTTATATATATATATATATATATCTATAGAAATACGTACAAATGGCAATTTTATTACGATTTAGTTTTAGAATTAAGCGGTTATTTTGATTTTTCCGAAATGTTGAGCATTTTTTTTTTTTTTGTTAACCATCCCTGCTAGGCGGTTCTCGGTACGTCCCCGGCCCTCCCCCTAAACCAGTGGTGCCCCCCCCCCCGGGTTGTCCCGTTGAGATTTGAAAATCCTGGCGCCGCCACTGGATTGCAGTAAGATTTCCGGTAGAACATATAGAGTTGTTTGCGGACAAGAAAGAAAAAAGAGAAAAAGGAATACCACCGCACGCACATATAGCACAGTAAAAAAAATACTAATACATTCCATATGGTCGGAATCTAAAAAAAAAAAAAAATAGTCACGTTACGCTGTTGGCGCAATATACACCCAGGCACATATTATTATAGCAGCGGAGTAAACCGCAAAGTGCGCACTCGAATGTGACGACTTCTGCGCGATTGCTCGAAAATTTATAATATGATAAATAATATATTGTTGTATATTATTACGACTCGTGTCGAAGTGATCGGACCGAGACGGATATGCCCGACATATATACGTGTATAGGAATTTCTGGTGAGGTTTTTTTTTTTTTTTTTTTTTTAAAAAAAAAATTAAATTACACATTATGTGTAGGTACTAACGCGTATAACGAAAAATAAATAACGCGTGTTAAACGTCGTATTCCGTACACGCTAGTGTGTACGTACCGCCTGTATAACATTAAATCCAAGGTACGTGCAATTTTTTAAATAAAGTACCGCAACGCGCAACAATACTTTGCGGCCCGAACGTATTAATCCGAGACGGGCGTATATGAGAAATAATACTCGACGCGGTAGGTTATTTATTTTACTATGATTTTCTATACGTAAAAAACCCAATATTATTGATGTGGACAAAATCGTGTGTTCAATGTGTCCGCGCGTTCACCAAAGTCCCTGGGTTTTTTTTTTTAAATTTTTTTTTTTTTTTTTATAACTATTATCGAAATTATATTTATCGATTCCCCGTTTTTCGGTAGGATTTCGCCGCGCCTGTCAAAACGGACGATTTGAATAATCACTTCGACGTGTAATGGCCACCCACCCTCGCAATGAAATACGCGAGCGCCGTAACCGATTTGAGGTTTGAGCAATTCGGATTGCGGTCGAAACCGCCGAGGTTTCTATCGACGGTGCACGAAAAATTGACAATTTGTCCCGTTTTATTGTGTATAAAAAAAAAAGTGTAAAAACGCTTATTAAAAATGTTTCCAAACACACTTTAAACGCGCTCTAATAATACGGTTTGTTTTTTTTTTTTTTAATAATAATTATTCCATACACGCCCCGGGGAAAATACACTATACCGGCGGCTTCGGTGGCGTAGTTATGGAAATCCAAGACCGGCGGGAGGATGACGGGAATAGATCCCAAAGCCTTAGCGGTCCTATGTCTAAGGTTAAGTTTAGTTTGGCCCGACCTAGCCAAAGTGTCCGTAGTGTCCTCTGGTCGTCAAGGGCGGCCACGGCTCGTAAGAAAAAGCGCTGAAACTTATTTCGGTTATTCAATTCAATATCGAAATAATAACTTTACAGAGGCGCATCCGTCTTATCTTACCAGTCGTCGTCGTCTAGACCCAATATGACTTATTTGTGCCGTCGTCACGGTGCAAACGGTTTTTTTTTTCCCCCCAATACGTAATTGTGACGATAACAATCATTGGGCTAAAACGACCGTAAATTTATTCGTTTCCCTACGGTTTATTAACGTACAGTCTTTAGTTTTTTTCAAGGGTCGTTATAATAATATATTGTTTGAAAAGTAATAAAAAAAAAAAAAGTCTCGTGTCCGGACGGCATATAACCTATACGGGGAATACGACAGAATGACACAATAATATTTTGTCGTCGGCTGCAGTTTATATATTATTATTAATTTATTATTGTTTCTTTGTCGACGACCCGCTGTATCGCCGGGCGTACCGATTTACATAGTTTTCTTACGGCTCTTCCGAGGCCCCTAGGTTATATATATATATTTCTCTGTCGTATAGAACGCCGGGCGATTCGACTTGGGAATCGGACGACACGGTAGTATTCTTGTCCGGTCGCACTCGCCGATACACAATACACAACAATACGCGCAGTCGAATCGTAGGGCAATATACGTAGATTGCGCGCGTGTTGCCGGGTACGAATAGAAAAAAAAAAAAAAAAATAGAGAAAAAAAAATACATTTCACGTGTTTATACGACGCCCGAGTAACCGCGCCGCGCGGAGGGTACGGTATCCGGGCCGAGTCGAGTTCACGGACGGCGAAGCGGATGACGCGTACGCCATAATATTTTTCTACGTTTACGGGCACCGCCGGAAACGACTACGTCAAAATCCCACGTCGTCGCGCGGTTAAGTACCTGTGTACGGTATAAATATATACAATTAAGTATAGTGTAACGCGTGTTATAGGAAAAAAAAAAAAAAAATGAAGAAAAAAAAAATTTCCGGGGGGTTATGGGTATACGGATATTACGTAGAGGCGCCTATATGTTTATAGGCCGTCGCGTACACGTCCGATTTTTATTTTATTTTTTCTTGTTTTTCACTAAAAATACAATTGGTAAAATATAATTATAACGTATAACGTATAACTACAGCTGATTGCGGCGGCGGCGGCGGCGGCCGTGGGGGGGGGGATGCAATGGAAAACCACAAAATCCGATCAAATACGATACAAAATACAAAATCAATCTAAAACCCATGGTCACCAAATGGCGGCCCGCGGACAAAAAATAAAAACACGTATTACGACAAAATTCCATGTGTTATTGTTGCAAATTATTTTATTTTCGTTAAATTTTATTGGTTTTTTACCGACAATTGTTTTAATACTGAAAATGTGTACGATGTTTGGCTCCACGTATGTTTGTCAATCATCTTTCTCGAAAATGAATTATATCAAAAACAAGTTCAGATCCCCGGTTAACCAACAAACATCTCGAAATGATTACGAAGATAGCATGCACTAACCACACCCCCAATTTTCATCGACAGTCAGTCGAGAGTAAGATTTGTCATTTTTCTCACTAAAAAAATTTCTGTATTATCGTATTTATAATTTATTTTAAATTTTTCAAATGTTTGTGTTTAAAAACAATAGCAAATAATAAATAAAAAAAAAAAAATTATGTTCTCATTACATCAAATTTTAAAATAATACCTATTGTCCTATTATATGTTGAAAACATGTACTTAGAATTTTAATGGCCCGCGAAAAAAATTTCAGATTCCTAATGTGGCCCTTCGAAAATATTAATCGGTGACCCCTGATCTAAAATATTATATTATAAACGGTTAATGTTATTCGAAAGTATACCTACACGAACCGACGATGTGGTGTTTAAAAATTGCCGAAAAATAAAACTTAGATGTGTTTTCATACATGCTGGAGCTGCGCGTTCAACGTCGCATGACGTCGTTTTTGCGGTTTTTTAAATTCTGCAATTATCTCCAGGAGTTCAATTGTAATGCAAATCTCCATCCACGACACGAATCGTGTCTACGTTTTGATTGCCGGATGATTTTTTTTTTTTTTTTTTTTTTATAAATGCTTATTTCATTTTATTTTATTTTCTTGTTGAACTACTAAGATTACCACTTGCTGCCGTGCCTAAACGTTGAGCGACCCGCCAATCGGTTATTTGCTACGACCGCTCGGGCACGTATATTACAAACTAGCGTTTTCCCGTTGGTCTTGAAAACCGTATCGGAATATTCTTCGATGTTTTGCACGGTTGCGTTGTATTTTCGGCATTTCAAGTGACGAACGTCAAAGTCAAGTACACTCACGATGAATAATCAACTATTCGACTATGTCAAAACTAAAAAAAAAAAAAAAATGCCGTAGTTGTAGAATGATCTGTTACGATTAAATACGAGTCTAAGATACGATACAAATGACGATAACATAACATACCTACATGCCCAGTTATACCTATACTTGAGTATTTTTTTTTTTGTTTTCGCTGATAATATTCTATTTTCTCGTTTTACCAACCATTTACGGCTATGGTTAGGAAATGTGCGCTTTATTCAAAATATGCAAAACGAAATATTGACCGCCGTTAGGTTGTGACACAATCCGCGGACGTTTCAAACAAAAGTTGTGGGGGGGGGGAAAAAAAAAATGCCTTTAAATGATGCCCCGGGCGCCTTTGAAAATCCTAGTCCTACGCATAACGGTGTCCGCGACGGTGCAAATAAATTGCGATATACCGTATAAAAAAACCCCCGAAGACCTAACCGTAAAGGTATCGTCGGGCGTACACACTACGGATATCGTTTATAAAACCGTACGGCTAAGGTATAATGGACGGGAGTCGGCAAATGCGGTACCGGTAGCCCGACGATTATTAATCGCACCCCGTCGGATTCTTCGCGACTTGTAAACGCGGACCAGTGCCGTAGATAGGAATTTAATATGGGCGGAGTTGGAAAAAAAAAAAAAAAAAGATAAAAATGAATCACATATATTATTTTTGTAAATTACAGTTTTGGTATTCCATATCGTAATTATATTAGTCGTCCCATTTCCTTTTTTTTTTGTTTTTTTTTTTTTCGTCGGCGGTAAAGAACAACTGGAAGATGTAGAAAGTATGTAAATAAAGAATTTTTTTTTCATTTTGTTTTAATAAATTATATTTTTATAGAACGTTGTTTTGCATACGCTGCCTGTTTCCAAGTGCATTAAAATGCACCGTGTATAACGTTTAACATTTTTATTTAGTGTTTTTTTAAAATTCACTCGATTCGTTATTCGATATTCATTAACCCTCGTAACTACATTGAAATATTGTTTAATCTCCAATTAAGTATTGAGACCGGTTGGTTTGTAATTTAATTTAGAATTCGTAACGACGGGACGAAATTGTTTTCTTGTGTCCCGGGCCTAAAAAAAATACTAAATCAGGCCGTCTAGCCCCTGCGCCCGTTCCCATCTTACCCGGCCGGCCTTGTACAATTGTCGTCGATTTCGTATTAGAACTACTACACATATATGCATAAAAAAAAAAAAAATATGCTTCGTATTACTGGTGGTTATGTACTTATAGCGTCACGGGCTGTTGCTCGCACGACGTGCGGTGTGTATACGTATATAGTGTCGATGTCAAAATCCATCCGATGAAAACGCTCTCCCCCTAACCCTTTCGGTGCCCGTAGAGTGTCTGGGGGAACGTATTGTATAATAGAAAAAAAAAAAAAAAAACGAATACAATTATATTATAATATACGTACATATATATATATATATGTATCTATAGAAGGTCGGTTAAAAAATGACCGGGATATTATATTTATAATAATTACAATAACGTTGTTGCGTATTATTTAAAGGTATCTCCGTCCAATGATCCCGGCCATTTTTCAAATGTCTTTTGGAACTGTTCCCGAAGTTAAAGCTAATATACGAGTACTGTTGCCGCGTTTGTTTCAATTCCCTCTACGTCTTGTAATCGTTGTCGATTTTAGTCTTGGGAAAAGAAATCACGCGGGGCTTGATCTGGTGGAGAATACGGAAAGTCCGCGGCCCTTCTCGTCTGTACATTTTCCTGTAAAATCGCACGACAATACTCAATTGAGATTCGCTTTGTTAACTCGCCGAACGGTTAATCGGCGGCCATTTCGTACTTTTCGTATTTTTTTTTTTCCCACAAATTGTCGCCACACCGACGTTTGTGGATCGACTTCGACGGTCTTCCAGACCGCGGATCGTCTTCAGTCGACCACCGACAGTCGTTTAAAACACTCGAAAGTCACGGGGAACCACTTGGCGAATCATCTCCGAAAGCGGTTGCAATCGTTTCCGTCGCGTCGTTTTCGCCGAGTCTCCAGCACACAGGCCGTCGTTCGTGAATTTCGGACGCGTCGATAACGGCGAACGGAAAAAAACCAACGGGATTTCGACCGCGTGTAATATTTAACGGCGTTACGATGGGCTTTTGTTCAAAAACACCCACCGGTTCAACGGGGGAATGCGTCTAATTCGAAATTCGAAACGTTTTACCGCGCGTAGATTGGCCGCCAATAACATTTGCCCTGGTACATTTCGAACAGCGTATTGTAATATAGTCGGCCCGCCGTCTCATTCCTCCGTCGCCGTCTCTTTTCTTCGTCGTAATAGATTATATCCGGAAAATCTATTACGATATAATTACGTCCCCGTCTGTAAAATGTAAATTCGACAATACGAGTGTTTATTTATATACATATAAGGTACCGCCGCGACGGACGTACGCGTTGCGGCCGGTAAAAACCGACGGCTCGGCTCAATATCGGAAAATAATCCGTACGCGTACCGTTTAACGGCGGCAAAACTTTTTTCAAATTTTTTACCAATTATCGACAACTTGGCGTGACGACAATGTAAGTAATTTACGTATTACTGCCGAACGTTTACGTGTACGTATTATACGAGTAGTGCTCGGATTGTAAATTCCCTCCCCTTTCGTGACATGGCAATGCGATTTTTGTACATAAATTCGTCGTTTCGTGACGTTCCGGTTCGAAATAAATCAATTTTTTTTTTTCGTTATTTGCTTTATCGGGGGGGTTTTTTTTTGTCTTCTTTTCAATCGAACGATTGCGAGTTCCAGTTTTGGCATTTTATCATGTTTATTGTACCGTAAATAATAATAAAACCGAATTGAATTTAATTAATGCGAAACGAAAAATTACGCTTTTTACTTATGTAAAGTACACCTCTCGATTTATGTCAAACACAGCGTATGGACTTTGGTTACTATTCGATAATAAAAAAAAATAATAAAACCGATAAACGTTTTCGTTAATGCTATTATTTCGATAATATTGTGAACCGTAACATGTCATCGACCCGCGTAAACATGCGGCGGCGGCATTTTTTTCTAAATTAAAAATAATCTTTTAATTTTTTTTTTTTGATATAATTTTATAATTTAAGTTAAGTTAGAGTGATGTTAAAAAAATTAAATACATAATATGCTTTTTTTTATTATTTTTTGCTGATTTCAATCGGGTGTAAGCTTTTCTTTTGTTATTTATTGCGTTTTAAAATCCGGGTCCTGTATAATATGAATATAGAGTATATATATATATATATAAAAAATAGGTATACAATTTTTATTGTACACACAACGTCCAGTTCTTATCGTTACAATAGTCGCCATATTTGATTTCATCACGGCGGCGGACCAATAATAATAGGTATATAATAGTAATAAGGACTTCCGGGGTCGGCAGTTATTTTTTTTTATGACTGCTAATAAGTATAAAATAATATATATTTATTTGTATATATATAAATATATAGAGAGTAAATCTATACAGACCGATTAAAATACACGCATTCCTTTGTTACGCGTGTATTTCAATGCGAGCGAATGAAATAAAATTAAAACTATTTTTTTTATTTAAAAGAATTGTTACAATTTTTACTACAAGCAAATATAATAAGCAAATTAGAAAAATATAACAATGATATACACGGGGAGGGAGGCCGTCCAATGATAGAATTCCGACGTTAAATTTGTTTGCAAATTCTTTGTAAATGTTTAATTGATCGATAACCATTCAATAAATCTAGACATAATTTTCTCTTATGACGGCGTGTGTGGGATTTCCAGCGAGTGAGTTGGATGCATATTTTTCAGCAGTTAGAGGGTAAAATTAAATAAAAAAAATATAAAATAATAATATTGTGTACGAAAAAAAAAAAAAAAAACGATAATTGTATAAGCTTGGAGTATATATTATTATTGTTGGTCGCTCATCAGTCGTGTATTATTCAATTGCGGTAGCTATAAAAATCGAAAAAATAATAAAAAAATATAATAAAGACTCCGGTTTTATAAGTATGAGTTGCACTGTATTAATAACGAAACGTAACGCTCGGGGGGGTTCGGGTGTCTGGCCAAGACCGGATCGTATATTTTTGGCGGAGCCGGTGGTTATTATATTTTATCGTTCGTATTGGAATATTATGTTTTTACTCCGTGTTTTAATTGTTCATTTTTATAAATAGATATAAAAAAAAATTATTATTTACAAAATCAATAACGGTAAAACGGCATGAAACGATATTTGAGAGGGGAAGGAAAATAAACCTGACGCACGGTGTTCCGTGTTGAATTCTGTCCAGACAAATTATCTGGGTGGATACGCTTTTATCTTATTAAGATAAAATAATAATAGATAATCCGTGAGATACACCGTTTAGATATAATTTACGCGTATTTAATATTCTCCGATTCTAAAATATTCAATGTATACGCGAACAATAAAAATTATCATTCTTGTATCATTGACAAATTTGCATTTACTCGGCATTGTTATTTAATTGTTTATAGCGTTTAAACCCGTCGAATTTTTATAAAAAATAAAAAACATAAACGTTTTTTTAAACGTTCAACAACGAACGCTATATTAATAGATAGAGTTGATAAAAAAGCTGTTGCTTATTATTTATCTTTAACTAGATATTATTTGACTTATGTTTATACAACACTGATTGTGGTGGTGGCATAGGAATGGAAACTGCCGTAGGACCCGAAAATCTTTTATACACCTACGCCTTGCACGTTCTCAACGGTATTATATTGTAATAGTAACGGGTGCCAGCGGGCCGGAGACGGTTAAGTAGCGGCGGGTGGGAGAGGGATTATATCCCTCCGTGACCTCATTTCCCTTCAATATTTATTATAAATTGATGTTATATTATCCATAAATATATTTATAAAGTATCCATCCCGCCCGCGAAAAAAAAAAATCATATGACCGTCGCTGCAGGTGCGGACGAGCGATGCGGCGGCCGCGGAGACGGAGGGGGGGGGGTGTAAAAAATGTGTATATAAATCGCAGGGGCGAGAGGGTCTTTGGAAATCAATTTGGCGGCGGATTGTTTTTTGGCGAAGACGCGTCACCGTCGGCGACGGGAGACGGCGGCCACGGAAATATGGGCGGGGTGGAGGCGGGGGCGAAAACGTCGGTGGCGCGGGAGGGGGCCGTAGGTGTTCGCACGATAATGTCGCGATAATGTATCCATTTTCGTCGTCGGTACGAGCGGCGGCGGCGGCGACGACGACGTCGACAACAACGGCGGCGGCGGTGGCGGCGGTGGTGGCGACGGCGGCGGTGGACGACGGACGACAATCAATAGTGGCGCTCCCTGACGGCGGCGGCCCCTCTGACGCGCGCACACGCGGACACACGCACACGCCGGTTGCGCGCGCGCACACGCACGCAAAAACACACGGAAACGTACGCACACACTGCGGCGCGCGTCGGCCGACACAAGAGTACATGCCGTTGCCGTGGCTACTGTGTTTACCGCCGCGCCGGGGCGCCCGACCGTCAGCTGACCCGGGCCCGGCCCCGGCTGGGCGGAGCGTCGCCGGGCGCCGGGGCCCAACCGCCGCGGTCGACGCGTACACGCCCCTGCCGGCGGTCGCGCGGCGGGGATAACGCTAGCGCGCAACGCCGCGGCGGGCGGTGGGGACGCGCTCTCTCGGAACACCACCTCGCGGCAGCCGCTCTCTGCGGACCGCCGCCGCCGATCAGTCCGTATACGTACTGCGCGCCGGTCGCTATGTGAACGGTACACGCGCGTGTGTGTGACTTGTGTGATTTTTTTTTCCCCCCGGATAATATTATTATTACGTTATATTATAAATACCAGAACGACAACACTAAATAACAATAATAATAATAATAATAATAATAATAATACCGATATCGTTCTACGTCTTTGTCGCCCCGCACGTGGTTGTTTTTTTTTTTTTTTATCTACAATAATTATATATTATAATATATAATTGCGGCCGCGGCGCACCGTAAATATTACCGTACGAGACGGTTGCCGGTTTTTATTTTTCTCCGTCCGCGTTACGAGAAATTACAAAAGAAAAAAAAATTTCAAAAAAAATCGCCGTGCTCGTCGCCCGCGGCCACTATCGCGGAATATAATAATTTATCAACCGAACGGCGCGGTATAGTCGGCCCGTCACCGCCGCAGGACGCACCGACCGCGGTCGTTGCGGTTGTCTTCGTGGCCGTCGCGTGTCGCCGTACGCCGGATATAGGTACCGACCGAGTGCGCCGACATATCACAAGTGTGCGGTGTTTTTTTCCTCTTTAGACCGGTGCCCGAAAATCGTTCGCAATTACGGACTTAACGATTTACCCGCGCAGTGTTCGGGGCGCGTCGGTTGAATGTGATTGGAAAGCGCGGGTGATGGCCACCACGTACCTGCCGGTCAGCGGTGGCGGCCCGGGACCCGGCGACCTGGACGGCATGGGCGGCATGTCGGTCAACCAGCCGGGCGGCGGCCCGTATCAGCAGCCGTCGCAGTCGCCCCGCGGCCAGGACCACCCGGCCGGCGAACTCAAATACATGCCGCCCGGGCAACACCATCACCATCATCACCACCACCATCAAGTTCCTACGTCACCGTCGCCGGTCTCTCTGTCGGCGGCTACCAGCTGGGTGGACCCGTGGGCCGCTTCCATGAGCATGCACCACCACCAGCACCATCCGCACCATCCGCACCAAGGATTGGACATCAAACCGCCGCCGGACATGCGAGCTGTGACCGGTGGCGGTGGCGGCGGCGGCGGTGGCGGCGGCAACGGCGGCGGTGGCGGAGGCGGAAACGCGCAATCCTGGCACACGGGCCCTCCGCCGCCCGTTGTGTCGGCGGGCCATTATAATAGCAGTGGCGCGGGATCGCCGCAACTCGGGCACCACGGCGCGTACCACGTGATGAACGGCATGCTGGGCCATACCCATCCGGCGGTGCAAATGCACCACAGCCCGTCGTACCCGCAACAGCACGACCCGCAGTCGCCGGGCGGCGAAGAAGACGCGCCCACGTCCGACGACCTCGAGGCGTTCGCCAAACAGTTTAAACAGCGGCGGATCAAGTTGGGCTTTACGCAGGCCGACGTGGGCCTGGCGCTCGGCACCCTGTACGGCAACGTATTCTCGCAGACCACGATCTGCCGGTTCGAGGCCCTACAGCTGTCGTTCAAGAACATGTGCAAGCTCAAGCCGCTGCTACAAAAATGGCTGGAAGAGGCGGACTCGACGACGGGTTCGCCGACCAGCATCGACAAAATCGCCGCCCAAGGCCGGAAGCGCAAAAAACGCACTAGCATCGAGGTGTCGGTCAAGGGAGCGCTGGAACAGCACTTTCACAAGCAGCCGAAACCGTCAGCGCAGGAGATCACGTCGCTAGCCGACTCGCTGCAGCTGGAAAAAGAAGTGGTGCGCGTGTGGTTTTGCAACCGGCGGCAAAAGGAGAAGCGCATGACGCCGCCGAACACGCTCGGCGGGCCGCAGGACGGCATGATGGACGGATCCGTGGGCGGCGGCGGCGGCGGCGGCGGAGGCGGCGGAGGCCCGATGGGCCACGGCGGCCTGCACCAGGCCTACCATCACCAGGACCACGTGATGCACGGCTCGCCGATGGGCCCGCACTCGCACTCGCACAGTCCGCCGATGCTCTCGCCGATCGGCAACCATCAGTCGCTTGCGGCCCATTAACGTTTCGCCCAGTGGGACGTTGAGTACTCACGGCACCTGGCCAAGATGCAGCAACAGCAGCAACACCAGGAATGCACGTAGTACTTGTTTACTGTTTCGAACAACGTCTCGCTCTGGGCGATAATTTAAAATATTCGTGTAAAAAAACGTTATTACTATTATTATTATTATTATTATTATTGATACGATAATATATAATACGGAATAACCGCAGTGCACGCGTATAACCAATTCGATTATATACATAAAATATAAATATAAATATAAATAATAAATATTAATTAATTATTACAATTATAAATATACGCAAACACGGATCATATATATATATATATATATACATTCCGCGAAATAATTTTAATCGTTATTAAATATATAAAATGTGTGTATATTGTTACGATATATATATATATATATATAAATGTGTGTGTGTGTGTGTGTGTGTGTGTGTGTGTGTTATAAAAAAAATACGTTACGGGCGTAACGACGCAAACGTCGGTTATTCAAAAAACGAAGATTGTGCACCTAACTCTATAGTAACGATGAATAATAAAATGATGCGAAAAGACCGCGGCGGCCGATGCGCAGGATGTACATAACGATAATTAATGAACGGCGAAAACAATAATGACGGCGGCGGCGACGACGACGACGATGAAGACTGGCGAGAAAACACCGGGGCCGGGGCACGCGTGACGCGGGGACGCGCAAATGGATATCGACGGCGGTGAAAAAGACGCGGCCGGGGACCGGCGGGACCGGACGTTTTGGAATCGCGACCGGAGGACGGGCGGCACGCCGACGGGAATAACCGCAGACGGACGGCCGGACTATTCCCCGCGTACGCTTAAAAATAAATATGATATTATATATTGTTTATTTGTTCGTTCTCTCCCCCCGGACATATTTATATATTTATATATATATATATATATAAACGTCGATGAGCTCTATATAATACAGGTATTTTATTTGGTTTTTTTTTTTTTTTTTTTTTTTATTAGTTATTTTCGTCTGTATTTATAGTGTTATTATTATTTAATTATATAAATCTACCCCCTCCCCAAAATATATACATGTATTTATATCGCTATAATTAATAACCGACGAGGTTGAAACACTTTCGTTTTCGGGGTTCTTTTAAATTGGAAAAACAAACAGAAAAAAAAAAAAAAAAAAAAAAATATCGATTTACAACGATAGGATAGTAGGTGTACCCTATACCCTCCCCCCATGCCCCTCCCAGTGAAGAACTAGTCATAAAATACGCTCGACGAGCTCCCACCCCCACACCAAAAAAAAAAAAAAAACCAACAAAAAAACGATCTCTTACAATAGAAACGGCGGGAGTTGGGGAGATGGGAATTGGGTTTACGCGTTCCTCGAAAAAAAGGGTTACCGTTTTGATTTTCGATTCCAGAAAATTTAAAAAAAAAACACTTGTTTGTTGTTATAATATTCTAGCGTGTGCGTTGTATCTCCTCGGTCTATCGAGACGGTGCGACGAACCGGAGTGAAAACCGGTTCGGTTCAAACGATTCATAATTTTTATATATATATATATATATATTTTTTTTTTTATTTTCACCGTCTTCATCTTCTTCTTTTTCTTTTTCTTTTTCGTCGTCATTTTATTCGTTGATTTATGTGACGGATGAAAAGAAGACACAGAAAAAAAAAAAAAAAAAATTAAAAAATAAATAAAAAGGTAATAATAAAAATTACCCCCCCGAAAACAAAAAAAAAAAAAACAAATAGAAAAAACCACGACAAAAAGAACCCGGCCCGACAACAACACACGCTTGCGGTGTGTATACGCGACGACGACGCTTTTTTTTTCACATATTTTTCTTTTTTTTTTTTTCTTCTTTCCTTCTTCATATTTTTACGATATTATATAACCCTCTAAATATATATTTATTATCGGTCTGCGCGCGTAATAACAGCATCCGAATAAATCAAACCGGGGGCCCGTCTCTCTCACTCACTCACTCTCTCTCTCTCTCTCACTCTCTCGCTGTCTCTCCTTTGAATGTTTATAAAAAAAAAAAAAACAATAAGTAATATTATAAATTTAAACTCTCTATTAAAAAATATGTGCGCGCAAAACGGTTGAAAAATATAACGTATAGCTTACGGTGACGTGCGCGCGCGCGCGTACGTATATTATCTTATTTTATTTTTTATTTTTATTTTTTTTTTTCAATATATTTATTACTCCGTCGCGACATATTTGGCACATCGTAAGTGTTTTTTTTTTTTTTTTTTTTTTTCCTTTTTCTTTTTATACCGGAACC
This sequence comes from Tuberolachnus salignus, assembly GCA_956483605.1. Taxonomy (NCBI): domain Eukaryota; kingdom Metazoa; phylum Arthropoda; class Insecta; order Hemiptera; family Aphididae; genus Tuberolachnus; species Tuberolachnus salignus. Next base: position 35,144,214 of record OY101436.1, on the reverse strand, counting down.
GTCGATGCGGCGAAATAAGGAAGTGTTTCTGCTTTTGTATTATAAAATATGTTCGCCGGCCACGACGTTGGGCCCCGTTGTTTTGTTCTCATTTTTTTTTTTTTTTTTTTTTTTTAATTTTAATTATTATATTATGGATTATTTTTATTTTTTTTGTTTTTATTCTTAATAAAATAAGCCTTATCCGACGTCGATCGAGTCTGTACCGCCCGGACGACTAATATTGTTGAACACTAACCTATACAATAGAAAAAGCGACAAAACAAAAAAAAAAAACCCCCACTCATCAATTATTTTTATATACATACCTGTGTACATTTAAAAATTATTATTGTTATTATATATACTTATTATATAAAAAAAAAAAAAAAATTTTAAAAAAAAACGAATGGAAATAACGGGATAATAAAATTTTTTTTACAAAAAAAAAAAAAAATATATACTTACGCCTATATACATCGTGTATACATTTTTAGCCGATAACAATAAAAATAAAATAATAATAATAATAATTATAATAATAAAGTATAAATGTTAAGGTACAAGATCTTTTTTGTAAATACCAAAATAGATATGTGTAAATAAAAATGTGTAGTTAGATGAATATATTATATATATTATATAAATCACGATATATATGTACATGTATACATATATATATATATATATATATATATATATATATATAAAAGTTATAAAATATTATACAATTTTTTTGGAACGTGTAATTATTTTGTGTTGTTCGTATTATATATAAATATAATTATGTTTTTAATAAAAGAAAGAAAAAAAAATTGTATATGTATATATATATATATATGTGTGTGTGTGTGTGTGTATATTGAGGATTTAAGTCAAAAAAAAAAAAAAAAAAAACAATATCTGTTGATGTTTTTTTTTTTTTTTTTATTATTATTTTTTTTTTTTATTTATTAAATTTATATGTGTTGTATAAAAATGGGATATTAAAAAAAAAAAAAAACGATTTGAAATAAAAATTTGAAAACACAAAATTATCGACCGAATATTTTTATATTATTTATATGATGTGTCATTATAACATTGTGTTCTACGACAAAATCATCATTTTTTTATTCCTCCTGTACATCAGCGCAGTTATAATTTTTACGAGAAGCGTTAATCCTACGTTCGCACGGTTGTGTGGTGGTACCGTCTGTATATTATACAGAACAATAGTATTATAATATTAAAGGTATCGACGAGGCGACAGACGCCGTTTATGTTCCGTCTCCGGGATATGAACACATCGTTTAGAAAATTGGTTTTACAACCGTACGACCCCACCACCAGTCAGTTACGTTTCGGTCCGCGGTTTTCTATTTACGAATATCGAGAAAAAAAATACTCGCATCGTGTTCGCCACCGTCTTCAACCGTATAACAGTAATCATAAAATTATACAACACGATGGCGGTGGACCGCCCGGACTTTGCCGGTTACACTACATTAAGGCTGGGAAATCCGAATATTTAACTCCGGAGAGCGTTCTCCCTATGACTTTAGGGACAGTTCTCGTCGGGGTCTATGACGCAGACATAAATTATAAAGTGTTTGGCCACAGTGTGCCATCGACAGTGATGAATTTTAGTGCTGCTCCTCCGTGAATGATTAGTTGTACCCTGTACGGGGAACAACCCGAAAAGTTTGTTTTACCGTTGAAATGTATTTACTGTGTTTACCAATAGCGAAAAATTGCGATTTCCCATTGTTTACGGTTGGTCTTTGAACGCCGCCCCGGTATTATAATAACGAAATTTTTTTATCTTTAAAAAGCGATCGACCGTTGACATCAACTGTATATACATGTATTACATAATTATCCCGAGTTGACGTCGGCCTACGGGTTTGGCCGGACTATCACGGAAACCGATCAACACTATAAAGCGGTGAATCCAACTATGTTTTTATTATTATTTTGTCTTTTTTTTTTTGTCTGGTAGGGCGCGTTTTAACCTATCATAGGTAAATAGCGTGTTTCGCCTACAATACAGGTATAGGCGCCCGGTGAAAATCCCATAAAACATACGTGCTCCGATGATTATATCGTATAGATGATATTACTCGGGATTCAATGTCTTCGGGAGGGGTGTCAAACGGTCCACGTATCGGCGGCAACGCCGTCGGTCAATAAAAGTGTGCGTAAAATCGGTACAATCGCAACGCAGACGTCTGGGCATTATAGTAATTAAATAAGTTTGACATTTTTCAAAAAAAAAAAAAAAAATAAATAAATTTAATAAAACGCGCGTTGTTGCGAACGAAATATTGACGCCCTTCCACGCTGCTCACATTCTATGACCTACCTATAATTTTGCCACTCTGTGAGGTTAAAATATTAATACATATTACTCACGGGCATTGTTTGTATCGTTTGTACGTTTACGCGTGGAACGGCCCGTACTGGAAATATTGTTTTTAAAGGTTTAATATAATTACCGACGGATAATTTCGTCTATACGACCTTAAAACGCGGTTATAATACTGTTCGGCATAAATTATAACAGCGCCGTAGTCTATAATATATCGAATATATATATATATATATATGTAGAGATTATATTCGAAAATAGATAATTTACAATATGCAATTTAACACTATGTATACTACGATTACCACTATCAGTAGTCCTTAAAAAAATGTATTAGTATTCGTTTTATTAAGTTTTTTTTATTATTATTTATGCAGACCTTATTGGGACGCACTCGTATAGAGACATGACATTTTCGTATAATTTAGAACAATTAAAGTTCAATTTTTTTTTTTTCTTTTGGCAATCATTGCAAACAAAACGTTACTTTGCTAAATTCAAATTGAAAATTACCATTAATTTTGTAACTGTAGAAAATAATATTTATACGAATTGTATCATACAAATTAAAAAAAAAATACTGTTTTGACATTGCGTTGAACTTTTTCTTTTCTTTTTGTCCGGCCATCGGTAAAAACGTTTACTAAATTAAAAAAATTACACCCTCGATTAGAACACAATTTACCATCGGTAATCATTCCCGCGGACGTCGACGACGATTCAAATGATATTATATGGTTTTCTGGTGGAAAACGTTGTACGCGCACCGAACAAAAATGAAATGAAAATACCGCATCAGCCGTACGCGCAGAATCAGAAAACCCCCCCCAGAATATCGAGGAAAATTAATAAATCAATAATCACTCATCGGCCTCGTCGCGGCGACTGGATTAAGGCGACAGAAATGTCAGAGGAAAAGAGCTCGTGGCCGTACTGTGATCGGGACGAGATTTCCGGTTGAAGGAATCGGTTTACCAGAATCGCAGAATTAAAAAACACACGCGTTTTAATCGGCGATGGAAAGCTCGCGATCATTACCGGCGGTAGAATATTGTCCGTAATCATCCACTCGGATCGCCAAACGCCTAACCGTTTGCGCAGTAGGCACACACACGTATGTTACAAGTGGCGCGATTAAGGGGGCGGGTATTGGTGTATAGGTGTTGTATGTGCTCTCCCACGTGGTGTTTTTTTTTTTTTTTTTTTTCGTTTTCTGCCGACGCGACGACACGATAAATTACAACCGGAACTGTGGAATTATATTTGGATTTTTATGGACAATATCAACGCGTTTGCCGGGTACGCGCGTATGCGTTGAATACAAAAATAAAAACAAAAAAAAAAAACACTTTCAACGGCGGAATAAAAACTTTTACTCGACTTCAAAGCACGGGACCACCTCCTCGAAATCTATCGGTGCCGGTTTCGTGAACAATATTCGCACTTATCGGCATGTCGTTTCTCTGGTCGATTTCCGACGTTGGACGCGAAGAACAGAAATCGATCCCTCGGGCCAAAAAAAAAAAATGACCGAATTTCGCCGCGATATATTACAATGTACGTACACTAATACGGGTACACGTCAACACTCCCGAAAAGACAGCGACACCGGTGAAAATAATAAAAAAAAAAAAAAAAATCCGATTTTTGAGCTATTACTTGTCGAATTATTCGTCGATATATCGTCGTCTATAATTTAGTATACAAATATTTTTTATTTTTATCCATTTATATTTCATATATAAATGATTGTCTTTATTTGTGCTTGTCATATCATCCTATAGTCTGCCGGGCCCGCGAATACAGTCGTATCTCAAAAGTAACGGTTTCGCGTGGGAAATTTTTTTATCGATTTACGATATACAGTGACATAATGAAACTTTAAAAGTCGATTTCTCGACATTTTCATATATATTGTTGAGCTGTGTCGCCATTCTTTAAGCGGTACGATACATACACAGTAGTCGCTCGATAATTCGACATTCAGGGGACCGAGCTAAAAATTCGATTTATAGAGGTTTTCCAGGTTTTCGAGTGTTCGAATAATCGAGGGGAAAAAAAATCAATTCGAATTAAAGAGAGATGAAAAATTGTACATATTACATTTATTTATTAAATTATTGTATTTTACATATTAAAGAAATCTGTTATCTTTTTAGATTTAAAATTGTATCGCGTCTTTTTTCGTCCATTTCAGATTGCTCAAAAAATTGACGCAATCCCGACATAAAATATTTTGCTTCTTTATATATATATATATATATATATATATATATATATATAGAGAGAGAGAGAGCGATAGAGGAATTGATTTTTAGCGCGCACGACGACGATCGCCGGGGTGTTTTCGATTATATTTTATTATTGTCGCAGGGTTATTTTTTTATTTTTGACGCGTAGATTGCAATCGCGGTATTATTATATTTATATGATAATATAATATTTTATTATAACGGGGACGACGACGACCGCATTATACGGTCATAATAATATTATATTATAACGTTATGGTATACGTATATAGGTACGACCTATCTGTATATACGCCCCCCCCCGGAGCACAATATATACGCTCCTGTTGTCGTTCGAAAATAATAATTCGTCAATCGAAATCGGCAAAACTTCTCTGTCCTCTTTCTCTCTCGGCATACAGTTCTTTTCGACCCGTCGATCTCGTTCCCAGCGTAAATTTAATAATCGGGATTCCGCGACAATTATAGATTACTGATAAATATAGCAGAGAGTTTACTGCACGTTTGTCGCGTGTCACGAGAATTTCAAATCTATAATTTTGTTAAATTTCGTGTTTTTCATAAATCTCGTCGTTTTAACGACAGACAAAGTATTCGGCAACGAACAGAAAAAAACCGTTCATTTCCGTTTTTCGTTAGTTATTTGATATAAATAATATATATATTTTTTTTTTTTTTTTGTTAACCCTGCTTATTGGCCCGCCGAACGGTCTCGACATTTACGATTCCCTTGTGACGGTGTTGAGAGAAGAAAACAAAATTAAAAAGATCAAAATACTATACTATACTACAATTTTTTTATGTTTTCGCGGCATATTATATTACGATTTTTATTTAGGTCACGGTATAGCTAATATTTCGGTTATTTTTAATAGCGCTATATAAAATCATAGTGCCGAATTAATTATATACGAATAAACTGATTCGAAATAATAATATTAATGACGACGGGGGACTCGTCGAACGGGCGATGATGCGTTTAGTCTCTTCTCCCGGACCCGTTTACACCGTGACATATTATTATAATAATACAATAGCTGCGTTTTATATATGATAATATTTATCCTTTTTCGTGTCTCGGATCGTACGTATACATATATATATATATATATATATTAAATGTACTTATAGGTAGGTATCTATCTACAACAAAACGGTGTCCGTCCTGTAGTGTACATGCACGTCACATCAGCAGCTACCATACTCTTTTCGTCGTGACCGTCTTCGAGGGTCGTCGTGGCTATCGCCCATATTATATATATATATATATGTATAGGTCTCACTTCTCGACGGGTCACAAAAACTCGGTCTCGGTCGTTTTTTTCTCGTTCCCATTCAGCGTGCTCGACGGCGTACGCATGCAACGGCATCGCCGCGGGATCGTCCGACAAGAAGAAGAAAAAAAAAGGATTCCCGACGTGGCGACGTACATAAACGCACAACTCGTCACAATACAGAAAAAAAAGAAAAATATCGCCGTTCGGCGTACCTGCCGTCACCTATTTACCACCCGCCTCCATAATAATATTTATACACGTTGAAACCTCTGTGTAGTAAGTGGCGGGGAATTAAGAAATGTCCGCAATTGAGTAAACCTGCACAATGGCCATTCGGCAATCCCTCGTCCTGTAGAGTGAGGCGCTATAAGAAAAATAAATTTTTAAGTACATACATACACATTAAAATTGGTGTTATTTAATTGGCGTAAATGTATTACAATGTATATTTATGTACAATTAAAAAAAAAATAACGTTTTCTGCTCTTCACAACGGATTTGCAAATTGGCCACCATTGATAAATCTATCGAATTTTCTTCGTTTTTAAATTGTTTATGGTTTTCCAAACTTCATCGTGCGTTGGATTGTACATCGACTCGTATTCTAGTATGTCCATTTAAGAGAGATAAATTTTTAATTTTGGTACCAGTTTTTTTTTTAGTGTCCACGTCCGCCATTAGGGGTGTCCGCTTTTTAACGGTTACGCCACCTATTGTGTATATATATATTTTTTTTTTGCTGGGGAATTTAATAGTGTCCACATTTGAGAGGTTCGTATGGGTACGATACGTATACAGCGTATAGAACCGTTATCGCGTGTACGGATTTTTCACACGTGTAATACGTACGCGTATACTTCACTTCGTATGTCTTTTTGACTGCCTATAAATCGTCTAATATTATTAAGTATACGCGGCGCACGCCGGACAGAATTTCGAAAATTGCTGGACAAAAATATAATTTTTATCTATCGTATAACTGTTATTAAATTGATACTGTTCGTTTACAAGTATATTACAGTCAATGCAATACGAAAATGATCTAAAGTATTTGAGACGTAGAAAACATATAGCAAATATTGGTTTGTCATACAATGTTTTACGTTTTTGCGTTTTATTAAAAAAAAAAAAAAAAATAGAACAGAATTATGTTACATTTATTATTTTTGTCCGGCTATTTTTGAAATTCCGCCCACTGTGTGGCGCTACGGTTGGCGATGGATTTTGTACGGCATCGTCGCAACGAAGAATTAATAGCATCTTGTCCAGCACGGGGTTTGACCATACGTATTTATCGCACTCTCAAACGAATTATTGTAGTGACACAACTGAAAATACGTATAACGTTTGGAAAATCGTCTTTTGAAGTTGTTTCGTTATGTCACTGTAATCAAAATCGATAGATTTTTCCCGCGCCAAACCGTTACTTTCGAGGAGATACCAACGATTTTATTCTGGATCAGAAGCGTCTTTTTTGTAACACTAACGCTGCAAATCGTATTTTATTATAAACGGAAAGATGACGTGTTACCGCTCATGCTGTTTTCAAAATTAAACAAATGACAGAAAAAAAATAAAAATACTAATATACTAAATTATAGACGACGGAATTCTACATAATTTGATAGAAATAACACAAAAATCGAATTTTTTTTTTAGTCGTGTCATTATTCTTTTAGTTGTACGATTTAATATCGACAAATACAAGTTAATCGTTATTAAGTATATCTTTTTAAAGCGTTTAATGACAAACATGTTTACAAAAAAAAAAAAAAAAAAAAATACCACCTATATTAAATCCAATTCAACATTGTCCTACGGTTTTGTCCGGGCTATGGTCAAGTTTATATTAACACTAAGTATTTAAATCTATAGGGTTTAGGCCTGTAGTCAGGGGCTGTCGCTGAGTACGGGTCGGTTGGGGTGCAAGTCGGTGACGGATTTCGAGGGGGAGGCACGTTAGACTTGCACTGCCAGTCGTTTTCGTGCGGCCCGCTAACCGTTAAAACCCCTAAAAAAAAAAAAAAAATACCGTTTACTATTCGGTAATGACCGATTATATATTAAATATTGTTCGGCTCGTCGCTGCCTGTACAGTCTTAAACTATAAAGTGTCGACCGGTTGAAAATTTTGCTCGAAATATTTAATCTGTGTAATATAATAATAATATATCGCATATTTTATCGTCGCGATCGTGCAGTGTATTCGGTATCTTCGTTTATTCGCGGGTATTTATATAACAGATACTCCTGCGTTATTATTCACAAAAAAAAAAAAAAAAAAATTAAATAATACTTAGGACATTCAAATATTTGCGCGCGCGGGAAATAAAATGATAAATGACAGAAAACCCGATTAATGAGCTTATTTTTGTTTTGTCGTTTCATAAAACTGCGTCCGGTTAAATAAACCACAGTTTTCAATTGTTCTGCTGCAAATCACAATTTAAAGAAAATTTCGTAAAAAAAATAATTTATCGAGTACTTAACGTTGTTTTTTTTTTTTTTTTGCAAACTTATGACCATCGGTGGTATACATTACAATGACATAAACGTATCGATACATATGTATGTGTGTGCAATTAAAAACGTATATTGGGTTTTGAAAATAAATCGTTCGAAACATTTATTGTTTGTGGTGACTGGCGGAGAGGACACCTGGATTTACAAGACGGCCGGATGGGATTGGAACGGGGAAATGTAAAAATTATACGACGGTAATATATAATTATATTTATTAAATGTATACAGTTTTTTTTTGTTTTTTTTTTTGAATGACACTACACATGTATTAGTGTATTTTCGTTATAAAATGTTTTTCGGCGGTTTTCGATTTCTATAACGCGCCGAAAACGGGATTGTGCCCCGCGGCCTGTGCGAATTTTTTTTTTATGTATTTTATTAGTACGATAAAACTAACCGAGATTATTCCGATTCCGGAATTTTACGCGTGGCACAGCCACCCGATATTCGTAATAAATAAATTCGCGTTTCAGACGATTATTGGGTACGAGCAGTGCCCGGGGCAAACGGCGAATATTTCCAGCGCGGGCCGCGCACGGGGCGACGCGGTACGATATTTATACGGGGGACACGCCGAGAAGGCGGCCGGGGGGGTGTTCTGCAGCGCCCTGTATACATATACACTCTGTGCGCGTATAGTAATATTACTGCTGACGCGCGCACACACCGCACCGCCAATCGATTTACGTCCGATAACCGCAGAATGGGTTGTCGTCGCCGGGGCACCGTCCCCGCGAATATCACTATCGAAATTATATTTAATAGTATCAATTATATTCGTACATTACATTACTATACGGCGACGTGCATTAATATATTTCTATTAAATCCGCGCCGTCCGTATATAATATATGGGCGCAACAGTGCAAGAGGAGATATGGACGCGGAAAAACAAACCAATAGTCCGCAGCTGAAAAAAAAACTTACCGTATTTTCAACAAACGTTTTTATACGCGGATCTTTAAGCGGGTATTATTATTATTACCGTCGTCGTAATTTTTCGTTTTTGTCCGACCGGCGAGCAAACGTAAAATTATTATATAATTGATATCGAAGTCCCGTGATATCGCCACCACTCCCGTCGGACCCGGGAACGTCTGAGCATTTTTACGTGACTTCTGATAATGTAAAATGGTCGTGTGCTACACCTGCTCGCCGAGAACCCAACGCACCCGCAATAATAATAACGATTTCGAGACCATGTGCCGGTGCGGCCGCGGAATTACTATTATTTGTATTTCTTATTCCCTCCCGGAATATCATATAGTATAATATTTTCAATATTCCGGCCGTCCGGATAAAAAAAACATACGGGACGATTCCGCCGTATCTTGTCTCGAACCGACCGACCGGGGGGGGGGGAGGGGCTGAGTCGATTATCGCGCTATGAAAATTTCGAGAAAATTTGTTTTTTTTTTTAAATATTATTTTCAAATTCGTCCTCGAACCGGGCGGGGTGGAAACGAGAACTGACTGGCGAGCAAATTATTACTGTTCACTGTTTGTAAATAATAATCGACCCAACGTTTTTCCCAATCGATTTACTAATGTCTTTTATTTTTTTTTTTTATCGTTTCGCTAACAATAAAAATAAGTAATAATAATAATAATAATAAAAATATTACAATAATTGTCGTAGGGGTTTTGTTCGGTCAACGTTGTCAGAACAACGATGAACCGCATTTGTTTTTTAAATTTTTTTTTTTTTTTAAGAAAACAACAGTGATTCCCCTCATCGCCGACTATGCGAAGTATTTTTTTTTACATTAATTATAGTTATTATTATTATTTTCTTTTTGTTAAATACTAGATAATATGATGTAGTTTCGATATTTCAAACGGCGGGAAATCGCGCGTATTTCACAGTTAATAATGCAATAATAATAATAACCTCATTATATTATGTCCGGTGGTCATTCCGGTGGTGGCTTTGTCGCGATATTCATACGTACGCATATTATAATACATATATATTGCACATGCACCGTATAATGTATATTTGTGTGTACGTTTAATGGTTTATATGAATATAATATTATATCATCGTTCGGAAACACGGAATGGCGTTTTGGGCCGTAGCGTCGCGGCCCGGCGGTGTGACGTTTCGCCGGGCGAATTTATACACACAAACGTATGACGGCGATTTGCGGTCAGAGTTCGCGTGCCGCCGACGTTTCGCGACACGGCAAACGCGGAACACGCTCGGCGATAATATTAGTGTGTATACTCGTACCCCGGTATAATATATGAGTGGTAGAGGAACAAAAAAAAAAAAACATAATAAATAAAACCGACCGAAAATATAATAACAATAATAATATTAATAGCGTATAACAATTATATTTGTATATTATTATAACGGTGGAAAAAAAAAAAAAAAAAAACAAACGGCATCGAGTAACCAAAAAAAAAAAAAAAATTATTACTATTTATATACCTATATCGGTCGGTGGTTTTATTATTATTATTATTATTTTAATATATTCCGAAAACGTTATGTTTATTTATATTTATTCGGTGTGAAGGTCGTTTGAATAAATCAACAAGGAATTACAATAATATAATACATAATATATACAATACGTCCGAATATAAAACAATATCATTTGATCCAGTTTTATCGACGGGAATACGGAAAACAATAATGCACCAGATTAAAAAAAAAAAAAAAAAAAAAAAAAAAAAAAAAAGAAATTATTATTTCTCGCTAACAGACTGATGTAAACCCTATACGGTTTATGTGGAATATATAATTAATATAATAGATACATGTTCGAAATAAGAGCAAACAACGAGAATGCAAAACTATTACGTGATATCATTGATAATCTGTGTACATTATAAAAATTATCATAAACCGTTGCAATTTAATGGTTATTATGTTATTACGTTCGTATAAACGGCATACCGTGGAATTTTATATCAAAATACATATTTATATATATTTTATTATTCTCTTTTTTTTTTTATTTTTTTTTTTTTTAATAATAGTGATAATATTTGATCGAGTAATTATAATACTAAAACAATTTTCGGGTTTTTGTCTAATGGCATTTTAATTCGGCGAGAAACATTATAATATCGTGTCCGTAGTTTTGTGGTAGCAAACACCATTGTGTTCCTCGTTCTCGTCTAGTTTTCAATCTGGCGGAACACCGGATTGATTGTCACAAGGAATAGTGTTTTTTTGGTTAAATTTGATATGATCAGCCATCACGTATAGAAACTAAACGCATATACTATTTAAAACGTATGTTCAAGTTAATTTTGCGTAACATATTTAAATGGATTATATGCAAGTGTTGTCCCTATTGAAAACGTAATAACAAATACAAATAAATAAATTAGTAAACGTAAGGCGTGTCGAATAACCATATAGTTCGCGGCTACTTCAGTGTCGAACGCGGCTTTCTTATGATGGGTTTTGCGGCGGTCTTCGAAGTTCGACTTGTTCGGACATAATTCGGGGCATTACGCATTAATAATACGACTGCAAGCGTAATACAAATCGTCTAAATTCACGGGTGCGTGGAAAACCTATTGATTTATTGTCGATAATGAACCTTATCGGTTCCATCGTCTCGCGCGCCGGCCGAGTTGCCGGTTGCCTCGAATCGGTCGCATCGAAACAGACCGATGAAAGATGTTCGGAATCTCGATTGACGATCTCCATTGATCACTATTTGTTATTAACGAGGAACACACGGACAGTAACGAAATATTTATTACCCAGTAAGACGACGACTTTAATTAACGGGGGGGTTTGGGGGGGGGGGGCGGCAAAGCCTCCCGTCACGGATCTCTTGAATCGTGACGGTTTTCACGCGCACCCACCCCCACCGTGTGTGGGTTTCACCGGGTGCCGTTTACGGTTATCAATACGACGGGTGATAACGGTACGATAACGTGTCGAATATATTATAATATATACCGCGCGCGCATGTGAGACCCGATTATATATATATATATATATATATATATATATATATATATATATATATATATATATATTTTTTTATTTTACCGACGGCATGATATTATTATTATTATTATTATTATAATTATTTACATATATAGAGAGGACACACGACACGGGAACACGCCGAAACAGGTATAAACCTATTAAACAATGCAGGCGAACGTCCATTGTTTTTTTTTTTTTTATATTTTTATCCGTAATTAACAAGTGCGCGCCGAAATGGCATAGCGCGGTGGCGGTAGTCAAGTTATAATATTTTACTCGGGCGTGCGTGTACACCGAAGGTAAGTATAAATATAAATATACGTATATACTATTTTTAAGTAAACGTATAGTATTATGCACTGCACTGTGCGAGCTGTAACAAAAAAAGCCGATTGTCGGTGTGCAAAAAAAAAAAAAAACAAAACAAAACAACAAAAAAAACCGTAAATTTGAGAGCGCGCGCGCGCGCGTGTGTTATAATATAATATAAGTACTTAATAACGTAACAATCAGAAAAAATAAAACAAAAAAAATATAAAACCGAATCGCCCACGACTGCGGTTTTGGAGTAATAATAATAATAAAAAAAAAAACGGACAAACGGTATATATATATATATATATATTTATACGCACATAGGTATACGCCCGTTAGGATATAATAATAATTTTTTTATTTTTCTCCCCCCCCTAGTTTATACTATTACAGGTACAACAAACGCACTACCAGACAGTTATTTTGGGGGTCACGAGCGTTAGCGTTTTCGTATACGGTATAGCCGACATACAGAGCGGTCGACATAATATTAATAAATTATAAGATTATAAAATTCGCTTAGGACGTCCTCCGCCTCGTCGCACTCGGGTTAATCGAAATAATTATTTCCAAATATTTATCTGCAGATCGGATATAATTCCAATCGGGGTGGTTTTAACTCGGTGTATCGATTTGTAGTGTTTATACCGTTATTGCAGTCGTTTTTTACAACGGTATTCAACTGTGTTATTTTCTGTTATTCAAATACCGAATAACCGAAAATACTGTAAATACCTCACACCGACCAGTGGTTTGTGTGTACTCGACCTACCCAATGAATCCGAAACAAAAATACTACGACAATAATCCACCGTCGACTTGATGAACTACACGACATGCCTATACCAACCTAACCGTATATACCACCCACCCACCCATTCCGTCGACAATGGCGGCCGCCGTACTTGGGGGACAGGGTTCGGCGTCTCATTAAATCTCACTAAATATTATATTTGTATTTATATACCCGACTGTATTTCGTAAAAATGTCGATTTTACCTTCTTCTTTTTATATATATTTTTTATCGTTTTGTTCGGAATCGCGTCGGGCCGGTGATTGTTTGATATTAACGTCGACGATACCGTATGTGATCGCGCGTGTGCGGAAATCATTTTGTTCGCGCGCGCGCGCGCGCGCGCGTTCATCTCATCGTTCCGGCGACGAATTCCAAACGGTCTTGTTAGGAATATTATTATAACAATATAATATGTTTGTTCTATCGCGGCCGATAGTGTAAAAAAAAAAAAAAAATAATTTATATATATATATAAAAAAATAATGATAATAATATACCACGGCGACGTGGGAATACCCGCGACAGCATCGTCGACGGATTATCTGTACGCGCGCGCACACACACGTGCGTTTCACTGCGGCGGCGGCGGCAGAAGATCGACGCCCACGACGATTGTTTTCGACGACCCGTACCACATCCGTTTCACCGTTTGGAAATCTCTCGACGACGAAGACGTCCGTGTTATTATTATTATTATTATTATTATATATTTATATATATTATATTCAATTCGAAGGTAAGTACGCACATTATTATTATTATTATTGTTACCTATTATATATTATAATATGTCTACCGCGATATTGTATTGCGTCGTCGGCCCTCTAAAAATATCCCGCCGTCCGTTTTATATATATATAACATTGTACTCATATCCCGTCGGAGAACAAAAAAAAAAAAAAAATGTATTATTTTTCGAAATTCAATCCTGTCAACATATTATAATACGTATATATATATATCCCTTATTGGGTTATTTGTTTTTGGTCGATAATTTCAACTCGACTGTACAGTGTTAAACGAAAATTACGTATTTTTACTTGAATATCGTTAATATATACGTAACAAGACGGGTATGCGGATACTAGTGATGCGACATAAATCCGGATTATCCGAAAATTCAATAAATCCGGATTTCGGAATCAAAAATATCCGGATACTCGAACTTTGGCAAATCCAGATTTTCCCTATCACTAGCACGATACTCGCACGAGTCTTGTATAAATTAGTTTTTTACGAGCGTATATAGTTAAGGGTAATTTCAAAAAAATATATTTTTTCATTTTACCATGGCTTAAGTATTTATATTTTAAAATAACTTCGATTACTATATAAGTATGTACAATATTATTTTTAACGCGTTAGGTTTTTTTCTCGTTTTACTCGCATTTTTTTTGACCTTAACTGGTTTATAAAATGTATTTTCTAACTGCTAACTGAAGTCTCTTTTTTTTTTTTATTATTATTTCATTATCCCCCCGTCCCCCCCACACACACACACACATTTTGACGAGACAACGGGTAAAAAGGGGTGAATTAAGTTTATTGTTGTCGGCGTGAAAACGCGCGCGGTCGTCCGGTTTTTAAACCAGTTTACGTTTTCGTATGTGCCGAGCAAGCTAGCACAGGGTTCCCGGGAAAAAAAAAAA